>JASXTE010000001.1:23256855-24680605 GCA_030280995.1 Hemileia vastatrix | reverse complement strand
TTTTGTTTTTTGTTTTTTGTTTTTTGTTTTTTGTTTTTTGTTTTTTGTTTTTTGATTTTTGATTTTTGATTTTTGATTTTTAATTTTTGATTTTTGATTTTTGATTTTTGATTTTTGATTTTTGATTTTTGATTTTTGATTTTTGGTTTTTGTTTTTGTTTTTTGATTTTTGATTTTTGATTTTTGATTTTTGATTTTTGATTTTTGATTTTTGATTTTTGATTTTTGATTTTTGATTTTTGATTTTTGATTTTTGATTTTTGATTTTTGATTTTTGATTTTTGATTTTTGATTTTTGATTTTTCATTTTTGATTTTTGATTTTTGATTTTTGATTTTTGATTTTTGATTTTTGATTTTTGATTTTTGATTTTTGATTTTTGATTATTGTTTTTTGTTTTTCGATTTTTGATTTTTGATTTTTGATTTTTGATTTTTGATTTTTGATTTTTGATTTTTGATTTTTGATTTTTGATTTTTGATTTTTGATTTTTGTTTTTTTGTTTTTTGATTTTTGATTTTTGATTTTTGTTTTTTGTTTTTTGTTCTTTGTTCTTTGTTTTTTGTTTTTTGTTTTTTGTTTTTTGTATTTTGTTTTTTGTTTTTTGTTTTTTGTTTTTTGTTTTTTGTTTTTTGTTTTTTGTTTTTTGTTTTTTGGTTTTTGTTTTTTGTTTTTTTGTTTTTTGTTTTTGTTTTTTGGTTTTTGTTTTTTGGTTTTTGGTTTTTGGTTTTTTGATTTTTGATTTTTGATTTTTGATTTTTGATTTTTGATTTTTGATTTTTGATTTTTGATTTTTGATTTTTGTTTTTTGTTTTTGACTTTTATTTCTTTGTTTTTGATTTTTATTTCTTTGTTTTTTGTTTCTTTGTTTCTTTTTTTGTTTTTTGTTTTTAGTTTTTAGTTTTTTTTTTCTTTATTTAAGGTCAAAAGCAAGCAATGTCCCTGCTAGACAGCAGAAAAATCACCTGCAGGTCTCTCAGCCAGGCTGCTCTGGCTAGGAGAATATTAAGAAAAATTAAAAATACAATAAAATAATAAAACAAAAAAACAAAAAAAAGAAAATAAAAAATAATAAAAAGTAACAAGCAATGTTTCTTCTAGACGGCAGAGACATCACCTGGGGGTATCCCAGACAGGCTTCTCTGCCTGGGAGACCAAGAAAAATAATAATAAAATTAAAAAAAGCTTAAAAAAATTAAAAATAAACAAGCAATGTTGCTGCTAGACAGCAGCAACATATAAAAAATAAAATAATAAAACAAAAAAAGCAATGTCACTGCTAGGCAGCAGGCACATTGACCGCAAGTCTCCCATCCAGGCTGCTCTGCCTGGGATATGTAAAAATTTTTTTTTTTAAAAAAAAAAGCAACGTTGCTGCTAGACAGCAGCAACATCTCCTGCAGGTCTCCTAGCCAGGCTCCTCTGCCTGGGAGACCCCCAAAAAACAATTAAAAAAACTAACAAAAAATGAAAAATTAACAAGAAATTTCACTTCTAGATAGCAGAAATATTTCCTGCAAGTCTCCCAACCAGGCTGCTCTGCCTGTGAGATGCAAAAAAATAAAAATAGTTAAAAAAACTAATAAAACAAATAAAAAAATTAAAAAAAGCAAGTGATGTTGCTGCTAGACAGCAGTGAAATTTCCCTTGGGTCTCCCAGCTTGGCTGCTCTGCCTGAGAGACCTCAAATAATAATAAATTAATTATAAAATTATAAAAAGAAAGCAAGTGATATTACTGCTAGACACGAGTGATATTACCTGTGGGTATCCCAGCCAGAGAAGCCTGGCTGGGAGACCCAAAAAAATCAAAAATAATACAAAAATAATAAAAAAAAGCAAGCAATTTTGCTTCTAGACACCAGTGACATTACCTGCAGGTCTGTCACGCGCCATGTGACACTTGAGGCAAAAGCAGCTCATTAAATTAATAATACAGAGGTCTAAATCCATACTCGAAGCGCAGAAAAAAATTCTACATAGCAACTGCGACTTTCCTTTGTGTACTCACTATTCAACCGCGCTAGTCTAAACTCTAAATCTAAATTAGTCAATCTCTCAATAGTGTGTCTTAGTCTTTTTCTCAATAAGCGACGCACAGCGCAATAGTCAATGTAATAGTACGCTAAAAGGTTTTACTAAGTGTCTGTGAATTATTAAAAAGGGGTAGTGAGCATGGACGGAATGGTTAGTGGAGGATTAAGGGGTTAACGGATGTTAGTGAGGAGGGTCCAGGTGTAACGGGTGTATTTTTTAATGGTCTGTGGTGTGCAGAATAGTAGATGGGTATGAGGTCAATGCGAGGAGGAGTAAAGGATATAAAAAGGGTTGGGTTTTGGTTCGACTTTCTTTAGAATTAAATTATAAAACCTATTTATAGTTAATAGTGGTAAAACTGCAAGTTAAATCATTGTTATTGTACATTTCCTTTTTTCCCTCAATAATCATTTCCTAAATTTAAATCTTTGGTTGTTGAGTGTTACAACCCTTTGTGAGATTCTAAGAATATTTAGTATTACCTTAAAATATATTAAGATTCTTCTCGAATATAACTCGAAGAAGTAGCTCTTCCTTTGAGTCATCTTTGAATCACTTCCTCAAACAATTCCTCTGTGCTTCAAAGAAGTCTCTAAACCCCTCATCTCACTTTCAGGAACGTCCTCGACCTTGTGCGTAGGTCGTCTGGTGACAGTATAATTTAATTCTCCGTAGTTCTCATTCTTTGCACTACTACATCCTTTTTCAGGTGTTTTCTAAATTCTTAAAATGGCACCTGTTCAACGCACTCCTCCTACAGGCTCTACTACTAGAGCTTGCGCCAGAGGCAGGCCAACAGCCACACCGCCTGTTTCCACACTCACTCCCTGGAACCTCTCGGCCTTAGGGAACAGCAACATTCAGTCCAATCTGTAGAAGACATCCCACAGGATTTTGACGATTCTAGTGATGATGAAGAAGGAGAGGATACAATGCACGAGGCACCATATGCCCCTGCTACACACCCTTCTGGTCAACCTTTGGAACCTGGAGCATCTAATTCACTGGAAGATTTCATGAGGCTTTTCATGAAGACCCTTTCAAATCCAACGTTTTCGGAGGGATAAAAATTCAAAACTCCTTCCATGAAATCTCCTGATAAATTCAATGGAGAACATCCAGACAGATTGCAACCTTTCTTGCAAACATGAAAACTTCTGTTCCATAATGACCCTCAAACCTTTAATAACGACCGATCAAAGGTTGTTTACGCTTCTTCATTCCTAGCCCGAAAGGCAGCAAGGTGGTTTGAACCTTATCTTCTCATGCTCTCTTTGACAGAGACCCACTTACTCATCAATAACTGGGAAAAATTCAAAGACCAACTTTTTATGTTGTTCGGTGACCCTAGTGAAACTGAAAACATGGAAATTGAACTGGAATTCCTTTGCATGAGTGATAATGGTAAAGCTTCTGAATACATCTCAAATTTCAGAGCACTTCAAACTAGAGTAGGTTGGAATGATGCTGCCCTCAAGTATCATTTCAAAGGGGGACTTCCTTTGAGGATCCTGGATCAATTAAATCTTCACGGTCAGAAGATGACTACTTTAACTGATTTAATGGATCGAACCCGCGAACTCGACGGCATTTATCAAGGATGTCTACAACATCGTCAATACACCAACAAATATCAAGGCCTAAATTTTAAATCGGGACCTTCTTCACACCCACAGCCAACTCAATCCAAACCAAATAAGGGAAAGGACAAACCTCAACCAAAAAGCTTGACCCCAGGCGATATCAGCAAAGTACTGGATCCTTAAGGGGAACTTAAAGAAGCTGAGAGGAAGAGGCGAGCAGATAATGGGTTATGTATGTATTGTGGGGGTAAGAACAAGCTGGAAGATTGTGTAAAGTTGAAGGAAAGAGAAGGTACTAGTTCGAAGTCAAAAAACTAGTAGATAGTTTACTTGTGTGCGAAGCAAACTATCTTATCTCTCCCAGTGCACAGAACCTCCATGTCTTAAGGACTGGAGTTGCCTTAAACCGCTTGAGATTCATTCTTTTTAAGGAGGATATCCCCTTCAGTTGTCTTATAGACTCTGGAGCTTCAATTTCTTTTGTCATTTTTCTTTTGCCAAGAAGTTACAACTGACATTCACAGATATCGATCAAACTCCAATTTACTTGGTTGAACCAGAGGAACCCAAATATTGGGTAAGTAAGAAAGTTTTATGGGTTTTCAACTTTCTGAACTTTCCCTCCTTTGAGTGGGAATTATCAGTCTTGGACGCCCCAAGGATGGACGATACCATTCTTGGCCATGACTTTTTAATGCATTAGAATCCTGAAATTGATTGGACACGGGGATTGATCACCCCACACACTAAGTATATTTCTGATTCTTCAATGCAGGTCAATAGGGAGTTAAACAACCTGCCTGAAAATGTCCTGCTAGAGGACAAATCTCTTCCAGATGACTTTCAAGCATCTGATCTTTCTCTAAATGAGCAATTGGCTAACCCTTCTAGCTCGATGACTTCACTCGAAGAGGATTTAAATTGCCTTGAAGTAATCGAATTATGCTCTCTCAATTCTGGTCTTCCCTTGACAGATTCTCTCAAAGATGATGAGAACAACCAAATCAACGTTGAAGCCATTAAATCAACTCTACCGGAAATCTATCATGACTTCCTCAATGTTTTCTCAATCCGCAAGGCTGATAAGTTAGCACCTCATTGACCCTACGACCATCAAATAGAGTTAATTTGTCCAGTACCTCTGGCAGGTCCTGTCTATTCCTTGTCAAAGGACAAATCTCAAGTTCTTCGAGACTACATTGCAGAGAATGTAGCCAAAGGTTTCATCAGAGCCAGTAAATCTCCAACCGGCTCCCCTGCTCTTTTTGTAAAGAAAAAGGATGGTAGCCTTAGGTTGTGTGTTGACTATAGAAAGCTCAACACAGTTACTAAGAAGAATGCATATCCTGTTCCTCCTATGTCATTGCTTCTTACCCTTTTCAATGGTGCTAATTTCTTTTCTAAAATTGATCTTAGAGGTGCTTACAATCTTATTCGCATTGCAGAAGGTCATGAACCACTGACTGCAATGCGCACTAGATTTGGTAGTTTTGAATATTTAGTTATGCCTTTGGGATTGTGTAACGCACCATCAACTTTTCAAACTTTTGTTAATAACATCTTTCAAGTTGTTGTTGTCTATTTAGATGATATTTTAATTTTCTTGAAGACATTAGATGAACATATTCATCATGTTTGACAGGTTCTAAATCAACTTTGAGATCATGGTCTATACGCCAAACACAATAAATTCCAATTCCATCTTGAATCAATCAATTTTTTGGCTTTTACATTATCCACTGATGGTTTAGTCATGGACAACAAAAAGGTCCAAAAAGTCCTGGAATGGCCTGAGCCCAAAACTGTTAAATCCCTCCCAGAATTTTCGGGTTTTGCAAATTTCTATAGAAGATTTATTAAAGATTACTCTAAAACTATTTCCAATCTTACTTCTCTTCTTAGAAAAGATATTCCTTTTGCTTTTATTTCTACAGCACAAAAGGAATTCGAAGCATTGAAGACTGTGTGCACCACAGCTCCAATTCTTTGACACTTTGATCCTTCTGCTTTGATAATAGTCGAGACAGATGCGAGCGATTATCCTATTTCAGGGGTCATTTCTCAATTAAATCCTGAAACAAAATTGTTTCATCCTGTTGCTTTTGAGTCACGCAAACTCATTGCGGCAGAATTAAATTATGAAATTCATGACAAAGAGCTTTTAGCTATTATTCATTGTCTTAAAAAATGGTGCTCTTTTCTTCTCAGCCTAGATAGTCCTTTTCAAATTTTAACAGACCATAATGCTTTGAAATACTTTATGTCTTCCAAAGTGTTAACCAGGCATCAAGCCAGGTGGGCTGAATTTCTGTCTGAATTTCCTTTTTCTCTTTCCTATCGCCCAGGTAAGAACTGCATTGTCCCAGATATCTTATCACGTTGGGAAGAAGTTTACCCACAGCGGGGGGACACATTTGCTGACAAGAACCCAGAAAATGTGAAATCAATTTTCAACAAATCAATGTTAATGACTCATCAACTTAATTTGATGACAATTCAATCTTTTCAAAATCCACTATCCAACATCCTCAAAGCTCAGTAGAAGGACAATTATTGTTTAAGGTTAAAAGACAAAATACTCTTGAAGCAAGGGGCCAAAAGATTTAGTATTGAGTCAGGTCTATTAGTTTTCGAAGGTAGAGTAGTCATACCCGACAAAAATGAAATAAATTTATGGATTTTCAAAAGTTGACATGATTCTCCATTAGCTGGTAATTTTAGGGTTGATAAAACCTACCAGTTAATAGCGAGGGATTTCTTCTGGCCAGGAATGACCAGAGAAATCAAGGCCTATATAAGAGCTTGTTACGAATGTAATAGGAATAAGGCTTCCCATCACCAGAAGCATGGGTTGCTTCAACCACTTCTTATTCCCTCTAAACCTTGGGAATCTTTATTGATGGATTTCATTTCTCAACTTCCTCTTTCTAATAATTTTGATGCTATATTAGTAATAGTAGATAGATTTTTAAAAATGTCTATTTTTATTAAAACCACTACTACTGCTACAGCAGAAGATTTGTCAAAATTGTTTCTAGAATATGTATTTTCCAAAAATGGCTTACCTAATGATATTATTTTAGATAGAGGCTTGTTGTTTGTATCCACATTCTGGACTCAACTGTGTCGACAACTCAATATCACAAGGAATCTCTCCACGGCCTATCATCCTGAAACCGATGGGCAAACGCAAAGGGTCAACCAAATCCTCAAACAATACCTTCAAATGTATGTCAGTTACCAACAAGACGATTGGACCGCATGGTTACCATTGGCCAAATTTGCTTATAATAACTCGACTCACTCTTTGACAGGACAATCTCCTTTTGAAAATGTTTATGGAAGGCATCCTTGATTCAACTCAATCAATGTAGGAACTAATCCTCCAGCGGAACATTATCTTCAAACCATATCACAACTCCAAGATGAACTTAAATCAAATTTGGAATTAGAAACTCAAAGGTACAAGGAGCAGGCTGATAAACATCGACAATCTGCTCCTCTCTTTAAACCAGGGGACAAAGTATGGCTTGATGCACGAAACATTCAAACAACTTGACCATCAAAGAAACTAGCCGAAAGGCGCTTGGGACCATTCAAAATCGATTCAAGCTACCTCCTAAATGGCAGGCTATTCACCCTGTTTTCCACGTATCTCTCCTGGAACTGGCTCGAGAAACATACCCGGGCAGGAACCAACCTCCTCTGGAACCGGTCAAAGTAGAAGACCATCTAGAGTGGGAAGTAAGTCAGATCCTTGATTCAAGAATGTGTAAGGGGAAACTTCAATACCTCGTGGAATGGGAAGGCTTCCTCAATGATTCAGAAAAAACATCCTGGGAACCAGCCATTAATGTTTCTAACACCCCTGAACTCCTAAAATCTTTTCATCTTAAATATCCTTTAAAACCAAAACCTTAAAACTCTCTTTTATTTTTTTTCTCCTCTCTTTTTTTTTCTTTTCTTTCTCTTTTCCTTCTTCTCTTTAAAATCTAAAACATCTTACCTCTAAAAACTCCTTATTCTTTGTTTTCTTTTCTTCTTTCTTCTTTTTTTCTTTCAAAATTTTTTCAACCTTCTTTAAAATAAATTAAAATAAAATTGAATTGAAATAAAAATAAAAATAAAATAAAATAAAAATAAAACAAATAAAAAATTTTATAAAAACCTTTTAAAATTTCTTTTCTTTTCAATTTTTTATATACATTCTTTCCTTAAAAAATTCTTCTCTTCAAACTATCAAAATCTTTCTCAAACTTCACTTCAACCTCTAAATCTCTCTTTTTTTTTAAAAGAAAATAAAAAAACTCTTTGAACAAATTACTTCTTTCTTTCAAATTCTTTTTTTTTAAAATTATTTCTTCTCTTCTTCTCTTTCTTTCTTTTCAAATAACCAAAAACTTCAATAAATAAAATTTCACAAATAAAAATTTTTTCTCATTAAATTTTCATTTCAAAATTGTTTCAATCAACTATATTTTTTTCATTTCTTCTTCTTATTTAAAATTTTTTTTCTTTCTTTTCAAAAACTTAAAACTAAAATTTTTTCTCGATTAAATATATTTTCTCCTTTCAAAATTTCAAAACAAAATTTAAATATTCTTTCTTTCTTTTTCTTTTTCTTTTTTTCTCAAAATCTTATAAAATAAATATTAAAATTTTAATTAAAAAAACAAAATAAAATAAATATACAAACTGTTTCTACTTTTCTTTTCCTCTTTCTTTCTTTTCTCCTTTATTTTCTCTCGAACCAATCTCTTCATTTTTTCCAAAACCACTCTAATTTCCTTCCGGCATTTCTCAAAAACCTCCTCCTCTCCTACCGGTACCACTTCCCCAATTTCCAGTAATTCTTTGGCCACATTGAAGGAGGAAGCATTGACAATATTATCGAATTCACCGCTTAACTCTTTGAGGAATCTAGTTTGTCAACCTTGTCGAGGTTTCTTTGACCATACCTGGTCGAGAGTCTCTTTGTTGTCCTCCCTTGAATCAACCACTGGTTGATTTGCCTCAACTGGCAGCAATGGCGCAGATTCCAAAATCAGAACTCCTGTGATGACATCTGAATTCTAAAACAAGATCATCAGTAACAAAATTTCTAAAATAACAGAAGAATGGACTTACTTCGAATATTGGGTCAGCTTCTAAGAACAATTTCAGGGTGACTTCCACCACCACTTCTTTCTCCTCTTTGTCATCCTTGATGACCACCTGTCGCTTCTTTAGCATCCGTCTCGAGATGGGGACTTCATCCTCATCCTCTTCAATTAATTCAACTACCTCTTCATCGACCCCTCGTTTTTTACTTGTGGCCTGGGTTACCCAGGTTGCTACGGTATCTTCAACTTCCTCCTCAGTCTCTCCCACTGACTGATCATCCCTAATTGATACGTCCCAAAGATCTTCGACTACCTCTTTGGTTTTTGGTATTACCCAATATTTGGTTTTTGTAAATCAATGCTTGATGTCCGCATTTTTAGACAAGGCATCACATGCCACCCGTCTCCAGCGACAAAACCGGCATTTCTGGCAATGACCTTGTGTCGCCGTGCTTTCAACGCAGAAATATTCCATCGACTCGCAGGCCATGCAGGCTTGGGAATACTGCCAGGTAATGATTCCACCATCTGCTTTAGGGTGTGGAGGCATGGGAGTTGGGGTAGGGCAATTCAACATAATAAATTATAAAGTAATTAAAGTAAGAAGGGAGGAAAAATAGTGTGAGAAGTATGTCTCACGCTCAACGGAGCTCGCGTTTTTATACCTGGGCATCTGTCACACGTCACGTGACACTTGAGGCAAAAGCAGCTCATTAAATCAATAATACAGAGGTCTAAATCCATACTCAAAGCGCAGAAAGAAATTCTACATAGCAACTGCGACTTTCCTTTGTGTACTCACTATTCAACCGCGCTAGTCTAAACTATAAATCTAAATTAGTCAATCTCTCAATAGTGTGCCTTAGTCTTTTTCTCAATAAGCAACACACAGCGCAATAGTCAATGTAATAGTATGCTAAAAGTTTTTTTTAAGTGTCTGTGAATTATTAAAAAGGGGTAGTGAGCATGGATGGAATGGTTAGCGGAGGATTAAGAGGTTAACGGATGTTAGTGAGGAGGGTCCAGGTGTAACGGGTGTATTTTTTAATGGTCTGTGGTGTGCGGAATAGTAGATGGGTATGAGGTCAATGCAAGGAGGAGTAAAGGATATAAAAAGGGTTGGGTTTTGGTTCGACTTTCTTTAGAATTAAATTATAAAACGTATTTATAGTTAATAGTGGTAAAACTTCAAGTTAATTCATTGTTATTGTACATTTCCTTTTTTCCCTCAATAATCATTTCCTAAATTTAAATCTTTGGTTGTTGAGTGTTACAACCCTTTGTGAGACTCTAAGAATAATTAGTATTACCTTAAAATATATTAAGATTCTTCTTGAATATAACTCAAAGAAGTAACTCTTCCTTTGAGTCATCTTCGAATCACTTCCTCGAACAATTCCTCTGTGCTTCGAAGAAGTCTCTAAACCCCTCATCTCACTTTCAGGAACATCCTTGACCTTGTGTGTAGGTTGTCCAGTGACAAGTTCTCCCAGACAAGCTTCTCTGGCTGGGATAAAATAAAAAATAAAATTAAATAAAAAGTCAAGCAATGTTGCTGCTGTTTAGAAGCCACATCACCCATAGGTCTCCCAGCTAGGATCCTCTGCCTGAGAGCAAATAAATAGGAAAAAAAATTTTAAATAAAAAAAAAATAAAAAAAGAGCGATGTCCATGCTTTTTAGAAGTGACATCACCCACCCACTGATCTCCCAGCCAGGCTCCTGTGGCTGGGAGCAACTAAATAATAATGATTTTTTTTAAAAAAATAAGCAATTTCACTGCTATAACATTTATAATAAAATAATATTAAAATAAAGGATGCCTCCTCACTTTCTTCCTTATTTTCTATCTGCTAGAAACAGATCTTCTTTTAATCATTATTGTTTTTCAAATCAATCTGTTTCTTTGATTAGACTAGGTAGCAGGTCTGCAAAAGCTAGCCCTGCTTTCTTTCCTTTTTGATCATATTGTTTTTTTTCTCCTAATAATGGTGGTCAGCAATAAAATACCTTTTAAACACTATAGTAATACAGAAAGGAAAGAGGAATTAAAATATCTAGGTGAGTTCTTGAAGCATCCAAGTCTCTCTTCTAGCTTTATTTACAATAAAAAAACTTCTTACTATTTTATTTAAATATTCATTAAAATTATAATCACTTTGTTTGTAATTTTTAGTTCATATAATTTCAAGGACAACTAGAAAGAAGAAAAATGTAAAAAGGAATAACTATTCAGAGTCTATCAAAAAAGGTGAGGCTTTTTGTGCAGATATAGTTTGCAAATCTAGATGAATGTATTATTGGGAACCAAAATTTAGAAGTGGACCTTTCAATAACCCTAAAATGTTGAATCCTCAGACTCAAAAACTGTACCTTATTAATGGGATCAATAATGTTTTCAAACAGGGAACAAAATTTCTTGACTTGAAAAAAGAATCAATGCTACCAGTAATTTTCAAATCATATACTCTTGAAGAAATAAAGAGTCTTGGAAAGCTAGATAATCTCAGTTTATTCTGAAACTACTTCAAATCACTGGAAAATAAAATTACTATTAATAAGTTGCATGACAAAGCAGGTGGTCATGGCAAGAATTTTTGGGGAGATAAAAGGTCTGCATAATATTATGTCCTTAATGTTGGTATGCCATTATTAAAAAAATATTTATATTTCACTTTACTTTATAATTCAAATTTTAATTATCAATGTTTCAAATTTCAAGGATTTTACTCAATTTCAAACCTTAGTATTGAACAAGTGAAGCAGAATCTAGAATTTATCTACAAATTATATACCTTCTTTTTTCAGGAACTCTCCTCTAAATATTATGAGAAGGAATTGACTTTTTGTAGTGATTTGGGCCTCCCTCATCATGGGGATCAAGAAGCATTTGGTGGAAATATAACTTGGACAAATGATGGCTTCAGTAATAGCCCTCATACTGATGAAGATGCTACAGAACTTTATTTTGGAGTTTTCATACCATCAAACTTATCAGGGAAACTTTTTGAAAGAACTTAAAACTCAGACTATCACAGGAAAACAGGTGTAAACTTTATTTTCCCTGAAATTAGATGAATTTTTTATATGGAGAAAGTTGATGGAGTATGGGTAGGGATATGGCCTTCTAATTCTTGGATTCATCAGACAACATTTTGCATGGAACATGGAACTTTCACCAGGTTGGGATTATCTGTTCAGGTCACTAAAAGGTTATGTGCAGTCCTCAGAAACCTCAAAACAATTTTACCAGGTATATCAGGATATGTAGAGATAAATGTTTTAGAAAAAGTTACTTATCTTGTTGAGAATTTAAGTGATATTTTGGAAAAGGATCCTTCAAATAAGGATAATTTATACTATTACCAAAAGGCTATTATATCTAAATCTATAATTGAGGATAAGAAATGGATTAAAGAGCTAGAAGAAAGGGAGATTTCTGAGGACTTGCAATTGTAGTAGGCTATTCAAATTTACATGATAAATTACATTTTTAAATTTACTTGATTTAATAAAATTAATACAAGGAGTTCTAATTTTCATGTTGCCAAATTAATTTAATAGTAATATTGAATAATTTTTTGCATGCACAACCATCAAAATTATCTGGAGCATTATGCAACTTATTTTGAATTACTGTGTGTTTCCCTACTATTGTCCCATTTTCTAATGGAAAGTAGCAAATTTTGTCATAATTTCACATTAAACCAAGTAATTTAATGGGGAGATAATTCTCAAATTAACATTTAAGGATATCAGATTGCATATTTAATAATTATTTGTTTTCAAAATGCTCCACATTGGATAAATCATTTTTTATTCCCAAACAATCATATTTTCTATCATAGATGATAAATGTTCATGACTATAAATTGCAAGTTTATGTAACATTTAATAAACCACCAAAGCCAAATCTAAATTCCTATCTAAATCTAGTCTGATTTCATCCAATTCCTCATCCTCATCCTAATTTCTCAAGCACTTAATTATCTTCTTTTTCAAAAGCCTCAATCAAAACATAGCCAGCTCATCAGGGCAATCTTCCTCAGACCATAATAAAATTTCCATGTCTTTTTACATATTGTATCTTTCTGAAGAAGAATAAGCAATCCTATTTCTTTCCTGAATCACCTTTAAAGGTGTCAGCCTAAATATCCTTAGGACTGAGTATTTCTTATGCTTAAAATAAGATAACCTTAAATAGATTAAGCTTATATCTTAAAAATAAGGTTAAAATAATAATATATATTATTTTATTATATATATATATAATTATTATTCTATTATATAATTTATAATAGTTTCAATAGCTTATCCATGGCCTAATAATACTTATTAAGGTGTTAATGGAGTCATAATATACTTATCTTAAGTGATATGAAGTAATTATTGACATACATAAGCTTATATGTATACATAAATCTCATATTCAGTGAAATATGCAGTATATTATGTATATTTAGGTATATAAGTGGGTTTTAGCCCCTTAATAGCCTATAACCTTTGTTTTTCTGCTTATTTTAGGTCATATGGACGAAATCAGTGGACTCACAACGCCTACAGAAGCATAGACACCTATATCAGGCGCATACACCCAGTTTGGACAACTAAAATTACTTCCTTGGATGGTTATTCATGGATTTATGGGTTGGAAAGATGTTTTTGGGTTAATGTGGATGCTTGGGGATGTTATTGGGGGCTTGGACATTTTATTTGTTTCCTTTATATGCTTTTAGTTTCATTAAATCTCTTTTTGATCATTTATTTTACCTGTTTCTTTATGGTATCCGCTTTTATCTGGGTTTTCTATTTATGGTATGACTCTGTGTTATTATTAATAGTGATGGAGGGTCCTTACTGGAGGTCTGGGTGTTGAAACTGCTTGAAGTGGACGCCATGGGGAGGTGATGGGCCCTCACAGTGCTGTAATTGCCGGGGATAGCAGTGACATCATCTGGATTGAAGGTCTGTGCACTCCAGTGGATTTGGGTATAAGTAAGGAGGGATTTTGACGGTTTATTATCATCATTCAATTACTACACTTCAAAAAAACACTACAATACAATTATTAGTATTCAGAAATATATTATAAAGCCCTTATAAATTGATATTATCTTTATAATAGCTATAACTATATTTTATTCTTCTATTTTCCACCACTAGCACGCATTTAAATCCAAGTATTGTGAGTTTTATTTGAGTATAACTATTCTATTAGTCTTCCCCTGAGGTTTAATCACTAAATAAATTATTAATAAGTAGTAGGACCATAAAAATAACACTATTATATCATACTTATATACTAGACTATACTGACAAAAGGTTTCTCTTTGAAATAAGGACCAGCTGTTTTCAATTTTTTGACTGTTTTATACTGATTTTCCTGCTAACATTAGCAAAAGAAGAGGTGAAAGAAAGAGAAGGAGAAGACTTTTCAGGGTTTACATATTCAATCTCAGGATGTGGAGTGTGACTAGTAAGATTGGGATTCCACTTAGGTGAATTATGTAAAACCTCCCAGGCATCCTCCATTTTAAAAGAAGCACCCTTTGATTTGTGTCAATATTCCTCTTTTTCAGCTTGAAGCCACATCATTGGATTTGAACCACTGGCTGGATTTTTTCCAAGGGAATTATAAATCACTGAGAATTTTTGAGTTTCAGTGTTGATTAAACTCCAACTTTAAGTAAAAATAAACATAATAAAATCAAATCAAATAGAGGCCTGAATAAACATACCAATTGTGTATTTGATCCACATCCCTTTTGATTACAAAAGTAAAAATATTTAAGTCTTCCATCAATGACTTGTAGAGCATGTCAGCATTCTGATTTGTACCAAAAATAGGCTTTTGGCTGACATGAAGCCAAGAAATTAGCAAGTTTCTTTTCCTCAAGGGGTGATCAGTTAGCTGATCTAGGCTTTTGGGATTTTTCTGGGTAGCTCAGTGATATTTATGGTTGTGTGAGAGGGGATGGTATTTGTTGTGTGAGAGGAGATAACTCAATAGAGGTGTATGGACTCATTTCAAAAGATAAAGGTGGAAAAAAGTGTGCAGGATGAAAAAATGGTGCAGAGAAGAAATAATATATGAGGAAGATGAAAGTGGAGGAAATGGTATGTGAGAAAAAATTGGCTATGAGAAAAAAAAGTTAAACATGTCATTTTGAAGGGTAGGTGTTTGAACTGCAAAAATAGATACAAAATGTCATTTAGTAGAAAAAATTGAGAATTAAATACATAAGAACCTTAGGTAATGTGGTGTTAAATCATATGGTGCTCAATTATCTTCCATTATTGTCAATTGTGCAATTTGTAATTATACAGATAATTTTTTGATGAAAATTAGCTCAAGTGATTATTGGAGAAAAGATGGCAAATTAATAAAAAAAACTGCATAATTAAGCTAATTTGATGGATGATTGTACATGATCTTAGTATTGATCATCTATCAGACATTAAACCAAACATAATTAATCTTGTAAGAGTGTTGAGTAGTTAGGCGTATGTACTTAGTTATTGTGAGTAAAACCTGTTGCACCGGAAGCCAAGGCTCTCTGGTTCTTTCCAGAGTCCTGAGTGCTGATACTTTGAAACAGTTTATGGGCTGTCCTGCATCAGTGTAAGTAGCTATCAGTGACCCAAGACTCCACTAATTTAGCAGAAGAGCAGCCTGAGTAGCCAAAACACCCCTAGTGCAGTCTGAGAACTGGTAAAATTTTCCCCCTCAACACACCTATATCATCTTGGAAACTTCCCCTATCTCTCCTAAACTTCCCCCCTACCCATTGGAATCCCTCCCTCTCTTTCATAATTTAGCTCCCTTGCTCAGAAACCCCCTGTTCTCTTTTAACCTCTCCCTCTTGCTCAAAACCCTCCAACCTACCTCTGAATAGCTTACCCTGTCTCTTATTCCCCCCCTTCCACTCTCTTGTCTTGTACTCTCCTTGGCTATATCTCCAGACCAAGATCACTATTGGAACAATATGCTATCATCTTTGTCACCTAATACCCAATTGGCCCCCTCCCATGAATCTACCTGCTCCAGTCAATGTGTACACAGTCTTCTGTTAATGAAGAAAGTTCTAGAGGCAATGAAATTAGTTTTGGATCTTACTGATAACTTTACAAAGATCAAAAAAGACTTAGACAACTTGGAGGTTTGGCCTAAAAGCACCTTGGCATTAGTTAAAAGCATTGTTGGTACAATTGGCTATGCTTCCAATCAAAGCATTCCAGCTGATCAAGAAGCTGAAATGATGACATTCAACATCATTTATCAAATTCTCACTCCAGAACTCCAACTCAATATTCACACTTTTTTGATTCCATATCAATGGTACCACTACTTACTTGACAAATTCAACTACATCCTACACTGCAGCTGCAAACATAGAGAAACTGTAAGTGTATTCTAGTATCTAAGTATGATTTAATAGTAAATATTAATGATCCAAATACTTATTAATAAATTATTTAGTACTTAAACCTTAGGGGAAGACTAATAAAATAGTTATTCTTAGTGTTAACTCACAATATTTGGATTGATGCATGCTAGTGGTGGAAAATAGGTTAATAAAATATAGTTATAGCTAATATAAAGATAATATCAATTTATAAATGCTTTACAATATATTTCTATATTATAATAATTGTATTATAATGTTTATTTGAGCTGTAGTAAGTAAGTGATCTCCAATAACCAGTCAAATCCTCCCTTACTTATACCAAAAATTACTGGAGTGCACAGACCTTCAATCCAGATGATGTCACTGCTCTCCCCAGAAATTAAAAAACTGTTAGGTGCCATCATATCCACAAGGAGTCCACTTAAAGAAGTTTAAATACCTAGAGCTACAGTTAGGAACTTCCATAACAATTAATGATGTCATAAACCCATACCATAAATAGAGAAAACAGATAGAAGCAGATACCATAAATAAACAGGTAAAATAACTCATCCAAAGAATATAGAATGAAACCCAAAGCATATAAAGGAACCGAAGCAGCTTTCCAAGCCCCCAATAACTACCCAAATCATCCATATTAATCCAGTAATCATATCCCAACCCATAAATCTATGAAAATCTATAAAAGGAAGCAGATTAAGTTTTCCAAACTTGATATATGCACCTGAAAAAGGTGTATATGCTTGTGTAGGCGTAGTGAGTCCATTGAATATGTTAATATGACCTAAAATAAGCAGAAAAATAAAGCTTATAGGCTATTTAGAGGTGAAAACCTGCTTATGGACCTTGTCAGCCTAGGTATCTCCAGGACTGAGTATCTCTTATGCTTAAATACAATAAACTTAAATAAATTAATCTTATAAGTAAAATTTTTGGTTATAATACCTATATATATGGTTATTATGCTTATATATTTATTTATTGTTCTATTAAATAACTTATATAAGTTTAAATAT
This sequence comes from Hemileia vastatrix, assembly GCA_030280995.1. Lineage (NCBI taxonomy): Eukaryota > Fungi > Basidiomycota > Pucciniomycetes > Pucciniales > Zaghouaniaceae > Hemileia > Hemileia vastatrix. Next base: position 24,663,460 of record JASXTE010000001.1, on the reverse strand, counting down.
CTTATCCATAGCCTTATAATACTTATTAAGGTGTTAAAGGAGTCATAATATACTTATCTTAAGTTATATTAAGTAATTATAGACATAAATTAGCTTATATGTATGCATAAACCTCATATTCAGTGAAATATGTAGTTATATTATGTATATATAGGTCTATAAGCAGGTTTAATCTCTAAATAGCCTATAAGTAGGTTTAATCTATAAATAGCCTATAAGCTTTATTTTTCTGCTTATTTTAGGTCATATGGATGTACTTAATAAACTCACAATGCTTACATAAGCATATACACATTTTTCAGGTGCATACATCCAGTTTGGACAACTTAATCTGCTTCCTTTGATGGATTTTCACAGATTTATGGGTTGGGATATGACTACTGGGTTAATATGGATGCTTTGGGATGTTATTAGGGGCTTGGAAAGTTGGTTTGTCTCCATTATATGCTTTGGGTCTCATTATATACTCTTTGTATAAGTTATTTTACCTGTTTCTTTATGGTATCTGCTTTTATTTGTTTTCTCTATTTATGGTATGGGTTTATGATATCATTAATTGTGATGGAGGGTCCTTACTGGAGTTCTAGGTGTTTAAACTGCTTGAAGTGGACACCATGGTGAGTTTATGGGCCCTCGCAGTGCTGTATTTTCCAGAGAGAGCAGTGAGATCATCTGGATTGAAGGTCTGTGCACTCCATTGGATTTTGGTATAAGTTAGGGAGAATTTGATGGGTTATTGGACATCACTTACTCACTACAATTCAAATAAACATTATAAAAAATTATTATCATATAGAAATATATTATAAAGCATTTATAAATTGATATTATTTTATATTAGCTATAGCTATATTTTATTAACCTATTTTCCACCACTAGCATGCACCAATCCAAATCTTGTGAGTTAATATTGAGCATAGCTATTTTTTAAGTCTTCCCCTGTGGTTTAATCACTAAATTTTCTATAAATAAGTAGTAGGACCATTAATATTTACTATTTAATTATACTTAGATACTAGCATACAATGACACACCTATATATAAATAATATAACTACATATTTCACTGAATATGAGGTTTATGTATACATATAAGCTTATGTATGTCTAAAATTTTAAAATATCACCTGCAATAAGTATATTATGACTCCATTAGCACCCTAATAGGTATTATAGGGCTATGGATAAGCTATTTAACCTTATATAAGTCATTTAATAGTGTAATAAATATATATATAAGAATAATAACCATATATATAATTATTATAACCATAATTTTTACTTATAAACTTAATGTTATTAATGTTATCTTATTTTAAGCATAAGAAATATTAAGTACTGGGGATACCTAGGCTGAAAGAAACTCAACATATGTGTTGATTAGATCAACTCAAAACTGGAGGAATCTAAGGATGTGTCTGTGGAAGAATTGATTGAAAGATTTGATGTTGAAGAAACATATAACAAGTTTATTACTTTCAATGTAACTTCAGGTGGTGAATTTGTGGCTGTATCTTCTTCCCCCTCTTTAAATTATTTTTTTCTCCCCTCATTTTTTCAAACAGTGAAAAAGAATGCAGTTATTAATTGTCCACCTGCCATGAAAGGCTCCCTCATGGATTGGCACTGTCAGCCTAAATATCCCTAGGACTGAGTATTTCTTATACTTAAAATAAGATAACTTTATGGTATGGTAAACTCTTACAGTTGCCTTGCTGTAAGCAGAATCCAGAGGAGATATGTGGCTTTAGCTGAAAACCCCGTCCTTCCAACAAAAATAACAAAGTAGGTGTTCCAAATCGCTAAGCTACCCAGTCTATTTAGATCAGATGAAAAATTAATACTGAAACTCTTGAAAATTTAACGCTTATTGAGATTTAATGATTGTGGCTGTTGAGAAAAGAAATACTGATAATAACAATTAAGGTGTACCAGTGAAAGATCTGAAAAGATTGACTTTTATGTTTTTATAATAATTTGAATTTTTATGAGACAGCAATAATCAAGTCCCAGTGATGAAGACCTTTCTAAAGATACCCTGTATGAATTGTGATTTAAATTGTTGAGTAGTACTTCTAAAATGTTATATATAAAATATAAAGTTATAAGGGTATTACAATTTGTTTAATTTGTTGAGTAATAAAAAATGAGACTGTGGTGGTTAAAGATTAAGCTGTATGATGTCTGTATGATTATGATTTAAATTGTTGAGTCTGAAAGGCTCTTAAATATAACTAGTCACGTGCCTAAGTTTCCCCTCCAGAGCTCAGCCGGAGCCCATCCGGAGCCCGTCCGGAGCTTGTACGGAGTCTTTCTGGACCTCCGGACTCAATTAGAACCTTTAAACTATAATAAAAAATCTGGAAAAATTACACATGATAGAGCCACTTCCCCTTTACATTCCCCACTAATTTTTGTAGTCTGCGCAGCTCTAATCACCCCATGAAAATTCATCAAAGTTAAATAATTTCTAAAAACGTAAATATTTCTATAAATCTTTAAAATTCATTTAAAAAAATAAGAAAAATAGTAAAAATTCTGGGAAAATTTCCCAAGGTTCTTGAGTGACTCAACTTGATACTTATAAACTTTTCAGACCATAAAAATAAGTTTTCTCTGTAAAATAAATTGTTTTTGTGTAGGCATTTGCTTTTGACCAATTTCTTCATATTTAAAACTCAAATAAATTAAATAAAACCCTTTTTAAAATATTAACATCGTCAATCCTTACATCGTAATAACTCCATTTACGTATTTAGGTGCCGTACTAAACTTTAGGACACCACATCCTCCCTCCAATTGAGAATGTCCTCATTCTTTAAACTTTGCATATGTGATTGAACCCAATATTCATCTTTAACCTTCAACCACCATCTTCTTTCAATCAACTTAAGATTCATATTCATCCAATATGTCTTTCAAAGAACTTGTTGCTCCATGTGAACTCTGCACTCGCTACCAGGTACCTTGCTTAATGTCCAATCCTAATCTCCCTGGCAGAACCGCCTGCGACCTATGCCGTGTTAAGAAAGTCAAATGTAACCGGCCAATAGCTCCTTCAAGAACAAATGTTTATCTTGGACCAGCAGCTCTCCCTGATCCTACAACCTCTAAAAAGCGATCTAAAATTCCTGTCTTCTTAAAACGTATTAGATCAAAAACAGCTTCATTTTCAAAAGTTCAATCTTCATCAGCGGATCCCGGCCTAATTTTGCCTTCACAAGATCCTAATCCTATAACACCAGTGCCCCCAACCAACTTTGCTGAGACCATTTTTCCTGGCTCCAAATGTAAGACCCTATTATCTTACTAAAACTTTTTTAAATATAATCTGAATAAACATGTTAATTTTTATATAGTTGAACTTCTAGCTGTTGAAATAACCAACACTGATGACGTTGGCAAAGTGAAGACGGACTATATTAATCATTACCCAAATTTTCATTGCTATCTTTTTCTTGACTTTACTGATGAATTGAAACGAAAAATGCTGGCCTATTTTCAAGAAACTCCAGCTAATAACCATGAATATCTCATGAAAAGAAGACTCTTGATGCAAAGCTTTGATAATGATGTTGAACAATTCCAAAGGAAAAATCTTTTTTAATAAATTAAATTGATAAATCTGTTTTAGCTGGTCTTCTTTTAATTTTTAAAATATAAATGTTGTTTCTTCTTCTCTGGCTTGATATAACATAAAATAAAATAAATCTTGTGATGATTCCACTACTGAGAGCAAGGTTTGAATCCCTTCAGACTCCCATTAACCAGTCTTCCTTCATGTCACAGCATTGAGAGAGTGGATCTTCCTAATGAGCCGAATACTCCTGATTCCAATCTCATAGGGCCCCCCACTGAGCCGAATTCTATGATTCCAATCTTGCCATAAGGTCCTCCAAGCTTCACACCAAAAATGGCCTAACTATGAGGCACTAAAAAAATCATTCCCTAAAATCCAACTACCATCCTAACTTCTGATTCCTTCATCACAATTTTCAAACTTTGCTATGCAGCAAACCCATAAAATACTTTTTCCAGGCTTCCAATAATAATATTAACTTTAGAACATGTTAAAGAGCCACAAATTTCACCTAATTAACCATTATGCTTTCCTTAGCATCATCACCACCTAAAATTTTAACCTCCTAAAGCTTATCAGCACCCAATTCCAGAAATGATTGAATAACCAGTTTAGAGTTTTAGTGGACAGTGATAAATTAAAAGGTTGAATTGAGTTATCCAAACAAGATTGACATTCCAGTTTAAAGTCTTGGTGGACCAAACATATAATCAATTGCCAGTTTATGGTCTTGGTGGACCAAAGATTGTTTAAGTGCATAAATAACTTGAAATATTCCTAAGTAAGGCCTAGGCTTGACCAAAGATTGTATAAACTTGATAATCCAGTTTAATGTCATGGTGGACCAAACATTTGATCGACAAGTAATCCAGTATAAGGTCATAGTGGACCAATGAATGTTGAATTTTCCTGCAGATATTAATTTTCCAGTTTAAAGTCATAGTGGACTAAACAATGAATGAACTACCAGTTTAAAGTCATGGTGGACCAAACATATGATCAATAGTAATTCCAGTTTATGGTCTTGGTGGACCCAAAAAAATTGATAATAGTCCAGTTTAAGGTCTTGGTGGACCTAACAACTTCTCTATCCTAGAACCAAGATTTTGCCACCAGCTTTCTTCATCCTAGTTTCAAGTTTTCTTCTTCAAAAATATCTCCTAACAAAATGAAACCTACTGACTTCATCGCTTCAGCTGATCAATCTTGCAAATATTGTGCTTTCACCCATAGGGAATGTATCTTCACTTTCAACTTGCAAAAGCACACTTATAACAGGGCCTGTTTATCCTGTTATGAGAAGAAAAGAAAATGTTCTGGCTTGAAATGTGGTTCTTTCCCCATTACTGCTACTAGCTTCGCCTCCTTCTGCAATCCTCCTCCTTCTTCTTCACCTTCTACTCCACCCCCTATTCCATCAACTTCTAAAGATCCTATCCCTTTTTCTCCATCAGCCTATTTAAATCTTTCTTCATCACCTAATTCTCTGGGTCCTCCTCTCCAATCTAGACTTGCTGCTAACCCCCCAAGAACTCATACTGCTCCCAGGTCCATGCTTCAACCTTCAAACAATTCATCTTCTACTTCCAACATCTTGAAGCACAAAAGGGCCTATAATAGCCAGCAATCTTCATCTTCTTTTGTTCCATCCAAAAAGCCCAGAACATCTACTTCAAACTCCAAATCCAACACCAGTCCTCCTCATCTATCAAAAATTAAAAATCCTTTTTTAAACATAAAAAATCCCACTCCATTACCAAGTAAGCCATTTATCTATGATCTTGATAGTGTTGACACATTTTAGTTGTCCCTTTTTATTTTCTTTAATCTTCAGGTTTTAATATTGCTGTTATTTTAATTTGATAAGCGTCCACCGGTTCTCCAATTCCATACTCAGCTTATGAACTACCAGAACCTAGTCCAAGCTTCCCTAGAGTTCCAATTAACCTAGTGTCTGAAAGGCTCTTTGCTAATTTTAATAACCTTATCGCTTATTTCCAACAATACCCGCCCTCTGATAGATCAGAATCTTGGATGAGAGAACAACTGTTAAGAGATCTTTTCAAAATAGCCAACTGGCTTCAACACTATTGTGACCGTGAAATAAGATTCAAATCCCAGGAAATCAATCAAGGTCCTTCTAAATCTTCTAATTTCGATTCTTCAAAAGATAATAACCCTTGATGGTGTTCTTCCTGGTACGTAGCTTTATTGAATAATGTTTGAAAAATAATAATATAAACATCTAAACTACCTAAAACTAAAATACCTTTTTATTTTATTATTATTATTTTTTTTTTGATTTCATATTATTTTATTTTATTTTATTTATTTATTTATTTTTTTTTATAATTTGTTTTTAATTTAAAATAAAAGATTTAGAAAAGATAGTTTTGAAATAAAAGTTAAAATTTAATTTTTAAAGAAAGATAAACGAATGTGAAAAAAAAGATAAAAATAATAATAATAATAATAAAATTTCAAAATAAAATTTTAAAAGATGCCCCCCGGCCATTTGATGAACGGTGCCCTTGACATCATAACCACATCCAAGTGCAACTTGATGTGGTTACACAATTTGAGAAATTTAAAAGAAAAGAAAATAAATGAAAGTTTTTAGAAGATAATTTTATAATGATGATCACTGGGTGGGCTCCCTCCAATTTATAAAAATGATTAGAGACCACCAGTGAGCATCACCTTTGCAATAATTCATAATATATATTTAAAGGAAAGAAATCACAATCTAACATAAAAAAATCAAAATCAAAAAATATAAGAAAAAATCTTGAATCCGGCGTTGAGAGTGGTGTCTCTTGATTTGTTCCAGTTTATAGTCTTAGTGGACTTCCTATAATTAAAAGACAAAGCCAGGATTCAACTAGAAACAGGGAAATTTTGGAAACGAAAATTATGGGGTAATTGTGTATAGAGCAGCCAGCCAATCAATTACCCCCACACTTGCCAATATTAAATTAAGAAGGTTCCCCTGTGAACACTTCTTCCAATAAATTTTTAAAATTTTCCAACACTATCTTCACCATATTTTAAGAATTTTAAATTTTGAAAATTTCAAAGAAGGTTTTCTTGCATTTTGTTAAGTTTCATCACAGTTTTGTTACCCATATTCAGTGTAACGACAGTAAAGTATTTTGATAAAAAGCAGATAGTTTATCCTCGTTGTGGAGGTCAATAAGATTTTTATAAACATCATAGTTTATCCTCGTTGTGGAGGGATCCATAAAATTTCATTTATATTATAGTTTATCCTCATTGCAGAGGGAGACCTCGGCACTCCTGGTTCCTCTAGGATAGAACCGTTTCACTTGATCGGCCGCTACCCTCTTCTTCAATTCAGCTCCATCCAACTCTTCTAACACATATGAACCGCCAGAAACTTGCTCCTTGATTTTATATGGTCCATTCCACCTATCTGCAAACATCTTTCCCCACTGACTTTCCAAACTCCTACTATACACCAAGACCATATCTCCTGGGTTCAAAGGTTTCCTTAATTGATGTGCCAACCGCTCATCCCAATATCTAACTGATTGATTTTGGATCTTCATCATCCGTGAATATGCCTTTTCTAAATAATCTTCTTTCTTTTCTAGCTGCATCATTCTTGCACACAATAATTCATCAGTAGTTTTGACTGTCTCCCAGTCAACTCCAAGATATGATTCAGCTTCTAAATCAACCGGTAAAACTGCTTTCTGTCCAAAAACAAGTTCATAAGGTGAAAATCTGGCCGTCCTTTTGGCAGTGATTCAATCAGCAAATAAAACTAAAGGTAAATAGTGCCTCCACTTTTCGGCACTTGTCCCACACATTTTAACTAAAGCATCCTTAATAACTTGATGCCCTCTTTCAACCATGCCTTCAGCTTCAGGATATTATGGGGTTGCTACCCTAACCTTTGATCCAATTTTAGATACAGCCTCTCTAAACTCAGTCCCAAATTCAGGACCTCCATCTACCGTCACCAATTTCATCACTCCATATTGATACACCCAATTATTTAACAAAAATTCTGCCACATTTTTGGCAGTCAAATTAATAAGAGGCGCTGCCTCTACCCAACCAGATAAGTCGTCTCTGGCTACAATTAAATATTTATACCATCCCTCTTTGATATGAACGGCATCCAAACTGACTCTCCCAAAGATTGTATTTTCTCCGGTAGCGCGTCCAGGTTCTTTTGGCCTTAAATAACTTCGTCTTTGACATTCTTCACATGACTGAACCCACTGTTTAACAGCCATAATCATGCCAGGCCACCAAAATCAATCAGAAATTCTTCTAAACGTTTCTCCAACGCTTCTATGCCCGAGATCTTCATGCAGTGATTTCAAAACTAATTCTTGCCCCTTCTGTTGAGTTATAACTACTTGAGGATTCGGATACCTTCTCCTCATTAAACGTCGACCAGATAGGTAAAACGTAGATGACTTCCTCTTGATAGCCACCCATTCATCGTCTTCACACTCTTCTGGCCTCTCTAAATTCAACAAATATTTGACTAACAAAAAATAAAAACCAGTCTGATCCCAGACTTCATCTTGAAAATCGATTAATATAAAATCAGTAGGGACTTCTCTATCACCAATATCACCTGCACATGAATGAGCCAATAAGCCTTGTCGCCTAAATAAATCTTTAATTGAGCTATGTCGACATTTTTCTTCTGAACCTTTGGATCCTTTGTAAACCGTATTTGAAAATACCTCTTTCTCTTTATCCACCTTTTTATTTAAATTCTTTAATTCTCCAACATATACACCATTCCTTAACTTACTAATATCCCACACTACCAATCCATTTTCATCTACATACACCACATCTTTTTCTACCTCCTTTCTACCGAATTTATCTACACCTTTTCCCACACCTTTATTAACATAAAAACTATTTTCCAGTTTATCCTCTTGGTGGAGGTCATCATCACCATAATCTAAACACAATAGTCCTGCCAGTTTAACCTCATGGGGGAGGTATGGAAAGTCTTCAGCTCCTTTAGTGCTGGCTTTGATAATAGGTATATCTTCATCGAACTCTTCTGAGTCTGAATCTTCTTCAGTGGGTGGTCTCCTTGATAAACCATCTGGCATAGTAAAAGTCTTGCCAGGCTTATGAACTAAATCAAATGAAAAATTTTGAATAAAAGCTACCCATCTAGTCATGGGTGCATTTGGTAAACTTGGGAAATTGATCATCTGGATTAACGATTTCACATCCACTTGCAACTCAAAATGTTGCCCCCACAAAATATGCTGAAGTTTCTTCAGTATTTTTGCCACACCACATAATTCCAATTTTGGTTGAGAATATCTTGATTCGACCTCAGTAAACACTACAGATTCATACCTAACTGGCCTGATGTATCCAGCTTTATCAATCTGAGACAAAACTTCCCCAGCTGCAACCCGACTTGAATCAACTGCTAAATAAATTCTGCCAGAATCTTTTCCATAATCCAACTTATGCAGGACTAAATATTTCCCCACAACCTTCTTCAATTTCACAAACGCCTTCTCACACTCTTCATCCCACTCCCAGTCTGTATCCTTTCTTATTAACCATCTCAATGGAGCTGCCAATGAAGAAAAGTCCTTAATAAACATTCTAACATATACGCAAACGCCTAAAAACGCTCTGACTTTGGTCGTATTCTTGGGTCTTGGCCAGGACTGAATTTTGTTAACTTTCTTCTTGGACATAATCCTACCCTCTCTACATACCACATGGCCTAATATTTCTAAGCCTGGCACACAACATGAAAATTTTGAACCTGAAATAGTTAAACCAGCCTCTTCAATTTGAAACAGGATTCTTTCTAAAGTAATTGCAAACTCCCAAATGAATTTGCGTATCCCAGGATTCTCTTCCAACACCTGGTTATCATAGTCGGTTGTTGGTCCCTTAATTCCTCCATTATCTATAAAGATTCCAGCATATTGTGGAATTTTGTCTTGAAGGATCCAAGCCATCTGAGCTTGATAAACTGCAAATGAATTTGTTGCTCCTTGAGGTAATCTTGTTAACTGTAAACGTCCAAGGGGTGTATTGAATGTAGTGAGAGGCCTTGAGTCCGGATGTAACTCTCTCTCATCATATCCACCCATAATATCTCCCAAACCATAACACACTCTCCCTGAAAACGCTTCAACCAACTCCTCAGCACTAGGCGGTATCCCAGCATCCTTTATTGTAACCCTATTTAATTCCCTACTATCATGAACAACTCTAAGCTTGCCATTCGGTTTCTTGATTCAAAATACCGGACTAGAATAACTTGACGATGATTTCTCATACAGTCCAGTTCGTATCCGTTCTCTGACAACTTTGATATAAGCTTCTTTCAATGCAGCCAGAATAGGAATTGGTTTCTGCTGCCACGGTTCATGACATACCACAGGAATCTTGTAAGGCACCCCATAGGAATGCTTCAACACAACCCTCTCCTCTTCTACAAAAGAACTGGCCTTCTCTCGCTTGACCATCACATCCAACAACAACTTCTTCTCTTCTCCAGAAAACCAACCATCAGGTCCAAAATTAACAACACCCAGTCTCTCAAAAGTGATTCTTGACGTCTCAAAAAATTCAGGCAGATTATTTACCAAGGGAACTTCATAAGGATCTCTTGATAACCTTGGTCTTCTCAAGGGTGGATTTAATTCGGCAGGTAGCGGTTCATTAATAGGACAAACTTTATTTGCTACTTTCTCATATTTGGCTGCGTCCACGTCTAAATAAACTTGAGGTAAAACATTTACTTTTGTATTGCCATTAAAAATTTCATCAAATGAATCTTCTTCATCGTCAGAATCGGAATAAGAAAAATTAGAAAAATATTTTATTTCATTTTTAAATTTTACCCTTTTCTCCTTTCCCTCGTCTAATTTATAAACAGATTTTCCAACACCTTTGCTTCCCTTATCCAACAGTAAATCACCCGTAAAGAAAGTTGGCAGTTTAACCTCTTGCTGGAGGACCGGAAATGAATTTTCACAAAAATTATTTTTTTGTGTTTTAATTATACTGAGATTTTTAATCGGATTTTGATAAGATTTTTGCAGTTTACCCTCTTGCTGGAGGTCCGGAATAGAAGGAGATAATTGCAGTTTAACCTCTTGCTGGAGGTCTGGAATAACATTTTCACATAAATTATTTTTTTGTGTTTTAATTATACCGAGATTTTTTATCGGGTTTTGATGAGATAATTGCAGTTTTCCCTCTTGCTGGAGGTCCATAATAGAAGGAGATAATTGCAGTGTAACCTCTTGCTGGAGGTCTGGAATTGAATTTTCACAAAATTATTTTTTTGTGTTTTTATTATACCAAGATTTTTTATTGGATTTTGATGAGATTTTGGCAGTTTACCCTCTTGCTGGAGGTCCATAATAAAAGGAGATACTTGCAGTTTATCCTCTTGCTGGAGGTTCAAAAACATATCCTTACAATTTTTATCCAACCTAATTTGGCCCATTTGGCCTTTTTCACCATTTTAATAAATTTAATAGAAAAACAGGGTAAATCCAATAAACATATAGAAAAGTCCAAAACGTATTTGCACTCCAAAGTAATATTAACAGAAAATAATTGAGAATCCACTTGAATTATCTCCAAGTGAGCTGACCTATTGCAATCTGGGATCTCATTCTGAGGAGAGATTACAACATTAGAGTGATCAGCCCATGCTACCCCAAAAAATGAGGGCATTCATCCCTTTCCAACAAACATAATTCACCAGAAGCCGTCCGTTTTATATGCCGCTTCTTGGTGCAAACACAACACTGGCACAGAGTAGTAATCCCAGGCCGTGTTTCCCAACCTTCATCTCCAGGAGGCGCTAACCGCATATGTAACCTCCGCATATCTTCACCAGTGATTTCCAAACTAATCCCCATGCCAGCTTGATACCCTATCCTGGCCTCGAAATCCATCAAAAAAGGACCACCAAGAACAGTTTTGACTGCTCCTCTGGCCACATAAAAGTGAACCTTACCAACAGATCCACCAATGCCTAACCTGACATGCTCAGCTGTGCCCATCAGCTCTGTTGCATGCCCTCCAATACCTCTGAGGTTTCCCCCAGTCCCACTTTTAATTGGCAAGCCTATACTTGTCGCTTGCTCCAATGAAATTAAATTAATTTGAGACCCCAAATCGACCAAGGCCTTTACTTCTTTACCATTTAGAGTTACCACAAGGTAACCCAGGGGAGCGGAAAAATGTGTATCTACATCTTCCCCAAACTTTTCAGCATTTTCACTAATATATTCCACCTCTCCAGTGGAAACCCGACGCCTTGTCAAATGCTTCTTTTGCTTTTCAGAAAGTGCTGGACTAATCGTAAATAACTCCCACAAAGATAAGGGAATCTGCAGTTGATTCACCCTATTCAAAACTACATCCATCGCGTTAGCTTGACCAGAAACTACTGGCTGCTCATACTGGACCTTTGATTTAACAACCTTGGCCCTGGGTACCTCTTGAGGTCCAACCGAGCCATCTTCACCTCCCATAATAACATCTTCACTTTCTATAACCCTAACTCCGTCACCAGCCTCTTGCACTAATCCTGATCCATCGCTAGTCCTTCTTACTCCCTCCATTGGGATGGGACCGCTAAAACTTGGTCTGGGTAGAGAGGCCAACGGTACGTCCTCCTCAGAATCCAAATCATCCTCTGGAATAGGCTCACCATTTAAATCAAAATTGCCATAACTAGGGGGCCCCATATCAGCAATACCCTTCTGCATTTTATATAATGTGATATTTGCAGTTTACCCTCTTGCTGGAGGTCCGGAATAACATTTTCACAAAAATTATTTTTTTGTGTTTTAATTATACTGAGATCTTTAATCGGGTTTTGATGTGATATTTGCAGTTTACCCTCTTGCTGGAGGTCCATAATAGAAGGAGATACTTGCAGTTTAACCTCTTTCTGGAGGTCCCAAATAACATTTTCACAAAAATTATTTTTTTGTGTTTTAATTATACTGAGATTTTTAATCGGGTTTTGATGTGATATTTGCAGTTTACCCTCTTGCTGGAGGTCCATAATAGAAGGAGATACTTGCAGTTTAACCTCTTGCTGGAGGTCATAAAACATACCCTTCCAATTTTTATCCAACCTAATTTGGCCCATTTGGCCTTTTTCACCATTTTAATAAATTTAATAGAAAAACAGGGTAAATCCAATAAACATATAGAAAAGTCCAAAACGTATTTGCACTCCAAAGTAATATTAACAGAAAATAATTGAGAATCCACTTGAATTATCTCCAAGTGAGCTGACCTATTGCAATCCGGGATCTCATTCTGAGGAGAGATTACAACATTAGAGTGATCAGCCCATGCTACCCCAAAAAATGAGGGCATTCATCCCTTTCCAACAAACATAATTCACCAGAAGCCGTCCGTTTTATATGCCGCTTCTTGGTGCAAACACAACACTGGCACAGAGTAGTAATCCCAGGCCGTGTTTCCCAACCTTCATCTCCAGGAGGCGCTAACCGCATATGTAACCTCCGCATATCTTCACCAGTGATTTCCAAACTAATCCCCATGCCAGCTTGATACCCTATCCTGGCCTCGAAATCCATCAAAAAAGGACCACCAAGAACAGTTTTGACTGCTCCTCTGGCCACATAAAAGTGAACCTTACCAACAGATCCACCAATGCCTAACCTGACATGCTCAGCTGTGCCCATCAGCTCTGTTGCATGCCCTCCAATACCTCTGAGGTTTCCCCCAGTCCCACTTTTAATTGGCAAGCCTATACTTGTCGCTTGCTCCAGTGAAATTAAATTAATTTGAGACCCCAAATCGACCAAGGCCTTTACTTCTTTACCATTTAGAGTTACCACAAGGTAACCCAGGGGAGCGGAAAAATGTGTATCTACATCTTCCCCAAACTTTTCAGCATTTTCACTAATATATTCCACCTCTCCAGTGGAAACCCGACGCCTTGTCAAATGCTTCTTTTGCTTTTCAGAAAGCGCTGGACTAATCGTAAATAACTCCCACAAAGATAAGGGAATCTGCAGTTGATTCACCCTATTCAAAACTACATCCATCGCGTTAGCTTGACCAGAAACTACTGGCTGCTCATACTGGACCTTTGATTTAACAACCTTGGCCCTGGGTACCTCTTGAGGTCCAACCGAGCCATCTTCACTTTCTATAACCCTAACTCCATCACCAGCTTCTAGCACTAATCCTGATACATCCCTAGTCCTTCTTACACCCTCCATTGGGATGGGACCACTAAAACTTGGTCTGGGTAGAGACGCCAATGGTACGTCCTCCTCAGAATCTGAATCATCCTCTGGCATAGGCTCACCATTTAAATCAAACTTGCCATAACTAGGGGGCCCCATATCAGCAATCCCCTCCTGCATTTTATATAATTCGTCCTTAGAGTAAGGGTTCAATTTGTTGGAGGCAGTTTGAGCACTAGAATTTTTGTCCTTAGAGTAAGGGTTCACTTTGTTATTGGCCTTGCCAGTATTAGCCCTCAGTTGGCTTTGAATGCTACTCTTTGTCTTAGTATCAGCTGCTCTTCTAGCAGCATTAACATCATATTCGCCAGCCATACAGCTACCCTCCACTTGAGCAACCGTTGCCAGCTCTAAACCTCCAAATGAAGTAGAAAATGTGGCTTTACTGACCTCTTTCTCTTTACCTTTGTCAGCTTTTCCACCATTATCATTACCATTTTTGCCACCCTTGGCATTAACATCTTCATCATTTATCTCTTCAAATCTGGCTCTCCTTTCAGCCATTAAATTTCTTCTGACCAAATCCAAAGGAGACTGTCCATCACTGGGCTTGATGAACGAACCATCAGGAAATTTATAAACTTTACCATCAAATAAAACTCGCCCAGCATCCATATCCTTATCAAGAGCAAAACAAATTGTTGCTCTGTTCCCCCTCCTATTACAATAGGAGCACACCTTTGGCTCATCGTAGCCACCTCTATAACTACTACCACCATTCCCACCATTTCTCCCATTGCCTGGGAAGCGGTTTCCATTGCCATTGCCATTATATTTTCGACGTTCATAACCTCTGGACTGGTAAGAAGTTGAAGTCGATGATGAAGCGATTGGGGCCTTGCTGGCCTTCTGGGTTTCTTGAACAAATATTTTTAACTGCTTAGTTAAATCGGCCAAGTGATCGACCATCTTATTATACACATTACCCTCAACTTTTGCAGCCGGTAGTCCCATTTGAGCCTTTTTGGCCTCCTGAGCATTGACCATGATATCGTTATTCTCAGCCAAAACTTCACTAACCTTGCTAACATATTGAGTGCATGACTCCTGATATTTGTCCAATGCTAACAGCTTGAGATGGGCCTGAATGTTGTCTTTGATAACCTCCAGAGCTGGCAATTTCTGCTCACCATTAGGCAGCTCCTTCATCAAATCTTTTCTTGAAAGATCCTTCAAGACGTCCATTCAAATATCCCTGCTGCATGCTGACCAAAAAAAATCTTTTGCTTGATTTTCATGCCCTAATTTGTCCACCAGAATAAGATATTCAACTACTTCATCAAACTGAACACACAGCTTTTTGAAGTCTTCCATAGAAGAAACTCCACCTTTTGCTTGCCAGTCTCCAACAATTTTATTGAGGTCCAACATAGTAAACCTAACACCCCATCTATCAACCATAGCTTTAGAAAGCTTAACCCAATCCTTGTCCTTAAATGCCTGCATAGCAATAACCTCTTTTTCCACCTCCCTATCAGAAATAAAAAACCTAACTTGCTTCACCATATCCACATGAGAAGCACCATCAACAGCAGCAGCAGCTTCATACCTGCTAATGAACCATTTAACCTCCTCCCCATTAAACTTTGGGCCATCCCAAGAAACAATCCTAACTGAGGGAGTAAGAGGGTGAGAAGATCCAGAAGCAACAGCGGAAGACATCCCAATAAGTAAAGAAAAGCGTTAAAAACTGTTAAAATAAACAAGCCTCTTTCAGGCTATTAACAAAGACCTTGACCCAAAAAAGTCCTAGAAAAAGCTAGAGATTTCGAACCCCACATTGGGTGCCAACTATGGTATGTTAAACTCTTACAGTCGCCTTGCTGTAAGCAGAATCCGGAGGAGATATGTGGATTTAGCTGACAACCCCGTCCTTCCAACAAAAATAACAAAGTAGGTGTTCCAAATTGCTAAGCTACCCAGTCTATTTAGATCAGATGAAAAATTAATACTGAAACTCTTGAAAATTTAACGCTTATTGATATTTAATGATTGTGGCTGTTGAGAAAAGAAATACTGATAACAACAATTAAGGTGTACCAGTGAAAGATCTGAAAAGATTGACTTTTATGTTTTTATAATAATTTGAATTTTTATGAGACAGCAATAATCAAGTCCCAGTGATGAAGACCTTTCTAAAGATACCCTGTATGAAGTGTGATTTAAATTGTTGAGTAGTATTTCTAAAATGTTATATATAAAATATAAAGTTATAAGGGTATTACAATTTATTTAATTTGTTGAGTAATAAAAAATGAGACTGTGGTGGTTAAAGATTAAGCTGTATGATGTCTGTATGATTATGATTTAAATTGTTGATTCTGAAAGGCTCTTAAATATACCTAGTCATGTGCCTAAGTTTCCCCTCCATAGCTCAGCCAGAGCCCATCCGGAGCCCATCCAGAGCTTGTACGGAGTCTGTCCGGACCTCCGGACTCAATTAGAACCTTAAAAGTATAATAAAAAATCTGAAAATGGTACAAATGATAGAACCACTTCCCCTTTACATTCCCAACTAAATTTTGTAGTCTGCGCAGCTTTAATCACCCTATGAAAATTCATCAAAGTTAAGTAATTTCTAAAAACGTAAATAATTCTATAAATCTTTAAAATTCATTTAAAAATATAAGAAAAATAGTAAAAACTCTGGGAAACTTTCCCAAGGTTCTTGAGTGACTCAAATTGATACTTATAAATTTTTCAGACAGAAAAAATAAGTTTTCTCCATAAAATAAATTGTTTTTGGGTAGGCATTTGCTTTTGACCAATTTCTTCATATTAAAAACTCAAATAAATTAAATAAAACCCTTTTTAAAATATTAACATTGTCAATCCTTACGTCATAATAACTCCATTTACGTATTTAGGTGCCATACTAAACTTTAGGCCACCACAACATTAAGTACATTAAGCTTATATCTTATAAATAAGGTTAAAATAATATATATGATTATATTACATATATATATATTTATTACTCTATTATATAAATTATAGTAGTTTTAAAAGCTTATGCATAGCCTAAGAATACTTATTAAGGTGTTAATGGAGTCATAATATACTTATCTTAAGTGATATTAAGTAATTATTGACATACATAAGCTTATATGTATACATAAATCTCATATTCAGGGAAATATGCAGTATATTATGTATACTTAGGTCTATAAGTAGGTTTTAGCCTCTTAAGAGCCTATAACCTTTGTTTTTCTGCTTATTTTAGGCTATATGGACGTATACAGTGTACTCACAACACCTACAGAAGCATAAACATCAGTTTCAGGCGCATACACTCATTTTGGACAACTAAATCTGCTTCCTTGGATGGATATTCACAGATTTATGGGCTTGGAAGTCATTTCTGGGTTAATATGGATGCCTGGGGATGTTATTGGGGGCTTGGAAATCTGATTTGTTTCCTTTATATGCTTTGGGTTTATTATATTCTCTTTGGATGAGTTATTTTACCTGTTTCTTTATGGTATCCGCTTTTATCTAGATTTTCTATTTATGGTATAGGTCTGTGTTATCATTAATTGTTATGGAGGGTCCTTACTGGAGGTCTGGGTGTTGAATCTGCTTGAAGTGAACTCCATGGAGAGGTGATGGGCCCTCAAAGTGCTGTAATTGCCGGGGATAGCAGTGACATCATCTGGATTGAAGGTCTGTGCACTCCAGTGGATTTTGGTATAAGTAAGGGAGGATTTTGATGGTTATTAGACATCACTTACTTACCAAAATTCAAATAAACATTATAACACAATTATTATCATTTATAAATATATTGTAAAGCCTTTATAAATTGATATTATCTTTATTTAAGCTATAACTATATTATATTCATCTATTTTCCACCACTAGCATGCATTTAAATCCAAGTATTGTGAGTTTTACTTGAGTATAACTATTTTATAAGTCTTCCCCTGAGGTTTAATCACTTATTAAATTATTAATAAGTAGTAGGAATATTAATAAATACTATTAAATTAAACTTATATACTAGATACACTGAAAATTGGGGGTCTTTCCTTAGTTTTTTACTTATTATTTAGTATAAGCCTTAAGACATGATTTTTACTTTAGTATAGCTCAAAAAAAACCAAATATTTGGGTCTGCTGCATATTAGTGGGTCATCATAACTCAGTGATTGCGGAAAAGAACCCTTATAATAAATGTACTAATTTTTTATAATAAAAATTAGGTATTTACAGTAGTAACTGTACCCAATATAAACCCAATTTCACTTGGTATTTGGTCACCAATTTAACACCCAATTGAATTGGTATTTGGTTAAAACTTGGTAAGCTATTAATTCACCTTTATAAAGGTCTAGTTAAACTTATTATTTTATTTTTAACAAACTTTTTTGAATTTTTATTACATTTTATTTAAGTAAATAAATATTTAAACTCAGGGCAAGCTCCAATGCTTTTTATTAGTAATAACATTGCTAATAATTTTAAATCTACTAATTCCAATAGATTTTCCTGTCTGTAGACATGATATATTGTTATTTTTATCAATATGAGTGCTCCCCAGGACAATGTAAGTGAAAAGCCTGCTTATAACACCAGGTCTAAAGCTAAGAAAAACATTGCTCCAGGACATAACCATGGAGGGTCAGTCATACCCCCAGGCAGAGCAAATGAGCATAGAGGAAAAAGACCCCCTCTTAAAAAAGATTACAATAAAAAAGACATCTTCTCCTCTACAGGATCAACTATCCCATCTGGAAAAAGAGGTCCTGAAGTTGGAGGAATCAAAGTCTCTCATGCTCAAGGAGGTAGAGCAATTACAGAAAAATTGCAAGGTAGGATTCTAGCAGATAAACCAATCATTGGCAGAGCTAAAGGGAGGCCATCCAAGTCAGCAACCCCCTACCCCAGGAGGGTCACATCACTCCCAGGAGAAAATACTGGTAGAAAATGGAAGTGGGATTGGTTTCATCAACAATGGTCCAGTCATAACTGCAACAAGGATCCTCCTTCTCGTCAGACTTCCTCAGTTCACCCCTACAAGGGAAAACAAAGGCGCCAAAAATCAGGGCTCACAAAAATCCCGTGGTAAGTAGATTACCCCCTCAGATTGAGCACAATACTGATAATTACAATGTAGGTAATATTATTGATGTCAAATCTGTGCAGAAAATAGAGGAGGACTTAAGAGAATTAGGCTTTAATGTAGATACACCTGAGTTGTCTTTTGTCAATAACAACAGTAGTATTTATAATACAGTTAATCCTCAGTTGCCACCACTTACTAGTGAGATGAGAAGTTCACAAGAGAGTGAGAGAATTGAGAAGGAAGACATGGAGTATTTTAATAATAATCCAACTGTCCATAGAATTGTTTCAGCATTGTGGAATAGAATGACTGATTGTGAGGAAAAGACAGTTAAGCTCACAAGTGATACAATTTCATCCTTAACATTAAATATTTCTCAACTGGCAACACGTAATAAAGAATTAGAGAAGGAACATTTGTCTCTAACTCTTAAATATGATTCATTAAATAATAAATATAATGAACTTTCAAAAAAATTCTGTGAGTTGGAAAAATTGTATGAAACACATTTATTGAAAACTAAATCAAGAACTAAGTTATCTTTTTCTTAGACAAATCAAAGTGTCTCTGAGCTGCTACAAAGATTGACTAAAGTTGAGATTGAAACTGCCAATCTACTAATGAACCAGGATATTCATAAGTATACTCAGTATAATAATAATCCTTTCATTGGCAAAAGTGAATCTCTTTCCTTCCCTATACCACCACAACTAAAACTATCTGGTGGTAGTGTCAAATCTGAAAATGTAAGTCACAAGTCCCTACAGGAGGAAATACAAGACCATTTATCAAGAGTAAATGAGGTGTTGAATTTACCTAAGATTAGTGAAATAAAATCCAAGCAGAAGAACTGGCCTAAGATAGATCAGTACCCAACTTATGATGGGGAAGCCAGCTCTGATTGGCAACATTTTATTCAAAGAATTGACAACTTGAAATTCTCATATAAGTTACCAGATAAAGAAATAACATCAAATTCAATCTCTTTATTTAAGGATGTTGCTTTATTATGGTTTGAAGCTGATTTAAATGAGGGTAAAGATTACTCTTGGGCTGAATGGAAACAACTAATTGAAAAACAATTTGGAGGTTCTAAATTCAGACTCACTCAGCAGAGAATTTATGAGAAAACTAGGTATAATCCATTGAATGGTGACAAACCTATGGTATTTTTAATGAATTTAAATAAAATATTAAAAGCCATTGAGCCTAGCATGGATCTTAACTTATGGAAAGATAAGATAATATATAAATTACCTATCTCTGTCAGAGAAATTTTTGTAGCTAGACCAATTAATGTTACTGAATATTCTGACTTTATTAATATTTGCAATGAAATATTACTAAACCATAAGTATGAAGCAAGGTATTCCACTTATAAACAAAATGTTGAACCTGTGAAAAATCAGAATTCAAAAACACTTCAGGAGAAGAAGAAAAAACCTACTTCACCTGTAGTACCAAAAAAGTATGAGACAAGTACTTGTTATAAGTGTAACAAACCTTGGGTTAAAGGTCACAAATATGAGAAGAATATAAATATTGTTGAAAATCAACATGAATCTGAAATTGAAACAGAGAAAAGTAAAGATTCAAGTGATTATGACAGTAATATCTCATATAGTGATGAACATGAAGTCTGTATGTTGGAAGATTATTTGTCCATCTTTGACAATCCAATATTAAATATGGACTCAACTGAACCTTTAATGAATTTTGAGGATGCTGAAATCATTAAGGATATACAAGCTGATAACTTTAGAATGACACCTATCACAGTTCCAGCTATCATTTCTGGTGGAAATGTTAATATAGTATTGGATACAGGAGCTTCTGGTTCTGTTGTTTCTACTAATACATTACAGAAAATTTATAGTAAATATAAGTCTAAGCTTGAACCCCTTCAAAGTAAAAATTGGAGAGGTTTTGGATCAGTACTACATCCCATTGGTAGATACAAAGCTGCTTTTTTCTTTAAACATCAACATGGTTATGTAAGATTAACTTGTGACTTTGTAGTAATGGATAATACTAACTGTAGTAACTGTTTTATCATTGGAAATGATATTCTGACTAAGTTTGGCATGAAATTAGACCCTGCTAATAAAAATTTTACATTTGGCATAAATGGTAAAATGAAATTTAAAATAAATTCTTTTAACACAGTCTTACAAATTGAGTCAGTAACAAATATTCCGTGAAAAGGAAGAGAATCCAATGAGATGGAACTTCTTGAAACAGAAATTTCAAAAGCATCATTTGGCACTCAGATAAGTGAATCTGAGAAAAATAATATTTTGGACTTAATTAAAGCATTCCCGATGGCTTTTTCACATGGTACAAATGAACATGGCCTTATAAAAGATCATGAAATGAAGATTAGTTTAACCTGTGATATGGATAATATTCCTGCTAGTCTTAAAAAGAAACCATACCCTACTTCACCAATGAAGAGGAAAGACATAGAGGATAAAATTAAAATGTTATTAAAAATGAAAATTCTTGAAAAGGTTGAAACTACACCAGAATATTGTGTAATATCACCAGTGCTAATTTATTATGAACAAGATTAAGCAAGACTGTGCAGTGATTATAGAGTATTAAATACATTTACAGTAGATGATATTTATCCTTTTCCAAGGATTGCCTCTATACATGCTACCCTTAAAGGCGCTAAGTATATAAGTTGCTTAGATGGAAATAAAGGGTACCATCAAATTCCTGTTGAAAAGAGTTCACAGAACTTTTTGTTGATAACAACACACATGAGAATTTATAAATATGTCAGGATGCCATTTGGACCAAAAAATGCTCCATCAGTATTTCAGAAGTTAATGGATATAGCATTCCATAATGAAATGATTGAGGGATGGTTAATGGTATACATTGATGACATCATAGTGTTCTCTAAGACATATGATGAACACTTAATCCATTTAAAGAAGGTATTTCAGAAAATTGATGAAATAAAAATGACCCTTGCATTGAAAAAATGTAAATTTGGGTTTGAATCTTTAAAAGAGCTTGGTCATATTGTATCTGGCTTACAAATATGTGTAGACCAAAATAAGGTGGCTGCAATAAAGAATATTGGCATTCCTCAAAATTTAAAGGATTTAAAATCTTTTCTTGGTATGTGTGGTTATTATAGACAATATATAAAAAACTACCAGTTAATTGCTGAACCATTTCCCACACTGATAATGAAATCAGAAGCTTTCATTTGGAATAATGAAAGACAACAGGCTTTTGATAAGTTGAAAGAATGTTTAATGAAAGCTCCTATTTTGGGATTACCAGATTTCCAATTACCTTTTGTATTATATACAGATGCAAGTTTTATTGGTCTGGGTGCTGCTTTGCATCAAAAACAACTTATTGAAGGAAAAATGTCAGAAGTAGTAATTTGCTATATTTCACATACTCTAAGAAGTAGTTAATTGAAATATGGTGCTACTCAACTTGAATGTTTGGCAGTAGTATGGGCTCTTGAGAAGCTACATTATTACCTTGAAGACCAAAAATTTGAGTTAATAACTGACTGTAGTGCAGTTAAGTCACTCTTAAACATGAAAACTCCTAATAGACACATGTTTAGATGGCAATTAGCTGTACAAGAATACAGAGGACGGATGACTATTACACATAGAGCAGGAACCTTACACTCTAATGTAGACTTGTTATCTAGAGTACCTCTGCCTAATAATGATGATAATCCTGCTTATGTTCCTGAATCAGAGATTATTAACATTTATGGCATTTATATTGTAGATCTTGAGGATGAATTTATGCAATCAATTCTTGATATGTATGCTTCAGATCCTGACTTGAGTAAAATCACTACAATATTAAATGATCCATCTAATGCTTCAATGAATGTTTTAATAAAAACATTACCAAATACGTATAAAGAGGCATTAGAAAAAGGAAAATTTTCCATTGAGGATGGTTTTATATATTATAGGAAAATTAAGTAATGTAATTGTAATTTCCCCTTCAATGAAGTAGTTAATTTTAAGTATATTTCATGATGGTATATTAGCAGGTCATTTTGACTACCATAAAACATTAATCAGAGTAAAAAACAAAGCTTGGTGGATTAACATGTCTGAGGATGTTCAAAAATATGTTGAGAGATGTGATTCTTGTCAAAAATCTAAAAGATTAACATAAAAAAGAGCTGGTTTATTACAACAAATCGAGCAACCAAAATCTCCATGGGAAATAATTAACATGGACTTTGTAACAGGTTTGCAAATAGCAGGGCATAAGAGTTATAACTCCTGCTGGGTAATTGTAGATAGATTTACAAAGATGTGTAAATTTATTCCTACCCACAAAGAGGTTTCTGCAAAGGACTTAGCTTTTTTATGGTGGACACAAATGTTAAATATAGCAGGTTTCCCCAAAGAAATAGTTTCTGACAGAGATCCTAAATTTTCTTCTGAGTTCTGGACATCACTTATGGATGTTTCAAGGTGTCAATTAAAACTTTCTACAGCACACCATCCACAAACTGATGGGCTAGCAGAAAGAATGATACAAACTTTAGTAGATATGATAAGAAGATATTGTGCTTTTGGTCTTAACTTCAAAGACAATCACAAATTCACACATGATTGGGTAACCCTTATCCCAGGTTTAGAATTTGCATACAATAGTACAGTACATTCTGTCACAGGCAAAAAACCATTTGAGTTATGGTTGGGTTATGTACCTAATACCCCTGCTAAAACTCTTAATAAATTACCTAGATTGGATATCCATCCAGGTACTAAATCTTTTCTTCAGATGAAAGAATTATTCAGAAAACATGCTCAAGAATGTCTAAATAAGGCATTTGAGTATGAGAAGAAAAGATGGGATAAAGCCCATAAAGAACAAATTTTCAAAGAGGGTGATGAAGTCCTTATTTCTACACTAAATTTCAATTTAAATGGTAATGTTAAATTGAAGGATCCATTCATTGGACCATTTGTAGTGAAAAAGATGGTTGGTAACAATGCTGTTGAGGTTCTTCTATACGCACCTTATGACAGAAAAAATCCAGTATTTCCTATTTCTCTTATAAAACCATACCATTCTAATGATAATGCTCTATTTCCAAGAAGATCAGGAAGGCATAAACAGCAACCTGAAGAAATAGTTGAAAAGGCAGAAATTGAAATAATACTTAAAAAGAGACACCTTACTAAAGAAAAGTAAGTTGAGTATCCATTAAGATTTAAAAATAAATCAAGTGAATATGACCAGTGTATTCCAGAAAATGAAATCTCTGATCTTAAAAATCTCTTGAAAAAATTTAAATCAAAATAATACTGTTTATTTAGTATATGTATTATAGAAAATTTAAAAAAATTTCTATTCACTCCTTACTTTTAATTAAAATGTCTTAACATTTTTTTATTGTTTTTTTGGGTGAGGGAGTGTAAGCCTACATATCCCTAGTACTGAGTATTTCTTATACTTAAAATAAGATAATCTTAAGTACATTAAGCTTATATCTTAAAAATAAGGTTAAAACAATAATATATATGATTATATTACATATATATATAATTATTACCCTATTATATAAATTATAGTAGTTTAAATAGCTTATCCATAGCCTAATAATACTTATTAAGATGTTAATGGAGTCATAATATACTTATCTTAAGTGATATTAAGTAATTATTAACATACATAAGCTTATATGTACACATAAATATCATATTCAGTGAAATATGCAGTATATTATGTATATTTAGGTATATAAGTGGGTTTTAGCCTCTTAATAGCATATAACCTTTATTTTTCTGCTTATTTTAGGTCATATGGACGCATCCAGTGGACACACAACACCTACAGAAGCATATACATCTATTTCAGGTGCATACACTCAGTCTGGACAACTTAATCTGCTTCCTTGGATGGATATTCACTGATTTATGGGCTGGGAGGTCATTTCTGGGTTAATATGGATACTTGGGGATGTTATTGGGGGCTTGGAAATTTCATTTTTTTCTTTTATATTCTTTTGGTTTCATTATATTCTCTTTGGATGAGTTATTTTACCTGTTTCTTTATGGTATCCACTTTTATCTGGATTTTCTATTTATGGTATGGGTCTGTGTTATCATTAATTGTGATGGAAGGTCCTTACTGGAGGTCTGGGTGTTGAATCTGCTTGAAGTGGAAGCCATGGGGAGGTGATGGGCCCTCACAGTGCTGTAATTGCCAGGGATAGCAGTGACATCATCTGGATTGAAGGTCTGTGCACTCCAGTGGATTTTGGTATAAGTAAGGGAGGATTTTGACGGTTATTAGACATCATTCACTTACTAAAATTCAAACAAACATTATAAAACAATTATTATTATTCAAAGATATATTATAAAGCCTTTATAAATTGATATTATCTTTATTTAAGCTATAACTATATTATATTCATCTATTTTCCACCACTAGCACACATTTAAATCGAAGTATTGTGAGTTTTATTTGAGTACAACTATTTTATTAGTCTTCCCCTGAGGTTTAATTACTAAATCAATTATTAAAAAGTAGTAGGACCATTAATAAATACTATTAAATCATACTTAAATACTAGATACACTGACATGAACCATTGTTTATGTGAACACTTTAAGTACTGTAAATGACATGAGCTCTTTTAATAGTCTTGGTACTGGAACATTGGTTAAACATTAAAATGACATTGTTACAGACTTGGTCAAAAGTGTCCTTCTGAACAATGGTCCAAGACTCAGAAGGACACTTTTATAATGCATAAAAGATAGATATGTATACATATAATACCTAATTGATATGCATTATAAAAGTGTCTTTCTGAGCATTGCACCATCCTTCAGAAGGACACTTTTGACCAAGTCTGTAACACCTTCCCTTTTATGGTTAGCCAACAATCAAATTCTATGGAAATTAGCAAAATCCTTGCCATCCTATTGCACAGAACCTAAAGTGTCCACCTGAGTAATGGTCCATTTCTGAGAAGGACACTTTAATAATTACAACTACCCAACTTTCACAGACTTATAACCTTACTGATATGCTTTATAAAAGTATCTTTTTCAGCATCTTCCAATGCTCAGAAGGACACTTGGTGACATGTAAAGCCAGACACCACTGTTTTTTAAATTGTATTTAAGATATTAATCCTATATTTAAAAAATGAATTTTATTAAATTATCATTATTCAAGGTAAACATTTTTGGCCAATTTCTTTGGAACACAAAATAATACTACCTCAAAAATAATAATATAATGGAAAGCATATTTCAACACACAGTTATTATTAAAAACATAGCATTAAGCCATTGAATTTTTGAAAAGCAATTAAAAATATTTTATTAACATATAACAAACATATCTAACTGCCAAATATCCTTTTATTACTATAATCAAAGTATAGCGTTCTGCCAGTTGCATTTGGCACATGAGATTCAACAATACCCCAATCATAGATAATAAACTGGTAAGGACAAGTTCATTATAATCTTATTATGAGAAGATAAATATTATTCCATACATATGTAGAAACTGTGATATCTGAATTTTCTTCACTTAGGCCATTTAATGATATGATTTAGGAAAATAATACAAATTGTAAAATAATAATGCTTCAACATTCTTCACATTTGCATTTTAAATAATTTTTCCTAAGTATCAGATTGATTTATTAATCAATACATATTTTAGCACAAATATAGGTGGGACAAAAAATTTAATAAACATGCTTTTCAAAGGTTCAAAAACCTATTAATGTATAAATTTGACCTGTTACAGCCTTTTTTATGCTTTATGTCACCCACTTTCACAAATGTGCATCTGACCATCAGTCAAGTACTTCATGGAAGCCAATATTCTAGAATTAAAGCATTAATCAAGTATCTTGTTAACCAGTCCACACAATATTTGATGTGGTGAGAAATGATTTGACTCATAATATTCCTAGCAATAACTAGTTTGATAAAGATAAATTCCTAGGGGAAAAAATTTGAACTAGATGTCTAGGCCTATTTTATATAAGTTGTTGTGTTCTATCAAAAATGGTTGTCAGAGTTAACCTGAAATCTGCATTATAAATACCTTTTTGCTGATGGATCACATATAAATATATCAATCATAGGGAATTACATTGAATGCACAGATTATGTAAATATAATTTATTGCACAAATCACCCAAAAATGCTATCTCTGACCCACAAGACTTGATAATACCAGCATGTTCATCTCCAAAACATTGGTTCATCATTTCCCTACTATCAACTTGCGAAAGAAAAATAATTTGCACCATCAATAGTTTTTGACATATTTTACTAGATGTCATGAGCTACTGAGTTGATCAAATATCCATCTATCAAATGTAAATATGATATTAATTCACAACACATATTTTTACTGGTGTTCACACCATTTGTTAACTGATCATTACATGATTAAAAAATATGTAAAGTATTTTCAGTGATAACAAGATCCCACAAGCCAACATTCACTTTAGAGCACTATCCATGCCTATTATAAACTCTTAATATTATTCAAAGAGTGAGTGACTGGAACATTTTTGAACCACAATTTTCAGCCATAAGGTCAATATGACAATTAAACCAACCTTCGCTTATAATGAAAGTGAACAGATACCATCACTACATTTTTTCCTGACTGTAATTAATTTTAATCAGGTAAATCTGTTTTTCAATGGTTATAATATAGAGCCAACATTAACTTGCACAGGAATCAAATCCTCATAATAGAAAATATTCAATAATTTTAAAGAGTAACATTAATATTGAGAAAGGCTCTGGCACAGCTAGATCAAATACTAATGAGCCAAAAGTCATTTTCAATATTGAAAATTATTCAATAATATTAAGGAATAATAATAAATTATGGTCACCTTCCATAATTCTACACTCATGATACCCTCTGCTCAAAAATGAGTGCACAAATTTTTGTAGTGGTTGCTTGACCACTGCTACCAACCCCCATACTACTAGTCAAGAATGAAAATCCATGAGTGGAATTGCAAATTTTTCTTGCCACTTTTTACATATGCAATATTCATTTTATATTGCATGCCAACTTTTTTGCATCCCAGTTCCCCCACACTACTAGCTGAGTATGAAAATCTATCAGTGAAATTGCAAGTTTAGAATGCCACTGTTAATGATGCAATATTCATTTTCATATTGCATGCCAACTTTTTTGCATCCCAGTTGGCAATCTCATTTTGCATTCAACCCAAAATACACAAATCAAATACAGCAAATGATTATTCAACACAATTTGGCACATTGAATTTGGGGCACATAGACATGATAAAATATACATATCTCTTATATATTTTTTTCTGCAAAAGCTTTATGCAGAGAATAAAAATGAGATGGACAATAAATAAGTAAACTACTGAGGATATTAATTTTTTACATAGAGTCTTCCATATTTGAAGCTATATAGATAATGCTAACAGTTAAAATTTGCTTTTTAAACTTGATGAAGAATTTCTCACCAAGGATATGGGTTTTTTCAATATAGTTTTTTAAGGCATATTTTCTAACAATATAATGAAAACTAAGGCTATTGTAAAAAAAGCTTAAATCATCATTCCTCTTTTCACTTTTCAAAATTATAGGTCACATGACTTATTTTTCACCTTTATCTGTAGAAGGTTAATTTTCACATTCTGTATGCATGAATATTTCATGTTGCATATGCATTATGCATCCACACACAATATGCAATATGCTACATGCTACATGCACTATGCAATATACAATATAAATTATGCAATATGCAATATGTATTATGCATTATGCAATATCCAATATGAATTATGCAATATGTAATACATATTTTGCAATATGCAATATACAATATGCATTATGATTTATGCAATATGCAACATGAATTATTCAATATTTAATATTCAATATGCATTATGCGTTATTCATAATGCAAATTGCATATTGAGTATGCATGCATAATTGGTAATGAATATGTATGAATTTTCAATAGGCATCAATAATGTATTTTGAGTACACATGCATAATGTGTATGTTAGATCAATGTGTGCTCAATTGTTGCTAAACTAAGGATCAAATTACAGTTTTTTTGGATCAACTTGTGCTGAATGTAGGTCACACTGGGCCTTAATCAAGGACAAATCTCAGACTAAATGTGACTCCAATTTATTCTCAATGTGACATTTATGGAAGGTCTGATACATGGCATAAATTAGGGTCACCATGGAGTTCAAAGAGTGAGAACTGCTAGCAATTCACCCCCAAATTTCCTGTGGTGCACCCACTTTTAACCAGAAGAAGATTTAATAGCCAGAAATAATATTTTTTTGTTTTTTAAAATAATATAATCATGATTTTTACTAAATGAAAGAGAAATGCCATTATCTAACAGATCAAAAGAAGAAATAAGAGTAGATTTTGCTCTATCACAATAGAAAACACCTCTGAGTTTAACTAACTCTCCATCACATCCTTTAATAAGCATGTTTCCATGACCAGTAATGAAAGCAGCACCAGAGTCAGCTGCATTTTTGACTGGAATAGGAGTATTCAAACTTTTGAAGTCAGAGAGGAGACATACATCACCAGTGACATGATGGGTGGCACCAGAATCAAAAATGCCTTGACTTTGTTTAAACAGGGTTATGATGAGCTTTGAACTGGCTGTTTTCCTTTTCTGTTGCTTAGAGATTTACGGATGGTATTCATAGCATCTCTATTATCACAAGCAAGAGCTTCATGTTGACCCCAAACTGTCACATTAAAACCTTTGCTGTTTGGATCATATGGACAAGTCTTTTGGAAATTTTCAGAGGACTTGTAGTAAAAACAGGAGTAGTCAAGATTTTTATTTCCAGGGCAGTAACTGTCCATGCAGCTATTTTTGAAAGCCAAAGATGAAATGGAATCAGGTTCAGTTGCCAGTTCAAAAGCTGTGGAAAGGGTAAGAGCATTGGAAGAAGAAGATTGGGATGAATTGATAAATGAATTTTGAAGAAAATTCATCATCTCATCAAAGGAGGGTTGGGAGATGTCTTTTTGAAATTCAAAATGATGGTTTGCTTCAGTTGCAAGATGACTAGCTGATGAGGGCAATAAAAGTTGGGTTAAAACTGCTGCCATTTTGTCAAAACCAAAAACAAAACCTGAATGTTTAACCGCCTCCAAGAGTGATATCACTTTTTCTCCATGTTTAATGATGTTTGTGAAAGGAGAGTTTTTAACATTTACCAGATCATTAAAAAGAGCCATATGAGCAGTGTGAGAAGCTTTATCAAATTTGGAAGTGAGAATAGAAAATGCTTTATAGCTTGTAATGCCAAGGTCAATGAAAGTTTGAAGTTTTTCATCAATGGTGTTGTAGATTGCATGCCAGCTCATCTCATCTTCAAATTTTGATATATCATTTGTTATAGCATTGGCATCTGAAATATACTTAGTCAAACAGACATGGTGCATTAAAAAAATGTTGATATTTTTTACCCAAGTTTTCCAGTTAGTACCATCAGCTTTCAGCTTTGACATCTTATTTTTTCTGTGTATTATTTTGTCAATGTCATTGGCACAATGTCTTCCTTTGTAAGTTTCAAAAGATCCATTATCATTGTCAGACAAAAACTCATTACTAATGAGAGAGGAGTTGTAGTTAGAATGTTTCAAATGATTGGTTCCCACATGATGCAAAGACAAGGCATGCTGTTGATGTTGTCTTGATCATTGCAACTGCAAACCATTGTCGTTGCGTTGCGAGGTCATAGAGGGGGTGGGGTTTTGTCTAGGGAGGTGTGGGGGGTAATCCCGAAGTAAATTTGCTTCTTGATTACGAGTGGTGGAGTGAGAAGAGGGACCATAGGGTGTAGGAGGAGGGTTAGAAGGAGGGGGATGATCCTTGTGTATTTTCCAGGGCAGAGGCAAAGGCAGTAGGCATGTAGTGCTTGTGCTTTCCATGGAGGAGATAGGCAAAGTGGGATTACCCAAAAATGAGCACAAATGGTGTCTTGTGCGGGTATTAACAGTTGAGGGGGGAATAAGGTTCTTTAATTCCCTGTTAAAAGTTTGTTGGCAATTGTGAGCTAAGCGAGGTCGCAATTGAAAGGGATTCGATGGGTCAGGGGAAGTCAGCATGGGTTAGAAAACCAAAAAAAAGTGGAGTAGTCTCAACACCAAGTGTTAGACATGTTTAAAGTGGGGCAAACATGGGGCACACAGAAAAATATCCGGCAATCTACAAGATATGAATTACTGCTAGTAATCAATCAGGGACAGCCCATAACCTATGGTAGCAGTGTCAGCGCTTTGTCCAGAGTGAACCATATAATATTTCATGACTCACCTATGGTAGCAGTGTCAGCATTTCGTCCGGAGTCAACCGAAGTTAGACGTGTCAGCTGCACCATAGACTATATACACCTTATGTACTTAAACAATCACTAAGCTACTATCATACTACACATAACACAGATAATAGACTGACAAGACTGACCTGGTTCACTATGGGTTACGGCATTATAGTTGGTTGTATACTATGCATGGCTAAATACATAGTAAGCTGTGCATGGTCAAAGGTTTTATAATTTTTATGGAATTGCTATAATTAGAAATCTAGGCTGTCGCCGGATAACTGCCCAAATTAAACCAAACTAATTGATTTATAAGGTTTAAAGTTGCAAAATCAATGAAGTCTACTTTAATATTGTAAGGAATCTCAATAAATCCAAAGTACATCAAATCTTTGTTCAAATTTATTTCTATGGTAGCAGTGTCAGCGCTTCGTCCGGAGTGAACCGGAGTTAGACGCGTCAGCTGCACCACAGACTATATACACTTTATGTACTTAACAATCACTAAGCTATCATACTACACATAACACCACCCCTCTTAGTGATTTCCCTATAACCATCCCTTGCCAAAAACAAGTAGAGAAATTTGAAAGTTAATAAAAAGAAAAGAAAATAACAAGAAACATAGAAACTAGAAAACCCCTAATAAATATCTCTTTTCTTTCCAAACAATTGGTCCCAAATTCTTCGTCAACAAATCTGCCACTTGATCTTTAGTTGATACCCATTTAATGTCAATTTCACACCGATGAACTTGTTCATTCACAAAATAGAAATCTCTGTCAACATGCCTGAAATGTTTGTCAGAGGGGTTATCAGTAGCTGCTACAATTGCACCTTTGTTGTCGCAATACATAGTTGTTGGACCATGGCACAAATCCACTTCATGTAGAAGGTTACACATCCAAAGAGCTTGACATGTTGCATTTGACATTGCCATTAATTCTGAGTGAAGTGAAGCTGTGGCCACCCTTTATTGACACTTTGATTGCCATAAGATAAGACAGTTGATGACCTGAAGAACATGACCTCCTGTAGCCCTAGAAAATTCACCACCCCAAGTAGCATCACAATAAACTTCCGTAGATGGATTGGGATTGATTGTTGGGAAAAGATAAAATTTCATGTCTTTGGTAAATTGTAGATATCTCAGAAAATTATTAAGTGCATCCCATTCAGCTTTACCTGGTCTTGATGCACAACATGCCAGGAAGTTGACAGGATACGCCAAATCAGGCCTTGATCCAGCTACAAGATATGGTAAAGAACCAATAATAGACAGAAATTTGAGAGGTTCCTGCAGAGGATGAGATTTCTCCTTTAAAGACACCAAAGAAAGACCCATTGGTAAAGGTGAGTGAGAGTTAAGACCAGCTGGATTGTGTTCATTCAGAGCTTTTTTGATAAGAGCTGGTTGGTGGATAGTAAAACCTTTGAGACATCTTGAAACTGCCAGACCAACAATAGAAGAGATACCATCAGACCATTTTACCTTCAAACTACTCCCCATATCCATTTTAAACTCCCTCAGAACCGTATCACTACTCCCTACCACCACACCATCATCTACATGAATCCACAACATTCCCTTCAAACCCTCTTTTTGCTAGCACATATAAACTTGCATCCTGATTTCTTGATCTGTAACCTAAATTTTCCAAAATTTTGTTGAGATCTTTCCACCAACACCTGGCTGCTTGCTTTGTACCATATAGAGCTTTTCTAAGTTTGCAGACATGAGTTGGATTAACAGACTCAAAACCTTCAGGTTTCTTGACATAAATTTCTTCTTCAAGTTTGCTGTGGAGATAAGCTGCAGTGACATCAAAAGTTTTGATTGGCCAGTTGTAGGTAGCAGCTAGGGTGAGGATCAGAGGCAGAGATGCAAAAGTGGCTGTGGGAGCAAAATTGTCATTAAAATCAATACCTTCAATCTTTTTGAAACCCTGAGCTACATATTGTGCCTTGTGTTTGATGATCTTCCCAAATTCATCCCTTTTTAGAGCAAAAACCCATTGGGCACCTGTAACAGTTTTTCCAGGAGGAAGAGGAACAATATCCCAAAATTTCATGTTAGAAATGTTGTTTAATTCCTGAAGACAAGCTGACTTCCATTCAACTGTGTCTGGATGCTGCATTGCTTGTTTTAAAGTTTGAGGTAAGCCGTCAGAAAGTTCATAAGAATTATTGTTAATGAAATCAACCATGACATCTTGGGTAGCAATAGTTTCTTCTGCTGTAAAATTGCCAAGTTTCAGTTGATTCAAAATAAATGCTAGGTCACCTTTAGAAGGAGATGTGGCCGGATGTGAAACTGTAAGCATTTTGGTATTGTCCTCGTCTCCTTCATGGATGAAATTTGCCATTGCTGATTGAACAAAAGAATTAGACTCTGGATGCCAAAAAATCCAACCTTTACCACCATCAATAAAACCAACAAACCTGCAACGCATAGCCCAGACCACCATTCTTGTTCTTTTTTCAGTTGGAATGTGCACATATGTCCACTGACCAAAAATTTTGACAGGAGATAAGTCTGCTTTTTTTTTGAAAATGATTTGGTATGGGGTACTATCAGTAACTCTCACATTTGGTAATTTATTGTGAATGAAGGAGGCTCAACAATAAGCAAAAGTCCAGAAAGTGGGAGGCAGATTTGATGCAAGAAGGATTGTTCTGGCAATTTCACCAATGGTTTCATTGAATCTTTCAGCCATTCCATTCTGTTCATAGTGATAAGGCATAGAGTGTTCATGAGGGATACCGTGTTGGGAAAGGTATTAAGAGAATTTCTTGTTCATGTATTCTTTGCCATTGTCAGTTCTGAGGATTTTGAGACGCTGATTAGTGATGTTTTCTAAGCAAGATTTGAAATTAATAAAAGCATCAAAAACATCTGACTTCTTTTTTAGGACAAAAACTTCCCCATAAGTCGAGAAGAATTCTCTGAAGGTAGCTACATAAACTTCACTACTATCAGTGACATCAACCATGGGCCCTACTAAATCAGAAACTACCAAATACATGAGCTCATGGGTGCACTTGGATGTCTTGCACGTGTTTTTCCTTTTGCTTTTTGACATAGCACAAACATCACATTGTAATCTGCATGAAGGGACATAAGATGGTGCATTTTCACAAAGACCTTTTTTGGCAAGTCTTCTCAAAACCCTGGTACTTTTGTGTCCAAGACGGCGATTCCAATCCATGATTGAGTCAGGAATCGCAGTTGGATAAGGAATTTTTGAAGGGGGTGAAGGAACAAAAGGGGCAGGAAGGTTAGAAGAGGATAAAGAGTTAAAATAATTCATTTCAAAAACATTGGTCTCTAGTGCACAAGGATAGACTAGATCAACCGTCCATTTTCGACCAGCAGAAGATTTAAGAGCTAGAAATAATATTTTTTTTTTGAAATAACATAATCATGATTTTGATTAAAAGAAAGAGAAATGCCATTATATAAAAGATCAAAAGGAGAAATAAGAGTGGATTTTTCCCTATCACAATAGAAAACACCTTTGATAGTAACTAATTCTCCATCACATCCTTTAATGAACATGTTTCCATGACCAGTAATGAAAGCAGCACCAGACTCAGTTGCAGTTTTGACTGGAATAGGAGTATCCAAAGTTCTGAATTCAGAAAGAAGACGTACATCACCAGTGACATGATGTGTGGCACCAGAATCAAAAACACCTTGAAAATCTTTACTGTCTTGCTCTTCAGTCCAGCTATCAGTACCAAAATCCATTTCTTTCAAAGCAGTAGTGAGAACATCTAGCGCTTTGCAGCTGATTTTTTTAAGTGGGGTTTTGATGAACTTTGAGCTGGTTGTTTTCCTTTCCTATTGTTCAGTGCCTTTCAGACAAGGTTCATAGAGTCCTTGTTGTCCCAAGCAAAAGCTTCACATTGTCCCCAAACCGCTACATTAAAACTTTTACTGTTGGGATCATATGGACAAGTGTTCTGGAAGTGTTCAGAGGATTTTCAGTAAAAACAGGAATATTCAGGTTTTCTATTTCCAGGGCGGTAGCTGTCCATGTGGCCTTTTTTGAAAGCCATAGATGAAACAGATTCAGGTTCAGTTGCCAGTTCAAAAGCTGTGGAAAGGATAGGGGCATTGGAGGAGGATTGAGATGAATTGATAAATGAGTTTTGAAGAACATTCATCATGTCATCAAAAGAGGGTTGAGAGATGTCTTTTCACAATTCAAAATGATGGTTTGCTTCAGTTGCAAGATGATTAACTGATGACAGTAATAAGAGTTGGGTGAAAACTGCTGCCATTTCATTGAAACCAAAAACAAAACCTGATCGTTGAGCTGCCTCTAAAAGTGACTTGACTTTTTCTCCATGTTCCATGACGTTAGTGAAAGGAGAGTTTTTAACATTTAAAAGATCATTAAAAAGGGCCATGCAAGCAGTGTGAGACACTTTATCAAATTTGGAACTGAGAATAGAAAATGCTTTATAGCTTGTAATGCCAAAGTCAATGAAAGCTTGAAGTTTTTCATCAATGGTGTTGTAGATAGCATGCCAGCTCATCTCATCCTCAAATTTAGATATATTGTTTTCAACAGCATTGGCATCTGAAATGTATTTAGTGGAACGTACATGGCATGTTAAAAAAATGTTAATATTCTTCACCCATGTTTGCCAGTTAGTCCCATCAGCTTTAAGTTTAGACATCTTGTTTGTTCTTTGGATTATTTCATCAATTACATCAGTACAGTCTTCACCTCTGTAAGTCATAAAAGTAGGGGGTTCAGTATCAGATACAAAGTTATCGCTGCTCAGAGATGAATTAGAAGGGGAACGTTTCAGATTACTGGTTCTTGCATGGCGCGACAATGAGGCATGATTATTATTGTGTCTCGGTCATTGCATATGCAAACCGGCTTTTCTGTGGGATGACATTTGGTTTGAGCAAACCCCTGATGTTTGCCTAACTAGATGAGGGGGAGATTTGTGAGGGGTAATAACACCAGAAGGTGTATTGCTATTGGCTGATAGGGGAACAGGTGAGGGGGAAATAGGTGGTGTAGATGTGGGTTGGCAAGCAGTGTTCACACTGTCACTGGAAGATGTAGGTGAAGAGGGAGTGCCTGAAAACGAGCGTGACCGTCGCCTCGCGCGGGTATTAAGAGAGGGAGGAGGGTTCAGATTCCTCAATTCACACGATAAAAGAGGAGG
This sequence comes from Hemileia vastatrix, assembly GCA_030280995.1. Classification (NCBI taxonomy): domain Eukaryota; kingdom Fungi; phylum Basidiomycota; class Pucciniomycetes; order Pucciniales; family Zaghouaniaceae; genus Hemileia; species Hemileia vastatrix. Next base: position 24,626,967 of record JASXTE010000001.1, on the reverse strand, counting down.
GTGCTTGCATTTTATTCTAGGACGTGAATGAAATGGATTTGGTTCTGAAGGTACAGCTGGCATGAATTAAATGGCTAGATACGCTAGATAATTAGTCGTAGCGCTCAAAAAAAAGAATTGTGCTGGTGAGATGAATTGCACAGTGGAGAGACTCATTTAACGTGGGGCAGGCACGGGGCACACAATAGTTTCCGGGAATTTACAAAATTATTACTGCTAGTAAATAATTAGGGACAGCCCATAACCTATGGTAGCAGTGTCAGCGCTTCGTCCGGAGTCAACCGGAGTTAGACGCGTCAGCTGCACCACAGACTATATACACTTTATGTACTTAACAATCACTAAGCTATCTTACTACACATAACAATTTCAATCCACCAATTATGCAGATTTACATAAAAAATCAAATTCTATGATTTAAAAAACAGGATATATACTCAGTTATTTTATAATAGAAAAAAAAACACATGGTGTGAATATAATGGTGTTCTTGAACTTCCCATTCGTTCTATTAAAATAACAGAAATTTCAGGAGCTTAATATATACAGTAATTGAAAATAAATCATTTTTCCGAAATATATCAATAGAAGGGTTTTAGTGGATGTGATGGTGATGATGGCTCCCCGAACATGCTTTTGGTTTTTTCGGTACTTCTGCATAGTTTAGAAATAGTTAAATTCAACAAATGAAATGATTCAAAAAATGCTATATAACTAACCTTGAGATGATGGAACCTGTGCTTTTCTTATCTTATATACAAGTTTTTGCGAGGCATTTTTTAACCAATTCCACGTCCAAGATGTTAGCGATATAAATTTTTTCCAATAATACCCAATGGCGGAAGCCATTTTATTTTCCAATCTAACATACTTGCTTCCGTGACTATGTCCCTCGTGATCATGATCATCCTCATCGTGAAGAGAATGCGTTTGTTTTTTGAGAACTTCACTCTCACTTTCTTTAGCGGGTGGTCCATGCGGTGCATGAGACTGTGGATTTACATGATTGTGTTGCGTGTTCAAGTTTTCAATATTTTTCTCATGACTTTCGATTTCGACGGGCGCTGATGCTGATTGAGCTGCAACTGTTTCTTTCTCCAAATTTCCGTGAGTACAACAATCTCTAACACATTGGTTTACATGACGCTTCCACAATTTAGAAGGTTTAAGCAGGCATGGAAGGCCAGTATTTTTCTTTACACCCCATACTGCCCCATTGCCTTCTGCCAAAGAGTTTTTTTGGTTCTCCTGAAGTACAATCTCGTATTCATAGTCATGAGAAGTACTTGAATGTGGAGCTCCCTCTAAGTTCCTGGATTCTGATCCAATTTTAGAAAAAGGAACGTGTGCCAAAGCAGTATGGAAAAAAGAATGGTTGAAAAGAAGCAGGATAATGTAACATTTAAAATTGTAATGCATGAGGGAAAAGGTAAAAAATTATGATTGAAAGAAGTTCATGGAGATGAAAGCCGGATTCATTACTTTAAAATCACAAGTTGAAACGCAAATTACACCGGTGAGGTACGATTCGAAACGTGTTAAACGTTTTCCGTGTTACCGCTAATTGTCTAGCTACATCAAATATTATTCATACCATCACAATCATTAAAAGTATAAAACCAGGATTAGATCAAGCGTTTTTACAGAAGTAAAACTTGACCCAGAAATTGACATTTCTAATCTAATCTCGCATAGAACCATAGCAGCTAGTTGTTACTGTTCTCATAGCGTGTATGTAAATCTATTTTTGTCATCTCCTCTTTGTTGCATGGTATCAGCACTCAGGACTCCGGAAAGAACCAATATCTGAATTACCTACCTGTTGCACGGTATCAGCACTCGGGACTCCGGAAAGAACCGGAGAACCTGGATGCCGCTGCAACAGGTTTTACTCACAATAACTAAGTACATAAGCCTAACTACTCAACATCCCGCCCACTTAGTTATTTCCAAGTATCCATCTCCACTTCTTTGATCCCCCCAGCCAACTGTTATCCAATCATTATTACCAACTCCAAAACGTTTAACTATGTTCTTCCAGTTTCACCGTAAAATAAGCTAAAATAAATAAATATTCATTAGTGGTAGAGTTTTTTTTTTATGTTTATGTTTATGTTTATTTTTATATTTTTATTATTATCATTTATTTACCACACACACATCCTTCCTCCTATGAAAAGTGAGAGTTGGGCCCAGTGATTTAGTGAGAATATCAACACGCATTTGAGAATTAGGGACCCCACTCCAGAGATGCTTTCTTGAGGAAGAGTTGCTCATTCACTAAATAATGACATCTATCAATATGCCTATTACGTTTGTTACCAGGGTTGTCCTTTACATTGGAAACTTCCCCTTAGTTGTCACAGTGAAGCTTGAAAGGTGAAAGTTCAGAAGAGAGATCCTTGAGCAGATTTGATATCCATAAAGCATCTTTCATACCACCTCTGAGAGCAACATATTCAGAAGACATAGATGAATCACTGACAGTAAGTTGACACCTTGATGTCCATACAACTGGCCAATCATTAAGAAGTAGAAGATGACCAGATTGTGCCCTTGAGAACTCTTTGTTGTTCCAAGTTGAATCAGTAAAAGAAAGTAATTCAAGAGGGACATTGCAGTCAGGGTGAAGATGAAGAGAAAGTTTTGCAGTATGTTGAACATAGCACAAATGGTGGTTGAGAGCAGTCCAATGAGTTGAGGTTGGTTAAGAGGCGAATCTTGCTAGAAAATTGACTGGAAAAGAAAGATCTGGCCTGGTTGCAACTGCCACATAACTGAGAGCACCAAGAATTGAAAGATATTTGGTGGTGTCCACTGCTTCTTCTTCATCTTTTGATGTTTCAATGGTTAGATTTTGAGAAAGAGGTGACCAAGTTGTCAGACCAGATGGATTGTGGGTCCTCAGAATCTTCTCAATGAGCTGAAAATTGTTGAGATCAAATCCTTCTGGAACATCTTTGATGCCAACACCAACTATTCCATCTACTTTCTCAGTCCACTTTACCTTCAGAGAATCATCCAAACCATCCTCTAACTCTTTCAAAACCTCTTCACTACTTCCATTCACAGTTCCATCATTGACATGAATCCACACAACACCCAAAGAATGTTTCTTTCTGAGAGCATAAAAACTTTTATCATACACCATGGGAAATCTAGGGGTGAACTGCTAGCAATCCCCTCTCCTGAACTTTAGAGTGTCCCTTCATGATGCCAGGTTTATGAATACTTTATAAACATAAGTAAATTAGAATTAGATTTAAATTTATTCTCAGATTGGTCCAAAAATGAACCTCAATTGATCTCAAGTTATGCATAAGTTGATCAACTATAACCATGATTTTATTATTTGCTGAGCACACATCACCACACAATATGGGGAGTGGACTTGCTAGCAAGTCCGCAACCTTGGACCCAAACTCACCACAGATTGAACACACATTGAGATATTGACAAAGGAACCATACAATCAGGGATGAACACCACTCAGCAGAACAGTTTTAGGTGGGTGTTCAAGTAGAGTTCAGTATGGGCTTAATATAAGTTCAGTCTGAGTTCCATCTGAGTTCCATCTGAGTTCAGATTGGGGACTTGCTAGCAAGTCCACCCCCTATATTGCATAGTGCATTGAGCACAAATTGATGCAAAATAAGCTTTTGAATATCCAATATGATTATCAAGTTATAGGATGAAAATTATTCCTTAACATACCTAAGCATTACTTTGCATCCAAAAGATAAACCATAAAATTATGAAATAAAATTTAATTTACAATAATGATATCTTTTACTACATAATTGCAATAATAGATAAATTTAGAAATTTTTTTGATCACAAATATTAATAACTATAAGGATTGAAATAAATAATGCCATTCCTATTTTCAAATTTTAACAATAATATAGTCACTTCTCACTTCAAATCTATTAAGTCTTTGTAAAACTAAATATTGTATAATTTTTTTTATTTTACCTAAAATATAAGACCTACAGGCTATTGAAAATAAAATCTTCAATTACTCAATTGAAAGAAATATTTATATTTAAATTAAAATAAAAATAGTCCTTAAAGTGTATAACTTGAAAGGTGGTAATCAAAATTAATGAAGTGAGGTGTTCCTCATAATAGTGTCCAGAACAAGTTTGATCAAATTTGTGCTGGACACTTTTACCAAGAAACATTTGATGCCATCAATTATCTTCATTATATGGGCTCTTTTTTTGGGTTTTCCTTGAAATTTTTAGTCACTGATCTTGTCCAAAGTGTCCAGCACAAGTTTGGCCAAACTTTTTCTGGACACTTTTACCAAAAAACAATTTGATGACATCAAATATCTTCATGTTCTAAGATCTTTTTTTAAAATTTCCTTGAAGTAATAAATTACTGTCCAAGACCAAAGTGTCCAGCACAAGTTTTGTCAGCCTAGATATCCCTAGGACTGAGAATTTCTTATGCTTAAAATAAGATAACCTTAAGTACATTAAGCTTATATCTTAAAAATAAGGTTAAAACAATAATGTATATGATTATATTACAAATATATATAATTATTACTCCATTATATAAATTATAGTAGGTTAAATAGTTTATCCATAGCCTAATAATACTTATTAAGGTGTTAATGGAGTCATAATATTTTTAACTTAAGTGATATTAAGTAATTATTGACATACATAAGCTTATATGTATACATAAATCTCATATTCAGTGAAATATGCAGTATATTATTTATACTTAGGTCTATAGGTGGGTTTTAGCCTCTTAATAGCTTATAACCTTTGTTTTTCTGCTTATTTTAGGTCATATGGAAGTATCCAGTTGACTCAAAACGCCTACAGAAGCATAAACATCTATTTCAGGCGCATACACTCATTTTCGACAACTTAATCTGCTTCCTTGGATGGATATTCACGGATTTATGGGTTGGGAGGTCATTGCTGGGTTAATATAGATGCTTGGGGATGTTATTGGGGGCTTGGACACTTCATTTGTTTCCTTTATATGCTTTGGGTTTCATTAAATCTCTTTTGGATTGCTTATTTTACCTGTTTCTTTATGGTATCCGCTTTTATCTGGATTTTCTATTTATGGTATAGGTCTGTGTTATCATTAATTGTGATGGAGGGTCCTTACTGGAGGTCTAGGTGTTAAATCTGCTTGAAGTGGACGCCATGGGGAGGTGATGGGCCCTCACAGTGCTGTAATTTCTGGGGATAGCAGTGACATCATCTGGATTGAAGGTCTGCACTCCAGGGGATTTGGGTATAAGTAAGGAGGGATTTTGACAGTTATTTATCATCATTCACTTACTACAATTAAAACAAACATTATAACACAATTATTATTATTCAAAGATATATTATAAAGCCATTAAAAATTGATATTATCTTTATATAAGCTATAACTATATTATATTCATCTATTTTCCACCACTAGCACGCATTTAAATCCAAGTATTGTGAGTTTTATTTGAGTATAACTTTTTTATTAGTATTTCCCTGATGTTTAATCACTAAATCATTTATCAATAAGTAGTAGGATCATAAATAAAAACTATTATATTATACTAAAATACTAGATACACTGACAATTGGGGGTCTTTCCTTGATTATTGTTGATTATTTAGTATAAGCCTTAGGACATGATTTTTACTTAGAATAGCTCAAAAGCAACATAATATTTGGGTCTGCTGCATATTAGTGGGTCATCATAACTCAGTGATTGCGGAAAAGAATCCTTAAAATAATTGTACTAATTTTTTATCATAAAAATTAGGTATTTACAGTAGTAACTGTACCCAATATAAACCCAATTTTACTTGGTATTTGGACACCAATATAACACCCAATTAAATTGGTATTTGGGTAAATCTTGGTAAGCTAATAATTCACCCTTATAAAGGTCTAGTTAAACTTATTATTATATTTTTAACAGATTTTTTATATTTTTTCTTATATTTTATTTAAATAAATAGAGATATAAATTCAGGATAAGCTCCATTGCTAATAACTTTTGTCTACTAATTACATAGAGTTTTTCCTTTCTGTAGACATGATATATTGTCATTATTAACAATATAAGTGCTCATCAGGACAGTGTAAGTGGAAAGCCTGCTTATAATACCAGGTCTAAAGCTAACAAAAACTATCCATAACATAACCATGGAGGGTCAACAATACCCCCAGGCAGAGAACATGAGCATAGATGAAAAAGACGCCCTTTTAAAAAAGATAACTATAAAAAAGACGTCTCCTCCTCTTCAGGATCAACTATCCCACTTGGCCATCAGGTTCTGAAGTTGGAAGAATCCAAGTCACTCTTGTTCAAAGAGGTAGAGCAATTACTGAACAATTGCAAGGTAGGGTTTCAGCAAATGAATCAGGCACTGGCAGCGCTAAAGGGGGGCCAGCCATGTCAACCAAGTCAGCAACCCCCTATCCCAGGCGGGTCAACTCACTCCCAGGAGAAAATCCTGGTAGACAAATGGAAGTGGGACTGGTTCCATCAACAATGGAACAGCCTCAGCTGCAACAGGGATCCACCACCTCATCAGACTTCCTCAGTTCACCCCTACAAAGGAAAAAAGCACCAAAAATCAGGACTGGCATCTATCCCATGGTAGGTATATTACCCTCTCAGATTGAACACAATACTGATAATTACAATATAGGTAATCCTATTGATGTTAAATCTGTGCAGAAAATAGAGGAGGATTTAAGAAACTTAGGTTTTGATGTAGATACACTTGACTTGTCTTTTGTCCACAATAACAGTGCTATTCATAATAATAATACAGTTAATCCTCAGTTGCCACCACTTACTAGTGAGATGAGAAGTTCACAGGATAGTGAGAGAATTGAAAAGGAAGGCATGGAGTATTTTAACAATAATCCAACTGTCCATAGAATTGTTTCAGCATTGTGGAATAGAATTGCTGATTGTGAGGAACAGACAGTTAAGCTCACTAGTGATACAATTTCATCCTTGACATTAAATATTTCTCGAATAGAAACACGTAATAAAGAATAAGAGAATGAAAATTTGTCTCTAACTCTTAAATATGATTCATTGAGTAACACATATAGTAAACTTTCAAAAAAATTCTGTGAGTTGAAAAAATTGTATGAAGCACACTTGTTAAAAACTGAATCAAGAACTAAGTTATCTTTTGCCCAGACAAATCAAAGTGTCACTGAGCTGCTAAAAAGATTAACTAAAGTTGAGATTGAAACTTCCAATCTACTAATGAACCATGATAATCATAAGTACACTCAATTTAATAATAATCCTTTCGTTGGCAAAAGTGAATCTCATTCCTTCCCTATACCACAACAACTAAAACCATCTGGTGGTAGTGTCAAATCTGAAAATGTAAGTCATAAATCCGTACAGGAGGAAATACAAGACCATTTATCAAGAGTAAATGAGTTATTGAATTTACCTAAGATTAGTGAGATAAAATCCAATCAGAAGAACTGGCCTAAGATAGATCAGTACCCAACTTATGATGGGGAAGCCAGCTCTGATTGGCAACATTTTATTCAAAGAATTGACAACTTGAAATTCTCATATAAGTTAACAGATGAAGAAATAACATCAAATTCAATCTCTTTATTTAAGGATGTTGCTTTATTATGGTTTGAAGCTGATTTAAATGAGGGTAAAGATTACTCTTGGGCTGAATGAAAACAACTAATTGAAAAACAATTTGGAGGTTCAAAATTCAGGCTTACTCAGCAGAGACTTTATGAGAAAACTAGGTACAATAACAAACCTTGGGTTACAGGTCACAAATATGAGAAGAATATAAATATTGTTGAAAATCAATGTGAATCTGAAACTGAAACTGAAAAAAGTAAAGAATCAAGTGATTATGACAGAAATATCTCATATAGTGATGAAAATGAAGTCTGTATGTTGGAAGATGATTTGTCCATCTTTGAAAAGCCAATATTAAATATGGACTCAAATGAATCTGAGTTATAACTCCTGCTGGGTAGTTGTTGATATATTTACAAAAATGTGTAAATTTATTCCTACTCATAGAGAGGTTTCTGAAAAGGACTTAGCTTTTTTATGGTGGACACAAATGTTAAATATAGCAGGTTTCCCCAAAGCAATAGTTTCTGAAAGAGATCCTAAATTTACTTCTGAGTTCTGGACATCACCTATGGATGTTTCAGGGTGTCAATTAAAACTTTCTACAGCACACCATCCACAAACTGATGGGCTAGAAGAAAGAATGATACAAAATTTAGAGGATATGATAAGAAGATATTGTGCTTTTGGTCTTAACTTCAAAGACAATGACAAATTCACACATGATTGGGTAACCTTTATCCCAGGTTTAGAATTTGCATACAATAGTACAGTACATTCTGCCACTGGCAAAAAGCCATTTGAGTTATGGTTGGGTTATGTACCTAATACCCCTTCTAAAACTCTTAATAAATTACCTAGATTGGATATCCATCCAGGTACTAAGTCTTTTCTTCAAATGCAAGAGTTATGCAGAAAACATGCTCAAGAATGTATAAATAAGGCATTTGAGTATGAGAAGAAAAGATGGGATAAAGCCCATATAGAACAAATGTTCAAAGAGGGTGATGAAGTCCTTATTTCTACACTAAGTTTCAATTTAAATGGTAATGTTAAATTGAAGGATCCATTCATTGGACCATTTGTAGTAAAAAAGATGGTTGGTAACAATGCTATTGAGGTTCATCTATATGAACCTTATGATAGAAAACATCCAGTATTTCCTATTTCTCTTATAAAACCATACCATTCTAATGATACTGCTCTATTTCCAAGAAGATCATGAATGCATAAATAGAAAACTGAAGAAATAGTTGAAAAGACATAAATTGAAAAGATACTTAAAAAGAGACACCTTACTTAAGAAAAGGGAGTTGAGTATCTATTAAGATTTAAAAATAAATCAAGTGAATATGACCAGTAGATTCCAGAAAATGAAATCTCTGATCTTTAAAGTCTCTTGAAAACATTTAAATCAATATAAAACTGTTTCTTCAGTATATGTATTATAGAAAATTTAAAAAAATTTCTATTCACTCCTTACTTTTAATTAAAATGTCTTAACATTTTTTTTATTTTTTTTGGGTGAAGGAGTGTCAGCCTAAATATACCTATGACTTAGTATTTCTTATACTTAAAATAAGATAACATTAAGTACATTAAGCTTATATCTTAAAAATAAGGTTAAAACAATAATGTATATGATTATATTACAAATATATATAATTATTACTCAATTATATAAATTATAGTAGGTTAAATAGCTTATCCATAGCCTAATAATACTTATTAAGGTGTTAATGGAGTCATAATATTTTTACCTTAAGTGATATTAAGTAATTATTGACATACATAAGCTTATATGTATACATAAATCTCATATTCAGTGAAATATGCAGTATATTATTTATACTTAGGTCTATAGGTGGGTTTTAGCCTCTTAATAGCTTATAACCTTTGTTTTTCTGCTTATTTTAGGTCATATGGAAGTATCCAGTTGACTCAAAACGCCTACAGAAGCATAAACATCTATTTCAGGCGCATACCCTCATTTTTGACAACTTAATCTGCTTCCTTGGATGGATATTCACGGATTTATGGTTTGGGAGGTCATTTCTGGGTTAATATGGATGCTTTGGGATGTTATTGGGGGCTTGTAAATTTCATTTGTTTCCTTTATATGCTTTGGGTTTCATTATATTCTCTTTGGATGAGTTATTTTACCTGTTTCTTTATGGTATCCACTTTTATCTAGATTTACTATTTATGGTATGTGTCTGTGTTATCATTCATTGTGATGGAGGGTCCTTACTAGAGGTCTGGGTGTTGAATCTGCTTGAATTGGACGCCATGGGGAGGTGATGGGCCCTAACAGTGCTGTAATTTCCATGGATAGCAGTGACATCATCTGGATTGAAGGTCTGTGCACTGCAGTGGATTTTGGTATAAGTAAGGGAGGATTTTGATGGTTATTAGACATCACTTACTTACTACAATTCAAATAAACATTATAACACAATTATTATCATTTATAAATATATTATAAAGCCTTTATGAATTGATATTATCTTTATATAAGCTATAACTATATTATATTCATCTATTTTCAACCACTAGCACGCATTTAAATCCAAGTATTGTGAGTTTTATTTGAGTATAACTATTTTATAAGTCTTCCCCTGATGTTTAATCACTAAACTATTTATTAATAAGTAGTAGGACCATTAATAAATACTATTAAGTCATACTTATATTTTAGATACACTGATAGGGACCCATGACTAGGTCATGCAAGTGAAAAAATTTTCAAACAAGTCACCCATCAATCTTTAGTTCTGGTCTTCCTTTGTCAATTCCACCTGGATCAATCAACTGTGAAGACTGTGCAATTTCCAAAAGTACAAGAACATAATCTTTGTCAAGAAAAAATTGACTAGAACCTTTGATGAGTCTTATTGTTGGTGACTTGGTTGTTACTATGGATCCCATAGTCAATGGAGCTAGATTGGCAGATATGTTTAGAGAAAGTCCAACTTCATATTGTCAAGTGTTTTTTATCAAAGCTAAATCTGATGCTACTCAAGCCTTTGTTTCCTGTTATTAAAAGTTGGAAAGTGTCACTGGAAAAAAACTCTAAGCTCCGAGGACAGATGGAGGTGAAATGCATAGCAAAAATTGGAACAACTCATCAAATCACTTTTCTTTACCACCATGAGAAAAATTGCACAGCCAAAAATTTCAACAAAACTGTTGGAGATATGGCCAATACCATCCTTCTTGCTGGTGAACTTCCTGAATGCTTCTGGGGTCTTAAATACAAATGGGCAGCTTATGTTCATGACTTTATTCCAAATGTCTAAACTGGTGACAAAACTCCTTTACACCTGATGTAATATGTTTACCCTAAATAATCTAATTTTTGAATCTTTGGTGAAACTTCATATTCCCATATCCACAAAAAAAATCAACAAAAACTTGATCAAAGAGCTCTCATTTGTAAGTGTGTAGGCTGCTCCTTGAAAAATTCTGGTTATATTTTTTGGAATGATGAGACAAACACCTTTTTTAAATCTGTAATGGCCGAATTTCCTCATGACAACCTCCCTTCCCATGATGTTGCTTTTCAAGTACTACCTGCTAATCCACCATCCAAAGTTTCTCTTGGTCACATACTCAATAATTTGAAGCTTGGTGATTTCAAAGATGAAGAAACTCTTCTTGCTCAAGAAAAAATATGTTTCTAATGTTTTCAAAAAGGGTATATCTCACTCCTCTATTATTCCAAGAACACACCTGCAAGATATTCTTTCACCTGATTGCTGAAAATGGGAAAAAGATTGAAAAAGAAAATTGGACAACATGAAAGAAGACATGTATGTGTGATACAAAGAGAAAGTTCCTCCTGGTGTCAAGATTACAAATGCTAAATGGGTTTCCACTATCAAGAATCCTTCTCCAAAATATCCAACTTACAAGGCTTGTTATGTGTCAAAATGTTTTCTTCAGAAATATGGAATTGAATTCACTGAAACTTTTGCTCGCACTGCTACTTTTACCTCCTAGCATTTTCTTTTAACCCTTGAAGCTTATCATCAGTGGCCAGCCAAATTGTTTGATGTTACAGAAGCCTATCTCCACAGTCCAATTGATGAAGCCATATGGGTGCATCCACCTGAAGGCTATCAACTAAAAGATGAAGACAGTACTCTCACTCATAAGAAGGCTCTCTATGGTACTAAGAAGCAGCAAGATTTTTGGTGGCCTCAAATTGCCAGAAAATTGGAAGAACTGGGTTATGAAGCAAGTCAGTATCACCATGGGAAATCAGGGGGTGAACTGCTAGCAGTTCCCTCTCTTTGAAACTTTCAGGTAGAGGTTGGTAAATCATTGGGGAAATGTTGTGAAAGTGTTAGGAAACTGTTTTTAAATTATATGAAAAAGGTTTTAAAAAAAAGATGGCCCTAAATTGAGCCTCAATTTATCCCTTCTTGAGCAGAGCTTTGGATTTTAGTTGAGCATCAGTTAGACCGAATTTGAGCAATGGTTGAGCCACAACACTTAACATACGATAATACTCAATTTTATATCTAGATCCATTGAATTTTTGGAGTTCAGGTTTGATATTAGTAGAAATATCTTAAATGACACATAGTATACTAGGTCTGGAATATTATTTCAATTATCATTTTTATTTCTAAAAATATATAAAAAAGCATACTATTTAAGTCCTTTTTAAAAATTTTATTAATAAAGATATAACTCTGTAAAAATATTTGCACATAATTTTTAATTTTCTAGACAAAATTTGATATTGAGCCCTTATCAATAGAAATTTCTCATTGTTCCTTGGAATAAAAAAATATAGAACAATGTTCAAAAAATTTTAATTTAGGAGAAAAAAATATTTTTTATAAGGGGAAAAAATAGTAATGTATTTTTTTAACATTTACACTATTAAAAAAATTAATTTTAATATATTGGAACAAAACTTAGGCTCTAAAATAATGCACTTCTTTCAGTTATCTATCTGTATTTAGCTATTATAAAAATGTGAGTCAAAATTAATTATTAACATATGTGAAAAACTAAATTGTGAATATTGATCTAATATTATATGAATTCTCTACTTTATTCTCTTTCAAAAATTTGCTCTAATCCTCCTTTTATTTAAACTACCACCATCACCATAAAATTTGTTTAATTAAAGTTTCAAATTTAAGATGCATTGGAAAATTCTCTTTAAATTTTAAACCTATTTTTCCAGGAGTAAGATTAGTATTTAATGAAGTATCCACTCCAGTTATTATGCAATGAAGAAGATCTTTAGTTAATGTTTTTGGATTATTTTAAGAAGGACAATCAACACCTATTGGTGATCTTTCTAACAAACAGAGCTGTAAAATTGGACAACTACTTGGAGAAATTGGATCTGGATCTCAAATCTGTCTTCTACCACAATGAAAATATTTGATGTCATCAAATTGTTTTTTGGTAAAAGTGTCCAGAACAAGTTCAGCTGAGCTTGTGCTGGATACTTTTATGAGGAATACCTCACTTCTATTAAAAAAGCATTCACCTAACCAACTTCATATAGCAAAAGTGTCCAGCAAAAGATTGGCCAAACTTGTCAGTGTATCTAGTATTTTAGTATGATATAATAGTTTTTATTTATTGTCCTAATACTTATTGATAAATGATTTAGTGATTAAACCTCAGGGGAAGACTAATAAAAAATTTATACTCAAATAAAACTCACAATACTTGGATTTAAATGCGTGCTAGTGGTGGAAAATAGATGAATATAATATAGTTAGAGCTTATATAAAGATAATATCAATTTATAAAGGCTTTATAATATATCTTTGAATAATAATAATTGTTTTATAATTTTTTTTTGCATTGTAGTAAGTGAATGATGATAAATAACTGCCAAAATCCCTCCTTACTTATACTCAAATCCCCTGGAGTGCACAGACCTTTAATCCAGATGATGTCAGTGCTATCCCCAGAAATTACAGCACTGTGAGGGCCCATAACCTCCCCATGGCGTCCACTTCAATCAGATTCAACACCTAGACCTCCAGTAAGGACCCTCCATCACAATTAATGATAACACAGACCTATACCATAAATAGAAAATCCAGATAAAAGCGGATACCATAAAGAAACAGGTAAAATAAGCAATCTAAAAGAGATTTAATGAAAACCAAAGCATATAAAGGAAACAAATGAAGTTTCCAAGCCCCCAATAACATCCCCAAGCATCTATATTAACCCAGCAATGACCTCCCAACCCATAAATCCGTGAATATCCATCCAAGGAATCAGATTAAGTTGTCCAAACTGAGTGTATGCGCCTGATATAGATGTCTATGCTTCTGTAGGCGTTGTGAATCCACTGATTTCCTCCATATGACCTAAAATAAGAAGAAAAACAAAGTTTTTAGGCTATTAAGAGGCTAAAACCCCCTTATAGACCTAAATATACATAATATACTGCATATTTCACTGAATATGAGCTTTATGTATGCATTTAAGCTTATGTAAGTCAATAATTACTTAATATCACTAAAGATAAGTATATTATGACTACATTAACACCTTAATAAGTATTATTAGGCTATGGATAAGCTATTTAAACTACTATAAGTTATATAATAGTGTAATAATTATATATATATGTAATATAATCATATATATTATTGTTTTAACCTTATTTTTAAGATATAAGCTTAATGTACTTAAGGTTATCTTATTTTAAGTATAAGAAATACTAAGTCATAGGTATATTTAGGCTGACACTCCTTCACCCAAAAAAATAAAAAAAATGTTAAGACATTTTAATTAAAAGTAAGGAGTGAATAGAAATTTTTTAAAATTTTCTATAATACATATACTGAAGAAACAGTATTATATTGATTTAAATGTTTTCAAGAGACTTTTAAGATCAGAGATTTCATTTTCTGGAATCTGCTGGTCATATTCACTTGATTTATTTTTAAATCTTAATAGATACTCAACTCCCTTTTCTTAAGTAAGGTGTCTCTTTTTAAGTATCTTTTCAATTTATGCCTTTTCAACTATTTCTTCAGTTTTCTATTTATGCCTTCATGATCTTCTTGGAAATAGAGCAGTATCATTAGAATGGTATGGTTTTATAAGAGAAATAGGAAATACTGGATGTTTTCTATCATAAGGTGCATATAGAAGAACCTCAACAGCATTGTTACCAACCATCTTTTTCACTACAAATGGTCCAATGAATGGATCCTTCAATTTAACATTACCATTTAAATTGAAATTTAGTGTAGAAATAAGGACTTCATCACCCTCTTTGAACATTTGTTCTATATGGGCTTTATCCCATCTTTTCTTCTCATACTCAAATGCCTTATTTATACATTCTTAGCATGTTTTCTGCATAACTCTTGCATTTGAAGAAAAGACTTAGTACCTGGATGAATATCCAATCTAGGTGATTTATTAAGAGTTTTAGCAGCGGTATTAGGTACATACCCCAACCATAACTCAAATGGCTTTTTGCCAGTGGCAGAATGTACTGTACTATTGTATGCAAATTCTAAACCTGGGATAAAGGTTACCCAATCATGTGTGAATTTGTCATTGTCTTTGAAGTTAAGACCAAAAGCACAATATCTTCTTATCATATCTTCTAAAGTTTGTATCATTCTTTCTGCTAGCCCATCAGTTTGTGGATGGTGTGCTGTAGAAAGTTTTAATTGACACCCTGAAACATCAATAAGTGATGTCCAGAACTCAGAAGTAAATTTAGGATCTCTTTCAGAAACTATTTCTTTGGGGAAACCTGCTATATTTAACATTTGTGTCCACCATAAAAAAGCTAAGTCCTTTGCAGAAACCTCTTTGTGGGTGGGAATAAATTTACACATCTTTGTAAATCTATCTAAAATTACCTAGCAGGATTTATAACTCTTATGCCCTGCTATTGGAAAACCTGTCACAAAGTCCATGTTAATTATTTCCCATGGAGCTTTTGGTTGCTCAACTTGTTGTAATAAACCAGCTCTTTTGCCTGTTAATCTTTTAGATTTTTGACAAGAATCACATGTCTCAACATATTTTTGAACATCCTCAGACATTTTAATCCACCAAGCTGTGTTTTTTACTCTGGTTAATGTTTTATGGTAGTCGAAATGACCTGATAATATATCATCATGACATATACTTAAAATTAACTTCTTCATTGAAGGGGAAATAACGATTACATTACTTAATCTTTCCTGTAATATATAAAACCATCCTCAATGGAAAATTTTCCTTTCTCTAATGCCTCTTTATACTTATTTGGTAATGTTTTTATTAAAACATTCATTGAAGCATTAGATGGATCATTAGATATTGTAGTGAGTTTACTCAAGTCAGGATCTGAAGCATACATATCAAGAATTGATTGCATAAATTCATCCTCAAGATCTACAATATAAATGCCATAAATGTTAATAATCTCTGATTCAGGAACATAAGCAGGATTATCATCATTATTAGGCAGAGGTACTCTAGATAACAAGTCTACATTAGAGTGTAAGTTTCCTGCTCTATGTGTAATAGTCATCCATCCTCTGTATTCTTGTACAGCTAATTGCCATCTAAACATGTGTCTATTAGGAGTTTTCATGTTTAAGAGTGACTTAACTGCACTACAGTTAGTTATTAACTCAAATTTTTGGTCTTCAAGGTAATAATGTAGTTTCTCAAGAGCCCATACTACTGCCATACATTCAAGTTGAGTAGCACCATATTTCAATTAACTACTTCTTAGAGTATGTGAAATATAGCAAATTACTACTTCTGACATTTTTCCTTCAATAAGTTGTTTTTGATGCAAAGCAGCACCCAGACCAATAAAACTTGCATCTGTATATAATACAAAAGGTAATTGGAAATCTGGTAATCCCAAAAAAGGAGCTTTCATTAAACATTCTTTCAACTTATCAAAAGCCTGTTGTCATTCATTATTCCAACTGAAAGCTTCTAATTTCTTTATCAGTGTGGTCAATGGTGCAGCAATTAATTGGTGGTTTTTTATATATTGTCTATAATAAATACAAATACCAAGAAAAGGTTGTACATCCTTTACATTTTTAGGAATGCCAATATTCTTTATTGCAGCCACTTTATTTTGGTTTACACATATTTGTAAGCCAGATACAATATGACCAAGCACTTTTAAAGATTCAAACCCAAATTTACATTTTTTCAATGCAAGGGTCATTTTTATTTCATCCATTTTTTGAAATACCTTTTTTAAATGGATTTAGTGTTCATCATAAGTCTTAGAGAACACTATGATGTCATCAATGTATACCATTAACCATCCCTCAATCATTTCATTATGGAATGTTATATCCATTAACTTCTGAAATACTGATGGAGCATTTTTTGGTCCAAATGGCATCCTGACATATTTATAAATTCCCATGTGTGTTGTTATCAACAAAAAGTTCTGTGAATTCTTTTCAACAGGAATTTGATGGTACCCTTTATTTCGATCTAGGCAACTTATATATTTAGCACTTTTAAGGGTAGCATGTATAGAGGCGATCCTTGGTAAGGGATAAATATCATCTACTGTAAATGTATTTAATGCTCGATAATCACCGCACAGTCTTGCTTTATCTTGTTCATAAGAAATTAGCACTGGTGATATAAAACAATATTTTGGTGTAGTTTCAACCTTTTCAAGAATTTTCATTTTTAATAACATCTTAATATTATCATCTATGTCTTTCCTCTTCATCGGTGAAGCAGGGTATGGTTTCTTTTTAAGACTAGCAGGAATATTATCCATATCACAGGTTCAACTAATCTTCATTTAATGATCTTTTACAAGGCCAAGTTCATTTGTACCATGTGCAAAAGCCATTGGAAATGCTTTAATTAAGTCCAAAATATTAATTTCCTCAGCTTTACTTATCTGAGTGCCAAATGATGCTTTTAAATTTCTGTTTCCAGAAGTTCCATCTCATTGGATTCTCTTCCTTTGCACGGAATATTTGTTACTGACTCAATGTTAAGACTGTGATAAAAGAATTTATTTTAAATTTCCTTTTACCATTTATGCCAAATGTAAAATTTTTATTAGCAGGGTCTAATTTCACACCAAACTTAGTCAGAATATCATTTCCAATGATAAAACAGTTACTACAGTTAGTATTATCCATTACTACAAAGTCACAAGTTACACTTACATAACCATGTTGATGTTTAAAGAAAAAAGCAGCTTTGTATCTACCAATGGGATGTAGTACTGATCCAAAACCTCTCCAATTTTTACTTTGAAGGGGTTCAAGCTTAGACTTATATTCACTATAAATTTTCTGTAATGTATTAGTAGAAACAACAGAACCAGCAGTTCCTGTGTCCAATACTATATTAACATTTTCACCAGAAATGATATCTGGAACCGTGATAGGTGTCATTCTAAAGTTATCAGCTTGTATATATTTAATGATTTCAGCATCCTCAAAATTCATTAAAGATTCATTTGAGTCCATATTTAATATTGGATTGTCAAAGATGAACAAATCATATTCCAACATACAGACTTCATTTTCATCACTATATGAGATATTACTGTCATAATAACTTGAATCTTTACTTTTCTCTGTTTCAATTTCAGATTCATGTTGATTTTCAACAATATTTATATTCTTCTCATATTTGTGACCTTTAACCCAAGGTTTTTTACACTTATAACAAGTATTTGTCTCATACTTTTTTGGTACTACAGGTGCAGTAGGTTTTTTCTGCTTCTCATGAAGTGTTTTTGAATTCTTATTTTTCACAGGTTCAACATTTTGTTTATAAGTGGAATACCTTGCTTCATACTTATGGTTTAGTAATATTTCATTGCAAATATTAATAAAGTCAGAATATTCAGAAACATTAATTGTTCTAGCTACAACAATGTCTCTAACAGATATAGGTAATTTATATATTATCTTATCTTTCCATAAATTAAGATCCATGCTAGGCTCAATGGCTTTTAATATTTTATTTAAATTCATTAAAAATACCATAGTTTTGTCACCATTCAACGGATTATACCTAGTTTTCTCATAAAGTCTCTGCTGAGTGAGTCTGATTTTAGATTAACTTTTGCCAATGAAAGGATTATTATTATAATGAGTATACTTATGATTATCCTGGTTCATTAGTAGATTGGAAGTTTCAATCTCAACTTTAGTCAATCTTTGTAGCAGCTCAGAGACACTTTGATTTGTCTGGGCAAAAGATAACTTAGTTCTTGATTCAGTTTTCAATAAATGTGTTTCATACAATTTTTCCAACTCACAGAATTTGTTTGAAAGTTCATTATATTTACTACTCAATGAATCATATTTAAGAGTTAGAGACAAATATTCATTCTCTAATTCTTTATTACGTGTTGCCAGTTGAGAAATATTTAATGTTAAGGATGAAATTGTATCATTTGTGAGCTTAACTTTCTGTTCCTCATAATCAGTCATTCTATTCCACAATGCTGAAACAATTCTACGGACAGTTGAATTATTGTTAAAATACTACATGTCTTCCTTTACAATTCTTTCACTCTCTTGTGAAATTCTCATCACACTAGTAAGTGGTGGCAACTGAGGATTAACTGTATTATAAATACTACAGTTGTTATTGACAAAAGACAACTCAGGTGTATCTACATTAAAAGCTAACTTTCTCAAGTCCTCCTCTATTTTCTTCACAGATTTGACATCAATAATATTACCTACATTATAATTATCAGTATTGTATTCAATCTGAGAGGGTAATCTACTTACCACGGGATTTGTGTGAGCCCTGATTTTTGTCGCCTTTGTTTTCCCTTTAAGGGGTGAACTGAGGAGGTCTGATGAGGAGGAGGATCCTTGTTGCAGTTGTGAATGGCCCATTGTTGATGGAACCAATCCCACTTCCATTTGTCTACCAGTATTTTCTCCTGGGAGAGATGTGACCCTCCTTGGGTAGGGGGTTGCTGACTTGGCTGGCCTCCCTTTAGCTCTGCCAATGATTGGTTCATCTGCTGAAATCGTACCTTGCAATTTTTCTGTCATTGCTCTACCTTCTTGAGCATGAGGGACTTTCATTCCTCCAACTTCAATACCTGTTTTGACAGATGGGATAGTTGATCCTCAAGAGGAGGAGACCTCTTTTTTATGGTTATTTTTTTAAGAGGGCGTCTTTTTACTCTATGCTCATTTGCTCTGCCTGGGGGTATGACTGACCCTCCATGGTTATGTCCTGGAGCAATGTTTTTGTTAGCTTTAGACCTGGTATTATAAGCAGGATTTTCACTTACATTGTCCTGGGGAACACTCATATTGATAAAAATAACAATATATCACATCTACAGAAAGGAAAACTTATTGGAATTAGTACATTAAAAGTATTAGCAATGTTATTACTAATAAAAAGCACTGGAGCTTACCCTGAATTTAAATCTTTATTTATTTAATTAAAATGTAATAAAAATTTGAAAAAAATCTGTTAGAAAGAAAATTAAAGTTTAACTAGACCTTTATAAGGGTGAATAAATAGCTTACCAAGCTTTAAACAAATAACAATTTAATTGGGTGTTATATTGGTGACCAAATACCAAGTGAAATTTAGTTTATATTGGGTACAGTTACTACTGTAAATACCTAATTTTTATTATAAAAAATTAGTAAAATTATTATAAGGGTTCTTTTCTGTAATTAATGAGTTATGGTGATTCACTAATATGCAGAAGACCCAAATATTTGGTTATTTTTGAGCTATACTAAAGTAAAAATCACGTCCCAAGGCTTATACTAAATAATAAGTAAAAATTAAGGAAAGACCCCCAATTGTTAGTGTATCTAGTATTTAAGTATGATTTATTAGTATTTATTAATGGTCCTACTACTTTTTAATAATATATTTAGTGATTAAACCTCAGGGGAAGACTAATAAAATAGTTGTAATCAAATAAAACTCACAAAACTTGGATTTAAATGCGTGCTAGTGGTGGAAAATAGATGAATATAATATAGTTATAGCTTAAATAAAGATAATATCAATTTATAATGGATTTATAATATATCTTTGAATAATAATAATTGTTATATAATTTTTGTTTGAATTGTAGTAAGTGAATGATGTCTAATAAACGTCAAAATCCTCCCTTACTTATACCAAAATCCACTGGAGTGCACAGACCTTCAATCCAGATGATGTCACTGCTATCCCCGGCAATTAAAGCACTGTGAGGGCCCATCACCTCCCCATGGAGTCCACTTCAAGAAGATTCAACACCCATACCTCCAGTAAGGACCCTCCATCACAATTAATGATAACACAGACCCATACCATAAATAGCAAATCCAGATAAAAGCAGATACCATAAAGAAACAGGTAAAATAACTCATCTAAAGAGAATATAATGAAACCCAAGGCATATAAAGGAAACAAATGAAATTTCCAAGCCCCCAATAACATCCCCAAGCATCCATATTAACCCAGAAACGACCTCCCAACCCATAAATCCGTGAATATCCATCCAAGGAAGCAGATTAAGTTGTCCAGACTGAGTGTATGGGCCTGAAATAGATGTATATGCTTCTGTAGGCCTTGTGAGTCCACTGGATACATCCATATGACCTTAAATAAGCAGAAAAATAAAGGTTATAGGATATTAAGAGGCTAAAACCCACTTATATACCTAAATATACATAATATACTGCATATTTCACTGAATATGAGCTTTATGTATGCATTTAAGCTTATGTATGTCAATAATTACTTGATATAACTTAAGATAAGTATATTATGAGTACATTAAAACCTTAATAAGGATTATTAGGCTATGTGTAAGATATTTAAACTACTATAAGTTATATAATAGAGTAATAATTATATATATATGTAATATAATCATATATATTATTGTTTTAACCTTATTTTTAAGATATAAGCTTAATTTACTTAAGATTATCTTGTTTTAAGTATAAGAAATACTGAGTCCTAGGGATATCTAGGCTGACAGTTCATCACAGAGAAAGACAGTTTTATAAACTTAAAACATAAAATGGCTATATATAATACCTATATGATATGCATTATAAAAGTGTCTTCTTAAACAATGTTCCATAGCTGAGAAGGACACATTTAAATTGCAGATCATCTAGGTATTACATATATATTAGTGAATCTATTATGTATTATAAAAAGTTATTGTGCACACAATTAAATATTGTGTTGACTGGTTAAGAAGACACTTGTTTAAACCTTTAATTCTTGATATTTAGCTTCCAGAAAGTACTTTACTGATGGTCAGAAACATTTTTGTGCCAGTGAGTGACATAAAGCATTAAAAAGGGTGTAGCAGGTTCAATTATTACATTATTTTGTTTTTAAAACTTTTAAAAGCAAGGGTATTAATTTTTTTGTCCCACCTATATTTGTACTAGAGTAGTTATTGAGTAATTAATTAATCTTTTACTTAAGAAAAATTATTTGGAATACAAATTTGAAGAATGTTGAAGCATTATTGTTTTAAAAATCCTACTATGTTCCTAAATATAATACATGGTAATAGCCTTAGTCAAGAAAATTCAGATAACACACTTTTCACATATGTATAGGAAAATATTTTCTTTTTAATAATAATAATAAAAAGTACTTTCCCTTACTAGGTTGCTATCTATGATTAAGGTATCATTGAATCTTGTGCTCCAAATTCATCTGGTAGAATGCCATAATTTGATCATAATAGTAAAAGGATATTTGGAAGTTCAATATATTTATTATATGTTAAGAAAAAATTATTCTTTACTTTTCATATATTCAATGGCTTAATGCTATGTTTTAAATAATAGTTATCTGTTGCAATATACTTTCCAATATATTGTTATTTTTTGATGTAGTATTATTTTGTGTTCTAAAGGAATTGGACAGTTTTTTTTACCATGAATAATAATAATTCAATAAAATGCATTTTTCAAATCTGAGATTAATTTTTTAAATACAATTAAAGCTGATGCTGAGGAGGACTCTTTTATAAAGCATATTGCTGAGTGTATAAGTCTGTAGAACATGAGTAGCTCAAATTATCAAAGTGTCCTTCTCAGAAATGGATCATCACTCAGGTGGACACTATAGATTCTGTGCAATAAGATGGAAAGGGTTTTTCTAATTTCAATGGTATTTAATTGTTGGCTAGCCATAAAAGTGAAGGTGTTACAGACTTGGTCAAAAGTGTCCTTCTGAATGATGGTCCAATGCCCAGAAGGACACTTTTATGATGCATATCATCTAGGTGCTGTATGTATACATATCTATCTTTTATGCATTATAAAAGTGTCCTTCTGAGAGTTGGACCATCCTTCAGAAGGACAATTTTAACCAAGTATTTAACACCTTCAATTTAATGTTTAACTAATTTTCCAGTACAAAGGCTATTAAAAAAGCTCATGTCATTTACATTACTGAAGGTTTTCAACTTGAAAATGGTCCATCACTGAGAAAGATAGTTTTGTAAACTTTAAAGATAAAATGGTTATATATAATACCTATATAATATTCATTATAAAAGTGTCCTTCTGAGTTTCAGACCTTTGTTCAGAAGGAAACTTTTGACAAAGTGTGTAACACCTTCACTTTAATGGTTAGCCAACAATCAAATACCATGGAAATTAGCAAAACTCTTTCCATATACTTAAACATCACTTGAAGTGTCCTCCTAAACAATGGTCTGTTTCTGAGAAGGACAATTTTTAATTTAAAATAAACTAGGTATTGTATATATACCTTTGTATCTTTTATAAATTATAAAAAAGTATTGTGCACACAATCAAATATTGCGTGGACTGGTTAACAAAATACTTTTATAAAACTTTAACTCTTGATTTTATGTTTTCAGAAAGTATTTTAATGATGATCAGAAACATGTTTGTACCAGTGGGTGACATAGAGCTTCAAGAAGGCTGTAAAAGATTATATTTTAAAATATTAGATTTTAAAACCTTTGAAAAGCAATGGTATTAATTTTTTTGTTCAACCTATATTTGGGCTAGAGTATTTATTGATTAAGTAATCAATGTGAAACTTAAAAAAAAATTTAAAATACAAATGTGAAAAATGTTGATAAATTATTATTTTACAACTCCTAAGATTTTCCTAAATTTTATACATGTTAATGGCCTTAGTGAAGAAAATTCTGATATCAAAGTTTTCACATATGTATAAGATAATATTTTATTTTTCTTTATAATAATATCATGAACTTGTTATTACCAGTTTATTATCTATGATTGGGGTATTGTTGAATCTTTTGTGCCAAATGCATCTGGCAGAATGTTCTACTTTGATCATAATAATAAAAGGATATTTGGAAGTTCAATATATTTATTAAATGTTAAGAAAATATTACTCTTTCCTTTTCATATATTAAATTACTTAATGTTTTTTTTCATAATAATTGTGGGTTTCAATATGCTTTCCATTATATTATTATTTTTTAAGGTAGTATTTTTTGTGTACCAAAGGAATAGGACTGATTTTTTTACCATGAATGATAATAAATCAATAAAATGCATTTTTAAAATATGAGATTAATTTTCTAAATACAATTAAAAAAATAGTGGTATCTGGATTTACATGGCAACATGTACTCTTCTGAGCATTAACTGATTCTGAGCAGGACACTTTTATAAAGCATATCAGTAAGTGTATAAGTCTATAGAGCATGGGTAGCTCAAAATATCAAAGTAGTCTTCTCAGAAATGGACCATTGCTCAGGTGGACACTAAAGGTTCTGTGCAATAGGATGGAAAGTGTTTTTCTAATGTCCATGGTATTTGATTGTTGGCTAACCATAAAAGTAAAGGTGTTACAGACTGAGTCAAAAGTGTCCTTCTGAACAGCAGTCCAACACTCTGAAGGACACGCTTATAATGCATATTATCTAGGTGTTATATGTATACATATCTGTAATTTATGTATTATAATAGTCTCCTTCTGAGTGTTGTACAGTCCTTCAGAAGGACAATTTTGAAAAAGTCTGTAACTCCTTAAATTTAATGTTTAACTAATGTTCATGTATCAAGGATATAAAAAGAGCTCATGTAATTTAAAGTACTTAATGTGTTCACCTGAACATTTATACATAAATAAGAAAGAAAAATTTATAAACTTTAATGATAAAATGTTTATATATAATTCCTATATGATATGCAATATAAAAGTGTCCTTCTGTGTGTCAGACTGTCCTTCAGAAGAACAATTTCGATCAATTCTAAAACACCTTCACTTTAATTATAAGCCAACAATCAAATACCATGGTCATTAGAAAAATTCTTACCATCCTATTGCAAAGAACCTAAAGTTTCTACCTGGGAAATGGTCTGTTGCTATGAAAAAAAAATTCTAAAAGGAATATCATCTTGGTATTAAATGTATATATGAAATTCTTTTATGCATTATAAAAAATCATTTTACACCACATAAATATTGTGTAGAATTATTTTTAGTATTCTTGTTTAACCCCTTCAATTTTAGATTATTGGCTTGCAAAAAGTACTTGACTGATGGTTAGAAAATTATCTGTTCCAGTGTGTGACATGAAGCATCAACAAGGCTGTGAAAGTTCTAATTTGTAAATTAATAGGCTTTTGAACCTTTGAAAAGCAAGGGCAATAATATTTTTCCCCACCTATATTTTTTCTTTAGTATGTATTGATTAATCAACCAATCTGTTTCTTGGAAAGAATTATTTTAAATAGAAATGCGATGAAATTTGGAGCATTATTATTTTATAAATTTTTTGATTTTCCTAAATCATATTCATGTTAATGGCCACAGTGAAGAGAATTCAGATATCAAACTTTTCACAAATTTATGGGATAAAATTTTTCTTTTCATAATAATAATATAATGAGCTTGACCTTACCAGTTTATTATCTATAATTGGGGTATTGTTGAATATTGTGTGCTAAATGCATCCGGTAGAATGCTATACTTTGATCATAATAATAAAAGGATATTTGGCAGTTCAATATATCTATTATATGTTAAGAAAATATTATTCTTGGTTTTTATATACTTCCATGGCTTAATGCTTTATTTTTAAGAATAATTGTGTGTTGACATATTTTTTCAATTAAATTTATATTTTTTGAGTTAGTATTCTTTTGACATCCAAAGGCATTGGCCAGAATGCTCTACCTTGAAGAATGATAATTCAATAAAATGCATTTTTCAAATATGAGATTAATTTTTTTAATACAATTAAAGAAAAAAGTGGTATCTGGATTTAAATGGCACCCTGTGTCCTTCAGAGCATTGGCTTATGCTAAGGAAGACACTTTTATAAAGCCTATCAGTAAGGGTATACATCTGTGAAAGCTGGGTAGTTGTAATTATTAAAGTGTCATTCTCAAAAATTAAATATTACTCAGGTTAACACTTTAGGTTCTGTGCAACAGGATTGAAAGGGTTTTGCTAATTTACACAGTATCTGAGTGTTGGCTAACCATAAAGGTGAAGGTGTTACAAACTTGGTCAAAAGTGTCCTTCTGAAGGACAGTCTGACACTCAGAGGGACATTTTTATAATGTATATCATCTATGTATTATATGTATACATATCTGTCTTTTATGCATTATAAAAGTTTCCTTCTGAGTGTTGGACCATCCTTCAGAAGGACACTTTTGACCAAGTCTTCAGCACCTTC
Source organism: Hemileia vastatrix (assembly GCA_030280995.1). NCBI lineage: Eukaryota > Fungi > Basidiomycota > Pucciniomycetes > Pucciniales > Zaghouaniaceae > Hemileia > Hemileia vastatrix. The sequence continues at coordinate 24,600,698 of JASXTE010000001.1, read as the reverse complement.
AATTTAATGTTTAACCAATTTTCAAGTACCAAGGCTATTAAAAGAGCTCATTTCATTTAAAGTACCTAAAATGTCCTCCTTAAAAATGGTCCATCAATGAGAAAGACATTTTTATAAATTTTGAAGATAAAATAGTTTTATATAATAACTAGATGATATGCATCAAAAAGGTGTCATTCTCAGATACAGACCGTCCAACAAGTGTATAATTTTGAGAAAGTATTGTGCACCTTCAAATTTTTGTTTAAACAATAATCAAATACCAGTGCCTTTAAAGAATTTAATGCCATATAATTACACATTTACTATAGTTTCCTCCTGAAAAAAAGTCTGTTGCTGAGAAGGACACTATAAAAATGCATATCATCTTGGTATGATATGTATACCTTATTATCTTTCATGCATTATTAACAATCATTTCTCACCACATCAAATATTGTGTGTACTGGTTAACAAGATAATTTTTTAACACTTTAATGCTAGATTATTGGCTTCCAGAAAGTACTTGAATGATAGTCAGAAACATGTTTGTGCAACTGGGTGACATAAAGCATAAAAAAGGCTGTGACAGGTCCAATTCATACATTAATAAGTTTTTTAACCTTTGAAAAGCAAGAGTATTAATTTTATTTTACCAATTATATTTGTGCTAGAGTATGTATTGATTAATCAATCAATATGTTACTTAGGAAAAGTTATTTAAATTATGAATGTGAAGAAATTTTGAGCATTATTATTTTACAACTCCATAGATTTTCCTAAATTATATTCATGTTAATGGGCTAAGTGAAGAAAATTCAGATATCAAAATTTCCACATATATATGGGAAAATATTTTTCTTTTCATAAAAATAATATAATAAGCTTGTCCTTACCAATTTATTATCTATGATTTGGGTATTTTTGAATCTTGTGAGCCAAATGCATCTGGAAGAATTCTATACTTTTATAATAATAATAAAAGGATGTGTGGCAGTTCAATATATTCATTATATTTTAAGAAATCATTATTCTAGCTTTTTATACATTCTTATGGCTTACTGCTATGCTTTCAATAATAATTGTGTGTGTGCAATATTCTTTCCATTATATTATTAATTTTTAAGATAGTATTATTTTTTTTCCAAACGAATTTGTCAATATATATTAGATATTACATAGAGACTATAGTTAAATACATATTATATTTTATACTACATATAGTTATTAACATGTAAAAATTTTCTAGTAACCTAACCTGATGATACTACAGTACTACAAATGGATGATGATACACACCGGTAATCATCATCCAGATTTTCTACTCATATTATCTATTAACTCTTTATTTTAACTTATTTATCTAACTTTATTATTCTTCTTATCAAGTTTTTTCCTTCTGTCCCTCTCGTCCACAGTCCACAGTTGTCCCACTGTTCCAGTCCACCATATTTGTCCTAAGTCTAAATTGCCTGTCTATTTTGTTCATCAGGTAAACTTGTACTTATGCTCTACAACAGCAATGTTATCATCCATCTTTTCTACTCTTATTATCTATTAACTCTTTATTTTATCTTATTTATCTAACTTTATTATTCTTCTTATCAAATTTGTTCCTTCTGTCCCTCTCGTCTACAGTCCACAGTTGTCCCACTGTTCCAGTCCACCATATTTATCCTAAGTCTAAATTGCCTGTCTATTTTTTTCATCAGGTAAACATTTTGTTCCTTCTGTCCCTCTCGTCTACAGTCCACAGTTGTCCCACTTTTCCAGTCCACCATATTTATCCTAAGTCTAAATTGCCTGTCTATTTTGTTCATCAGGGTTATGGGCCCAGCGCTCTAGCTAATTTATTGCACTGGCTACTCCTGAATAAACAAACAACTCTTCATCTTCCACGTATACTGCAATGCCTGAGGCTACACCACCACCTAATTTCTCTTTCCTACAAGATTCCTCAAATTTTTCAGAAATTAAAGGGATTGAAAAACTTAATGATAAAAATTATGCTACATGGAATACAGATCTTAAATATGCTCTCATAGTTTGAAACCTGGATCAGTTCTTTAATAGTGACTGTCCTATTCCTGCCAACGTTGATCTGCTGGCCATTTTTAAAATATGTCAAAGGCAAACTAACCCCATTATCAAAATGTTTATGGACCAAGCCAATCAACATAAATTTATCTTAGATGACAAGGCAGTTGAACCAGCTGAATTATGGCAACAAATTAAAAATCACTACACATCTAAATCGAGTCAAATTTGCTCATTTGTTATCAATAAATTATTTAAAATAAAATTTACTGAGAGAAACATTTTAGGAGCAATGGATGAGTTTTGAAGTACAATCAAACTACTTAAGGACATGGCTCCAGATTTGTTCAAAGAGAAAATTATGTCATATATCATGGCAAACTATGTACTAAATCTGTTACCAGAGTCATATCAAACATCCGCTACAATCATCTTAAGCAAGTATGATATCACTAACAGTCGACCAACTATTGAAACCATTTTTGCTGACATTGAACAAGAAGTGACTTGATGAAGGGTTTTAAATATCACTGGGACTAGTTCTGGATCAGTTTTAGCAGTGGACACCAAAACTAAAGCTTTCTGTTCTAGAGGAAAACACAACCCTTTGGCTCCCCATTCCGAGGAGTCATGTTTTCAACTTTACCCTGAAAAGTGTGATGAATTTCTTAAACACAAGAGGTAACGTGAAAATAATAAGGACAAAAATAAAGTACTATCAGTTTTTTCAGATATACCAGACAACTACGCCATATTGGACAGTGGTGCATCATACTCAATCTTTAATAATAAAAATTTATATAGTCACTTGGAGAATTCCAAAGTCATTCTGTCAACAGCCAATGGTGAAGAAGTACTTGCCCCTGGACAAGGAAAAGTATCTTTCAATTCATCAACAGGCCAACACTTTAACATCGATTGCGCTTTATGCGCACCCTCTGTCAAAGCTACCCTTATCTCCATCATTGACTTACTGAAGGACGGGTGGTATCTCATCAATGAAAAAGGCAAATTTAAAGTCAAAGAAGAAGACAAAACCCTAATCGAATTTTCATCCAAAGGAAGAATTCTCAGTTTTCCTTTCTATCAGAATGAAGTGTTTAATATTCAACAACAGAATACCAATCTTGCCATTCTACATCATAACTTTGGTCATCCAAGTAATTAAACCATGGAACTTTTATTCCCAGGTTTGAATTTCTCCAATTTTACTTGAAAAACGTGTGCACTAGCTAAGTCACACATTCTTCCTTACACTGGTTCCTTCCCAACTCCCAAATCTCCTCTTGACGTTATCCATATGGATCTGTGTGGCCCAATTACACCAGAATCCAAACGAGGCAAATCTTACTTTTATCAGATTGTGGATGGACATTCTCGTTATTGACACTTTTACTTTCTGAATCTCAAATCTGAAACATTCAAAAAATATAAAGAATATGAAACTTTGGTTGAAAATCAAAAGAATCAAAAGGTTAAATGTATAGTGTCAGACAACGGTGGGGAGTTCACAAATAACGCAATGAAAAATCACCTCAAAAACAAAAGCATTCTCCACCTACGTACCACCCCTTATTCTCCACAGCAAAATCCAATTTCTGAAAGGGGAAATCAATCAATTGTTGAAAAAACACGTTGCCTATTAAATGAATCAGGCCTTGACTCATACTGGTGGGCTGAGGCTGTCAGCACTTCCACTCACCTTCTTAATATACTACCCTCCACCTCTCTTGAAAACCCCAAGTCACCTTGGGAGTTGTGGCATGGTGACACAGTCAAGGTTCTGAGGAAATTACATCCTTTTGGTTCAGATGTTGTTTACTATCAACAAAAACATAAAGAAGATGGCAAATTTGACAGCAGTGGTGAAGAGGGCATTTTCCTTGGATATTGTGAGGGTCATATAAACTATTGCATATACTCCCCAAGTACTGAAACCATTATAAACACTCATGATGTTAAATTCCTTAACACCTTTAATCTAGCTCACTCCCTAACTAAAGGTGAACCTATTGATACTCTGGTATTTCCCAATCTGGAATATGCCACTACTGTTATTTTTGATTCACCCACTAACGAGAGTTCAATCAACCACAAATCTGAAGTGAACCCTGCTGATGTCACCCAGGAACCTGTAATCACATCTGAACTTCACATCTCAAAACACTACACATACATTGATAAAGATAGCTGTCCTTCTAAAGAAATTTCTTCCAATATTGACGAGTCCAACATCCTGTCCTCAAAACGGAGAAGAAATCCTATTTGCATGGTTTTCACTCCCTTCGATACTCCTAAAAATTATTATGAAGCTATTAACTCACCCGAGTGTGATGAATGGCTAAAAGCTATTGATGCAGAACTCTCAGGTATCTCTAAACATGAAGTTTGGAAAGAAACACCAATTCCTAGTCACAATCACCTTCTCGGCACCACCTGGACATTCAAAAAGAAAACAGACGCTGACGGCAATATAATTAAATATATGGCTAGACTTTGTGTACAAGGTTTCTCTCAAGTGGAAGGGATTGAATAAAATGAGACATATGCGCCAACCGGTTGACTAAGTACTCTTCAATTTTTATTGGGAGTTTCAGCTTTTAAAGATTGGGAACTTCACCAAATGGATGTGAAGTCAGCCTTCTTGCATGGTGAACCAGATGAGGATTTATATTTAAGATTTCTCAATGGATATGTTCCTACTGATAGTAATTTGTTTCTACATCTTAATAAAGCCTTGTATGGTCTCAAACAGAGCCCAAGATGCTGGTATCTTAAACTATCAAACTTCTTCAAAGAAATTGGTTTTTGACCAAGTCTGGCTGATCCATGTTTGTTTGTCAGTGATGACAAATCTAACCCCTGCTATGTGTTTATACATGTTGATGATCTAATTATAGGGGGCCCTTCTGTTCAAATCTTCAAGGATAAAATATCCTCTGTATTTGACATGGACCATCAAGGGGAGCTGAAATGGGTGCTGGGAATGAAGGTTACTAGAGATAGGAAGCTGCATACTATTAATCTTTCTCAAACACTATAAATAAACCATATACTTAAAGAATTTAACTACAACAATTTTAGATATGTTTCCACTCCTCTTGTTCCTAATTCTCAATTTACTAAGTGTGAAGAAAGAAACTTGATCAATAGCTTCAACTATCGGAGGGCTGTTGGTTTATTGAACTATTTGGTGCTGTGTACCAGACCCAATTTGGCTTTTACTGCTAGTTCTTTGGCTCAATACCTTAACAATCCCACTGATCAACAAATTAATGCATTTCATCATGTTTTACGATACTTAAAATTCACCAAAAAATTTACCCTTAAATTAGGGAATACTAAAAATAGTCATTTTAATCACTTAAAATGATATGCTGATTCAGATTATAATAAGTCTACAGATTCAAAATCTACTTCCGGAATCGTTATATTTCATCTTTGTCTTATTGGTTGTAGATCAGCTAAACAACAATCCGTTTCCTTATCAACATCAGAGTCTGAATACTACTCAATGAACAAATGTGGTCAAGATCTAATTTGGGCCAAGGAATTGTTCAATGATTTTTCCATTGATTTGAAACAAACCAACATGTTTGGTGACAATCAAGGGGCCATCAATCTTGTCATGAATCCTCTCTTTCAACACAGAACACGTCATATCAACACTAGGATATGTTGGCTTCAAGAAAAAGTATCTGAAAAATGATTTATCATAAACTATACTCCCACCAGTAGCATGATTGCTGATATAATGACTAAAACATTACCTCAACAAAAACATCTGGACTTTCTCGAATCTCTTAATCTCAACCCATTGCTGTTGTGAGTCTAGTAACCTAACCTGATGATACTACAGTACTACAAATGGATGATGATACACACCGGTAATCATCATCCATCTTTTCTAATCTTATTATCTATTAACTCTTTATTTTATATTATTTATCTCACTTTATTATTCTTCTTATCAATTTTGTTCCTTCTGTCCCTCTCATCCACAGTCCACAGTTGTCCCACTGTTCCAGTCCACCATATTTGTCCTAAGTCTAAATTGCCTGTCTATTTTGTTCATCAGGTAAACATGTACGTATGCTCTACAACAGCAATGGTATCATCCATCTTTTCTACTCTTATTATCTATTAACTCTTTATTTTATCTTATTTATCTAACTTTATTATTCTTCTTATCAAGTTTGTTCCTTCTGTCCCTCTCGTCCACAGTCCACAGTTGTCCCACTGTTCCAGTCCAACATATTTATCCTAAGTATAAATTGCCTGTCTATTTTTTTCATCAGGTAAACATTTTGTTCCTTCTGTCCCCCTCGTCCACAGTCCACAGTATCCCACTGTTCCAGTCCACCATATTTGTCCTAAGTCTAAATTGCCTGTTTATTTTGTTCATCAGGTAAACATGTACATATGCTCTACAACAGCAATGGTATCATCCATCTTTTCTACTCTTATTATCTATTAACTCTTTATTTTATCTTATTTATCTAACTTTATTATTCTTCTTATCAAGTTTGTTCTTTCTGTCCCTCTCGTCCACAGTCCACAGTTGTCCCACTGTTCCAGTCCACCATATTTGTCCTAAGTCTAAATTTCCTGTCTATTTTGTTCATCAGGTAAACATTTTGTTCCTTCTTTCCCTCTCGTCCACAGTACACAGTTTTCCCACTGTTCCAGTCCACCATATTTGTCCTATGTTTAAATTGCCTGTTTATTTTGTTCATCAGGTAAACATGTACATATGCTCTACAACAGCAATGGTATCATCCATCTTTTCTACTCTTATTATCTATTAACTCTTTATTTTATCTTATTTATCTAACTTTATTATTCTTCTTATCAAGTTTGTTCCTTCTGTCCCTCTCATCCACAGTCCACAGTTGTCCCACTGTTCCAGTCCACCATATTTGTCCTAATTCTAAATTTACTGTCTATTTTGTTCATCAGGTAAACATTTTGTTCCTTCTTTCCCTCTTGTCCACAGTACACAGTTCTCCCACTGTTCCAGTCCACCATTTTTGTCCTAAGTCTAAATTGCCTGTCTATTTTGTTCATCAGAAACGGACAGATTTATTTACTTTAAATAATAATAATTTAATAAAATGCATTTCTAAAGTATAGGATCAATATTTTAAACAAAATTACAAAGAAAATTTTTTATCTGGATTTAAATGGCACCAAGTGTATTTCTGAGCATTGGCTTATGCTGAGGAAGACACTTTTATAAAGCATATCAGTAAGTTTATAAGTCTATGAAACATGTGTTTTTAGAATTGTAAGAGTGTCCTTCTCAGCAACACTCCATTGCTCAGGTGGACACTTTAGGTTCTGTGCAAGAAGATGGCAAGGAATTCGCTAATATCAATGATATTTAATTGTTTGCTAACCATAAAAGTGAAGGATTTACAGACATGTTCAAAATTTTCCTTCTGAAGGAAGGTCCAACACTCAGAAGGACACTTTTATAATGCATATCTTCTAGGTATTATATGTATAAATATAAATCTTTTACGCATTATAAAATTGTCCTTCTGAGTGTCAGACTGTCCTTCAGAAGGACATATTTGTCCCAGTCTATAACACCTTCAATTTAATGTTGTACCAATTTTCAAGTATCAACACTATCAAAAGAGCTCATATCATTTACAGTACCTAAAGTTCTCACCTGAACAACAGTCCATCACTGAGAAAAATACTTTTATAATTTTTGATAGATATAATGGTTATATATTATACCTAGATGGTATGCATAAGAAAAGTGTTTATTTCAGCAGCAGACCATAATTCAAGTGTATATTTTTGAACAAGTATGGTGCAACTTTAACTTTATGTTTAAACAATAATCAAATACTGTGGCCTTTAGAAAATCTCATGCCATCTACTTACACATTTCCTAGAGTGTCTTCCTAAATACTTTTCCATTGCTGAGAAGGACACTTTTCTAACAAATATCAACTAGGTATCATATGTATACATGTGTATCTTTTATGAAATATAAAAATGTCCTTTTCAGTAATAGACCGTTTTTCAGGAGGAAACTTTAGGCAATGTGTAAATAGATTGAATGAAGTTCTCTAAAGGCCATGGTATTTGTTTATTGTTTAAATATAAAAGTGAAGGTGGATTATAATTGTTCAAAATTGTTCACTTAAAGGATAGTCTTTTGCTGAGGAGGACAATTTTTTATTACCTATTATATAGGTATTATAAATAATCAGTACTACTTTTGTGCTTTATAAAAGTGTCTTTCTCACTGTTGGACCATATTTCAAGTGGAAAATTTAGGTACGGTGTATAACCTGAGCACTTTAACTTGTCTTGTTACTCAAAAATTGACTAACCCTAAAGGTGAAGGTGTTACAGACTTTTCCAAATGTGTCCTTCTGAAGGATGGTCCATTTCTGAGAAAGAAATTTTCATAATGCATATCTTATGGGTATTTTATGTATACCTATCTATCTTTTATGTATTAAAAAAGTGTCCTTCTCAGATACAGACTGTCCTTCAGAAGGACACTTTTGACCAAGTCTGTGATACCATTAATTTCATGGTAAGAAAACATTGAAGTACCATGGCTAGTAAAAGAGATCATTTCATACACAGTACATAAATTTTCCACTTGAAGGGAACTTTTATAATTGATACAAGCTATGTTGCACAGATAAACATCCAGACCAGCATTTATTCTAAAATCATCCTCCTTACCAATGAAATTTTTTTTTGCAGTAAACTTTTTGCCATTATTAGATAGATCTCATGAGTTCTTTATATTCAACTTATCACTGAAATTAAGTCATCCTTTCATTGGGGGCCCCTAAATATGACATGATGTATCATCATTGAATGTTTTTGTTACTAATGAAAGAATTTCTATAATGAATACTACACACAATTTAACTATATATGTAAATTAGAAGCTTGAATAATATGGCACATTAAACTCAGTGCTTAACCTTTGATAAACCTGGGTTAAATTTATTTTCAATTTAACTTTATTGCTCTTATCAAGATGAGTACAAGTAAGGGTAAATATGGTTTCAATCATTGACCAATTTTTTTTTCAATTTTTTTAAATCAGATTTTCCAAATGTTTACCAACCTACCCCTGACCATTTCAAAGGGGGAGAATAGCTAGCAGTTCACCCCCAAATTTCCCATGGTGATGGTTGATATAGTTTATCTTAGTGCTCCAGAGACCAATGTTTTTAAAATGAATTTTTTTAAATCTTTATCATCAGCTAACATTCCTGCCCCTTTTGTTCCCTCACCCCCTTCAAAAATTCCTTATCCAACTGCTTTTCCTGAATCAATCATGGATTGGTATTGCCGTCTTGGACACACAAGTACCAGAGTTCTAAAAAGGCTTGCCAAAAAACATCTTTGTGACAATGCACCATCTTATGTTACTTCATGCAGATTACACTGTTATATTTGTGCTGTGTCAAAAAGAAAAAGGAGGAATGCGTGAATGGCATCAAAGCATACCCATGAACTCATGGATCTTGTGGTTTGTGAAGTGGTGGGGCCCATGGTTGATGTCACCAATAAGGGTGAGGTTCATGTGGCTTCTTTCAGGGAATCATTCTCAACTTATGGGGAGGTTTTTTTTTCTGAAGAAAAAGTCAGATGTTTTTGATGCGTTTATTGACTTCAAAACTCATTTAGAAAACATCACTAATCAATGTCTCAAAATACTCAGAACTGATAATGGCAAAGAATAAATGAACAAGAAATTCTCTGAATACCTCTCCCAACACGGTATCCTCCATGAAGACTCTATGCTGTAACACCATGAACAAAATGGAATGGCTGAAAGATTAAATGAAATATTGGTAAAATTTACAGGACAATCCTTTTTTTCATCAAATCTGCCTCCAACTTTCTAGACTTTTGCTTATTTTTGGGCTTCATTTATTCACAACAAATTAACAAATGTGAGAGTTACTGACAGTACCCCATATCAGATCATTTTCAACAAAATAGAGAACTTATCACCTTTAAAAATTTTTGGTCAGTGGAGGTATGTGCACATTCCAACTAAAAAAAGAACAAGGTTGGAGGTCTTGGAAATTCCTTGAAGGGTTGTCGGTTTTATTGATGGTGGTAAAGGTTGTATTTTTTTGGCATCCAGAGTCTCATTATTTTGTTCAGTAAGCAATGGAAAATTTCATCCCTGAAGGAGACAAAGACAATACCAAGACCCTCACAGTTTCACATCCAGCCACATCTCAATCTAAAGGTGATCTAGAATTCATTTTGAATCAACTGAACTTTGGTGACTTTACAGCAGAAGAAACTATTGATGCACAAGATGTTATGGTTGATCTCATTAACAACAATTCTTGTGATCTTTTCGACTGTCTACCTTGAGCTTTCAAACAGGCAATGAAGTGTCCAGATGCTGTTGAATGGAAGTCAGCTTGTCTTCAAGAATTAGACAACATATCTAATATGAATGTATATGATATTGTTCCTCTCCCTCCTGGAAAAACTGTCACAGGTGCTCAATGGGTTTTTTCTATAAAGAGGGATGAATTCAGAAAAATTATCAAACACAAGGCGCAATATGTAGCTCAGGGGTTCAAACAAATTGAAGGTATTGATTTCAAAAAAACTTTTTCTCCACAGATACTTTTGCATATCTGCATCTGATTCTCACCCTAGCCGCTACATACAACTGGCTGATCAAAAATTTTGATGTCACTTCAGCCTATCTACATAGTGGTCTTGAGGAGGAAATTTACATTAAGCAGCCTGAAGGTTTTGAGTCTGTTAATCCAAGTCATGTCTGAAAACTTAAGAAAGCCCTATATGCTACTAAGCAAGAAGCCAGGTGTTGGTGGAAACATCTCAGCAAAATTCTGGAAAATTTGGGTTACAGATCAAGCAATCAGGATGCAAGTGTATATGTGCTAGAAAAAGAGGGTTCCAAGGGGATGTTGTGGATTCATGTAGATGATGGTGTGGTGGTAGGGAGTAGTGATGTGGTTTTGAGGGAGTTGGAAATGGATATGGGGAGTAGTTTAAAGGTAAAATGGTCTGATGGTATCTCTTCAATTGTTTGTCTAGAAATTTCACAATTTTCCAAAGGTTTTACTATTCACCAACCGGCTCTTGTCAACAAAATTCTAAATGAACACAATCCAACTGGTCTTAACTCTCACTCACCTTTACCAATGGGTCTTTCTTTGGTATCTTTAAAGGAAAAATTTCATCCTCCACTAGAACCTCTCAAATTTCTGTCTATTATTGTTTCTTTATCATATCTTGTAGCTGGATAAAGGCCTGATTTGGTGTATCCTGTAACCTTCCTGGCATGTTATGCATCAAGAACAGGTAAAGCTGAATGGGACGCACTTCATCATTTGCTGAAATATCTAAAATTTACCAAAGACATGAAATTTCATCTTTTCCTGACCATCAATGCCAATCCATCTACAGATGTTTATTGTGATGCTACTTGTGATGGTGAATTTTCTAGGGCTACAGGTGGTCATGTTCTTCAGGTCAACAACTGTCTTATCTTATGGCAATCAAAACATCAATCAAGCATGGCCACAGCTTCACTTCACTCAGAATTGATGACAATGTCAAATGCAACAGTTCAAGCTCTTTGGATGCATAACCTTCTATGTGAAGTGGACTTGTGGCATTGTCCAACAACTCTTTATTGTGACAACAAAGGTGCCATTTTAGCGGCTACAGATAACCCTTCTGACAAGCATTGTAGAAAAATTGACAGGGATTTCTACCTTGTGAATGAAAAAGTTCATTGGCGTGAAATTTACATTAAATGGGTTTCAACTAAGGACCAAGTGGCAAATTTGTTGACAAAGAATTTAAGACCAAATGTTTGGAAGGAAAAAAGATATTTATTAGGGGTTTTCTAGTTTCTATGTTTTCCTTATTTTCTTTTCTTTTATTCCTTTCATTTTTTCTCTACTTCTTTTAGCTGAGGATGATTATATGGAAATCACTAAGAGGGGGAGTGTTATGTGTAGTATGATAGCAGCTTAGTGATTGTTTAAGTACATAAGGTGTATATAGTCCATGGTGCAGCTGACATGTCTAACTCAGGTTCACTCCAGACAAAGCGCTGACACTGCTACCATAGGTGAGTCATGAAATATAATATGGTTCACTCCAAACAAAGAGCTGACACTGCTACCATAATCCAAAGTGGATACAGACCAACAGGTCATGGAATCTAATCTATATACATGAAGGCATTATTGTTCCCTAATGTCAGGCTAAGATCAACTAAATGGACGTGAACTAGCTTGAAAAAGTCTTTGTCTAGAAGATTTAAATGGTCCTATATGAGTACTGTAGTATAAATCCAACAAATAATAAAATATAATTCAGAATAAAGTTTCAGTAACATAACTCTCACTATTTTTATATGTGGCTTACAATATTTTTAGTTGGTAGAAAAATAGATTCAATAATTTCAGATACTATTCAAAAGTCTTATAAAAGTACTAATTGATTTGTATTGTAATTTGTTTGGTTATATTGGATGAATTGAAGTGATAAAGAATGTAGAAACAAGACCCAAAAACCTCATCCTTTTATACACACTGAGTTCCCCAATAAATCCCTTGATATACCATCCAATACACAGTTAATGACGCCTCAAATCCACTAATAGACCTGCCCATCAACATCAATAGTGATCCATGACATAATTAGACAAGTAACAACCGCCAAAATCCTGTAATAATAAGGGAAATCCATCAAAATTAAAGAAAAAGACAAAAAGAGAGTATATGCCTATAAAACAATAATATAAAAGACTAAAGGAGACTTTTTAAGGTTAATAATAGCTTAATAATAAGGGGGATTTAATGTAGAAATGGAGGGGCTAATCATGACATTATACTATGTGAAATTCCCATCCAAAAATAACCGAAATTGACAGAGAAACCACCAAAAAACTTAAAAAAGAGTGTGAGATGTGGGGTAACTACATGCAGTCCTTGGCAGGCACTTTCACGGGTAAATCCTTGACTAAAATTAGGCTAATTTAAGCGTGGTGATGAAATAAGATGCCAAGAATGAGGTTATTAATGAAATTAGTGCATATAAACAAGGTCAATGCACCATTAATTAAGCTAGGACACTAAATAAGCACCTGTCACCTATTTTAGTGTGTTTCCCCACAGTGGGCTTAGAATGTGGGGTAATTATAGTGTGAAAAAGCTAACTTTGCTAAAAATGAAGCTATTCACACGGGAAAAAAGCAGGCAGTATGTAGCCAGTACACAGAAGCCATTTCTGGCATAAAAAACACCAAATTTGAAAAGTGTTATTTTTATGCATTTAAATAGCCAAATAAATAGTCCTAAATGAGACCAATTGATCTGTCAAAGCTCATTTTTGATATTCTCAATTTTATAGCGCATATAGTCAACTTTAAAGTGAAATAAAGTGCATTTCTTGTTTATTGCGTAAAACAATGAATATAACAGCTTTAAGTGTACTTAAAAATTATGTAGCCTTATACTTAAGGTTCTTAAGATTACCCTAACATATTCCAACTTAACATTAAGTACATAAGACCTATAAAAGGTGGAAATATGCATGTATATAAGGTGTTATAATGGCATTTTTTGTGTATTATCATAATTTTACTTATGTATACTGTTTGTGTACTCTCATTTATTGTTCCCATGTATAGTTCATGTGTTTAACATAACTTATAAGCACTTTTTACTCAGTCCTGGGGATATAAAGGCTGAAAATTGCCCACCCAAAAAAACAATAAAAAAATGATAAGTTATACATTTTATTTATTTATTTGTAATTTTCAGGTATTCAGATTAGTTCTGAAGCATTAAAGATTATACTTTAAAGAAGTAAAAGATAATAAATTATTATGAGTACTGCTTTTTAACCCCTCAGCTGGTTGAACAGAAAGTTATTTCTGTTTAAATTTTTTAAGAAGGGTGGATAAATTAGAAATTTCTTTTTCAGGTATCCATTTATCAAATTCATTTGATTTCCCTTTAAATCTTAGTAAATACTCAGTTCCTTTTTCTTTAGTAAGGATTCTTTTCTTGAGTATTTTTTCAATCTCTGATTTTTCCACAATTTCTTCAGGTTGCTTTTTAGGCCTTCCCCTTCTTTTTGGAAATAAGTCGGGATCATTTGCATGGTAAGGTTTCAATAATGAGATAGGGAGAACTGGATGTTTCCTATCATATGGAGCATATAATATGACCTCCACTGCATTATTACCAACCATTTTACTTACAACAAAAGTTCCTACAAAGGGATCCTTTAATTTAACATTACCTTGTAAGTTAAAATGTAGTGTTGATATGAGGACTTCATCTCCCTTTTTGAATTCAAATTCTTTATGAGATTTGTCCCACCTTTTCTTTTCATATTCAAATGCTTTTTGGATGCATTCTTCTGCATGCTTTCTAAAAATTTGTTGCATATGAATAAAGGATTTAGTACCAGGGTGTATATCCAACCTTAATAATTTATTTAAATGATTTACTGGGGTATTTGGTACGTATCCCAGCCAGAGTTCAAATGGTTTCTTCTCTGTTACAGAATGAGTTGTGCTGTTATAAGCAAATTCAAGGCCAGGAATTAATGTTACCCAGTCATGTGTGAATTTCTCACTGTCTTTGTATTCTAATCCAAAGGCACAATATCTTCTGATCATGTCTTCTAGAGTTTGTATCATTCTCTCAGCCAGCCCATCAGTTTGTGGATGGTGTGCTGTAGACAATTTCAATTGACAACCTGATACTTCCATCAAAGATGTCCAGAACTCTGAAGTAAATTTAGGATCTCTGTCAGAGATTATGGCTTTGGGGAACCCAGCAGTATTCATCATCTGAGTCCACCATAGTAATTCCAAGTCTTTTGCAGATACCTCTTTATGGGTAGGGATAAATTTACACATTTTTGTTAATCTATCCACAATTATCAGCAAGAATTGAAACTTTCTTTTCCTGCTAATGGCAAGCCAGTTACAAAATCCATGTTTATAATTTCCCATGGAGCTTTTGGCTGCTCTATTTGTTGTAACAACCCAGCTCTCTTCCCAGTTAATCTTTTAGATTTCTGAAAAGAGTCACATGTTTCAATGTATTTTTGTACATCTTCTTTCATGTTTATCCACCAGGCTTTATTTTTAACTCTGGTTAATGTTTTGTTAAAGTCAAAATGACCAGCTAAGATGTCATCATGACAAGTACTCAACATTAACTCTTTCATAGAAGGTGGTATTACTATCACATTACTTAACTTTTTCCTGTAATATATATATCCATCTTCAATTGATAGTTTACCTTTTTCCAACACATTTATATACTTTGGAGACAAGGTTTTAATTAATGCACTCATGGAGGCATTTGTTGGATCATTAAGAATGGTAGATAGTTTAGTCAAATCTTTATCAGATGAAAAATTTTCCAATATAGTTTGCATAAACTCTTCTTCTAAATCCACTATATAAATCCCAAATATATGTATAACCTCATTTTCAGGTACATAAGCTGGGTTGTCAGCATCATTTGGCAAAGGACTTCTGGATAATAAATCCACATTAGAATGCAATGTTCCTGCTCTGTGAGTGATTGTCACTCTTCCTCTGTACTCTTGTACAGCTAGTTGCCATCTAAACATGTGCCTATGAGGTGTTTTCATGTTTAGTAATGATTTTACTGCACTGCAATCTGTTATAAGTTCAAAATTCTGGTCTTCCAGATAGTAATGAAGTTTCTCCAAAGCCCACACCATGGCTAAACATTCTAGCTGTGTTGCACCATACCTTAATTCTTTTTTTCTTAAGGTTCTGGATATATAACAGATAACTACTTCAGATAATTTTCCATTTATTATCTGTTTCTGCTGTAAAGCAGCACCTAAACCCATGAAGCTTGCATCAGTGTACAAGATAAAAAGTAGGGTGAAATCTGGAAGTCCCAATATTGGAGCTGACATTAAACATTCCTTTAATTTATTAAAGGCATGTTGTCTTTCATTATTCCAAATGAAAGCCTCATTTTTCCTGATTAATGTTGTTAAAGGAGCTGCAATGGATTGGTAATTTTTAATATATTGTCTATTATATCCACACATACCCAAAAAACTTTGAACCTCTTTTACATTTTTTGGTATCCCAATGTTTTTAATTGCTGCCACCTTATTCTGGTCAACACAAATTTGTAATCCAGATAAAACATGTCCAAGTACTTTCAAGGATTGAAATCCAAACTTACATTTCTTTAATGTAATAGTCATATTAATTTCATCCATTTTTTGAAAGACTCTTGTCAGGTGATTTAAATGCTCATCATGTGTTTTTGAAAACACAATGATGTCATCAATATAGACCAATAGCCATCCTTCAACCATTTCCTGATGAAAAACACTATACATCAATTTTTGGAAGACTGAAGGCGCATTCTTTGGGCCAAATGCCATTCTCACATACTTATATATACCCATATGTGTGGTTATTAATAAGTAATTTTGAGAATTTCTTTCCACAGGAATCTGGTGGTAACCCTTGTTTCCATCCAAACAGGAAATATATTTTGCTCCTTGTAAAGTAGCATGGATAGAAGCTATCCTTGGTAGAGGGTAAATATCATCTACAGTGTATGTATTCAGAGCTCTATAATCACCGCATAATCTTGCCTTATCTTTTTCATAAGAGATTAATACTGGTGAAATGACACAATACTTAGGTGTTGTGTCCACTTTTTCAACAATACCCATTTCCAACAACATTTTTATATTGTCTTCAATATCTTTCCTTTTTTCAGGAGATGCTGGGTAAGGTTTCTTTTTTAAGCTGCCAGGAATATTATCCAAATCACAGCTTAAAGAGAATTTCATCTCATGGTCTTTGACCAATCCTAGTTCATTTGAACCATGAGCGAATGCCCTAGGATATGATTTAATCAATCTCAAAATATTTTCTTCTTCAATTATTGAGAGTTGAGGACTGAATGAGGCCTTTTGGATTTCATTTTCCAATTCAAACACTTCAGTGGTGGTTCTTCCACCTTGAAGTTGTTCTTCTCTAGGAGAAATGGCATACACTGAATTTTCAGAACATATTTTGAATTTTCTCTTACCATTCACACCTATGGTGAAACAACTGTTTGAAGGATCTAGTTTAATGCCAAATTTTGTCAATAAATCATTGCCAATAATAAACCAATCACTACAATTATTGTTATCCATTACTACAAATTCACAAACTGCTCTAAAATATCCATTATTACATTTAAAGAATACAGCAGTTTTGTACTTGCCAATTGGATTTAATACTGAACCAAAACCCCTCAAGTTCTTTGTCTGAACAGGTTCTAGTTTTTCCTGGTACTTACTATCAAGTTTAATTAATGTATTAATTGAAACTACACTACCTGCAGCCCCAGTGTCAAGAATGGCATTCATTTCTTTTCCACATATTATAACAGGTGCTCTGATAGGTGTTATTTTGTAAATATCATGAGATACATCTTTAATTATTTCAGCTTCTTCTATGGAAGTTAAAGATGTGTCTGTATGAGGTATAGCATCATTCAGGAACATAATATCCTGTTCTAATACAAATATCTCATTTTCATTATCACTGTAAGATATGTTACTTTTACCATCCTCACTGGATTCCACGTTCTCATCTTCATGATTACTTGGTTTAGAGTTCTGTGAGGTTTCAATAACATTTATTCTCTTCTTACACGTGTGACCCTTAACCCAAGGTTCATTACATTTGTAAAAAGTGTTATTCTCTTGTCTCTTAGGGACAAGGGAAGCTGAAGGTTTTTTCTTCTCCACTGGTAACTTACTTGTAGTAGGTTTTACCACATCAACACTTTGTCTGTAATTACTATACTTGGTTTCATACTTGTGGTTTAATAATATCTCATTGCATATATTAATGAATCCAGAGGTATATCTGATGGTTTCAGTTCTAGCCACAATAATGTCTCTAACTGATATAGGCAACTTGTATATTATTTTTTCTTTCCACTCTTCATAATACATTTTTGGATCCATAGCTTTCATGATTTTAATTAAATTCATTAAGAAGACCATGGGTTTATCTCCAGCATTTGGATTATATCTTGTCCTTTCATACAATCTTTGTTGAGTGATTCTAAATTTTGGGCCACCAAATTGGCTTTCAATTAGTGCCTTCCATTCATTCCAGGAGTAATGAATTCCCTCACTCAATACATATTCAAACCATAATAAGGCCACATCTGTAAATAAAGATATTAACTTTGAAGTAATTTCTTCATCAGGTAATTTGTATGAAAATTTTAAGTTATCAATTCTTTGTATGAATTTCTGCCAATCAGATTTTGAATCCCCGTCAAAAGATGGGTACTGATCTAACTTAGGCCAGTTCTTTTGGCTAGTTTTTGCTTCCCTAACCTGAGGAATATTGATTAATTCACTTACTTTAGAAAGATGATCATGTATCTCATCTTTTTCTGATTTCATATTCTCAGAGCCCATGACACTATGTTCATGTTCAATCATTGGTTTATTATCAGAGTGTTTCATATAAACTGGTACTCTTTCCACATAAGAGGTATTATCTTTTATTTTTTCAGTATTTTTCAAAATGTTAGCTACTTCAATTTCTACTCTTTGTAACCTATCTTTTATTACAGGTACATGAGTCAAGGTATCATTTACATTTGAAAATGAAAATTTTACACGTCCCTCTATGGTAGCCATAATATTCTGAGAATGTTCTAATTTATGTTCTAAATTTTTATTCTCAGAGTTTAATCTTTTGTTTTCATTGATTAATTCATTATTTGAATTCTCAATAATTTTTAACCTATTGGCTGTTGTACTCAATGATTGTGTGAGGTTTAATAATACACTTTCTGTATTATTGTTGGACTCTCTATAGAATTCTTCCAATTTTTCTATTCTTAATAATAATTTACTAATTATTTTTGATTCCATTGGGTTTTATTTTAGAAAATATTCAATTTTGTCTGTGTCCAATTCAGAAGACTCATCATCAGGGTCAAGATTTAATTCATTTGATTCCATTTTTATATTAATAGTATTTTCCTGGTGGTCAATAAAACTATGTACATTTTCCTCATTGAAAGACAAGTTTAACATGTTATTTTCAAATGAATAATTTTTTAAATCCTTATCAATTATATCCAATACCTCTCTATCAATTTCATTACATATAAGTAATTCATTGTTAGGATTATATAATTGATCCTGAGAAGATGGATGACTTACCACGGTCTTATTCCATTTCCCCTGCCTCTCCTTGGCTTTCCCCTGTAAGGGTGACTGCTGGGTCCCTGTTGAGGAGGGTTGTTGTAGTTTTGGGCGTACCAATCCCATTTCCATTTGCTTACTGTAATTTTTTGGTCCTCCTCTTGGGCTGGAGGTGTTGCTATGGAATTGTTGGGTGCCACTGTTGGTGGTTGAGTCTTTATGTCCACTAGAGCTTGGTTGACTTCTATGAAACCTTGAGCTGCTCTCTTTTCCAGATTGTTGATCTGGTCCACTATATTGTTGACTCTTATTGTCAAGGTGTTCAGTAGGGTGGATAGGGAGTGAACTTGTTCTTGTAATGTATTTTTTGTTTTCTTTATTGAAACCTGCTTTAAAAGCTTTTCCCTTTCCTCCAGAGACATTGGCGGAGTGTTGTTGATTATGGGAGAGTCCTGGCCCTCCATTTGAATGTCCTGTAACAGGTCTTTCAGCTCTAGGTCTTAAGTTATAATATTTTGCCTTATTACTTACAATGTCATTGTTGTCACACATTTTCACGTGGAATTTAAAGAATTGAAAATTTAGATATGAAAACTTCAAAAAGGAGTTTTATCAGTATTTATCAATACCACTGAAGACAATTTTATTGCTTACTTATTGGTATGAAGTGAATCTTTAAGTGCCAAAAGTCAAATATGCTTTTATGTGGTCACTTGATTTAACTGGTCTACAATATGTAGCCGTGTTTTTATATTTAAAAGAAAACAACTGTCAGTATGATTCTTTCTAAATATTTAATGAATGTTACAAACCAATAAAAGAAAATATTAAGAGTCCTGTTAAAAGAAAACAATTAATCAGTTTAATTGGTTTATTATCTGCAAAGATCACAAATTTAATTGGTCTATTGACAGACTCCCACTAATAACAATTTTATGTTAAATTAGTGGTAAAATTATTGATTCAATATCACAATTTAATTATATAACAGGGATTCTTTTTCTGAAATCACTATATAAGTGACCCCAACCTGTTGTAATTATCCAAATTTTTCTATAGGGATATTATTTACGTGTACCTTCTTTGAAATTTTCACTTACTGGATTATAACAGAATTCTTGAGGAAAGGTCCCCAATTTTCAGGCTAAGATCAACTAAATGGACATGAACTAGCTTGAAAAAGTCTTTGTCTAGAAGATTTAAATGGTCCTATATGAATACTGTAGTAAAAATCCAACAAATAGTAAAATATAATTCAGAATAAAGGTTTCAGTAATATAACTCTCACTATTTTTATATGTGGCTTACAATCTTTTTAGTTGTTAGAAAAATAGATTCAATAATTTCAGATACTATTCAAAAGTCTTATAAAAGTACTAATTGATTTGTATTGTAATTTGTTTGGTTATATTGGATGAATTGAAGTGATAAAGAATGTAGAAACAAGACCCAAAAACCTCCTCCTTTTATACACACTGAGTTCCCCAATAAATCCCTTGATATACCATCCAATACACAGTTAATGACGCCTCAAATCCACTAATAGACCTGCCCATCAACATCAATAGTGATCCATGACATAATTAGACAAGTAACAACCGCCAAAATCCTGTAATAATAAGGGAAATCCATCAAAATTAAAGAAAAAGACAAAAAGAGAGTATATGCATATAAAACAGTAATATAAAAGACTAAAGGAGACTTTTTAAGGTTAATAAAAGATTAATAATATGGGGGATTTACTGTAGAAATAGAGGGGCTAATATTGACATTATACTACGTTAAATTCCCATCCAAAAATAACCAAAATTGACTGAGAAACCACCAAAAAACTTAAAAAAGAGTGTGAGATGTGGGGTAACTACATGCAGTCCTTGGCAGGCGCTTTCACGGGTAAATCCTTGACTAAAGTTAAGCGAATTCAAGCAAGGTGATGAAATAAGATGCCAAGAATGAGGTTATTAATGAAATTAGTGCATATAAACAAGGTCAATGCACTATTAATTAAGCTAGGACACTAAATAAGCACCTGTCGCCTATTTTAGTGTGTTTCCCCACAGTGGGCGTAGAATGTGGGGTAATTATAGTGTGAAAAAGCTAACTTTGCTAAAAATGAAGCTATTCACACGGGAAAAAAGCAGGCAGTATGTAGCCAGTACACAGAAGCCATTTCTGGCATAAAAAACACCAAATTTGAAAAGTGTTATTTTTATGCATTTAAATAGCCAAATCAATAGTCCTAAATGAGCCCAATTTATCTGTCAAAGTGCATTTTTTATATTCTCAATTTTATAGTGCATATAGTCAACTTTTAAACGAAATAAAGCGCATTTCTTGTTTTTTGCATAAAACAATGAATATAACAGCTTTAAGTGTACTTAAAAATTATGTAGCCTTATACTTAAGGTTCTTAAGATTACTCTAACATATTCCAACTTAATATTAAGTACATAAGACCTATAAAAGGTGGATATATGCATGTATATAAGGTGTTATAATGGCATTTTTTGTGTATTATCATAATTTTACTTATGTATACTGTTTGTGTACTCTCATTTATTGTTCCCATGTGTAGTTCATGTGTTTAAAATAACTTATAAGTACTTTTTACTCAGTCCTGGGGATGTACAGGCTGACACCTAACCTATTTGTAACTATCATCAATCCTTATGTACTAACACAAATGAAATTAGCAGTGCCTTTTTCTCAGAGAATGTACAATTGTCCATCAATTTAGCCCAATTATGCAATTTTTTTGCATTAATTTGCAATTTTTGCTCCAATAATCACTTGCACCAATTTTCATCAAAACTTATCTTTATAAATACAAATTGCATAATTGACAATAATGGAGGATAATTGAGCACCATATGAACTTAACACCACAGGAACTACAGTTCTTATGTATTTAATTCTCAATTTTTTCTACTTTATGTCATTTTATGTCTATTTTTTTACTTGCCAATATTAAATTAAGAAGGTTCCCCTGTGAACACTTCTTCCAATAAAATTTTAAAATTTTCCAACCCTATCTTCACCCATATTTTAAGAATTTTAATTTTTGAAAATTTCAAAGAAGGTTTTCTTGCATTTTGCTAAGTTTCATCACAGTTACGTCGCCCATATGCAGTGTAACCACAGTAAAGTATTTTGATAAAAAAAGAAGATAGTTTATCCTCGTTGCGGAGGTCGATAAGATTTTTTTTAAAAACATCATAGTTTATCCTCATTGCAGAGGAATCCATAAAATTTCGTAGATATCATAGTTTATATTATAGTTTATCCTCATTGCGGAGGAATCCATAAAATTTTGTTGATATCATAGTTTATCCTCATTGCGGAGGAATCCATAAAATTTCATAAATGTCATAGTTTATCCTCATTGCGGAGGGAAAGTTTGGCACTCCTGGTGCCTCTAGAATAGAACCGTTTCACTTGATCGGCGGCTACCCTCTTCTTCAATACTACTTCATCCAAATCTTCTAGCACATATGAACCGCCAGAAACTTGCTCCTTAATTTTATACGGTCCATTCCACCTATCTGCAAACATCTTTCCCCACTGACTTTCCAAACTCCTATTATACACCAGGACCATATCACCTGGGTTCAAAGGTTTCCTTAATCGATGTGCCAACCGCTCATCCCAATATCTAACTGATTGATTTCTGATCTTCATCATCCGTGAATATGCCTTTTCTAAATATTCTTCTTTATTTTCTAGCTGCATCATTCTTGCACACAATAATTCATCAGTAGTTTTGACTGTGTCCCAGTCAACTCCAAGATATGATTCAGCTTCTAAATCAACCGGTTAAACCGCTTTCTGTCCAAAAACAAGTTCATAAGGTGAAAATCCGGTCGTCCTTTTGGCAGTGATTCGATCAGCAAATAAAACTAAAGGTAAATAGTGCCTCCACTTTTTGGCACTTGTCCCACACATTTTAACTAAAGCATCCTTGATAACTTGATGCCCTCTTTCAACCATGCCTTCAGCTTCAGGATAATATGGGGTTGCTACCCTAACCTTTGATCCAATTTTCAATACGGCCTCTTTAAACTCTGTCCCAAATTCAGGACCTCCATCTACCGTCACCAACTTCATCACCCCATACCTATATACCCAATTATTCAACAAAAATTCTGCCACATTTTTGGCAGTTAAATTAATAAGAGGTGCTGCCTCTACCCAACCAGATAGATCATCTCTGGCCACAATTAAATATTTATACCGTCCCTCTTTTATATGAATGGCATCTAAACTAACTCTCCCAAAGAGCGTATATTCACCGGTCGGGCGTCCAGGTTCTTTTGGCCTTAAACAACTTTGTCTTTGACATTCTTCGCATGACTGAAACCACTGTTAAACAGCCATCTTCATCCCAGGCCACCAAAATCGATCATAAATTCTTGTAAACGTTTTTCCAACGCCTCTATGCCCGAGATCTTCATGCAGTGATTTCAAAACTAATTCTTGCCCCTTCTGTTGAGTTATAACTACTTGAGGATTTGGATACCTCCTCCTCATTAAATGTCGACCAGATAGGTAAAACGTAGATGACTTCCTCTTGATAGCCACCCATTCATCGTCTTCACAATCTTCTGGCCTCTCTAAAGTCAACAAATATTGGACTAACAAAAAATAAAACCCAGTCTGACCCCAGACTTCATCTTGAAAATCGATTAATATAACATCAATAGGGACTTCTCTATCACCAATATCACCTGCACATGAATGAGCCAATAATTGTTGACCCCTAAATAAATATTTAATCGAGCTATGTCGACGTTTTTCTTCTGAACCTTTGGATCCTTTGTAAACCGTATTTGAAAATACCTCTTTCTCTTTATCCACCTTTTTATTTAAATTCTCTAATTCTCCAACATATACACCATTCCTTAATTTACTACTATCCCACACTACCAATCCATCTTCCTCGACATACACCACAACTTCTTCTACCTCCTTTCTACCGAATTTATCTACACCTTTTCCAACACCTTTATTAACATAAAAACTATTTTCCAGTTTATCCTCTTGGTGGAGGTCATCATCACCATAATCTAAATACAATAGTCCTGCCAGTTTAACCTCATGGGGGAGGTATGGAAAGTCTTCAGCTCCTTTAGTGCTGGCTTTGATAATAGGTATATCTTCATCGAACTCTTCTGAGTCTGAATCTTCTTCAGTGGGTGGTCTCCTTGATAAACCATCTGGCACAGTAAAAGTTTTGCCAGGCTTATGAACTAAATCGAACAAAAAATGTTGAATAAAAGCTACCCATCTCGTCATGGGTGCGTTCGGTAAACTTGGGGAATTAATCATCTGGATTAATGATTTCGCATCCACTTGCAACTCAAAATGTTGCCCCCACAAAATATGCTGAAGTTTCTTCATTATTTTTGCCACACCACATAATTCCAATTTTGGTTGAGAATATCTTGATTTGACCTCAGTAAATACTACAGATTCATACCTAACGGGCCTGATGTAACCAGCTTTATCCATCTGAGAAAAAACCGCCCCAGCTGCAATCTGACTTGAATCAACTGCTAAATAAATTCTGCCAGCATTTTTTCCATAATCCAACTTGTGCAGGACTAAATCCTTCCCCACAACCTCCTTCAACTTCACAAACGCCTTCTCACACTCTTCATCCCACTCCCAGTCTGCATCCTTTCTCGTTAATCGTCTCAATGGAGCTGCCAATCAAGAAAAGTCCTTAATAAACTATCTAACATATACGCAAACACCTAAAAACCCTCTAACTTTGGTTGTATTCTTGGGTCTTGGCCAGGACTGAATTTTGTTAACTTTCTTCTTGGACATAATCCTACCCTCTCTACATACCACATGGCCTAATATTTCTAAGGCTGGCACACAACATGAAAATTTTGAACCTGAAATAGTTAAACCAGCCTCTTCAATTTGAAACAAGATTCTTTCTAATGTAATTTCAAACTCCCAAATGAATTTGCGTATCCCGGGATTCTCTTCCAACACCTGGTTATCATAGTCGATTGTTGGTCCCTTAATTCCTCCATCATCTATAAAGATTCCAGCATATTGTGGAATTTCGTCTTGAAGGATCCAAGCCATCTGAGCTTGATAAACTGCAACCGAATTTGTTGCTCCTTGAGGTAATCTTGTTAACTGTAAAGGTCCTAGTGGCGTATCAAATGTAGTGAGAGGCCTTGAGTCTGGATGTAACTCTCTTTCATCATATCCACCCATAATATCTCCCAAACCATAACACACTCTCCCTGCAAATGCTTCAACAAACTCCTCAGCACTAGGCGGTATCCCAGCATCCTTTATTGTAACCCTATTTAATTCCCTAAGATCATGAACAACTCTAAGCTTGCCATTCGGTTTCTTGATACAAAATACCCGACTAGAATAACTTGACATTGATTGCTCATACAGTCCAGTGCATATCCGTTCTCTGACAACTTCAATATAGGCTTCTTTTAATGCAGCCGAAATAGGAATCGGTTTCTGCTGCCAAGGTTCATGACATACCACAGGAATCTTGTAAGGCTCCCCATAGGAATGCTTCAACACACCCCTCTCCTCTTCTACAAAAGCAATGGCCTTCTCTCACTTGACCATCACATCCAACAAAAACTTCTTCTCTTCTCCAGACAACCAACCATCAGGTTTAAAATTAACAACACCCAGTCTCTCAAAAGTGATTCTTGACGTCTCAGAAAATTCAGGCGGATTCTTTACCAAGGGACTTTCATAAGGATCTCTTGATAACCTTGGTCTTCTCAAGGGTGGATTTAATTCGGCAGGTAGCGGTTCATTAATAGGTTGAACTTTATTTGCTACTTTCTTATATTTGGCTGCATCCACATCTAAATAAACTTGAGGTAAAACATTTACTTTGTATCGCCATTAAAAATTTCATCAAATGAATCTTTTTCATTGTCAGAATCGGAATAAGAAAAATTAGAAAAATATTTTATTTCATTTTTAAATTTTACCCTTTTCTCCTTTCCCTCGTCTAATTTATAAACAGATTTTCCAACACCTTTGCTTCCCTTATCCAACAGTAAATCACCCGTAAAGAAAGTTGGAAGTTTAAGCTCTTGCTGGAGGACCGGAAATGAATTTTCACAAAAATTATTTTTTTGTGTTTTAATTATACTGAGATTTTTAATCGGATTTTGATAAGATTTTTGCAGTTTACCCTCTTGCTGGAGGTCCGGAATAGAAGGAGATAATTGCAGTTTAACCTCTTGCTGGAGGTCTGGAATAACATTTTCACATAAATTTTTTTTTTGTGTTTTAATTATACCGAGATTTTTTATCGGGTTTTGATGAGATAATTGCAGTTTTCCCTCTTGCTGGAGGTCCATAATAGAAGGAGATAATTGCAGTGTAACCTCTTGCTGGAGGTCCGGAATTGAATTTTCACAAAATTATTTTTTTGTGTTTTTATTATACTGAGATTTTTTATTGGATTTTGATGAGATTTTGGCAGTTTACCCTCTTGCTGGAGGTCCATAATAGAAGGAGATACTTGCAGTTTAGCCTCTTGCTGGAGGTTCAAAAACATACCCTTCCAATTTTTATCCAACCTAATTTGGCCCATTTGGCCTTTTTCACCATTTTTAAATTTAATAGAAAAACAGGGTAAATCCAATAAACATATAGAAAAGTCCAAAACGTATTTGCACTCCAAAGTAATATTAACAGAAAATAATTGAGAATCCACTTGAATTATCTCCAAGTGAGCTGACCTATTGCAATCCGGGATCTCATTCTGAGGAGAGATTACAACATTAGAGTGATCAGCCCATGCTACCCCAAAAAATGAGGGCATTCATCCCTTTCCAACAAACATAATTCACCAGAAGCCGTCCGTTTTATATGCCACTTCTTGGTGCAAACACAACACTGGCACAGAGTAGTAATCCCTGGCTGTGTTTCCCAACCTTCATCTCCAGGAGGCGCTAACGGCATATGTAACCTCCGCATATCTTCACCAGTGATTTCCAAAGTAATCCCCATGCCAGCTTGATACCCTATCCTGGCCTCGAAATCCATCAAAAAAGGACCACCAAGAGCAGTTTTGACTGCTCCTCTGGACACATAAAAGTGAACCTTACCAACAGATCCACCAATGCCTAACCTGACATGCTCAGCTGTGCCCATCAGCTCTGTTGCATGCCCTCCAATACCTCTGAGGTTTCCCCCAGTCCCACTTTTAATTGGCAAGCCTATACTTGTCGCTTGCTCCAATGAAATTAAATTAATTTGAGACCCCAAATCGACCAAGGCCTTTACTTCTTTACCATTTAGAGTTACCACAAGGTAACCCAGGGGAGCGGAAAAATGTGTATCTACATCTTCCCCAAACTTTTCAGCATTTTCACAAATATATTCCACCTCTCCAGTGGAAACCCGACGCCTCGTCAAATGCTTCTTTTGCTTTTCAGCAAGCGCCGGACTAATCGTAAATAACTCCCCCAAAGATAAGGGAATCTGCAGTTGATTCACCCTATTCAAAACTGTGTCCATTGCATTAGCTTGACCAGAAACTACTGGCCGCTCATACTGGACCTTTGATTTAACAACCTTGGCCCTGGGTACCTCTTGAGGTCCAACCGAGCTATCTTCAACTCCCATAATAACATCTTCACTTTCTATAACCCTAACTCTGTCACCAGCTTCTTGCACTAATCCTGATCCATTGCTAGTCCTTCTTACTCCCTCCATTGGGATGGGACGGCTAAAACTTGGTCTGGGTAGAGACGCCAACGGTACGTCCTCCTCAGAATCCGAATCATCCTCTAGCATAGGCTCACCATTTAAATCAAACTTGCCATAACTAGGGGGCCCCATATCAGCAATCCCCTTCTGCATTTTATATTATTTGTCCTTAGAGTAAGGGTTCAATTTGTTGGCGGCAGTTTGAGCACTAGAATTTTTGTCCTTAGAGTAAGGGTTCACTTTGTTATTGGCCTTGCCAGGATTAGCCCTCAATTGGCTCTGAATGCTACTCTTTGCCTTAGTAGCAGCTGCTCTTCTAGCAGCATTAACATCCTATTCGCCAGCCATACAGCTACCCTCCACTTGGGCAACCGTTGCCAGCTCTAAACCTCCAAAAGAAGTAGAAAATGTGGCTTTACTGACCTCTTTCTCCTTGCCCTTGTCAGCTTTTCCACCATTACCATTACCATTTTTGCCACCCTTGGCATTAACATCTTCATCCGTCACCTCTTCAAATCTGGCTCTCCTTTCAGCCGTTAAACTTCTTCTGACCAAATCAGAAGGAGACTGTCCATCACTGGGCTTGATGAACAAACCATCAGGAAATTTATAAACTTTACCATCAAATAAAACTCGCCCAGCATCCATATCCTTATCAAGAGCAAAACAAACTGTTGCTCTGTGCCCCCTCCTATTACAATAGGAGCACACCTTTGGCTCATTGTAGCCACCTCTATAACTACTACCACCATTCCCACCATTTCTCCCATTGCCTGGGAAGCGGTTACCATTATTATTGCCATTATAATTTCGACGTTCATAACTTCTGGACTGATAAGAAGTCGACATTGACGAAGAAGCGATTGGGGCCTTGTTAGCCTTCTGAGTCTCTTGAACAAATATTTTTAACTGTTTTGTTAAATCGGCCAAGTGATCGACCATCTTATTATCTACATTGCCCTCAACTTTTGCAGCAGATAATCCCATTTGTGCCTTCTTGGCTTCCTAGGCTTTGACCATAATATTGTTGTTTTCGGCGAAAACTTCGCTAACCTTGCTAACATATTGAGTGCAGGACTCTTGATATTTGTCCAATGCTAACAACTTGAGATGGGCCTGAATGTTCTCTTTGATAACCTCCAGAGCTGGCAGTTTCTGCTCACCATTAGGAAGTTCCTTCATCAAATCTTTTCTTGAAAGATCCTTCAAGACGTCCATACAAATATCCCTGCTGCATGCTGTCCAAAACAAATCTTTTTCTTGATTCTCATGCACTAACTCATCCACCAATATGAGATATTCCACCACTTCATCAAACTGAACACAGAGCTTTTTGAAGTCTGCCATAGAAGAAACTCCACCTTTTGCTTTCCAGTCTCCAACAATTTTATTGAGGTCCATCATAGTAAACCTAACACCCCATCTATCAACCATAGCTTTAGAAAGCTTAACCCAATCCTTGTCCTTAAATGCCTGCATAGAAATAAACTCTTTTTCCACCTCCCTATCAGCAATAAAAAACCTAACTTGCTTCACCATATCCACATGAGAAGCACCATCAACAGCAGCAGCAGCTTCATACCTGCTAATGAACCATTTAACCTCCTCCCCATCAAACTTTGGGCCATCCCATGAAAAAATTCTAACTGAGGGAGTAAGAGGGTTAGAAGATCCAGAGGCAACAGCAGAAGAAGACATCCCAATAAGTAATAAAAAGCGTTAACAATCGATAAAATAACAAGCCTCTTGCAGGCCAATAACAAAAATCTAATTAGAGTTCCAGAAAATAAGCCTCTTGCAGGCTAAGAACGTACTTGATCCAAGTAAGTCTTTATAGAAAGCTAGAGAAATCTAACCCCACGTTGGGCGCCAACTATGGTAAGGTAAACTCTTACAGTTGCCTTGCTGTAAGCAGAATCCGGAGGAGATATGTGGATTTAGTGGAAAACCCCGTCCTTCCAATAAAAATAACAAAATGGGAATTCTAAATCACTAAGCTGACCAGTCTACTTGGATCTGATTGATAAAAAAATAATGAAACTCTAAAATATTTAACGCTTATTGAGATTTAAATAAAAGTGGCTGTTGAGAAATAAATACTGATTACAACAATTAAGGTGTACCAGTGAAAGATCTGAAAAGATTGACTTTATGTTTTTATAATAATTTGAATTTTTATGAGACAGAAATAATCAAGTCCCGGTGATGAAGACCTTT
This sequence comes from Hemileia vastatrix, assembly GCA_030280995.1. NCBI lineage: Eukaryota > Fungi > Basidiomycota > Pucciniomycetes > Pucciniales > Zaghouaniaceae > Hemileia > Hemileia vastatrix. The sequence continues at coordinate 24,570,491 of JASXTE010000001.1, read as the reverse complement.
CTTAAGATACCCTGTATGAAGTGTGATTTAAATTGTTGAGTAGTATTTCTAAAATGTTATATATAAGATAAAAAGTTATAAGGGTATTACAAATTTATTTAATTTGTTGAGCAATAAAAAATGAGACCATGGTGGTTAAAGATTAAGCTGTATATTATATCCCCCCCTTCAATTTTGCGTTTGAGAGGCTCTTAAGTATTCCTAGTAACGTACCTAAGTTTTCCCCTCCAAAGTTCTCCCAGAGTCAATCCGGAGCCTGTACGGAGTCCATATGGAGTCCGTCCGGACTTCCGGACTCAATTAGAACCTTTAAAACTATAATAAAAAATCTAGAAAAATTACACATGATAGAGCCATTTCCCCTTTACATTCCAAACTAATTTTTGTAGTCTGCGCAGCTCTAATTACCCCGTGAATATTCATCAAAGTTAAGTAATTTCTGAAAACGTAAATATTTCTATAAATCTTTAAAATTCATTTAAAAATATAAGAAAAATAGTAAAAATTCTGGAAAAATTTCCCAAGGTTCTTGAGTAACTCGACTTGATACTTATAAGCTTTTCAGACTGTAAAAATAAGTTTTCTCTGTAAAATAAATTGATTTCGTGTACGCATTTGCTTTTAACCAAATTTCTTTATATTTAAAACTCAAATAAATTTAATAAAACCCTTTTATAAAATAATAACACCAATCTTGCACGCCTTAGTAACTCCATTTACGTACTTAGGTGCCATACTAAACTTTAGGCTACCACAACGGATGTCTTGGCTTGATTTAATTTTTCTACCCAAAGGGGGATAAGTGACAAAGGAAAGTAAACAGTATAAAGTACATGCCACTCTGCAGCTTTGAGGGAACCTGACTTTTTAGATCCTACTTGTTTTGGCACTCGTGAAATCCAGGAAGTTTTTTTTGTTTGCTCTATCACATTCCACACTGCCTCTAGCTCAGTGGCTGAAAATCGTGGATTCCTAGTTCTTTCACTTTCTTTCTCTTTGCCCCTCTTTTTATCTTACTTACTTCTAATAGTCTCAACGGATGAATTAGATCTTTCACTTTCGGATATACCGATACTTTTTTGCCTTAATTTATAGGTTGAATTTCGACTTCCACTTTCAGAAGCATGTTTGGAGCCAAACTCTAAGGTTTGAAAGTGATATTCAGAACTTGATGACTTTGTCCGGCTGTTTGATCCTTCTGATTCAGCTCCTCCACTATCCATTCTAAGATATGTTTGTGACCGTCTCATTGTACTTGTATATCATAGTCTTTTTTTCCGTCCCACTGGTTCAATATTATCAGCATCAGTTCTGATTAAGCTGCTTCTATGTTTTTTATATTGCTTATTTGGAAATATATAAGAACATTCATCATCATCTTCTCTTCTTACATGCCAATTTTTTTCCTTTGTCAGCTTTTTTTCTAGGTCGATTGCGGCATTTTGTATTAGATAAAAAGTTAGACTGTGATCTTTAAGATTTCCAAGCATGTGTGAATGCATCAAGTCAATTGAGCAATATTCCGTAGGTTGCCAATATAAAAGGTTATTTAGCTCTCTCCATTGAACCCCATGACTCCTAACAATAGATACCCGCTCCGAATGTGACTGGCACTTTTTCCACTTCTCTGCCCAGTGCATATGATCCTCATGAGTACGTAAGGAAAATCTTTTGACTTGATGCTCACCGATTTCATCTTTTGAAATATGACAGACAGAGCAGAACTTAGTGGCTGAGTGAATTGCAAAACCAGCAATCTTTCGCATCGCTGGAATGTCTCCTATTAAAAAGAAAATTGCAGCCCTTATTTTTCGGCCCTGTGGATAGTGAGGTGTTTTTTCAATAAATATGCCATCCCATAGAGTCTTTAGTTCATTGACAAGAGGCTTCAGAAGATGATTTATTTGTTCACTTGTTGGCTCAGTTGGACCGGGAATAATAGCATACAAAAATAGATTTTTGGTTTTTTATCGATCTTCTGTAGGCAAGTTCATACACACCAACAAGATATTACCCACAGATTTCTGATGACCTCCAATAAAATTGCCACCCAGCCTAAACCAGTCAACATATAAACTAAACATTAAATTACCTTGTGTTTTTGTATATCAATCAACACTTCTATTTCGAGTCGTAGAAATATCTGGAAAATTTTTCCATACAAAACCATCATATACATCTTTCATGACATCCCTTTCCATGTTTTCTAGAAAATCATTTTTTTTCTCAATCAGCCTCTTGAATTTGATTAGTTTAAACTTTCCTGAAAGCCATTCAACCAAACTGTTGTGCTGAAATGTTTTACGAAGATGGTAGATTGCTTCTTCTTGTTTGTACTTAGCCAAATACAAATTTTCATCACAATTGACAGTTTCTTCTCTCTGTCCTAAATCTTTCAAATAGTGCTTTGAGGATGAATAAAAAGGTTGAGTACAAGATATGATTGATGGTTGGTGTTTGGGGATATACTCATAAAGAGCAAAGCACTTAGCACAGCATGTCTTGGGGACAAATAATGGATTGAGTTGCAATCAACTAAAAACTGTCTCTATAGAAAGGGGAATCAGGCTGATGATTCTGCTAGCATCTAGTTTGCCTATGTCACTAAGAAGTTAGAGTTTGTTGACTTCATCATGCAAAAATTCAGCACAACCTTCTTTGCTTAAATTATGGATAAGAGAAAGTTTTGCTGCTTGCCTCATTATCTTTTGGAAATAAGGATCTTCCAAATTCGAATTGTTTGACCCTGGTAGAGATTTAATTGTTTCCAAAACAGGTTGCCCCTAAGCAAAGAAAAAAAAATTGAGATTAATTGAAACATAATTTCTCTTTATTTAACAAATATTGATGTCTTACAAGATCTGGGATGTTGGATCCTAAGTTAGGTGAAGCGCTGGATTTACCAACCATCTGTGCTTTGCAATTTCTTTCCTCTTAATGTTTGGAGTATGACTGAGATGTTTTGAAAGCTAAACCAACTTCAAAGCTTCCCAATGAGGTCTGATGCTTTCTTGATGAACATCCAAGCTCTTCACATTTACAAAAGCGAAAAAATGGTGGCATTTTAAGACTTCTTGATATAAGAAATATGTTACTGGATGGTAGCAATTGAACAAACTATTTATTTATTGTGAAGCACATACTAAAATAAGCTAATTTTTACGTCTCAGGAAGTTAATCAACAAGTTGGGTACCATGGATTTCTTTGAATGTTTGTTTCATGCAGATCAACCACTCATTGAGTAGGTATCCATACTGTGCATTAGCAAAATGTTTCAGACTCGCTACATTTTACAATGTTGCATACATGTTTATCAAACAGCTTATTTTGCACAAAGCATAATACTATAATAGAAGACAAATTGATCACATTTTTAAATATAGGAGAAACTATGATATAACTTGAATCAAAATAATACCATTTAATTTATAATAATAAAGTTATTTAAGTGTTGCCGTTTTTTTTTCTGCAATCACCTGAATTAATAAAATTCTGCCAAGTAACAGAAAGTTTTTCACTAATAATCACTATAAGATATAAAAAAGTTTATAATATTTATTTTTCACAATATAGAATTACAGTCTGAAAAATAAATATTTTTTCAACAAAATATATTATTTTAAAATTTTCAAATCTAAGTGGTCATCAAAGTAAAGCTTCCAGAATCCATAAAGCAGAATTTTTACATTAAGTTGCTTATTCCAAACTCTGAAAAATTGGTATGGTTTCTGAGTAATCTTGGTAAATAAAATATATACATACTAATAAGGTGTTAATATAAATTTTTAAAATATGTTTGTCAGCACAATCAACAAGCTCAAATAAAGTCATTATTTGCATTAAAATATTCTCAAAATAAGTTGGAAAATCAAAATGATTCTGCATTATATTTTTACCCGTTTATCATGCAATAATTTTCTATTACAGCTGAGTTATTTCCTTTTGAATTAATTATGAACATACATAGATATCCATATTTTATAGAGAAAGATATTCATGAGAAAGTTCATCTGTCTGTCCACTCAACTCTTCATTATTAACTATTTTCAAAATAAAAAATTTATTATAGTAGTGTTTTTGTTGCCATATCCTTTCAAAATTTTATATTTTTGTTCATTTTTCTTTTCATAACGTATATGATGAGTTCTAGTTGTTCTTATTTTCCTCAGGGAAAAATACCAACTAATACCTGTGTACTAAATAAAAGATTCAATGGGATACTCCCTTGATCAACTTCTCATTTTTGAAGGTCTATTTACAATTTCTGTCGTGTGCTTTTGAATATTTCACCTCAGTCTAATGAATGGAAGCTGAACCCCACTGAAGAAAAACTACATAGGTTTTCATTGTTCAATATAAGCTCTATCAACATTGATATTAATTTGCCATATCCTGAACAAATCCCTGCTATATTCCACAATGCTTCTATCCACTTTCTTCTTCAATGCAACTTTCCTGGAAAAACGTTTGCTTGGAATCTTGATTGGTTTCACGAGTGGAATCAAGTTTTGGCAAAAATTATCATTAAACACTGGGATAAAGCTTTGGAAAATAATTATTTGGTTTCTTATTCAATGGACTCTACTCATATTTACTACCTAAATCAAATGGGTGTTCTTCACCGCTGGTTTATAGGTTATGCTGATAAATTAAGACTCGGAAAAGATTCTGATAGTTTCCGTGAAATAGTTAAAATAAGAAAGTATAAATATAAAATAAAAAAGAAAGTAAGAACTAATATTTTTATCTTTTTTTTTACACAAGCTTATATAAATTTGACAATCTTTTTCAGAATTCTGTTAACCAAACTCACCTTCTTAAACAACTTCCAAGTGCTGAAACCTATGAGAATCTTTTCAAAAACTTCAAATGTTGCTCAGACACCGAAATTGATGATGAAGGTTCTTTTAAGTGGATTTTATTGCCATGGAGATCTGAAGAATTCTCAAGACTTGCACGAAATCTCGACCAAAAACACATTCAAATCCAAGAATCTTCCTCTTATTCAGGAGAAATACTTAAGGACTTGGCATTATAAGATAGATTAAATTTGGTATCCTCAATAGAGACTCACTCTAATTCTTTTCCAGTCCCCAGGGGTTTGCCAAGTGACTGCTATTCTTCATTATATCTCGCTTCTCTTAATCCTCAACAATTAAGACTTCTTAATCATCAAGCACCAATAAACATTTCCTACATACTTGAACAAATTTCAAATTCTAATGTGAGTTATTGATGAATTCCCTAATCAATAATCTAGCAGACTCATATTCCTCGTTTCCAATGTTTGGGACACTTAACCTTAAAAAATTAGAACAGAAAATATTTTTAGCTATGATGCAACTTTATATAAAGAAAATTTCACATACATTGATAGCTCAATCTTTTTTCTTTGTATCTTATAAATGATGAATTCAATACTTCTGCTTACAAAATACTTGAGTACATGAATTTCATTTTGTTGGCCCATTCTATACAGACAATCAACTGCTTGCTGTTCAACTTCTGGATTCCAATTAAGCTCCTGTTTCAATATTTTAAACAAACTCTCTTTTCAACCTTTTCTATTTCAATATAAGACTCTTTGACTTACCATTATATATACATTTTGTGCACACCTCAAGTCTATTCAAACTCCTGCAGCCTTGATTGTACCAAGCAAAACTTGACATCTTTCATCATTTTTGAATTTGTCCACATTTTCATCCCTTTTTTTCATGCTCAACTTTCCTACAAGCTCTGTGTAGCTAATTCCATGGTCATATAAAGCCTTTTTTATACTGTTTCAATGGATAGAATATTGAAATGTTGTTTAAGCTAAAAATAAGTTATTGAGATAATTAATAGAATTCCTTACATTTCCAAAAAGTCCGCATATTCTGAAAATATAACAGCCTTGGGACAAATTATCCCCCATTCTCCCCTTAAGAAAATTTCTAAATGACTGATTAGATGTATAATCTTTGCTGAATGTTTCCATGTGAAAGGAAATGTTGGAGGTTGATCTGGGTTTTTGTAGACAGGGTGGTTACAAAATTGCCGTAAAATTGACAGTTCTCTGAGAAACTCAGCTGAGTCCCAAGGGAGGTTGGTGTTTCAAGAAGGCCCATAATACTCAGAAAAACGTTCTTGAAGCTTCGTAAGTTTTGAGTGCCAAGGATCTGATAATTCTACAGATATTCCTTGCTCAATTTATTGAGGAAGTGATAAGATTGCTTCTTTTGTCCTCTGCAGGAATATGACATTCATGAGAGTATTTATTGATTTTATTGAGCTAGAGCTTCCTCTGTTTAAGCCATTCATAAGAAAATTAATCCACAACCAGTTTTCTTGCCATCTTTTGATTCTGAGGAATGATATAAGGCTTTGAAGATCAGTTGTCCGGTTCTGTAGTGGTGTCCCTGTCAAGCATAGTCGATACTCAGCCTCCAAGGCCAATATATTCTGATTCTTGTGGGACTGGGGATTCTTGATTAAACCTTTAAATTATGTTAAACATTTCATCGGATTTTATAATATTATGTTCAAAATTATTAGTAATTCAAATGAATGCTTACTGAGCCTCATCTAAAACTATTCTGTACCAAATGAGTTTATGAGTTACTGGCGGAATAGGTTGAGAAGTTTTCTTTGAAGAAGATGGACTTGCCGTCTCATAGGTAGTCAAAAAAACTAGTTGGTTCTGAAGCTCCTCAAAATTAATTTTCTTTGAATCCTTCCCATAAAGAACCTTGAAAGGTAGTGCATTATCTTCAAAGTGAATTCTTATTTCATTGACCCAGTTTGATAATGTTGCAAGTGGGCAAATGATGAGAGTTGCTGATGTCCTATCTTTCTCTTGTCCACCACAAAAGAGTTGGAATTGTCTGGCTTCACTTTGAGTTGCAGTAATTAGGCCAAGAGTTGAGAGGGTCTTTCCCAAGCCCATATCATCAGCTAGAATTGAACCAATTCCTTCAGAGGATAACTTTTCTTCAAGAAATTGTTCATAATAATTATTAAAACCCAATCTCAGCCAGCTGTTGTCTGCATGCCTCCACCAGTTTTCTAACTTTTCTGATAAGTTATTTTCATTGTCTATCATAAAATTGATAGCTTGAATCTGATGCATTTTCAGAGTTGTTTTCATACCACGTATAGATAGATTTGCCATTTGATTATCCCTTGTCCCAGAAATTTTAGAAGTTGTGTGAATACAAGAATGAGGAATATTGAAGAAGACGGTTGGATTTTAGTGTGGAATTGGTGTCAAATCAATTTGAGCATTTAGAAATACTTCTTTAGCCTGACTAATAAAATCAGTCAAACAAAAAAGGAGGCCACAAATTCTATACTGCCTGTTTAATAGTAGAACCAAGTAAGAGAAAAAATAATAAGGTATTTGGGGATTTAAAGCCCTTTCCTCAGTTAAAATTTGAGATCCAGATCCAATTTCTCCAAGTAGTTGTCCAATTTGGCTGCTCTGTTTGTTAGAAAGATCACCAATATGTTTTGCTTCTCCTTCTTTGAATAATCCAAAAACATGAACTAAAGATCTTCTTTGTTGCATAATAACTGGAGTGGATACTTCATCAAATACAGATCTTTCTTTTGGAAAAATAGGTGTAAAATTTAAAGAGAATTTTCCAATGCATCTTAAATGTGACATTTTAATTAAATGAATTTTATGGTGATGGTGCTATTTTAAAAAAAGAGAGGGTGAGAGCAAATTTTTGAAAGAGAATAAAGTAGAGAATATATATAATATTGGATGAATATTCCAAATTGAATTTTTCATGTATGTTAATAATTAATGTTGACTCACATTTTAATAATAACTAAATACAGATATATAATTAAAAAAAGTGCATTATTTTAGATCCTAAGTTTTGTGCCAATATATTAAAATTAGTTTCTTTAATAGTGTAAATTTTTTAAAAAATACATTACTATTTTTTCCCCTTATAAAAAAATTATATATTTTTTCTCCTACATTAAATTTTTTGAACATTGTCTTATACTTTTTTATTCCAAGGAACAATGAGAAATTTCTATTGATAAGGGCTGAAAATCAACTTTTGTCTAGAAAATTTAAAATTATGTGCAAATATTTTTACAGAGTTATATTTTTATTAATAAAATTTTTAAAAAGGACTTAAATAGTATTCTTTTTTATATATTTGCAGAAATAAAATTGATAATTGAAATAATATTCCAGACATAGTATACTATGTGTCATTTAAGATATTTCTACTAATATCAAACATGACCTCCCAACATTAAATGGATCTATATATAAAATTGAATATTATGGTATGTTAAGTGCTGTGGCTCAACCATTGCTCAAATTTGTTCCAACTGATACTCAACTTAAATCCAAAGCTCTGCTCAAGAAGGGATAAATTGAGGCTCAATTTAGGGCCAACTTTTTTTTCAAAATTTTTTCATATAATTTAAAAACAGTTTCCTAATTCTTTCAAAACATTTCCCCAACAATTTTACAACCTCTTTATGAAAGTTTCAAAAAGAGGGAACCGCTAGCAGTTCACCCCCTGATTTCCCGTGGTGAATGGATTTATAGGTATGGGGTAATGAAGATGGTGACCGTAGATGGTGGGATGGAATTTGCTGGAGAATTCCAAGAGGTAGTAAAAGGTATTGGCGCAAAGTTACAAGTTACAACACAATATTATCCTGAAGCAGAGGGGATGGTAGAAAGAGGTCATCAAGTTATAAAGGATGCGCTAGTTAAATTATGTGGAAATAATGGGACAAAGTTGAAGAAATACTTGCCATTAGTTTTGTTTGCAGACAGAATTTCAGTTAAAAGAAAAAAGGGTTTTCACCATATGAACTTATGTTTGGTAAAAGGGCGGTATTACCTATTTAACTAGAGGCTGGATCTTTTCTAGGATGTGACTGGGATCAAGTGCGCTTGACTGAAGATTTGATTCTAGCAAGGGTAGTGCAGCTTGAATGGAAAGATGAGTTTGTGGAGAAGGCATATGATAGAATGATGCAGATGCAGGACAAGTCAGTTAAATATTAAGATGAGCATTTAGCGCTTAGATTGAGGAAGCCATTGAACCAAAGAGATTTAGTTTTGCTTTATAATAAAAGTTTAGAAAGCCAATGGGGGAAGATGTTTGCTGACAGATGGAACGGTCCTTATAGGATAAGGAAGTAGATAACTGGAGGAATTGGATGGTACTGAATGGAAGTGACATATGGCTGCAGATAAGATCAAATGATTCTACCCAAGGGGTGTTCCAGTGATACAAGATAACCTCCAGAATGAGGGAAAACTACCAGACTAACCTCCAGGAAGAGGCTAAAACTATCAATGTTCTTTTATGATTTTTATATTACCTCTGGGAAGAGGTTAAACTAACAATCGTGAAAGATAGAGGGGGATAACTGGAAGTTAGGTGGACTATGGCTGAATAAGGCAGCTGGCATAAGCACTCATATGGGGACATAGAGGAAAAGAAAGTCTTATAATATCATCGTTCGAGGGTAAATGACAAAATAGGCAATTGGAGTTAAGGAGATGCATACTATGTAAACGCAAAAGACGCTGGGAGTTTAGCTAATGAGCTAACTATCCAGGAGTGGAATAACAATTTATAGATGGAGCGCTCTATACTTCAATTCTTATTTACATCATGTATTTTGTATTGCAGTAAGGTGGTAAACGTTTATAATGTTTTAAGTTTATTTTATGAATTTTTTTAGGGTCTATAGTCTTTTAAAGAAAGTAGAGGGAGCAAAGTTAGGCGCTCTAAATTTAAAAGACAGGCAGTATGGAAGACAAGGTTTAGAAGAATCATGCCGTGTCTAGGATGTTTAGAGGCATAGGGAAAATGAAGACTATGTACAGAGATCATGGATGAAGAAGGCTTATATGGAAAGCACTAGTGAATTATTCAGTGTCATTTCTAAAACTATTAGGATACCCCTTCAAGTCTTCAGGCATGATGAAACAACAATGATCAGGGAAGAATCCAAGAATAGTTGATGAGCTGATTTTGCTCATTAGTTGACCTATAATTTCTATATGGGTGTATCAAGCTTCAAGTTCAGCGTCAGAAAAAGCTGGTGCATTAAAATAGGATAGAGACATAGCATCATATATAAGGTTAATCCTGGAAAACATTCGCATGGAATGGAAAAAGGGTAAAGAAATAGGAACCCATCCCAGGGAAATGGATTCATTGAAGTCTGAACAAGAGTCAGCGGGTAATGAAAGCATAAGTATAATGAAGGGTACTTACTTGCAAAAAAATTTTGTGGGCGCACTGATGGCAAAGAAATGGTAACCGAGTCAGGAGCAGCAGTAGTTGAGACTGAGCGCATGGAAGCATTAGAGCTTGGAGTGAAAGAAGGTGCAGTGCTAGGCTGGATAGATATTTTGTGCCTGGAAAAAGTAGGAAGCGATGGTGATTCATAAGGAACGTCATTATTGGTAGAAGAATTGGCGTTAGTGGAGCTAGTGGTTGTGATTATGGGGGCGCTACTGATAGAGCTAGGTGGAAAGAGAATATAGCCAGTAGACTGAGGAGTATTTTGGTTTAGAGAGATATTGCAAGTTTTGTGGTATCTAAATCAGTTGTCACAGGCAGGTCTAAAGGAGGCATACCCCCAAGGTCTAGAAAATGTACAATGAATGTTGGGGCATTTTCAAAATGAGCACACTTGTTCTCTGGGAACTGTGCAATATTGAGTCATGATGTTTGGATGAAGGTAATCCAGGTTATTAGATGGGTGTCATGCACCACATGACACTCGAGGCAAAAGCAGCTCATTAAATCAATAATATCGAGTTCTAAATCTATACTCGAAGCGCAGAAAGCATTTCTCCATAGCAACTGCGATTCCCCTTTGTGTACTTACTATTCAACTGCGCTAGACTAAACTCTAAATCTAAATTAGTCAATCTCTCAATAGTGTGTCTTAGTCTTAATTTGAATAAGCGACGCACAGCGCTATGATCAACGTAATAGTACACTAGTAGTTTTCATTAAAAAGTTTGTTAATTAATTAAAAGGGGTAAATTGAACATGAAAGGATATTAGCGAAGAGGGTCTAAGTGTATGTTATTAATGGTCTGTGGTATGGGAATGGTGCAATGAGAGGGAGGTCAATGCGAGGAGGAATAAAGGATATAAAAGGGTTGGGTTTTTGGTTCAACATTCCTTAGAATAAATTATAAAACATATTTACATTTAATAGTGGTAAAATTACAAAATTGAATCATTGTTATTGTATTTTTCTTTAAACTTTCTCAGTAATTATTTCTAAAGTCCTAAATCCATGATTGTTGAGTTTCCAACCCTTTGTGAGATCTTAAGAATTCCTATTACCTTTGAAACTATATTATAATTCTTCTCAAACATACCTCCAACCTGTAGCTCTTACTTTGAGTGACCTTCGAATCACTTCCTCGGATCATTTCTCTGTGCTTCAAAGAAGTTTCTAAATCCCTCATCACACTTTCAGGAACATCCTCAACCTTGTGTGTAGGTCGTCCGGTGACAGTATAATTTAATTCTCCGTAGTTCTCGTTCTTTGCACTACTATGTCCTTTTAGGTGTTTTTAAAATTTTAAAATGGCACCTGTTCAACGCACTCCTCCTATGGGTGCTACTACTAGAGCTCACGCTAGAGGCAGGCCAACAGCCACAAGGTCTGTTTCCCACACTCACTCTTTGGAACCACTCGACCTTAGGGAACGGCAACATTCAGTTCAATCTGTAGAAGACATCCCACAAGATTTTGAGGATTCTAGTGATGAAGAAGAAGGAGAGGATACAATGCACGAGGCACCATCCACCCCAGCCAATCACCCTTCTGGTCAATCCTCAGAACCTGGACCATCTAACTCTCTGGAAGATTTAACGAGACTTTTCATGAAAACACTTTCAAATCCAACATCTTCAGAGGGATCTAAGTTCAAAACTCCTTCTATGAAATCTCCTGACAAATTCGACAGAGATCACCCCAACAAATTGCGACCCTTCTTGCAAACCTGCAAGCTACTGCTCCATAATGACCCTCGAACCTTTAATAGCGACCGATCAAAGGTTGTTTACGCTTCTTCATTCCTAGCCGGGAAAGCAGCAAGATGGTTCGAACCTTATCTGCTCATGCTTTCTTTGACAGAAACCCACTTAATTATCAATAATTGGGAAAAGTTCAAAGACCAACTCTTTACGTTGTTTGGGGACCCTAATGAAACTGACAACGCAGAAATTGAACTTGATTTTCTTCGCATGAGTGATAATGGTAAAGCCTCTGAATATATCTCGAACTTCAGAGCACTTCAAACTCAAGTAGGTTGGAATGATGCTGCCCTTAAGTATCATTTCAAGGAAGGACTTCCTTCGAGGATTCTGGATCAATGAAATCTACACGGTCAGAAGATGACTACTTTGACGGATTTAATGGATCGAACCCTCAAACTTGACGGCGTTTATCAAGGACGACTTCAACATCGTCGATACACCAACAAATCTCAAGGCCTAAATTTTAAATCGGGATCTTCTTCACACCCACGACCAAATCAATCCTCCTCGACTCAATCCAAACCCAATAAAGGGAAGGATAAACCTCAACCAAAAGGCTCGACTCCAAGCGATATCAGCAAAGTTCTGGATCCTAAAGGGAACTTAAAGAAGCTGAGAGGAAGAGACGAGCAGATAATGGGTTATGTATGTATTGTGGGGGTAAGCACAATTTGGAAGACTGTGTAAAGTTGAAGGAAAGAGAAGGTACTAGTTTGAAGTCAAAAAACTAGTAGATAGTTTACTTGTGTGCAAAGCAAACTATCTTATCTCTCCCAGTGCACATAACCTCCATGTCTTAAGGACTGGAGTTGCCTTAAACCGCTTGAGATTCATTCTTTTTAAGGAGGATATCCCCTTCAGTTGTCTTATAGACTCTGGAGCTTCAATTTCTTTTGTTAGTTTATCTTTTTCCGAGAAGCTTCAACTAACATTTACAGATATCGATCGAACTCCAATCTATTTGGTCGAATCAGAGGAACCCAAATATTGGGTAAGTAAGAAAGTATTATGGGTTTTCAACTTTCCAAACTTTCCCCCCTTCGAGTGGGAATTATCAGTCTTGGACACCACAAGGATGGACGATACCATTCTTGGCCATGACTTTTTAATGCATTGGAATCCTGAAATTGATTGGACTAGGGGATTGATCACCCCACGCTCTAAGTATATTTCTAATTCTTCAATGCAGGTCAATAGGGAGTTAAACAACCCGCTTGACAACATCCTGCTAGAGGACAAATCTCTGCCAGATGACTTGCAAGCATCTGATCTTTTTCTAAATGAGAAATTGGCTAACCCTTCTAGCTTGATGACTTCACTCGAAGAGGATTTAAATTGCCTCAAAGTAATCAAATTCTGCTCTTTCAATTCAGGTATCCCCTCGACAGATTCTCTCGAAGATGAAGAGGACGACCAAATCAACTTTGAAGCCATTAAATCAACTCTACCAGAAATATACCACAATTTTCTCGATGTTTTCTCAATCCGCAAGGCCGATAAGTTAGCACCTCATCGACCCTACGGCCATCAAATAGAGTTAATAGGCCCAGTACCTCCGGCAGGTCCTTTCTATTCTTTGTCGAAGGACAAATCTCAAGTTCTTCAAGACTACATTGCAGAGAATGTAGCCAAAGGTTTCATCAGAGCCAGTAAATCTCCAACCGGCTCCCTTGTCCTCTTTGTAAAAAAGAAGGACGGTAGTCTTAGGTTGTGTGTTGACTATAGAAAGCTCAACACAGTCACTAAGAAGAATGCATATCCTGTTCCTCCTATGTCATTACTTCTTACCCTTTTCAATGGTGCTAATTTCTTTTCTAAAATTGATCTTAGAGGCGCTTACAATCTGATTCGCATTGCAGAAGGTAATGAACCACTGACTGCAATGTGCACTAGATTTGGTAGTTTTGAATATTTAGTTATGCTTTTTGGATTGTGTAACACACCTTCAACTTTTCAAACTTTTGTTAATGACATCTTTCAAGATGTTGTTGAACAATTTGTAGTTGTCTATTTAGATGATATTTTAATATTCTTGAAAACACTAGATGAACATATTCATCATTTTTGACAGGTCCTAAATCGACTTCGAGATCATGGTCTCTACGCCAAGCATAATAAATGCGAATTCCACCTCAAATCAATTGATTTTTTGGGTTTTACATTGTCCACTGACGGTTTAGTCATGGATGACAAAAAAGTCCAGAAAATCCTGGAATGGCCTGAGCCCAAAACCATTAAATCACTCCAAGGATTTTTGGTTTTTGCAAACTTCTATAGAAGATTTATTAAAGATTACTCTAAAAAAATTTCCAATCTTACTTCTCTTCTTAGAAAAGACATTCCTTTTGTTTTTACTTCTACAGCACAAAAAGAATTCGAAGCACTAAAACGGCGTTCACCACAGCCCCAATTCTTTGACATTTTGATCCTTCTGCTTCGACAATAGTTGAGACAGATGTGAGCGATTATGCTATTGCAGGGGTCATCTCTCAATTAAATCCTGAAACAAATTTGTTTCATCCTGTTGCTTTTGAGTCACGCAAACTCATAGCCGTAGAATTAAATTATGAAATTCATGACAAAGAGCTTTTAACTATTATCCATTGTCTTAAAAAATGGTGTTCTTTTCTTCTCAGCCTAGATAGTCCTTTTCAATTTTAACAGATCATAATGTTTTAAAATACTTCATGTCTTCCAAAGTGTTAACCAGGCGTCAAGCCAGGTGGGCTGAATTTTTGTCTGAATTTCCCTTCTCTATTTCCTATCGCCCAGGTAAGAACTGCATTGTCCCAGATATCTTGTCACGTCGGGACGACATTTACCCACAGAAGGGGGACGCCTTTGCTGAAAAGAACCCAGCAAAAGTGCAATCAATTTTCAACAAATCAATGTTAACGACTCATCAACTTAATTTGATGACAATTCAATCTTTTCAAAATCCACTATCCAACATCTTCAAAGCTCAGTTGAAGGACAATTATTGTTTAGGGTTAAAAGAAAAAGTACTCTCAAAGCAAGGGGTCAAGAGATTTAGTATTGAATCAGGTCTATTAGTCTTCAAAGGTAGAGTAGTCATACCCAACAACAATGAGATAAAATTATGGATTTTCAATAGTCGACATGATTCTCCATTAGCTGGTAATTTTGGGGTTGATAAAGCCTACCAGTTAATAGCGAGGGATTTCTTCTGGCCAGGTATGACCAGAGAAATCAAGGCCTATATAAAAGCTTGTTACGAATGTAATAGGAATAAGGCTCCCCATTACCGGAAGCATGGGTTGCTTCAACCACTTCCTATTCCCTCTAAACCTTGGGAATCTTTATCGATGGATTTCATTTCTAAACTTCCTTTTTCTAATAATTTTGATGCTATATTAGTAATAGTAGATAGATTTTCAAAAATGTCTATTTTCATTAAAACCACTACTACTGCTACAGCAGAAGATTTGTCAAAATTGTTTGTAGAATAAGTATTTTCCAAACAAGGCTTACCAAATGATATTATTTCAGATAGAGGCTCATTGTTTGTATCCACATTCTGGACCCAACTGTGTCGACAACTCAATATCACGAGGAACCTCTCCACGGCCTATCACCCTGAAACCGACAGCCAAACAGAATAATTTAACCAAATCCTCGAACAATATCTTCGAATGTATGTCAGTTACCAACAAGACGATTGGACCACATGGTTACCACTGGCCAAATTTGCTTATAATAACTCGACTCATTCTTTGACACAACAATCACCCTTCGAAACTAATTATGGACAACATCCTCGATTCAACTCAATCCATGTAGGAACTAATCATCCTGCGGAACATTATCTTCGAACTATATCACGACTCCAAGAAGAACTTAAATCAAATTTGGAATTAGAAACTCAAAGGTACAAGGAGCAGGCTGATAAACATCGACAATCTGCTCCTCTCTTTAAACCAGGGGACAAAGTATGGCTTGATGCACGAAACATTCAAACAACAGGACCATCAAAGAAACTGGCTGAAAAACGCTTGGGACCATTCGAAATCGACTCTGAAGTCTTTAAAACTGCATTTCGACTCAAGTTACCTTGTATGTCAGTTACCAACAAGATGATAGGACCACATGGTTACCATTGGCCGAATTTGCTTATAATAACTCGACTCATTCTTTGACACAACAATCTCTTTTTGAAACTGTTTATGGAAGACATCCTTGATTCAATTCAATCCATGTAGGAACTAATCATCCTGAAGAACATTATCTTCGAACCATATCACGACTCCAAGAGGAACTTAAATCAAATTTGGAATTAGCAGTTCCAAGATACAAGGAACAGGCCGACAAACATCGACAATCTGCTCCTTCCTTTAAACCAGGCAACAAAGTATGGCTCAACGCACAAAACATTCGAACAACATGACCATCAAAGAAACTGGCCGAAAAACGCTTGGGACCATTCGAAATCGACTCTGAAGTCTTTAAAACTGCATTTCGACTCAAGTTACCTCCTAAATGGCAGGCGATTCGCCCTGTTTTCCATGTATCTCTCCTGGAACTGACTCGAGAAATATACCCGGGCAAGAACCAACCCCCTCCGGAACTGGTCGAAGTAGAAGATCATCTAGAGTGGGAAGTAAGTCATATCCTTGATTCAAGAATGCGCGAGGGGAAACTTCAATAACTCGTGGAATGGGAAGGCTTCCTCGATGACTCAGACAAAACATCCTGGGAACCAGCCATCAATGTTTCTAACGCCCCTGAACTTCTAAAATCTTTTCATTTGAAATATCCTTTTAAACCAAAACCTTAAAATTTCTTTTATTTTAAATTTTCTTTCCTTTTTTTTTCTTTTCTTTCTTTTTTTTTCTTTTCTTTCTTTTTTCTCTTTCTCTTAAAATCTAAAACACCTCTTAAATTTCTTATCCTTGTTTTCTTTTTTTTTTTCTTTCTTCTCCTTCTATAAAATTTTCTCCAAAACCAACTAAAATTAAAAAAAAACAAATAAATAAAATAAACATAAATAATAAAATAAAATAAAAAACTTTTAAATCTCTCTAAATGTTTTTTTTCTCTTCTCTTTTTCTATTCTCTAAATACATTCTTTTCTTAAATTTAAAATTCTCTTTAAAATTTTCTTTTCTAAAATTTATTCTCTCTTTAAACTTTCTTTCCTTTGAACCACCAAAATCTTGTACGAATAACGACACGTCCATTTCCTCGAACTTAACTTCAACCTCTAAATCTCTTTAAAAAATTCTTCGAACAAATGATTCTTCTTTTTCAAATTCTCTTTAAATTCTAATTCTGTTTTTTCTCTCTTTTCAACTATCTAAAATTCCTAAAACATCAATAAACAACTTTTCGCAAATAACAAATTCTTCTTTCATTAAATTTTCATTTCAACAAACTCATCTCAATCACCAACTATTTTTTTCTTCTTTCTCTCTTCTCTTACATAAATTTTTCTTTTAAACTTAAACTTCCTTCAATTAATAACTTCTTTCTTTTTCTTTCTTTATTTAAATTTCTTCTTTCAAATTCTAAAGCAAAATTTTATTTAAAACTTTTTTTTCTCTCTCTCCCAAATCTTATAAAAAATAATATTCACCTTAAATACAATAAAATAATACAAAAATAAAACTAAAGACAATTCTACTTTTCTACTTATTTAAATCTCTCCCTTTCATTTCAAATTTTCTCTTTTAATTTTTCTCGAACCAATCCTTTCATCTTCTCCAAAATTACCCTTATCTCCTTCCTGCATTTCTCAAATACCTCATCCTCTCCTACCGGAACCACCTCTCCAATCTCCAACAGTTCCTCTGCCACGTCGAAGGAAGCAGCGTTGATAACACTGGAATTATTATTAGTATTTTGGGTTCAGGCCATCAAACTATATATTTCTTGTAATGTATGTTTTTATTTTTTTCTATAGCATCAATTTACTTAAAGAATATACTCCCCTCCCCTCTCTTGTGAATCCAAAACTTATCCACTCTCACATCAGCCCCAAACCTTTGAAAATCTTACCTTCCTCTCCCATCTAAACCCTTTTATCTCACCTTCTCACCCTTTTTTACCCCTCTCCATCCCTCTTCATTCCTTTCGCTTCCTTCCCCACCAATCTCTACTCCTTTTAGTCCATATAAAGAAATAGAGAAAGACAGTACAGGAAAAGAGGTCAGGATGGGGGGCAAATTTATTTGGGTGGGATGGGAAGGGGAAGGGAAAAAGAAGGGGTTTGGGGGGTAGAAAGGGAAGAAAAAGGATTAGGAGGGGGGGAGAGCAGTGAAAGGGGTAGTGAAGGGCAGGTAGGGTAAAAATATGGGCTGGAAGGGGTCTGGAGGGTAGCTAAGTGAGAAGTAGAAGGAGGAAAGGTTAGAAAAAGGTATTGAAAGGTCAGGGGAGGGGTGCAGAGGGCAGAAGAAGGGGTGAAAAGGGGTGGAGAAAGATTGGCAGGGCAGGAAAAAATTCAGAGAGATGTTGTGTGGAAAGAGAAAGGGGAGAACAGATCAGGGTAAAAAAAGGGCAGGAAAGGGTGGTGAGGATACAAAAAATGGTTGTGAAAAAGTGAAGATGGATTTTGATTCTTGGCTGAACAATAGAGTTCACCTCCATCAAAAACAACCAAATACAGACACAAATGTAGCTAAAAAGAGTAAGCACTTATTTACAGATATAAATTTCTAACCTTGTGCAAATACAGCTAAAGAATATTTTTTAAATGTAAACTGATGGCATATTCTGGTTTATAGCTTTATGTTCATCTTTTTCCATTATAAATCCAGCTTTAATCATTACTTTTTAAAAAAATGACTTTTTCAAATATTAAAATTTTCAATGAGATGATAGTCGAAATTTCAAAAAGAATTATTTCCTGAAATATGAAGAATACTTGTGCATAAGCTGAAAAAACAAGTAGTATTGTTAGCTTTTAGAAAGTTTTTTGAGGAATAAAACCAAAATTAAAATTTCAACCATTACCACCACAAAAAATCAAGTGGAACCTGCTAGCAGGTGCCTATCCCTAAATTCAGTTTTGATTTAAGAATAAATTTGATTTGATTTAGCGCCAGCTAGTGCACTCATTGTTCAGTGTGAAGTCTTTCCTAAAGAATTACAGCTGAGATGAAATTAAGTTAAGTCAAAGATAGGGATTGGCACCTGCTATCAGGTGCCCATGTTTTTTTCTGGTGTACTATTGATATGATGAAGTAAATAAGCTTAGCTTGAAATAGAAATTTAATATTGATTGGTGAGCTTTGTAATAGCTTTTAAATGCATCATAGAATTCAAATAAAATTTTAAAAATAAATCCATTGATATATCTTGCCTCTTAGCTTGCTTTTTTGCTTTTACATTGTTATACATACCTGAAAAGATAAATTTAAAGATTACAAATTAAAGGTAATGAAATTGATTATATTTCTTAATACATAGATTATTATTTATTTCTTAGCAGTGAAAACTATTTTAATCCTCTTTATTACTCAAAATATTTTATTCCAATGAATATATAAATTTAATATATATATAAGTTTTTATGGAAATTAGATTGAACTCCCATCACTACGCAATAAAGGGGGTGGACTTGCTAGCAAGTCCCCAACCTGAACTCAGACAGAACTCAGATGGAACTCAGACAGAACTCATACTGAACTCCTACTGAGCTCTACTTGAAGACCCACAAAAACTGTTCTGCTGAGTGGCGTTCATCCCTGATTGTATGGTTCCTTTGTCAATAGCTCAATGTGTGTTCAATCTGTGGTGAATTTGAGTCCAAGGTTGCGGACTTGCTAACAAGTCCGCCCCCTGTATTGCGCGGTGCATTGTCATCCAGCCTCTGACTGTTGTTGAAGCTAATCTAAACCATGAGCATTTTTTTCATTTTTTTAAATTTTATATCAGAATTTCTTAATTTATAATAAGGCATATTTATTAATCAACAAGACTTATATTCAATACTACTTGAAGCTCTTAAAATTAAAAAATATTGGGATAGTTCTATAATCTTTTTGATTATGAAAATTTTGTGTGTTTTGTTTTGAATTCTTCAATATGATTATTTTCCATTGTTTAAACTAAAAAAATATCTAAGCTTATTTTTTGGATCTATAATACATGAAAAAATATGTTGAATTGTTGGCTTATATTTAAACTTCTTTCAATGAAAAAAAATTCTTTGTTTAAATAAACACTATAAAGCTTTTTCTGAGTATCACATTATTTCTTTTAGATTCATATATCTAAGTTTAAATCAAACATCAAGGGAAAAACTATTTTAATTTAAAAAATGAAATATTTTTTCATCAATTTAAATTTTATAATACATTGCACTCATGAACTTAATATTTGTTTCTAAATAATTGAAATGATTTTTGTTAAAATGAATTTTATTAAAGATATAATAATTAAATTATTTCTATTGGATAAAGTAAATGACTTTAGAGATATATACAGTAATTTTTTTTCAGCAAAATATTAAATATATTGTAATCTATATATTTATTTTTTGACTTGAATATAAATTTATTTCTTTTAATTATTCATTTGAGTATCTTTTTGCTGATAGAACATTAATAAATCATTAACCCATACTTTTTCCACCTAAGAATGATTTTTACATTTTAATAAGTATGTTACCCTTTTGAAAAAAATTTTTTTAGAAAAAAAAAGTGTTTACCTGAGAATTATTACTCTATTTAAAGTTCAAAAGACAAATATTTAAATATTTTAGGTATTTAATCAAAACAATTTCTTAAATTTATATCAATTCCAATTTAAATATTTTTATGTCTGCAATTTTTATGGGAATGACTAAAAATATTTAATATTTCTATTCCTTCAACAAAATATTATATTCCGTTTTTTTCATGAATAAAATTTTAGAATGTTAAAAAAAATACCACCTCTTCCTATTCAGAATATTAATTGAACAAAAATACAGGAGAAAAATGCAACTTCATATTAAATCTTTTCACATGGATACACTTGGTAATATTAGTGGTGTGGATTTAAAGGTGAACACTATTTTTTTCACAAAAAATGGTGTGCCCACATAAAATAACAATCAAATTAAATTTTTAAGAAATATTTATGGTTTTATTAAAATTTCCACTTCAAAGCTTTATATTTTTTTTAATTTTATTTTTTTCAAAATTAAAATTTACTGATTGGTGATTCATTTTTTTGATTTCATGAGATCACTATACTGCTAATTAAAATCATACATAATATTAATGGGAAATAAATACAAACAAGGCTTAAAATTTGAGCTTTATATTTTACCTAAAAAGATTTATTGCATATGAATTAGTAGTTTGTAAATCAGAATAGCTATAAAAAGGCAAGCACTACTCTCATTTCTCTTGTGGAAATTTTTTTAAATTCTAAAGATTCAGAAAACAGAATTGAAATATAAGACTTCAAAAATTAAGATTTTATGAAGATATAGAATTACATACTCTTCATTTATTAGTAATTAGAGAAAAGAAATTTTTAAAGTGCTTCATTTATCTAAAAATTAGAAAAAATCATATTACTGTGCATCATTTTTTCAGTCTTATATGTTTTGTACTGTATGCTAAAGTCCAAAACTTAAGAGTTCTGATGGTTCTATGTGCTTTCCATATAGCTCATGTAATTTCAAAAAATAGTATTTTCTAAACCAAATTTTCCTATAGGAATTCAGAGAGAACTTCAGCCTATATGGTTTCCATTATATAATTAATCTTTTAAATTCTCATTAAATAGGTTTTTGCAATAAGGAGGGCACTTATTGAGTCTTCTATGTTTTAAAAAATATTTTGATAAATTATAAAATATATTAAAAGTTAAAATTTATAAATGAATAATGTAGTTATCTGTCTTTCAATTGATAAGCTAGAATTAAAAAAGATAATGCAAATATATTTCATTAAAAAAACAGTGGATCAAGAAGAATTTTAAGATTTCCATATTCTGATTTTAATTCAGTTATCATTAAATGTTCACTATTCTTTCAGTACAGACTAATTAATATTTGCTGAAGAGCTCAAATTGATGTCAAAAAAGAGTTCAGTCTGAGTTCCATCAGAGTTCAAGTTGAGGACTTGATAGAAAATTCCCCCTAGGATTCCATGGTGATATAAACCAAATATTTGGGTCTGAAGCACATTAGTGGGTCATAATAACTCATTGATTGTGGAAAAACTCTCTTATAATAATTGTACTAATTTTTTTAAATAAAAATTAGATATTTAAAGTAGCAACTGTACCAATATAAAACCAATTTCACTTGGTATTTGGTGACCAATTTAAACCCAATTAAATTGGTATTTGGATAAAGTCTGGTAATCTAATTACTAACCATTATAAGGTCTATTTAAACTTATTATTTAATCTTTAACAGATTTTTTTGAATTTTTATTATATTATATTCAAATAAATAAAAATATAAATTCAGGGTAAGCCCCAGTGCTTTTATTAGTATTTACATTACTAATCTTTCTTGTCTACTGATTACCATAGATGTTTCCCTTTTGTATGAATATTAAATAGTTATTTTAGAAATTATGAGTGCTCCAAAGGACAACATAAGTGATAAACCTACTTTTAATATTAGGTCTAAAGCTAAAAACAATATACCAGGACATAACTATGGAAGGAAAGTTGTATCTTCAACCAGAAAAACTCAGCATAGAGGAAAGGATTCCCTGTTAAAAAGGTAACTATTAAGAAGACATCAATCCCTCTTCAGTATCATCTGTCTCACTTGTCCAGACAAGCTCTGAAGCTGGAGGAGTCAAAGTCTTCCATCATCAAAGAGGGAGAGAAAGTAGAGAAAAATTGCAAGATAGGATTCCAGAAATTAAATCAAACACCGAAAGAGCTGAAAGGAGTGCAGAAAAACCATTAGACTCCCACCCCAGGAGGATCAGACTAGTCCTAGGATAAGATCTTGGTGGAGAAATATAAATGGGGTTGGTTTTATTAACAGTGGGCCAGCCAAAATCAAAACAGGGATCCAGCCCCTCATCAGACCACTTAAAATTATACATACAAGCCAAAACAAAAGCTTCAAAAGTCAGGGCTTGCTCCTATCCCTTGGTAAGTAAATTGCCTGCTAATATTTCACATAATAGTGATTAGTTTAATTCAGTCTATTTGATTGATGTTAAATCTGTTCAGAAGATTGAGGAGGACTTGAGAGAGCTGGGATTTGATGTAGATACACCTGATTTATCTTTTGTCCATAACAATAGTAATATTTATGATAATAATACAGTTCTCCCTCAGTTTACACTAAATATAAGAGTGTTGAGAGGTTAAGTTAATAGTAAAGAATGTGCAAAGGAAGATGTTGAGTATTTAAAAAAATCCAAATGTCCAAAGAATTGTTTCAGAATTATGTAGTAGAATGACTGAGTGTGAGGAAAAAAAATAAGCTCAATAGTAAAACAATTTTGTCCTTAACATTGAATATTTCTCAACTAGAAACAAGAAATAAAGAATTAGAGAAAGAAAACTTGTTTCTAACTCTTAAATATGATTAAAGTTGTTATTTGTTGATAAAATTGGATGAAATATTAAGGTACTTACAGATGGGAAGTTTTTCAAGATTTTAAGCTGTAGGAATTTGGACTTCTGAAAGAATGGAAAGGTGTGTTGTTGGAGGATCAGCCAGAAATAAATATGGGCTGACTTGATCTTCTTCGATTGGGTTCTGAGTAGGTGAACTTGGATAGAACTATTCCTGGGGCCTAGCTGGAGAAGGAGAGTTTTTTTTTAGATTTTTGTTGTTATTGATATCCTTATCAGTTGGATTGGTTTCTGGTGCTGGAGAACCAAAGTTGTTGAATGATGGGGTGGGTGAAGGTGATCTAGGGGCCCAATTTTGTTTTTGGATGAATTTCTTGAAGAAAATGAACTGTGAGAAGAATATTTTGCAGGCAGAGGAGAGGTTAAGTTTCTTCTTCTAGATGGAGAAGATGATTTTTGGTTTGTAGCAGCTTTGTGAGCTCTAATTCCTTCTTGGGGAGCCCTAGAAGGTCCTCTAGAAGTTTCAGAAGTTTTGGCTTTATTGCAATCAAAAAAAGTTGTTTGCATTTTTCTGGGAGCACTAGGAGTTTGTTGGGTAGAAGTGATGTTGTTTTTTGGATGATTTTGGCTCTTTTTTGGTTTAATTTGGAATTTTAGAGACTAGCTTTTTCTTTCTAGTGAGGCAGGTGGGCCATCTGGACACGGTCTAGAAGCCTAGAAGCTGATTTTGAAGAATTTGCAGCTGAATTTACAGTGGTAAAAGCAGATGTTTGTGAAGGTAAATCTGGCCTTTTAGAAAGTGTTCTGGCTCAGACTGATTAGCTGGATCTTCTGGAAGGAGCTGAAGAAAAGAAGAAGAGGCTGGACCTATTTCTAGGGATCTAGTAGGGGATCTGGAAATTTATTTGTTGGAAAGTGAAGGTAAAGGTATAAGATAGTTTGTGTCTCTATCACATCTTTTATTTTTAGAGTTACAAGAGTCACAAGCCCTGTTGTATAGTTTGGCTTCTGGAGTTGGTAGAGTAAAAGCTCATGGTCTGCACATTTGGATGCACTGTTTTCAAGCATAGTCCTTGGGATCAGTGAAGCAAGGAAGAGTTTATGGGTCAAGATAAGGGGATCCAAGGTTTACCATTATCTGCGGTGGAACAATAATAAAGAAAGAAAGAGATAAGAAGAAAATATTTTTATTAGTGATGGGTAGAATACATCACACAATATGGGGGGCTGACTTGCTATCGAGCCCTTAACCTTGGACCCAAACTCACCACAGATTGAACAAACATTGAGCTATTGATAAAGGAACCATACAATCAGGGATGAACACCACTCAGAAGAACAGTTTTAGGTGGGTGTTCAAGTAGATTTCAGTATGGGTTCAGTATGAGTTCAGGCTGAGTTCCATCTGAGTTCAGGTTGAGGACTTGCTAGCAAGTCCACCCCCTATATTTCATAGTGAGATGAAGTGGGTGTTGAAGTTCAAAAAGTTGAATGTGGGTGTGTATGCATGAGAACAGGTATAAAATTCCTATGCAAAAATGCTGTAGTCCATCAAGACTTTAAACTGAAAATTCTGGAGTCCCCCAAGCCTTTAAACTGAGGAATGTGAGTCACCTAAGACTATAAACTGAGAATTGGTGATGGGTGAGTCCTTCAGTACTATAAACTGATATTTTGGTACAATACTTGGGCAGAGAGCATCCAAAGGGGGAGTCTTTGGATTTAGTTAAGGCAAGTGTGGGGGTAACTGATGAGATGGATTCTCTGTAGAAAAGTTACCGCAGAGTGTTAGTTTGTTTCTTTGAGTCTTTAATGGTTTTATCTCTGGTTCAGTCATTTTGATTTAGTTTTTGAGTCCCCCAAGACTATAAACTGAGGGTTTTGAGTCCCACAAGACTATAAAATGAGGGCTATTAGTCCTCCAAGACATTAAATTGAGGATTAGTCCCCCAAGAATTCAAACTGAGGTATTTTTTTTAAGTTGGCTACATTCAGGAAGTCTGGACAGTGGTCATATTTTTAATTTCTAAGTCAAGAAATTAAGTCAAGAATCAAATTAAAGAAGAGAATAAAGTGATGAAACAAAATGTTCAGAATTAGTTTTGAACTGGTGGATGAAGTGTCTTCTTTTCTAAATGTCCTGTGGATCTTTAGAAGGAGTGGATTGGAAGTAGTTTAGTATGAGATGTTTTTCTTGAGAAGAGTGTTTTTGAAATTTTTCCTTAATGGTGTGAAACTGATTGGGTGTTGGTGATTCAATAGTTCCCACATTTTTATTATCACTGTCTGCATGGGTATGAGCTGGAAAATCATAAGTTTTAAATTCAGTATTGAGAAAAATTGGTCTTACCATCAGAAGAAACAGTTATGGTGGAAATAGTGCTTGTAATGGTGTTGGCACTCTTTTTGGAAGGGTGTATTTTGTTGATTAATCTGGGTATCAGGATGGAAGGCCTCAATCTTTTGGTTCTGCTGGAAGATGGACCAGGTTGAGGTGTAGATGAAGTTGATGAAGAGTATAAGGGACCATGTGATAGAAAGATTTTTTCTGGGATAACAGGCACCACAAGCATTTCTGTATCCATGAGCTGGTGATGTTATGGTAAAGATAAGGCTATGGTCAATACAGTATTAAAAGAGACCCATCTCAGGGGTTTATTTTGGAAGATTTTTGAACATGATGTTTGTTGAATAAGGAATAATGTGAAAATTTTTTATTTGAGGGAAGATCTGGTCATTAAAAATTGGCTGGGGCGTTTGTTGTGTAGTTTGGTATTGTTTGGTGATGTCTTCAATGGCATTGATTTCTGTTTATGGTGTTTTTCTGGATTCAAAGGATAAATATTGAAGCTACAAGGATGATTCTATAATCATTGGATATTCCTGTGTTTTCTCTATATTTTATGTTGTGATGATTTTTTTCAAATTCTAAGTTATATGGGCTCTTTTGGTCACTTTTCAGTTTTTACTATAAATATTTAATTTTTTTTTATGTTTTTTGGGTTAACCTTAAATATAAGGGTTAAGCTTTTAGTAGCTTTGGATAGACCTTATTTGGCTCTATACTTCATGTCTTGTCGACTTTTAGCTTAATTTTGTGTTTTAAAGGTTTTTGTGGCATGCTGTGATTTTTTAAAGGTAATTTGGTGTTTTTTGGCTTCAGGGAGGTTGTCCACCTCTAAACGGGCTTCCCTCCTTAGTCATAGAATTCTGGGGAGAATTTCCAGAGAGTTTTTTGCCATTTTGCTGTCAGAATTGCCAAATTTGCTGCTGTAGCATTGATTTTTAGATGGTGGTCTGTGTGTACATACTGAATAAGACAGTTTGGGGTAAATTTAATTATCAACCAACCATTTGGTAATTAGATCACTGTTTGTCACTCAGTTTTTACTAGTTTTGTTGCAAGGTGAGTCATTCATTTGACTTACCTCTGGGTACTGGTTTCTTTGGTGTAGCATTGCAGCCTGCATCAAGTATTATTGCTGTTTTCTGTGCAACAAGTGCACAGTGTTTTGGTTTTCTGGTGGGGATCTTTCTTCATTTCAGGTTTTTTTTATTCTGTGGTCTATCTAAGCTACTGTCTTGACTTTAAGCAGTCAAGAAGTGTGTTGGAAGGGGTATTTTAACAGTCTCTAATTTTCTGTAGCAAATAAATCTCACCTGTTATTTATTAAAGGGAAAGGGGTTTTTCTCTCTAGTTTTTCT
This sequence comes from Hemileia vastatrix, assembly GCA_030280995.1. Taxonomy (NCBI): domain Eukaryota; kingdom Fungi; phylum Basidiomycota; class Pucciniomycetes; order Pucciniales; family Zaghouaniaceae; genus Hemileia; species Hemileia vastatrix. The sequence continues at coordinate 24,543,236 of JASXTE010000001.1, read as the reverse complement.
GAAACTCCCTTGGTCAAGGCCTATAGCAGGTACTATAGGATTGTCTACAGCTTTGGGAGAAACAAAAAATGTCTTATTTCAGCAGAAAAAACCTGGAAAATTTCTAAAACTTATAGAAAGATAGTTTTATTTCAAACAAAGTTCACAGTGGAGCCCAAGAATTTCATTGTGTTTGAAGCTGTTCTTCTACTTAGCATGTTAAAAATTTCTATCTATAGTAGTTATCAGGCCCCAGTCACCAATGACAAGAGAAAGGCACATAAATTTATGAAAATTTTGTGAATAAAATAATAAAGATACAAGTAATCACAAGAAAAGGGAGAAAAATAATGAGTGACAGTGTGAGTGCATTGCTAAACTTTTCAAGAAGCTTACCAATAGTTTCTTAAAAATTGAATATTTTAATAAAAATACTAACCTATCTATATACTGTAAAAATAGTTGGCGATAGAAAAAGTCCACCCATTCTACCATTTTCAACTGTTTCTTGCGGCCTGATCTTTTGGAGAGTAGCCGCACCAATTGCTAGTTCAAAAACAACCATAAGTTTAGGTATTATACTTCCCCAAAAATCCTTGAAAAATAGCAATTTTGAATTTTTAGCTTCAGGGTAGGGTTTCACAATCTCTGAAACAGATTCTTCTGGATCAATATCTAATTCTGAGCTTAAGTCAAGTTCCAATGATGTTGTCTGCTTGTACAGTAAGTAAGGATGATTTTTAAAATGGTTTTGAGGATAATAGTCAAATAAAGAGTAGAGGTAGGTAAAAATTAAATGGAAACAATATTTAAATTTAAATAAAATCTTAGGTGTTAATTTCACATTGAATGGTATATTAGTAAATAAATTATAGAATAAAAAAAAGTTTTTTTAGTTTTATTTTAAATGATGATAAATAAAGATATATATTTTAAGATTAAAGAGTGATCATCTAAAACAACAAAAGAAAAACCCCTTCTATAAAAATTTAATACAACATTAATTTTGTTGAAGTCAAAAAAATTGTTGATTAATAATATAAAATTTAAAATAACAGTAATATAAGAGAAGATTAATTAAATGATTAAGTTTAAGTTAACTAAAAATAAATAGAATTTAATTGAATGAAACACTTAATTTTAAGTATAATAAAATTAAAAGTTAAATAAAAATAGCTCCCTTATAGCTCCATTAACTACTAAAGGCTCTTTCCTTGCTCTCCCTGATGCCCCTCAAGCCAGTTTCAAGCAAGGTCTGACTCCTAGTTACTACATAAACTTAGATCAACAACTTTTCCATAGTTTATTATTTATTAATTCAATTAATTTTATAATATTAAATAAAAATTTAATAAATGAAAAACATTTTCATAAACAAAATATACAACTTAAAGAGAAAAAAATTATTTTTAATATAGTTTATTAAATATATTTACACAATATAATACTTAAAGACTTTAAAATATTAAATTTATAATATTTAAATAATTGATTAAATAAGAAATTGAGTAATAATTTTAAACAGACCAGTTTTAATAAGCTAAATAAGTGACTGGATGACACTCCCTCATCCTAAAAAAGAATAAAACAATGTTTAGATTTTTAACTTATATTTCTTTAATAGAATGTTTAAATTGGAGATTTATTTTATATGAATCCATCTATAAAACCAATCACACCGGAAAAAAAACTTGGGCACCTGATTGTAGGTGCCAATCCATATATTTGATTTGATTCAGTTCTAGCTCAGCTGTGATTCTTCTGGAAGGACCCCACACTGAACACTGAGAATGCTAGCTCATGTGGCATCAAATCTAAGTTATTCTTGTTTCAAAAATGGGTTAAGGGATTTTGTCAGGCTAGGTATCCCCATAAATGAGTATTTCTTATGCTTAAAATAATAAAACCTTAATTAAATTAAGATTATAAATAAAAATTATGGTGATAATAATTATATATATGGTTATTATGCTTATATATATATTTATTACACTAGTAAGTGACTTATATAAGTTTAAATAGCCTATCCATACACTCATAATAATATTTAAGCTTCTAATTGAGTCATAATATGCTTATCTTAAGTGATATTAAGTAATTATAGACATACATAAGCTTATATGTATGCATAAACCTCATATTCAGTGAAATGTGTAGTTATATTATGTATATTTAGGTCTATAAGCAGGTTTTAACCTCTAAATATCATATAAGATTTATTTTTATGCTTATTTTACATCAAATGGATGTATACAATGGACTAAAAATGCCTACACAAGCTTATACACCTTTTTCAAGCACATATATCCAGATTGGACAACTTAATCTGCTTCCTTTGATGGATTTTCATGGATCTATGGGTTGGGATATGATTACTGGGTAAATATGTATGCTTGAGGATGTTTTTGGGGGCTTGGGAAGTTGATTTGGTTCCTTCATATGCTTTGATTTTTATTCTAAACTATTTAGATTAGTTATTTTACTTGTTTATTTATGGTATATGCTATTATCTGTTTTCTCTATATATGGTATGGGTTTATGATATCATTAATTGTGATGGAGGGTCCTTACTGGAGGCCTAGGTGTTGAAAATTTATGATTTGGACACCATGGGGAGGTGATGGGCCTTCAAAGTGCTGTAGTTTCCAGGGAGAGAAGTGACATCATCTGGATTGAAGATCTGTGCACTCCAGTGGATTTTGATATAAGTAAGGGAGGATTCAACAGGTTTTTGGACATCATTTACTTACTAAAACTCAAACAAAGATTATAAAATAACTATTATCTAATAAAAATATATTGTAAAGAATTTATGAATTGATACTATCTTTATATTAGCTATAACTATATTTTATTAACCTATTTTCCATCACTAGCATGCAACAATCTAAATATTGTGAGTTAACATTGAGCATAACTATTTTATTAGTCTTCCCCTGAGATTTAATCACTAAATAGTTTATAACTAAGTGGTAGGACTGTTAATATTTATTATTAAATTATACTTAGATACCAACACACACTGAAAATCGGGGGTCTTTCCTTTATTATTACTTATCATTTAGTATATGCCTTAAAACATGATTTTTACTCTAGTATAGCTCATATAATTTAAATATTTGGGTCTTCAGAACATTAGTAGGTCATAATAGCTCAATGATTTTGGATAAGAAGACTTATTATAATATTACTAATTTTTTAAATTAAAAATTAGGTATTTACAGTAGTAGCTCTACCCAATATAAACCCAATTTCACTTGGTACTTGGTCACCAATATAACACCCAATTAAATGGATTTTTGTTTAAAGCTTGGTAAGATAATTATTCACCCTCTTAAAAGTCTAGCTAAATCTATTAGGGGGTATCAAAGTTAGAAATTTGTAATTATTTAAAAGGTATTTCACAACACAAGTAGAAAGACACAACCTTTACATTAAATCTCAGTTAAAAGGTGTTTTTGGGGAACAATATAGCATATTTAAAAAAAATCATGGTATATTTTGTGGAAAAAAGAGGTATTTTGAGATGGAAGATTTCTAACTTTGATACACCATATTATTTAATTTTTAATATATTTTTGTGAACTTTATGATATTTTATTTAAATAAATAGAAATATAAATTCAAGGTAGGCTCCAGCACTTTTATTAGTATTTATATTGCTAATATTTTTTTTTCTACTGATTACCGTAAATTTTTTTCATTTTTTAGTCACAAAAAATAGTTATTTCAGAAATTATGATTGTTCCACTGGACAATTTAAGTGATAAACCTGCTTTTAATACCAGGTCTAAAGCTAAAAACTATGTACAAGGACACCACTATGTAAGGACAGTCTTACCCTCAGCCAGAAAAAATGAGCATAGAAGAAAAGGACACCCTCCTAAAAAAGATACCTATAAAGAAGAAATAACCTCTTCTTCAGGACAAACTGTCCCAATTTGCAAAAGAAGTTCTGAAGCTGAAGGAGTCAAAATTTTCTATCATAAAGGAAGTGGAAAAGGTGGAAAACAACTGCAGGATATAATTCCAGAAACTAAACCAAAATCTTTAAGAGCTGAAGGGAGTATAGCTAAAACAGCCACCCCCTACCCAAGGAGGATCAAGTCAGTCTCAGGACAAGATCCTGGTGGAGAAATGGAAATGGGATTGGTCTCATCAACAGTGGGCCTGCCACAATTGCAACAGGTATCCACCCCCTCATCAGGCCACTTCAACTCACCCTTACAAGCCATAGAAAAAGTTCCAAAAATCAGGGCTTGCTTCTTTCCCTTGGTGAATAGATTACCCTCACAGATTTCACACAATACTGATTATTACAATTCAGGTAATATAATTGATGTGAAATATGTCCAGAAAATTGAGGAGGACTTGAGGCAATTGGGATTTGGTGTAGATACACCTCATTTATCTTTTGTCAATAAAAATAGTACTATTTATCACATTAATACAGTTAAACCTCAGGTGCCACCACTTATTAGTGAGTTGAGAACTTCACAAAATAGTGAAGAATGTGAGAAGTAAGATTTTGGATATTTTAATAAAAATTCAACTGTCCATAGATTTGTTTCAGCATTATTGAATAGAGTGAATGAGTGTGAGGAACAGGAAATTAAGCTCACAAGTGACACAATTTTGTCCTTAACATTGAATATTTCTCATTTGGAAACATGAAATAAAGAATTTTAGAAAGAGCACTTGGATCTTACTCTTAAATATAATTCCATAAGTAATAAATACAGTGACCTTTCAAAAAAAATCTGTGAGTTAGAAAAATTATATGAGGCACATTTATTAAAGTATTAATCAAGAACAAAGTTTTCTTTTGCAAAAACAAATAAAAATGTCTCTTATTTGTTACAGATATTAACTAAGGTTGGGATTGAAACTTCCAATCTACTAATGAATCATGATATTCATAAGTATACACAGTATAATAATAATCCATTAATTTGAAAAAATGAATCTCAATTATTCCCATTTCCACCAAAAATGAAAACATCTGGTGGAAGTGTCAAATCTGAAAGAACAAATGTAAGTCACAAATCAGTACAAGAGGAAATACAAGACCATTTATGTAAGGTAAATGAGTTATTTAATTTTCCCAATATTAGTGAGATTAAATCCAATCAGAAGAATTAGCCAAAAATTGGCCAGTACCCAATGTATGATGTGGAAGCCAGCTCTGATTGGTAAAATTTTATTGAAAGAATTGACAATTTACAATTCTCATATAAGTTACCAGATGAATAAATAACATCAAAAATATTTTCATTATTTAAATATGTTGCTTTATTATGGTTTTGAGCTGTGTTAAGTGAGATTAAAGATTACTATTGGACTGAATAGAAACAACTGATTGAAAAACAATTTGGAGGTTCTAAGTGCAGACAAACTCAGAAATGATTATATGAGAAAAGAAGGTATAATACGTTGAATGGTGAAAAACCTATGGTATTTTTAATAAATTTAAACAAAATATTAAAATCTATTGAGTTATATATAGATTTTAACTTATGGAAAGATAAAATAATATATAAATTACCTATATCTATCAGAGACATTTTTGTAGCTAGAAAAATTATAGTTAATGAATTCTCTGAATTTATTAATAACTTTAGTGAAATAATATTAAACCATAAGTATTAAGCAGGGAATATAACTTAAAAAAATGAACCTGTGAAAAACTAGAATTCAAAACCACAGCAAGAAAAGCAGATCAAACCTACTGCACTTGTAGTAACAAAAAATTATCAAACAAATACTTGTTATAAGTGTAATAAGCCCTGAGTTAAAGGTCACAAATTTTATTAAAATATAAATATTGTTGGAAATCAGAAAGAAATTAAAAATGAAACAGAAAAAAGTAAAGATCCAAGTGATTATAACAGTAATATCTCATATAGTGATGAAAATGAGGTCTGTATGTTGGAAGATGATTTTTCCGTCTTATAAAATCCAATATTAAGTATGGAATCAAATGTATCATTAATGAATTTTGAAGATTCTGAAATCATTAAGGATATACAAGCTATAACTTAATAATGACACCTATCACGGTTCAAGAAAAAAATTCTGGTGAAACTGTAAATATAGTATTGGATACAGGAGCTTCAGGTTCTGTTTTTTCTGCATATAAATTACAAAAAATTAATAGTTATTATAGGCCAAATCTTGAAACCCTTCAAGGTAAAAATTGGAGAGGGTTTGGATTAGTACTATACCCCATTGGTAAATACAAAGCTTCTGTTTTCTTTAAACATCAACATGGTTATGTTAGAATAACTTTTGACTTTGTAGTAATTAACAATACTAATTTTAGTAGCTTTTTTATCATTGGAAATGACATTCTGGAAAATTTTGGTGTGAAATTAGACCCTGATAATAACAATTTTACAATTGGCATGAATTATAAAAGGAAATTTAAAATAAACTTTGTAAACACAATATTATACATTGAGTCAGTAATAGATATTCCTTGAAGAGGAAGAGAATCCAGTGGGATGAAAATTCTGGAAAAATAAATTTTAAAAGCATCATTTGGCACTCAGATAAGTGAAGCTGAGAAGACAAATATTTTTAAAACATTTCCAATAGATTTTGACCATGGTACTAATGAACTTGGCCTTTAAAAAGATCATGAGATGAAAACTACTTTAACCTGTAAAATGGATAATATTCCTGCTAGTCTAAAAGATAAACCATACCCAACTTTACCAATGAAGATGAAAGACATAGAGGATAATATTAAGATTTTGTTAAAAATGAAAATTATTAAAAAGGTTAAAACTAAACCAGAATATTTCTTTATATCACCAATGTTATTTTCTTATGAACAAGATAAAGCAAGACTTTGCGGTGATTATAGATCATTAAATACCATTACAGTAGATGATACTTAACCCTTGCTAAGGATTGCCTCTATACATGCTACCCTGAAGGGTGCTAAGAAAATAAGTTTCTGAGATGGAAATAAATGGTACAATCAAATTCCTGTTGAAAAGAATTTAAAGAATTTTTTGTTGATAAAAACACAAATGGGAACTTATAACTATGTCAGGATTCTATTTGGACCAAAAAATGCCCCATCAGTTTTTCAGAAATTGATGGATATAACATTCCATAATGAAATGATTGAAGGATGGTTAATGGTATACATTGATGACATCATAGTGTTCTCTAAGACATATGATGAACACTTAATCCATATAAGGAAGTTATTTTAGAAGATGGATGAAAAAATGACCTTTGAATTGAAAAATGTAAATTTGGGTTTGAGTCTTTAAAAGTGCTTGGTATATTGTATCAGGTTTACAAATATGTGTAGACCAAAATAAGGTGGCTACAATAAAGAATATTGGACTTCCTCAAAATGTAAAGGATATAAAATCTTTTCTTGGAATGTGTGATTATTATAGAAAATATATAAAAAACTACCAATTAATTTCTGCACCATTGACCACACTGATAAAGAAATCAAAAAGCTTTCATTTGAAATAATAAAAGACAACAGGCTTTTGATAAGTTGAAGAATGTTTGATGAAAGCTCCTATCTTGGGATTAGCAGATTTACAATTACCTTTTGTCTTGTATACTGATGCTGGTTTTGTTGGTTTGGGTGCTTCTTTGCATCAAAAACATCTTATTGTAGGAAAAATGTCAGAATTAGTAATTGGCTATATTTCACATACTCTAAGAAGTAGTTAATTGAAATATGGTACTACTCATCCTAAATGCATGGCAGTAGTATGGGCTGTTGAGAAGCTACATTATTACCTTGAAGACCAAAAATTTGAAATACTAACTGACTGTAGTGCAGTTAAGTCACTCTTAAACATGAAAAATCCTAATAGGCATATGTTTAAATGGCTATTGGCTGTACAAGAATACAGAGGATGGATGACTATTACGCATAGAGCAGGAACTTTACACTCCAATGTAGATCAGCTATCTAGAGTACCTCTAACTAATAATGATGATAATCCATATTATGTTCCTGAAACAGAGATTATTAAAATTTATGGCTTTTATATTGTAGATCTTGAGGATGAATTAATGCAATAAATTCTTGATAATTATTTTTCAGATCCTGACTTGAGTAAACTTACTACAATAATGAATGATCTATCTAATGCTTCAATGAGTGTTTTAATAAAAAAAATAGCAACAAAAATATAGGGAAGCATTAGAAAATGGAAAATTTTCCATTGAGGACGGTTTTATATATTATAGAAAAAAATCAAGTAATGTAATAGTAATTCCCCCTTCAAAGAAGGAGTTAATGTTAAGTATATGTCATGATGATATATTAGCAGCTCATTTAGACTTCCATAAAAAATTAACCAGAGTAAAAAATACAGCTTGGTGGATTAACATGTCTGATGATGTTAAAAAATATGTTGAGACATGTGATTCTTGTAAAAAATCTAAACACTTGATGGGAAAAAGAGCTGGTTTGTTAAAACAAATTAAGAAACCAAAACCTCAATGGGAAATATTTAACATGGACTTTGTAACAGGTTTTTCAGTAGCAGGGCATAAGAGTTATAACTGCTGCTGGTTAATTGTAAATATATTTACAAAAATGTGTGAATTTATTCCTACACAAAAAGAGGTTTCTGCATTGAACTTGGTTTTTTTATGGTGGGCATAAATGTTAAATATAGAAGGATTCCCAAAGAATTAGTTTCAGAAAGAGATCCAAAATTTACTTCTGAGTTCTAGACATCACTTATGGATGTTTCAGGTTGTCAATTAAAGATTTCTACAGCACAAAATTCACAAACTGATGGGCTAGAAGAAAGAATGATACAAACCTAAGAAGATATGATAAGAGGATATTGTGCTTTTGGTCTTGATTTTAAAAACAATGACAAACTCACTTATGATTGGGTAACCCTTATTGTAGTTTACAATTCGCATAAAATAGTACAGTACCTTCTGTCACTGGCAAAAAGCCATTTGAGCTATGGTTGGGTTATGTACCTAATAAACTGCTAAAACTCTTAATAAATTACCTGTATTGGATATAAATCCATGCACAAAATCTTTTCTTCAAATGCAACAATTATACAGAAATTATGCTCAAGATTGTATAAATAACGCATTTGAGTATGAGAAGAAAGATGGGATAAAGACCATAAAGAGCAAATGTTCAAAGAGGGTTATGAAGTCCTTATTTTTACACTACATTTCAATTTAAGTGGAAATGTAAAATTTAAATATCCATTTATTGCACCATTTGTAGTAAAATAGATTTTTGGTAACAATGATGTTGAAGCTATATAACATGCAACATTATATAGAAAAAATCCAGTATTTCTTATTTCTCTTATAAAACTATACCATTCTCACAATAATTATCTATTTCCAAAAAGATCAGGAAGGCATAAACAGCATCCTGATAAAATAGTTGAAAAGGCATAAATTGAAAAGATACTTAAAAAGAGACACCTTACAAAAGAAAAGGGAATTGAGTATCTATTAAGGTTTAAAAATAAATCCAGTGAATATGACCAGTGGATTCCAAAACATGAAATCTCTGATCTTAAAAATCTCTTGAAAAAATTTAAATCCAAAAAATACTGTTTAATTCAGTATATGTATCACAGAAAATTTAAAAATTATATTTCTATTCACTCTTTACTTATTAATTAAAATGTCTTAACATTTTTTTTATTTTTATTTTTTGGGTGAGGGAGTGTCAGCCTAGGTATCCCCAGGACTTAGTAATTCTTATGTTTAAAAAAGATAAACTTATTTACATTAAGACTATAACTTAAAAATAAGGTTAAAATACATATATATATGGTTATAATACATATATATATAATTATTACACTATTATATGACTTATAATATTTAAAATAGCTCATCCATAGCCTAATAATACTTATTAAGGTGCTAATGGAGTCATAATATACTTATCTTGAGTGAAATTAAGTAATTATAGACATACATAAGCTTATATGTATACATAAACCTCATATTCAGTAAAATATGTAGTTATATTATGTATATTTAGGTCTATAAGTGGGTTTTAATCTCTTAATAGATTATAAACTTTATTTTTCTGCTTATTTTAGCTCATATGGACATATTCAGTGGACTCACAACGACTACACAAGCATATACACCTTCTTCAAGCGCATATATCCAGTTTGAACAACTTAATCTGCTTCCTTTTATGGATTTTCACGGATTTATGGGTTGGGATATCATTACTGGGTTAATATGGATGCTTGGGGATGTTATTTGGGGATTGGAAAGTTTATTTCACTCATTTATATGCTTTGGGTTTCATTATATACTCTTATGATGAGTTATTTTAACTTTTTTTTAATGGTATCCGCTTTTATCTGTTCATTCTATTTATGGTATGGGACTGTGGTAACATTAATTGTGATGGAGAGTCTTTACTGGAGGTCTGGGTGTTGAAAATTCTTGATGTGGAAACCATGGGGAGATTATGGGCCCTCACAGTTCTGTAATTTCCAGGGAGAGAAGTGACATCATCTGGATTGAAGGTCTGTGCACTCCAGTGGATTTTGGTATAAGGGAGGATTAAATGAGTTATTGGGTCATAACTTACTTACTACACATTAAACAAACACTATAAAACAATTATTATCATATATCAATATATTTTAAAGCACTTATAAATTTATATTATTGTTATTTTAGCTATAACTATATTTAATTAACCTATTTTCCACCACTAGCATGCACAAATCAAAATATTGTGAGTTACCATTGAGCATAACTATTTTATTAGTCTTCCCCTGATGTTTAATTACTAAATAATTTATAAATAAGTAGTAGGACCACTAATATTCACTATTAAATGATACTTAGATACTAGCATACACTGACATATTGGCACCTTCTAGAAGGTTCCAGGTCTTTTTTTGTGGTGGTAGGCTTTCCTTTATACCTTAATAAATACTCAATTACCCTTTCTCTAGTGAGATTCCTTTAATTGAGGATTTTTTCTATATCAGCCTTTTCAGTTATTTCCAAAGGTTTAGATTTTTTTCTTCCCCTTCTTTTAGGAAATAAATCAGTAATACTTTAAATATAAGGCTTTATTAATGATATTAGAAATACTGGATTTTTTCTATCATACACCACCAAAAATCAACTGGCACCTGCTAGCAGGTGCCTATCCCTATTTTTAGTTTTGATTTTAGAGGAAATTTTATTTGATGTTGTGCAAGCTAGTGTGCTCATTGTTCAGTGCGCAGTATTTCCAGAAGAATTACAGCTAAGCTGAAATTGAGTTGAGTAAAATATAGTGATTGGAACCTGATAGCAGGTGACATGGTTTTTTTTCTGATGGTATGGAGAATATAATAAAACTTCAACAGCATTATTACCAATCATTTTTTTCACAAAAAATTGACCAAAAAATTTATCTTTTAATTTATTGTTAACTTTTAAGATAAAATTCACTGTAGAAATAAGAACTTCATCTCCTTCCTGATAAGAACATTCATCATGGGATTCATCCCATATTTTCTTCTCATATTGAAATGCATTTTCAATAAATTTTTTTGAATGATTTCTACATAATTTTTGCATGTGAAGAAAAGACTTAGCACCAGGATATATATATATCCTGTGTGAAATTTTTTTTATCAAAGAGCTTGGAGATTTTGATACATATTCTAAAGATAACTCAAATGGCCTCTTTTAAGTTACTGAATGAAAAGTACTGTTATAAGCAGATTCAAGTCATGGGAGAAGTGTTAACCAATCTTGAGTATATTTATCATTATCCTTGAATTCAAATGCAAAGCAACAATATCTTCTTATCATTTCTTCTGAGGTTTGCATCATCCTTTCAGCCAATCCATCAGTTAGTGGATGATGTGCTATGGAAAATTTCAAATCACAACCACAAATTTCCTTTAATGAAGTCCAAAATTTTGATCTAATTTTTGGGTCTCTATCAGATATAATAGCTTTTTGAAATCCAAAATTATTAAACATGTTAGTCAACAATATAAAAGCTAATTCCTTAGTAGAAACATCTTTGTGGGTAGGGATAAATTTACACATTTTTGTAATTCTAACTAATATTACCCAACAGCAGTTAAAGTTATCTTTACCTGCTTAAGGAAGGCCAATTACCAAATCTATGTTTATTATTTGCCATGGTGAATCTGGAACTTCAATTGATTGCATAAATGCTGATCTTCTTCCAGTCAATTTTTTAGATTTTTGGCATGAATCACAAGAGTCAACATATTGTTTACCATCTTCTGAAATAGTATCCCACCAAGCAGTACTTTTAAATCCATTGATGGTATTTTCCAGGTTAAACCGTCCTTCTAATATGTCATCATGACATAATTTAAGAATATTTTTTTTGATGAAGATATAACTATTATATTACTAAGTTTTCCTCTTTAATATACAAAGTCATCTTCTAAAGAAAATTTTTCCGTTTTACAAAGCTTTTGATATTTTACTTAAAAAGATATCATCAAAGGTAAGATTGATGCATTTTTTTGGATCATTCAGGATAATTGATGATTTTCTCAAATCTACATCATCTTTATATGATTGAAAAATTGCTTAAATTAATTATTCCTCCATATCTACTTTATATACTCCAAAAATATGAATAAAATTTTATTCAGGTACATAAGGAGTGTTAGACTCATCATTTGGAAAAGTAAGTTTTGATAACATATCATCATTAGAGTTTAATAAACCAGCTCTATGAAGAATGGTCATTCTTCCTCTGTATTCCTGAACTGCAAGCTGACATCTAAAGATATTACTGTTTGGTGTGTTCATATTTAATAATGATTTCACAGCACTAAAATCAGTGATTAACTCAAATTTTTGGTCCCCTAAATAGTAACATGACTTTTCCAAAGCCCATACTACTGCTAGACACTCCAACTGAGCTGCACCCTATTTCAATTCTCTTAGTCTCAATTTTCTTGAAATATAGCATATAACCACCACTGAAAATTTTTTCTTAACCACTTTTTTTTGATGAAGTTCAGCCCCTAATCCTACAATACTCGCATCAGTATATAATACAAAAGGTTTTGTAAAATCAGGTGATCCTAATATAGGTGCTGTAGTTAAACATTTTTTCAATGTGTCAAAAGATTTTTGTCTTTTATCATTTTAGATAAAAGAAAAATCTTTCTTAACTACATTTTTAAAGGTGCAGCAATTATTTGGAAAATATATATATACTGTCTATAGTGACCACACATACCAAGAAAAGAATGAATTTTTTTATTAGAAGTAAGAATTTCAACATTTTGTATGGCTTCTACTTTATTTTGATCAACACAAATTTGTAACCCTGATACATAATGTCCCAAAACTTTTAAAGAACACAAACCAAATTTATATTTTTTAAGAGCTAACACCACACAATATTTGGGGGGGGGGAATTGCTAGCAAGTCCTCAACTTGAACTTATATGGAACAAATATGGAACTCAAACTCAGCTTATAATGAACTTATACTTAACTTTACTTTAAACTCATCTTTAGCTCATAACCAATAATGGATGAGTCTGTGCTGGAATATTAGTGGCAGGTTAATGAATAATTTTTAGAAATAATGTCAAGGGAAGATTAAGAATCTGATCCATTCACAGAATTTTTTTCATAAAACACAATTTAATTTTCATTTTAATATTCACTTTATCATTAAAAAGACTGAAAACTATACTATTTATTTAAATAGCATCACTTTTAACCTTTCTAATGATTTTATAAGTTTTTTTTTTGAAAAAATATGTAATAAGATCAGTGGTTCTTTTTATTGATAACTCTTTTTAACCAAGAATTTGATGCCTTCATTTTTTAATTTAAACCATATTACCTGATTTTTTTTGTATTTTAATTATTTCTGATTATGTAATATAAATATTTTCAGTTCAATAGATTTATTTAACAAAAGTATTGAACCATCCAAATTCTCAACTATTTTATTCCATAATACTGTGAAAAGACTCATATTGAAAAAAAAGATAGCAATATATTTTCCTAATTTATGTTTCAATGAAGTCCTCTCATAGCTTCTTTACACTAAGCACTAATAATCAATAAATTGTTTTATTATAAGTTTAGAGAGAAGTATAATTCTTATACCAATGGATTTTAATCAATTTTTTTATATTTTATATGCAATAAGATTATTAAAATTAAAAGAAAAAATATTTTTGCTCTTTTTTTTGTTCTATTGAATATTCAACTACTAAGTATTTTTGAAAAATACATTTATTCAATGTAATAAATATATGAGACTTTTACAAGTTTCATTAAGAACTCAATAGGTTTATCAGTAGAAGAACTATATTTAGTTTCCTCATACTGCCTTTGTTGAGCCATCCTAAACTTGGAGCCCCCAAATTGTGCTTTAATTAATTTTTTCCAATCTTCCCATGAGTAATCATTCTCATATAAGAGGACAGATTCATACCACATTAGGGCTACATTGTTAAATAAAAAAATTAACTTAGACACAATTTCCTCATTTGGGAGCTTTTCAAAGTTTTTCAAGTTATCAATTCTGCAAATGAATTGTTGCCAATCAGAAGAAGAATCACCATCAAATGTTGGGTATTGGTCAAGTTTTGGCCAATGCTTTTGATTTGAAAGAGTCTTCTTAGTACCAGCTTGTTTCTGAGTAAGGAGCAGCTATAACTTCTCTAATTGTGCAGTAATCTCATTGTCTAATCCCTCTGTTGAAGATCCTGGTGTATCATCAATTTTTGATGGAAACTCAGTGGTATCAACAGGTATTTCTGGAACTAAATTTTCTTTAGATGAACTAGCCACAGGTAACCTTGGAGCATCCTGTACTATATGTTCCTTTAAAGAAATGTCAGAATATTTTTGATCATTAAACAATGAGTTCAATTTCTTCTCAATGGTTGTTAGTCTGGTTTTCACTCTTGGAAGACTAGATAAACTCTCATTAATTGTTGCAAAAGATAACTGATTTTTATTTTGAAAAGATGAATAATGGTCATTCAGTCTTTTCATATTCATCTTATCTATCTCCAGCTCCTGGCAACAGGCAGATACAGTATCTTTCAGTTTAGACAAATCATTTTTGATATTTTTCCATAAAGCAACTTTCTTTTCATGGGTTGCCTTGTAATGAAACAAATCATCAGAAACTATCTGTAACTCACTTCTCAATGCTTGATAACCCTGTTCACTTAACAAACTATTATATTTCTGATTCAATTGCATGTTGTTCATTATATGATTTTGTTTGGTAATAATCACCGCGCAATACGGGGGGCAGACTTGTTAGCAAGTCCGCAACCTTGGACTCAAATTCACCACAGATTGAACACACATTGAGCTATTGACAAAGGAACCATACAATCAGGGATGAACACCACTCAGCATAACAGTTTTTGTGGGTCTTCAAGTAGAGTTCAGTATGAGTTCAGTATGAGTTCAGTCTGAGTTCCATCTGAGTTCAGTCTGAGTTCAGGTTGGGGACTTGCTAGCAAGTCCACCCCCTATATTGCGTAGTGAATATCACTCAAATATTCATCATTAATGTTAACTACATCTGGAGTGTTTATCAATAAGGAAACAGAGTAACTTTCCAGATTCTCATAAAACCTAGGCTCAAGTGTTTCATCAATAATAGCCATATCAGGATTTATCATTGAAGTAGCAATTAGAATTAAAGGATTAGATAGATTTGAAATTTGAGCAGTTTTTCTACCGTTCTCAGCCTTTACAGGTCTCACAGTCTCATCTCCTCTTCCAGAATTACCTGAAGGAACTGAATCAGTTACAAGAAATGGTACTTGAGAATCAATAGAGGGGCTTACCAAGGTTTTCTGGGCAAGATCATATTGTTTTTTCTTTTTCTTCCTCCTTGATAGGGGTGAGGAGGTGTGGGGTTGACTTGGCTGGGTCTTGATGGAACTGCTTGGCGCAATTGAGTCTGTTGATTTTTAGACAGGTAATCCCACTGAGTGCTCAGCCAATCCTACTTCCACTTGGATACTTCCAATTTCTCTGGCTGCTGGGGAGCCAATCGTTGAAGATCCCTGGGGGGAGGAGGTCTCCTCTTCTCTTGAAGAAAAGCATCTATCTTTCTTACCTTTTCCTCTAGAGCATCTACTCTTGACCTGAATCTCAAGTTTTCTGTTCTTAATTCTTTTATGTGTGTTGAAAGGCTCTTTACTTGTTGAGGTAGTGGCATATTTTTTATTTTGAAGCCTTTTGGAAGTTCTTCTAGGGGGTTTATTACAGGTTTCTGTTCCTGAGTTGTTTCTACCAGAATTTCCACTTCCTCCATCTCTACATTCTGATTGGGGAAATGATTGATTAATTTGCGATAATTTTCTAGTTAAGTAAGAACTCACAGAAGTAGCCTCATCATAATCAATTAAATCCAATTCTTCTTCACATGCAGCAGAAACACCTTGATCAGTCATTTTTTAAATTTAACTGAAATGAGGGAGGGAGACAATAAGATAAATTAGTTTGTATTTTTACTTTTATTTAAAAGAAAAATAATAATAAAAATAAAATTCATCAGGATAAAATCAACTAAAATAATAATCAATTTATTAATTCAAAACAATTTAAAACCAGGATTATAAAATAATCAACTGAAGAATTAAATTTAAATTTTTTATTCACAATTTTATGATAATAATTATCAGGATTTTAAATCAACTGAAAAAAAAATAATTACCAGGACTTAATGTCTACTGAAATATTAAATATGAATTTAAAATTTTTATTGTTAGGACAATTTGTCAACTGGAACAAATAAAATTTTAATTTATCAGGACAAAACTCAACTGAAAATTATAATGAATAATTTTTAAAATATAATTTATTACTTCTAGGACTAAGAACACAATTTCTCTATCTTTGTCAACTTGGAAAAATAAAATAAATAATAAAAAATTTAACTCCAATTTACTAGACACCTCCCCCTGTAAAATGAGCAAATTAATTCCACTTACAGAGTGCTGAGTAAAAGGAAATATGTAGAGAATGAAGAGTGCAAAGTTACCCACAAATAGTAATTTCAATAATTACCACGAAATATAAGATGTTTAGTCAATATATGAACCTAAGTTTTGGATTGCGTTTCAATTCCTGTTTGCAGCAAAATTTTAGTCACATGATATATGATGCTTGTCATTTTTGTCATTCACTTGTCCTTATAGGTACCTTGAATGACGATGGTCCCCACGGTCTCCGGCCTCAAGTAATGATGTGCTGTCAACAATTTGGAAAGGCCCGTAACTGTCAAGTGGGCTTTCAAGTCTAGAAGGTTTTCCAGGGAGGTCCAAGGACGGCAACAATGGGTTTCAGAGGATTCAAACTTGGTACGTATTTTATTATCTTTTAAAGATTATTTACTCGAATAACAAGAGTTAAAGAGGTAGATTACTATTATATTTAAAGGTTTAGAATCATGGTTTTAATGTAAATACTAAAACAATAATTGATAATAATAAATAGTTTTTTTTTTGTATGTAATTATAATAAAGTAAGTAAGTAAGGAATGTTTTGAAAAGTACAAAAAGTGAGGGCCTTTTATAGGCAAACATGAGGGAAATAAAGACACCAAATTTACACCATCTACTTTAAGGATGTGAGAAAGGAGCTGACTAAGAAGGAGTATATATATGACATAAGAAAAAAAAATTAATTGGTACATCAACAAGGGCATCATTTTCATTGGTAATAAAGTATGAGTTCCCTTGGACTGTCACAATTAATAAAACACATTTGAGTTAATTATATTGATTTCACAGAAATCCAGATCTCTCAATGAAGTAAAATAATATTTTTAAGGTTTTTTTATTATAATTTTATTATTAATTTTTATTCCCAATCAACTGCATTATTGAGCACAGTGTTAGGGAGTAAAATGTATGGGACACTTACTTAAATTAATTATTTACACTACTTAATATAATTAGCTTAGTTAGTTGTAAGTAATACGTAAGTAAATATTAAATAATTAATTATTAATAAGAATTTTAAAAAAGGTGTGGCTTCACCTCAGTAAAATAATTAATTATTTTACCAGGTAAGTCTAGTAGCCTGGCTGACATAAGGAGTCCGATAATCGAAAATCATTATTTTTTTTCCACTATAGATAAATTTATAAGTAACCAATAGATGCCTATAGAATTAAATTGAGTGAACAATATAAAGTATGAAATGAAAAAAATTATTTAACTTACCAAGAGAATAACCTTTAATAAATCCTGGTCTCTATCCAAATCCAATCATGATACTACCCAACAAATTCTTATTTTTAATTGGTAATCAAACCAAAGCCATTTGATATAGTATAGAGATGAGATAAGATAGTTGATTAAAGGCTTTGAGGTTTAAAAGTATTACTAATAAATACCTAAACTTCATCACCTCCTAATTTGGTTACATATTTGATATCTTCCGTTAACTTCCTGGGATATTTATCTTTTTTATTAATTTTAGTTATGAAATACTTGATTTTTGATATATTTCCAAATAGAAGATCCAAGTAAATTTTATTTTTTAAATATATTTTTCACTGATAAGATAAATCAACATTTTTATTTTTAAAGTTTTTGAAGAATATTGAAAAGAATTTGAAATCAAAGAAGATGATAAAGAAGATAAAGAAGAAGATAGATGTATAAGGCTTGAATCAGAAGAAATAAACTTTTTTTTGAACTTTTTTTGACAGCTTTTCTGCATTTTTTTTGATTATTGAAATGAAGTTTAAAATGAAAAAGATGATAAAGTAGATAATGATGAAGATAGAGGTGTAAGGATTGAATCAGAATAATTAAAAAATATAATTTCTTAAAAAATATTTACTGGGAAAAAAACCTCAAATTTTTTTTTAAAAAAATAATTATAAACTCACACAATTTAAATTAAATAACCATAAATATTTTCATAAAACAATAAATAAGAATAATTATTACTTTAATTCAATTTGAAGATTTTTTTTGGTTAATTCTGGACAAAAAAATGAAAAAAAGAAAAAATATTAAATATTAATAAAACTTTTCTTTCAATTTTTTAATTGCACCCTCATTGGTCCCTGTAAAAATTTTATATTATTTTTTTATTAATCCCTCTTTAGTCCCTTTTCTCCCCATGAAAAAACTCTCCAAAGCACATTCCAAACTCCCTCCAAACCCCCCCTAAATCCTCACCAAACACCCTCAAAGTACCCCCCAAACCCTCTCCAAAACACCCCCATATCCTCACTAAACACCCCCAAAATACTCCCCAAACCCTCTCCAAAATCCCCACAGACCCTTAACAAACCACTCCAAAACACCACCTAATACCTTCTCCATAACCCCATAAATCCCCACTCACACAGGCTTCAACCCCTCCCCTCCCAACCCTCTTCAAAACCCCTCCTGAAACCCCCTTCTCCCTATTCATTTATTAAAGAATGATTGTTAACAACTTTTCATTAGTTAATGAAAAATTGATAACAATTGTTCATTAAATAATTGAATCATTAGCAATTTGATTAGTTAATGAATGATTGTTATCAATAGTTCATTAATAAGTAATTAGGCAAGAGTGGGTAAGTAGGGATTTGGAGGGGGGTAAGAGGGGGTTATAAGGGGGGGTTGAAGTGAGTGTAGGGGAATTTTAGGGGGGGATATGATGGGATTATAGGGGGGTTTTTGAAGCGGGAGTCAGAATGCTTTGACGGAATTATAGATGAGTTTTAAAGCAGGTGTAGGGGTGGTTTAGGGGGGATTTGAGGGGGTTATAAGGGAGGTTTGAAGCAGGTGTAGGGGGTTTTGAGGGAGTAATAGGGGGAAGAAAAAGGGGGTTTGAGGGAGTAATAGGTGGGAGAAAAGGGGGTTTGAGGCATCCAAGGAGGAAGGAAAGGGAGATGAGTGGCAGCCAAAAAGAAGGTAAAGGTGGGATAATTACCAGGCCAAGGAGGGATAAAGAAGGGATGATGGAGAGTAAAAAAAACAGAAAAAAGGGAGAGAAAGAACAAAAGAAAGTGAATTTAACATTGAAAACCACAAAAAGAACCACTTACAAAAAAAAAGAAAACAGAAAAAAAAACAAAAAACAAAAAACAAAAAAAATTATAATTAGCAAACAAAAATCAAAAGAAATGAATAAAATGACTTACCTGGAGAGATGAGATGATAAAATAAGTGAAACCAAATTGTTTGCAGGATTTTTTTAGAGAGGAGGAAATGGATATGAAGGATTAATGAAAATAAGAAACAGTCAAAAATAATGTGATTGCAGAAAATATGTGCTTTCATGTTGAGCTGGTGAATGAAAACAAGTCAGACATCCAAAAAACAGATATTCACTGTAAATTACAAAAAATGAATATGCAAAAAAAAACACCAACCCAAGTGAATTAAGCAGACAAGTTGAATATTTGAAGATTATGAAAAAAAAAAATTAAAAGTGTTGTGTTTAAAAATCTTGGAGGGTGATTGGCATTATGACAGAGCATATGCTGGTTGAATGAATGTTTTTTGATTAATGGGAGGGGAGAGCGGGTGCTGGTTCTGGATCCTCATCTTCATAAAGATCATTCCACTCATCCTTTAAATAAGCTAGTATATTGTGCAGTATAAGGCAAGTCATCATCCAATGAATTGCAGTTTTGATTTCCATTTTTTATGAAATTTTATTCTGAGTTCCCAGAGACTTGAAAATCTTCCCTTTAAAATCCCAAGATCATTTTAAATACATACTCTTGATTGGGCAAGGTGATAATTAAAGGTGGATTTGGGGTAATTTTCTAAAGTTACACCAGGGAAAGTAGGTATAATGTACTTTCCACTTGCATATGCTGAGTCTGCAAGGAGGTACTGAGATTTGTCAAAGTATTGGTCAGGATTTTGAGAAATCTTTATTCTTTAGAGCACAGAAGAGTCATGACATGAGTGGGGGCAGCCACTATGAAAAGCAATAAAATTTTTGTTGATGTCAAAGACAAGTTGAACAACAATATAGTATCTAAAAATAAGATAAAAAGTTAGTTTATGAAAGATGTGAAATTAGAGAACATTTTAAGGAAAAAATGTTTTGCAATCAAAATAATGGTTGTTATCATGAGAAGGATTTTGGCTCAAAGGTATAGTTGTACCATCAACAAAACCTACACATCCAGGGAGATCTTTGGCTTGCATTACTTAAGAGGATTCAAGATGCTGTTGTGCAGTTGGTAAAGAAAGTGTTTGAGACTTGAGAGAAAGGATAGAAATCATTCAGTGCTTGGTGTATAATATGACGTTACCATATCCTATGGTAAAAAGATTATCTAAATGTCTTTAAGCAGCACCATTTCTATTTTAACCAAAGCAACATAGTGCGACAGCAAGTTGAAAGGCAGTATTACATAGTTTTTTATGGGAATTATTATGGAAGATAGGATGATTGGAGATGAGTTGAGAAAGTTTGAAACAGGAATCAAGAGAAATTCAAAAAAGCTGTGTGAAGTTTAAATGAGGAAATTCATAAATTGAGGCAAGATCAAATCTGGGATCATGATAAAGTTTGGCCCCCTTGGGATGACATAAAATTTTCTGGAAAGATAAGACATATAAACTAAAGTGTCCTCCAAACCAGAGTCAGAATCAGAGTCAGAAGCTAAAGCTAAAATGATAGCATTCATAGCTGAGTGAGGTTTCTTCCTAGTAGAGAGGTGCTTCATTATTGTCAGTAGAAGGTTTAGGTGATGAGTGAGAAGTGGGAATTCTCCACCAAATGAGAAGGTGGTGTGTGAAGATAGAAAAAAAATTTATGTGTTTGCCACCAAAATTAAGTGGTTTTGAGTGAAGAGACACATAAGAATGTCATCCACAATTATATGTCATGTGACTTGCTTACAAATCAATCATGGATGTGATGAGTTTGGGATCATGAATTAGGAACAGAAATTGGGTTATAAGACATGGGATAATGCATTATCGTGGATAAGAATCTTCTGCAATTAATAAAGTCTGATCATGGGAAAAAAAATTACTGATCCCTAATTGTGGATCCCTGAAAATTGATACCACCTATTAAGTTGTATTTGATATTTATTATATGATTTATTTTATTTTATTTTAGTGCAGTTAATCACATTCTTTTAAAATATATAATAATGATTTATTTTGTTTTATCCCATTTTATACAATTTGTATTGATATTTTTTTATTTCTAGCTATTATACTCATCTATCTGTCTTTTTTATATTCAATTACATTATAATAAGTCTTAATTTTATTTAATGCATTTTTTTAGATTTGATGGATGTTGTTTTATAGCCATGTAGAAGCATTAACTTAGTTATATTGGCTGGTTAACTCTGATTTATGGATGTAGATCAGAGTTCACAGGTGAAAATTGGTGGTACCATTATGTACAGTCATAAATCAGAGTCCACATGGTTATAAATGGGTGATAAAATTTGATGTACAGCCATAGATCAAAGTTCACATGCATTAAATTGGATGTGGTACTCTGATGTATGGCCATAGATCAGGGTACACATGCATAAAAATGCATGTGGTACTCTGAGGTATGGCCATAGATCAGAATACACATGCATAAAAATGGTTGGTGAAATCTGATGTAAAGCTGTAGATCAGAGGTCACATGCATGTAATTGGGCTGTGAAATCTGATAAATGGGTTTACATCATAGTTCACCAGCTCATTTTGAAAATTCAATGACTTTCATTTGCACATGTCATATAACCTTTTGAAATAAAATAATATATAAAAATTAAATAAAGATGTAAGGGAATAAAATATACTAAAATGAAACAAAACAAAATTAAATTAAATAGAATAATAGTAAGTGAAATGAAATGAAATATAATATATTTTAATACAGTATATATAGTATGATAGAATAAAATAAATTAAAATCAGATCAAACAAAATAAAATGAAGGAAAGTAAATATTTTTTTAAAAGACATCATAAAAATTAAAGAATGTTTATAACTCATTAAGAAAAATTATCAAAAAAAACTAAATTTTTTCATGAGCTAGGTTTTACAGCATATTTGAAGGAATATAGATATACCAATGCATTCAAATATAAACTACTGACATACCTTGAAGCCTGATGATCTCTTTATCAATATATATAGGGGTGAATGAAATACTTCTTCATGAATAGGGCTCTTATTGCTCTAATTTAAAAAAAACTGAATACAAATTAGCTTAATAGGTCTCTATATTCCCAGCTACCTTTGTACTTAAATTTAAATCTTATCATTTACATTATATACCAGTTTATTCATTTTTGAAACTTTTTTAGTAAATAAAAAGACATTAGGGGGTTTTAGTTCTGGCAAATCCGCACTTAACTTAAGTGCGGATTTCAAACCAAATCAGCACTTAACTTAAGTGCGTATTTCAAACCAAATCAGCACTTAACTTAAGTGCGGATTTCAAACCAAATCAGCACTTAACTTAAGTGCGGATTTCAAACCAAATCAGCACTTAAATTTTGCAAAAAAGTCACTTATTTCAAAAATGGGTGTCAGTTCTGACCTCAAATCAGCACTTTTTTTGTGATTTTTTTTTTCAAAACCACATGTTGGCCACATCATCCCTTTCTTTCCCATACCATTTTGTACTCTCCAATTATCCTCTTTGTGTACTTCATTCACTTGGGTTGCTATTTTGGTTTTTTGCATATTCATTTTTTTTTGGAATTTACGGTGAAAATCTTTTTTTTGGATGGCTCATTGGTTTTCTTTCACCAGCTCAACATGAAATCGCATATTTTGTCAGTGATTTTTTTTTTCTTTCATCACTCATATCCTTTTCATCCTCTCCTCAAACATCACTCAAATATTTTTGTTACTTTTTTTTTCTCAACTCATCTCACCAGGTAAGTCTTTTTTTTTCTTTTTTCTTGTTTTTTATTTGCTAATCATGAATTTTTTTTTTTGCTTTCTTTGGTTTTTTTTTGGTTTTTTTTTATTTTTTTTTATTTTTTTGTAAGTCCTTTTTTTATTTTCAAGGTTAGACTAACTTTCTTTTTTCTCTTTTTTCTGTTTTTTTTCTTTTTTTTCTCTCCTTCACCCTCTTTAGCTGCCTCATTTCACCCCTTTTCCTCTCTCTTTACCTGCCTTTCACCCTTCTTGGCTGTCCCGAATCCCCCCTTTCCCCCCTCTTTAGGTGGCTCAACACTCCCCCCCTCTCCTCTCTTTAACTGCCTCAAATTCCCCCTTCCCCCCTTCCACTTCCCTTTAGCCACCTCTACCCCCCCTCCTTCTTAACAAACAATTTCTAACGGTCGTTCATTAAGTAAATGAATTGATAGCAATTTGTTTACTTAACAAACGATTGCTAATGATCGTTTTTTAAGTAAACGAATCGCTAATGATTTGTTTACTTAACAAACGATTGTTAGCAATTGTTTGTTAAGGAGGAGGAGGACTTAGTGATGGTTTAAGGGGAGTGTAAGGGGGGTTGAAGAGGCTAAAGAGGGGGGGGAAGGAGGGGGGTTTTGGACATGTAAAGAGGGGTAAAAGGGGGATTTTTAGACAGGCAAGGAGGGGTTTTGAAGATGGTTTTGAGGAATGGAAGGAGGAAATTTAGAGGTGATTTCAGAGAAAGAAAGGGGGAAAGGGTACTCTAATGAGAGTTAAAGAGGGTTTACCTATTTTTCAAAAACACATACTAAAATGTAACTTTTTCTTTTTTTTTGGCAGATTTTTAGAAAAAAAAAACTTTTACATTCTGTTAAGGTCTTTCACTGTAAATTACAAAACAAAAAAGGTTTAGACATTAATTTTTAATATTTCTTACAAATAATTTTACATTTTACTGAATTAATTTTTTTTTAATTTTATTTGTTCTGATTTTTCTTTTACAGAGGATTCCACAATAGGATTCATATCAATAGGAATGATGCCAATTTTCTTACTTTTGGTATATTCTCATATATCAATCCGATAAATGGCCAACCAATACCATCTCCAGCTAAAATCAAAGGACATGGTTTATATTTTCCAGACCACCGGTGCATCATTGATTTTGGTTTGGGAAATGGTATCATCAAAACTATTTGGAATTCTTCTAAGGATAATCATCAAACAACCAAAGCTCCTCCTGGTTTGGAATCCTGTCAAGATTTAACACATTTTAGTTGCTCATTTCAAATCAGTCATAAGTTGATTCAAAGAATCAATAATGTAATGAAAGAAGGTAAAGTTAATCAATTTAAAAAAACTTTATCTAGATCCAAAAAGTATGGGGATTAGAGTTGTCATCAAAAACTTTATATTTTTTAATAAATTTTTTATAAATATTTTATATATATCAATTTTCTCAAGTTAAGTGATGAGCCAATGACCATGAGTTGTATAAAAGGTAATCATGATAACATTATTTTGTTTCATGGGGTTCCTCTTGCCTATACCTGTGGAAAGTCCCAAACTTTTGTTTCTAGATTTGATCTGCATTTTGGCTTGAGGAATTGTCATTACCTTAAACTAGGGAAATTGATATATAATAGATATTTATTTAATAATTTATGTAATTATATTAAATTTAGATGACTTCCACCCCTTACTTCAATAAAATGCAGGGGGGGGTATTGCCAAATTTTTAAATCTGACATGTGAAATTGATGACTTAGAAAAATTTTGGTGATATCCACCCCTTGCTTCAATAAAATTCAGGGGAGAGTATTGCCAATTTTTTTAAACAGATATAGAATTTTTTTGACTTTTAAATATTTTGGTGAAATTTTTTTGGTGATACTCGTCCCTTACTTAAATATTGTCAGCCTGTATATCCCCAGGACTGAGTAAAAAGTGCTTATAAGTTATGCTAAACACATGAACTATACATGTGAATAATAAATGAGAGTACACAAATAGTATACATAAGTAAAATTATGATAATACACAAAAAATGCCATTATAACACCTTATATACACGCATAAATCCACCTTTTATAGGTCTTATGTACTTAATATTAAGTTGGAATATGTTAGGGTAATCTTAAGAACCTTAAGTATAAGGCTACATAATTTTCAAGTACACTTAAAGCTGTTATATTCATTGTTTTAAGCAAAAAACAAGAAATGCGCTTTATTTCACTTAAAAGTTGACTATATGCGCTATAAAATTGAGAATATCAAAATTGCACTTTGACAGATAACTTGGGCTCATTTAGGACTATTGATTTGGCTGTTTAAATGCATAAAAATAACACTTTTCAAATTTGGTGTTTTTTATGCCAGAAATGGCTTCTGTGTACTGGCCACATACTGCCTGCTTTTTTCCCGTGTGAATAGCTTCATTTTTAGCAAATTTAGCTTTTTCACACTAAAATTACCCCACATTCTACGCCCACTGTGGGGAAACACACTAAAATAGGCAACAGGTGCTTATTTAGTGTCCTAGCTTAATTAATAGTGCATTGACCTTGTTTATATGCACTAATTTCATTAATAACCTCATTCTTGGCATCTTATTTCATCACCACACTTAAATTTGCCTAATTTTAATCAAGGATTTACCCGTGCAAGCGCCTGCCAAGGACTGCATGTAGTTACCCCACATCTCACGCTCTTTTTTAAGTTTTTTGTTGGTTTCTCAGTCAATTTTGGTTATTTTTGGATGTGAATTTCATGTAGTATAATGTCAGGATTAGCCCCTCCATTTCTACAGTAAATCCCCCTTATTATTAAGCTACTATTAACCTTAAAAATTCTCCTTTAGTCTTTTATATTATTGTTTTATATGCATATACTCTCTTTTTGTCTTTTTCTTTAATTTTGATGGATTTCCCTTATTATTACAGGATTTTGGCGGTTGTTACTTGTCTAATTATGTCATGAATCACTAGGGATGTTTATGGGCAGGTCTATTAGTAGATTTGAGGCGTCATTAACTGTGTATTGGATGGTATATCAAGGGATTTATTGGGGAACTCAGTGTGTATAAAAGGAGGAGGTTTTTGGGTATTGTTTCTTCATTCTTTATCATTTTACAATTTACCAATATAACCAAATAAATTAAAATACATATCAATTAGTACTTTTATAAGACTTTTGAATAGTATCTGAATTTTAAAATCTATTTTTCTACCAACTACAAAGATTGTCAGCCATATATAAAGATAGTGAGAGTTATATTACTGAGACCTTTAAATTTGATTATATTTTACAACTTAGTGGATTAATACTACAGTATTCATACAGGACTATTTAAATCTTATAGACAACTGACCATTCAAGCTAGTTCCACGTGTTTGTACTTGACCTTAGCCTGACAATTGGGGACCTTTCCTCAAGAATTCTGTTATAATCCAGTAAGTGAAAATTTCAAAGAAGGTACACGTAAATAATATCCCTATAGAAATATTTGGATAATTACAACAGGTTGGGGTCACTTATATGGTGATTTCAGGAAAAGAAGCCCTGTTATATAATAAAATTGTGATATTGAATCAACAATTTTACCACTAATTTAACATAAAATTGTTATTAGTGGGAGTCTGTCAATAGACCAATTAAATTTGTGATCTTTGCAGATAATAAACCAATTAAACTGATTAACTGTTTTCTTTTAACAGGACTCTTAATCTTTACTTTTTATTGGTTTGTAAAATTCATTAAATATTTAAAAAGAATCTTACTGACAGTTGTTTTCTTTTAAATATAAATACATGGCTACATATTGTAGACCAGCTATATCAAGTGACCACATAAAAGCATATTTGACTTTTGGAACTTATAAATTAACTTAATACCAATAAGTAAGCAATAAAATTGTCTTCAGTGGTATTAATAAATACTGATTAAACTCCTTTTTGAAGTTTTTCATATCTAAACTTTCAATTCTTTAAATTCCACGTAAAAAAGGGTGACAACAATGACATTGTAAGTAATAAGGCAAAACCTTATAAATTAAGAGCTAGAGCTGAAAGACCTGTTACAGGACATTCAAATGGAGGTTCAAGAATCACCAATAACAATAAACAACACCCCACCAATGTCCATGGAGGAAAAGGAAAAGATCTTAAAACAAATGTCAATAAAGAAGTTGAAAAACACGTTACAAGAGCAAATTCACTCCCTCTCAACCCTACTGAATACACTAACAATAAGAGTAAACAATATGGTAGACCAGATCAACAATTTGGAGAAAAGGGAGGCACAGGGCTTTATAGAAGTCAACCAGGCTCTAGTGGATATAAGGTCTCATCAACAACCAGTGGCACCAAATACCACAGTAACACCTCCAGCCCCAGAAGAGGACCAAAAGATAACAGTCAGCAAATGGAAGTGGGATTGGTATGCCCAAAACTACAACAACCCTCCTCAACAGGGATCCAGCAGTCACCCTTACAGGGGAAAGCCAAGGAGAGGCAGGGGAAATGGAATAAGACCGTGGTAAGTCATCCATCTTCTCAGGATCAATTATATAATCCTAACAATGAATTACTTATAGGTAATGAAATTGATAGAGAGGTATTGGATATAATTGATAAGGATTTAAAAAATTATTTATTTGAAAATAACATGTTAGACTTGTCTTTCAATGAGGACAATGTACATAGTTTTATTGACCACCAGGAAAATACTATTAATATAAAAATGGAATCAAATGAATTAAATCTTGACCCTGATGATGAGTCTTCTGAATTAGACACAGACAAAATTGAATATTTTCTAAAAGAAAATCCAATGGAATAAAAAATAATTAGTAAATTATTATTAAGAATAGAAAAATTGGAAGAATTCTCTAGAGAGTCCAACAATAATACAGAAAGTGTATTATTAAATCTCACACAATCATTGAGTACAACAGCCAATAGGTTAAAAATTATTGAGAATTCAAATAATGAATTAATCAATGAAAACAAAAGATTAAACTCTGAGATTAAAAACTTAGAAAATAAATTAGAACATTCTCAGAATATTATGGCTACCATAGAGGGATGTGTAAAATTGTCTTTTTCAAATGTATATGATACCTTAACTCATTTACATGTAATAAAAGATAGGTTACAAAGAGTAGAAATTGAAGTAGCTAACATTTTGAAAAATACTGAAAAAATAAAAGATAATACCTCTTATGTGGAAAGAGTACCAGTTTTTATGAAACACTCTGATAATAAACCAATGATTGAACATGAACATAGTGTCATGGGCTCTGAGAATATAAAATCAGTAAAAGATGAAATAAATGATCATCTTTCTAAAGTAAGTGAATTACTCAATATTCCTCAGGTTAGGGAATCAAAAACTAGCCAAAAGAACTGGCCTAAGTTAGATCAGTACCAATCTTTTGACGGGGATTCAAAATCTGATTTGCAACAATTCATACAAAGAATTGATAACTTAAAATTTTCATACAAATTACCTGATGAAGAAATTACTTCAAAGTTAATATCTTTATTTAAAGATGTGGCCTTATTATGGTTTGAATCTGTATTGAGTGAGGGAATTAATTACTCCTGGAATGAATGGAAGGCACTAATTGAAAGGCAATTTGGTGGCCCAAAATTTAGAATCACTCAACAAAGATTGTATGAAAGGACCAGATATAATCCAAATGCTGGAGATAAACCCATGGTCTTCTTAATGAATTTAATAAAAATCATGAAAGCTATGGATCCAAAAATGGATTATGAAGAGTGAAAAGAAAAAATAATATACAAGTTGCCTATATCAGTTAGAGACATTATTGTGGCTAGAAATGAAACCATCAGAGATACCTCTGGATTCATTAATATATGCAATGAGATATTATTAAACCACAAGTATGAAACCAAGTATAGTAATTACAGACAAAGTGCTGACGTGGTAAAACCTACTACAAGTAAGTTACCAGTGGAGAAGAAAAAACCTTCAGCTCCCCATGTCCCTAAGAGACAAGAGAATAACACTTGTTACAAATATAATGAACCTTGGGTTAAGAGTCACACGTGTAAGAAGAGAATAAATGTTATTGAAACCTCACAGAACTCTGAGCCAAGTAATCATGAAGATGAGAACGTGGAATCCAGTGAAGATGGTAAAAGTAACATATCTTACAGAGATGATGAAAATGAGATATTTGTATTAGAACAGGATATTATGTTCCTGAATGATGCTATACCTCATACAGACACATCTTTAACTTCCATAGAAGAAGCTGAAATAATTAAAGATGTATCTTATGATACTAACAAAATAACACCTATCAGAGCACCTGTTATAATATGTGGAAAAGAAATGAATGCCATTCTTGAAACTGGGGCTGCAGGTGGTGTAGTTTCAATTAATACATTAATGAAACTTGATAGTAAGTACCAGGAAAAACTAGAACCTTTTCAGACAAAGAACTGGAGGGGTTTTGGTTCAGTATTAAATCCAATTGGCAAGTACAAAACTGCTGTATTCTTTAAATACAATAATGGATATGTTAGAGCAGTTTGTGAATTTTTAGTAATGGATAACAATATTTGTAGTGATTGGTTTATTATTGGCAATGATTTATTGACAAAATTTGGCCTTAAACTAGATCCTGCAAACAGTTGTTTCACCATAGGCGTAAATGGTAAGAGAAAATTCAAAATATGTTCTGAAAATTCAGTGTATACCATTTCTCCTAGAGAAGAACAACTGCAAGGTGGAAGAACCACCACTGAAGTGGTTGAATTGGAAAATGAAATCCAAAAGGCCTCATTAAGTCCTCAACTCTCAAAAATTGAAGAAGAAAATATTTTGAGATTGATTAAATCATATCCTATGGCATTTGCTCATGGTTCAAATGAACTAGGATTGGTCAAAGACCATGAGTTGAAAATCTCTCTAAGCTGTGATTTGGATAATACTCCTGGAAGCCTAAAAAAGAAACCTTACCCAGAATCTCCTGCAAAAAGGAAAGATATTGAAGGCAATATAAAAATGTTGTTGGAAATGGGTATGGTTGAAAAATTGGACACAACACCTAAGTATTGTGTCATTTCACCAGTATTAATCTCTTATGAAAAAGATAAGGCAAGATTATGCAGTGATTATAGAGCTCTGAATACATACACAGTATATGATATTTACCCTCTACCAAGGATAGCTTCTATCCATGCTACCTTACAAGGAGCAAAATATATTTCCTGTCTGGATGGAAACAAGGGTTACCACCAGATTCCTGAGGAAAGAAATTCTCAAAATTACTTGTTAATAACCACACATATGGGTATATATAAGTATGTGAGAATGCCATTTGGCCCAAAGAATGCGCCTTCAGTCTTCCAAAAATTTATGGATAGTGTTTTTCATCAGGAAATGGTTGAAGGATGGCTATTGGTCTATATTGATGACATCATAGTGTTTTCAAAAACATATGATGAGCATTTAAATCACCTGAAAAGAGTCTTTCAAAAAATGGATGAAATTAATATGACTATTGCATTAAAGAAATGTAAGTTTGGATTTCAATCCTTGAAAGTACTTGGACATGTTGTATCTGGATTACAAATTTGTGTTGACCAGAATAAGTTGGCAGCAATTAAAAACATTGGGATACCAAAAAATGTAAAAGAGGTTCAAAGTTTTTTGGGTATGTGTGGATATTATAGACAATATATTAAAAATTACCAATCCATTGCAGCTCCTTTAACAACATTAATCAGGAAAAATGAGGCTTTCATTTGGAATAATGAAAGACCACACGCCTTTAATAAATTAAAGGAATGTTTAATGTCAGCTCCAATATTGGGACTGCCAGATTTCACCCTACCTTTTATCTTGTACACTGATGCAAGCTCCATAGGTTTAGGTGCTTCTTTACAGCAGAAACAGATAATAAATGGAAAATTATCTGAAGTAGTTATCTGTTATATATCCAGAACCTTAAGAAAAACAGAATTAAGGTATGGTGCCACACAGCTAGAATGTTAAGCCGTGGTGTGGGCTTTGGAGAAACTTCATTACTATCTGGAAGACCAGAAGTTTGAACTTATAACAGATTGCAGTGCAGTAAAAACATTACTAAACATGAAAACACCTAATAGGCACATGTTTAGATGGCAACTAGCTGTACAAGAGTACAGAGGAAGAATGACAATCACTCACAGAGCAGGAACATTGCATTCTTATGTGGATTTATTATCTAGAAGTCCTTTCCCAAATGATGCTGACAACCCAGCTTATGTACCTGAAAATGAGGTTATACATATATTTGGGATTTATATAGTGGATTTAGAAGAAGAGTTTATGCAAACTATATTGAAAAATTATTCATCTGATAAAGATTTGACTAAATTATCTACCATTCTTAATGATCCAACAAATGCCTCCATTAGTGCATTAATTAAAAACTTGCCTCCAAAGTATAGAAATGCATTGGAAAAAGGTAAACTATCAATTGAAGATGGATATATATATTACAGGAAAAAGTTAAGTAATGTAATAGTGATACCACCTTCTATGAAGGAGTTAATGTTGAGTACTTGTCATGATGACATCTTAGCTGGTCATTTTGACTTTAACAAAACATTAACCAGAGTTAAAAATACAGCCTGGTGGATAAACATGAAAGAAGATGTAAAAAAATACATTGAAACATGTGACTCTTGTCAGAAATCTAAAAGATTAACTGGGAAGAGAGCTGGGTTATTGCAACAAATAGAGCAGCCAAAAGCTCCATGGGAAATTATAAACATGGAATTTGTAACTAGCTTGCCATTAGCAGGAAAAGAAAGTTTCAATTCTTGCTGGGTAATAGTGGATAGATTAACAAAAATGTGTAAATTTATCCCTACCCATAAAGAGGTATCTGCAAAAGACTTGGCATTACTATGGTGGACTCAGATGATGAATCACCACAGGAAATCTAGGGGTGAATTGCTAGCAATCCCCTCTCCTGAAATTTAGAGTGTCCCTTAATTATGCCAGGTTTATGAATACTTTATAAACATAAGTAAATTAGAGTTAGATTTACATTTATTCTCAGATTGGTCCAAAAATGAACCTCAACTGATCTCAAGTTATGCATAAGTTTATCAACTATAACAATGATTTTATCCTTCATTGAACACACATTGAGCACACATTGATCCAACATAAGCTTTTGAATATAAAATATTTTTATCAATTTAGAGGAAGAAAATTATTCTTTAACATACCTAATAATTACTTTGCATTCAAAAGATAAACCATAAAATTATGAAAGTAAATTTAATTTACAATAATAATATCTTTTACTACATAATTGTAACAATAAATAAATTTAGCAAGTTTTTTGATCACAAATATTAATAACTATAGGAATTGAAATAACTAATGCCATTCCTATTTTCAAAATTTAAAAATATTATAGTCACTTCTCACTTCTAATCTGTTAAGTCTTTGCAAAACTAAATTTTGTATAATTTTTTAAATTTTACCAAAAATATAAGACCTACAGGCTATTGAAAATAAAATCTTCAGTTACTCAACTAAAAGAAATATTTATATTTAAATAAAAATAAAAATAGTCCTTAAAGTGTATAACATGAAAGGTTTTTATGGAAATTAATATGCAAGTTTTCCTTTTTTAATATTTAATGCTTATATAAATCACTTTCCCAAGTTTTGGTATGAGTACATGTGAAATAGTAACTGCATTTAAAAGTGGAAACCAATATAATGACAAAAATATTTACAAAATTTATTTCAATTTAATATTTATCTGTAAAAAATTTTGAAAGTAATATTTTATTCATCTTCTTAAGGATCTCTTCCTCCTCCTCTACCCATCTACTTTTTAATAGGGGGTCTCAAACTTGAACAAATATGCCTGGTGGATTTCATTTGAAAACCACCACATAAACACACCATGAAACATGGCTGATTTGGTACATGAGATTATAAACATGCGGTCAAATATGTCCTACTTTAGTGAAAATTTTCCAACCACAGCACAGGCAACCAATCTAAAGATCCTCCCAATTCACCACACATCACATCTTTCCCAACCCACTTTTTTGATACAAATTTTTACACATGGTGCCCCAGTAAATTTTGAGCTTTTCATTACTTTCTTTATCAACAATTCCTGAACAAATTTATATCCTCAAAACTCAGTCATCATGTCAAGAACACTACAAAATTTTTAACACAACCCTTTTAAATCCTTTTTTCATGCTCTCAAAATGATCAAGTTGCATGTACTTTCCACTTGGTTTTGTTTTATTTTTGCATATTAACTTTTATTTTGAATTTTCACTGAAAGCATAATTTTTCCCTTCCTGATTCATTTTGGTTAAGCATCTCAACATGAAGTTGGATATTTCAGAAATTTCATAATTTTTCATTCTTTCTGTTTTTCAATGATCCCTCATATCCTTTTATTCATCTTCTCTCACTTCCATAACTCTTCTTCTATTTTTTTTATCCATCACTTCCTGAACTTCTATCTGGTCCTTTTACATCTTTGAAGACATCTCATCAGGTAAGTCATCCTCCCACCATATTTTTTTCAATTTTAACTGAAGTTCTTTTTCTGAATTTTTTTTTTCTATTTCTTTTTTGTTTTCTCAAATCACATTTCCACTTTTAAGAAGGTTCTACAGAAGCCTAGCTCTCATATCCACCAAGCAACATCTGATTTGGCTCACTGGTTAATGAGATATTTATTATTTACTTGGCTCAAACTTCAATCAATTTTATTTTAATCTTCTCAAGTAGGTCTTACTCTGGAACAAATATAATACTTATAAACAACATAGGTAGCTAAAATAGATCTTTTTAGACCATTGATAATACCTGAAAATAATTTTTATAACCCTTTTTTTATTTTCTTTTAAGTCAAAAATAAAAGGTCAGAAATAGGATTGGGGTTTTTTAAATGAAATATACTTTTTTAGGAAGAATCTCAAGAATCATTTATTTTATTTCCAGTAAATGGTGTTGAATTTGGTTTAGTGGTTGCTGAGATAACTTCTTCCAAAGTTGAATCTTGTTTCATAGACTTATTTACATTTTTTAAGTTAAATGTTGCATAATATGCATATAGGGCTTATGCAATCTATTTCAAATAATACTTCAGGCTTTTGGCTCTGATTTGATCAGCTAAATACCAGTTTTGGATGAGTCCTTCCTATTTTGTAATTTTTTTATGAGGATGAATATTAACATTTGATGAATTTTAGCTCATTCAAACCCCACATTATTTTGATTACAGGTTCTCTATAGGCATGAATTTCATTTCAGAAAGCATAATCAATTTTGGCTCAGAAAGTTCTGTGATATCTACTTTTAAAGTTGAGTCTTTTTATGTAAACTAATTTAAATTTTTGAATTTTGATATTCTGTAATATGCATGTTTTTTCTGATACTTTTCATTGTATCACTCCCAAGGTATGTCAATTCCTCAACTGTTTTTTATCATTTGTTTCCTCAATTTTTCTTATTTATAAATCATTTTTTTCCCTGATTTGGTGATGTTTTGGATTTTTTTCAGGAGATGGTATCATCAAATCTATTTGGAACTCTTCTCAGCATAATCATCAATCAAAAATCCAAGAGATAATCATCAAACTACCAAGGAAACTCCTGGTTTGATATCTTGTAAAAAAATTTCTCATTTTTTCGGAATCTTGTGAAGCACTTACTCATTTTTGTTTTTCATTCCAGATCAACCAAAGTCTGATAAACCAGGTAATTAAAGCAAGGGGGAAGGGCCCTACTTATAGTAAATCTTTAAGGAGGGGTTCCAAATAGGGTAATTAGAAGATTTTCCATTTTTTTATTTTTATTTCATAAATTTTTAAATTATCAATTATTAAATATAATCAATCAAATAAAATGTTTGTGCAATTGAGCCTTGCTGCTGTATAAATTTGTTCATTTAATTATTTATTTGTATTGAATGGATGAATTGTCAATAAATTGCTTGTCATATGATTTATTTGGCTTTGGTCACATCTGAAATCATTAGCAGGTGGAATTGTGAATCCCATTACTTTTACTTGGCTGATTATATTTTTTTATTGATTTATTTAAGAATTTATGAAATTAAAATGAAAATTAGGTAATCTTTACCCCCTCCCACAGTAAGTTGCAGGGGGAGGTATTGTAAATTTTTTTTTCTTACATAAATATCTTTTTTGACATGAAAAAAATGGCAATTTCCACCCCCTCCCACAGTAAAATTCAGGATGAGGTATTGCCATTTTTTTTTTCAGACATAAAAAATTTTTTGACATGAAAAAAATGGCAATCACCACCCCCTAATATAGTGAAATTCAGGGGAGGGTATTTCCAAATTTCTAGATTTAGAAAAATAAAATTTGTTTATTTATGTATCTTGTGCATAAGTGTTGATTAATGAAGCTGTTGAAAAACCATATTTAACCAAATTATTAATAGAAATCCAGAATGAATTTTAGTCAAGTAGATATGGAGAAAAACATTACTTATAATTTAAATACAAAACATTTAATTAACTGGAATCCTAAAAAATAGCAAGAGTAGAAGCATGCAATGTATATAAGAGAGATTCAAAGCATTTTTTTACAATCAAAATATTTATTTCCATCTCTGATCTGGAAGAGGTTTTCAAGATGGGTAAATGTGCCACCATTTCAATTTGAACTAAAATGACAAAGTGCAACACAGATTTGAATAGGAGGATCTCTTTATGAACAACAAGAATCATTTCTGAAAATTGAGTGATATTTTATCAGTTCAAGTAACTGAGAAATCGAGGCAAGGTAGTGCAAAATATCTGTTTAAAGCTAATTTAAGGAATTCTTTAAAGAACCTCAAGGTTAAATTGTGGTTGGTGTTGTATGGAAAGTGTTCTGGAATATAAGTAGTGATTCTTCAGCATGTCACACATGTAAGCCAAGTAAATTTCACCATTGGAGTTGGTATCTGAGTTAACCAATAGATCCAGGGCTAGAGTGGTAGCAGTTATTTCCAGTTTACAATGGACTGAAAGAGGAATTTTAGTGAATGGTGATTAAGACTAAGGGTGAGTGTATGATGAAGTGGCTGCTTAAGTGGTGGGAATTCATGTTTTTCACATGTTGAATAATAAGCCTTTAAGAATTAGGCGGAAAAGAATCTAAAGAGATGGCTTGTCTGTACCTATTGCTGACTAATCAAGATGAAGGAGAAAAGTGTTTTGATGGCTTTTTTTACCAAAAGAAGGTTTGTTTGAGGCGAAACACACCATCGAAATACACCTGTCCATGGCAGGTGTATTTATTTTCTGATGGTGTGTTTGGTACTTTTTTTGTGGTGTGTTTATGTGGCTTATTTGATCAAGTTTGAGATGCCCTAATGTACTCCATTCCATCTAATTTTCATAGATAATCTCTATTGTTCTAGAACTCTCCTTATCAGCAATGGCCAATTTTATTTTTGAGCCATTAATCCCTTCATCAATCCTTTACCACTCATAATTCTTAATATATCAAAGAATATGCTTTTTTTATTTCATATAATGTTTTTTCAAGCTTTCAAATGTCAGATAGCACTACCAGAAAGATGAAGCCTAGCTTGTAGTAATTTATAATTACATAAAAAAAAAAGAACCCGAGCCACAGGAAGTGGCTCAGGATTGAAAAAAAAAAATTGCTGCCAGCTTTAAGCTGGCAGCGTTTAATAAAAAATAAAAAAAATTGGCCAAAGCCACTTTTAGTGGCTTTGGCCAATTTTATAATACATCTTGCAGGCAGTTTAAAACTGCCTGCAAGATTTTGTGTTTAAAAGCAAGCGAAGTTGCATGCAGCAACTTCGCTCGCTTTTTTTTTATGTTATTGACCTTCAGCCAGTAATAAACTGGCTGCAAGTCTTTTTTTAAAGCAACCAAAGTTGCTACAAGCGACTTTGGTTGCAATAATTTTTTTTTCATCTCCCAGCCAGATAACACTGGCTGGGAGGTCATAAGGTGATCTATCAGCCAATGTTGCTTTATACTTCAGTAGAATTTAAGTATTGTGCTATGTGTCCAGTACAAGTTTGGCCAAACTTGTGCTGGACACTTTGGCCAAGACCAGTGAATAAAAATTGCAAGGAAAACCAAAAATCAATAGGCTATAAAAGGAAGTTAATTGATGACATCAAATTGTTTTTTGGTAAAATTGTCCAGCACAAGTTCTGACGAACTTGTGCTGGACACTTTTATGAGGAAAACCTCACTTCTCTTAAAAAAACATACACCTTACCAACTTCAAATTATAAAAGTGTCCAGCACAAGTTCGGCCGAACTTGTGCTGGACACTTTTACCAAAAAAAAAAATAGATGCCATCAATTAACTTCCTTTTATAGCCTATTGATTTTTGGTTTTCCTTTCAATTTTTAGTCACTGGTCTGGGCCAAAGTGTCCAGCACAAGTTTGGCCGAACTTATGCTGGACACTTTTCCAATTTGAAGTTGGTAAGGTGCATGTTTTTTTAGGAGAAGTGAGGTTTTCCTTATAAAAGTGTCCAGCATAAGTTCGGCCGAACTTATGCTGGACACTTTGGTCATGGACAGTAACTTATTACTTCAAGGAAATTAAAAAAAATTAGGCTATAACATGAACATATTTGATGGCATCTATTTTTTTTTTTTGTAAAAGTTCCAGCACAAGTTCCGCCGAACTTGTGCTGGACACTTTTATGAGGAACACCTCACTTCTCTAAAAAAAAACATACACCTCCCCAACTTCAAATTATAAAAGTGTCCAGCATAAGTTCGGCCAAACTTGTGCTGGACACTTTGGCCAAGAATAGTGACTATAAATTGCAAGGAGAACCAATAAAAACAGCCCATATAATAAAGATAATTGATGCTATCTAATGTCTTTGGTAAAAGTGTACAGCACAAGCTCGGCCGAACTTGTTCTGGACACTTTTATAAGGAAAACCTCACTTCTCTTAAAAAAATATGCACCTTACCAACTTCAAATTATAAAAGTGTCCAGCATAAGTTCGGCCCAACTTGTGCTGGACACTTTGGTCATGGACAGTAACTTATTACTTCAAGGAAATTAAAAAAAATTAGGCTATAACATGAACATATTTGATAGCATCATTTTTTGTTTTTGGTAAAAGTGTCCATCACAAGTTCGGCCGAACTTGTGCTGCACACTTTTATGAGGAACACCTCACCAACTTCTAATTGGAAAAGTGTCCAGCATAAGTTCGGCCGAGCTTGTGCTGGAAAATTTTACCAAAAAACAATTTGATGCCATCAATTAACTTCCTTTTATAGCCTATTGATTTTTGGTTTTCTTTGCAATTTTTATTCACTGGTCTTGGCCAAAGTGACCAGTACAATTTCGGCCAAACTTGTACTAGACACATAGCACAATACTTAAATTCTACTGAAGTATGTTTATCAATTACATGTTATTAAAGCCTCTTTTATTTTTTTTAAGGCATGAAAACCAAATATAAATTGATGATTTTTTGGTTTTTAATGATTAATAATTTTCAATTATTGTTGCAAAAAGTGAAGTTTAAAAAAAAAATTTCTTAAGATACTTGTGTAAACAAATTCCCATTGTTTGAATGCTTTAATTTTTTATATATATTTTGTTTATTAACTATTGTAATGAATTTTTAAGTGCCTTTAATTATCTTTCTTTTTTGGTGAGGGATGGTGTTCACTTTCATTTTTTTTTTCACATGTGCATTTTTATACTAATCATTGGTGGTGTATAGCCAATAAAAAAGCAATTATAATTATTGAAAAACAGGTATTTTTAATTGAAATTTAGAATCTAATTCTATTCTTGTTTTAGGATTTAATTTGATCTTGTCGTAAGTATCTGAGAAGAGATTCAATTTAATTTAATTTAAGTTCATTTATTGTGCATAAAAAAATTTCACATTTATTTAATCAAAACGTTTATCATGTCTTAAAGTTTTACAAAAATATATATCTGTATTTCTATCCTCAATAATTTTAAAATCGTTAATTCTTTTTCTCTTGTTTATCTTATACATCAATTGGAATTTTTTATAAGAAAGAATAATAATGTTATATTTAAAAAATGATTACTATCACTCTATATACATGGTTACCAGTGGGGTAAAAAATTTAAGGTGCTGCTGCTCAATCTAGTGCTTCATTAACTTTAGCAAAATCTATATCTTCTCGAACGTCAAGTAACTCCCTCTCATTAACCGACAAATTTGCTAAATATCCAGGTGAATAGCAGTTTTTTGGCAGAAATTTGGGCACATTCAAGATACCATCTGTTGAAGCTGTCTTTTTAGTTGAGTGATAATAAAGTTTCTTCATTGAAGCCTTTTCAACATTTGAATGGGCCGTCTTTTTAGTCAAGTTGTCCATTTTATCTAAAATTTCATCGAGTTTTGGATTTCTCCATCCAGGAACTACTCGTTTAGGACAATTCTCTTCTGGATCAGGTGGGGCTTCTTCTAAATCAGACATGAGACTTGTATCATGAAAAAGTGCTACAAAGCCTGGCTGATCAAAGCACTTTTTTCTTGCAACGTCGTAGCAGTTTTTTGAAATCTAAAATCAAATCAAATTAGTAATATACTTTCTTTAATTATTATGCTTTGAATAAATACCTTTGTTTGATAACACTTTATCTGTGCTCTTGATCTCTTTTCCTTTCTACTTGCCTCAATCACCTCACAGTTTTTACCAGCCACCTTTCGAATCTCCTTTCCCTTGTTGACCACCCATTGCTCGACGATGATTGGTGTAAACCTGAGTTTTGCTGAATAAATATTTTTCAATGTTGAGAGCCACTTAGTACAATTGTCTGATACTACACTCCCCATTACTTGATTCCATAGTGACTCAGAAAAATTTTGACAGTTCCAATCAAAAGCGAGTCGACAAAATCCTTTCTCTTGAAGCTCTCGTTCCAAATGCTGTTTTACAGAGATCAGTACAGAAGCTACTCCCTTTAGTCCTCTGGGCTAAGGTGTTGAAATAAAAGTTGGTAGATGAATTTTGGAATGTAAGAATATAGCAGTATTTGTTAAAATAAATTGACGATCAGCAGCTGAAGTTGCCTGCGGTGCGTCTTGAACCTGTTTTAATGCTGTTTCAATTGTCAATAGCTTGTAATCATGACAATTTTTCCAATCTGTAAGTTCTTCATTTGTTGGGCCTATAGTAAACTCAGATACATTAATGGGTCCACCAAGACAGAACTTCAAAAAGTGATAGATATTTCGGTTAATAGAATCTGAGCTCCTTGGTACATCACACCTCGTAACTATGCTTCTAACCATTCACAAGTTTCGGTCATTTTGAAGTGACTCAGCATCAAGTATTCTGCGCTGATCAGTAGCTCGAATTATAAGAGAGGGATTAACTGCAAATTTTTGAAAATAAATATTGGTAAACCTATTTTATATTATAAAAGCATGTTGAAAAAGTTTACTCACCAGGTCCACTGGTACTGGCGGCTGGGTTAGTAGAAGTGGATCCCCCACCTCTTCCAAGAAACTGATTCAACAACATACTAGCCCAATCATTACCTACACTTTCTGCTTCCTGCAGAAAATTACCAGGTGCGGATCGACCATCTGTATTTGTGATATTAAAAGAGAAATCAGTTGATCAAATTTGGGGATCTGATGAAGACTGAGGAGGAGGTTAGGGTTTACCTGGATTCTCACTCGGTCTTTCAGGGGGAGCAGGACCCAATGGAGGCATTCTAGGATTTTGAGGGGAAGGATTATTTTGCACTCCAACATTACTTTCTAATGGAGGATCAACCTGCATGGCATCACCAGTATTAGACATTCTGTGCTTTATAAAAAAAATTATTAGCTTTCAGAATATATACAAGATAATATTAAAGAGAAATTAGTTATACATTTTAATTGTGAGTTTAATGAATAAAATATTCAAGCGAAAAAATTAGTGGAAAACTCAGTTTTATTGGCTTGAAAAATATGGTCCTTAGATTTTTCAACCCTGTTTCTGAACTATTTATAATATTTTTCAAGTATAGGTAGACTTTGTATAGTACATTGAATTCCTTTTAGTTGAAATTACATTTACAATAAAATGTCACTCATTAATAGCAGGGTTTCTAAACCGTAAAGAATTCCCTTGTTATTGTTTTATTAAACATTTAGGCAACATCTCAAAAAGTTTTATTTATTAATCTTGCATCCAGCTGTTCCAAAGATCTATTACAAACTTTCCAAATCCTCCAAATTCTTACCAATCCTAAATAATTTCAACCATATTAACGAAAATAAAATGTCCATGTTGTTTAATTTTTTACTTACTAGTGTCTGAAGTCCAACAGCAGTGATAACATCGTACTTTATTCCAAACATTCCCCTTTGGTGCTGTAAAGTGGCGGCATGTCCAATAATTGAATCTTGATTTATCACAATTTGTGTCGCTTTTTCAAACCCTTACTAAACGGCAATGCACTTGTGGAAACGCCTCATAGGGATCCTTTTTTGTATCTTCTGGTATAAGCTCTTTAAATGGACTAACGATTAGATAGACTTTTTCATTATCTTCCTTTGAACTAAAAAGCTGATCAATATGCCCAAACTGACTATCTTTTCCAAAGTAGAATTAAATGGTAGAATTCCTAGGATTCTGGTCATAAGTCGTATAACCCTTTCCATGGACCAATATGCTTGCTATATTTTCAACTACCCTGTCTCCTACCTTCTCTGATGGTAACAAAGCCCGTTTAGATGTCTATTTTCTTAAGCGTGCCCTTACAAATTTTGTAAATAATGCCTCAGTTAAATGGAAATGTCTTTTTTTTGTATCATACTCAATTTTTTTTAATATTAGATCCATACTGAGCATCACCTTCAGCTTCACCTAGTTCCAATACCCTATAATTCTGATGCCAGTGCTTGAGCATGGTCCGTGGTATTTCTTCTATGTTCAATAAAAATAAATTAGCTCATTTGCATTTTTAAGCACCCAAATACCAAACTAAATACCTGGATGATGATTGTTTGGAATTTCCGATAATATACCATTAACTCTTTCAGAAGCCCAAGTAGCCATACCTACCGGTGGACCAAAACATTTAATCATTTCTGGAAAATGTTGAGTGAAATGAATATTTGGCTTAAAGCTGATATTTTTCCAGCCTTCTTCCAAGCAGTTACGATACTCCAATAGCAGTTGTTTTAATTCATCAACTTCATCGGCAGAAACATTTTTTAAAGTCAAAAAGTTGTTAATTGAACTTAAAGTGGTGAGTGATTTGAGAAGATAATATTCTCTAGGTTTGTGGTCTGACGTCACTGTGTGGTAGCCTAAAGTTTAGTATGGCACCTAAGTACGTAAATTGAGTTATTACGGCGTGCAAGATTGGTTTTATTATTTTTTTATAAAAGGGTTTTATTTAATTTATTTGAGTTTTAAATATGAAGAAATTGGTCAAGAGCAAATGCCTACGCGAAAACAATTTATTTTACGGAGAAAACTTATTTTTACGGTCTGAAGAGTTTATAAGTATCAGGTCGAGTCACACAAGAGCCTTGGGAAATTTTCCCAAAATTTATACTATTTTTCTTATATTTTTAAATGAATTTTAAAGTTTTATAGAAATACTTACGTTTTTAGAAAAATACTTAACTTTGATGAATTTTCACATGGTGATTAGAGCTGCGCAGGCTACGAAAATTAGTTGGGAATGTAAAGGGGAAGTGGCTCTATCATGTGTAATTTTTCTATATTTTTTATTATAGTTTAAAGGGTTTTAATTGAGTCTGGAGGTCCAGACGGACTCCTTTTGGACTCTGTTTGGACTTCGTACGGACTCCATACGGACTACGCTTGGACTCTGTTCGGACTCCGTACGGACTCCACTTAGACTCCGTTCGGACTCCGTACGGGCTCCAGATTGACTCTGGGTGAGCTTTGGAGGGGAAACTTAGGCACGTGACTAGGTATACTTAAGGGCCTCTCAGACTCGAAATTGGGCAATCAATTTACAATCATAATTAAACATACAGCTTAATCTTTAACCACCACGGTCTCATTTTATATTACTCAACAAATTAAATAAAATTGTAATACCCTTATAACTTTATATTTATATATAACATTTAAGAAATACTACTCAAAAATTTAAATCACACTTCATACAGGGTATCTTTAGAAAGGTCTTCATCACTGGGACTTGATTATCTCTGTCTCATACATAAAAACTCAAATTATTATAAAAACATAAAATTCAATCTTTTCAGATCTTTCACTGGTACACCTTATTTGTTGTTATCAGTATTTCTTTCTCAACAGCCACTTTTATTTAAATCTCAATAAGCGTTAAATATTTTAGAGTTTCATTATTTTTTATCAATCAGATCCAAGTAGACTGGTTAGCTTAGTGATTTAGAATTCCCATTTTGTTATTTTTATTGGAAGGACGGGGTTTTCAGCTAAATCCACATATCTCCTCGGGATTCTGCTTACAGCAAGGCGACTGTAAGAGTTTACCTTGCCATAAATGGCGTCCAACTTGGGGTTCGATTTCTCTAGCTTTCTTTAAAGACTTAATTGGATCAAGAACGTTTTTAGCCTGCAAGAGGCTTATTTTCTGGAACTCTAATTGGATTTTTTTGTTATTGGCCTTCAAGAGGCTTGTTATTTTATCAATTGTTAACGCTTTTCTTTACTTATTTGGATGTCTTCTGCTGTTGCTTCTGGATCTTCTAACCCTCTTACTCCCTCAGTTAGAATTTTTTCTTGGGATGGCCCAAAGTTTGATGGGGAGGAGGTTAAATGGTTCATTAGCAGGTATGAAGCTGCTGCTGCTGTTGATGGTGCTTCTCATGTGGATATGGTGAAGCAAGTTAGGTTTTTTATTGCTGATATGGAGGTGGAAAAAGAGGTTATTGCTATGCAGGCATTCAAGGACAAGGATTGGGTTAAGCTTTCTAAAGCTATGGTTGATAG
Source organism: Hemileia vastatrix (assembly GCA_030280995.1). Classification (NCBI taxonomy): domain Eukaryota; kingdom Fungi; phylum Basidiomycota; class Pucciniomycetes; order Pucciniales; family Zaghouaniaceae; genus Hemileia; species Hemileia vastatrix. The sequence goes on along the minus strand of JASXTE010000001.1, from coordinate 24,498,414 downwards.
ATGGGGTGTTAGGTTTACTATGATGGACCTCAATAAAATTGTTGGAGATTGGCAAGCAAAAGGTGGAGTTTCTTCTATGGCTGACTTCAAAAAGCTCTGTGTTCAGTTTGATGAAGTGGTGGAATATCTCATACTGGTGGACAAGTTAGTGCATGAGAACCAGGAAAAAGATCTGTTTTGGTCAGCATGCAGCAGGGATATTTGAATGGATGTCTTGAAGGATCTTTCAAGAAAAGATTTGATGAAGGAACTGCCTAATGGTGAGCAGAAATTGCCGGCTTTGGAGGTTATAAAGGACAACATTCAAGCCCATCTAAAGTTATTGGCGTTGGACAAATATCAAGAGTCATGCACTCAATATGTTAGCAAGGTTAGTAAAGTTTTAGCTGAAAATAACATTATTATGGTCAAAGCTCAGGAGGCCAAGAAGGCTCAAATGGGACTACCGGCTGCAAAAGTTGAGGGCAATGTGGATAATAAGATGGTCAATCATTTGGCCAATTTAACTAAACAGTTAAAAATATTTGTTCAAGAGACACAGAAGGCTAACAAGGCCCCAATCGCTTCTTTGTCGACGTCAACTTCTTATCAATCCAGAGGTTATGAACGTCGAAATTATAATGGCAATAATAATGGTAGCCGCTTCCCAGGCAATGGGAGAAATGGTGGGAATGGTGGTAGTAGCTATAGAGGTGGCTATGATGAGCCAAAGGTGTGCTCCTATTGTAATAGGAGGGGGCACAGAGCAACGGTTTATTTTGCTCTTGATAAGGATATGGATGCTGGGCGAATTTTATTTGATGGTAAAGTTTATAAATTTCCTGATGGTTCGTTCATCAAGCCCAGTGATGGACAGTCTCCTTCTGATTTGGTCAGAAGAAATTTAATGGCTGAAAGGAGAGCCAGATTTGAAGAGATAAATGATGAAGATGTTAATGCCAAGGGTGGAAAAAATGGTAATGGTAATGGTGGAAAAGCTGAAAAAGGTAAAGAAAAAGAGGTCAGTAAAGCCACATTTTCTACTTCTTTTGGTGGTTTAGAGCTGGCAAAGGTTGCCCAGGTGGAGGGTAGCTGTATGGCTGGCAAATACAATGTTAATGCTGCTAGAAGAGCAGCTGCTACTAAGGCAAAGAGTAGCATTCAGAGCCAATTGAGGGCTAATCCTGGCAAGGCCAATAACAAATTGAACCCTTACTCTAAGGACAAGAATTATAGTGCTAAAACTGCCGCCAACAAATTGAACCCTTACTCTAAGGACGAATTATATAAAATTCAGAAGGGGATTGCTGATATGGGGCCCCCTAGTTATGGCAAGTTTGATTTAAATGGTGAGCCTATGCCAGAGGATGATTCAGATTCTGAGGAGGACGTACCGTTGGCGTCTCTACCCAGACCAAGTTTTAGCGGTCCCATCCCAATGGAGGGAGTAAGAAGGACTAGTGATGGATCAGGATTAGTGCAAGAATCTGGTGACGGAGTTAGGGTTATAGAAAGTGAAGATGTTATTATGGGGGGTGAAGATGGCTCGGTTGGACCTCAAGAGGTACCCAGGGCTAAGGTTGTTAAATCAAAGGTCCAGTATGAGTGGCCAGTAGTTTCTGGTCAAGCTAATGCGATGGACAAAGTTTTGAATAGGGTGAATCAACTGCAGATTCCCTTATCTTTGGGGGAGTTATTTACAATTAGTCCGGCGCTTTCTGAAAAGCAAAAGAAGCATTTGACGAGGCGTCGGGTTTCCGCTGGAGAGGTGGAATATATTTGTGAAAATGCTGAAAAGTTTGGGGAAGATGTAGATACACATTTTTCCACTCCCCTGGGTTACCTGGTGTTAACTCTTAACGGTAAAGAAGTGAAGGCCTTGGTAAATTCAGGGTCTCAAATTAATTTAATTTCATTGGATCAAGCGACGAGTATAGGCTTGTCAATTAAAAGTGGAACTGGGGAAAACCTCAGAGGCATTGGAGGGCATGCAACAGAGCTGATGGGTACAGCTGAGCATGTCAGGTTAGGCATTGGTGGATCTGTTGGTAAGGTTCACTTTTATGTGGCCAGAGAGCAGTCAAAACTGTTCTTGGTGGACCTTTTTTGATGGATTTCGAGGCCAGGATAGGGTATCAAGCTGGCATGGGGATTAGTTTGGAAATCACTGGTGAAGATATGCGGAGGTTACATATGCGGTTAGCGCCTCCTGGAGATGAAGGTTTGGAAACACGGCCAGGGATTACTACTCTGTGCCAGTGTTGTGTTTTCACCAAGAAACGGCATATAAAACGGACGGCTTCTGGTGAATTATGTTTGTTGGAAAGGGATGAATGCCCTCATTTTTTGAGGTAGCATGGGCTGATCACTCTAATGTTGTAATCTCTCCTCAGAATGAGATCCCGGATTGCGATAGTTCAGCTCAATTGGAGATAATTCAAGTGGATTCTCAATTATTCTCTGTTAATATTACTTTGGAGTGCAAATATGTTATGGACTATTCTATATGTTTATTGGATTTACCCTGTTTTTCTATTAAATTTAAAAATGGTAAAAAAGGCAAAATGGGCCAAATTAGGTTGGATAAAAATTGGAAGGGTATGTTTGATGACCTCCAGCAAGAGGTTAAACTGCAAGTATCTCCTTCTATTATGGACTTCCAGCAAGAGGGTAAACTGCAAAAATCACATCAAAATCTGATTAAAAATCTCAGTATAATTAAAACACAAAAAAATAATTTTTGTGAAAATTCATTTCTGGTCCTCCAGCAAGAGGTTAAACTGCCAACTTTCTTTACGGGAAATTTACTTTTGAATAAGGGAAGCAAAGGTGTTGGAAAATCTTTTTATAAATTAGACAAGGGAAAGGAGAAAAGGGTAAAATTTAAAAATGAAATAAAATATTTTTTTAATTTTTCTTATTCTGATTCTGAAGATGAAGAATATTCATTTGATGAAATTTTTGATGGCGATACAGAAGTAAATGTTTTACCTCAAGTTTATTTAGATGTGGACGCAGCCAAATATAAGAAAGTAGCAAATAAAGTTCTACCAATTAATGAACCGCTACCTGACAAATTATATCCACCCTTGAGAAGACCAAGGTTATCAAGAGATCCTTATAAAATTCCCTTGGTAAAGAATCCGCCTGAATTTTTTGAGACGTCAAGAATCACTTTTGAGAGACTGGGTGTTGTTAATTTTGGACCTGATAGTTGGTTGTCTGGAGAAGAGAAGAAGTTGTTGTTGGATGTGATGGTCAAGCGAGAGAAGGCCATTGCTTTTGTAGAAGAGGAGAGGGGTGTGTTGAAGCATTCCTATGGGGAGCCTTACAAGATTCCTGTGGTATGTCATGAACCGTGGCAGCAGAAACTTATTCCTATTCCGGATGCATTAAAAGAAGTCTATATTGAAGTTGTCAGAGAACGTATACGCACTGGACTGTATGAGCAATAATCATCAAGTTATTCTAGTCTGGTATTTTGTATCAAGAAACCGAATGGCAAACTTAGAGTTGTTCATGATCTTAGGGAATTAAATAGGGTTACAATAAAGGATGCTGGGATACCGCCTAGTGCTGAGGAGTTTGTTGAAGCATTTGCAGGGAGAGTGTGTTATGGTTTGGGAGATAATTTGGGTGGATATGATGAGAGAGAGTTACATCCGGACTCAAGGCCTCTCACTACATTCGATACACCACTAGGACCTTTACAGTTAACAAGATTACCTCAAGGAGCAACAAATTCGGTTGCAGTTTATCAAGCTCAGATGGCTTGGATCCTTCAAGACAAAATTCCACAATATGCTGGAATCTTTATAGATGATGGAGGAATTAAGGGACCAACAACCGACTATGATAACCAGGTATTGGAAGAGAGTCCCGAGATACGCAAATTCATTTGGGAGTTTGCAATTACATTAGAAAGAATCTTCTTTCGAATTGAAGAGGCTGGATTAACTATTTCAGGTTCAAAATTTTCATGTTGTGTGCCAGCCTTAGAAATATTAGGCCATGTGGTATGTAGAGAGGGTAGGATTATGTCAAAGAAGAAAGTTAACAAAATTCAGTCCTGGCCAAGACCCAAGAATACCACAGAAGTCAGAGGGTTTTTAGGTGTTTGTGTATATGTTAGAATGTTTTTTAAGGACTTTTCTTCATTGGCAGCTCCATTGAGACGGTTAACAAGAAAGGATGCAGACTGGGAGTGGGATGAAGAGTGTGAGAAGGCGTTTGTGAAGTTGAAGGAGGTTGTAGGGAAGGATTTAGTCCTGCACAAGTTGGATTATGGAAAAGATGCTGGCAGAATTTATTTAGCAGTTGATTCAAGTCAGGTTGCAGCTGGGGCAGTTTTGTCTCATATGGATAAAGCTGGCTACATCAGGACAGTTAGGTATGAATCTTTAGTATTTACTGAGGTCGAATCAAGATATTCACAACCAAAATTGGAATTATTTGGTGTGGCAAAAATACAGAAGAAACTTCAGCATATTTTGTGGGGGCAACATTTTGAGTTGCAAGTGGATGCGAAATCGTTAATCCAGATTATAAATTCCCCAAGTTTACAAAACGCACACATGTCAAGATGGGTAGCTTTTATTCAACATTTTTTGTTTGATTTAGTTCATAAGCCTGGCAAGACTTTTACTATGTCAGATGGTTTATCAAGGAGACCACCCACTGAAGAAGATTCAGACTCATAAGAGTTAAATGAAGATATACCTATTATCAAAGCCAGCACTAAAGGAGCTGAAGACTTTCCTTACCTCCCCCATGAGGTTAAACTGGCAGGATTATTGTGTTTAGATTATGGTGATGATGACCTCCACCAAGAGGATAAACTGGAAAATAATTTTTATTTTAATAAAAGTGTGGAAAAACGTGTAGATAAATTTGGTAGAAAGGAGGTAGAAGAAGATGTGGTGTATGTAGAGGAAGATGGATTGGTAGTGTGGGATAGTAGTAAGTTAAGGAATGATGTATATGTTGGAGAATTAGAGAATTTAAATAAAAAGGTGGATAAAGAGAAAGAGGTATTTTCAAATACGGTTTACGAAGGATCCAAAGGTTCAGAAGAAAAACGTCGACATAGCTCGATTAAATATTTATTTAGGGGTCAACGATTATTGGCTCATTCATGTGCAGGTGATATTGGTGATAGAGAAGTCTCTATTGATGTTATATTAATCAATTTTCAAGATGAAGTCTGGGGTCAGACTGGTTTTTATTTTTTGTTAGTCAAATATTTGTTGACTTTAGAGAAACCAGAAGAGTGTGAAGACGATGAATAAGTGGCTATTAAGAGGAAGTCATCTACGTTTTACCTATCTGGTCGACGTTTAATGAGGAGAAGGTATCCAAATCCTCAAGTAGTTATAACTCAACAGAAGGGGCAAGAATTAGTTTTGAAATCACTGCATGAAGCTCTTGGGCATAGAGGCGTTGGAGAAACGTTTAGAAGAATTTCTGATCAATTTTGGTGGCCTGGCATGAAGATGGCTGTTAAACAGTGGGTTCAGTCATGCAAAGAATGTCAAAGACAAAGTTATTTAAGACCAAAAGAACCTGGACGCATGACCAGTGAATATACGCTCTTTAGGAGAGTTAGTTTAGATGCCGTTCATATAAAAGAGGGACGGTATAAATATTTAATTGTGGCCAGAGATGATTTATCTGGTTGGGTAGAGGCAGCGCCTCTTATTAATTTAACTGCCAAAAATGTGGCAGAATTTTTGTTGAATAATTGGGTATATAGGTATGGGGTGATGAAGTTGGTGACGGTAGATGGAGGTCCTGAATTTGGGACAGAGTTTAAAGAGGCCATATTGAAAGTTGGATCAAAGGTTAGGGTAGCGACCCCATATTATCCTGAAGCTGAAGGCATGGTTGAAAGAGGGAATCAAGTTATCAAGGATGCTTTAGTTAAAATGTGTGGGACATGTGCCAAAAAGTGGAGGCACTATTTACCTTTGGTTTTATTTGCTGATCGAATCACTGCCAAAAGGATGACCGGATTTTCACCTTATGAACTTGTTTTTGGACAGAAAGCAGTTTTACCGGTTGATTTAGAAGCTGAATCATATCTTGGAGCTGACTGGGACATGGTCAAAACCACTGATGAATTATTGTGTGCAAGGATGATGCAGCTAGAAAAGAAAGTAGAATATTTTGAAAAGGCATATTCGCTGATGATGAAGATCCAAAATCAATCAGTTAGATATTGGGATGAGCGGTTGGCACATGATTAAGGAAACCTTTGAACCCAGGTGATATGGTCCTGGTGTATAATAGGAGTTTGGAAAGTCAGTGGGGAAAGATGTTTGCAGATAGGTGGAATGGACCGTATAAAGTTAAGGAGCAAGTTTCTGGAGGTTCATATGTGCTAGAAGAGTTAGATGGAGTAGTATTGAAGAAGAGGGTAGCGGCCAATCAAGTGAAACGGTTCTATCCTAGAGGCACCAGGAGTGCCGAAGTCTCCCTCAGCAATGAGGATAAACTATGACATTTATGAAATTTTATGGATCCCTCCGCAACGAGGATAAACTATAATATCGACGAAATTTTATGGATTCCTCCGCAATGAGGATAAACTATGATGTTTATAAAAATCTTATCGACCTCCACAGCGAGGATAAACTATCTTACTTTTATCAAAATACTTTACTGTCGTTACACTGCATATGGGTGACGAAACTGTGATGAAACTTAACAAAATGCAAGAAAACCTTCTTTGAAATTTTCAAAATTTAAAATTCTTAAAATATGGGTGAAGATAGTGTTGGAAAACTTTAAAAATTTATTGGAAGAAGTGTTCACAGGGGAACCTTCTTAATTTAATATTGGCAAGCGTGGGGGTAATTGATGGGCTGGCTGCTCTATACACAATTACCTCATAATGTTTGTTTCCAAAATTTTCCCTGTTTCTAGTTGAATCCTGGCTTTGTCTTTTAATTATAGGAATTCCACTAAGACTATAAACTGGAACGAATCAAGAGACACCGCTCTCAACGCCGGATTCAAGATTCTTTTTATTTTATTTTGTTTTTGATTTTTTTTTATGTTAGATTGTGATTTCTTTTCTTTAATATATATTATGAATTATTGTAAAGATGATGCTCACTGGTGGTCTCTAATCATTTTTGTAAATTGTAGGGAGCCCACCCAGTGATCATCATTATAAAAATTATCTTCTAAAAAAAACTTTCATTTATTTTCTTTTCTTTTCAATTTCTCAAAATTGTGTAACCACATCATGTTGCACTTGGATGTGGGTATGATGTCGAGGGTACGGCTCATCAAATGGCCGGGGGGCATCATTTAAAAATTTTATTTTGAAATTTTTTATTATTATTACTTTTTTATCTTTCTTTAAAAATTAAATTTTAACTTTTATTTCAAAAGTATCTTTTCTAAAATCTTTTATTTTAAATTAAAAACAAAATTAAAATTAAAAAATAAATAAAAATAAAATAAATAAAATAAAAAATAAATAAAATAAAATAAAATAAAATATTTATAAAATATTTATAAAAAAATAAAAATAAAAAATAAATAAATTAAATGAAAATTATTATATTTCTCAGTTTTATTTTTTTTAGTTTTCATTCTTTTTAGTTTTATTCATTTATTTTAGACAGGAAAAAGGGTCTAGGGGAACTCAATACCTATGGGATTTTACTTCAAGACATCTGTTATTCCACCAAGACTTTAAACTGGCTACTGTTTAAGACTTACCTTAAGGTTTTATACGAATTTTGGAGCTGTAAGTCCTCCAAGACTTTAAACTGGCTAATTTTCAAGACTGTCATTAAAGATTTTATATTAGAGCTGTTAGTAATTCAAGACTTTAAACTGAATTTCAAGGATGTTCAAGATTTTATGGATATTTTTGGAGATGTATTTTTTTTATTTTTTTTATCAATCAAATGTTAGGTCCACCAAGACCTTAAACTGGAGTGTTATCAAATGTTAGGTCCACCAAGACCCTAAACTGGACTTTTATCAAGCTGTTGATTCCACCATGACCTTAAACTGGATTTCTTATCGATCAAATGTTTGGTCCACCATGACTTTAAACTGGTAGTTCATTCATTGTTTTAGTCCACTTTGACTTTAAACTGGAAAATCAATATCTGCAGGATAATTTAACATTCATTGGTCCACTATGGCCTTATACTGGATTACTTGTCGATCAAATGTTTGGTCCACTATGACATTAAACTGGATTATCAGGTTTATTCAATCTTTGGTCAAGCCTAGGCCTTACTTAGCAATATTTCAAGTTATTTATGCACTTAAAAGATCTTTGGTCCACCAAGACCATAAACTGGCAATCGATTATATGTTTGGTCTAGCAAGACTTTAAACTGGAATGTCAATCTTGTTTGGATAACTCAATTCAATCTTTTAATTTATCACTGTCCACTAAGACTCTAAACTGGTTATTCAATTATTTCTGGAATTGGGTGCTGATAAGCTTTAGGAGGTTAAAATTTTAGGTGGTGATGATGCTAAGGAAAGCATAATGGTTAATTAGGTGAAATTTGTGGCGCTTTAACATGGTCTAAAGTTATTATTATTATTGGAAGCCTGGAAAAAGTATTTTATGGGTTTGCTGCATAGCAAAGTTTGAAAATTGTGATGAAGGAATCAGAAGTTAGGATGGTAGTTGGATTTTAGGGAATGAATTTTTTTAGTGCCTCATAGTTAGGCCATTTTTTTTGGTGTGAATCTTGGAGGACCTTATGGCAAGATTGGAATCATAGAATTCAGCTCAGTGGGGGGCCCTATGAGGTTGGAATCAGGAGTATTTGGCTCATAGGAAGATCCACTCTCTCAATGCTGTGACAAGAAGGAAGACTGGTATATGGGAGTCTGAAGGGATTCAAACCTTTCTCTCAGTAGTGGAATCATCACAAGATTTATATTATTTTATTTTATGTTATATCAAGCCAGAGAAGAAAAGAAAACATCATTTATGTTGAAAGTTTAAGAAGACCAAGCAAAAACAAAATTTTATCAAGAGAAACAACGTTTTTATTATAAAGAATTAAAAGAAGACCAGCTAAAAAAAATTTATCAAATTATTTTATTAGAAAAGATAATTCTTTTGGAATTGCTCAACCACTTATGCAAAGTTTTAAGAATGGGGACATTCTCAATTAGAGAGAGGATGTGGTAGCCTAAAGTTTAGTATGGAACCTAAGTACGTAAATTGAGTTATTACGGCGTGCAAGATTGGTTTTATTATTTTTTTATAAAAGGGTTTTATTTAATTTATTTGAGTTTTAAATATGAAGAAATTGGTCAAGAGCAAATGCCTACGCGAAAACAATTTATTTTACGGAGAAAACTTATTTTTACGGTCTGAAGAGTTTATAAGTATCAGGTCGAGTCACTCAAGAGCCTTGGGAAATTTTCCCAAAATTTATACTATTTTTCTTATATTTTTAAATGAATTTTAAAGTTTTATAGAAATACTTACGTTTTTAGAAAAATACTTAACTTTGATGAATTTTCACATGGTGATTAGAGCTGCGCAGGCTACGAAAATTAGTTGGGAATGTAAAGGGGAAGTGGCTCTATCATGTGTAATTTTTCTATATTTTTTATTATAGGTTAAAGGGTTTTAATTGAGTCAAGAGGTCTGGACAGACTCCGCTTGGACTCCGTTCGGACTCCGGATTGACTATGGGTGAGCTTTGGAGGGGAAACTTAGGCACGTGACTAGGTATACTTAAGGGCCTCTCAGACTCGAAATTGGGCAATCAATTTACAATCATCATTAAACATACAGCTTAATCTTTAACCACCATTGTCTCATTTTTTATTACTCAACAAATTAAATAAAATTGTAATACCCTTATAACTTTATATTTATATATAACATTTTAGAAATACTACTCAAAAATTTAAATCACAGTTCATACAGGGTATCTTTAGAAAGGTCTTCATCACTGGGACTTGATTATTACTGTCTCATAAAAACTCAAATTATTATAAAAACATAAAAGTCAATCTTTTCAGATCTTTCACTGGTACACCTTAATTGTTGTTATCAGTATTTCTTTCTCAACAGCCACTTTTATTTAAATCTCAATAAGCGTTAAATATTTTAGAGTTTCATTATTTTTTATCAATCAGATCCAAGTAGACTGGTTAGCTTAGTGATTTAGAATTCCCATTTTGTTATTTTTATTGGAAGGACGGGGTTTTCAGCTAAATCCACATATCTCCTCGGGATTCTGCTTACAGCAAGGCGACTGTAAGAGTTTACCTTACCATAACTGATGTCTTGGCTTGATTTAATTTTTCCACCCAAAGGGGGATAAGTGACAAAGGAAAGTAAACAGTATAAAGTACATGCCACTCCGCAGCTTTGAGGGAACCTGACTTTTTAGATCCTACTTGTTTTGGCACTCGTGAAAACCAGGAAGGTTTTTTTGTTTGCTCTATCACATTCCACACTGCCTCTAGCTCAGTGGCTGACAATTGTGGATTCCTAGTTCTTTCACTTTCTTTCTCTTTGCCCCTCTTGTTATCTTACTTACTTCTAATACTCTCAACGGATGAATTAGATCTTTCACTTTCGGATATACTGATACTTTTTTGCCTTAATTTATAGGTTGAATTTAGACTTCCACTTTCAGAAGCATGTTCGGAGCCAAACTCTAAGGTTTGAAAGTGATGTTCAGAACTTGATGACTTTATCCGGCTGTTTGATCCTTCCAATTCAGCTCCTCCACTATCCATTCTAAGATATGTTTTTGACCATCTCATTGTACTTGTATATTGTAGTTTTTTTTGCCGTCCCACTGGTTCAATATTATTGGCATCAGTGCTGATTAAGCTGCTTCTATGTTTTTTATATTGCTTATTTATAAATATATCAGAACGTGCATCATCATCTTCTCTTCTTACATGCCAATTTTTTTCCTTTGTCAGCTTTTTTTCTAGGTCAATTGCGGCATTTTGTATTAGATAAAAAGTTAGACTGTGATCTCTAAGATTTCCAAGCATGTTTGAATGCATCAATTCAATTGAGCAATACTCCGTAGGTTGCCAATATACAAGGTTATTTAGCTTGCTCCATCGAACCCCATGACTCCTAACAATAGATACCTGCTCCCAATGTGACTGGCACTTTTTCCACTTCTCTGCCCAGTGCATATGATCCTCATGAGTACGTAAGGAAAATTTTTCTACTTGATGATCACCGATTTCATCTTTTGAAATATGAAAGAAAGAGCAGAACTTAGTGGCTGAGTGACTTGCAAAGCCAGCAATATTTCGCATCGCTGGAATGTCTCCTATTAAAGAGAATAATGCAGCCCTTTTTTTTCGGCCCTGTGGATAGTGAGGTGTTTTTTCAATAAATATGCCATCCCATAGAGTCTTTAGTTCATCGACAAGAGGCTTCAGAAGATGACTTATTTGTTCACTTGTTGGCTCAGTTGGACCGGGAATAATAGCATACAAAAATAGATTTTTGGTTTTGTATCGATCTTCTGTAGGCAAGTTCATACACACCAACAAGATATTACCCACAGATTTCTGATGACCTCCAATATGATTGCCACCCGGCCTAAACCAGTCAACATATAAACTAAACATTAAATTACCTCGGGTTTTTGTATATCCATCGACACTTCTATTTCGAGTCGTAGAAATATCTGGAAAATTTTTCCATACAAAACCATCATATACATCTTTCATGACATCCCTTTCCATGTTTTCTAGAAAATCATTTTTTTCTCAATCAGCATCTCGAATTTGATTAGTTTAAACTTTCCTGAAAGCCATTCAACCAAACTGTGGTGATGAAATGTTTTACGAGGATGGTAGATTGCTTCTTCTTGTTTGTACTTAGCCAAATACAAATTTTCATCACAATTGACAGTTTCTTCTCTCTGTCCTAAATCTTTCAAATAGCGCTTTGAGGATGAATAAAAAGGTTGAGTACAGGATAAGATCGATAGTTGGTGTTTGGGGATATACTCATAAAGAGCAAAGCACTTAGCACAGCATGTCTTGGTGACAAATAATGGATTGAGTTGCAATCGACAAAAAACTGTCTCTATAGAATGGGGAATCAGGCTGATGATTCTGCTAGCATCTAGTTTGCCTATGTCACTAAGACGTTTGAGTTTGTTGACTTCATCATGCAAAAATTTAGCACAACCTTCTTTGCTTAAATGATGGATAAGAGAAAGTTTCGCTGCTTGCCACATTATCTTTTGGCAATAAGGCTCTTCCAAATTCAAATTGTTTGACCGTGGTAGAAATTGAATTGTTTCCAAAACAGGCTGCCCCTAAGCAAAGAAAAAAAATAGAGATTAATTGAAACATAATTTCTCTTTATATACCAAATATTGATGTCTTACAAGATCTGGGATGTTGGATCCTAAGTTAGGTGAAGCGCTGGATGTACCAACCATCTGTGCTTTGCGATTTCTTTCCTCTTCATGTTTGGAGTATGACTGAGATGTTTTGAAAGCTACACCAACTTCAAAGCTTCCCAATGAGGTCTGATGCTTTCTTGATGAACATCCAAGCTCTTCACATTTACAAACACAAAAAAATGGTGGCATTTTAAGACTTCTGGATATAAGAAATATGTTACTGGATGGTAGCAATTGAACAAACTATTTATTTATTGTGAAGCACTTACTAAAATAAGCTAATTTTTATGTCTCAAGAAGTTTATCAACAAGTTGGTTACCATGGATTTCATTGAATGTTTTTTTCATGCAGATTAACCATGCATTAAGTAGTTATCCATACTGTGCATCAGCAAAATGTTTCAGACTCGCTACATTTTACAATGTTGCATACATGTTTATCAAACAGCTTATTTTGCACAAAGCATAATACTATAAGAGAATACAAATTGATCACATTTTTAAATATAGGAGAAACTATGATATAAGTTGAATCAAAATAATACCAAATAATTTATAATAATAAAGTTATTTAAGTGTTGCTGTTTTTTTTTTTGCAATCAGCTGATTTAAAAAAATTCTGCCAAGTAACAGAAAGGTTTTCACTAATAATCACTATAAGATATATAAAAATTTGTAATTTTTATTTTTCACAATATAGAATTACAGTCTGAAAAAAAAATATTTTTTCAAAAAAATATATTATTTTAAAATTTTCAAATCTAAGAGGTCATCAAAGTAAAGCTTCCAGAATCCATAAAACAGAATTTTTACATTAAGTTGCTTATTCCCAACTCTGAAAAATTGGTATGGTTTCTGAGTAATCTTGGTAAATAAAATATATACATACTAATAAGGTGTTAATCTTAATTTTTAAAATAAGTTTGTCAGCACAATCAACAAGCTCAAATAAAGTCATTATTTGCATTAAAATATTCTCAAAATAAGTTGGAAAATCAAAATGATTCTGCATTATATTTTTACCCTTTTATCATGCAATAATTTTCTATTACAGCTGAGTTATTTCATTTTGAATTAATTATGAACATACATAGATATCCATATTTTTTAGAGAAAGATATTCATGAGAAAGCTCATCTGTCCATCCACTCAACTCTTCATTATTAACTATTTTCAAAATAAAAAATTTATTATAGTAGTGTTTTTGTTGCCATATCCTTTCAAAATTTTATATTTTTGTTCATTTTTCTTTTCATAACGTATATGATGAGCTCTAGTTGTTCTTATTTTCCTCAGGGAAAAATACCTACTAATACGTGTGTACTAAATAAAAGATTCAATGAGATACTCCCTCGATCAACTTCTCATTTTTGCAGGTCTATTTACAATTTCTGTTGTGTGCTTTTCAATATTTCACCTCAGTCTAATGAATGGAAGCTGAACCCCACCGAAGAACAACTACATAGGTTTTCATTGTTTAATATAAGCTCTCTCAACATTGATATTAATTTGCCATATCCTGAACGAAATTACTGTGTTTCTGAACAAATCCCTGCTATATTCCACAATGCTTTTATCCACTTTCTTCTTCAATGCAACTTTCCTGGAAAAACGTTTGCTTGGAATCTTGATTGGTTTCACGAGTGGAATCAAGTTTTGGCAAAAATTATCATTAAGCACTGGGATAAAGCTTTGGAAAATAATTATTTGGTTTCTTATTCAATGGACTCTACTCATATTTCCTACCTAAATCAAATGGGTGTTCTTCACCACTGGTTTATAGGTTATGCTGATAAATTACAACTCTGAAAAGATTCTGATAGTTTCCGTGAAATAGTTAAAATAAGAAAGTATAAATATAAAATAAAAAAGAAAGTAAGAACTAATATTTTTATCTTTTTTTTAAACACAAGCTTATATAAATTTGACAATCTTTTTCAAAATTCTTTTAACTGAACTCAACTTCTTAAACAACTTCCATGTGGTGAAACCTATGAGAATCTTTTCAAAAACTTCAAATGTTGCTCAGACACTGAAATTGATGATGAAGGTTCTTTTAAGCGGATTTTATTGCCATGGAGATCTGAAGAATTCTCAAGACTTGCACGAAATCTCGACCAGAAACACATTCAAATCCGAGAATCTTCCTCTTATTCAGGAGAAATACTTAAGAACTTGGCATTATATGATAGATTAAATTTGGTATCCTCAATCGAGACTCACTTTAATTCTTTTCCAGTCCCCAGGGGTTTGCCAAGTGACTGCTATTCTTTATTATATCTCGATTCTCTTAATCCTCAACAATTAAGACTTCTTAATTGTCAAGCCCCAATAAACATTTCCTACATACTTGAACAAATTTCAAATTCTAATGTGAGTTATTGATGAATCCCCTAACCAATAATCTAGCAGACTCATATTCCTCGTTTCCAATGTTTGGGACACTTAACCTTAAAAAATTAGAACAGATAAATATTTTTAGCTATGATGCAACTTTATATAAAGAAAATTTCACATACATTGATAGATCAATCTTTTTTCTTTGTATCTTATAAATGCTGAATTCAATACTTCTGCTTACAAAATACTTGAGTACATGAACTTCATTTTGTTGGCCCATTCTATACAGACGATCAACTGCTTGCTGTTTAACTTCTGGATTCCAATTAGGCTCCTGTTTCAATATTTTAAACAAATTCTCTTTTCAACCTTTTCTATTTCAATATAAGACTCTTTGACTTACCATTATATATACATTTTGTGCACACCTCAAGTCTATTCCAACTCCTTCAGCCTTGATTGTACCAAGCAAAACTTGACATCTTTCATCATTTTTGAATTTGTCCACATTTTCATCCCTTTTTTTCATGCTCAACTTTCCTACAAGCTCTGTGTAGCTAATTCCATGGTCATCTAAAGCCTTTTCTATAATGTTTCAATGGATAGAATATTGAAATTTTGTTTAAGCTAAAAATAAGTTATTGAGATAATTAATAGAATTCCTTACATTTCCAAAAAGTCCGCATATTCTGAAAATATAACAGCCTTGGGACAAATTATCCCCCATTCTCCCCTTAAGAAAATTTCTAAATGACTGATTAGATGTATAATCTTTGCTGAATGTTTCCATGTGAAAGGAAATGTTGGAGGTTGATCTGGGTTTTCGTAGAAAGGGTGGTTGCATAATTGCCGTAAAATTGACAGTTCTCTGAGAAACTCAGCTGAGTCCCAAGGGAGGTTGGTGTTTCAAGAAGGCCCGTAATACTCAGAAAAACGTTCTAGAAGCTTTGTAAGTTTTGAGTGCCAAGGCTCTGATAATTCTACAGATATTCCTTGCTCAATTTTTTGAGGAAGTGATTAGATTGCTTCTTTTGTCCTCTGCAGGCATATGACATTCATGAGAGTATTTATTGATTTTATTGAGCTAGAGCTTCCTCTGTTTAAGCCATTCATAAGAAAATTAATCCACAACCAGTTTTCTTGCCATCTTTCGATTCTGAGGAATGATATAAGGCTTTGAAGATCAGTTGTCCGGTTCTGAAGTGGTGTCCCTGTCAAGCATAGTCGATACTCAGCCTCCAAGGCCGATATATTCTGATTCTTGTGCAACTGGGGATTCTCGATTAAACTTTTAAATTATGTTAAACATTTCATCAGCTTTTATAATATTATGTTCAAAATTATTAGTAATTCAAATGAATGCTTACTGAGCCTCATCTAAAACTATTCTGTACCAAATGAGTTTATGAGTTACTGGCGGAATAGGTTAAGGAGTTTTCTTTGAAGAAGATGGACTTGCTGTCTCATAGGTAGTCAAAACAACTAGTTGGTTCTGAAGCTCCTCAAAATTAATTTTCTTTGAATCCTTCCCATAAAGAACCTTGAAAGGGAGTGCATTATCTTCAAAGTGAATTCTTATTTCATTGACCCAGTTTGATAATGTTGCAAGTGGGCAAATGATGAGAGTTGCTGATGTCCTATCTTTCTCTTGTCCACCACCCAAGAGTTGGAATTGTCTGGCTTCACTTTGAGTTGCAGTAATTAGGCCAAGAGTTGAGAGGGTCTTTCCCAAGCCCATATCATCAGCTAGAATTGAACCGATTCCTGCAGAGGATAACATTTCTTCAAGAAATTGTTCATAATAATTATTAAAACCCACTCTCAGCCAGCCGTTGTCTGCATGCCTCCACAGGTTTTCTAACTTTTTGGATAAGATATTTTCATTGTCTATCATAAAATTGATAGCTTGAATCTGATGCGTTTTCAGAGTTGTTTTCATACCACGTATAGATAGATTTGCCATTTTATTATCCCTTGTCCCAGAAATTTTAGAAGTTGTGTGAATACAAGAATGAGGAATATTGAAGAAGACGGTTGGATTGTAGTGTGGAATTGGTGTGAAATCAATTTGAGCATTTAGAAATACTTCTTTAGCCTGAATAATAAAATCAGTCAAACAAAAAAGGAGGCCACAAATTCTATACTGCCTGTTTAATAGTAGAACCAAGTAAGAGCAAAAATAATAAGGTATTTGGGGATTTAAAGCCCTTTCCTCAGTTAAAATTTGAGATCCAGATCCAATTTCTCCAAGTAGTTGTCCAATTTGGCTGCTCTGTTTGTTAGAAAGATCACCAATATGTTTTGCTTCTCCTTCTTTGAATAATCCAAAAACATGAACTAAAGATCTTCCTTGTTGCATAATAACTGGAGTGGATACTTCATCAAATACAGATCTTTCTTTTGGAAAAATAGGTTTAAAATTTAAAGAGAATTGTCCAATGCATCTTAAATTTGACATTTTAATTAAATGAATTTTATGGTGATGGTGGTAGTTTAAAGAAAGAAAGGGTGAGAGCAAAGTTTTGAAAGAGAATAAAGTAGAGAATATATATAATATTGGATGAATATTCAAAATTGAATTTTTTATGTATGTTAATAATTAATGTTGACTCACATTTTAATAATAACTAAATACAGATAAATAATTAAAAAAAGTGCATTTTTTTAGAGCCTAAGTTTTGTGCCAATATATTAAAATTAGTTTCTTTAATAGTGTAAATTTTTTAAAAAATACATTACTATTTTTTCCCCTTATAAAAAATATATATATATTTTCTCCTTCATTAAATTTTTTGAACATTGTCTTATACTTTTTTATTCCAAGGAACAATGAGAAATTTCTATCAATAAGGGCTCAATATCAACTTTTGTCTAGAAAATTTAAAATTATGTGCAAATATTTTTACAGAGTTATATTTTTATTAATAAAGTTTTTAAAAAGGACTTAAATAGTATTCTTTTTTATATATTTGTGGAAATAAAATTGATAATTGAAATAATATTCCAGACCTAGTATACTATGTGTCATTTAAGATATTTCTACTTATATCAAACCTGACCTCCCAACATTAAATGGATCTATATATAAAATTGAATATTATGGTATGTTAATTGTTGTGGCTCAACCATTGCTCAAATTTGTTCCAACTGATGCTCAACTTAAATCCAAAGCTCTTCTCAAGAAGGGATAAATTGAGGCTCAATTTAGGGCCAACTATTTTTTCAAAATTTTTTCATATAATTTAAAAACAGTTTCCTAATTCTTTCAAAACATTTCCCCAACGATTTCCTAACCTCTTTCTTCCTGAAAGTTTCAAAAAGAGGGAACTGCTAGCAGTTCACCCCCTGATTTCCCGTGGTGAATACTGCTGGGTTCCCAAAAGCCATAATCTCTGACAGAGACCCCAAATTTACTTCAGATTTCTGGACATCTTTAATGGAAGTATCAGGTTGTCAATTGAAATTGTCTACAGCACACCATCCACAAACTGATGGGCTGGCTAAGAGAATGACACAAACTCTAGAAGACATGATCAGAAGATATTGTGCCTTTGGATTAGAATACAAAGACAATGGGAAATTCACACATGACTGGGTAACATTAATTTCTGGCCTTGAATTTGCTTATAACAGCACAACTCATTCTGTAACAGATAAGAAACCATTTGAACTCTGGCTGGGATACGTAACAAATACCGCAGTAAATCATTTAAATAAATTACCAAGGTTGGATATACACCCTGGTACTAAATCCTTTATTCATATGCAACAAATGTGTAGAAAGCATGCAGAAGAATGCATCCAAAAAGCATTTGAATATGAAAAGAAAAGGTGGGACAAATCTCATAAAGAATTTGAATTCAAAAAGGGAGATGAAGTCCTCATATCAACACTACATTTTAACTTACAAGGTAATGTTAAATTAAAGGATCCCTTTGTAGGACCTTTTTTAGTAAGTAAAATGGTTGGTAATAATGCAGTGGAAGTCATATTGTATGCTTCATATGATAGAAAATATCCAGTTTTCCCTATCTCATTATTAAAACCTTACCATGCAAATGATCCTGACTTGTTTCCAAAAAGAAGGGGAAGGCCTAAAAAGCAACCTGAAGAAATTGTGGAAAAAGCAGAGATTGAAAAAATACTCAAGAAAAGAATTCTTACTAAAGAAAAAGGAACTGAGTATTTATTAAGATTTAAAAGGAAATCAAATGAATTTGATAAATGGATACCTGAAAAAGAAATTTCTAATTTATCCACCCTTCTTAAAAAATTTAAACAGAAATAAATTTCTGTTCAACCAGCTGAGGGGTTAAAAACCAGTACTCATAATATTTTATTATGTTTTATTTCTTTAAAGTATAATCTTTAATGCTACAGAATTTACCTGAATACCTGAAAATTACAAATAACACCACGGGAAATCTAGGGGTGAATTGCTAGCAATCCCCTCTCTTGAAATTTAGAGTGTCCCTTAATTATGCCAGGTTTATGAATACTTTATAAACATAAGTAAATTAGAGTTAGATTTACATTTATTCTCAGATTGATTATAGAAAGAATATCAACTGATTCCAAATTATGCACAAGTTGATCCTCCAGAACTTGATTTTGGTCCTCTGATGAGAACAAATTGAGCACAAATTGATTTAACCTAAGCTTATGCATATATAATAATTCAGGATACTTGCTCTATTAAATTTGATAATAAAAAAATATTGATGAATTTATATAAAAAAAATTATTATGTAAGATATTAAATTATAAATTTAGGCATCATAGGAGGGCACGTAATAGAACTTAATTATACTATGTGACACCTTAATACTGTATCACGCAGTTTGAAACATTCAAAACAAAATGTGTCCTGATGGGCAATGAAATTGCTTGGACAGAATCTTTCAAAATTAATACTGACCATAATACACAAGTATGAAACCTTGGCATCTATCCAATAAAAGATTTTCCTTCTGATAAATGGATTTCTCTCAGTTACTACCTGCTAAAAAGTGTCCTTCTGTGGTTTGTCTGACCTTCAGGGGGTAATTTGGCCACATCACACTACTTCTATTTCCATGATTGACCAAAAAATCATCCTCATTCCCATCTAAAGAGTTGATCTCATCTGACTGTGGCTGATCAAAGGGGTCCACCACAAGTTTAGCCAAAATTTTGGTGAACACTTTTTTGATGGATAGTGACTAACTGGTGCTTTCCGAAATTGTCCACCTCAAATTAGGATAAACTTCAGGAGGATAAATTTATTATGAATACCAAATGAACTGAAGAATACTTTTGCCCTAGCTACTCTGCATCATAAAAGTGTCCAACTGAGGTTTAGCCATAATTCAGGTAGACACTTTTGGAAAGGCACAGTCTGATGGGTTTAATATCTATATATGGCAATAAGTATCAGTTTTTTATCAACATGGAGCTAGAATTAATTTAATATGGCCAAAGTGTCCACCTGAAGTTTGGCCAAAATACAGGTGGAATTTTTTATGAGGATTACTTGATGAAATGAAGAAGACTTGCAATTACTTTCCATCATAAAATTTTCAAACTTAAGTTTATCAAAAATTGTGGTGACACTTTTTCCAGATCCAGTCATATGGGATCAACTCTCTATATGGCAATGAGAATCAATTTTTAGTCAATCATGGCATTAGAAGTAATTTTATATGGAAAAACTTTCCACCTGATTTTTGGCCAAAAATAAGTTGGAAATGTTTATGAGGAATACTAGATTAACTAAAGAAGACTTGCACCCTACTACTGTCCATCATAAAAGTGTCCACCAGAAGAATTCTCAAACTTGTGGTTGACACCTTTGGCCTGGTCCAGCCATATGGGATCAATTCCGCATATGGAAATGAGGATTTAATTTGGTCAATCATGGTACTAGAAGTAATTTGATATAGATAAAGTGTCCGACTAAATATTGGAAAAAAATCAGTTGAAAACTTCATTTAGTTTTTCAAAAAATCAAATTAAGTAAAATTTTATTCCTGATGATGCCCATTTTATCCAACACATCTTCTGAGCCTTGAAAGTAGGCATTTAGCTTGAATTTTGAATTTCATATAAAATCCCTATTATTCAACCTATTTCTTTTTATACCTTTTTTTTCTTTTAGATATCAATTAATTTTATGTAAAACAAATCATTTTCATAGTTTTTTACCTGTATTTAATAGAATTATTAAAGGTTTAACATCACCCTTTAAGCATTTGGCACATGTTTTTTTGCTATACTAATAAAAATAATAATATACTGGTAACAAAAAATTGATCAAATGATAAAATATTAATAAAACAGAAAGATCAAATACCAGTGGATATGTTTTAAAAAAATACCAGTTGCACTGAAGAAGAGCTGCACCCTAGATACTCACCATCAAAAAATTGTCCAGCACAAGTTCAGCCAAACTTGTGCTGGACACTTTTGGTCAGTTGCAGTCATATGAGATCAATTCTTGCTATGGCAATGAAAAAATTTTTTTGGATAAAAACTTCACTAGAAGTAGTTTTACATAGCCAAATTTTCTACCTAGATTTCATCCAAACCACAGGTGCACAATATTTTATCTTTGAAAAAAAGTCAATTTAGTACAATTTATCCCTGATGGCTCTCATTCACTTCAACACCTCTACTGGCCTTTGATAGTAGGAATATTACTTGGATTTGTTTTTTCATATTTGATCCCTTTAACTTAATTTTTTATTCCTAATATTGCTTTTGGATATCAATTAAAAATTTTTAAAATAAATTATTTTCATATTTTTATATATTTATTTAATAATATTATAAATGGCATAAAATCACCTGGTATGCATTTGGCACATGAGTTTTTTCTATACTTATAAAATTAATAATATAATGGAGACCAGAAATTAATCAAATGATATTAATGAGTGAAGAACAAATATAAAATACCAGTAGACATGTTTGTAAGAAATACTAGATGAACTGAAGAAAAATTCTACCCTAGCTACTCTACATTAAAAAAGTGTCCAGCACAAGTTCGGCCGAACTTGTGCTGGACACTTATGGTCAAGTGCAGTCAGATGGGAGCAATTCTCTCTATGGAAATGAAGATAAATTTTTGATAAAAAATTACACTAGAAGTAGTTTGATATGGCAACATTTTCATGCTGAAGTTTTGGTAAAGCTCAAGTGGATTTTTTTTTTATTTTTACAAAAAAGAAAATTTAGTGCAAGTTTAGCCCTGATTGTTCTAATTTAATTCAACATCTCTTTTTTCTGTTTATGGCAGGAATTTAACTTGGATTTTAATTTTTATCTTTGATTTCTTTTATTTTACTTTATTCCTCTCATATTGCTTTTGGATAGAAGTTTATTTTTTGTAAAATAAATCATTTTCATATTTTTTTACCTTTATTTAATAATATTATAAAAGGTGTAACATCACCCAGTATTCATTTGGCACACAATTTTTTGCTATACTGATAATATTAATAATATAATGGTGACAAAAAACTAATCAAATGATAAATATGAGTGAGGCACAAAGATTTAATAACAGTGGAAATATTTATAAGAAATTTCAGATGATTAAAAATGACTTGCACCCTGGATACTCTTCATGATAAAAGTGTCCAGCACAAGTTTGGCCAAACTTGTGATGGACACTTTTGGTTGCATGCCGTCAGATGCAATCAATTCTTTTTATGGAAATGAGACTGAATTATCACTCCATCATTGCACTGAAAGTAATTTTACATAGACAAATTGTCCCCTGGAAGTTTTTCCAAACCTAATGTAGACAATTTTTTCCTTTGGTAAAAAGTAAATTTGATCCATGTTAATCTATGATGGTTCCCATTTTTTCTGAAGCCTCTACTGGCTCATGATAGCAGAAATTATACTTAATATCTTTATTTCATGTTTGATCACTTTAATTTTAATCTTACCCTTTTATTTATCCTTTAGCTTTTAAATATCAAATTTATTTTGGTAAAACTTATAACTTTCACCTTTTTTTATATTTATTATATTATATTATTAAAGTTGTAAAATCATCCAGTGTACATTCATTACACAATTTTTTGCTATACTAAAAACATTAATAATATAATGGTGACTAAAAAATAATCAAATAATAAATATGGATGACACAGAAAGATCAAATACCCATAGACATTTTTAAAATGAATATAAGATTAACTGAAGAAGACTTGCACTCAAGCTACTCTCCATCATAAAAGTGTCCAGCACAATTTCAGCTGAGCTTGTGCTGGACACTTTTGGTTGCATGCAGTCAGATGGGATAAATTTACTCAATGGAAGTTAAAATGAATTTTTGCTCAATCATTTCACAAGAAGTAGCTTTATACTGCTATACTATCCTCCTGATTTTTTGGAAAACATCAGGTGGACACTTTTATTAATTTTAAAAAAAAGAAAAAATATTCCAAATCTAGAACTGGTGGTGCAAATTTGGTCTGAAAACTCAAATTATCTTTGATGGCAGAAATTTTATTTGAATGTTTAATTTCATATTTAATCACTTTTATTTTACTTTTTTATTCCTGTTTTTGCTTTCAAATATCAATTCATTTATTGTAAAACTAATAATTTTCATATTTTTTTAACTTTTATTTAATAAGATTATGAAAGATGTAGCATCTCCTAGTATGCATTTGGCTTACAAATTTTTTCAATACTAATAACATTAATATTATAATGGTGAAAAACAATTAATCAAATGATAAATATGAATGACACAGAAAGATCATACACAAGTGGATTTGTTTATAAGGAATACCTGATGAACTGAAGAAGACCTGCACCCTAGATACTCACCATCATAAAAGTGTCCAGCATAAGTTCGGCCGAACTTGTGCTGGACACTTTTGGTTGCATGCAGTCAGATGGGATAAATTACTCTATGGAAATGAAAATGACATTTTGCTCAATCATTGCACACTAAGTAGTTTGATATTTCCAAAATGTCCTCCTGATTAATTTTCAAAATCATCAGGACACTTTCTTTGGTTTAACAAAAAAGAAAATATAGTGCAAGTTTAGCCCTGGTGGTGCACATTTGATCTAACACCTCTACTTGTTATTGATAGTGGGAATTTTCCTTAGATTTTTTTTTCTTATTTTATCCCTTTTATTTTACTTTTTTATTGCTCATATTGCTTTGGATATCAATTTTTAATTTTTAAAATAAATAATTTTCATACTCTTATACCTTTATTTAATAATATATGATTAAAGGTGGAACACCACCTGGTATGCATTTTTCACACAAGTTATTACTATAGTAATAACATTAACAATATAATGATGACAAAAAATTAATCAAATGGTAAATTTAAATGACACAGAAAGATCAAATTCCAGTGGAAATGTTTATAAGAAATCCCTTTTGAGTTTAAGAAGATTTGCTGTATGCCTACTCTCAATTATAAAAGTGTCCAGCACAAGTTCGGCCGAACTTGTGCTGGACACTTTTGGTTGCATGAAGTCATATGAGATAAATTCTCTCTATGGCAATAAAAATGATATTTCACTCAATTATTGAAGTAAAGAATGTTTAATATTGTAAAATTGTCCCCTGGATGTCTGTCCAAACCTCAGTTCAAAATTTGTTAGCTATACATAAAAGTAAGTTTAGACCAAGTCTTGACCTAGGGGTCCCCAACTGTCCCAACACCACTTCTGGCTCTTGATAGTAAAAATTTTACTTGTATTTTTTATTTCGTATTTGATCCCATTCATTTTCATTTTACTTTTCTATTACTCTTTTTAATTTTAAATATCAATTTATTTTTTTAAAAACTAAACATATTCATATTTTTTTAACTTTATATAATAATATTATTAAAGTTGTAACATCACCAATTTTGCATTTGCCATGCAGGTTTTTGCTATACTAAAAACATTAATAATATATATGGTGACAAAAAATTAATTATAAGATAAATATGAATGATAAAAAAAAGTTAAAAACCCAATAGAAATGTGAAAAACAAAAAACTGATGTACTGAGAAACACTTCCACCCTAGCTACTCTCCATCATAAAAGTTTCCATCACAAGTTCGGCCGAACTTGTGCTGGACACTTTTGTTCAGGTGCAGTCAGATGGGATCAATTCTCTCTGTGGAAATTAAATTTAAAAAAATTCTAAATAATTACATTAGAAGTAGTTTGGTATGGCTGAATTATTTACCTTGAGTTTTTCCAAACTTCAGGTGAAAAATTTTTTATCTTTAAAAAAAATTAAATTTTATCAAATTTAGCCCTGATGGCACCCATTTGTTTCAACACCTCTACTGGCTCTTGCAGGCAGGCATTTTTCTTGAATTTTTCTTGAATTTTTCTTTTTCATATTTGATCTCTTTTACTTTACTTTTTTATCACTCATGTTACATTTGGATATTAATTTATAATTTTGGAAAACAAATCATTTTCATATTTTCTTAACATTTTTTTAATAATATTATAAAAGGTGTAATATAACATGGCATGCATTTGGCGCACAATTTTTTTCTGTACTAATAAAATTAATAAAATTCTAATGACAAAAAATTAATCAGATAATAAAATATGAATAACACAGAAAGATCAAATACCATTTGACATGTTTTAAAAAAATAACAGTTGCACTGAAGAAGACCTGCACCCTAGCTACTCTCCATCATAAAAGTGTCCAGCACAAGTTTGGCCGAACTTGTGCTGGACACTTTTGGTCAGGTGCAGTCAGATGGGATCAATTCTCTCTATGGAAATGAAAAAAATTATTTGATAAGAAACTTCACTAGATGTAGTTTGATATAGCTGAATTATCCACCTAGAGTTCATCCAAACCACAGGTACACAATTTTTTATCTTTAAAAAACAATCAATTAAGTACAATTTATCCCTGACAGCTCTCATTTGGTTCAACATCTCTACTGGCCTTTGATATTAGCAATAATACTTGGATTTCTTTTTTCATATTTGATCGCTTTAAACTA
Source organism: Hemileia vastatrix (assembly GCA_030280995.1). Lineage (NCBI taxonomy): Eukaryota > Fungi > Basidiomycota > Pucciniomycetes > Pucciniales > Zaghouaniaceae > Hemileia > Hemileia vastatrix. Next base: position 24,472,708 of record JASXTE010000001.1, on the reverse strand, counting down.
ATTTTTTATTCCTCATATTGCTCTTGGATATCAATTAATAAATTTTAAAATAAATTATTTTAATATTTTTATACATTTTTTTAATAATATTATAAAATGTGTAACATCACTCAGTATGCATTTGGCACACGATTTTTTGCTATACTTATATAATTAATAATATAATTAAGACAAAAAATAAATCTAACAATATGTATGAGTGAGGCACAAAGATAAAATACCAGTAGACATGTTTGTAAGAAATACCAGATGAACTGAAGAAAAATTCTACCCCAGCCGCTCTCCATCATAGAAGTGTCCAGCACAAGTTCGGCCAAACTTGTGCTGGACACTTTTGGTCATGTGCAGTCAGATGGGATCAATTCTCTGTATGGCAACAAAAAAATTTTTTTATCAAATTTCACTAGAAGTAGTTTGGTTTAGCTGAATCATCCATCTGCTGTTCTGCCCAATATCAGGTGTATAATTTTTTATCTTTAAAGAAAAGGTCACTTATTACAATTAAGCCCTGATGGCTCCCATTTGCTTTAACACCTCTACTGGCTCTTGATAGCAGGAATTTTACCAGTATTTTTTTCATATTTTAACTCTTTGACTTTTATTTTACTCTTTTATTCGTCTTTTTACTTTTAAATTTCAATTTAATTTTTGTAAAACTATTCCTTTCCATATTTATTTACATCTATTTTAAAAAATTATTGAAGGTATAACTTCACATGATATGCATTTGGCACACAAGTTTTTGCTATACTAATAACACTAATAATATAATGGTGATAAAATATTAATCGGATGATAAATATGAAAGATACAGACTGATCAAATACCAGTAGACATGTTTATGAGAAATACAAGATGAACGAACTGAAGAAAATTTCCACCCAAGCTACTCTCCATCATAAAAGTGTCCAGCACAAGTTTGGCCGTACTTGTGCTGGTCACTTTTAGTCACATGCAGTCAGATGGGATCAATTCTCTATATGGCAACAAAAAAACATTTTTTTATTAAACTTCACTACAAGCAGTTTTGTTTAGCTGAATCATCCACCTGTTGTTCTTCCCAACCTCAGGTGTATAATTTTTTATCTTTAATAAAAAGGTCACTTATTACAATTTAGCCCTGATGGCTCCCATTTTTTTCAACACTTCTACTGGCTCTTGAGAGCAAGAATTTTACTAGTATTTTGTTTTTCATAATTGATCTCTTTGAGATTAATTTTACATTTTTATCCCTCATATTGCTTTTGTATATCTATTTATTTTTTGTAAAACAAATCATTTTCATATTTTTTTACCTTTATTTAATAATATTATAAAAGGTGTAACATCACCTGGTATGCATTTGGCACACAAGTTTTTGCTATACTTATAATATTAATAATATAATGGTGACAATAAATTAATCAAATGATATATATGAGTGAGGCACAAAGATCAAGTACCAATGGACATGTTTATAAGAAATACCAGATTAACTGAAGAAAAATTCTACCCTAGCTACTCTCCGTCATAAATGTGTCCAGCACAAGTTTGGCCGAACTTGTGCTGGACACTTTTTGTCACATGCAGTCTGGTGTGATCAATTCTCTCTCAATCATTGAGCTAGAAGTTGTTTGATATGGCTATATGGTTATGCTGAAGTTTTTTTAAACCTCAGATTGGCACTTTTTTGTTTTTCAAAAAAGCAATTATAGTCCAAGTTTAGCCTCACTGGTGGACATTTGCCCCAACATGTCTACTTGCTCTTGATGGCAGTATATTTATTTTAATTTTTTATTTCATATTTGATTCCTTTAATTTTACCTTTTTATCCCTCATATTGCTTTTGTATATCAATTTATTTTTTGTAAAACAAATCATTTTCATATTTTTTTACCTTTATTTAATAATATTATAAAAGGTGTAACATCACCCGGTATGCATTTGGCACACGAGTTTTTGCTATACTTATAATATTAAAACATAATGGTGACAAAAAATCAATCAAATGATAAATATGAGTGAGGCACAAAGATCAAATACCAGTGGACATGTTTATAAGAAATACCAGATGAACTGAAGAAAAATTCCACCCTAGCTAACCTCCATCATAAAAGTGTCCAGCACAAGTTCGGCCAAACTTGTGCTGGACACTTTTGGTCACATGCAGTCTGATGTGATCAATTCTCTCTATTGCAATGAAGATGAATTTTTCTTCAATAATTGCACTAGAAGTTGTTTGATATGGCAAAATTGTCATCCTGAAGTTTTGGTAAAGCTCCAGTGGATTTTTTTTTATTTTTACAAAAAAGAAATTATAGTCCAAGTTTAGTGCCACTGGTGGGCGTTCACCCCATCATGTCTACTTGCTCTTGATGGGAGGAATTTCACTTTAATTTTTTATTTCATATTTGATCCCTTTAATTTTACCTTTTTATCCCTCATATTGCTTTTGGATATCAATTTATTTTTTGTAAAACAAATCATTTTCATATTTTTTTACCTTTATTTAATAATATTATAAAAGGTGTAACATCACCCAATATGCATTTGGCACATGAGTTTTTGCTATACTTATAATATTAATAATATAATGGTGACAAAAATCAATCAAATGATAAATATGAGTGAGGCACAAAGGTCAAATACCAATTAATCAATAATTCTTTTTAATATTATAAATTTTTTGATTAAATAAAATGGTAATAATGAATTATATTTTTCATCCACAATTCCACTCTAATGATTCCCACTGCACAAAAAGGGTTCACTTGGTCCTTTCTTTACTGCTTGTGCATATATTTTATTGCCCACAGTACTACAATATTTTGTAGTGATTATCCCACATCTGATTCAGGAATATTTTTAAACAATATAAGTTTTTTTTAAAAAAGACCTTATCATATCCAATATCCCACAAAAAATACAATCTGTTTTTGTATTAAAGCCCATTAATTATTAAGAAATTGTTAAAATAATTAGATTAGAACCTGGCACAGCTAGATCCATACCAACTGACCTAAAGTCTTTTCAATATTGAAAACAATTAAATAAAATTATGATATCATACTAAATTATGGGCACCAACCATAATTCAGCACTTCTCATTTGCTCTGCTACAAAATGAGTGCATGTAGCATTTTTCTAACGTCGGACTGTTTTTCTTCCTTCCCTCACACCTTTAGTCCAGAATGAAAATTTAGTATGAGTTTTGGTCAAAATGGTTTGCCAGTGTTATCTGTATGCAATATGAATTCATATTGCATATTTCTATTTATGCATAAAATATACTTGTTAAGCATCATTTTTTTTGCATTTTTCAATCATTATGCATATTTATGCATATTCATATGCATATTCATTATAAAGATTTATATGCATATTAATATATTTTATTCATATACGTATATGCAACTTTTTTTTGTATATTCAATATGCATATTTTTAATGAATATTCAATATGCATATTTTTATGCATATTAAATATGCATATTTTTTATGCATAATCACTATGCATATTTTTATGCATATTTTTATGCATATTTTTATGCATATTTTTTATGCATATTTATTCTTCATAGTCATTATGCATACACTTTGGATAGGCAATTCACATCAATTTTTAGCATGCAATAAGTATCCACCATGCAAATTCAAATGCATATGCATCTATATCATACACGCAACATATATTCAAGTTTAATATTTGAATATTAAGGTATGCTAAGTGATGTTGTTCAACCTTTTGCCAAACCTGAGATTAACTGATGTTCAATGTGGTTCTTAAGCTCTGCTCAAGGAGGGATTGTTCTGGATTAAATCTATGACAGTTTATTTTTTCAATGTTTTTTCATCAGATTTAAAAACATCTTTCTGACGGTTTCAGGATGGTTTCCCAACAGTTTCCTGACAAATTCCTAATAGTTTCAAAAAGAGGGAACTGCTAGCAGTTCACCCCCAGATTTCCCATGGTGTAAATAAATAAAATGTATAATTTATCATTTTTTTATTGTTTTTTTTGGGTGGGCGAGTGTCAGCCTGTATATCCCCAGGACTGAGTAAAAATTGCTTATAAGTTATGCTAAACACATGAAATATACATGGGAATAATAAATTAGAGTACACAAATAGTATACATAAGTAAAATTATGATAATACACAAAAAATGCCATTATAACACCTTATATACACGCATAAATCCACCTTTTATAGGTCTTATGTACTTAATATTAAGTTGGAATATGTTAGGGTAATCTTAAGAACCTTAAGTATAAGGCTACATAATTTTCAAGTACACTTAAAGCTGTTATATTCATTGTTTTAAGCAAAAAACAAGAAATGCGCTTTTTTTCACTTAAAAGTTGACTATATGCGCTATAAAATTGAGAATATCAAAATTGCGCTTTGACAGATCAATTGGGCTCATTTAGGACTATTGATTTGGCTATTTAAATGCATAAAAATAACACTTTTAAAATTTGGTGTTTTTTATGCCAGAAATGGCTTCTGTGTACTGGCCACATACTGCCTGCTTTTTTCCCATGTGAATAGCTTCATTTTTAGCAAATTTAGCTTTTTCACACTATAATTACCCCACATTCTACGCCCACTGTGGGGAAACACACTAAAATAGGCAACAGGCACTTATTTAGTGTCCTAGCTTAATTAATAGTGCATTGACCTTGTTTATATGCACTAATTTCATTAATAACCTCATTCTTTGCATCTTATTTCATCACCACACTTAAATTCGCCTAATTTTAGTCAAAGATTTACCCATGCAAGCGCCTGCCAAGGACTGCATGTAGTTACCCCACATCTCACGCTCTTTTTTAAGTTTTTTGTTGGTTTCTCAGTCAATTTTGGTTATTTTTGGATGGGAATTTCATGTAGTATAATGTCAGGATTAGCCCCTCCATTTCTACAGTAAATCCCCCTTATTATTAAGCTATTATTAACCTTAAAAAGTCTCCTTTAGTCTTTTATATTATTTTTTTATACGCATATACTCTCTTTTTGTCTTTTTCTTTAATTTTGATGGATTTCCCTTATTATTACAGGATTTTGGCGGTTGTTACTTGTCTAATTATGTCATGAATCACTAGGGATGTTGATGGGAAGGTCTATTAGTGGATTTGAGGCGTCATTAACTGTGTATTGGATGGTATATCAAGGGATTTATTGGGGAACTCAGTGTGTATAAAAGGAGGAGGTTTTTGGGTATTGTTTCTGCATTCTTTATCATTTTACAATTTACCAATATAACCAAATAAATTACAATACATATCAATTAGTACTTTTATAAGACTTTTGAATAGTATCTTAATTTTAAAATCTATTTTTCTACCAACTACAAAGATTTTCAGCCATATATAAAGATAGTGAGAGTTATATTACTGAGACCTTTAAATTTGATTATATTTTAAAACTTAGTGGATTAATACTACAGTATTCATTCAGGAATATTTAAATCTAATAGACAACTGAACATTTAAGCTAGTTTCAAGCGTTTGTACTTGACCTTAGCCTGACAAATATTGACGGGATGGGACGAGAATGTGAGTGTGCAGCAAGGTAGAAGCCATATCCAGAGAGTAGTCCAAGATGTGGTTATGGAAGAAATTTGTGCAACATGTTGTTATGACACAAAGTTGTCCAAGATGTGGTTATGAAAAATTGAGTAAAAAAATGTCGGATAAGAGGTGAACATTGACACGTAAAGTGTCTAATAACCCAATTATTAGAAAAAATAATTGTGGAAGATAATTGGGGTATGCAGATTATTTTCTGCAATTAATTTAATTGCAGATTGGTCAACATTGATACCCCTATTATTATTTTTTTTGGGGGGGAGGAGGAGGAGGATATGAAGGTAAAGAAGATGTAGGCGATTATATAGTAAAAGAATAGCATGAAAATTTAATAAATTAAGAACTTTTTTCGTATGTAGGAGCGATTGAGTTTGTAAAAAATATTAACAATCAAAGATGACAGGAAATTTACAGGCAAAGAACAGGGTGCTAATGAGAATGAAGAAGAGATAGACAAGTTTGACGAAATTAAGTTAAAGATAAGAGAGAGAGAGTGGGAGAGGGAGGGGGGGTAAATTACAAATTGAGGGAAGGATAAGAAAGGATTGATGAGATTAAGATGAAGAAGAGGATTGGGAGGAAGATAGAGATGATGATGAGAGTGACGAGTATCAGTGAAATAGGACTTTATGGTGAAATCAGCACTTTTGGTTAAGAAAGTGCGGATTTGAGTGAAATAAGTGACTTATTTTATTTTGAAATCCACCAGTATTGGCACTAGTGTGTTTTTGAAATCCGCACTTATTTAAGTGCGGATTAGGTCAAATTTAAGTGCGGATTTTCTAGAACTGACACCCCCTAATAGGGGGTGTCAGTTTAATGTTAAAGTTAATTTGAAGAATGCTCAGGATAATATTTGCATTGAAATTTCAATCAGATATCTATCAAGACAGAGATTTACCTTGTGATAATATATTAAAATATATATAAAGTTATGATTATTAAAAAAAATTTAGAAAAAAAAATACTTAGGAAATTGAAGAAAAAAAATTAAAAAAATTTATTTAAAAAATATATTTGAATTTATTGAAAATAAATTGAATTAATTTTTTGTAGATGGTTATATAAAAATTAAAAGTTTATGTCCAAATTTAAAACATGTAAAAAGTTCTTGTATGACATTTTAAGTGGGATTGCTTGGAGCCTAGGATCAACATGTGTAACTGACAATCAGTACAATATAGGAGATTAAAATTTAATAATGTCATCCCAAAACTCATGTTTAAATTTGTGGAATAATATTTAATTATAGATTTTATTTAAATTAAATGCCTTCTTCTAATTTTTACTAAAGATCTTTTTGACTTTTGAGTTCTATTGTAGGTTTTTTTTCCCAAAATATTTTATAGATATTGAAATTTGACTTATTTTTCAAATATATTTATAATTATTATCCTCATGAAATGAAATTATTGGAAAGAATGAATGTATTACTATTTATTTATTAATTTCAATATTTCATTACTTTTGATTTTATTAATTTTATCATTGATATAAGTAGTAAAAACTTATGTATCTTGAATTACTGTATATCTATACAAAGCCTTAAAATAGAATAAAAATTCTGTTAAATTTAAAATGAAGGTCTTCACTTTAGTATAACAGGGTGAAGAATTTAATGCCATAACTCAGTATTCATATGATTAAAATAAAGCTGCTTCTATAGTAAGAAATTTAAGATTAAGGTGAATTCTGATTTTTTGTAATACAATAGCATCCACTCTCTTATTTTTAAAAACCCTTATTTCAATTTTTCTCAACCACTTTTTCTAATTTTCTCACTCTTGCTAGTATCTTTATATGTCATCATATTTTCTCAACACATGTATTTCTACCTTCCTTTCACCTTTCTCTCCTCCATTTTCTTTCACTCTCTATCCCCCAAATCTTAACCTGTTTCTTGTCTCATAAAATAGCTCCCCACTCCTTCCAATATCCTTCAATAAAAAATTAAACCCATTCTGATCCCTTTTTCTAGCCTCAATTATATTTACAGCCTCTTTAAACCCATTTTACTTCCCTCTATACCCCTTTTTTTCAACCCATATCTCCAATTTTCATCATCACCCTTTGACTTTTTCTACACTTAACCTCTCATCAATCCCTTTTAATCTTCTTATCAAAAAAATATCTTAGTTTCTATGAGCTATAACAGTCATAAAGGTTTGTGTAAGTGTTAAATAGGGATGGAGAGAAGTGGAAAGGAGTAGGGATTCTTTCAAAGGCTCAGAAAGCATTTGATAGCAGAAAAAAGGCTTTAAAATCATGTAAAAAAGTGTGTTTAGAAAAAAGAAAAGAAATTTTCAACAAGGGAATAATATTAAAGAAAATTATTTATTTAAGAGAGAAGGTAGGGATTGAGAGGTAAGTAATAGTTTTCTAAAAATAAAATAATAATAAATTGTGAGAAGTATCAAATATAGCATGGAAACAGGAATGGAATCAATTTAAAAAAACAAATAGAAATAAAATAAACCATTTTTATACTATTCATTCCAATTAAATTTCATTTCATGTCTTTCTTTTTTCATATTTTGAACATTAAGGATTGATATACACCATGGTAAATCTAGGGGTGAACTGATAACAATCCCCTCTCCTGAACTTTAGAGTGTCCCTTCTTTATGCCAGGTTTATGAATACTTTATAAACATAAGTAAATTAGAGTTAGATTTACATTTATTCTCAGATTGTTCTAAAAATTAAACTTAATTGATCTCAAGTTATGCATAAGTTTATCAACTATAACCATGATTTTATCTTTCATTGAGCACACATTGAGCACATATTGATCAAACATAAGATTTTAAATATCCAATATTATTATCAATTTAGAAGATGAAAAATTATTCCTTAACATACCTAAGCATTACTTTACATCCAAAAAATAAACCATAAAATTATGAAAGTAAATTTAATTTACAATCATGATATCTTTTACTAAGGAATTGCAACAATAGATAAATTTAGCAAATTTTTTGACAACAAATATTAATAACTATAGGGATTGAAATAACTTATGCCATTCCTATTTTCAAATTTTAAAAAGAATATAGTCACTTCTCACTTCAAATCTATTAATTCTTTGTAAAACTAAATTTTGTATAATTTTTTTTATTTTACCTAAAATATAAGACCTACAGGCTTTTAAAAATAAAATCTTCACTTACTTAATTAAAAGAAATATTTATATTTAAATAAAAATAAAAAGTCATTAAAGTGTATAACTTGAAATTTTGTTATGGAAATTAATATGCAAGTTTTTGTATTTAAATATTTAATGCTAATATAAATCACTTTCACAAGTTTTGGTATGAGTACATGTGAAATAGTAACTTCATTTAAAAGTTGAAACCAATATAATGTCAAAAATATTTACAAACTTTATTTCAATTTAATATTTATCTGTAAAAAATTTTGAAAGTAATATTTTATTCATCTTCTTAAAGATCTCTTCCTCCTCCTCTACCCATCTACTTTTTGATAGTGGGTCTCAGACTTGAACAAATATGCCTGGTGGATTTCATTTGAAAACTGCCTCATAAACACACCATGAAACATGGTTGATTTGTTACCTGACATCCCAAACATGGGGTCTTATACATCCTACTTTAGTGCAAACTTTCCAACCACAGCTCAGCCCACCAATATAAATATCCTCCTAATTCACCACACATCACATCTTTCCCCTCCCACTTTTTTGATAAAAATTTTCACACACAATTCCCCAGTAAGTTTTGCACTTTTCATTCATTTCTTTATCAACAATTCCTGATAAATTTTCTATCATCAAAACTCTGTCATCATTCTAATCACACTAAAAAATTCTCAACACAACTCTTTTAAATCCTTTTTTCATGCTCTCAAAATGATTAAGTTGCATGTAATTTCCACTTGGGTTTGTTATTTTATTTTTGAAAAATCACTTTGATTTTGAATTTTTACTGAAAGAATATTTTTTACCCTTCCTTATTCATTTTGGTTAATCATCTCAACATGAAGTTGCATATTTTCAGAAATTGCATAATTTTTCATTCTTTCTGTTTTTCAATTATCCCTCATATCCTTTTATTCATCTTATCTCACTTCCTTAACTCTTCTTCTATTTATTTTATCCATCACTTCCTGAACTTCTATCTGGTCCTTTTACATCTTTGAAGACATCTCATCAGGTAAGTCATTCTCCCACCATTGTTTTTTCAATTTTAACTGATTTTCTTCTTCTAAATTTGTGTTTTTTATTCTTTTTTATTTCTTTTTTTGTATTCTCAAATCACATTTCATTTTTTAAGAAGGTTCTTCAGAAACCTGGCTTTCAAATCCACCAAGAAAAATCTGATTTGGCTCACTGGTCATTGAGATATTTATCATCCACTTGGCTCAAAATTCCATCAACTTTATCTTAATCTTCTCAAGTAGTTCTTACTCTGGAAAAAATATCATACTTATAAATAACATAGGTAGCTAAAATAGATCTTTTTAGCCAATTTATAATCCCTGGCTTTAATTTTTATAACCCTTGTTTAATTTTCTTTAAGGTCAAAAAAAAGAGTCAGAAATAGGGTATAGGTTATTTAAATGAAATATCCTTTTGTTGGAAGACTCTCCAGAAGTATGGCTTTTATTTCCAGCAAATGGAATTGAATTTGGTCCAGTGGTTTCTGAGATATCTGCTTCCAAATTTGAGTCTTGTTTCATAGACAAGTTTACATTTCTTAAGTTCAATGTTGCATAATATGCATATAGGGCTTATGCAATCTATTTCAAATTTTAACTCAGGATTTTGGCTCTGAATTTGTCAGTTAAATATCTGTTTTGGATGAGTAATTCCTATTTTGTGATTTTTTTCATGAGGATGAATATTAACATTTGCTGAATTTTTGCACATTCAAATCTCAGATTATTTTGATTACAGGTTCTCTAGAGACATGAATTTCATTTCAAGAAAGAAGAATCAATTTTGGCTCAGAAATTTCTGAGATATCCAATTTTAAAGTTTAGTCACCACACAATATTTGGGGGGGACTTTCTAGCAAGTCCTCAACTTGAAGTCAGATGGAACTCAGACTGGAATTATACTGAACTCTGACTTTACTCAGACTGATATTTACTTTGGCCTTATCTTGAGCTCTTAACCAAAAATGGATGAGTCTGTGCTGGAATAGTAGTGGAAGTTTAATGAAAAATTTATAGAAATAATAACAAGGGAAGATTAATAATCTGATCCATTCACCGAATTTTTTTTATAAAACTCATTTTCATTTTCATTTTGAATTTCGCTTGACCATTTAAAAGACTGAAAATTATACTATTTATTTCAAAAACATCACTTTTAACCTCTCTAAGGATTTTATTCTATTTTTTTTTGAAAAAATATAAAATAAGATCAGTGGATCTTTTTATTGATAACTCTTTTTAACCAAGAATTTGAAGCTTTTATTTTTTAATTTAAACCTTATTGTCACGCTCTACATGAGACTCGAGGCAAAAGCAGCTCATCAAATCAATAATACTGAGGTCTAAATCCATACTCAAAGCGCAGAAAGCAATTCTCCATAGCAACTGCGACTTTTCTTTGTGTACTCACTATTCAACCACGCTAGTCTAAACTCTAGATCTAAATTAGTCAATCTCTCAATAGTGTGTTTTAGTCTTTTTCTCAATAAGTGACGCACAGCGCAATAGTCAATGTAATAGTACGCTAACAGGTTTATTAAGAGTCTGTGAATTATTAAAAAGGGGTAGTGAGCATGGATGGAATGGTTAGTGGAGGATTAAGGGGTTCACGGATTTTAGTGAGGAGGGTCCAGGTGTAACAGGTGTATTTTAATGGTCTGTGGTGTGCGGAATAGTGGTTGGGTATGAGGTCAATGCAAGGAGGAGTAAGGATATAAAAGGGGTTGGGTTTTCGGTTCGACATTCTTTAGAATTTAATTATAAAACTTATTTATAGTTAATAGTGGTAAAAGCTTTAGGTTAAATCATTATTATTGTATCTTTCCTTATTTTCTTAATAATCATTTCTAAATCCTAAAATCTTTGATTATTAAGTTTACAACCCTTTTTGAGATTTTAAGAATTTTAACATTACCTTTAAATTATATTAGAATTATTCTCAAACATATCTTGAGGCAGTAGCTCTTCCTTTGTGTCATCTTCAAATCACTTCCTTGAACCATCCCTCTGTGCTTTGAAGAAGTCTCTAAACACCTCATCTCACTTTCAGGAACATCCTCGACCTTGTGCGTAGGTTGTCTGGTGACACTTATTACCTGATTTTTTTTGAATTTTTATTATTTCTGATTATGAATTATAATTATTTTCAATTAAATGGATTTATTTAAGAAACGTATTGAACCATCAAAATTCTCAAGTTTTCATTCTATAATACTGTGAAAAGACTCATAATAAAAAAAATAAATGATAGAAATATGTTTTCCTAATATCTGTTTCAATGAATTTCTCTAATAGCTTTTTTACACTAAGCACTAATAATTAATAAATTGTTTCATTATATGTCTATAAAGAATTATAATTCTTATACCAGTGAATTTTAATCCAGTTTTTTACACTTTTGTATGCAAGATGATTAAAATTAAGAGGAAATATCTTTTTTCTCTTTTTTTTTCTATTTAATATTCAACTACTAAGAAGTTTTGAAATATAAATTTATTCAATGTAATACATATATCATATTCTGGAACTCTTCATGATGTATTTCATCAAAATTCCATGTGAATATGGTTATTTGGTAGAGTAATCTCATGAGTTGAAATAATTACTCACTACTTAGCAAATTTTCCATATGAAAGACCAAATTTCAAGCTAGATGTAAAAATTTAAAGATGATAAAAACAAAGTAGTATAAATTTATTTAAACTCTAATTTTAGTGCTTGTTTTTATTTCAATACTGTATTGTGGGAAAATTTCAGTGTAAACCTGGGAATAAGCAGCATATTAAATTTGCACAGTGTTCTCATGTTAATATAGTGCTTCAGGTAAATATTTTGATTGTATTATTGTTCAAGAACTGAATTAACTAGGTAAAAGTGGTACTTTTTCATAATTCTATCAGTTTCAAATTGAAAAGCTATTATATGATATTCATTTTATAAAAATTACACAATAGGTACTTTAGATTATACCTGTGTAGAAAAGCAGCTGTAAAGGCAATCATCTTTTGATTAAAAATAATATTATTCCTTATTTTAAATGAAAAGAAAAAATATTTTGATTCTATGGTGTTGAAAAACAAATTAAATGAAGCATTGCAGGTATGCTTTTTTAGTCATTAGAATTAAAGTTTTGATAGGAGTAATTCACAACTGAACACTTACAGACAATTTTACAATTAAATATATGGGTTCAAGATTTATCAATCATTTATTGGAATTATGATATTTATACTGATTGGTAGATCTTATATGATGTTTCTATTCAATTACTAAGTGTATGAAAAACAATCCCTTTAATATTTTATTTAAACAGAAGAATTTAAAAATTTTCTTTTTGAAATTGGCCTTATCACAAAAATATACTGAAATGATTATATTTTTATAAAAATTAATTTAAATAGAAAAATTTTAAATATTCATAACAGATTTAAAACAAAACATAAATATTAAAATTTGACTTTTTATAAAAATATATATTGATTTAAAAGATATTTACTTATTTTTTTATAAAATTACCAATTTTATCCTGTGAGGCTTCCCTTCAACTTACAAGTTTAAGTCTAAAAAATAAATATGATGCTCTGAATACTCTATATAATGTGTACCTAAGGCAAAAATAATGTTTTTTGAACTACTTTAAATCTAAGCAGATGAGCTGATATCTTTTTTATATAATATAGTTGTATAAAATCAATTTTCATGTAGTTTCTTAATCTGTTAAATGGAAAGAAATAAATTAAAAGCTAAATTATAGATCATCAAAATGTAGAGTAAATTTTCTTTTTCAAAATAATTGACACTGATAAAAAGATTTTTTTTAAATTCAACTAGTTTTTCAAAGACGCTTTAATATAATTTCATACCAATATGATGGCCTCTCACTATTTAAATATATAGATATTATTTTATCATGCCACATATATATGTTATTAATATTAAATTAATTGAGAATTATTTCAAAGAGTTTTTTGTTTAGAATACTTAGTATAATTGAAATAATTATGCATCTAGAAATTATAGAAATAAGATTAAGAAAATTCTACTTAAGAAAAAGCTTTGATGAATTGTGAGCAGAAATTTATTACACTGATGATTTTTTACTTTTGAGAATGCTAAAAATAAATGATAAAAAAAATTTTCAATTTTTTGTAATGATTATCATAAAATTTGAGACAAATTGTCAGCCAGGCTACTAGACTCACCCAGTAAGATAATTGATTATCTTACTGAAGTGAAGCCATGTATTTTTAATACTTATTAATAAAATAATTAATTATTTAAACTAATTTTGTATTAATTAAAAATAACCAGTTAAGTACATTAAGAGAGGTAGATAATTAATAAAAGATAATATGTACCTGTCCCATATATATTTTATTCCCTAACACTGGTGATCAATCATGCAGGAGAGTAGGAATAAAATTAGTATTAAAAAATAATAATAATTAAAAATTCTAGATAAATTCAAATTGTTTTATTAAGAATTGTAAATACCGTTGAATCTACATTTTTAAATCAAATGTTTATTATTAAATGTGACAATCAATTGAAACTTTAGTTTTATTTCAAATAATGCTGATATCTTCCTTGACATTCCATTTAGTGTAAATTCTATTATTTCACATATTCTCTTTTATTTAATTTTTCCCTCTCATACTCTTGTATCAGGAGATATTAATCCCGTATTTTGTTCTCTCACCTTTTGCCTATAAAAGGCCCTTCCATTTTGTGCTTTTTGATCATTCCTTACTTACTTTACAATTTTTTATAACACTTTAGTTAAAACAAATTTATTACTATTTATTATTGTTTTAGTACTTAAAACTATGTAATTCTATTTCATTAATTATAATAATAATTAAAATTTTACCTCTTATCATTTGAGTAAATAATCATCCTTGATTAAGAAATATGTACCAATTTGTTGAGAAGCCGTTTTAATCCTTAATATCCTCGTAAAAACCCTGTACCAAATCTTCTAGACCAAAAGGGGACCTTGACAATTGGGAACCTTTCCGAAATATTGAAGGCGCAGCGTTAATTGAGGCGTAATCAAAGGGACCATCGGTGTACGAGTACCTGTAGAGGACGAGAGAGGCGAGAAAACGACGAACGTCATACGTCACGTGACAAAAGTTTTTGCTGCAAACGGGAATCGAACCACGCTCCAAAACTTAGGTTCATATACTGACTAAACGTCGTATATATTGTGGTAATTATTGATATTACTATTTGTGGTTTACTCTTCACTCTTCTTTTACTACGTATTTCCTTTTACTCAGCACTCTGTAAGTGGAATTAATTTGCTCATTTTACAGGGGGAGGTGTCTGGTAATTTGGAATTTACTTTTATTATTATATTTTTTTTTATTTTTCCTGGTTTACCATAATAGAGCAATAAGTGTTCATAGTCCCAGAAGTAATAAAATAATTATATTTTAATATTAATTATTATAATTTTTCAGTTGACCTTTGTCCTGATTAATATAAATTTTAATTGTTTCAGTTGACAAATTGTCCTGACAATAATTTTTTTTTCTTAATTAATAAATAATTCATATTTAATTACTTCAGTTGACCTTGAGTCCTGGTAGTTCAATCAATTTTTTTTAATTAATAAAACTCATATTTGATTACTTCAGTTGACACTAAGTCCTGGTAATTATTTAGTTGATTTAAATCTTGATAATTATTATTAATTAATTTTAATTTAATTCTTCAGTTGATTATATTATAATCCTGGTTTTAAAATTATTTTTGAATTAATAAATAAATTTTATTTAATTGATTTTTATCCTAAAAATTTTTTTATTTTTATTTTATTTCTGTTAAATAAAAATCAAAAATAAAAAACTAATTCATCTATTGTCTCTTTTCTTCATTTCAGTTAAAGCTTAAAATGAATGATCAAAGTAGCTCTGCTGCACGTGAAGAGGAACTTGACTTGATTGACTATGATGAGCCTACTTCTGTAAGTTTTCCTTTGACAAAAAGAATTTCTCAGATTAATAAATCCTTGCCCCAAACAGGATGTGGAGATGGAAGAAGTGGAGGTCCTAGTAGACAAACCTCAGGATCAGAAGCCCGTAGTAAACCCACAAGAAGAACTTCCAAAAGGCTTCAAGATAAAAAAGTTGCCTCTGCCCCAACAGGTAAAGAACCTGTCATCTCACATAAAGGAGTTAAAGGCAGAAGAATTGAAACTAAAGGCAAAGGTAAATGCTCTGGAGGAGAAGGTGAGAAAAATAGATACCCTCCTTCAAGAGTAGAAGAAACCTCTTCCACCCAAGAATCAACAACAATTGGCTCCCCAGCCCCAGGAGGAGAAGGTGGAAGTGTCAAAGTGGCAGTGGGACTGGTTAAACACCCAGTGGGACAACCTGTCTCAAAACCAGCATCAGTTGACTAAGGCAGGTACGTCAAGACCCACCCAGGTAAACCCCACACCTCATCCCTATCAAGGAGGCAAAAGAAGAATGAAACCAAATATGTTCATACCCAGCAAGCCTTGGTAAGCCCCTCTATTGATTATCAAGTGCCTTTTCTTGTAGCTGATTCTGTTCCTTCAGGTAAATCTGGAAGGGAGGATGAAACCTTGAGACCTGTAGAGGCTGGGAGTAGTAGACAAATCACTCATGTATCTAATCCTTTACTTTTAATTGCTACCTCAATGATTAATCCTGATATGGCTGTGATTGATGAAACTCTTGACCCTGAGTTTCATGAGAGTCTGGAAAGTTACTCAGTTTCCTTATTGAGAAACACTCCAGATGTAGCAAAGATTAATGATGAGTACATGAGAGATTTTATTGCAAAGCAGAATCATATTATGAACAATATGCAATTAACTCAGAAGTTTAATGGTTTATTAACTGAGAAAGGGTATCAATCCTTAAGGAGAGAATTGCAGAAAGTTTCTGATGATTTGTTTAACTATCAGGCAACTCATGAAAAGAAGGTTGCTTTGTTGCAAAATATCAAAAATGATTTGTCTAAATTACAAGATACTGTATCTATCTGTTGTGAAGAGCTGGAGATAGATAAGATGAATCTGAAGAGATTGAATGACCATTATTCATCTTTTCAAAATAAAAATCAGTTATCTTTTGCAACTATCAATGAGAGTTTATCTAGTCTTCCAAGAATGAAAACAAGACTAACAACCATTGAAGAAAAATTGAATTCATTGTTGAATGACATTTCTGTGAAGGAACATATAGTGCAGGATGCTCAAATATTACCTGTGGCTATTTCATCTAAAGTAAAAATAGATCCAGAAATACCTGTTGATACCACTGAGTTTCCATCAAAAATTGATGATGCACCAGGATCTTCAACAGAGGGAATAAACAATGAGATTACAGCCCAATTGGAGAAGTTACAGCTGCTTCTTACTCAGAAACAAGCTAACACTAAGGAGACTCCTTCAAATCAAAAGAATTGGCCAACACTTGACCAAAATCCAACATTTGATGGTGATTCTTCCTCTGATTGGCAAAAATTTATTTGCAGAATTGATAACTTGAAAAACTCTTACAAACTCCCAGATGAGGAAGTTAGGTCTAAGTTAATTTCTTTATTTACCAATGTAGCCCTTATGTGGTATGAATCTGTCCTATTAGATGGGAATGATTACTCATGGGAAGATTGGAAGAAATTAATTAAAGCATAATTTGGGTGCTCCAAGTTTAGGATGGCTCAACAAAGGCAGTATGAGGAAACTATAAATAGTTCTTCTACTGATAAACCTATTGAGTTCTTAGTGAAACTTGTAAAAATCTTGAGGGCAATGGACCCAAATATGGTGTTTGAGTTATGGAAGGACAGGATCCTTTACAAATTACCAATGTCTTTGAGAGACTTAATAGTGGCTATGACTGAGTTCTCCAGAGAACCTTCTTCTTTCATTAATACTTGTAATGAGATCCTTCCAAACAAAAATTATGATGCCAGAATCTTTATTACTAGAACCCCTTTGGTGAAACCCTCCACTTACCAACAGAAACCTCTGGAAAAGGTTGGTAAACCTTCTGCCCCTGTTGCACCTAAAAAGTATGCAACAAACACTTGTTTCAAGTGCAACAAACCTTGGCAGAAGGGCCATGTTTTTGACGAGAAGATAAATCTTGTAGAACAAACGGAGGAGCATGCTGATGACGCAGTAGCACTGGATGATACTACAAGTGATTGTGCCAGCAATATTTCATATGAATCGCAACAAGAAATCTTGATGCTGGAAGAGGATATCCATTATTTAAATACTATTGATATTAATAATAATGATTTATCTACAGTTGAAGATGCTGAGATCATAAAGAACATTGAGGATAGCTCAATTCTTATTGCCCCTCTCAAGGCACCAGTCTTGATTAATGGAACCAGCATTGAAGTTGTTCTGGATTCTGGAGCTGGAGGAAGTGTAGTTTCTGAAAGAGAACTTGCTTCAGTGGATCAAGACTATAAATCAAAACTGATGCCTATCATTTCTGAAAATTGGAGAGGTTATGGCTCTGTTTTGTCCCCCATTGGTAAATACAAAGCCACAGTGTTTTTTAAATATGACCATGGTTTTGTAAGAGCTATTTGTGATTTTGTTGTCATGAAAAATGATAACTTAAGCAATTGGTTTATTGTAGGGAATGATATTTTAACCAAGTATGGCATAAAATTGGATCCCTCAAACCAATGTTTCACAATGGGGATGAATGGGAAGAGAAAATTTAAGATTTCCTCCCCTAAAAAATTATTGAAACCAGAATTGAACACATGTAATTCTGTGGTTCAATATAAAGGAAGATCTACAAAAGAAATGCATGCCCTTATGTCTGAAATTGACATTGCCTCTTTTGGAGAACAACTTTCTGGTGAGGATAAAGATTCCATCATTAACTTGATAAAGTCTTTTCCTATGGCCTTTGCTCATGGGTCACATGAACTGGGATTAGTTAAAGAGGAAATGAAACTTTCATTGTCTTGTCCATTAACTGATATACCACCTTGTTTAAAAAAGAAGCCTTATCCTGCTTCTCCCACAAAGAGAAAAGATATTGAAGACAATATCTCTACCCTTTTGAAAATGAATATTATTGAAAAGGTAGTTGAAACACCTAAATATTGTGTTATCTCACCTGTCCTAATTTCCTATGAGAAAGATAAAGCCAGGTTATGTGGTGATTATAGAGCACTAAATACTTATACTGTTGATGATATCTACCCTTTACATAGAATTAGCTCTATACATGCTACTTTACAGGGAGATAAATATATCAACTGTTTAGATGGTAACAAGGGATATCACCAAGTACCTGTTGAGAAAAATTCTCAGAATTTTCTGATGATTGCCACTCATATGGGTATTTATAAGTACATTAGGATGCCTTTCAGCCCTAAAAATGCCCCTTCAGTTTTTCAAAAAGTCATGGATAACACATTCCATCAGGAGATAATTGAAGGATGGCTGATGGTTTATATTGATGATATCATTATATTCTCAAAAACATTTGAGGACCATCTTAACCACCTGTGTAAAGTATTCCAGAAAATGGATGAAATAAATATGACACTTGCTTTGAAGAAATGTAAATTTGGTTTCCATTCTTTAAAATTTCTTGGTCATGTTGTTTCAGGCTTGCAGATATGTGTTGACCAAAACAAAGTGGCAGCCATACAACAGGTGAAGGTTCCTACTATGGTTAGGGAGCTCCAAAGTTTTTTGGGAATGTGTGGATACTATAGACAGTATATTAAAAATTACCTAGTCATAGCTTTACCCCTTACCCAATTAACTAGAAAGGATGTTTCTTTTGTCTGGAATACTGAAAGACAAAGAGCTTTTGACACTATGAAACACTGTTTTATGTCAGCACCTATTCTTGCTTTACCTGACTTTACTTAGCCATTTGTTTTTTATACTGATGCCAGTTTTATTGGTTTGGGTGCTGCCCTCCACCAAAAACAAGTGATGAATGATAAAGTATCAGAAGTAGTAATTTGTTATATTTCAAGAACCTTAAGAAATAGTGAATTGAAATATGGTGCTACTCAATTGGAATGTTTAGCTGTAGTGTGGGCTCTAGAAAAGCTACATTATTACCTAGATGACCAGAAATTTGAACTTGTCCCAGACTGCAGTGCAGTTAAATCCCTTTTGAACTTGAAAACACCAAACAGACATATGTTCAAATGGCAGTTGGCTGTTCAAGAATACAGAGGGAGAATGACAATTATTCATAGGGCTGGTATTGTTCACTCAAATGTGGATATGTTATCTAGGTTACCTTTACCAAATAATGACTCTAATCCTGCTTATGACCCTGAGGATGAAATTATTCATATACATGGGATATATTTGGTTGATATGGAGGAAGAGCTATTACAGCTTATTCTGGATTCATATGATAAGGACAATTACTTGAAAAAGTTATGCACCATATTAAATGATCCAAAGAATGCTTCAATACAAGCATTAATCAAAACCCTTCCACCAAAGTACCAGAAGGCTTTGGAAAAAGGTAAATTTTCAATTGATGAAGGATATCTATATTATAGGAGAAAGTTGAGTAATGTCATTGTTACTCCTCCTTCTATGAGAGAAATCATCTTGAAAATTAGTCATGATGACATATTAGCTGGACATTTTGATCTTGAAAAAACAATGATCAGAATTAAGAACACTGCTTGGTGGGTTAATATGTCTGAAGACACCAAATTATATGTTGAATCTTGTGATTCTTGCCAAAAATCAAAAAGATTGACTGGTAAAAGAGCAGGATTAATGCAACATATTGAACCTCCTGATGCACCATTGCAAATAATAAACATGGATTTTGTAACAGGATTACCTATTGCTGGTAAAGACAGTTATAACTATTGTTGGGTTATTGTGGATAGATTCACTAAAATGTGTTTATTTATCCCTACTCACAAGGATGTTTCCACTAAAGATTTAGCTTTCTTATGGTGGTCTCATATGTTTAATACTGCTGGTTTTACTAAAGCCATAATCTCTGACAGAGACCCTAAATTTACTTCTGAATTTTGGATGTCTCTGATGGATGTTTGTGGTTGTGATCTGAAAATTTCTACTGCCCATCATCCACAGACTGATGGCTTAGCTGAAAGAATGATTCAGACTTTAGAGGACATGATAAGAAGGTATTGTGCCTTTGGCCTTGAGTATAAAGATAATGACAGATTCACTCATGATTGGGTTACTTTACTTCCTGGGTTAGAATTTGCTTATAACAGCACTATTCATTCTGTTACTCAAAGAAAGCCTTTTGAGCTCTGGCTTGGATATGTTCCAAACACTCCTGCCCAAATTCTCAATAACAAAATACCTAAATTGGATATACATCCTGGTGTAAAGTCTTTTCTTCAAATGCAAAAACTTTGCAGAAATCATGCTCAACAATGTATTGAAAAATCATTTGAATATGAGAAGAAGAGATGGGACAAATCCCATAAAGAATACACTTTTAAAAAGGGTGATGAAGTGTTGATTTCTACAATCCACTTTAACTTACAAGGTAATAACAAATGGAAAGATCCATTTGTTGGTCCATTTGTTGTCAGAAGAATGATTGGAGATAATGCAGTTGAGGTTATTTTGTATTCTCCATATGACAGAAAACATCCTGTTTTTCCAATATCTCTTTTGAAACCTTACACATCCAATAGTGATTTATTTTCAAAAAGGAGGGGAAGACCAAAGAAAACCCCAAATGAAATCACTGAAACAGCAGACATTGAAAAAATTCTAAATGACAGAACAGTCACTGATGAAAAAGGTACAGAATACTTATTGAGATTCAAGAATAAATCATCTGAATATGATTCTTGGATACCTGGGAAGTAGATATCTTATCTTCTTACTCTACTAAAAAAGTATAAAAAGAAAAAATCATAGCATTTTTTATTGTTTTTTTTAGAGTGAGGTAGTGTCAGCCAGGCTACTAGACTCACCCAGTAAAATAATTGATTATCTTACTGAAGTGAAGCCACTCCTTTTTAATACTTATTAATAAAATAATTATTTATTTAAACTACTTTTGTATTACTTAAAAATAACTAGTTAAGTACATTAAGAAAGGTAGATAATTAATTAAAGATAATAAGTACCTGTCCCATATATATTTTATTCCCTAACACTGGTGATCAATCATACATGAGAGTAGGAATAAAATTATTATTAAAAAATAATAATAATTGAAAATTCTCGATAAATTCAAATTCTTTTATTAAGAATTGTAAATACCGTTGAATCTACATTTTAAAATCAAATGTTTAGTATTAAATGTAACAATCAAATGAAACTTTAATTTTATTTCAAATAATGCTGATATCTTCCTTGACGTTCCATTTAGTGTAAATTCTATTATTTCACATACTCTCTTTTATTTAAGTTTTCCCTCTCATACTCTTGTATCAGGAGATATTAATCCCGTATTTTGTTCTCTCACCTTTTGCCTATAAAAGGCCCTTCCATTTTGTGCTTTTTGATCATTCCTTACTTACTTTACAATTTTTTATAACACTTTAGTTAAAACAAATTTATTACTATTTATTATTGTTTTAGTACTTACAACTATGTAATTCTAATTCATTAATTATAATAATAATTAAACTTTTACCTCTTATCATTTGAGTAAATAATCATCCTTGATTAAGAAATATGTACCAATTTTTTGAGAAGCCCTTTTAATCCTTAATATCCTCGTAAAAACCCCGTACCGAATCTTCTAGACCAAAAGGGGACCTTGACACAAATTCTAAGATTTATTTCCATCTTAAAGAAATATGTAGTGTTATGTGAAAAATGACATATAATGTATTCCTTTTTTTCAAATTTTTGATTCATCATGATTTTGAGTTATGATTATTGAAATAATATTTACTGAATAAAAAAAGGTGTAAAATACTTATACAATAATATTTGTTGATAGTTTGGGCATCTTAATTCAGATTTGGTAAAAAATCTCACATAAATAAATAATTTGAGTTAAACCAAAAAATGTAGCAATATGATACAGGATATATTTACATGAAGTAGGATTATGTATTAATTACATCAACAAAAGAGAAAAATAAAGAATTTGGCTGAATAAGATTCCAATAATGAAGAAAAGAAGCTTCCATTGCTTTAGCAATATGTGTAAGGGTGGGAGTATTAAAATTAAGTGGAATAGGCCCAGAATTATCTATTAAGGGTTTGATAATTTCAAAGATATAAAAATTAAAGGTTTTTCAGATTTTTTCCCTGTCTGGATTATTATTAACACTGTATTTTCTAAGGAGGAAAATTTGTGTTATGAATTCTAAACAGTTTGAAGCTGACACAAGCCAGTGGTCCTTTGAGGAAATAAATAAACCAAAAACACCATTAACCAAGTAAAAATTAGGTGATTAATATTTATTTTGTGCATATTCTTTATTCATCTTCTGAATAGAATCATTATGAAACTCATCAAATTTCTGCAACTCTGTTGATTTATTTTTACTCCTTGAATGTCATCGTTTCTTGCTTTGAGCTTGAGATATATTTGCAGAAGCCTGTCTAGATTTGAAAAAAATTATTGAAATTATGAAATCAATTATTATGTTTCTAAATTGGAACAGAGAAGTCATTGAAAAATTTGCAGCAGTAAACTGTGATGTTGAGCTATTGAACATATTGGGAACTTTGCTCTTCAGATGTGCAAGGTGGGCTAGAATATGTAGGGAAAAATCCATAGGACAAACTGGATTGAAGTTGTATTCTTCAGCAGGATGGTTAAACTCTTGTGAAGCAAGATAAAGAAATGATGCAACAAGGGACACCCACAAAAAATTCTGGTGAGCACTTGGGCTAACTAGTCTTGATAGCATGCGTATCATCAATGATTCAGGGTGATCAGTCTTTTTAAATGGAGAAATATTTTTTCAGTTTGGTTCTTCAGAGTTAAATTTTTTTTTCAAATTTTCAAAGTTCAAATTATTGACCACCCAGATCTGCAAAGTTTCGAAATTGAGAAAATCCAAAGCTAAAAAAATAACAAAACAATTAGTTATTATAAAATAAATAAACAAACTTCAAGTAAGTGATACATACAGAGTTCATTAATTTTTGTAAGCATTTTTTCATGTGAATATTTCTTCCATAGAAATTGAATTTGTGCTAAATTACTTGTGGCTTTTTGAGAGAAATAGGCAAACAGATTTTGAATAACCGATCAATTTCTGGCCATTTATTAAGTACCTTTTGATAATTGATTCTACTTTCAAAAAATTGATGAATTTCAGCTATTTGCTTCTGTAATTTTGAGTTGCCAATAATTTTTGGATTATAAGGAAGGGAATGATTGACAGTTTTTATTGATAATGAAAGAGACCATAGGATTTTTGGAATTTTGATTTTAGATTTTAAAGATATGGCAACTAGAAGCTGTTTCTTTGAACTTGAAGTATTTTTTTGTGGCTGGCTAGGTGGATCAATTTCTTCATTTGGTGTTTTCTCAACCTCATCAGCAGAAGTAGCTCCATCATCCTTTTGAGTTAAAGAAGCTTCATATTTCAAATTTTCATCATCATCATCTTCTTCTACTACTACTTCTTCATTAGAGCAAGATTTTCTATTACTTGAAGATTTGGATTGATCATGGTTTTTAGAGCTGGATTGAAAGATAAGAAAAAGATAAGAAATAATAAATAAAAAAGTAAAAAATTTGGAGATAGCTTTAAAGACTAACATAAAATTGTTTGCTATATTACTCATGAAAGAAATGATATACATTTTGGAGACATTTTGGCTAGTTTGTTTAGATTTTTGAGATGTTGTGTAAGAGGAATCCTTGGCAAGAGAAGTTTTAGTAGCACTGACAAAACTAGAGCCCCTAGAAAGTCTCATTCTTTTTGAATCTCAAAGAATAGTCTTATCTTCCTCTTGAGATGTTGATGCATGACCTTCAGCATCAGCTCTTTCATTATCATCAAAGAAAATGATGATAATGACATCATTGGGAGGAATGATACCTTTTTCATAAGCTGAATTGAATAATTTTTAAAGAAAAAGGGTCAAAAATCTATCCTACTGAGTTTAAAGAAGTTAATATAAAATAATTGCTTACATTTTTCTAGGCCATCAATGTATTCTAGCACATTGTTATAGACATTCTAAATATAAGATGGCAAAGGCTTCTGTCTAAGAGTTGAAAGTAGTTCTTCAGTTTTGCCTTTTGAAAATTCAAGTATCTTACCATATTGAGATTGGGTAATTTTGATCCTTTTGTTGGCTAGAGAAGGGGGGTTTGGGGACATGCCTAGAGGTGAATGTTTCTTGAGTTTGAAGGATTTAAATTGAGGATGCTTATTAAATCTTTTCAAATAACTACTTGGTGCTAATATATAAAATATATTAATGGAAAACAACATTTAGTTTAAGAAGATACAAGAGATAAAGTATTAGATCTTATGTAAAGCAGGTATTGGCGGGTTGTCTAGAAGATGGAGAAGAAAAGGGAGAAATGAAGAGGGAGAAGAGGGAGAATAAAAGTTTACAAAAGTAATAATAAATAAATAAAATAGTTGAGTTAATAAAATGAGTACAACTAAAATTTCTGAGGAATGACACAACAGTAGATTTAATTGATATTTAAAATATTTATGTTAATAAGTTATATCTCAATGCGCGGCAATCAATTAATATTGTTAATAGACTTAAAGCAACTGTAGTATTATATAAAATTTAGATTAGAGCTTTAGTACTAATAAAATAATAATAATTATATTCTATTTAACATTTAATAAAGTATGAGTGTAATAAGTGATTATCTACCAGAGAGATTTCCAAAGCTCTTTCATAGGCAAGAGGACCTTCTGGAATGGTTCAATAGTTTTTACAAAAGAGTAAGATAATGTGAAACAAATGATTAAAAGAATTTAATTTAAAATATACAAAATAAGAACAATGAATTAAACCTGTGAATAAGCAATTACTTTCCCATCATAAAGTTCCAAAAAAAATATAATTAATATAATAAATGACTACGTGAGTATGAAAAAATGAGTACTATGAGAAAGGAAATCTAAAACAGGTAATACAAGTAACTGAAAAGGTTTAAGTATAACAAAAGGAATTATTTTCACACTTTTTAATTCAGTATAAAGAAAATTAAATTAATCATTTTAACCATTTCAAGTAATTAAATTATTAATTTAATTGAAAAAACTAATTAAATTAATAAAATAACCTATTTAGAATGAGAAATACAATTTATCATATTAAATAAGTTTTTTACTTAATTTAGTAATTTTAATGACACAATTAATGGTCAAGGAAGCGCCTAATATTTGTGTATAATATTATATGATAAGTTGTATTTTAGTTTATATAAATTTTATTATTAAATTTGTAATTACATTATAATATGTATTTTATACTTATAATATAATCTTAAATAATTAATTTATTGATTTAGAATACATACAAAAATGTGCCATGATATTATAGAATATAATATTTTATATGTAATAAAAAGTTTCTTAATATAAAACTATTTTACTTATAAAATATAATTTTATTCAATAATATTTTTATTGTAACTACATAAAATGTATAGCATTATTCCCTTAAATTATTCAGTAATTTATTATATAATTTACTGGGCTCCTGAGATAGCCTGGCTGACATGAGGTGTCTGTTTATCACGAGGCATTTTAATGACTTACTACGTGAATAAAATAAAAAATTCTTATATAAAGGTAATAAAGAAATAAAAAATATATATTACAATTTGGATTTTCTAGCTTTACTAACACAGATAAATGTGATAAAAAAATATAATAGTATTAAAATTGAGAGAAATAAATGAATTGTGAAATGTGGTACAAAACATTAGGGTTCATATATTACCAGAAGCAGGTTTTTGATAGGAGTTCTTTTACAATGGAATAGATCTAGTGAGCATATTGGAAAAAGGTCTGATGATAATAATGGGTTTAATTGTGAAAGTGAAGTAACTGGACATAAACATTGGGGGCTTTAAAGTATGACAAACAAAGAAAATGTACAATTTGAAATTTGAAAATCCCAAAGGGTAAATTGTTGAGAATTTAAATTTAACTAATTTAAATATTTAAAATAATTTGTATATATCAACATCTTAAAATATGACAAAGGGATCTATTATTGGAAATTTTGACATAATTTTGTGTTATAAAAAATGGGGACAAAAACAAAGGAAAAAGACAATTTAAAAAAATGGGATAAAAAAAATTAACATTAAATAAAATTATATAAAATTATTAAAAAAAATAATTTATTCTATGATAGCAGCTTGTTTGGGCTGCACTGGCACCCTGCAGCATAAACCTAGTCTAAACTTAGTTTAAGTTATATTTATATAATAAATCAGAAATAGAAATACTTAAGAATCTTAACATATGGATAAAGTATAAAAGAAATTAAAATTATTGCCTTATAAATTTGGATAATCAAGTACTAAAGTCTCAATTATTTAAAAGTATTTTACAGATTTTTACAAGTTTCCGTACTGTAAACATCATTCAAAAGTAATTGATGAACTTGTTCCACTAAGATAACTAAGTTTAAAAAGAAAATAGATAATGGATATATGTTTATAACTTGAGTTATTATTAAATAGTAACAGTCAAAAAAATATAGCAGGATTAATTAGTGTATTTTTTACATTGATGTAAAACTTGGTTGATAAAATAGTAAAAGCCTTTATATCAGGACTAAAAAAATAATCAAATTAAATAGGAATATTAGGAATGGGTATTAAGAAAATAATAACTAATATTTTATAAATATTGAAGGAAATAAATCACTAGTAATCACAAAAAATTGTACTCTTTTACCTTAAACTAGAAATATCAAATACTCATAATATATTCAAAATTACCTACAAATAGCTAAAGGTTTCCTCTTTATCAAAAGACAATAGTAAGGAATATGTAGTGAATTGATTCCATCAAGCTGTTTTGAGAAAAAGTGTCCAGAACAAGTTTGGCCAAACTTGTGCTGGACACTTTTCCAATTTGAAGATGGTAGGGTGCAAGTTTAGTTAAGTGAGGTGTTCCTCATTAAAGTGTCCAGAAAAAGTATGGCCAAACTTGTTCTGGAAAATTTTACCTTAAATCAATTTGATGCCATCAATTATCTTCATTATATGGGCTACTTTTTTTGGTTTTCTTTGAAATTTTTAGTCCCTGGTCTTGGTCAAAGTGTCCAGCACAATTTTGGCCATACTTTTGCTGGACACATTTCAAATATCAAGTATGTAAGGTGCATGTTTAATTAAAAGAAGTGGAGTGTTCCTCATTAAAGTATCCAGCACGTGTTTGGCCAAACTTGTGCAGGACACTTTTACCTAAAAACAATTTTGTACCATCAATTATCTTCATTATATGGGCTTTTTTTTATTTTTTCTTCCAATTTTTAGTCACTGGTCTTTGTCAAAGCTCCCAGCACAAGTTTGGCTGTACTTTTGCTGGACACATTTACAATATGAAGATTGTAGAGTGCAAGTTTATTTAAGAGAAGTGAGGTGTTCCTCATAAAAGGGTCCAGTACAAGTATGGCCAAACCTGTGCTGGAAACTCTTACCTATAAAAAATTCAATACCATCAATTATCTTCATTAGATGGGCTATTTTTTTGGTTTTCCTTATAATTTTTGGTCACTGGTCTTGGTTAAAGTCTCCAGAACAAGTTTGGTCGCACTTGTGCTTGACACTTTACAATATGAATATGGTAGGGTGCAAGTTTATTTAAGAGAAGTGAGGTGTTCCTTGTAGAAGTGTCCAGCACAAGTACAGCCAAACTTGTTCTGGACACTTTTACCTAAAAACAGTGTGATTCCATCAATTATCTTCGTTATATGGGCTATTTTTTTGGTTTTCCTTTAAATTTTTAGTCACTGGTCTTGGTAAAAGTGTCCTGCACAAGTTCAGTCATACTTTTGCTGGACACATTTTCAATTTGAATATGGTAGGATGCAAATTTAGTTAATAGAAGTGAGGTGTTCCTCATATAAGTGTCCAGCACAAGTACAGCCAAACTTGTGCTGGAAACTATTACCTAAAATCAATTTGATGCCATCAATTATCTTCATTATATTGGCTATTTTTTTAGTTTTGCCTGCAATTTTTAGTCACTGGTCTTGTTAAAAGTGTCTTGCACAAGTTCAGTCATACTTGTGCAGGACACATTTACAATTTGAAGATGGTAGGGTGAAAATTTAGTTAAGAGAAGTGAGGTGTTCCTTATAAAAGTTTCCAGAACAAGTACAGCAGAACTTGTGCTGGACACTTTGGTAATGGACAGTAACTTATTAATTCAAGGAAATTAAATAAAAATAGGCTATAACATGAAGATATTTTATGCCATCAAATTTTTTTTTAGGTAAAATTGTCCAGCACAAGTTTGGCTGTACTTGTGCTGGACACTTTTATGAGGAACACCTCATTTCTCTTAATTAAAAATGCATCTTACAAAATTCATATTTAAAATGTGTCCAGGACAAGTACAACCAAACTTGTTCTGGACACTTTGACCAAGACCAGTGACTAAAAATTGTATGGAAAAACAAAAAAATTGCTCATATAATGAAGATAATTGATGGAATCAAATTTTTTTTAGGTTAGACCATCCAGCAAAAGTTTTGCCATACTTGTGCTGGACACTTTTATGAGGAACACCTCACTTCTCTTAACTAAACTTGCACCCTACCATCTTCAAATTGGAAATGTGTCTAGCATAAGTACAGCCAAACTTGTGCTGGACACTTTGACCAAGACCAGTGACTAAAAATTGCAAGGAAAACCAAAAAAATAGCCCATATAATTAAGATAATTGATGGCATAAAATTTTTTTAGGTAAAATTTTCCAGCACAATTTTGACCGTACTTGTGCTGGACACTTTTTTGAGGAACACCTCACTTCTCTAAAATAAATATGCACCCTACCAACTTCATATTGGAAATGTGTCCAGCACCATTTCTGCCAAACTTGTGCTGGACACTTTTACCCTAAAATTTAGGTAGCATCAATTATCTTCAGTGTGTGGGTTTTTTTTGGCTTTTCTTGAAGTAATAAGAGACTGTCTGTCAGCCAGGCTATTCCAGGAGTCCAGTAAATGATATGTAACTTATAAAACCTGAAAGAGTGGGTAAGAATTGTATTTAATGAATATAAATTATTATTTTATTGCATAATAAAATTATATAAGTATTTTATTATATACAAGTGTTATATTAATTTTATTGGTTATATAAATTTTTATATACATTTAAATTAAACATAATATAATATATTCTACAAATAATGGCGCATTTTTATGTTACTTAATAATTATAAATTTATATTTAATTAATTGAAAAACATATATTATAATTATAAGCGTAAAATTGACTTATAATATATTTAAATTAATTATTTAAATCTATATATTAAATAACACCTTTCATATAATACTAAACAATAATTAATGACGCTTCTTTTGACCCTTAATTATGTCAGGAAAAACCAATTAAGTAATTTATACTAAATTGAGATTAATTACATGTTTTGTTGCGTCAAAGTATTTTTTGTTTCACTTAAAATATCCTTAAATCAGACTGTACCATCTGTTTGGAATTATTTTTCTCATAGTTCCTATGTTCCAATCTTGTTTAGTTATTCACTATTTTTACTTACTGATTTGGGAATTAATGGCGGGAAAATTGGATTCTTAATTGGGGTTTTAATTATTTGTTTCATGTTTTTCTCTACATTGTTATGTTTCATTTACTCTTTGATATATTTGTTTTATTCTATTCTAACTATTGTATTTACAAACATAGTGGCGCTTCAGAGGACCCATTGCCTATAAAAGGGCCTTGGATAATCCCCTGTAGCATCATCACTTATTATACACTCCACAAATTAAATACTATTTTACTACGTTTATATTTTTTTATTAGTAATACAATTCTAATTAAAATTCTATATAACAATTTAAAGGTTGCTTTAAGTCTGATAGTAATTAAAAGTGCTTTCCGCGCAGAACCCTTACATTAAATAGTATTATTATTAATAAATCCTAAGTTTTTGTCATCTCTCAAAGTTGCTCGCCGTTGTTTCCCTCTTAAATAAATTAAATATTTTATTGTAATTTATTTCTTTTATTTTTCCCTTGTCCTCCTCCTTCTCTCCTCCTTTTCTCCTCTTTTTCTTACCTGCTTCTAGACGACTGACCGACACTGTCCATGGCCAGAGTGTCCAGCACAAGTTTGGCTAAACTTGTACTGGACACATAGCACAATACTTAAAATCCACTGAATTATGTTTATCAATTACATGTTATTAAAGCCTCTTTTATTTTATTAAGTCATTAAAAACAAATATAAACTGATGATTTTTATGCTTTTGATGATTAATATTTTTGAATTATTGTTGTGATAAGTGGAATTTAAAAAAATTATTTTTTCTTAAGATCCTTGTGTAATTGAATTTTTATGGGTTGGATGCTTTAATTTTTTGAATATATTTTGTTTATTAACTATGGTAAAGGATTATTGAGTACCTTTAATGATGTTTCTGTTTTTGTTAGGGATGGTGTTCAATTTCATAAATTTTTTCACATGTGCATTTTTATACTAATCATTCCTGATGTTTAGCCAATAAAAAATTCATCATAATTTTTGAAAAACAGGTATGTTAAATTGAAAATAAGAGTCTAATTCTATTCTTGTTTTAGGTTCTAATCTCATCTTGTAGTAAGTATCTTTGAAGTGATTAAATCCAATTTATTTCAAGTTCATATATTGTGCATAAAAAAAATTTCACATTTATTTAATCAAAAGTTTATCATGTCTTAAAGTTTAACAAAAACATATATCTATTTTTCTATCCTCAAATTTTTCATAATTGTAATTTCTTTTACTCCTTCTTATCTTATATATCAATTGGCATTTTTTTAAAAAAGAATAATAATTTTATTTTTAAAAAAAGATTACGTATCACTCTATATAAATGGTTACCTGTGGGGTAAAAACTTTAAGGTGCTGCTTCTTTATCTAGTTCTTTACTAAATTTGTCAAAATATATATCTTCTTGAACCTCAAGTAACCCCCTCTCATTAAGCAACAAATTTTCTAAATATCCCGGTGAGTAGCAGTTTTTGCCAGAAATTTGGACACATTTAAGATACCATATGTTGAAGCTGTCTTTTTAGTTGAGCAATCACAAAGTTTCTTCATTGAAGCCTTTTCAACATTTGAATGGGCCATCCTTTTAGTTAAGTTTTCCATTTTATCTAAAATTTTCTTGAGTTTTGGATTTCTCCATCCAGGAACTACTTGTATTAGATTTTTCTCTTCTGGATGGTGTGGGTCTTCTTCTAAACAGACATGAGACTTGTATCATGAAAAAGTGCTACAAAGACTGGCTGATCAATGCACTTTTTTCTTGACATGTCATAGCGGTTGTTTGAAATCTAAAATAAAATCCAATTAGTAAAAAACTTTCTTTTGTTATTATACTTTGAATAAATACCTTTGTTGATAATGCTTTATCTGTGCTCTTAATATCTTTTCCTTTCTACTTGCCTCAATCACCTCACTGTTTTAATAAGCCACGTTT
Source organism: Hemileia vastatrix (assembly GCA_030280995.1). Classification (NCBI taxonomy): domain Eukaryota; kingdom Fungi; phylum Basidiomycota; class Pucciniomycetes; order Pucciniales; family Zaghouaniaceae; genus Hemileia; species Hemileia vastatrix. The sequence continues at coordinate 24,440,342 of JASXTE010000001.1, read as the reverse complement.
TGAATCTCCTTTCCCTTGTTTACCACCCATTTCTCAACAATGATTGGTGTAAACCTGAGTTTTTCTGAATCAATATCTTTTAATGTTGAGAGCCACTTATTATAATGGTCTGATACTACACTCGCCATAACTTGATTCCATTGTGACTTGGAAAATTTTTGACAGTTCCAATCAAAAGCAAGTTGGCAAAATCCTTTCTCTTGAAGCTCTGGTTCTAAATTTTATTTTTACGGAGATTGGTACAGCAGCTCCTCCCTTTAGTCCTCAGGGCTCAGATGTTGAAATAAAAATTGATAGATGAATTTTGGAATGTAAGAACATGGCAGTATTTGTTAAAATAAATTGACAATCAGCAGCTGAAATTTCCTGCAGTGTGTTTTGAACCTTTTTTAATGCTGTTTCTATTTGTCGATTTCTTTTTATCATGCCAACTCTTCCAGTCTGTAACTTCTTCATTTTTTGGGCAGATATGAAACTCAGATACATTAATGGGTCCACCAAGACAGAACTTAAAAAGTGATAGATATTTCAGTTAATAGAATCTGAGCTCCTTGGTACATCACACCTTGTAACTATTCTTCTAGCAATTTGCAAGTTTTGGTCATTTTGAAGTGACTCAGCATCAATTATTCTCTGCTGATAAGTAGCTTAAATTATATGAAAGGATTAACTGCAAATTTTTGAAAATAAAAAATTGGTAAGCCTATTTTAAAACATAAAAGCATGTTGAGAAAGTTTACTCACTATGTCCACTGTTACTGGATGCTGGGTTAGTAGAAGTGGGTTCCCCACCGTTTCCAAGAAACTGATTCAACTACATCCTAACTCAATCATTCCCTACACTTTCTGCTTGCTGCTGAAAATGATGAGGTGCTGATTGACCATCTATATTTGTGATATTAGAAGAGCAATCAGTTGATTAAATTAGGGGATCTTATTAAGACTGATGAGGAGGTTAGGGTTTAACTGGATTTTCTCTAGGATTTTCAGGTGGAACAGGACCCAAATCATCTGTTCTAGGATTTTTAGGAGGAGATTATTTTGCCCTCTAAAGTTACTTGCTAATGGAGTATCAACCTGCAAGGCATCACCAGTATTAGACATTCTGTTCTTTATAATAAATAAAACAAAAATTATTAACTTTCAGAATATAGACATAATAATATTAAAGAGAAATAAGCTATACATTTTATTTGTGAGTTTAATGAGTAAAATATTCAAGCAAAAAAAATTAGTGGAAAACTCAGTTTTATTGGCTTGCAAAATATGGTCCTTAGAGTTTTCAACCCTGGTTCTGAGCTATTTATAATATTTTTCAAGTATACATAGACTTTGTATAGTACATTGAATTCCTTTTAGTTGAAATTAAATTTGCAAAAAAATTTCACTCATTAATAGCAGGGTTTATAAACCGTAAATAATGCCCTTTTTATTGTTTGCTTAAACACTTAGGCAAAATCTCAAAAAGTTTTATTTATTAATCTTGCATCTAGCTGTTCCAAAAATCTATTACAAACATTCCAAATCATCCAAATTCTTACCAATCCTTAATAATTTCAAATATATTAATAAAAATAAAATTTCCATGTTGTTTAATTTTTTTACTTACTAGTGTCTGAAGTCCAACAGCAGTGATAACATTGTACTTTATTTCAAACATTCCCCTTTAGTGCTGTAAAGTGGCCACATGTCCAATAATTAATTTTTGTTTTAAAAAAATTTGTGTCGCTTTTTCTACTGTTACTAAACAGGAATGCACTTGTGAAAACCCCTCATAGGGATCCTTTTTTGTATCTTCTGGTATTAGCTCTTTAAATGGACTTACAATTAGATAGACTTTTTCATTATCATCCTTTGAACTTAAAAGCTGATAAATATTCCCAAACTGAATATCTTTTCCTAAGTATAATTCAATGGTAGAATTCCCAGGATTATGTTCATGAGTTGTATAATGTTTTTCATGGACCAATATGCTTGCTACATTTTCAACTACCTGGTCTCCTACCTTCTCTGATGGTAACAAAGCCTGTTTAGATGTCTCTTTTCTCAAGTGTGCCCTTACCCATTTTGTAAATAATTATTCAGGTAAATGTTTATGTCTTTTTTTGTACTGTGTTCAATTTTTTTAATATCAGATCCATACTGAGCATCATCATCAGCTTCACTTAGCTCCAATACCCTAGACTTTCAATGCCAGTGCTTGAGCATGGTCTGTGGTATTTCTTCTATGTTCAATAAAAATAAATTAGATAATTTTTGTATTTAAGCACCCATTTACCAAACTAAATACCTGGATGATGATTGTTTAGAATTTCTGATAAAATACCATTAACTCTTTCAGCAGCCCAAGTAGCCATACCTACAGGTAGACCAAAATGTTTAATCATTTCTGAAAAATGTTGAGTGAAATGCAGATTTGGCTTAAAGCTGATATTTTTCAAACCTTCTTCCAAGCAGTTACAATACTCCAATAGCAGTTGTTTTAATTCATCAACTTCATTGGTGGATATATTTTTTAAAATCAAAAAGTTGGTAATTATACATAAAGTGGTGAGTGATTTGAGAAGATAATATTCTCTAGGTTTGTGTTCTGAAGTTGCTGATGTCTTGGCTTGATTTAATTTTTCTACCCAAAGGAGTAAAAATGACAAAGGAAAGTAAACAGTATAAATTACATGCCACTCAGAATCTTTGAGGGAACCTGACTTTTTAGATCCTACTTTTTTTGGCACTTGTGAAATACAGGAGGGTTTTTTTGTTTGCTCAATCACATTCCACACTGCCTCTAGCTCAGTGGCTGAAAATTGTGTATTTCTAGTTCTTATTCTCTCTTTTTCTTTTCCCTTCTTTTTATCTTCCTTACTTCTAATATTCTCAAAGGATGAATTAGATCTTTCAATTTTAGATATGCTAATAATCATTTGCCTTAAGTTATAGGTCGAATTTCCACTTCCTCTTCCAGAAGCATGTTCTGAGCCAAACTCTAAGGTTTGAAGGTAATATTCAGAACTTGATGACTTTGTCCTGCTGTTTGATCCTTTTGATTCAACTCCTCTACTATCCATTCCGAGATATGTTTTTGACTGTCTTGTTTTACTTGTATATTGTAATCTTTTATGCCGTCCCATTGGTTCAATATTATCAGCATCACTGCTGATTAAGCTGCTTCTATTTTTTTATTGCTTATTTAGAAATACATTAGAACATGCATCATAATTGTCTCTTCTCATATGCCAATTTTTTTCCTTTTTCAGCTTTTTTTCTAGGTCAATTGCGGCATTTTGTATTAGATAAATATTTAGACTGTGATCTTTAAGATTTCCAAGCATGTGTGAATGCATCAATTCAATTAAGAAATACTCAGTAGGATGCCAATATAAAAGGTTATTCAGCTCTCTCTATTGAACCCCATGACTCCTAACAATAGATACCCACTCCAAGTGTGACCAACACTTTCTCTACTTCTCTTCCCAGTACATTTGTTCCTCATGAGTATGTAAGGAAAAATTTTCAACTTGATTCTCACCAAATTTATCTTTTGAAATATTACAGACAGAGAAGAACTTAGTGGCTGAGTGCCTTGCAAAACCAGAAATCTTTTGTATTGCAGGAATTTCTCCTATTAAAGAGAATAATGCAGCCATTGTTTTTGGCCTTGTGGATAGTGAGGTGTTTTTTCAATAAATATTCCATCCCATAGAGTATTTCATTGACAAGAGGCTTCAGAAGATAATTTATTTTTTCAATTTTTGGCTCAGTTGGACCAGGAATAATAGCATACAAAAATATATTTTTGGTTTTGTATTGATCTTCTGGAGGTAAGTTCATACACACCAACAGGATATTACCACATATTTCTGATGACCTCCAGTACGATTGCCACCTGCCCTAAACCAGTCAACATATAAACTAAAAATTAAAATACCTCGTGTTTTTTTGTATTCATCAACACTTCTATTTTGAGTTGTAGAATTATCTGGAAAACTTTTCCATACAAAACCATCATATAAATCTTTCATCACATCCATTTCCATGTTTTCTAGAAAATCATTTTTTTTCTCAATCAGCATCTTGAATTTGATTAGTTGAAGCTTTCCTGAAAGCTAGTCAACCAAACTGTTGTGATGAAATGTTTTACAAGGATGGTAGATTTCTTCTTCTTGTTTGTACTTATCCAAATACAAACTTTCATCACAATTGAAAATCTCTTCTCTCTTTTCTAAATCTTTCAAATAGCGCTTTGAGGATGAATAAAACCTTTTAGTAAAAGATAACATTGATGTTTAGTGTTTTGGGTTATACTCATAAAGAGCAAAGCACTTAGCACAGCATGTCTTGGTGACGAATAATGGATTAAGTTGCAATAGATTAAAAACTGTCTCTATAGAAAGGGGAATTAGACTGATGATCCTACTAGTATCTAGTTTACCTGCATCACTAAGAAGTTTTAGTTTTCTGATTTTGTCACACAAAAATTGAGTACAACCTTCTTTGCTTAAATGATGGATTAGAGAAAGTTTTGCTACTTGCCACATTCTCTTTTGGCTATAAAGATCTTCCAAATTCAATTTATTTGACTGTGGTAGATATACAATTGTATCTGAAACAGGCTGCCCCTAAGCAAAGAAAAAAATAGAGATTAATTTAAACATAATTTCTCTTTATTTACCAAATTTTTATGTCTTACAAGATCTTGGATGTTGTATACTAAGTTAGGTGAAGCGCTGGTTGTACCAACCATCTGTGCTTTGTGATTTCTTTCTTCTTCATGTTTGGAGTATGACTGAGATGTTTTGAAAGATACACCAACTTCAAATCTTCCCAATGTGGTCTGATACTTTCTTGATGAACATCAAAGCTCTTCACATTTATAAACTCAAAAACATGGTGTAATTTTATGACTTCTGGATATAAGAAATATGTTACTGGATGGTAGCAATTTAACAAACTATTTATTTATTGCAAAGCCCTTCTTAAATTAAGCTAATTTTTATGTCTCAAGAAGTTTATCAACAACTGGTTACCATGAATTTCATTGAATTTTTGTTTCATGCATATCAACCATGCATTAAGTAGATATCCATACTCTGCTTCAGAATAATGTTTCACACTTGCTACATTTTACAATGTTTCATACATGGTTATAAAACAGCTTGTTTTGCACAAAGAATAATACTATAAGAGAATACAAATTGATTTAATTTTTAAATATAGGAGAATCTATGATATAACTTGAATCAAAATAATACCATTTAATTTATAATAATAAAGTTATTTAGGTGTTGCAATTTTTTTTTCTACAATCACCTGCATTAATAAAATTCTTCCAAGTAACATAAAGGTTTTCACTAATATTCACTATAAGATATAAAAAAATATATAATATTTATTTTTCACAATATATAATTACAGTCTGAAAAATAAATATTTTTTCAACAAAATATATTATTTTAAAATTTTTAAATCTAAGATGTCATCAAAGTAATGCTTCCAGAATCCAAAAAAGAGAATTTTTACATTAAGTTACTTATTCCAAACTCTGAAAAATCAGTATGGTTTCTGAGTAATCTTGGTCAATAAACTATACACCTACTAAAAATGTTTTAATATAAATTTTTAAAATAAGTTTTTCAATAAAATCAACAAGCTCAAATAAGGCCATTATTTGAATTAAAATATTATAAAAATAACTTGGAAAATCAAAATGATTCTGCATTATATTTTGACCCGTTATCATGAAATAATTCTCTATGATAGCTGAGTTATTTCCTTTTGAATTAACTATGAAGATACATAGATACCCATATTTTATAGAGAAAGATATTCATGAGAAATATCATCTGTCCATTTACTCAACTCTTCATTATTAATTCTTTTCAAAATAAAAAATTTATTATAGTAGTGTTTTTGTTTCCATATCCTTTCAAAATTTTCTATTTTTCTTTATTTTTCTTTTCATAATTTATATGATGAGCTCTAGTTGTTCTTATTTTCCTCAGGGAAAATACCTACTAATACCTGTGTACTTAATAAAATATTCAATGAGATACTCCCTCAATCAACTTCTCATTTTTGCAGGTCTATTTACAATTTCTGTTGTGTTCTTTTGAATATTTCACCTCAGTCTAATGAATGGAAGCTGAATTCCACCGAAGAACAACTACACATGTTTTTATTGTTCAATATAAGCTCTCTCAACATTGATATTAATTTTCCATATCCTGAACAAAATTACCGCGATCTGAACAAAGCCTTACATATTCAACAATGCTTTTATCCACTTTCTTCATCAATGCATCTTTCATGGAAAAAAATTTACTTGGATTCTTGATTTGTTTCATGAGTGGAATAAAGTTTTGGAAAAAATTATCATTAAGCACTGGGATAAAGCTTTGGAAACTAATTATTTGGTTTTTTATTCAATTGACTCTACTCATATTTCTTACCTAAATCATATGGGTGTTCTTCACCGATGGTTTATAGTTTATTTTGATAAATTACGACTTGGAAATGATTCTGATAGTTTCTGTGAAATAGTTAATATAAGAAAGTATAAATATAAAATAAAATAAAAGTAAGAGCTAATATTTTTCTCTTATTTTTTCCACAAGATTATCTAAATTTTGACAATCTTTTTCAGAATTTTTTTAACCAAACTGACCTTCTTAAATAACTTCCAAGTGGTGAAACCTATGAGAATCTTTTCAAAAAAGTCAAATGTTGCTCAGACACCAAAATTGATGATGAAGGTTCTTTTAAGCATATTTTATTGCCATGGAGATCTGAAGAATTCTCAAGACTTGCATAAAATCTTGACCATAAACACATTCAAATCCAAGAAAATTTCCCTTATTCAGGAGAAATACTTAAGATCTTGGCATTATATTATAGATTAAATTTGGTATCCTCAATTGAGACTCACTGTAATTCTTTTTCAGTCCCCAGGGGTTTGCCAAGTGACTTCTATTCTTCATTATATCTCACTTCTCTTAATCCTCAAAAATTAAGACTTCTTAATTGTAAATCCCCAATAAACATTTCCTACATACTTGAACAAATTTCAAATTCTAATGTGAGTTATTGATGAATTCCCTAATCAATAATCTAGCAGACTCATATTCCTCGTTTCCAATGTTTGGGACACTTAGCCTTAAAAAATTAGAACAGATAAATTCTTTTTAGCTATGATGCAAATTTATTTTAAGAAAAATTCACCTACATTTATAGCTCAATCTTTTTTCTTTGTATCTTATAAATTATGAATTCAATACTTCTGCTTACAAAATACTTGAGTACATGAACTTCATTTTGTTGGCCCATTCTATACAGACAATCAACTGCTGGCTGTTCAACTGCTAAATTCCAATTAGGCTCCTGTTTCAATATATTAAACAAATTCTCTTTTCAGCCTTTTTTATTTCAATATAAGACTCTTTTACTTACCATTATATATACATGTTGCGCACATCTCAAGTCTATTCCAACTCCTGCAGCCTTGATTGTACTAAGCAAAAATTGATGTCTTTCATCATTTTGGAATTTGTCCAGATTTCATCCCTTTTTTTCATGCTCAACTTTCCTACAAGCTCTGTGTAGCTAATTCCATGGTCATCTAAAGCCTTTTTTAAAATTTTTCAATTGATAGAATATTGAAATGTTGATTAAGCTAAAAATAACTTATTGAGATAATTAATAGAATTAATTACATTTCCAAAAATCTGCATATTCTGAGAATATAACAGCCTTGGAAAAATTATTCCACTTTCTCCCTTTAAGAAATTTTCTAAATGACTGATTAGATGTAAAATCTTTGCTGAATTTCTCCACATGAAAGGAAATGTTGGAGGTTGATCTGGGTTTTCTTAGACAGTGTGGTTACAAAATTGCCATAAAATTGTAAGTTCTTGGAGAAACTCAGCTGAGTCCCAAGGGAGGTTGGTGTTTTGAGAAGGCCCATAATACTCAGAAAAACGTTCTTGAAGCTTGGTAAGTTTTGAGTGCCAAGGATCTGATAACTATGCAGATATTCCTTGCTCAATTTTTTGAGGAAGTGATAAGATTGCTTCTTTAGTCCACCACAGGCATATGACATTCATGAGAGTATGTATTGATTTTATTGAGCTAGAGCTTCCTCTGTTTAAACCATTCATAAGAAAATTAATCCACCACAAGTTTTCTTTCCATCTTTTAATTCTGAGGAATGATATAAGGCTTTGGAGATCAGTTTTCTGGTTCTGAAGTGGTGTCCCTGTCAAGCATAGTCAATACTCAGCCTCCAGGTCTGATATATTCTGATTCTTCTGCAACTTGGGATTCTTGATTAAAATTTTAAATTATATTAAACATTTCATCAGCTTTTATAATTTTATGTTAAGAGACTTTAATAATTTAAAGGAATTGTTACTGAGCCTCATCTAAAACTATTCTGTAACAAATGAGTTTATGAGTTACTGGAATAATAGGTTGAGGAGTTTTCTTTGAAGAAGATGTACTTGCTGCTTCACAGGTAGTTAAAATAACTAGTTGGTTCTGAAGCTCCTCAAAATCAATTTTCTTTGAATTCTTCCTATAAAGAACCTTGAAAGGTAGTGAATTATCTTCAAAGTGAGTTCTTATTTCATTGAGCCAGTTTGATAGTGTTGCAAGTGAGAAAATGATGAGAGTCGCTGATGTCCTAACTTTCTCTCCTCCACCAACCAAGAGTTGGAATCCTCTGGCTTCACTTTTACTTGCATTAATTAGGCAAAGAGTTGAGAGGGTCTTTCCCAAGCCCATATCATCAGCTAGAGTTGAACCAATTCCTGCAGAGGATAACTCTTCTTCATGAAATTGTTCATAATAATTTTTAGAACCTACTCTCAGCCAGCTGTTGTCCACATGCCTCCACAGGTTTTCTAACATTTCTGATAAGTTATTTTCATTTTCTATAATTAAATTGATATCATAAATCTGATATTCTTTCAGAGTTGTTTTGATACCATGTATATAAAGATTTGCCATTTGACTATCCCTTGTCCAAGAAATTTCAGAAGTTGTGTTAATACAAGAATGAGGAATATTGAAGAAGGCGGTTAGATTGTAGTGTGAAATCAGTTTCAAATCAATTTGAGAGTTTAGAAATACTTCTTTAGCCTGAATAATAAGATCAGTAAAACAAAAATAGAAGCCAAAATATCTATACTGCTTGTTTAAAAGTAGAACCAAGTAAGATCAAAAATAATAAGGTATTTGGGGATTTAATGCCCTTTCCTCAGTTCAAATTTCGGATCAATATCCAATTTCTTCAAGTAGTTATCCAATTTAGCAGCTCTGTTTGTTAGAAAGATCACCAATGGATGTTGCTTCTCCTTATTTGGATAATCCAAAAAAATGAAAAAAGATCTTTCTCATTGCATAATTACTGGAGTGGATACTTCATCAAATGCTGATCTTTCTCTTGGAAAAATATGTTTAAAATTTAAAGAGAATTTTCCAATACATATTAAATTTGACATTTTAATAAAATGAATTTCCTGGTGATGGTGGTAGTTTAAAGAAAGAGATGATGAGAGAAAATTTTTGAAAGAGAATAAAGTAGAGAATATATATAATATTGGATGAATATTCACAATTGAATTTTTCATGTATATTAATAATAAATTTTGACTCATATTTCCATAATAACTAAATACAGATAGATAACTGAAGGAAGTGCAATATTTTAGAGCCTAAGTTTTGTGCCAATATATTAAATTTAGGTTCTTAAATAGTGTCAATGGAAAAAAAATTCATTACTATTTTCTCTCCTTATTATATATATATATATATATATTCTTCTACATTAAATTTTTTGAACATTTTCTTATAGTTTTTTAATCCAAGGAATAAGAAATTTCTATTAATAAGGGCTCAAATCAACTTTTGTCTTGAAAATTTAAAATTATGTGCAAATATTTTTACAGAGTTATATTTTTATTAATAAAACTTTTAAAAAGGACTTAAATAGTATGCTTTTTTATATATTTGTGAAATAAAAATGTTAATTGAAATAATATTCCAGACCTAGTATACTATGTTTCATTTAAGATATTTCTACTAATATCAAACCTGAACTCCCAACATTAAATGGATCTAGATATAAAATTGAATATGATGGTATGCTAAGTTTTGTGGCTTAAACATTGCTCAAGTTTTGTCCAACTGATGATCAACTTGAATATGAAGCTCTGCTCAAGAATGGATAGATTGAGGCTCAATTTAGGGCCAACTTTTGTTTCAAAATTTTTTCATCTAATTTAAAAAAAGTTTCCTAAAGCTTTCACAACATTTCCCCAATTTTTTCCCAACCTCTTCCTTAAAGTTTTAAAGAAAGGGAAATTCTAGAGGTTCACCCCCTGATTTCCCATGGTGATATTGTAAAAAATACTATTACATGCATATATTTTATATATAATAGGGGGTATCAAAGTTAGAAATTTGTAATTATTTAAACAGCATTTCACAACGCAAAAAGAAAGCCACATACTTGACATTAACTCTCAATAAAAAGGTGTTTGGGGTGCATAATATGTCATATTTTAAAAAATAGTCATGGTTGATTTGGTGGAAAAAAGAGGTATTTTGAAATGGAAGATTTCTAACTTTGATGCCCCCTAATGAATAGAGAACAGAATAGATATTTATGTTGCAGCTTAATTTTATCACCAAAGTGTTATTCTGTTCATTTTTATAAGTATTTTACATTTTTCAGATAATTTAAATATTAATAATAGTTAGTGAAATCATTTTGAATAATTTGAATTCAATTTTTGTTTAAAATTCTTACTTAGGAAATTGAATGGAAGACATTAATTCCCAAAATATTTTTCTTGAATGATTTACTATAGTGCCTTATAATTTCACCATATATTAACAATTAAGTAAAATTATTTGAACATTTAAGATCTCTTTTCTTTCAATTTAAATTGGGGTGCTTCTAGTTTTACATGATACAAGGTATTAAATTATTTTAAACATTTTATAGCTTTCCAGACTGGCTTAGCATCGGGAAGGGCTGATTTCAACATACCATTACAAAATTGTATTTTTAATTCTTCAACATTGTTTCAAAAAATTCTCACATGTACTTCAATAAATAATCAAGCTAGCTTCATCAGAGGTTCAATGTATTTTCACACTTTATTCCTTATTATTTCATCACTACCTCAATGTCTGCTCAATCAGATATAAATTTAGGTTCAAGGTTGTGGAATTGCTAACAAGTCTGCCCCCCCGTATTGGGTGTTGAGTTTTTCAGGTTTCCTGGAGTAATCTATGGAGTATTCTTGTCAGCCAGGCTACTAGACTTACCCGGTAAAATAATTAATTATTTTACTGAGTTGAAGCCACACCTTTCTTCTTAATAATAATTATTTATTTATTTACTTAAGTAGTACTTACAATTAACTAAGTTAAGTACAATAAGTAGTATAAATAAATAATATAAATAAAATGTCCCTTACAATTTTACTCCCTAACACCGTGCTCAAAAGTATATGTCAAAGGGAATAAAATTTATAATAAATTTATAATATAAAAACTTTAAAACAATTATATTACCTCAGTGAGAGATCTGTAATCCTGTGAAAGTAATATAATTGATTATTTATTGTGTAATTATTGTGACAGTCCAAGGAATTCAAACATTGTTGCTAATAAATTTGATGCCCTTGTTGACGTACTAATTTATTACTTTCTTATGTCATTTATGTACTCCTTTTTCTTGTAATTCTTTTATCTCACACTCACAGTAGACGGTGTAAATTCCTTACATTTTATTTTCTCATATTTTGCCTATAAAAGGCCTCTGATTTTATGCTTTTCAATCCATTCTTTTATTACCTTACTTTTATTACCACGTATTACAATACAAAACTTATATTTTATATTTTATCACATTAGTATTTACAATAGCGTAATTCTAATCATTAAAATATAACAATATTAATATTCTACCTCTTTATTTGAGTAAATAATCACTTAGATTAAGAAATACATACAAATCTTTGAGAGTCCATTTAAAAACCTTTAAAATCCTTGAAAAACTCCGTACCAAATCTTCTAGACCAAAAGCGTACCTTGAAAATTCTTGTAGGGGTGGGTATGAGTTAAAAAATATCTAGTAAATAATTTGAAAATTATTGAGGCCTTCCTCCCTCATTTCTTTCCTTGAGATCATGAAACCAAGAAGGAAGATAAATATTTTTTTGATTTCTTGATTTTTATCCATTTTGCATATTTTAACAAAGGCATTCTATATGTTCCATACATATCCATGTGTAATAATCAAATAAATGGATAATTCATATAAATCATGAATGCAAAAAGAATAATCAATGAATATGCAAAGGACATATTAAACTTGGATGCATATTTCATATTCAATATTTTTTTATCATTTATATTGAATATGAATTTAGGATCCAAATTCAGGATATTTCAAATGAAATATTGAATAGTGATTTATTGCGCACATGATTTGCTTTAAAAAAAATGTATTTCTGATCATGAATTTTTTTTTATAAAAATATATTCAATTATTTTTTGCAACTATACTCCTGCTATATATGCTATTCAAGAGGTAGGCAAAAATAAGCTTTTAAGTCCCCAATAGCTAATTTTTGTAAAAAAACTATAGTTTTTCTTCATTATTTTATATCTACTCTACATCAAATAATGGAAAAATAATAATCTGTGATTTGAAAAATTATTTTTGTTTTTTTTTCAGAAGAACCATATAAGTTTTCAATTTTTGAAAAATGAGAAAAATAAATGTACTTAGCTCCTAGATAATTGAGAATTTTTTTCTGGAAAATCATTCTTGAAAATAAAGACGCAAAAACTAAAATCTGATTCCACATTTAATTCTTAAAATTTCATGTAATATTATATAAAGATATTTGTAAATTAATGTGTATCATTAGCCCTTATCACTTTCATTTTTTCTTTATTTTCCTTGGATTTTTGGTTTTTCTCTTTTTATTTCATTTCAAAATTTTAATTCTTTACTAAAATTCTGTATGAGACATGCTTTTGATACCAATATCTTGAGTAAAATTAAGGTAACATGTGATTTTGAGGATCTAATTGTAAAAAATTGATTGATTGAAAATTTTGCCCATGGTTTGAACTTTTTGAGATGGTAATCACCAATTTCTTGCCACATTTATTTAATTTTTGTTCCTTATTTCTTCTTTTCAACACAATTTTACTTCCCTAAGATATTTATTCTTATCAGAATTCACAAGTTCTACTATTACTTCTATGTAAAGAATAAGTTGAGGCCTCTTGGTGTGGATAAATTATCACACTTTGCTGGTTCTAATCACATAATCACATTACTTGGTTTTTTTTTCAAGCTCCTACAGATAATTTATGGCCTGAATTCATTTTACTTTTTGGGAGATGGAAGAAAATGAAATATGAGGTGATGAATTGTAGAAATTGATGTCCAAATTTTTTTAAAACATTGTGTCAGCTTATTTAAATTGTGATTAAATGATAAGCTTGTCTTTATATTTATACTGGTAAAAAATTTATATTTAAGGCAAAATTTAAGTAAAAAAATCAATTGTTGAATAATGTGGTCTGCATTTATAATTGGGAGATAATGCCTTCAATATTTTACCTGAAATCTCAACAGAAAAAATCACATGTAAAATTTCCTTAACAGCTCCTCTTTTTCCTACTTTTTCCCCTTTTGAATCCCCTCTTTTTCCCCTTCAGGGGCCCTCCTGCAGGCAGGTGAGTTACTCACTTGGTTTTTAAATCTCTTCTACATACACACTTTTTTTCACCTCTTGAGACCCATCCTTTTCCATCAATTTTCCTTTATTTTTCTCTACAAGCCCTCTTTTTAGATTTATTTATACACATACTAATTTGTAACTTCATCCTCTGAGATTATTAATTGTAATTACAAGCACCTTCTTCAGACCATTATCTTACCCTTCTCCCTACTGTCTTACTTAGTCCCTTAAATTCCTCAGCTGCATGAGGAAAATTGTTCAGAAGCACCTTATTCTATGTGACTTGGTGGTCCAAGGGACTAAGTGAAAGATTATCAGAAAGTGCAATAAAAATACTTATTTCGCATGAAAGAAAGTGTCTCTGGCACACTTTCTAGCACTTTAATTGAGTTTTAAAGGCAACCAGTCAATTTTTTGATTGAATAAGAATGAAAATATTGAGATCATGTGCTGCAAGATGTTGCTGAAACATGTTGCAGCATGTAACATGGAACTGTAAATGAGTAAGTTAGGGAACATTTATATGGGTGATATAAGACTTGAGGACCCATGCAAAATATTCTTTCATAAGCATTCTTTCTTATGAAACATGTTGGTGTGAGGGTATAAGCCGGTGAGCAGAAGGATGCATGGGGGAAAAGTGAGCAAGGCTGGTGAAGAAAAATTGAAAAGGTAGAGGTGTGGTGGGGATCCAGGGGGTGAATAGAAAGATCTTTATTGTGGTAAATGAGGGATTGAAGAGAAGTAGGGGGAAATTCCAGCAGAAAATATAGGATTTTGTGTGTGGAAAAGGAAATTAAAGACAGTGAAAAAGTGGGGACATGTGATCTTTGCAAGAAAAATGTGTGGGATTTTGGAAGCTGGGAGAAGACAAACTGGGGGATGATTGTAAAATTTATATATTGGTGGTGATAAGGGGCTATGGAGTAGGATACAATGAATTATTTCTAGGATCTTTGGGGTTGAATGGAAAATGTGGGATAAAGAGTAGGTTTCAGAAGATTTTATATCTCTGAGGGGGAAGATTTTCTGCAATTAATCTAACTAAAGTCAAAAAATAAGAAATGAGCAACAAACAATGGTGGAAAAGAAATCATCTACTTTTAATGAAGATTTGATATAAAAATGAGATTATTTTAATGTATTATTTTATTATTCCAATTAAATCAATCTAATGTGTACTTTAATTATTCATGAATGATGAACATAAAATTTCAGATGAAAAATAAATATTTATTTTTCATAAAATTTGAGCAAGAATTTATATTTTGTACTAATTATGTGTTATTTCCTAAATATTTCAAAAATCTATTATGTAGAAATGAATTGAAGTTCAAAAGATTTGAAATTTGAGTTAGAAAATATATGCACCAAAAATAAATGAACACATGTAAATATTATTTTAACTTCAGAATTCTATAATAACCGACATAGACATGTTTTGAACTTGTGGAACATGAGAAGAAAATGAAGGTGAGCCACCAGAACATTTAGTAAAAAATTTGATTAAATATTTTAATCTTGGTTCATTTTGAAAAACTTAAATAAACTTATTTACCTTTCTTGTGCTTCAGGCATATATATAGCACTAAAAATTTACAAAAAAGGCAGCCTTCATACTATTCAAAATTATAATCAGGTTACAACAAAGTTAGTCAGGAGTACAAAATAAAGGCTTGCCTACAAGTCCTTTTTTTCCCGTGTTCCAAGAAGCAACACCACCTTTTCACTGTTAAACACTAACAATATTTTTCAATTCCACCATAGAATACCTAACACTCCATCTTTTCACCATCTTGTTTGAAAACAAAATCCAATCCCACTTTTTATAACCATCCATAGCAATGACCTCTTCCTCAACCTCTCTTTTCACAATAAAAAATTGAGTTTGCTTCACCATGTCCACATGAGAAGCCCCATCAACCATAGCAGCAGCATCATACCTGCTAGGAACCCATTTAGCTTCCTTTCAAATAAATTTGGGCTCATCCCAAGTTTGAATCCTAACCAATGCCATAGCAGGAAAACCAGAACCAGAAACACCAGATCCAGAAGCAGAAGAAATCCCAAATGTAAAAGATTAAACCATTTAAAAAAAGTGCTCATATACGCAAGTCTCTAGCAAGCTTAGAGAGTCCAAGTATCAAGTAAGTTTTTTAAAAGCCAGAAAATTTGAAACCCATATTGGGTTCCACCAATTTAGAGAGACTATTACAGTTGCCTTGCTGTAAGAAAAATCCAAGAAAGTTAAATAAACAGAAGAAACCCCTGTCCCTTTGAGTAAATTAATATTTCACAATTAACTAAACTCAAATGTCTATTTGATAGTTAAAAAATCAGTTGACTAATTGTATTAAATAGTTTTGAGATTAAGAGTCTGTGTTCTATATGATAGGAGAAACAATTAAAACATTAAAGTTGTACTAAGAAAAGTTATTTAAATGATTTAATTTATATGTTTTATGAAGTTTATATTTTTGTAAAAATATGATTAAATTGAGTCCCTGAATTTGTGACCTTTCCAATGATACCCTATAAGTATATATTTATGAGTTTTTGAGTAAAATTTATTAAGTGTTATATAGAAATTAATATAATTATAAGGGTATTACAAACTTGATAATATTATGTTAATGAGATGATGGTGTTAGATTTTAACAGCGAGATCTCATAAAATGTCATCTCATGCCTCTTATTTTTCCCACACCATTATACATTATAGATAATCTAACTGTATTCTGCACGTAGTCCTGTAGCCAGAACACCATCATTGATAGACCATGATCAAACTTGTCTATGTAAGAGATCAATGGAGACTCCTTTAGCTCTATATATATATACTAGAATTACTATTTCCCTTTTATCCATAGATCTAATTATTATTTTTATCATTATTATCTTGTTTAAATCATCATTAGTTTCATGTAAACTTGTTGAAAATAATATCTTCATTTTTATAATTTACCTCTTGCACTGGATTTCAGGTACTGAAATCTTACCTCACACATTTCTTACTTTATTTAAGCTGTTCTTGCTACTAGGTTGGCAGAATCAAAGTTAGATATTTCCACTGATCCCATTTCAATAACTGATTGGGTCTCATTGGCTCATTACTAAGATTTTAACAGATTTAAAGTCTTAATAGCTTTATCATTGATGGCTCCTCTAATAACAAAGTAAATGATATTCCAATTCTGGGAAATTAAAAATACTTAAAATGGAGCGTAAAAATGTTATTTTTTTTGTGTTAACTGGAACTCAATGACATTTTTGAAGGGAAAGAGTTAAGGCCTAGAGAAAATAGTGATAACTTTAAATTGTGTTGTAAAAGAGCAGCCAATGTGATTGTTTGAAAGGTTGATCCCACCAATATTGCAGCATTTGTAAAATCCAAAGGCAAATCTAATCCAACTACACTCTGGAAAAAACTGGAGGATTGAATACTGGAGCTCATCTGGAAACAGCATCCATGTTTTATACTTATTTCACAGAGCTAGAGTGTACTGAAGGTAATCTTTGTAGCTTTGTAACCAAACTTCAATCATCCATCAACTCTCTTGTACAAGTTGGTGAAAAATTAGAATTGCCAATATTTTCTTACCCCATTCTTCAAAAACTTTCCTTGTCTCTTGAAATTCACTTATCAATGATGATTAATTTAGTTGATGACATGGGTAAACTTCTCAATCTTGATACTTTTCTATTAAAATTGTCACAATTAGCAGACCACCTTGGTAAAACTCAGAAACAAAACTCAGAATTGATGGCAGCTAAAAATGATTCTCCCACTTTAAAGAAACAAGAATACTACAGAAATGGAGAGCATAACTCCAAAGCTACTCACTCATAAGCTCAGTGTTGGGCTCTACACCCTGAATTAAGCCCTCAATATAAGTCAAAAAAAAATTGGCGGCTAAAGATGAAACCAAAACTGAAAGCAAAAAAATTGATGAAGAATTTCATTATGTTTCTCATGCATCATCTAATATCTCAAAACAATATTCTGATTTAATCTTTGATTCTGGGGAATCTAGCCACATGTTCAATGACAAAGATTTATTTATCACCATTTAAAATGTGAAGGTTCCCATCAAACTTGGGGATGAAAAATTAATTTAAAGTAAAGGAGTCGGTTCAGTAAAACTCAAAAACTTTCAAAATAGTCCAATTCTAATCATCATTTGTCTCTATGTTCCGCAATAGAGTTTCAACCTTGTAGCATTATCTCCTCTTACTTCCAAGGTAGTTGTCAGGCTGAGGTCAAGTACAAAGATGTGAACTAGCTTGAATGTTCAGTTTTCTAGAGGATTTTAATGGTCCTATATGAATACTGTAGTACAAATCCAATAAGTATTAAAATATAACTCAATATAAGGGTCTCAGTAATTCTAATCTCACTAATTATATATGGCTTACAATCATTATAGTTGGTAGAAAAATAGATTTAATAAATTCAGATACTATTTAAAGACTTTATAAGTACTATTTATATGTATTGTAATTGTATTTGTTATATGTTTAAATTGTAATGATAAAGAATGAAGAAATTAAGACCAAAAACCTCTCCTTTTATACACAATTACTTCCCCAACAACCCCTATGATTTGCCAGCTCAATACACAGTTAATGACACCTCATTATATCCAATAGACATTTTCAGAACTAAAAAGAGTGACTAGTAACATAATTAGAATGCTATCACCTGCCAAAATCCTGTATTAATAGGGATAATCCATTAAAAATAAAGAATAAGGAAAAAAGAGAGTATATGAGTATTATACATTAATATAAAAAGCCAAAAAAGTGAAAATTAAGACTAATTAATACTAAATAATAAGGGGGGTTATCTGTAGAAATGTTGGGGCTAATAATGACATTATACTATGTGAAATCCCCATTCAAAAATAACCAAAATTGACTGAGAAACCACTGAAAAACCCAAAAAAGGGCGTGAGATGTGGGGTAACTACATGCAGTCCTTGGAAGGCGCTTGCATGTGTAAATCCTTGACTAATTTAGGCAAATTTAAGTGTGGTAGTGAATAAAGCGCCAAGAACGAGGTTATTAATGAAATTAGTTCATATAAGGAGGGTCAATGCATTTATAATTAAGCTTGGACACTAAATAAGCGCCTGTTGCCTATTTTAGTGTGTTTCCCCACAGTGGGCATAGAATGTGGTGTAATTATAGTGTGAAAAAGTTAAATTTGCTAAAAATGAAGCTATTCACATGGGAAAAATGCAGGCAGTATGTGGCCAGTACACAGAAGCCATTTCTGGCATAAAAAACACCAAATTTTTAAAAGTGTTATTTTTATGCATTTGAGTAGCCAAATCAATAGTCCTAATTGAGAAAATTTGATCTGTCAAAGCACATTTTTAATATTATTATATTTATAGTGCATATAATCAACTTTTATATGATTTAAATCACATTTCTTGTTTTTTATATAAAACAATGAAAACAAAAGCTTTAAGTGCACTTAAAAATTATGTAGCCTTATATTTAAGGTTCTTAAGATTACCCTAAAATATTCCAACTTAATATTAAGTACATAAGACTTATAAAATGTGGATATATGCATGTATGTAAGGTGTTATTACGGCATATTTTGTATATTATCATAATTTTACTTATGTATACTATTTGTGTACTCTAATTTATTGCTCCCATGTATAGTACATGTGTTCAAAATAACTTATAAGTACTTTTTACTCAGTGCTGGGGATATCCAGGCTGACAGGAGTTTTGCTATCAGCCAGAACTGAGGGGAACACCTTATTCAAGGAGAATTATACTACAGTCCTTACTGGAGCTTAGAAAGCTGGCTAAAATATTTATCAAATGAATGCCTCTTTTGGTAAGACTCTTTAATCATCCTCAATTTCCTCTATTGATACTAATTTAATTTTATGGCACAATTGACTTGGCCATACAAATCAAAACTATCTCAAAAGGCTTTTGAAACATTTAAACTTCCCTTTTAATGACAGCAACATTGATGAATTTGTGAACCATTTGTAAATTCTAAACTTCACAAATCTAATTTTCCTGGGAGCTTTTCAAAAGCTGTTAAACAATTGGAATTTGTGCATTGAAATTTAGGTGGAAAATTGATGGAAACTGTGGATGGACACCAATAATATTTTAGATTAAATGATGCACACTCTTCATATTTCTTTTTCTATATACTTAATAATAAATCAGATACTTTTAAGAAATTAATTTAATTTAAAAAATATTCTGAGAATTTAACTGGTTCCAAATTAATTAATCTTTTTTGTGATGGAGGCAAATAATTCATCAACAAAGAATTTGAGGATTTTTCTGCAACTAATAGATTCGAAATTATCATCACTTCACCACATACATCACAGCAGAATCCAAATTCTGAAAGATGAAACAAAACTACTATTGAAATGGCAAGGTCACTCCTCTTCAAATCCAGGTTTCCTGTAGCTTATTTGGGAGAAGAGGTGATTTCATCTATATTCATTGAAAACTGACTACCTACAAAAGCAAATGAGAACTTTAATACTCCCTATGAAACTCTTTTTCACATAAAATGCAATATCATTCATCTCAGGAAATTTGACTCTGCATCTTACTCCCTTATTGAAAAATATGTATGAGGCAGTAAGTTGAACCATAATACAACAAAATGCTATATATTTGGTTTTCATAAATAACACAAGTCATATAGTTTGCTGAATTTGGAGACCGAAAAGTTACTTTATTCTCACAATGTCTTTTTCAAAAAAATAACATTCCCTATTCTAAATAATCAGAGAATAAATGAATCTTTGCCAAATTTATCCAGTAAAACAATTGCATCTGTTCCTAATGAGCCTAAAAGTATCAGCTGCCAAACAACTCAAAAATCTGAGGAGTCACAATCAGATTATCAGTCTCCACAAGACAATTTTTCTGAAAACAATGCTTCTGAAGATATTCAAGAGCCATGTCCTTCCTCAAAATACTGGGACTACATCACCACTGTTGATACAGCTCCAAAAGATATCACATCTGATATCTCTACTCAGAATATCATAGAAGGGAAACATAATCAAGCACCTAGAGCACTAATATGTGAATCTGAACTCACTCTGAATTTGGCTCTAGACACTTATGTTCCCATATCAGAAATGCACAGCACACCCACAAGCTATGATTAAGCATTGAATTCAATTGACTCAGAAAATTTGAAAGCTGCAATAAATTCAGAAATAAATTCTCTCAACAATCCAGAGAGGTATGGAAAGAAGTCAAATTCCCTTATCATGTTCAATTGATTGGTAATAATTGGGTCTTAAAAATAAATCTTGAACAAAATTTTGAAATAAGCAAGTACAAAGCACAACTATGCACACAAGGATTTTGTCAAAAATATGGAGTAGGATATAAGGAAACTTTTGCTCCCACAGTAAAATTAACTACCCTTAGATGTCTAATTGTATTAGCTGCCTCTGAATCATGAGATTTACATCAAATTTACACCAAAAGAACTCTTACCAATTGTGTCCCTGAAGAGAAAATTTACATTAAAATGTCAAAGTGATTGGAAAAAACATCTGATTTTGAGTGACCAATTCTACTCTTAAAAAATCACTATATGGTATGAAACAGGCTTCACAATGTTTATATCAACTAATACATACATTCTTCTTCACAAATAATTTCTTCCTTAGCTCAGTTGATTAAGCACTCTATATTCACAATGAAATGTCACATCCATGTTTTGTTCACATACACATTGAAGATTTTATAATATTTGGGAAAAACATCAAGTTGTTTAAAATCTTAATTTCCCAGAACTTTGAGATGGAAGATTTAGGAGAGTCTAATATGATCCTAGGCATAAAAATCAAAAGAGACTTTAGCAAAAATGAGATTCAACTCTCTCAATCAAACAAGATAAAAGCAATACTTCAAACTTACAAAATTAACTGTTGAAAGCCAATGTCAACACCAATGGATCTAAAAGCTGTACTTGTCCCTTTCAGAAATAAAGAATGAAAAAATTTCAGCAAGAAGGACCTTAATTAATGAAGTTCTATTGGCCAACTCAATTATCTAGTGCAGTGCACAAGACCTGACCTGGTGTTTGTGTGTAGTCAATTATCCTAACATCTCAATAAACCAGGCCAATCTCATTGGGATTCCTTCATGCAAGTATTACAATACCTGAAGGGTATTTCAGATAAAGTATTGAAATACCAGGAATCTTCAAAAGATCACAATGAAATTATTAGGTTTTGCAACTCAGATTGGGGATTTTTCTTGGAAAATAGACAATCAAAAAATGGATATATTTTCATAATGAATGGCAGTGCAATTAGTTGGAGAAGTAAGAAGAAACAAACTGTATCATTAAGTGTTTCTGATTGCAAGTATAAATTATTGACTTAATCCAGGAAAGAAGCTATTTGGATCAAAAAATTACTATCTGAACTCAAACTGATGACACTCAGACAATCAATGTGGTATCTCAATGGCTAATAATCCAATCTACCATTCTTGAAAAAAACATCTTGACATCCAAATTGATTGGATACTAGAGCAATTTGAAAATAATAAATTCACTCTACAATACATCATCTCTGAGCATATGCCTTCTGACATTCTGAAAAAAGCAGTATAACCCATAAAACTTCACAAACATCTCAATTTCATCAAAGTCACTTACAAAGTTCTCAATGAGAGAGGTTTTTAGACTTAAAAAGCCACATCTCCTAATTCATCCTCTCATACCTCTTATTCTTCTCATGATTTCTTACATCATAGATCATCTAACTTTATTCTGCATGTAGTCCTATAGCCAACACCCCATCTTTGATATACCTTGATCAAACTTTATTATATAAGAAATCAGTGGAGAATCCTTTATTTATATATTTATATATATACTAGAGTTACTATTTACCCTTTCTCCGTAAATCTCATTATTATTATTATTATTATTATTATCTTTTTTAGATCATCATTATTTTAACTAAAAATTGTTAGCAATAACATCCTCTTCTTACTAATTTACCTCTTGCACTGGTATTACAGGTTTGCAGAATAAAAACTAGGTATTGCCACTGATCTAATTGCAATAACTGATATGGTCTCATTGGCTCATTATTAAGGTTGGAAGAATTAAAACTAGATATTGCCACTAATCCCATTTCAATAACTTATTGGGTCTCATTGGCACATTAATAAGACTTTAATAGGTTGTTGATTTTTAATATGAAATGTGTAATATCTGATGATCTGGCTAATTTTGAGTCTACAGCCTTTATATGCATATTCCAGTCATGTGCCCCCTTTTTCCCTCTTAAGTCCTTCTGGAGTTTTTACAGAGTTTGTACAGACTTCCTGACTCAATTAGAGCCTTAAATCTTTAATGAAAAATATATAAACACTATATATGATAGGGTTACATCTGCAGATAACTCACTAATTTTTGGTAGCCCGTGCAACCCTATTCACTACACTAAAAATTATTGAATTTAGGTAAAATATCAAAAATGAAAAATAATCAAAAGCACTTTGTAAAATAATTTAAAATATATTAAAAATAGTAAAAACTCTAAAAAAATTTCTAAAGGTTTTTAGACTCCTGAATTTTATTTCCACACTTTTTTAAACCTATATATCCAATTCTTGACTGCTAAATAAATATTTCATCTTGACTCAATTTTTGACCTATTTTTCCTATAAAACCATTCATTTTCTTTATAATAGGGGGTATAAATGTTCAGGGATCTGCAATTAGATATCAGGAATTTTTTCTCTGGGATCAGAAATTATTAAGTGCAGAAGATTCTTATCCACAAGCACCAGGGCTAGTGGATAAGGAATTCACGATAATGCATTATCCTGCCTCTTTTACCCCACTTTCCATTCCTAATTCCTGATCCCAAACTCATCACATCCATAATGGATTTTGAAGAAAGTCACATGACTTATAATTGCTGATTCCATCCTTATGGCTTTCCTCACTCTATGCTTCTTAATCTTGGTGGCAAACACTTAACATTTTTTCTCATCCTTATGTGTCTCTTCACTCTATGCTACTTAATTTTGGTGGTGAACACAAAATTTTTTTTTCTATTTACACACCCCAAGTTCTCTGTTGGAAGCAATTTCCCACTTCCCACTCATCATCTAAACATTCTACCAAAAATAATAAAGCATCTCTCTACTCAGAAGAAACTTCACTCAGCTATGAATGCTATCACTTTAACTTTAGCTGCTGAATCTGATTCTGACTCTAGTTTGGAAGAAACTTTAGCTTATATGTCCTTTCAATGATCTTTATGAAGAAGAGGATCCCAAAACTGCACCAGCTCTCCCCTCCCATGAGTAACAAAATATTCTTTCCACCAACATGCACTCTGTCTTTATGCCAATCACCCTCCAACGTTTTTAAACACAACCCTTTTAATTTTTTTTAAACTCTCTAAATTTTCAGCTTGTGTGCTTTATTCACTTGGTTTTGTGTTTTTGTTTTTTGCATATTCATTTTTATTTTGAATTTACACTGAATATCTCTTTTTTGGATTTCTGACTAGTTTTTGTTCACCAGTTCAACATGAAATTGAATATTTTCTGCAATTGCATAATTTTTCACTGTTTCTTTTTTTCATTCATCCCTCATATCCTTTCCTCCTCTCCTCAAACATCCCTCAAACAATTCAGTATTATTTATTTTCTCATCTCATCTCTCCAGGTAAGTCATTTTATTCATTTTTTTGATTTTTTGATTGCTAATTATGTGTTTTTTATTCTTTTTATTTTCTTCTTTCTTTTTTTTATTTAATTTTTTAAGTGGTTATTTTTGATTTTCATGGTAAAATTAACTTTTTTTTATCTCCCTCTTTACTTTCTTTTTTAGCTCCATCACCCTACTCTTCATCCCTCCTTGGCATTGTCATTATCTCCCCTTACCCCTATTTCACTTTTTTTTGGTTCCATGTCATTAAAACACATACATTGCACATTCTTTATGCATTTCACTTACTCCATATTCAATTTCCCCCAAAGTCCAACATCATTCTTTCTTGCTCTATTTTTCCTACTTTTCAATCAAGGTAAGTTTCATCTCCTTTTTTTATAACTAAATGATATCTCTTTCCTTCTATGAAAATTTTATACTTAAATATATGCATGACTCTTATCTGGATAATAGTGGACTTATTAAACTCTTCTTCTTCTCATCTCCATCACCACTTTTCAAGTTTTTGTAAAATTTTGAAAAGAAGACTCAGAATTAGGGTTAGTTTTAATCAAATCTAATTTTCTTTTTACTGAAGATTCTCCAGAAAGCTACCTTTCATTTCCCAAAAAGCAGATTTGAATTTGGCTCAGTGGTTGCTGAGATATTGACCTTTAAATTTGAGTCTTTTTTTCCAAATTCAATTTTTTTATTTCATATTTTATATAATAAGTTAGGTTTAGGTTTATATAAATCAAATTTCCTTTAACTAAAGACTCTCTTGAAGCCTATCTTTCATTTCCCACAAACAGGTTTGAATTTGGTTCAGTGGTTGCTGAGATTTTGACCTTAAAAGTTGAGTCTTTTTTTCCAAATTGTATTCAATTTATTTAATGTTTTTATATTGCATAATTAGAGAAAAAGGCTTCTGAAACTCTTATATGATGATTAGCTAGGCTTATTTCTCCATCTTGTTGGAATTTTTATCATCAATATTCATCTTTTTGTGCAATTTTGAAAATCAGAGTCAAAATAAGGGTTAGGGTTATATGAATCTTATGTTCTTTTAGATGAAGATTCTTCTGAACCGTATCTTTCATTTCCCATAAATGGATTTGAATTCAGTTCAGTGGTTACTGAGATATTGAATTTTAAAGTTGAGCCTTTTTTCTAAATTTCATTTAATTTATTTCATGTTTAGACCAGGATTTGTGTCAGTATAGTCTAGTATATAAGTATAATATAATAGTGTTATTTTATGGTCCTACTACTTATTGATAAATGATTTAGTGATTAAACCTCAGGGGAAGACTAATAGAATAGTTATACTCAAATAAAACTCACAATACTTGGATTTAAATGTGTGCTAGTGGTGGAAAATAGAAGAATAAAATATAGTTATAGCTTATATAAAGATAATATCAATCTATAATAGCTTTATAATATATTTCTGAATGCTAATAATTGTATTGTAGTGGTTTTTTGAATTTTAGTAATTGAATGATGATAATAAACCGTCAAAATCCCTCCTTACTTATACCCAAATCCACTGGAGTGCACAGACCTTCAATCCAGATGATGTCACTGCTATCCCAGGCAATTACAGCACTGTGAGGGCTCATCACCTCCCCATGGCGTCCACTTCAAGCAGTTTCAACACCCAGACCTCCAGTAAGGACCCTCCATCACTATTAATAATAACACAGAGTCATACCATAAATAGAAAACCCAGATAAAAGCGGATACCATAAAGAAACAGGTAAAATAAATAATCAAAAAGAGATTTAATGAAACTAAAAGCATATAAAGGAAACAAATAAAATGTCCAAGCCCCCAATAACATCCCCAAGCATCCACATTAACTCAGAAACATCCTTCCAACCCATAAATCCGTGAATAACCATCCAAGGAAGTAATTTTAGTTGTCCAAACTGGGTGTATGCGCCTGATATAGGTGTCTATGCTTCTGTAGGCGTTGTGAGTCCACTGATTTCGTCCATATGACCTAAAATAAGCAGAAAAACAAAGGTTATAGGCTATTAAGGGGCTAAAACCCACTTATATACCTAAATATACATAATATACTGCATATTTCACTGAATATGAGATTTATGTATACATATAAGCTTATGTATGTCAATAATTACTTCATATCACTTAAGATAAGTATATTATGACTCCATTAACATCTTAATAAGTATTATTAGGCCATGGATAAGCTATTTAAACTATTATAAATTATATAATAGAATAATAATTATATATATATATAATAAAATAATATATATTATTATTTTAACCTTATTTTTAAGATATAAGCTTAATCTACTTAAGGTTATCTCATTTTAAGCATAAGAAATACTCAGTCCTAAGGATATTTAGGCTGACACTCCCTCACCCCAAAAAAAAACAATAAAAAAAATGTTAAGACATTTTAATTAAAACTAAGGAGTGAAATAATAAAATAAAAAAAATAATTTTTATAATACATATACTGAATGAACAGTATTACTTAGATTTAAATTTTTTCAAGAGAATTTTAAGATCAGAGATTTCATTTTCTGGAATCCACTGGTCATATTCACTTGATTTATTTTTAAATCTTAATAGATACTCAACTCCCTTTTCTTTAGTAAGGTGTCTCTTTTTAAGTATCTTTTCAATTTCTGCCTTTTCCACTATTTCATCAGGTTGCTGTTTATGCCTTCCTGATCTTCTTAGAAATAGAGCAGTATCATTAGAATGGTATGGTTTTATAAGAGAAATAGGAAATACTGGATGTTTTCTATCATATGTTGCATATAGAATAACCTCAACAGCATTATTACCAAGCATCTTTTTAACTAAAAATGGTCCAATAAATGGATCCTTAAATTTAAAATTACCATTTAAATTGAAATGTAGTGTTGAAATAAGGACTTCATCACCCTCTTTGAACATTTGTTCTTTATGGGCTTTATCCCATCTTTTCTTTTCATACTCAAAAGCCTTATTTATACATTCTTGAGCATGTTTTCTGCATAATTCCTGCATCTGAAGAAAAGATTTAGTACCTGGATGAATATCCAATCTAGGTAACTTATTAAGAGTTTTAGCAGGGGTATTAGGTACATAACCCAACCATAACTCAAATGGCTTTTTGCCAGTGACAGAATGGACTGTACTATTATATGCAAATTCTAAACCTGGGATAAGGGTTACCCAATCATGCGTGAATTTGTCATTGTCTTTAAAATTAAGACCAAAAGCACAGTATCTTCTTATCATATCTTCTAAGGTTTGTATCATTCTTTCTGCTAGCCCATCAGTTTGTGGATGGTGTGCTGTAGAAAGTTTTAATTGACACCCTGAAACATCCATAAGTGACGTCCAGAACTCAGAAGTAAATTTAGGATCTCTGTCAGAAACTATTGCTTTGGGGAAACCTGCTGTATTTAACATTTGTGTCCACCATAAAAAAGCTAAGTCCTTTGCAGAAACCTCTTTTTGGGTAGGAATAAATTTACACATCTTTGTAAATCTATCTACAATTACCCAGCAGGAGTTATAACTCTTATGCCCTGCTATTGGCAAACCTGTTACAAAGTCCATGTTAATGATTTCCCATGGAGCTTTTGGTTGCTCAATTTGTTGTAATAAACCAGCTCTTTTTCCTGTTAATCTTTTAGATTTTTGACAAGAATCACATGTTTCAACATATTTCTGAATATCCTCAGACTTGTTAATCCACCAAGCTGTGTTTTTTACTCTGGTTAATGTTTTATGGTAGTCAAAATGACCTGCTAATATATCATCATGACATATACTTAACATTAACTCCTTCATTGAAGGGGGAATTACAATTACATTACTAAATTTTTTCCTGTAATATATAAAACCATCCTCAATGGAAAATTTTCCTTTTTCTAATGCCTCTTTATACTTAATTGGTAATGTTTTTATTAAAACATTCATTGAAGCATTAGATGGATCATTTAATATTGTAGTTAATTTACTTAAGTCAGGATCTGAATTATACTTATCAAGAATTGATTGCATAAATTCATCCTCAAGATCTACAATATAAATGCCATAAATGTTAATAATCTCTGACTCAGGAACATAAGCAGGATTATCATCATTATTAGGCAGAGGTACTCTAGATAACAAATCTACATTAGAGTGCAAGGTTCCTGCTCTATGTTTAATAGTCATCCGTCCTCTGTATTGGTGTACAGCTAATTGCCATCTAAACATGTATCTATTAGGAGTTTTCATGTTTAAGAGTGACTTAACTGCACTACAGTCAGTGATTAACTCAAATTTTTGGTCTTCAAGGTAATAATGTAGCTTTTCAAGAGCCCATACTACTGCCAAACATTCAAGTTGAGTAGCACCATATTTCAATTCACCACTTCTCAGAGTACGTGAAATATAGCAGATTACTACTTCTGACATTTTACCTTCAATAAGTTGTTTTTGATGTAAAGCAGCACCCAGTCCAATAAAACTTGCATCTGTATATAATATAAAAGGTAATTGGAAATCTGGTAATCCCAAGATAGGAGCTGTCATTAAACATTCTTTCAACTTATTAAAAGCTTGTTGTCTTTCATTATTCTAAATGAAAGCTTCTGATTTCTTTATCAGTGTGGTCAGTGGTGCAGCAATTGATTGGTAGTTTTTTATATATTGTCTATAATAACCACACATTCCAAGAAAAGATTGTACATCCTTCACATTTTGAGGAATGCCAATATTCTTTATTGCAGCCACTTTATTTTGTTCTACACATATTTGTAAGCCAGATACAATATGACCAAGCACTTTTAAAGATTCAAAACCAAATTTACATTTTTTCAATGCAAGGTTCATTTTTATTTCATCCATTTTCTGAAATACTTTTCTTAAATGGATTAAGTGTTCATCAAAAGTTTTAGAGAACACTATGATGTCATCAATGTATACCATTAACCATCCCTCAATCATTTCATTATGGAATGTTATATCCATTAACTTTTGAAATACTGAGGGAGCATTTTTTGGTCCAAATGGCATTCTGACATACTTATAAATTCCCATGTGTGTTGTTATCAACAAAAAGTTCTGTGAATTCTTTTCAACAGGAATTTGATGGTACCCTTAATTTCCATCTAGGCAACTTATATATTTAGCACCTTTAAGGGTAGCATGTATAGAGGCAATCCTTGGCAAGGGATAAATATCATCTACTGTAAATGTATTTAATGCTCTATAATCAACGCACAGTCTTGCTTTATCTTGTTCATAAGAAATCAGCACTGGTGATATTACACAATATTTTGATGTAGCTTCAGCCTTCTCAAGAATGTTCATTTTTAATAACATCTTAATATTATCCTCTATGTCTTTCCTCTTCATTGGTGAAGCAGGGTATGGTTTCTTTTTAAGACTAGCAGGAATATTATTCATATCACAGGTTAAACTAATTTTCATTCAATGTTCTTTTACAAGGCCAAGTTCATTTGTAACATGTGCAAAAGCCATTGGAAATGCTTTAATTAATTCCAAAATATTATCTTTCTCAGTTTCACTTATCTGAGTGCCAAATGATGCTTTTGAAATTTCTGTTTCCAGAAGTTCCATCTCATTGGATTCTCTTCCTTTAGACGGGGAATTTGTTACTGACTCAATGTGTAAGACAGTGTTAAAATAATTTATTTTAAATTTCCTTTTACCATTCATGCCAATTGTAAAATTTTTATTAGCAGGGTCTAATTTTACACCAAATTTAGTCAGAATATCATTTCCAATGATAAAACAGTTACTACAATTAGTATTATCCATTACTACAAAGTCACAAGTTACCCTTACATAACCATGTTGATGTTTAAAGAAAACAGCAGCTTTGTATTTACCAATGGGGTGTAGTACTGATCCAAAACCTCTCCAATTCTTATTCTGAAGTGGTTCAAGCTTAAACTTATATTCACTATCAATTTTCTGTAATGTATTAGTGGAAACAACTGAACCAGCAGCTCCTGTGTCCAATACTATATTAACATTTTCACCAGAAATGATAGCTGGAACCATGATAGGTGTCATTCTAAAGTTATCAGCTTGTATATCCTTAATGATTTAAGCATCCTCAAAATTCATTAAAGATTCATTTGAGTCCATATTTAATATTGGATTTTCAAAGATGGACAAATCATCTTCCAACATACAGACTTCATTTTCATCACTATATGAGATATTGCTGTCATAATCACTTGATTCTTTACTTTTTTCAGTTTCAGTTTCAGATTCACGTTGATTTTCAACAATATTTATGTTTTTCTCACATTTGTGACCTTTGACCCAAGTTTTGTTACACTTATAACAAGTATTTGTTTCATACTTTTTAGGTACTACAGGTGCAGTAAGTTTTTTCTACTTCTCCTGAAGTGTTTTTGAATTCTGAGTTTTTACAGGTTCAACATTTTGCTTATAGGTGGAATACCTTGATTCATACTTATGGTTTAATAATATTTCATTGCAAATATTAATAAAGTCAGAATATTCAGTAACATTTAATGTTCTAGCTACAACAATGTCTCTGACAGATATAGGTAATTTGTATATTATCTTATCTTTACATAAGTTAAAATCCATATGAGGCTCAATGGCTTTTAATATTTTGTTTAAATTCATTAAAAATACCATAGGTTTGTCACCATTCAACGGATTATACCTAGTCTTCTCATACAGTCTCTGCTGAGTAAACCTGAATTTAGAACCTCCAAATTGTTTTTCAATAAGTTGTTTCCATTCAGCCCAAGAGTAGTCTCTACCCTCACTTAAGACAGCTTCAAACCATAATAAAGCAACATCCTTAAATAAAGAAATTAATTTTGATGTTATCTCTTCATCTGGTAACTTATATGAGAATTTCAAGTTGTCAATTCTTTGAATAAAATGTTGCCAATCAGAGCTGGCTTCCCCATCATAAGTTGGGTACTGATCTATCTTAGGCCAGTTTTTCTGATTGGATTTTATCTCACTAATCTTAGGTAAATTCAACAACTCATTCACTTTTGATAAATGGTCTTGTATTTCTTCCTGCACGGATTTGTGACTTACATTTTCAGATTTGACACTACCACCAGATGGTTTTAATTGTGGTGGTACAGGGAAGGAATGAGATTCACTTTTGCCAATGAAAGGATTATTATTATATTGATTATACTTATGATTATCCTGGTTCATTAGTAGATTGGAAGTTTCAATCTCAACTTTAGTTAATCTTTGTAGCAACTCAGAGACCCTTTGATCTGTCTGGGCAAAAGATAACTTTGTTCTTGATTCAGTTTTTAATAAATGTGTTTCATATAATTTTTCTAACTCACAAAATTTGTTTGAAAGGTCATTATATTTATTACTCAATGAATCATATTTAAGAGTTAGAGACAAATGTTCTTTCTCTAATTCTTTATTACGTGTTGCTAATTGAGAAATGTTCAATGTCAAGGCTGAAATTGTATCACTAGTGAGCTTAACTGTCTGTTCCTCACAATCAGTCATTCTATTCCACAATGCTGAAACAATTCTATGGACAGTTGGATTATTGTTAAAATATTCCATGTCCTCCTTTTCAATTCTCTCACTCTCCTGTGAACTTCTCATCTCACCAGTAGGTGGTTGCAACTGAGGATTAAATGTATTATCATTGTATATAGTACTGTTATTATGGACAAAAGACAAGTCAGGTGTATCTACTCTAAAACCTAAATTTCTTAAATCCTCCTCTATTTTTTGTACAGATTTAACATCAATAGAATTACCTATATTGTAATTATCAGTATTATGTCTAATCTGAGAGGGTAAGTTACTTACCAAGGGATGGTTGCCAGTCCTGATTTTTGGCTCTTTTTTCCCTTGTAAGGGTGAGCTGAGGAAGTCAGATGAGGGGGTGGATCCCTGTTGCAACTGTGGCTTGTCCACTGTTGGTGAAACCAGTCCCATTTCCATTTGTCTACCAAGATTTTTTCCTGGGAGTGAGTGGACCCTCCTTGGGTAGGGGGTTGCTGATTTGATTGACTGGGCTGGCCTCCCTTTAATTCTGCCATTGCCTGATTCATCTGCTGAAACCCTACCTTGCAATTGTTTTGCAACTGCTCTACTTCTTTGAACATGAGAGATTTTGATTCCTCCAGCTTCAGAACCTGTTTGTCCAGGTGGGACAGTTGATCCTGAAGAGGAGGAGACGTCTTTTTTATAGTTATCTTTTTTAAGAGGGCGTCATTTTCCTCTATACTCATGCTTTCTGGATGGGGGTACTGTTGTCCCTCCATGGTGATGTCCTGGAAAGTTTTTGTTAGCTTTAGACCTGGTATTATAAGCAGGCTGTTCACTTACACTGTCCTGAGGAGCACTCATATTGTTCAGAATAACAATATTTTACGTCTACAAAAGGAAAAAACTTTATGTAATTAGTAGACAAATAATATTAGCAAATATATTACTAATAAAAAAGCAATGGAGCTTACCCTGAATTTATATCTTTATTTATTTAAATAAAATGTAAGAAAAATTTGAAAAAATCTGTTAAAAATATAATAATAAGTTTAACTAGACCTCTATAAGGGTGAATAATTAGCTTACCAAGCTTTAGCCAAATACCAATTTAATTGGGTGTTATATTGGTGTCCAAATACCAAGTGAAATTGGGTTTATATTGGGTACAGTTACTACTGTAAATATCTAATTTTTAGGATAAAAATTAGTACAATTATTTTAAGGGTTCTTTTCCGCAATCAATGAGTTATGATGACCCACTAATATGCAGCAGACCCAAATATTTGGTTAATTTTGAGCTGTACTAAGGTAAAAATCACGTCCCAAGGCTTATACTAAATAATAAGTAAAATATAAGGAAAGACCCCCAATTGTCAGTATAGTCTAGTATATAAGTATGATATAATAGTGTTATTTTATGGTCCTACTACTTATTGATAAATTATTTAGTGATTAAACCTCAGGGGAAGACTAATAGAATAGTTATACTCAAATAAAACTCACAATACTTGGATTTAAATGCATGCTAGTGGTGGAAAATAGAAGAATAAAATATAGTTATAGCTTATATAAAGATAATATCAATCTATAATAGCTTTATAATATATTTCTGAATGCTAATAATTGTATTGTAGTGGTTGTTTGAATTTTAGTAATTGAATGATGATAATAAACCGTCAAAATCCCTCCTTACTTATACCCAAATCCACTGGAGTGCACAGACCTTCAATCCAGATGATGTCACTGCTATCCCCGGCAATTACAGCACTGTGAGGGCTCATCACCTCCCCATGGCGTCCACTTCAAGCAGTTTCAACACCCAGACCTCCAGTAAGGACCCTCTATCACTATTAATAATAACACAGAGTCATACCATAAATAGAAAACCCAGATAAAAGCAGATACCATAAAGAAACAGGTAAAATAAATAATCAAAAAGAGATTTAATGAAACTAAAAGCATATAAAGGAAACAAATAAAATGTCCAAGCCCCCAATAACATCCCCAAGCATCCACATTAACCCAGAAACATCCTTCCAATCCATATATCCGTGAAAAACCATCCAAGGAAGTAATTTTAGTTGTCCAAACTGGGTGTATGCGCCTGATATAGGTGTCTATGCTTCTGTAGGGGTTTTGAGTCCACTGATTTCGTCCATATGACCTAAAATAAGCAGAAAAACAAAGGTTATAGGCTATTAAGGGGCTAAAACCCACTTATATACCTAAATATACATAATATACTGCATATTTCACTGAATATGAGATTTATGTATACATATAAGCTTATGTATGTCAATAATTACTTCATATCACTTAAGATAAGTATATTATGACTCCATTAACACCTTAATAAGTATTATTAGGCCATGGATAAGCTATTTAAACTATTCTAAATTATATAATAGAATAATAATTATATATATATATAATAAAATAATATATATTATTATTTTAACATTATTTTTAAGATATAAGCTTAATCTACTTAAGGTTATCTTATTTTAAGCATAAGAAATACTCAGTCCTAAGGATATTTAGGCTGACAATTTGTTAAAGGCTATTCTCTTGGTATGTCTGATTATATATGTTTCATTTTTAAAATCATGTCACTCATTTTATTTCCATGGGCATCTATTCTTTACTTAAAAAAAGTTTCTTAAGTTCATCACTAAACAACCAAAGCCCCACCTGGCTTGGAATCTTGTCAAGAGTTCACACATTTTGGATGTTCATTTCAAATCAGTCAAAAATTAATCCACAGAATAAAAAAGATAAAAAAAGAAGTTAAGTTTAACAAATATAAAAAAACTATATAAATCCTGTGAAGAATTTACTCACTTTGGCTTTTCTTTTCAAATCAATAGGGAGCTGGTCAATAGGATTGATAAGGTATGAGAAAAAGTTGAGGTAAAACAAAAAACATTAAATAGAAAGAAAAATTATGGGGTGTAATATAGGTTGTCAACTTTTATTTTTATTTCACAAATTAAAATTTTACAAGTCATATACAATACTCTACTTATATAAATTAATGATCCATCAGCTGTATGTCATATAATGGTAATCATGAGGAAATTTGTTTTTCTCATGAGGTTCATGTATACATTTGAGTTTGATTTCATTAAATTTGGTCACAGAAAATTTTCACCCACATTTTTATTTGAATTGTCATTGATTTAGGTTTGTAAATTATCTTATAAGACTTGTTTACATGCTAATTTCTGCAATGAACATAAATTTTGGCAATCTATGCCCCTACTTCAATAAATCACAATTTTTTTGTCATAAACTTTTTTCTGACTTATAAAAAAAATGGTGATCCCCACCCCCTGTTATGGAAAATAGAAGGGGAGGGTATTGCCTAAAAACATTTTTTGACATAATTCATTTTTAATTCATTAGCTAGTAATTGAATTTCGGCATTTTCCAATTGAACTTGATTTTTTTTGAATTTTTTATCTCTCTCTATTTGAATTCTAACCTTCACCCTCTCCAAATCTAAAAAATCTTTCTCCATTTCTAAAAGTTGTTCTTCCTTTGATTGTGAATGAAATCACTTCTTTACCTCAAAAAGTAGTTGAAATTCTGCAGTTTTTTCATGAGACTCCAAGTTTATGATTTCAATTTGCACTTGTTCTTTTTCTGCAACAAGTTTAACTTTTAAGAGTAAAAGAAATAAATTGAGAAAAATTCTTTAATCATAACAAAAAATAAAAAATGTATGAGTTTTTCAAATTTTTGAAAAAACAAATCATCTAGAATCAAGACCTTACAAAAGTCAGAAAATATGAAATTATCACCAAAAATAAATAAAACAAAATTTATTTAACCAAACAAACAAATAATCTAGAATGTTGCAATAAAATGTTTCACATCCCAGTGAGGAGTGTGTGCCAAGGATTGATTATTAGCTTTAATGCATTCTATAAAGAAAACTTTCTAAACAAAATAAAAAAAACTAGTTATCAAACATTTTCATTATGAATTCGATTTCCTCAATGGATTTATTAGCTTTAACACATTCTCTCAGGAAATCTCTCTTTTTTGAACCATCTTCAAGTTGATACTTGAGTTTCATTTGATCCAATAGGAAATTGTACTCTAGAGCCTTCCCCTCTTTTGTTATCTCAAATTTTTTCACCTCCAAGTCATGTGCCCTGTCAGCCGGACGTCTAGAAGAGTGGGAAAAGAAGAAGAGGGAATTGAGAAGAGGAAGTAAAAGGAATATAAAGAATAAAAGAAATAAAGTAATAAAATTATTTAAGTTATTTAAAGAGGAGCAACGACGAATTACTTGAGAGCTGACACAAAAGTAAGGGTTATTAAATGACAATATTTATTTAAGTAAGGATTTAATTTCAATGCGTGGAAACACTTATATTTATTATTAGACTTAAAGCAACCATAGAAATTTATTAAAATTTATATTAGAACTATAACACTAATAATAATAATAATAATTTTTTATAATATTTAAATATGTAATAAAAGGTGAGTGTAATAAGTGATGCTGTTAAAGGGGATTACCCAAGGCCCTTTTATAGACCAAGGGACCCCTGAAGCGCCACAAATCAGTAAATACAAAATAGAAATAAGCTAAAACAAAAAGATAACAAAGAAGAAATGAAACATGACTATTAAGAGAAAAATATGAAACAATTGACTAAATCCCATGAGTAATTAACCATTATCCCACCATAACTTCCCAAAACACTTAATTAAAATAATTATTAACCAAGTAAGTCTGAAACATGAGAACAATGAGTAAAATAATCAAAAACAGACATTATAGTGACATGTAAAGTTTTTAAGTAAAAAAAATAAAATTATTTTCACACCAAAAATTAATATAATAAATTCAATCCAGTTTAAAGAAATTTTAATTAGTTGTTTTAATTATGTAATTAATTCAATCATTAGTTTAAATGAAACATATAATTAATTTAGTGATATTTTTAATTTAAAGTGGGGATTTTAATACTATGTTATTAAATAAGTATTATAATTTATTTAATAATATTTTTCTGACACAATTAAGGGTCAAAAGAAGCGCCCAATATTATTGTTTAATAATATATGAAGTTTTATTTAATATATAAAATTAATTAATTAAATTAATTACATTATAAGTCAATTTTACATATATAATTAAAATATATTTTTTGTAATTAATTAATTATTAATTTATAATTATTAAATACATAAAAATGCGCCATTTTTTGTAGAATATAAAATATATTAAGCTTAATTTAAATGTATAAAAATTTATATAACAATAAAATTAATATAACACTTATTATTAATAAGATACTTATATAATTTTATTATGCAATAAAATATTAATTTATATACATAAAATACAATTCTTACGCCCTCTTTCAGGTCCAATAAATTAACATATAAGTTGCTGGGCTTGTGGTATAGCCTGGCTGACATGCCCTCTCATCCCTCTTTAAAGAAAGCTCAAATTTCTTCTCCTCAAAGTCTTTTACCCTCTCATCCCTCTGTAAAGAAAGCTCAACTTTCTTCTCCTCCAAGTCTTGTGCCGTATCATCCCTTTGTAAAGAGAGCTCATATTTTTTCTTTTGATAGTTGAGAGTATATCTTGCAACTTTAACTTTACCTATAGTGAAAAGGAATATGAACAAAAGAAAAGAAAATCTCACTTAATTATTAAGAGGTATGCTATCACTTACCAGATTCATGTTTCTCCAGAAAATAATTAATTGCAAAAAAAGGGGTTTGGGAAAAACTATCTCTGTTTTGCTTTTTTTGACTGTTGAAATTCAAAGTAGTTGATGGTTTTTGCTTTTTTTTGGAGGTAAAAATTTCCTCTTCATCATTGATGCTAGCTTCAGACTCACTTGCTTGAGGATCCTGGGTTTTTTCATGAGCCTTTTTAGAAATAAAAAAAATAAAACAACTAGACAAGAAATAAAAACTTACTGGAGTGGGATCACATTGGTTTATATCACCATAAGGATCTATTGGAAAGCTATGTAGATTTGTTGAATTTGAAACAGGAGAGGCTTGAGTTGAGGAAGAGGATGGGAGAAGATTTGTTTCAACATCATTTTTAGAGATAGCATCTTCACCATCCAACATATTTGCAGGATTAGCATCAGCTCACTCTCCAAAAATAGCATCCATCTCTTTAAAGTATGGACATTAAGATTCAAGTTTATCATCTATGGATTTCATGCCCTTACTGATATCAATGTCAGTAATACCAAAACCAGTAGAAAATGAAAGTGTCTTTGCCTTCTTTTATTTGGCTTGGTAATGCTTGAAATGTTCAGGCATCTGTTTAGGCAAAAGATCAATCCTTCCCTTTGTCTTATTTTGTAATTCATTGGCCATTAGAAGATAGCCATTGACTTTTGATGCAGGGGGATGTCTTACTTTAGTCACATTCTCAGTACCAAAACAAGAATCTTAATTAGTTTTTATTTTTAGCCAGTTGATAAGTATGAGATGTTCATCTTTTTTTAGTTGAAAAATCTTTGATTCCTCAGCTGAATGGGGGAAAGAGGGAGTAATGGGATTTGATGAATGATTGGGGGAAGCCTTCCTTTGAGAAGGTCTATGATGACAGGGCATGTTTAGATATTTGAATATGAAAAGGAGAAGAAAAAAACAGATGAGATGGGGAGGGGTTTTGAACAGAAATGAATAGACAGGATGGGAGTGCGCAGAAAGGTAGGTAGGCTTGCACATCCATAAAGTTGTCCAAGATGGGATTATGAAAAATTGAGGATAAAAATGTAGGGTAGAGGTGAACATTGCCATGTAAAAGGTCTAATAGTCCAATTATTAGCAAAAATCATTGCAGAAGATAATTGTGGTATAATGATTTTTATCTGCAACTTATTTAATTGCAGATTGGTCAACATTGATACCCCCTAATAAAAAATATTTTAAAATAAAATAGACCCTTCCAGTCTCCATAATAAACATCTGAAATTCAATTTAAAGTATTTTAAGTGCTACACTAAACTTTAGACTGCCACAATGTAAAATGTCTAATAACCCAATTATTAACAAAAATAATTACAGAAGATAATTGGAGTATATTGATTTTTATCCACAATTAATTTAATTGGGGATTCCTTAACATTGATACCCCCTATTGTATACCTTTACTTATTAGGGGGTATCAAAGTTAGAAATCTTCCATTTCAAAATACCTCTTTTTTCCACCTAATCAACCATGATTATTTTTTTAAAATATGCCATATTGTGCCCCCAAAACACCTTTCCACTGTGAATTAAGATCAAGTTTGTGTCTTTCTTTTTGTGTTGTGAAATGCTTTTTAAATATTTACAAATTTTTAACTTTGATACCCCCTATTGTCCCCATGTGTAATACAAGTGTTTAGCATATTTTGTATGCTTATTTTACACAGTCCTGAGAATATCCAGACCAACATGTAGCATAATTAACAAGAGGGTAGTAAAAAGTGAAAAAGTGGGAAAGTGATCTTGGTCAAAATGAAGTGGCTGTGATTGGACATTTTTAAATCAAATTGTCTGTCCAGATTGGTAGCAAAAGTGAAGCAGCTAGGGATAATGATGTATTAGGCTAGCAAAATGATATTTTTTCATTATCAATTCCCTTAGGGTTAGGATGACGACTGTACATGTTCTTAGTAGTATTGTTTGATGATCGAGTTTCAATTTCAAAATGACACTTCACCGTGTAAAACTGTCAATAACTCACTCTTTGAGATTGCCAAAGAGCATAGAGTCCCCTTCATAACCTCTGAAGTACTCTCCCCTTCAACCATAATTTCACAAGTTGCCACCACTGTCCTGCCTCCCTTCATGTCCTTTCTTGGGCGAGCTTGTATGAATAAAAAACCATGAGGGTACAAACCGCCAGACTTCACCCTTGCCGTTTAAGAGGACTGGGGACAGAGAGCCACTACCATAGGGCAGAGTCTCATTAATATGATAACTCAGTAGATGGGTGAACTTTTCCAGGTTTAGAAATCTGACTTACTTGAACGAAATTTAAAGCTGTTAGTGCTCACTTGTTTAGAGAATAGCTTAACTGGTTTACAACCCTTTGCCACCTTCTTATCTCTACTATCTATACATGTCCCATCAGAGGCATCTAGAGAATAAAACGAATCAAAAAATACACCTTAGCATTTTTGTTACTTGATTCTACTCTTTCATTCGACTTACCGCTGTAACAGGCTTTATATATATAAGTAGGGTCGTTTGGATAGGTATCACCGTCGCAGGCTGTTTTATTATATATATTGATGCACACCAGTGAAAGAATTGCAGTGCCTTTAGGCCTATCACAAAGGAAGACATCTGTAGATATAATGTTGGTTAAAAAAAATTTTCTTAAGAGTTGCAGATATATATAATTATACAACCTTTGGCATCGGTACAATAAATTCCGTTGCAATTTTGACAATAACACAAATTGAGAGAGATGAATAAAATCAAGGCTTGAAAAACATTGCAGGAGAACTTCATCTTCGCTGATGTTTATAAGTCAGGAATTCACAAGTGAATGGGAAAATCACCAGAAAGAAGCTGCCTTTATGTAGATTTTTACTTGCTCTCGGAGCTTCGCAACTCGTAAACCAACTCTTTTTCATCAATGAAGTTTGTTTTGCAGGTGTCGATCGTGTCGTAGGTCAATATAGAGTCATAAGTGTCATGGGATAGATTCTTACGACCATAATTATAATAGAGATGAGCGGGAAATCTAATAATGGAGAAGACATAAAAGAATAATAACCTTGATCTCTTGTAAATAGTTAAATAAGTTAGTTGTACTGGATTTTGTGTATTGAATTACGATTTAGTCTTATTTATTAAATTAACACTTTTGACTTCAACATGATTGGTGTCAGAGATGATTTTGTTTAATTTAATTGAATGTATATTTATTAGTATTCAAAATTGAATCGCTAAGGAAACTATCACTAATTTACATAGGTTTTATATTAATATTTAAGAAGATGCTAAACATGAGTAAACCGTGAGTAGTCTTTGAGTAGGCAGTGAGCAGGACTTAATAAGATATTGTATTTTTCGTGTGAAGTTTTTATTTTTAAATATTCTGTATAAGAGACTGTACTGTGGCCGGACAATAATTTCCACCTGTTTTTTTTTCCTCATAAATCCCTTAATATTCACTCTACAGACATGAGCTTGTACATTTCTAACTCATACGACCATGTAGAATAGGACTGTCACAAAATAAACTCAGCCGGACACCAATTCGTGTTATGTACTTAGACACCTTATGTACATAGTCATTTGTGTTATAGTCTGTAGTCGCGGCGTCCCCTGTTCTCCGGTTCTTTCCGGAGTTCTACAGGCTGACACCGTGCTACAGGTTATGGGCTGTATTTGCGGGCACTGAAAGGTTAGCCAATAGATAACTCCACTAGCATTAGCGACACTAGGAATGCTCGTAGCCAAAAAACCCCCCAGCAAATGTCTGATAAAGACTTACCAAATTCATCTTGCGCTGGTGAAAAAATTAGCCACTCAATCTCTGACAGGGAATTAAAAAACCTTGAAATAAACTCTCACATTGATACCTCTACTAAAAAACGTACAACTCGCTTTTCAACCTTGCAAGAAATATCCCCCACCCCTGCTCCCACTATAACCCCCATTCCGGGATCCCCATCTTCCCCCGTTGAACAAAACTCCCCCACTAGCCTCTCTCTCCCTCCATTACCACCTGCTAGACAGCATACCCCTCCCCTACCTGCAAATAAATTCTACCCACCTCCCCTATCACTTGCGAGCTTGGGCCAAGTCGCAAGCTCAGATTCTGCACTCGCGAGTCCAGAATCTAAACTTGCACTTCCTTGTTTGCACGCAACTTCCTCTCACACGACTTTCTCCACAACCCCCACACCACTCCCCATCTCTAATAGAAGGCCTCACTCAAGCCATTGAGGGTCTATCTATTAATCCCACCCCTCCTCCTCATTGCCCCACTCCTTCCCCTCATCCTGCTCCACATCCCACAACACAAACCACTACTATGAGCAACACCAATAGCACAACACTGGCTGGGAGATCAGTCTCCCCCTTTAGACAGACTGATCCCCCCAGTAATTCCCACCCATTACCACCCCACATGTCGCCGCCTTTACAACAGCCCCCTATAAGCATGATTGAGAGACAACGCACCTTACATAATGTCATTGAATTTACTAAATCCATTCCCAATCTTGATGCAAGTGGATGTAACTACTCTGATTGGCATAGTAATGTCCTAGCACTCATTAAAGATTTTGTTGGCACACGAGCATATGCTTTAAATGATGGTAATGGTCTTGATCAATTAGAGGATAGAGTCACCCACTTGATTCTTCTACACTCCATCTCCCCAAGTTTACGACATGAAATATCAACTGATTGGAATGCACACCAAACATATCTCTATATCAGCAAAAAATTTACCAGATCCAATCACACCTCCACAATGACTGCAATTTGCAACTTCCTCAATCTAAAGCAAACGCCATTCACATTGCACAGTGAGTATTTGACTGCATTCAACAAATATTTTGAAGCAATTGAAGGGCAAGGAATTGTTTTTGATCAGAAAGTCTTTAAAGCTCTCATGTCACATGCATTACTACCATCAACCCTGAAAGACCTTTATGTTGATTTATGTGTTGCTCTGGACAACTGCCCTGACTCAAAGACGGTCACGTATGAAGATTTCTGCCAACTTATGCCAAGTTAAGTCCAAAACAGAACTGATAGAGAAGGAATTTCATCACCTGCTGCGACCCTTACTGTTGAACCATCCCTTAATGCCGCTGCCCAACTTCAAAGGAGGACTGACTCTTACAGGCCTCCTGGTGTACGTCCTAATTGCCATGAATACCACTCCACTGCTCATATTGTGGCACACTGTCCATATAATCCATTTTCTTCCAACTTCTCAGCTAAACTATACATTATGGGGGAACGTGCGACTGCGTATGCTTCTGACCCTAACACAAGAAACAAGAAAGTATACATTCCATACAAATGCCCTCAACGTGGTCCAA
This sequence comes from Hemileia vastatrix, assembly GCA_030280995.1. Lineage (NCBI taxonomy): Eukaryota > Fungi > Basidiomycota > Pucciniomycetes > Pucciniales > Zaghouaniaceae > Hemileia > Hemileia vastatrix. The sequence continues at coordinate 24,397,305 of JASXTE010000001.1, read as the reverse complement.
TTCATGCCAGAGATGTTCAAATTGAAGCTAATGAACTCACTATTTTTGAACAAAACATTGAGGCATTACATGAAATGGTTGATCACATTGATCTGAATAGTGCTGAATGGTCTCCTGATGAAATCACTGACAACTATACTATCTTGGACAGTGGAGCAACTCATCATGTCACCGGCAACGTGAGCCTTCTCAGCAATTTCAATCTTCTTAAAAAACAGATTCCAGTCAAAGTGGCCACTAACAGTCCTTCTTCATTCATCACGGGCATAGGAGATTTAAAAATTAAAGGGGATGGTAAAATAGTCACTATTACCAATGTCTTCTATTGTCCAGATGTTAGGACAACTCTAATTTATCTATTTGATTTAGTGAATTGTGGTTTCTGTTTTGGTTTGTGTTCTGAAAATAAAAAATTTGGGGATTTATATGAAAGAGGAGTTGATTATGACTGGCTGGGTAGAGAATACCAGAAGAAGATGGGTCTTGGATGTAATTAGTGTTAGTACTTTCAATCCAAATGATGTTCCTTCTTATTGCTATTGCTTGCACCCTTCATTACTCCGCACTGTAAAAAAGAATCATCATATCATTTGTCCACCTGCCGCCAATGGTTCCCTGATGGATTGGCATAGAAGACTAGGACATGTCAGCGTTGAAACCATCAGAAAAATCATCAATGCTGGTATGGGCACTGGATTACCATTATCTATGCCTGCAGGTAACATTGACTGTGAAGATTGTTTAATTGCGAAGAGCACTAGGAAACCATCAGCCACTCATGAATCAAAACCAGAATCCCTAATGAGTTTAATTGTTGGAGATCTTGTTGGTCCCATGGATCCCACTATTCACGGTTCTAGATGGGCAGAAATGTTCAGAGAAAGCTCAACTTCATATGGTGAGGTGTTTTTACTGAATGCCAAATCTGAGGCAACTTCTTGTTTTGTTTCTTTCTGTAAAAAATTAGAAAATGTCACTGAGAAGAAGCTTCAGGTTTTGCGCACTGATGGAGGTGAGATTCCCAGCAATAAAATGGCTCAGATCTTGGCAGACATTGGTGCTACTGATGAAGTTACATGCCCCCATCACCACAAAAAGAATGGAACAGCTGAAAGGTTTAACAGAACAGTTGGTGACATTGCAAGTACCATACTCCTTGCCAGCAAACTACCTGAATCATTCTGGGGTTTGGCATACAAGTGGGCGGCTCATATTCACAATCGGATCCCTAATGTTAAAGCAGGTGACAAAACCCCATTTCAAATACTATACAATGCCACCCCAAACTATTCCAACTTTTGCATCTTTGGTGAAACAGCATTTGTCCATATCCAAAAAGAGACATGCCAAAAACTTGATCAACATGCCTTGATTTGTAAGTGTGTAGGTTATTCCTTAAACAATGCTGGCTGGATTTTCTGGCATGAAGAATCAAACACATTTTTTGAATCAGCCATGGCTGTTTTCCCTGGTGATCGTCTTTCCAATCATGACACTGCTCTACAAGCTCCAATGACAACACCATCAAAAGGTTCTCTTCAGTCCATTCTCAACAATATGAAATTAGGTGATTTCAAAGATGAAGAAGCACTCCTGTCACAAGAAAAAATTGTCACAGAAATTTTCCAAAAAGTTTTGTCACACTCTGATGTTATCCCTAGAACTCATCTGCAAGCCATGCTATCTCCTGACCGTCAAAAATGGGAACTGGCATGCAGAAGAGAACTAGCTTACATGAAGAATATGGATGTTAGGTATGAAGAAAAAGTCCCACCAGGCAGTAAAATCACCAATTCAAAATGGGTATTCACCATCAAGAACCCTTCTTCAGACTCACCAACATACAAGGCACAATATGTAGCAAAAGGTTTCCTTCAACAATATGGCATTGACTTTACTGAAACTTTTGCTCCCACTGCGACTTTTACATCACAAAATATTCTACTGACTCTTTCAGCTTATCACAAATGGCCTGTAAAGTCTTTTGATGTCACAGCAGCCTATCTTCACAGTCCAATTGATGAAGCTATATGGGTACTTTCTCCTGAAGGTTTTCAACTGAAGGATAAAGACAGTGCTCTCCACCTGACGAAAGCTCTATATGGCACCAAGCAGGCAGCAAGATGTTGGTGGTTACACATTGCTGAAAAACTTGACTCTTTAGGATATAAAGCTAGCCAATACGACAAAAGTTTCTACGTCTTGAGGAAGAAAGGTTGTTTGGGTGTAGTTTGGATACATGTTGATGATGGAATTGTGACTGGAAGTAGTGAGGAGGTGTTAAAGGAGCTGGAGGATAGTTTAGAAGGATCCTTGAAAGTAAAATGGAATGAAAAGGTGAATGGCATTGTATTTGTAGGTATTGAAGAAGTCCCTGAAGGCTTTAATCTCAACAATTTTCAGCTTATTAACAAAATTTTAAGAGAAAACAACCCTTCAGGATTAGTCACCTGATCTCCACTACCTCAGCAACTGAAAATCAGGACAGCAACAGATGATGAGGATGCTATTGACACTACTAAATATCTTTCTATTCTAGTCACTCTCAGCTATGTGGCAGTGGCAACTAGGCCTGACCTTTCTTTCCCAGTAAATTTCCTTGCTAGATTCTCTTCAAAACCAACAGCAACTCATTGGATGGCACTCAGTCACCTGCTATGCTATGTACAGTACACCACTAAACTTTCTTTCCACATTCATCCTGATAGAGAAAGCCCCCTTGAATTGCTCTTTTACACTGATTCCACATGGAACAACAAAGAGTTTGCCAGAGCTCAATCTGGTCATCTTTTACTGCTCAATGGCTGCCCTGTTGTATGGACATCAAGACGGAAACTAAATTTTAGTGACTCTTCTATGACAGCTGAATATGTTTCTCTTAGTAGTGGAACGAAGGATGAAATTTGGATCTAAAAATTGCTTCAAGATCTATACCCTGATTTTCCACCTGTCAGGCTTCACTGTGACAATAAAGGGGCTGTCTCCAATGCAAAAAATAATCCTGGAGAAAAGAGGACAAGAAATATAAGCAGATGTTACTACTTGGTAAATGAACAGCTCTTTCTTAAGAAATCTATTCTAGAATGGGTTCCAACTGCAAAAATGTGTGCTGATATTCTTACCAAAGCGCTGGGCCCATCTCTAACTTTCAACAAAAGGAAAGATGTCTGTGTATGGTGAAATATGGAGAAATTGGGGGGATTATTTCTTTCTTTCTTATTTCTGTTTTTCTCTTTTATCTTTCTTTTTATTCTCTTTAATTTTTTTTGTAATGGTTAATTACAAGTGAGGAGGATAATCAGACTGGAATAATTTAAATGACCATGTGGGGGGGATGTTATGTACTTAGACACCTTATGTACATAGTCATTTGTGTTATAGTCTGTAGTCGCGGTGTCCCCTGTTCTCCGGTTCTTTCCGGAGTTCTACAGGCTGACACCGTGCTACAGGTAAGCAATGATATTTGGTTCTTTCTGGAGTTCTACAGGCTGACACCGTTCTACAATTCGTAGATAGATTACATTTTTTGAAAAAAAATCATTATTGAAATTGACAATGATCAAGTTGACAAGTCTATCCTTTTCCTTAATGAAACAGATGGGGTTGGTATGAGCATTGAGCAAAAAAGATTGGTGAAAAGTGGACAAAATTGAGCAAAAAAAGCATCACCAAGACATAGCTTTACTGTTTGCTTCCCTGGCAACTTGCACCTTGAAAGAAAAGATGCAATCAAGTTTCCGAAATATGGTTGGAAAATCCATTCCAAGCCTATTTAAAGTCATTAAACATAGCAGGAAGTGTCATTAGGTGATAAAATTACAAAACTATATTTTTGAGGTGTTTTCATGTGTTTGCAACAAGGCTTGAATAATGTGATTGAATTGTGCCAGGAGCACAGATTGTGTATTAATTGGGATAGTATGTAAATGGTTTAACTATTGTGATCTTCATTTCAATGATGAGATGTCATTTGCGAGCTGAGGACCCTGTTGTAGTTTGAGTGAAAAGTGGAAAAAAAGGTATATATTGGATGAGAGATTAATCAGTCAGTTTGGCAAGAAAAGAGAAAGAAAGGACAAATTACCAAAATGTGAAAGGTAAATCATAAAATTAGTATGATTTTTAAGCGTGGGTAGTGATGGTGGTGGTTTTATGAAGAAAAAAACAAAGGCCAATAACCTGGATTATGCATGCACCGGGTGAAAATTTTGGTCAGGCCACTGTACAGTGACTAGCCAATAATTATCAAATCTATTTATTTGAACATTTCTTGCTAAATATCCACTCTACATACATATTACCTACTATTTGTAGCATGTATTCAGCCTGTAGAACTCCGGAAAGAACCGGAGAACAGGGGACACCACAACTACAGACTATAACACAAATGACTATGTACATAAGGTGCCTAAGCACATAAAATCCCCCCCCCACATGGTCATTTAAACTATTCCAGTCTAATTATCCTCCACATATGTAATTAACCATCACAAAAACTAAAGAAAATGAAAAGAAATATAAATGAGAAAAAAGAAATAAGAAAGAAAAGAAATAATTTCCCCCATTCCACCATATTTTACCATACACAGACATCTTTCATTTTGTTGAAAGTTAGAGATGGGCCCAGTGCTTTTGTTAGAATATCAGCACACATTTTTGCAGTTGGAACCCATTCTAGAAAAGCTTTCTTAAGGAAGAGCTGTTCATTCACCAAGTAATAACACCTACTAATATGTCTTGTCCTTTTTTCACCAGGATTATTTTTTGCATTGGAGACGGCGCCTTTATTGTCACAATGGAGCTTGACAGGTGGGAAGTCAGGGTATAGATCTTGAAGAAAATTTGACATCCAAATTGCACCTTTCATTCCACTACTAAGAGAAAGATATTCAGCTGTCATAGGTGAGTCGCTGACTGTCAGTTGACGTCTTGATGTCCATACAACAGGGCAGTCATTGAGTAGTAAAAGATGACCCGATTGAGCTCTGGCAAACTCCTCATTGTTCCATGTGGCATCAGTGTAGGAGAGAAATTCAAGGGGGCTGTCTCTGTCAGGATGAATGTGGAAAGAAAGTTTAGTGGTGTACTGTACATAGCGTAATAGGTGATTGGGTGCTGTCCAATGAGTAGCTGTTGGTTTTGAAGAGAATCTAGAAAGGAAATTTACTGGGAAAGAAAGATCAGGCCTGGTCGCCACAGCTACATAGCTGAGAGCACCTAGAATAGAAATATACTTGGAAGTGTCAATTGCATCCTCATCATCTTCTGCTGTCCCGATCTTCAGTTGTTGAGGTAATGGGGATCTTGTGACTAGTCCTGAAGGATTGTGTTCTCTTAAGATCTTGTTAATAAGCTGAAAATTGTTGAGATTAAAACTTTCAGGGACCTCATCAATACCTACACCTACAATGCCCTTCACCTTTTCATTTCATTTTACCTTTAATGATCCATCTAAACCATCCTCGAGCTCCTTCAGTACCTCCTCACAACTACCAGTATCAATTCCATCATCAACATGTATCCAAACCACACCCAAAAAACCTTTCTTCCTTAAGACATAGAAACTTTTGTTGTATTGACTAGCTTTATATCCTAAAGAGTCAAGTTTGTCAGCAATGTGCAACCACCAACATCTTGCTGCCTGCTTGGTGCCATATAGAGCTTTCTTCAGGCGGAGAGCACTGTCTTTATCCTTCAGTTGAAAACCTTCAGGAGGACGTACCCATATAGCTTCATCAATTGGACTGTGAAGATAGGCTGCCGTGACATCAAAAGACTTTACAGGCCATTTATGATAAGCTGCAAGAGTCAGGAGAATACGCTGTGAGGCAAAAGTTGCAGTGGGAGCAAAAGTTTCAGTAAAGTCAATGCCATATTGTTGAAGGAAACCTTTTGCTACATATTGTGCCTTGTATGTTGGTGAGTCTGAAGAAGGATTTTTAATGGTGAATACTCATTTTGAGTTGGTGATTTTACTGCCTGGTGGGACTTTTTCTTCATACCAAACATCCATGTTCTTCATGTTAGCTAGCTCTCTTCTGCATGCCAGTTCCCATTTTTGATGGTCAGGAGATAGCATGGCTTGTAGATGAGTTCTAGGGATAACATCAGAGTGTGACAAACCTTTTTGGACAATCTCTGTAACAGCTTTTTCTTGTGAAAGAAGTGCCTCTTCATCTTTGAATTTGCTTAATTTCAGATTGTTGATAATAGAATGAAGAGAACCCTTCAATGGTGTTGTCATTGGGGCTTGGAGAGCAGCATCATGACTGGGAAGGCAATCACCAGGAAAAACAGCCATGGCGGATTCAATAAAGGTGTTTGAATCCTCATGCCAGAACAGCCAACCAGCATTGTTTAAGGAATAACCTACACACTTACAAATCAAAGCACGTTGATCTAGTTTTTGGCGTGTTTCCTTGTGAATATGGACAAATGCTGTTTCACCAAAAATGCAAAAATTGGAGTAGTTTGGAGTTATATTGTATATCAGCTGAATGGGAGTTTTGTCACCTGTTTTTACATTGGGAATCCGGTTGTGAACATGAGCCTCCCACTTGTATGCCAAACCGCAGAATGATTCAGGTAGTTCTCTGGCAAGGAGTATGGTTCTTGCAATGTCACCAACTGATCTGTTGAACCTTTCAGCTGTTCCATTTTGCTTGTGATGATGAGGGCATGTGACTTCATAAGTAGCACCAATGTTGGCCAAGATCTGATACATTTTATTGCTGTGCATCTCACCTCCATCAGTGCGCAAAAGCTGAAGCTTCTTCCCGGTTACATTTTCTAATTTTTTATAGAAGGAAACAAAACAAGAGGTTGCCTCAGATTTGGCATTCAGTAAAAATACCTCACCATATGAAGTTGAGCTTTCTCTGAACATTGCTGCCCATCTGGCACTGTGAATAGTGGGATCCATGGGACCAACAAGATCTCCAACAATTAAACTCATTAAGGATTCTGGCTTTGATTCACGAGTGACTGATGGTTTCCTAGTGCTCTTCGCTATTAAACAATCTTCACAATCAATCTTACCTGCAGGCATAGTTAATGGTAATCCAGTGCCCATACCAGCATTGATTATTTTCCTAATGGTTTCAACGCTGACATGTCCTAGTCTTCTATGCCATTCCATCAGGGAACCTTTGGCAGCAGGTGGATGGTTGATATGGTGATTCTTCTTATCAGTGCGAAGTAATGAAGGGTGCAAGGAATAGCAATAAGAAGGAACATCATTTGGATTGCAAGTACTAACACTAATTACATCCAAGACCCATCTTATTCTGGTATTTTCTACCAAGCCAGTCATCAACAGATCCTCTTTCATATAATTCCCTAATTTTTATTTTCAGAACACAAACCAAAATAGAAAACACAGTTCACTAAGTCAAATAAAGAAATAAGAGTAGTCCTAACATCTGGACAATAGAAGACATTGGTAATAGTGAATATCTTACCATCCCCTTTTATTTTTAAATCTACTATGCCAGTGATGAAAGAAGAAGGACTGTTAGTGGCCACTTTGACTGGAATTTATTTTTTTAGAAGTCTGAAGTTGTTGAGAAGGCTCACATTGCCAGTGACATGGTGAGTTGCTCCACTGTCCAAGATAGCATAGTCATCAGCAAATGCCTCCAGAGACCATTCAGCACTGTTCAGATCAATTTGTTCAACCATTTTGTATAGCGCTATGGTAAGGTAAACTCTTACAGTCGCCTTGCTGTAAGCAGAATCCGGAGGAGATATGTGGATTTAGCTTAAAACCCCGTCCTTCCAATAAAATAACAAAATGGGAATTCTAAATCACTAAGCTAACCAGTCTACTTGGATCTGATTGATAAAAATAATGAAACTCTAAAATAATTAATGCTTATTGAGATTTAATGAAAGTGGCTGTTGAGAAAGAAATACTGATAACAACAATTAAGGTGTACCAGTGAAAGATCTGAAAAGATTGACTTTTATGTTTTTATAATAATTTGAATTTTTAAGAGACAGCAATAATCAAGTCCCAGTGATGAAGACCTTTCTAAAGATACCCTGTATGAAGTGTGATTTAAATTGTTGAGTAGTATTTCTAAAATGTTATATATAAAATATAAAGTTATAAGGGTGTTACAAATTTATTTAATTTGTTGAGTAATAAAAAAAATGAGACCGTGGTGGTTAATGATTAAGCTGTATGATGTGTCCCCCCTTCTCAATTTCGAGTTTGAGAGGCGCTTAAGTATTCCTAGTCACGTGCCTAAGTTTTCCCCTCCAGAGCTCTCCCAGAGTCAATCCGGAGCCCGTACGGAGTCCGTACGGAGTCGAAACGGAGTCCGTCCGGACTTCCGGACTCAATTAGAACCTTAAAACTATAATAAAAAATCTAGAAAAATTACACATAATAGAGCTACTTCCCCTTTACATACCAAACTAATTTTCGTAGTCTGCGCAGCTCTAATTACCCCGTGAAAATTCTTCGAAGTTAAGTAATTTCTGAAAACGTAAATATTTCTATAAAACTTTAAAATTCATTTAAAAATATAAGAAAAATAGTAAAAATTCTGGGAAAATTTCCCAAGGTTCTTGAGTGACTCGACTTAATACATATAAATTTTTCAGACCGTAAAAATAAGTTTTCTCCGTAAAATAAATTGTTTTTGTGTAGGCATTTGCTCGTGACCAATTTCTTCATATTTAAAACTCAAATAAATTAAATAAAACCCTTTTTTATATAAAAAAATAATAACGCCAATCTTGCACGCCGTAATAACTCCATTTACGCACTTAGGTGCCATACTAAACTTTAGGCTACCACAGCGCCTCAACATTTTGTTCAAAGATAGTGATTTGATTGGCTTCAATTTGAACATCTCTAGCACGAATGGGACCACGTTGAGGGCGTTTGAAGGGAATATACACCACGGGAAATCCGGGGGTGAACTGCTAGCAGTTCCCTCTTTTTGAAACTATTAGGAATTTGTCAGGAAACTGTTGGGAAACCATCCTGAAACTGTCAGAAAGATGAACATTGAAAAAATAAACTGTCACAGATTGAATCCAGAACGATCCCTCCTTGAGCAGAGCTTAAGAACCACATTGAACATCAGTTAATCTCAGGTTTGGAAAAAGGTTGAACAACATCACTTAGAATACCTTAATATTCAAATATTAAACTTGAATATATGTTGCGTGTATGATATAGATGCATATGCATTTGAATTTGCATGGTGGATACTTATTGCATGCTAAAAATTGATGTGAATTGCCTATCCAAAGTGTATGCATAATGACTATGAAAAATAAATATGCATAAAAATATGCATAAAAATATGCATAGTGATTATGCATAAAAAATATGTATAAAAATATGCATAAAAATATGCATAAAAACATGCATATTGAATATGCATTAAAAATATGCATATTGAATATGCAAAAAAAGGTGCATATACGTATATGAATAAAATATATTAATATGCATATAAATCTGTATAATGAATATGCATATGAATATGCATAAATATGCATAATGATTGAAAAATAAAAAAAAATGATGCTTAACGAGTATATTTTATGCATAAATAGAAATATGCAATATGAATTCATTTGCATACAGATAACACTGGCAAACCATTTTGACCAAAACTCATACTAAATTTTCATTCTGGACTAAAGGTGTGAGGGAAGGAAGAAAAACAGTCCGATGTTAGAAAAATGCTACATGCACCACACAATATGGGGGGCGGACTTGCTAGCGAGTCCGCAACCTTGGACCCAAACTCACCACAGATTGAACACACATTGAGCTATTGATAAAGGAACCATACAATCAGGGATGAACACCACTCAGCAGAACAGTTATAGGTGGGTGTTCAAGTAGAGTTCAGAATGGGTTCAGTATAAGTTCAGTATGAGTTCAGTCTTAGTTCCATCTGAGTTCAGGTTGATGACTTGCTGGCAAGTCCACCCCCTATATTGCGTAGTGATGCACTCATTTTGTAGCAGAGCAAATGAGAAGTGCTGAATTATGGTTGGTGCCCATAATTTAGTATGATATCATAATTTTATTTAACTGTTTTCAATATTAAAAAGACTTTAGGTTGGTTGGTATGGATATAGCTGTGCCAGGGTGTAATCTAATTATTTTAACAATTTCTTAATAATTAACGGGCTTTAATACAAAAACAGGTTGTATTTTTTGTGGGATATTGGATATGATAAGGTCTTTTGTAAAAAAAAAACTTATATTGTTTAAAAATATTCCTGAATCAGATGTGGGATAATCACTACAAAAAATTGTAGTATTGTGGGAAATAAAATATATGCACAAGCAGTAAAGAAAGGACCAAGTGAACCCTTTTTGTGCAGTAAGAATCATTAGAGTGGAATTGTGGATGAAAAATATAATTCATTATTACCATTTTATTTAATCAAAAAATTTATAATATTAAAAAGAATTATTGATTAATTGGTATTTGACCTTTGTGCCTCACTCATATTTATCATTTGATTGATTTTTGTCACCATTATGTTATTAATATTATAAGTATAGCAAAAACTCGTGTGCCAAATGCATACCAGGTGATATTACACCTTTTATAATATTTTATTAAATAAAGGTAAAAAAATATGAAAATGATTTGTTTTACAAAAAATAAATTGATATCCAAAAGCAATATGAGGGATAAAAAGGTAAAATTAAAGGGATCAAATATGAAATAAAAAATTAAAGTGAAATTCCTCCCATCAAGAGCACGTAGACATGATGGGGTGAACGCCCACCAGTGGCACTAAACTTGGACTATAATTTCTTTTTTGTAAAAATAAAAAAAAATCCACTGGAGCTTTACCAAAACTTCAGGATGACGATTTTGCCATATTAAACAACTTCTAGTGCAATTATTGAAGAAAAATTCATCTTCATTGCAATAGAGAGAATTGATCACATCAGATTGCATGTGACCAAAAGTGTCCAGCACAAGTTCGGCCGAACTTGTGCTGGACACTTTTATGATGGAGGTTAGCTAGGGTGGAATTTTTCTTCAGTTCATCTGGTATTTCTTATAAACATGTCCACTGGTATTTGATCTTTGTGCCTCACTCATATTTATCATTTGATTGATTTTTTGTCACCATTATGTTTTAATATTATAATTATAGCAAAAACTCGTGTGCCAAATGCATACCGGGTGATGTTACACCTTTTATAATATTATTAAATAAAGGTAAAAAAATATGAAAATGATTTGTTTTACAAAAAATAAATTGATATACAAAAGCAATATGAGGGATAAAAAGGTAAAATTAATCTCAAAGAGATCAATTATGAAAAACAAAATACTAGTAAAATTCTTGCTCTCAAGAGCCAGTAGAAGTGTTCAAAAAAATGGGAGCCATCAGGGCTAAATTGTAATAAGTGACCTTTTTTTTAAAGATAAAGAATTATACACCTGAGGTTGGGAAGAACAACAGGTGGATGATTCAGCTAAACAAAACTGCTTGTAGTGAAGTTTAATAAAAAAATGTTTTTTTGTTGCCATATAGATAATTGATCCCATCTGACTGCACGTGACTAAAAGTGTCCAGCACGAGTTCGGCCAAACTTGTGCTGGACACTTTTATGATGGAGAGTAGCTTGGGTGAAAATTTTCTTCAGTTCGTTCATCTTGTATTTCTCATAAACATGTCTACTGGTATTTGATCAGTCTGTATCTTTTATATTTATCATCCGATTAATATTTAATCACCATTATATTATTAATGTTATTAGTATAGCAAAAACTTGTGTGCCAAATGCATACCATGTGAAGTTATACCTTCAATAATTTTTTAAAATAGATGTAAATAAATATGGAAAGGAATAGTTTTACAAAAATTAAATTGAAATTTAAAAGTAAAAAGAGGAATAAAAGAGTAAAATAAAAGTCAAAGAGTTAATATATGAAAAAAATACTTGTAAAATTCTTGCTATCAAGAGCCAGTAGAGGTGTTAAAGAAAATGGGAGCCATCAGGGCTTAATTGTAATAAGTGAACTTTTCTTTAAAGATAAAAAATTATACACCTGATATTGGGCAGAACAGCAGGTGGATGATTCAGCTAAACCAAACCACTTCTAGTGAAATTTGATTAAAGAATTTTTTTGTTGCCATACAGAGAATTGATCCCATCTGACTGCACATCACCAAAAGTGTCCAGCACAAGTTCGGCCGAACTTGTGCTGGACACTTCTATGATGGAGAGCGGCTGGGGTAGAATTATTCTTCAGTTCATCTGGTATTTCTTACAAACATGTCTACTGGTATTTTATCTTTGTGCCTCACTCATACATATTGTTTGATTAATTTTTTGTCTTAATTATATTATTAATTATATAAGTATAGCAAAAAATTTTGTGCCAAATGCATACTGAATGATGTTACACATTTTATAATATTATTAAAAAAAATGTATAAAAATATTAAAATAATTTATTTTAAAATTTATTAATTAATATCCAAGAGCAATATGAGGAATAAAAAATTAATTTAAAGCGATCAAATATGAAAAAAGAAATCCAAGTATTATTGCTAATATCAAAGGCCAGTAGAGATGTTGAAGCAAATGAGAGCCGTCAGGGATAAATTGTACTTAATTGATTGTTTTTTAAAGATAAAAAATTGTGTACCTGTGGTTTGGATGAACTCTAGGTGGATAATTCAGCTATATCAAACTACAACTAGTGAAGTTTCTTATCAAATAATTTTTTTCATTTCCATAGAGAGAATTGATCTCATCTGACTGCACCTGACCAAAAGTGTCCAGCACAAGTTCGGCCGAACTTGTGCTGGACACATTTATGATGGAGAGTAGCTAGGGTGCAGGTCTTCTTCAGTGCAACTGTTATTTTTTTAAAACATGTCAAATGGTATTTGATCTTTCTGTGTTATTCATATTTTTTTATCTGTTTAATTTTTTGTCATTAGAATTTTATTAATTTTATTAGTACAGAAAAAACTTGTGCGCCAAATGCATGCCATGTTATATTACACCTTTTATAATATTATTAAAAAATGTTAAAAAAATATAAAAATGATTTCTTTTCCAAAATTATAAATTAATATCCAAATGTAACATGAGTGATAAAAAAGTAAAGTAAAAGAGATCAAATATGAAAAAGAAAAATTCAAGAAAAATTCCTGCCTTCAAGAGCCAGTAGAGGTGTTGAAACAAATGGGTGCCATCAGGGCTATATTTGATAAAATTTAATTTTTTTTAAAGATAAAAAATTTTTCACCTGAGGTTTGGAAAAACTCAAGGTGGATAATTCAGCCATACCAAACTACTTCTAATGTAATTATTTAGCATTTTTTTTAATTTAAATTCCACAGAGAGAATTGATCCCATCTGACTGCACCTGAACAAAAGTGTCCAGCACAAGTTCGGCCGAACTTGTGCTGGACACTTTTATGATGGAGAGTAGCTAGGGTGGAAGTGTTTCTCATAACATCAGTTTTTTGTTTTTCACATTTCTATTAGGTTTTTAACTTTTTTTTATCATTCATATTTATCTTATAATTAATTTTTTGTCACCATATATATTATTAATGATTCTAGTATAGCAAAAACCTGCATGCCAAATGCAAAATTGGTGATGTTACAACTTTAATAATATTATTATATAAAGTTAAAAAAATATGAATATGTTTAGTTTTTAAAAAAATAAATTGATATTTAAAATTAAAAAGAGTAATAGAAAAGTAAAATGAAAATAAATGGGATCAAATAGGAAATAAAAAATACAAGTAAAATTTTTACTATCAAGAGCCAGAAGTGGTGTTGGGACAGTTGGGGACCCCTAGGTCAAGACTTGGTCTAAACTTACTTTTATGTATAGCAAACAAATTTTGAACTGAGGTTTGGACAGACATCCAGGGGACAATTTTACAATATTAAACATTCTTTACTTCAATAATTGAGTGAAATATCATTTTTTATTGCCATAGAGAGAATTTATCTCGTATGACTTCATGCAACCAAAAGTGTCCAGCACAAGTTCGGCCGAACTTGTGCTGGACACTTTTATAATTGAGAGTAGGCATACAGCAAATCTTCTTAAACTCAAAAGGGATTTCTTATAAACATTTCCACTGGAATTTGATCTTTCTGTGTCATTTAAATTTACCATTTGATTAATTTTTTGTCATCATTATATTGTTAATGTTATTACTATAGTAATAACTTGTGTGAAAAATGCATACCAGGTGGTGTTCCACCTTTAATCATATATTATTAAATAAAGGTATAAGAGTATGAAAATTATTTATTTTAAAAATTAAAAATTGATATCCAAAGCAATATGAGCAAGAAAAAAGTAAAATAAAAGGGATAAAATAAGAAAAAAAAATCTAAGGAAAATTCCCACTATCAATAACAAGTGGAGGTGTTAGATCAAATGTGCACCACCAGGGCTAAACTTGGACTATATTTTCTTTTTTGTTAAACCAAAGAAAGTGTCCTGATGAGTTTTGAAAAATCATCAGGAGGACATTTTGGCAATATCAAACTACTTATTGTGCCATGATTAAGCAAAATGTCATTTTCATTTCCATAGAGTAAATTTATCCCATCTGACTGCATGCAACCAAAAGTGTCCAGCACAAGTTCGGCCGAACTTATGCTGGACACTTTTATGATGGTAAGTATCTAGGGTGCAGGTCTTCTTCAGTTCATCAGGTATTCCTTATAAACAAATCCACTTGTATATGATCTTTCTGTGTCATTCATATTTATCATTTGATTCATTGTTTTTCACCATTATAATATTAATGTTATTAGTATTGAAAAAAATTGTAAGCCAAACGCATACTGGGAGATGCTACATCTTTCATAATCTTATTTAATAAAAGTAAAAAAAATATGAAAATTATTAGTTTTACAATAAATAAATTGATATTTGAAAGCAAAAACAGGAATAAAAAAGTAAAATAAAAGTGATTAAATATGAAATTAAACATTCAAATAAAATTTCTGCCATCAAAGATAATTTGAGTTTTCAGACCAAATTTGCACCACCAGTTCTAGATTTGGAATATTTTTTCTTTTTTTTAAAATTAATAAAAGTGTCCACCTGAGGATTTCCAAAAAAATAAGGAGGATAGTATAGCAGTATAAAGCTACTTCTTGTGCAATAATTGAGCAAAAATTCATTTTAACTTCCATTGAGTAAATTCATCCCATCTGACTGCATGCAACCAAAAGTGTCCAGCACAAGCTCAGCTGAAATTGTGCTGGACACTTTTATGATGGAGAGTAGCTAGGGTGCAAGTCTTCTTCAGTTAATCTTATATTCATTTTAAAAATGTCTATGGGTATTTGATATTTCTAAGTCATCCATATTTATTATTTGATTATTTTTTAGTCACCATTATATTATTAATGTTTTTAGTATAGCAAAAAAATGTGTAATGAATGTACACTGGATGATTTTACAACTTTAATAATATAATATAATAAATATAAAAAAATGTGAAAGTTATCAGTTTTACCAAAATAAAATTGATATTTAAAAGCTAAAGGATAAATAAAAGGGTAAGATTAAAATTAAAGAGATCAAACATGATATAAAGATATTAAGTATAATTTCTGCTATCATGAGCCAGTAGAGGCTTCAGAAAAAATGGGCACCATCATAGATTAACATGGATCAAATTTACTTTTTACCAAAGGAAAAAATTGTCTACCTTAGGTTTGGACAAACTTCCAGGGGACAATTTGTCTATGTAAAACTACTTTCAGTGCAATGATGGAGTGATACTTCAGTCTCATTTCCATAAAAAGAATTGATTGCGTCTGACGGCATGCAACCAAAAGTGTCCATCACAAGTTTGGCTAAACTTGTGCTGGACACTTTTATCATGAAGAGTATCCAGGGTGCAAGTCATTTTTAATCATCTAAAATTTCTTATAAACATTTCCACTGTTATTAAATCTTTGTTCCTCACTCATATTTATCAATTGATTAATTTTTTCTCACAATTATATTATTAATATTATCAGTATAGCAAAAAATTGTGTGCCAAATGAATACTGGGTGATGTTACACCTTTTATAATATTATTAAATAAGGGTAAAAAAATATGAAAATGATTTATTTTACAAAAAATAAACTTCTATCCAAAAGCAATATGAGAGGAATAAAGTAAAATAAAAGAAATCAAAGATGAAAATTAAAATCCAAGTTAAATTCCTGCCATAAACAGAAAAAAGAGATGTTGAATTAAATTAGAACAATCAGGGCTAAACTTGCACAAAATTTTTTTTTTTGTAAAAATAAAAAAAAAATCCACTTGAGCTTTACCAAAACTTCAGCATGAAAATTTTGCCATATCAAACTACTTCTAGTGTAATTTTATATCACAAATTTATCTTCATTTCCATAGAGAGAATTGCTCCCATCTGACTGCACCTGACCATAAGTGTCCAGCACAAGTTCTGCCGAACTTGTGCTGGACACTTTTTTAATGTAGAGTAGCTAGGGTAGAATTTTTCTTCAATTCATCTTGTCAGTACAGTCTAGTATATAAGTATGATATAATAGTGTTATTTTATGGTCCTACTACTTATTAATAAATGATTTAGTGATTAAACCTCAGGGGAAGACTAATAAAATAGTTATACTCAAATTAAACTCACAATACTTGGATTTAAATGCGTGGTAGTGGTGGAAAATAGAAGAATAAAATATAGTTATAGCTTTTATAAAGATAATATCAATTTATAAGGGCTTTATAATATATTTCTGAATGTTAATAATTGTAGTGTAATGTTTATTTGAAGTGTAGTAGTTGAATAATGATAATAAACCGTCAAAATCCCTCCTTACTTATACCCAAATCCACTGGAGTGCACAGACCTTCAATCCAGATGATGTCACTGCTATCCCCGGCAATTACAGCACTGTGAGGGCCCATCACCTCCCCATGGCGTCCACTTCAAGCAGTTTCAACACCCAGACCTCCAGTAAGGACCCTCCATCACTATTAATAATAACACAGAGTCATACCATAAATAGAAATCCCAGATAAAAGCGGATACCATAAAGAAACAGGTAAAATAAAAGATCAAAAAGAGATTTAATGAAACTAAAAGCATATAAAGGAAACAAATAAAATGTCCAAGCCCCCAATAACATCCCCAAGCATCCACATTAACCCAAAAACATCTTTCCAACCCATAAATCCGTGAATAACCATCCAAGGAAGTAATTTTAGTTGTCCAAACTGGGTGTATGCGCCTGATATAGGTGTCTATGCTTCTGTAGGCGTTGTGAGTCCACTGATTTCGTCCATATGACCTAAAATAAGCAGAAAAACAAAGGTTATAGGCTATTAAGGGGCTAAAACCCACTTATATACCTAAATATACATAATATACTGCATATTTCACTGAATATGAGATTTATGTATACATATAAGCTTATGTATGTCAATAATTACTTCATATCACTTAAGATAAGTATATTATGACTCCATTAACACCTTAATAAGTATTATTAGGCCATGGATAAGCTATTTAAACTATTATAAATTATATAATAGAATAATAATTATATATATATATATATATATTATTATTTTAACCTTATTTTTAAGATATAAGCTTAATCTAATTAAGGTTATCTTATTTTAAGCATAAGAAATACTCAGTCCTAAGGATATTTAGGCTGACACATCTAGTATTTCTTACAAACATGTCTACTGGTATTTTATATTTGTTCCTCACTCATTTATATCATTTGATTAATTTTTGGTCGCCATTATATTATTAATTTTATAAGTATAGAAAAAACTCATTTGCCAAATGCATACCAGGTGATGTTATGCCATTTATAATATTATTAAATAAATGTATAAAAATATGAAAATAGTTTATTTTAAAAATTATTAATTGATATCCAAAAGCAATATTAAGAATAAAAAATTAATTTAAAGGGATCAAATATGAAAAAAGAAATCCAAGTAATATTCCTACTATCAAAGGCCAGTAGAGGTGTTGAAGCGAATGAGAGCCATCAGGGATAAATTGTACTAAATTGACTTTTTTTCAAAGATAAAAAATTATGCACCTGTGGTTTGGATGAAATCTAGGTAGAAAATTTTGCTATGTAAAACTACTTCTAGTGAAGTTTTTTATCCAAATAAATTTTTTCATTGCCATAGCGAGAATTGATCTCATATGACTGCAACTGACCAACACAAGTTCAGCCGAACTTGTGCTGGACCCTTTTTGATGGTGAGTATCTAGGGTGCAGCTCTTCTTCAGTGCAACTGGTATTTTTTTAAAACATATCCACTGATATTTGATCTTTCTGTTTTATTAATATTTTATCATTTGATCATTTTTTTGTTACCAGTATATTATTATTTTTGTTAGTATAGCAAAAAAACATGTGCCAAATGCTTACAGGGTGATGTTTAAACTTATAATTCTATTAAATACAGGTAAAAAATTAAGAAAATGATTTGTTTTACATAAAATTAATTGATATCTAAAAGAAAAAAAAGGAATAAAAATAAATAGGTTGAATAATAGAGATTTTCTATGAAATTCAAAATTCAAGCTAAATGCCTACTTTCAAGGCTCAGAAGAGGTGTTGGATAAAATGGGCATCATCAGGAATAAAATTTTACTTAATTTGATTTTTTGAAAAACTAAATGAAGTTTTCAACTGATTTTGTCCAATATTTAGTTGGACACTTTATCTATATCAAATTACTTCTAGTACCATGATTGACCAAATTAAATCCTCATTTCCATATGCAGAATTGATCCCATATGGCTGGACCAGGCCAAAGGTGTCAACCACAAGTTTGAGAATTCTTCTGGTGGACACTTTTATGATGGACAGTAGTAGGGTGCAAGTCTTCTTTAGTTAATCTAGTATTCCTCATAAACATTTCCAACTTATTTTTGGCCAAAAATCAGGTGGAAAGTTTTTCCATATAAAATTACTTCTAATGCCATGATTGACTAAAAATTGATTCTCATTGCCATATAGAGAGTTGATCCCATATGACTGGATCTGGCAAAAGTGACACCACAATTTTTGATAAACTTAAGTTTGAAAATTTTATGATGGAAAGTAATTGCAAGTCTTCTTCATTTCATCAAGTAATCCTCATAAAAATTTCCACCTGTATTTTGGCCAAACTTCAGGTGGACACTTTGGCCATATTAATATAATTCTAGTTCCATGTTGATAAAAAACTGATACTTATTGCCATATATAGATATTAAACCCATCAGACTGTGCCTTTCCAAAAGTGTCTACCTGAATTATGGCTAAACCTCAGTTGGACACTTTTATGATTCAGAGTAGCTAGGGCAAAAGTATTCTTCAGTTAATTTGGTATTCATAATAAATTTATCCTCCTGAAGTTTATCCTAACTTGAGGTGGACAATTTCGGAAAGCACCAGTTAGTCACTATCCATCAAAAAAGTGTTCACCAAAATTTTGGCTAAACTTGTGGTGGGCCCCTTTGATCAGCCACAGTCATATGAGATCAACTCTTTAGATGGGAATGAGGATGATGTTTTGGTCAATCATGGAAATAGAAGTAGTGTGATGTGGCCAAATTACCCCCCTGAAGGTCAGACAAACCTCAGAAGGACACTTTTTAGCAGGTAGTAACTGAGAGAAATCCATTTATCAGAAGGAAAATCTTTTATTGGATAGATGCCAAGGTTTCATACTTGTGTATTATGGTCAGTATTAATTTTGAAAGAGTCTGTCCAAGCAACTTCGTTGCCCATCATGACTCATTTTGTTTTAAATGTTTCAAACTGCGTGATACAGTATTAAAGTGTCACATAGTATAATTAAGTTCTATTACGTGCCCTCCTATGTTGCCTAAATTTATAATTTAATATCTTACATAATAATTTTTTTTATATAAATTCATCAATATTTTTTTTTATTATCAAATTTAATAGAGCAAGTATCCTGAATTATTATATATGCATAAGCTTAGGTTAGATCAATTTGTGCTCAATTTGTTCTCATCAGAGGACCAAAATCAAGTTCTGGAGGATCAACTTGTGCATAATTTGGAATCAGTTGATATTCTGTCTATAATCAATCTGAGAATAAATGTAAATCTAACTCTAATTTACTTACGTTTATAAAGTATTCATAAACCTGGCATATTTGAGGGACACTCTAAATTTCAAGAGAGGGGATTGCTAGCAATTCACCCCTAGATTTCCCGTGGTGATAGACCTTTTTGTTTCTGGCATTAGGATCAGAGGAATAGGCATTCGCACTTTCACGCATAATGTATAACTTGGGTGAGAAATTTGCAGAGTGAGGGTTATAAGGACAATGAGCAACAACATGAGCGGTGGAGTTGCATTCATGACAATTTAGATGTGCACCAGTAGGCCTGTAAGAACCTGTTTGTCTCTGTGGTTGAGTGGCAGCATGAAGAGAAGGTTCAACAGATAAAGTTGCAGTAGGTGAGGAAGAAATTCCTTCTCGATCCATTCTGTTTTGGACCAGACTAGGCATGAGTTGACAGAAATCCTCAAAAGTGACCGATTTTGAGTCAGGATGGTTATCGAGAGCAACACACAGATCAACATACAGGTCTTTCAGGGATGATGGGAGTAGTGCATGGGACATCAGAGCTTTAAAAATTTTATGATCAAAAATAATGCCTTGACATTCAATTGCTTCAAAATATTTGTTGAATGCTTCCAGATACTTGCTGTGAGACACAAATGGTTTTTTTTTTAAATTGATGAAATTGCAGATCGCCGTCATCGTAGAAGTGTGGTTGGATCTGGTGAATTTGTTGCTGAGATGAAGATATGTTTGGTGCGCTTTCCATTCAGTGGATATTTCATGTCTTAGATTTGTAGAAACAGAGTGTACAAGGATCAAATGTGTAACTCTGTCTTTGAATTCATCAGGGCCAGCTTCATCATTTAGTGCATACGCTCTTGTTCCAACAAAGTCTTTGATTAATGCCATTACATTGCTGTGCTAGTCTGAATAGTTATTGCCATGTGCATCAAGATTTGGAATGGATTTTGTGAACTCAATTACATTTCTTAAGGTGCGTTGTCTTTCTATCATGCTAATAGATGGTGGAGCATGCATGTGAGGAGGTATTTGGCATGAATGGCCAACAGGATCAGTCTGCCTAAAGGGGGAGACTGATCTTGTTGTTAGGATTGCTCTGCATGTTTTGCTCATGGTAGTTTTGGGGGAAGGTGATGTGGGGTGATGTGCTGAGCCTAAGTTAAGGCCACCTATGGCTTGTGTTAGATCCTCAATTGTATCGGGGACCTGCACAAGCCGTTGGTGCTCTGTAGGCGGAGGTGCGGTAGGGGGGGGAAGCAAGGGGTACAAGGATTAGGGGAGGGGAAACTAGGGGTAAGAAGATGTTCACTAGTGGAGGGGAAATAGGTGGCAAGGGTACAGGTTGGTGTTTGGGCAAGCGAGTTGCTCGCTTTAGCTTGGGGCGGAGATTTGGTAGGGGAGGTTATATTAGGGTTAGAGAGTAGTATAGGGGAAGACCCAGTTGCTAGATCAGTTGGAGAGGGTGGTAGGGATGATGTAGGGGCAGGGGCAGCTGAGGACGAGTGATTTGTTGATGAGCGGGTTTCACGTCTGGAGGTTGAAGGGGGTTGGCAAGGGACAATTCCGAGGCTACAAAGCTCTCAGTTGGAAATTGGACAGGTGCTCTGGGAAGGGTTGATTTTACCAGCAATAGGAAAGTCTTTTTCAGACATGCGCTGGGGGTTTTTTTGGCTACTAGCGCTCCTAGTGTCGCTAACGCAAGTGGAGTTTTATTACAGCTAAGGTTTCAGTGCCCCCGAGTACAGCCCATAACCTGTAGAACTCAGGAAAGAACCATTTCATTGCTTACCTGTAGCATGGCGTCAGCCTGTAGAACTCCAGAAAGAACCGGAGAACAGGGGACGCCATGACTACAGACTATAACACAAATGAATATGTACATAAGGTGCCTAAGCACATAACACTATTTTCTCACTCATGCAACCATGTAGACTTAATTTCTTATAGCTAAAAAACGACAGGACAATTTTTTTCAAATAAAATTTTAACTTTTTAAAAAAACAGTAAATTTGAAATTGGCAACAAAGAAGCTGCCAAGTCTGCCCTTTTGCCCAACAAATAATAGGGGGTATCAAAGTTAGAAATCTTCCATTTCAAAATACCACTTTTTTCCACCAAATCAACCATGATTATTTTTTAATATATGGCATATTGTACAACAAAAACACCTTTTTACTGAGAATTAATGTCAAGTTTGTGGCTTACTTTTTGTGTTGTGTTATACCTTTCAAATAATTACAGATTTCTGACTTTGATACCCCCTAATATGATACAGACAAGTCACAAAAGCTTGCGGAATTTTTGACGAAAAAATAAAAATTTGGCCAATAAGAAAATGATTTGCCTATTCAAAAAGAAGTACCCCCTGCCCGATCCCCGACACTTTTGAATAGGCAAATCATATTTTTGTGAGAACAACTTTGATTTTTTCGTTGAAAATTCCGCAAGCTTTTGTGACTTGGCTGTAATAGAAAAACATTTGAGCAAAAAAAAGTTTTGAAAAAAAAAAAAAAACCTGGTTTCACCAACAGGTGGATCCACCGCCTGCTTTGACAATGGCTTTATCCTGGAAGGCATTGATTCAATCAAGTTGTCAAGGATGTTGTTCGGCAAGTCATCCCAAGCCATTTTGATGGCTTTGTGCATTTGATTGATTGTTTTTGGTTGATATATAGTTGAGATACTATCTTTGAGATCCTTCCATACGTTCTCAATGGGATTGAGATTGGGTGACTGGGATGGCCAGTTAATCATCTTTTGCAAGTTGAAAACGCTTCGGAAGTCTCGAGCAAGTTGGGAAGTGTGTATGGGTGCGTTGTCCTCCATTAAGAGGAGTTGTTGTCTGTTTTCTTGTTTGGCTAACCAGGGGAGGAGTTCACAAATGTATACATTTTCAATGAAGGCTTTTGTTGATCTCTTTTTTGCAGGAAGAAACACAAGAGGTCCTTTAACATTATCATGGAAGGCTCCCCACACCATGACAGAAGAAAGCCCACTCTTAAAAGTGGGCGTCAAACATTCCTGTAAGTATTTTTCATTTTTTTGATGCCAGACCATTTGACACCTAGATGGCCTCCCAATTTTGAAGCTAGACTTGTCAGACAAAAGGACAAGCTTCCATTGGTCTACTGTCCAATGAAGATGCTCCTTCACAAACTTGAAGCAGCGTTCTTGATGCGAGGTGCTCAAGAAAGGCTTCTTAAAGACTGCTTGCAAGTTGAAACCAAGACTATGTGCATGTTGACAAAGCGTTCGGGGAGAGATTTCACTGGTAAGAGTGTCCAAAATTTCTACTACTGACCCTTTAAAACCCTTTCTGATTTTTATGAGAGATATCTCGCAAGTCACAGTTGGAATAAATTAATGGACAGCCAGGTGGCTTGGGTGTCTCCACTGTCCCATGAATATCATGATGCTTGATAACATCGCGGACAGTGGCGCAAGTAACATCAAAATGGCCGATGCTCTCGTATGGATTTGAAACCCCAAATTGACATGCCAACCATCTTGGCTTTGATTTCAGTGCTCAAGTGCGGTTTGCAAGCTGGAGTCTGGGCCAAGTGATGAGTGTACAGGCAAAAATGAAGGTCCGAGTTTGAAGGGCTAAAAAATGGAAGAAAAAAAAGAGGAAAAAAAATTGATATTAGCAAAGAATGAAGGGAAAAAATGTAGGATTGACCTTGAGGTTGGAGCGGTGCTGGTGATGGTATGAGGATGAAATGAAAAATGGGAAAAACAAACATTCATTTGGAGGTGATTATTATTGGCTAGGCACTGTAGATGTATTACAGCACATATGGAAACTAGAGTTTAGCTATTCAACAGATGCCCTTGTGCATGTTTTTTTTTTAATTTCTTACAATCTCATCCAGATAGGGGCATGAAGGCATGGTAAACTAATTTGCTAGGTACATGTGGGGAGTAATTAATGTAATGAGTTAGGTAACAACATGGCAATTGAATGGATGACATGGGTGGGGGGAAGCCAGGTGGCTTGATGGGGTTGCCAAGGGGTTGTGGTTTGATGGGCAGAGATTTTAGAAAGAATTTTTGAGGAGTGGAATTCCGCAGCTGACTGTCACCGGACAACCTACGCACAAGGTCAAGGATGTTCCTGAAAGTGAGATGAGGGATTTAGAAACTTCTTCAAAGCACAGAGGAATGATTCAAGGAAGTTATTTGAAGGTCACTTGAAGTAAGAGCTACAGGTTCGAGGTATGTTTGAGAAGAATTATAATATAGTTTCAAAGGTAATAGGAATTCTTAAGATCTCACGAAGGGTTTGAAACTAAATAATCAAAGATTTAGGATTTAGAAATGATTATTGAGAAAATAAAAGAAAGATACAATAACAATGATTTAACTTAAAGATTTTACCACTATTAAATGTAAATACGTTTTATAATTTAATTCTAAGGAATATTGAACCAAATACCCAACCCTTTTATATCCTTTATTCCTCCTCGCATTGACCTCCCTCTCATCGCACCATTCCCATACCATTGACCATTACTAACATACACTTAGACCCTCTTCGCTAATATCCGTCCATTCTCAATTTACCCCTTTTAATTAATTAACAAACTTTTAATGAAAACTACTAATGTACTATTACGTTGATCATAGAGCTGTGCGTCGCTTATTAAAATTGAGACTAAGCACACAATTGAGAGATTGACTAATTTAGATTTAGAGTTTAGGCTAGCACAGTTGAACAGTAAGTACACAAAGGGGAATTGCAGTTGCTATGGAGAATTGCTTTCTGCGCTTTGAGTATAGATTTAGAACTCGATATTATTGATTTAATGAGCTGCTTTTGCCTTGAGTGTCACATGGCGCGTGACAGATGCCCGGGTATAAGAATCACAAGCTCCGTTGAGCTTGAGCCATCTTCTCACACTAGTTTCCCTTTCCTCTATATATATTTTTTTTCTTATTTATTAATTTCCCTATTATAATGAATTGTCCTACTCCCACACTTACGCCTCCACACCCTAAAGCGGATGGGGGAATGGTTACGCGGCAGTTTTCCCAAGCTTGCACGGCTTGTGAAGCTATGGAATACTTCTGTGTCGAAAGTACGGCGACTCGAGGCCCTTGCCAGAAATGCGAGTTTTGCCGTTGGCGACGAGTGGTGTGCGATGCGTTGACAAAGAATGCAGAGATTGAACAACGATTCACCAAGACCAAGTTTTGGGTGATTCCTAAAACAAAAGAGGTGGTCAAAGACATTTGGGATGTCTTGGTTGGAGACGATCAATCGGTGGGGGAGAACGATAAGGAGCTTAACAAGGAGATCACAACCTGGGTAACCCAGGCCACGAGTTCAAAACGGGGTGTCAAAGAAGAGGTCGACGAATTGGTGGAGGAAGATGAGGATGAATTCCCTGTTCCAGGGCGGACACTCAAGAAACAACGGGTGGTCATTGAAGATGACGAGGAGGAGAGAGAAGCAGAGGTAGAGGTGGCTCCAAGGTTGTTCTTAGAACCTGACCCCATCTTCGAAGTAAGTTTTACTTGTTGTTTTTAGGGATGAGGTTACTGATGAGTTCTTGTTTAGACATCGAATACCATTGAAGACCCAATTGGGGAACCTGTGTCGCTTTTGCCAACTGAGGCAAACCCTCCGGTCACGGGTGGAATCGAAGAACCTGAGGAAACGCTGGACCAGGTGTGGTCGAAGAAACCTTGTCAGGGTCGACGAGTTAGGTTCGCAGATGAGTTGTGTGGGGAGTTTGATACAATTATTGACGCTGCTTCCTTTGACGTGGCAGAGGAACTCTTGGAGATTGGAGAGGTGGTTCCGGTAGGAGAGGAGGAGGTATTTGAGAAATGCAGGAAGGAGATAAGGGTAATTTTGGAGAAGATGAAAAGATTGGTTGGAGAAAAATCAAAAGAAAAAAATTTGAAATGAAAAGAAGAGATGTAAAGAAGTAGAAAAGTAGAATTGTATTTAGTTTTTTTTTTTTTTTTTTTTTTTGTATTATTTTATTGTATTTAAGGTGAATATTATTTTTTATAAGATTTGGGAGAGAGAAAAAAAAGTTTTAAATAAAATTTTGCTTTAGAGTTTGAAAGAAGAAATTTAAATAAAGAAAGGAGAAGAAAGAAGTTATTAATTGAAGGAAGTTTTAAGTTTAAAAGAAAAATTTATGTAAGAGAAGAGAGAAAGAAGAAACAAATGGTTGGTGATTGAGATGAGTTTGTTGAAATGAGGATTTAATGAAAGAAGAATTTGTTATTTGCGAAAAGTTGTTTATTGATTTTTTAGGAATTTTAGATAGTTGAAAAGAGAGAGAAAAGAAAAAAAAACAGAATTAGGATTTAAGAGAATTTGAAAAAGAAGAATCATTTGTTCGAAGAATTATATAAGGAGGTTTAGAGGTTTAAGTTTGAGGAAATGGTCGTGCCGTAAAAGATTTTGATGGTTCGAAGGAAAGAAAGTTTAAAGAGATAATAAACTTTAGAAAAGAAAATTTTAAAGAGAATTTTAAAATTAAGAAAAGAATGTTTTTAGAGAATTGAAAAAGAAAAAAGAAAGAAACATTTAGAGAGATTTAAAAGTTTTTTATTTTATTTTTTTATTTATGTTTATTCTATTTATTTTATTTTATTTTATTTTATTTTATTTTATTTTATTTTTATTTTTTTAAATTTTATTTTATTTTTAATTTTAAATTTTGATTTTTTAATTTTAAATTTAATTTTTTTTTTTTAATTTTAATTTTGATTTTAATTTTAGTTGGTTTTGGAAAAGATTTTATAGAAGGAGAAGAAAGAAAAAGAAGAGAAAAAAAAGAAAACAAGGCTAAGAAATTTGAGAGGTGTTTTAGATTTTTAAGAGAAAGAGAAAAAGAAAGAAAAGAAAAAAAAAGAAAAAGAAAATTTAAAATAAAAGAAATTTTAAGGTTTTGGTTTTAAAGGATATTTCAAATGAAAAGATTTTAGAAGTTCAGGGGCGTTAGAAACATTGATGGCTGGTTCCCAGGATGTTTTGTCTGAGTCATTGAGGAAGCCTTCCCATTCCACGAGGTATTGAAGTTTCCCCTTGCGCATTCTTGAATCAAGGATACGACTTACTTCCCACTCTAGATGATCTTCTACTTTGACAGGTTCCGGAGGGGGTTGGTTCCTGCCCGGGTATATTTCTCGAGCCAGTTCCAGGAGAGATACATGGAAAACAGGGTGAATCGCCTGCCATTTAGGAGGTAACTTGAGTCGAAATGCAGTTTTAGAGACTTCAGAGTTGATTTCGAATGGTCCCAAGCGCTTTTCAGACAGTTTCTTTGATGGTCGTGTTGTTCAAATATTTCGTGTGTCGAGCCATACTTTGTCGCCTGGTTTAAAGGAAGGAGCAGATTGTCAATGTTTGTCGGCCTGTTCCTTGTATCTTCAAATTGCTGATTCCAAATTTGTTTTAAGTTCTTCTTGGAGTCGTGATATAGTTCGAAGATAATGTTCCACAGGATGATTAGTTCCTACATGGATTGAGTTGAATTGAGGATGTTGTCCATAAATGGTTTCGAAGGGAGATTGTCGTGTTGAAGAATGAGTCGAGTTATTATAAGCAAATTCGGCCAGTGGTAACCATGTGGTCCAATCGTCTTGTTGGTAACTGACATACATTCGAAGATATTGTTCGAGGATTTGGTTAACTCTTTCTGTTTGACTGTCGGTTTCAGGGTGATAGGCCGTGGAGAGGTTCCTCGTGATATTGATTTGTCGACACAGTTGGGTCCAGAATGTGGATACAAACAATGAGCCTCTATCTGGAATAATATCATTTGGTAAGCCGTGTTTGGAAAATACATATTCTAGAAACAATTTTGACAAATCTTCTGCTGTAGCAGTAGTAGTGGTTTTAATGAAAATAGACATTTTTGAAAATCTATCTACTATTACTAATATAGCATCAAAATCATTAGAAAAATGAAGTTGAGAAATGAAATCCATCGATAAAGATTCCCAAGGTTTAGAGGGAATAGGAAGTGGTTGAAGCAACCCATGCTTCCGGTGACGGGGAGCCTTATTCTTATTACATTCGTAACAAGCTTTTATATAGGCCTTGATTTCTCTGGTCATACTTGGCCAGAAGAAATCCCTCGCTATTAACTGGTAGGTTTTATCAACCCCAAAATGACCAGCTAATGGAGAATCATGTTGACTGTTGAAAATCCATAATTTTATCTCATTGTTGTTGGGTATGACTACTCTACCTTTGAAGACTAATAGACCTGATTCAATACTAAATCTTTTGGCCCCTTGCTTCGAAAGTATTTTGTCTTTTAACCCTAAACAATAATCGTCCTTTGACTGAGCTTCGAGGATGTTGGATAGTGGATTTTGAAAAGATTGAATTGTCATCGAATTAAGTTGATGAGTCGTTAACATTGATTCTTTGAAAATTGATTGCACATTTGCTGGGTTCTTGTCAGCAAATGCGTCCCCCCGCTGTGGGTAAACGTCGTCCCGACATGACATGATATCTGGGACAATGCAGTTTTTACCTGGGCGATAGGAAATAGAGAAGAGAAATTCAGACAAAAATTCAGCCCACCTGGCTTGTCGCCTGGTTAACACTTTGGAAGACATGAAGTATTTTAAAGCATTATGATCTGTTAAAATTTGAAAAGGACTATCTAGGCTGAGAAGAAAAGAATGCCATTTTTTAAGACAATGGATAATAGCTAAAAGCTCTTTGTCATGAATTTCATAATTTAATTCTGCGGCTATGAGTTTGCATGACTCAAAAGCAACAGGATGAAACAAATTTGTTTCAGGATTTAATTGGGAGATGACCCCTGCAATAGCATAATCGCTCGCATCTGTCTCAACTATTGTCGAAGCAGAAGGATCAAAATGTCGAAGAATTGGGGCTGTGGTGAACGCCGTTTTTAGTGCTTCGAATTCCTTTCGTGCTGTAGAAGTAAAAACAAAAGGAATGTCTTTTATAAGAAGAGAAGTAAGATTGGAAATAGTTTAAGAGTAATCTTTAATAAATCTTCTATAGAAGTTTGCAAAACCCAAAAATCCTTGGAGCAATTTAATGGTTTTGGGCTCAGGCCATTCCAGGATTTTCTGGACTTTTTTGTCATCCATGACTAAACCGTCAGTGGACAACGTAAAACCCAAAAAATCAATTGATTTGAGGTGGAATTTGCATTTATTATGCTTGGCGTAGAGACCATGATCTCGAAGACGATTTAGGACCTGTCGAACATGATGAATATGTTCATCTAGTGTTTTTGAAAATATTAAAATATCAGCTAAATAGACGACTACAAATTGTTCAACAACATCTTGAAAGATGTCATTAACAAAAGTTTGAAAAGTTGAAGGTGCGTTACACAATCCAAAAGGCATAACTAAATATTCAAAACTACCAAATCTAGTGCGCATTGCAGTCAGTGGTTCATGACCTTCTGCAATGCGAATCAGATTGTAAGCGCCTCTAAGATAAATTTTAGAAAAGAAATTAGCACCATTGAAAAGGGTAAGAAGTAATGACATAGGAGGAACAGGATATGCATTCTTCTTAGTGACTGTGTTGAGCTTTCTATAGTCAACACACAACCTAAGACTACCGTCCTTCTTTTTTACAAAGAGGACAGGGGAGCCGGTTGGAGATTTACTGGCTCTGATGAAACCTTTGGCTACATTCTCTGCAATGTAGTCTCAAAGAACTTGTGATTCGTCCTTTGAAAAAGAATAGACAGGACCTGCCGGAGTTACTGGGCCTATTAACTCTATTTGATGGTCGTAGGGTCGATGAGGTGGTAACTTATCAGCCTTGCTGATTGAGAAAACATCGAGGAAATCGTGGTATATTTCTGGTAGAGTTGATTTAATGGCTTCAACGTTGATTTGGTCATCCTCTTCATCTTCAAGAGAATCTGTTGAGGGGATACCTGAATTGAGAGAGCAGTATTCAATTACTTCGAGGCAATTTAAATCCTCTTCGAGTGAAGTCATCGAGCTAGAAGTGTTAGCCAATTGCTCATTTAGAGAAAGATCAGATGCTTGCAAGTCATCTGGCAGAGATTCGTCCTCTAGAAGGACGTTGTCAGGCGGGTTGTTTAACTCCCTATTGACCTGCATTGAAGAATCAGAAATATACTTAGAGCGTGGGGTGATCAATGCCTTATTCCAATCAATTTCGGGATTCCAATGCGTTAAAAAGTCATGGCCAAGAATGGTATCATCCATCCTTGGGGCGTCCAAGACTGATAATTCCCACTCGAAGGGGGGAAAGTTCGGAAAGTTGAAAACCCATAAAACTTTCTTACTTACCCAATATTTGGGTTCCTCTGATTCGACCAAATAGATTGGAGTTCGATCGACATCTGTAAATTTTAGTTGAAGCTTCTCGGCAAAAGATAAACTAACAAAAGAAATTGAAGCTCCAGAGTCTATAAGACAACTGAAGGGGATATCCTCCTTAAAAAGAATGAATATCAAGCGGTTTAAGGCAACTCCAGTCCTTAAGACATGGAGATTCTGTGCACTGGGAGAGACAAGATAGTTTGCTTTGCACACAAGTAAGCTATCTACTAGTTTTTTGACTTCGAACTAGTACCTTCTCTTTCCTTCAACTTTACACAGTCTTCCAACTTGTGCTTACCCCCACAATACATACATAACCCATTATCTGCTCGTCTCTTCCTCTCAGCTTCTTTAAGTTCCACTTTAGGATCCAGTACTTTGCTGATATTGCCTGGAGTCGAGCCTTTTGGTCGAGGTTTATCCTTTCCCTTATTGGGTTTGGATTGAGTCTAGGAGGATTGATTTGGTCGTGGGTGTGAAGAAGATCCCAATTTAAAGCTAGGCCTTGAGATTTGTTGGAATATCGACGATGTTGAAGTCGTCCTTGATAAACGCCGTCAAGTTCGAGGGTTAGATCCATTAAATCCGTTAAAGTAGTCATCTTCTGACCGTGAAAATTTAATTGATCCAGAATCCTCGAAGGAAGTACTTTCTTGAAATGATACTTAAGTGCAGCATCATTCCAACCTACTCGAGTTTGAAGTGCTCTGAAGTTTGAGATATATTCCGAGGCTTTACCATTATCACTCATGCGAAGAAAATCAAGTTCAATTTCTGCGTTGTCAGTTTCATTAGGGTCCCCAAACAACGTAAAAAGTTGGTCTTTGAACTTTTCCCAATTATTGATAAGTAAGTGGGTTTCTGTTGAAGAAAGCATGAGCAGATAAGGTTCAAACCATCTTGCTGCTTTCCCGGCTAGGAATGAAGAAGCGTAAACAACCTTTGATCGTTCGCTATTAAAGGTTCGAGGGTCATTATGGAACAGTAGCTTGCAGGTTTGCAAGAAGGGTCGCAATCTGTTGGGGTGATCTCCATCGAATTTGTCAGGAGATTTCATAGAAGGAGTTTTGAACTTAGATCCCTCTGAAGACGTTGGATTTGAAAGGGTTTTCATGAAAAGTCTCATGAAATCTTCCAGAGAATTAGATGGTCCAGGTTCTGAGGATTGACCAGTAGGGTGATTGGCTGGGGCGGATGGTGCCTCGTGCATTGTATCCTCTCCTTCTTCTTCATCACTAGAATCCTCAAAATCTTGTGGAATGTCTTCTACAAATTTAACTGAATGTTGCCGTTCCCTAAGGTCGAGTGGTTCCAAAGAGTGAGTGCGGGAAACAGACCTTGTGGCTGTTGGCCTGCCCCTAGCGTGAGCTCTAGTAGTAGCGCCCGTAGGAGGAGTGCGTTGAACAGGTGCCATTTTAAAACTTTAAAACACCTAAAAGGACGTAGTAGTGCAAAGAATGAGAACTACGGAGAATTAAATTATACTGTCACCGGACGACCTACGCACAAGGTCGAGGATGTTCCTGAAAGTGAGATGAGGGATTTAGAAACTTCTTCAAAGCACAGAGGAATGATTCGAGGAAGTGATTCGAAGGTCACTCGAAGTAAGAGCTACAGGTTCGAGGTATGTTTGAGAAGAATTATAATATAGTTTCAAAGGTAATAGGAATTCTTAAGATCTCACGAAGGGTTGGAAACTCAATAATCAAAGATTTAGGATTTAGAAATGATTATTGAGAAAATAAAAGAAAGATACAATAATAATGATTTAACTTAAAGATTTTACCACTATTAAATGTAAATACGTTTTATAATTTAATTCTAAGGAATATCGAACCAAATACCCAACCCTTTTATATCCTTTATTCCCCCTTGCATTGACCTCCCTCTCATCGCACCATTCCCATACCATTGACCATTACTAACATACACTTAGACCCTCTTCGCTAATATCCATCCATGCTCAATTTACCCCTTTTAATGAAAACTACTAATGTACTATTACGTTGATCATAGCACTGTGCGTCGCTTATTTAAATTGAGACTAAGGCACACAATTGAGAGATTGACTAATTTAGACTTAGAGTTTAGGCTAGCGCAGTTGAACAGTAAGTACACAAAGGGGAATTGCAGTTGCTATGGAGAATTGCTTTCTGCGCTTCGAGTATAGATTTAGAACTCGATATTATTGATTTAATGAGCTGCTTTTGCCTCAAGTGTCATGTGGCGTGTGACACTTATCTGAGGTGAATGACCAAGCACAATTGTCCAGATAATGGGGGATGGCAAAGTGGGGTGGTTGGCAAAGTGGGGGGGGTTCTCCAGCCTCCACAAACGTGTCCATCCACTGTAGGTCGCTGAGGGAGAATAGAGATATTGTGGGGATAACAAGACATTGACACCAGCATGAAAACAAGTGTGCCAACCATGGATGAAGGGGGTGTGGTTATAAAGGGGGGAGGCGGAAAGGATTTGAAACTGCAACACACAAGTCAATGTGACAAGCAGCCATCCAGGCAATGATCTAACAACTTAGACCATCTCACCCCCCTTGTGCATGTTAAGTCACTAGGACTATGAACTTAGTTATGTAGTATTGTATATAGTCTGTAGTCGTGGCGTCCCCTGTTCTCCGGTTCTTTCCGGAGCTCTACAGGTTATGGGCTGTACCCACGGGCATTGAAATGTTAGCCATAAAAAACTCCACAACATTAGTGACACTAGGAACGCTAGTAGCCAAAAGACCCCCAGCGCATGTTTGAAAAGATGTACCTCCTCCTCCTTGTGCTGGTAAAATTAAACATACCCATTTGATATCCTCCCAAGAGCTTAAAAGCCTTGGAATTGATCCCTCCAACCCCCCAACTTATCCTGACACTTCACACAAAACCCGCTCCTCTACACGTCAATCATCTTCTATTACTCCTGCCCCCACTCTCACCTCCATACCAGTGTCCCTCTCTTCATTACCCTCTACACAATGAGAACCTCCATTATCCCCTATACCACAACCATCTTTGACTACCACAAATACACCCCGCGGCACTACTCCTTCCACAAGTTAGCTTGAAAACAAGCGACTATCAACCAAACTGAGTGACTCAGAAATTACACGTGAGCCCTCGGCCACACTCCCCTCTACTATTGACAACTTGACACAGGCAATCAAAAGCCTTTTGATCCACCAGTGTCTTCTACATTCCCACCCAGCCTCTCATCCCTCCCCTCCTAGCCACTTAACTGCTGACAGCAGAGGCCAAGCAGAAATGGCATCCACTACTGGGAGATCAGTCTCCCCTTTTAGGCAGACTGATCCCACCAGTAGCTCCTGTCCACTACCGCCACACATGTCTCCATCTCAACAATCAATACAAACACAAGCTGCACATGTTAGTATGGTTGAATGACAAAGTACTCTGAAAAATGTCATTGAGTTCACAAAATCTATCCCTACTCTTGAAACAAATGGTTGTAACTACTCTGAATGGAATAGCAATGTACTAGCTTTAATCAAAGACTTCATTGGCACATGGGCCTACACTCTGAATGATGAAAGAGGACCTGATGACTATGAAGACAGAGTTACCCACTTGATCCTAGTACACTCTATTTCTCCACAATCACGCCATGAGATCTCCACTTACTGGAAAGCGTGTCAAACTTATCTTCATATCAATAAAAAATTCTCTTGATCAAATC
The DNA here is from genome assembly GCA_030280995.1 of Hemileia vastatrix. NCBI lineage: Eukaryota > Fungi > Basidiomycota > Pucciniomycetes > Pucciniales > Zaghouaniaceae > Hemileia > Hemileia vastatrix. The sequence goes on along the minus strand of JASXTE010000001.1, from coordinate 24,363,168 downwards.
ATACTTCAACTATGACAGCAATATGCAATTTTATCAACCTGAAACAAATTCTGTTTATTTCCCACAGCGAATATCTAGAGGCATTCAACAAATATTTTGAGGAAATTGAACGTCAAGGAGTGATTTTTGACCATAAAATCTTTTAAGCATCAATGTGTCATGCTTTATTACCTTCATCTCTGAAAGACCTTTAAGTTGATCTTTGTGTTGCTATGGATAACTGCCCTGACTCTAACTCTGTTACTTTTGAAGATTTCTGTCAACTAATACCATCATTAGCTCAAAACAGAGCTGATAGAGAATCTGTCTTGACAACCCCTACAGCTTCTTTGTCAACTATACCTATCTTTAATGTGGCAGCTCATCCCCAACGTCAAGCTGACTATTACAGACCCCCTGGTGCTCAAAGACAATGCCTTGAATGCAAATAAACTGCCCACTTACTTGCTCACTGTCCTTACAACCCCTATTCATTCACTTTTTCCACCAGACTCTACATAATGAGAGAATGTGCTACTGCTTTTGCATCTGATCCAAATGAAAAAACAAACTGGTTTACATTCCATACAAGAGACCACAACGTAAACAAGTCAGAGCCAGGGATGTCCAAATTGAAGCTGATGAAGTAACAATCTTTGAGGAAAATGTGGAGGCATTATATGAACATGTTGCACAGATTGATTTGAATAGCACAGAATGGTCACCTGAAATACTTGCAGGGAATGTGGCAATACTGGATTCTGGAGCTACCCATCATGTCACTGGCAATGTGAGCCTTCTCAGCTATTTCAAACGTCTTAAAAACCAAATACCTATCAAAGTAGCAACTAACTGTCCTCCCTCATTTATTACTGGTATAGAGGACCTAAAAATAAAAGGAGGTGGAATAATTGATACCATTACAAGTGTTTTTTATTGTCCTGATGTTATAACTACTCTTATTTCTCTTTTTGATTTGGTGGATAGTGGTTTTTGTTTTGGTTTATGTTCTGAGGAAAAGAACTTGGGGATTTACTTTAAAGATGATTTAATTATGGCATGCACTACACAATATAGGGGGTGGAATTGCTAGCAAGTCCTCAACCTGAACTCAGATGGAACTCAGACTGAACTCACACTAAACCCATTCTGAACTCTACTTGAACACCCACCTAAAACTATTATGCTGAGTGGTGCTCATCCCTGATTTTATTGTTCCTTTATCAATAGCTCAATGTGTGTTCAATCTGTGGTGAGTTTGGGTCAAAGGTTGCAGACTCTCTAGCAAGTCCGCCCACCATTTTGTGTGGTGAGGGCAGCTGGAAAGTATGAGAAGGCAATGTATCTTAGATATAATTAGGTTTAGTGATGAAAATCAAATGATATTTCCTCTTAATACTACTCCTTGGATCCTTCCCTCCTACGTATTGTTAAGAAAAATGAAAACATCAACCATCCCCCTTCTGCAAATGGCTCTCTCATGGACTGGAATAGAAGGCTTGTCCATACCAGTGAACAAAAAATTAGAAATATAATCAAGACTGGTATTGGAACTGGTTTTCCTACTTCTATGCCACCAGGTAAGATTGAATGTGAAGATTTCCTGATAGCAAAAAGTACCAGAAAACCATCAGCTTCACGTGAATCAAGGCCTGAATCTATAATGAGCCTTATTGTGGGAGATCTGGTTGGTCCTATGGATCCTACTGTCCATGGTGCAGGATGGGCTGCTGTTTTCAGGGAAAGTTCAACTTTTTATGGTGAGGTATTTCTACTTAATGCCAAACCTGAGGCCAAAACTGCTTTTGTTACCTTTTATAAGAAGCTGGAAGATGTTACTGGTAAAAAATTACAAGCATTAAGAACCAATGGGGGGGGAAATGCACAGTAAACAGATGGCTCAGATCCTGGCTGACATAGGCGCTACTCATGAAATTACATGCCCTCACCACCATGAACAAAATGGATCAGCTGATGCTTCAAAAGGATGGTTGGTTACATTTTCAGGACAATTCTACTGGCAAGTGAACTACCTAAATTCCTCTGGGGCCTGGTCTACAAATGGGAAGCTCATTTTCACAACCGGCTCCCCAACTTTAAAACTGGTGATAAAACTCCCCAGAAACTCATGTACAACTGTGACCCAACTTACTCAAAACTCAGAATATTTGGTGAAACTGCTTTTGTCCATATCCATAAAGAAACTAGATGCAAACTGGACCAACATGCTTTGTTTTGTAAGTGTGTGGATTATTCTTTAAATAATGCAGATTGGCTTTTCTGACACCAAGAGTTAAACTCCTTTTTTGAATCTACTATGGCTGTTTTCCCTGGTGACCAACTTCCTGCTCACAAAGCTGCTTATCAACCTCCACCACCCAAAGGCTCTCTAGGTCATATCCTCAACAATATGAAACTAGGTGACTTCAAGGATGAAGAAAAACTTCATTCCCAAGAAAACGCTGTACAGGAGACTGTAAAAAAAGGTTTTTACCAATCATCTATTATCCCCAGAGACCATCTGCAAGCTATGCTCTTACCTGACAGTTGTAAGTGGGACCAAGCATGAAAAAGGGAACTTTTGAACATGAAGATATGGATGTGTGGTATAAAAAAAAGCTTCCTCCAGGTACCAAAATCACCAATGCAAAATGGGTCTTCACAATCAAAAATCCTTCATCCAAATATCCAACCTATAAAGCAAGATATGTGGCCAAAGGTTTTTTAAAGCAGTATGGTATTTATTTCACTGAAAATTTTTCTCCCACTGCTACATTTGCTTCTCAAAGTATTCTTTTTACACTTGTGGCTTATCATAAATGGACTGTCAAATATTTCAATGTCACTGCTGCTTACCTTCACGGCCCAATTGATGAAGCAATTTGGGTCTGTCCTCCTGAAGGTTACCAGCTACATGACATTGGCGATTCCCTACAGTTAAAAAAGTCTCTTTATGGCACTAAAAAAGCAGCAAGATGTTGGAGGCTCCACATTTCCAGAATATTGGATTCTCTAGGGTATAAGGAAATTAAATATGATAAGAGTTTTTATGTTCTTAGAAAAAAGGGATGTGTGGGTGTCATTTGGATTCATGTTGATTATGGTATAGTTCCTTGTCAGTGTGTGCTAGTATCAAAGTATGACTTAATAGTAAATATTATTGGTCCAACTACTTATTGATAAATGATTTAGTGATTAAACCTCAGGGGAAGACTAATAAAATAGTTATTCTCAATATAAACTCACAATACTTAGATTTTATGCATGCTAGTGGTGGAAAATAGATCAATAAAATATAGTTATAGCTTATTTAAAGATAATATAAATTTATTAATGCTTTAAAATATATTTATATATGATAATAATTGTGTTGTAGTGTTTATTTAAAGTGTAGTAGGTATGTGATGTCCAATAACCCGTCAAATCCTCCCTTACTTATACCAAAATCCACTGGAGTGCAGACCTTCAATCCAGATGATGTCACTGCTATCCCCAGCAATTCAAGAACTGTGAGGGCCCATCACCTTTCCATAGCGTTCAATTCAAGCAGTTTCAACACCCAGGCCTCTAGTAAGGACCCTCCATCACAATTAATGATACCACAGACCCATACCATAAATAGAATAAACAGATAAAAGCGGATACCATAAAGAAACAGGTAAAATAACTCATCCAAAGAGTATATAATGAACCCCAAAGCATATAAAGGAACCAAATTAACTTCCCAAGCTCCCAAAAACATCCCCAAGCATTGATATTAACCCAGTAATCAAATCCTAACCCATAAATCTGTGAAAATCCATCCAAGGAAGCAGATTATGTTGTCCAAACTGGATATATGTGCCTGAAATAGGTGTATATGCTTGTGTAGGTGTTATGAGTCCACGTAATACGTTCATATGACCTAAAATAGGCAGAAAAATAAAGGCTATAGGCTATTAAGAGGTTAAAAGCCACTTATAGACCTAAATATACGTAATATAACAACATATTTCACTGAATATGAGGTTTATGTATACATATATGCTTATGTATGTCTATAATTACTTAATATCACCTAAGATAAGTATATTATGACTCCATTAACAACTTAATATGTATTATTGGGCTATGGATAAGCTATTTAAACTACTATAAGTCTTATGATAGTGTAATAATAATATGTATACATATTATAACCATATATATAAGTATTTTAACATCATTTTTAAGTAATGAGCTTAATTTAATTAAGGTTATCTTATTTTAAACATAAGAAATACTCAGTACTGGAGATACCTAGGCTGACACTCCCTCACCCAAAAAAACAATAAAAAAATGTTAAGACATTTTAATTCATAAGCAAGGAGTGAATAGAAAAATAATTTTTAAAAATTTTTATGATACAAATACTGAATTAAACAGTATTATTTGGATTTAAATTTTTTCAAGAGATTTTTAAGATCAATGATTTCATTTTCTGGAATCCACTGGTCATATTCACTTGATTTATTTTTAAACCTTTATAGACACTCAACTCCCTTTTATTTAGTAAGGTATCTGTTTTTAAGTATCTTTTCAAATTCTGCCTTTTCAAATATTTCTTCAGGCTGCTGTTTGTGCCTTCCTGATCTTCTTTGAAATAGAGCAGTATCATTAGAATTTTATGGTATTATAAGAGAAATAGGAAATGCTGGATTTTTTCTATCATATGGTTCATATAGAATAACTTTAACAGCATTGTTACCAACCATCTTTTTTACTACAAATGGTCCAATGAATGGATCTTTAAATTTAACATTACCATATAAATTGATATGTAGTGTAGAAATAAGGACTTCATCACCCTCTTTGAACATTTTTTCTTTATGGGCTTTATCCCATCTTTTCTTATCATACTCAAATGCCTTATTTATACATTCTTGAGCATGCTTTCTGAATAATTCTTGCATCTGAAGAAAAGATTTTGAACCTGGATGGATATCCAATCTAGGAAATTTATTAAGAGTTTTATCAGGGGTATTAGGTACATAACCCAACTATAACTCAAATGGCTTTTTTTCAGTGACAGAATGTACTGTACTATTGTATCCAAATTTAAACCTGGGATAAGGGTTACCCAATCATACCTTAGTCTATTATTTTCTTTAAAGTCAATACCAAAAGCACAATATCTTCTTATCATATCTTCTAAAGTTTGTATCATTCTTTCTGCTAGCCCATCAGTTTGTGGATGGTGTGCTGTAGAAAGTTTTAATTGACATCCTAAAACATCCATAAGTGATGTCCAGAACTCAGAAGTAAATTTAGGATCTCTGTCTGAGACTATTGCTTTGGGGAAACCTGCTATATTTATCATTTGTGTCCACCTTAAAAAAGCTAAGTACTTTGCAGAAACCTCTCTGTGGGTAGGAATAAATTTACACATTTTTGTAAATCTATCTACAATTACCCAGCAGTAGTTATAACTCTTATACCCTGATATTGGAAAACCTGTTACAAATTCCATGTTAAATATTTCCCATGGAGCTTTTGGTTGCTCAAGTTGTTGTAATAAACCAGCTCTTTTTTGCGTTAATCTTTTAGATTTTTGACAAGAATCACATGTCTCAACATATTTTTGAACATCATCAGACATGCTAATCAACCAAGCTGTATTTTTTACTCAGGTTAAAGTTTTATGGAAGTCAAAATTACCTGCTAATATATCATCATGACATATATTTAACATTAACTCCTTCATTGAAGGGGGAATTACAAATAAATTGCTTAATTTCTTCCTGTAATATATAAAACCATCCTCAATGGAAAATTTTCCTTTTTCTAATGCTTCTTTATACTTTTGTGGTAATGTTTTTATTAAAACACTCATTGAAGCATTAGATGAATCATTTAATATTGTAGTAAGTTTACTCAAGGCAGGATCTTAAGCATAATTATCAAGAATTGATTGTATAAATTCATCCTCAAGATCTACAATATAAATGCCATAAATTTTAATAATCTCTGACTCAGGAACATAAGCAGGATTATCATCATTATTGGGTAGAGGTACTCTAGATAACAGATCTACATTAGACTGTAAGGTTCCTGCTCTATGTGTAATAGTCATCTGTCCTCTGTATTCTTGTACAGCTAATTGCCATATAAACATATGTCTATTAGGAGTTTTCATCTTTAAGAGTGACTTAACTGCACTACAGTCAGTTATTAACTCAAATTTTTGGTCTTCAAGGTAATAATGTAGCTTCTCAAGAGCCCATAATACTGCCAAACATTCAAGTTGAGTAGAACCATATTTCAATTCACTACTTCTTAGAGTACGCGAAATATAGCAAATTACTACTTCTGACATTTTCCCTTCAATAAGTTGTTTTTGATGCAAAGCAGCACCCAGACCAATATAACTTGCATCTGTATACAATACAAAAGGCAATTGAAAATCTGGTAATCCCAATATTGGAACTGTCATCAAACATTCTCTAAAATTATCAAAAGCCTGTTGTCTTTCATTATTCCAAATGAAAACTTCTGATTTATTTATCAGTGTGGTTAATGGTGCAGCAATTAATTGGTAGTTCTTTATATATTGTCTATAATAACCACACATACCAAGAAAAGATTGTACATCCTTTAAATTTTGAGGAATGCCAATATTCTTGATTGCAACCACCTTATTTTGGTCTACACATATTTGTAAGCTAGATACAATATGACCAAGCACTTTTAAAGACTCAAACCCAAATTTACATTTTTTCAATGCAAGGGTCATTTTTATTTCATCAATTTTCTGAATTACCTTCTTTAAATGGACTAAGTGTTCATCATATGTCTTAGAGACCACTATAATGTCATCAATGTATACCATTAAACACCCCTCAATCATTTCATTATGGAATTTTATATCCATTAATTTCTGAAATATTGACAGAAACGTTTTTGGTCCAAATTGCATTGTGACATATTTATATATTCCCATATGTGTTGTTATCAACAAAAAGTTCTGTGAATTCTTTTCTACAGGTATCTGATGGTACATTTTATTTCCATCTAGGCAACTCATTACTTAGCACCTTTAAGGGTAGCATGTATAGAGGCAATCCTTGGCAAGGGATAAATATCATCCACTGTGAATGTATTTAATGCTCTATAATCAACGCACAGTCTTGCTTTATCTTGTTCATAAGAAATTAGTACTGGTGATATTACACAATATTTTGGTGTAGTTTCAACCTTTTCAAAAATTTTCATTTTTAATAACATCTTAATATTTTCCTCTATGAATTTCTTCATTGTTTAAGCAGGGTATGGTTTCATTTTAAGACTATCAGGAATATTATGCATATCACAGGTTAAACTAATTTTAATCTCATGATCTTCTACAAGGCCAAGCTCAATTGTTCCATGTGCAAAAGCAATTGGAAATTCTTTAATTAAGTCCAAAATATTTGTTTTCTCAGCTTTACTTAACTGAGTGCCAAATGATGCTTTTTAAATTTCTGTTTCCAGAAGTTTCATCTCATTGGATTCTCTTCCTTTACAAGGAATATTTATTACTGACTCAATGTGTAAGACCATGTTAAAAGAATTTATTTTAAATTTCCTTTTACCATTCATGCCAATTTTAAAATTATTATTAACAGGGTCTAATTTCACACCAAACTTAGTCAGAATGTCATTTCCAATGATAAAACAGATACTACAATTAGTATTATCTATTACTACAAAGTAACAAGTTACTCCAACATAACCATGTTGATGTTTAAAGAAAAAAGCAGCTTTGTATTTACCAATGGGGTGTAGTACTGATACAAAACCTCTCCAATTTTTACTTTTAAGGGGTTCAAGCTTTGACTTATACTCACTATCAATTTTTTGTAATGTGTTTGTTGAAACATTAGAACCAGAAGCTCCTGTGTCCAATACTATATTTAAATTTTCTTCAGAAATGATAGCTGGAACCGTGGTAGGTGTTATTTTTAAGTTATAGCTTGTATATCCTTAATGATTTCAGCATCCTTGAAATTCATTAAAGATTCATTTGAGTCCATATTAAATATTGGAGTTTCAAAGATGGACAAATCATCTTCCAACATACAGACTTCATTCTCATCACTATATGAGATATTACTGTCATAATCACTTGAATCTTTATTTTTTTCTGTTTCATTTTCAGATTCATGCTGATTTTCAACAATATTTATATTCTTCTCACATTTGTGACCTTTAACCCAAGGTTTATTACACTTATGACAAGTATTAGTTTTATACTTTTTAGGTACTACAGGTGCATTAGGTTTTTTTTGCTTCTCTTGAAGTGTTTTTGAATTCTGATTTTTCACAGGTTCATTATTTTGTTTATAACACCACACAATATGGGGGGCGGACTTGCTAGCAAGTCCGCAACCTTGGACCCAAACTCACCATAGATTGAACACACATTGAGCTATTGATAAAGGAACCATACAATCAGGGATGAACACCACTCAGCAGAACAGTTTTAGGTGGGTGTTCAAGTAGAGTTCAGTATGGGTTCAGTCTGAGTTCAGTCTGAGTTCCATCTGAGTTCCATCTGAGTTCAGGTTGAGGACTTGCTAGCAAGTCCACCCCCAATATTGCGTAGTGTAAGTGGTGTACCTTGCTTCATACTTATGGTTTAATAATATTTCATTACAAATATTAATAAATTCAGATTACTCATTAATCATTATTGTTCTAGCTACATCAATGTCTCTGACAGATATAGGTAATTTATATATTATCTTATCTTTCCATAAGTTAAAATCCATTTTCAGCTCAATGGCTTTTAATATTTTATTTAAATTCATTAAAAATACCATATGTTTGTCACCATTCAACAGATTATACCTAGATATCTCATATAATCTTTGCTGAGTGAGCCTGAATTTAGAACCTCAAAATTGTTTTTTAATTAGTTGTTTCCATTCAGCCCAAGAGTAGTCTTTACCCTCACTCAAAAAAGCTTCAAACCATAATAATTCAACATCCTTAAATAAAGAGATAACTTTTGATGTTATTTCTTCATCTGGTAAATTATATGAGAATTTCAAGTTGTCAATTCTTTGAATAAAATGTTGCCGATAAGAGCTGGATTCCACATAATAAGTTGGGTACAGATCAATCTTTGGCCAGTTCTTCTGATTGGATTAAGTCTCACTAATCTTAGGTAAATTCAATCACTCATTCACTCTGGATAAATTGTCTTGTATTTCATCTTGCATGGATTTGTGACTTACATTTTTCTTCTCAGACTTGACACTTCCACCAGACGGTTGTACTTGTGATGGCATTGGAAATGATTGAGATTCATTTTTGCAAATGAAAGGATTATTATTATACTGTGTATACTTATGATTATCCTGATATATTAGTAGATTAGCAGTTTCTATCTCAACTTTAGTTAATCTTTGTAACAGATCAGAGACACTCTGATTTATTTGTGCAAAAGATATCTTAGTTCTTGATTCAGATTTTAATAAATGTGCTTCATACAATATTTCTAACTCACAGAATTTGTTTGAAAGTTCACTATATTTATTACTTAAAGAATCATATTTAAAAGTTAGAGTCAAGTGTTCATCCTCTAATTCTTTATTTCTTGTTGCCAGTTGAGAAATTTTCAATTTCAAGGACAAAATTGTATCACTTGTGAGCTTAATTGTCTGTTCCTCACACTCAGTCATTCTATTCCATAATTCTGAAACATTTCTATGGACAGTTGGGTTATTATTAATATACTCCATGTTTTACTTCTCAATTTTTTCACTGTTTTGTGAACTTCTCATCTCACTGATAAGTGGTGGCAACTGAGGGTTAACTATATTATTATTATAAATAGTACTGTTGTTATTAACAAAAGATAAATCAGGTGTATCTACATCAAAACCTAATTGTCTTAAGTCCTCCTTAATTTTGTGTACAGATTTTACATCAATAACATTACCTATATTTTAATCATCAGTATTGTGTTCAATCTGAGAGGGTAATATACTTACCACAGGATAGGAGCAAGCCCTAACTTTTGGCGCTTTTGCTTTCCTTTGTAGGGGTGAGCTGAGGCAGTCTGATGAGGTGTTGGATCCCTGTTGCAATTGTGGCTTGACCACTGCTGATGGAACCAGTCCTACTTCCCTTTCTCTACCAAGATTTTTTCCTGGGAATGATGTGACCCTCCTTGGGTAGGGGGTTGTTGGTTTGGCTGCCCTACCTTTTACTCTTCCAAGGTTTGATTCATTTGTTGGAACCCCACCTTGCAGTTGTTTTGCAACTGTTCTACCTCCTTTAGCATGGTAGCTTTTGATTCCTCTAGTTTCAGAACATGTTTGGCCAGATAGGACAGTTGATCCTGCAGAGAAGGTGAAGTCTTTTTGATTGTTTTCTTTTTTAGAAGAGCGCATTTTTCTTCTATACTCATAGACTCTGGTTGTGGGTAGGATTGACCCACCATGGTGATGTCCTGGAGAAATATTTTTAGCTTTAGACCTGGTATTATAAGCAGGTTTTTCACTTACATTGTCCTATGGAGCAATTATTGTGTCTTAAATAACAATTATTTACGTCTACAAAAGGGATAACCTATATGGTAATTAGTAGACAAAAAATATTAGCAATACAATTACTAATAAAAGCACTGGAGCTTACCCTGAATATATATCTCTATTTATATAAATAAAATATAAGAAAAATTCAAAAAATCTGTCAAAAAAAATATAATAAGCTTAGCTAGATCTTTATAAGGTGGAATAATTAGCTTACCAATATTTAACCAAATACCAATTTAATTGGGTGTTATATTGGTGACCAAATACCAAGTGAAATTGGGTTTATATTGGGTACAGTTACTACTGTAAATACCTAATTTTTATTATAAAAAAACTAGTACAATTATTATAAAGGTTCTTTTCCGCAATAACTGAGTTATTATGACCCACTAATGTGCTGAAGACTCAAATATTTGGTTTTTTTGAGATATACTACAGTAAAAATCACGTCCTAAGGCTTATACTAAATAATAAGTAATAATTAAGGAAAGACCCCAATTATCAGTGTGCGTTAGTATCTAAGTATGACTTATTAGTAAATATTAATGGTCCAACTACTTTTTGATAAATGATTTAGTGATTAAACCTCAGGGGAAGACTAATAAAATAGTTACTCTCAATATAAACTCACAATACTTGTATTTTATGCGTGCTAGTGGTGGAAAATAGATCAATAAAATATAGTTATAGCTTATTTAAAGATAACATCAATTTATAAATGCTTTATAATATATTTATATATGATAGTTGTTTAGTTTTAGTGTTTATTTGAAGTTTAGTAAGTAAGTGATGTCCAATAACCCATCAAATCCTCCCTTACTTATACCGAAATCCACTGAAGTGCAGAGAGCTTCAATCCAGATGATGTCACTGCTATCCCTGGAAATTACAGAACTGTGAGGTCCCATCACCTCCTTATGGCATAAACTTTAAGCAGTTTAAACACCCAGACCTCCAGTAAGGACCCTCCATAACAATTAATGATACCACAGACCCATATTATAAATAGAATAAACAGATAAAAGCGGATACCATAAAGAAACAGGTAAAATAACTCATCCAAAAAGTATATAATGAAACCCAAAGCATATAAAGGAACCAACTTAACTGTTTAAGCTCCCAATAACATCCCCAAGCATCCATATTAACCCAGTAATCACATCCCAACCAATAAATCTGTGAAAATCCATCCAAGGAAGCAGATTAAGTTGTCCAAACTGGATATATGCACCTGAAATAGGTGTTCTGAGTCCACTGAATACGTCCATATTACCTAAAATAAGCAGAAAAATAAAGTTTATAGGCTATTAAGAGGTTAAAACCCACGTATAGACCTAAATATACATAATATAACTACATATTTCACTGAATATGAGGTTTATGTATACCTATAAGCTTATGAATGTCTATAATTGCTTAATATGACTTAAGATAAGTATATTATGACTCCATTAACACCTTAATAACTATTATTAGGCTATGGATAATCTATTTAAACTACTATAGGTCATATATTAGTGTAATAATAATATATATATGTATTATAACCATATATATAAGTATTTTAACCTTATTTTTAAGTAATAAACTTAATGTTATTAAGGTTATCTTATTTTCGAAATAAGAAATACTCAGTCCTGGAGATACCTAGGCTGACAGTTACTGGAAGTAGTGAAGGGGTTTTGAAGAAATCGGAGGATGGTTTGGATGGTAGTTTAAAGGTAAGTGGAATGATAGTGTGGATGGTATTGTAGGTTTTTCTATCAAAGAAGTTCCAGAAGGTTTTGATCTGCACAATTTTCAGCTCATTGACAAGATTTAGTGGACTCATAACCCCTCTGGATTGACCGCAAGATCACCCCTACCAAACAATCTGGAAATCACCACAGTCAAGGATGAAGAGGTAGCTATTGATACAACTAAATATATCTCTATTCTAGGTGCCCTCAGTTATGTGGTAGTAGCTACTAGGACGGATCTCTCTTTCCCTGTCAATTTTTTGGCACAATTCTCCTCCAAACCTACTGCCACTCACTGAATTGCACTAAACCACCTGCTCAGATATGTCCAACACTCTTCCCACCTATTTTTTCACATCCATCCTGACCTAAATTCTCTGCTTGAACTCATTTCTTTTTCTGATTCCACCTGTAACAACAAAGTATTCTACAGAGCTCAAAGTGGACATATCCTCCTCAATTCTTGCCCTATTGTGTGGACCACTAGATTTCAATTGACAGTTAGTGATTCATCATGCACTTCTGAGTATTTGGAACTTGGTGGTGGTATGAAGGATTCCATTTGGATCTCAAATCATCTTAAGGACATATTTCCTGATATTCGCAAAATCAAAATCTTCTGTGACAACAAAGGAGCCATTAAAAATGCAAAAGATAACCTAGGGAACAAAAGGATACCGCATGTGGATAGGTATTTTTATATTGTGAATGAACAGCTCTTCCTAAAAAGAGGAACATTGGAATGGGCTCTCACTTCTCAGATGCATGCAGATATACTCACAAAATTACTGGGCCCATCTTTGACAATGCTTAGAAGGAATGATGTCTGTGTGTCCTGATGGGGTTACATTTCTTTTCTTTTCTTTTTCTCTTCTTTCTCTCATTTCATTTTATTTCTTTTTTCTTTTTAAAGTTGGTTATATTTTCATCGGGGGATATCAGTATATTTTTTCATAAGTAACTGGGGGGGATGTTAGGTCACTAGGACTATGTACTTAGTTATGTGTACAAATGTATATAGTCTGTAGCTGTGGTGTCCCCTGTTTTCTGCTTCTTTCCAGAATTCTACAGGCTGACACCGTTGTGGTATGTGCATTGCAGGTAACTTATCTTTTGGATCAATCAGCTTGTGTAGCCCAGAAAGAAAAAAGGGGAATCATAGCCCATTAGATAGCGCTATCATAAATATGTAATTATGCTTTTAAAAGAAAAAAGGGAAAGAGAAGCGTGGAAGAAGATTTAGGTTCTGTGCGCTCCAATTTTGCAGCAAGATGTGCCGCAAAAACAAATTATGTGTTATCAGCTTAGTAGTGCAAGCGCTGAACATTATGGATTTGGATTTTCCAATAATTGTGTTTTATGCGTTAAGGAAGGTTTTATGGCTCAAGAAAGTCCTAAAGTACATAGTATACTGAACCACAGCTAGTGTGGTAACTTACTGAAAAATGTAATGTAAGCTTCAGAGGCTAACTATTTAAGTGAATTGTAAGAACTATGAACTTAGTAATGAAGCAATGAGGATGGGGACTTGATAAAAAACTACCCAAGAATCAAAGAGACAAGGATCAGCTCTGAAAGGTGTCAATGCTGGAAGTGGCACTGAAACAATGCAATGTACAGTCATAAGTGCGCATGTGGAACATGAGTGAAGCAAGTTAGTACTAGTTTTAGTAAGAATAGGGTATTATTAGGAACTTTATTTGTTACAAGCAGTGTATTTAGTTTACTTATGGATTAGTTATTGTTTTAATAATGTGGAACTAGCGACAGCACTGGAGATCCACTAGGGAACTTTGTCTGGAGCGCTAAAAAATATAAGGAAGAAAGGCTATTTAACAGGAAGGGAGACTAGTCGTTAGGTAGGAAAAATTATTATTTGAATCAGTCATTAGATTAAAAACATAAGAGCCTCATATTATATAAGTTCAAAATATATTATGATATATAGCAATTTTTCTATTTTTGTGGTTACTCTGATAACAGTAAGAGATTGAATTTTTCTGAAATTAAGTTTTTAAGAACATATTAGAGATATTCTGAGTCTTTTAGAGTTTGTAAGTCTGTGTGTATATTTCATATAGTATAGTGAAAAAGTGCAACACAGAGAGAATATATAGATTCAGTAGGATAAACTACTATTAGAGAAATTTTATTACTATAATAAGGCATATTCAACAAGAGCTCTTCAAGAGGGAGTAGTTGTGGATACTAGCGCTTATTAAGAATAGAAATATCCCAATAGTAATATTTGTTTTTCCTTATCTTTTAAATTATATCTCAACTCATACACTATCTAGTCAGATATTAGTGTTACACATTATTGCACTGTTTTTAAAATAAGAGTGGCACACACTTCTTTTTAGAAATCGAAAAGAAGAACCAACCCATCTCTCATTGTTTCTACTACATAGTACTTTAGAAATTTCCACAATTGCTGTCCCAAAAGTGGCATAAATGTAACTAGTGTTTTGATTAGATTTTTTGGTTTTCAGGGTTATTTCAAGAGGGTGTAATCAAGCCGGTGCTTCAGTGGAAAAGTCGTAGGGTCTACAATGAGTAGATCAATAGCTTTTATCAGAGGATAGCGTAGGGCTGTATTGTGGATATAGTCAGATTAAACTATGAAGTGTGTGTTTATTTTTTGTGGATTCTGTTTTGATTTTTTGATTTCAAAGATTGAACCTACTGTGACTACATCTAGGGGACATTAGGAGAGGGTTAAATTACCCAATACAACAGTTTTGTTTCCACAGAGGGCTACTATGATTATTAGGTGTAAATATGAAAGCTTGCGTTCTGTGTGAATTAGTACCAAAAAGCTCATAGGTAGGTTTAAATAGGCAGCTGAAGTTCATGGAGTGATCAAATATGATATGGTGCGCCAAGTATTGTTCTTTGTATCAAATGAATGTAAGGACAATCTGGAGGATCTAAAGGGTCAAGAAGAGTGTGATTGGTCAGCGCTAAAGGAACAGATGCATAAGAGATAGCCAAAGATTACTGAGGAAACTAGGTGCACAATTGAGGATCTAGATGTCTTGGTAAAGAAGGCCAAAGCTGGAGGGGGTGTCCAAGACTCTAAGGAATTTAAAAGTTTCAGGGAAGAGTTTGATCAAATGATTTAGTATTTGGTCAGTAATGAATATTTTAGTAATAATAATGCATATTTACCTTGATTTTGAGAAGCGTTAGCGCCAGAGGTGAAAGACTGGGAAAAGAGGTGCTTGGATAACAAAGAAAAATTAGTCAAGAAGAGGGACAGTTATTATAAGTACCCTGAATTAGAGGAAGTAGAGACGGCGGTTGAAGCTGAAAAAAATTTGGTTAATTTGAGCTCCGCACAGTTAGAGTTGCTTTGGATAATGAGGAAATGGACAAGGATGCGTCTGATGTTTGATAATCTCCTCAGGTGTTGTCCCCTAAATCCAAAATTTTAACTAAAGATCATCCAGACTCTGTTATGGCAAGGATTGAAAAATTAGAGAATAAAATAACTGAAGCAGCAAAATAAAAGGAGGTGTTTAGGCCCAAGAGTTCTTGCCAACCATTGCGCTTTGCTACAATGGTATGTTACTATTGTAATAAAGAAGGGCATACTAGGATGAGGTGTAATGCGCTTCAAAAGGATAAAGAGAAGAGGGTAGTTTACAAGGATAGAACTATGCTAATGTTGGAAAATGATATTATGCTTGTTAAAGACAAGGATTGAGGGATGCAAGCCATAGTCATTGATTATATTAATAAGAAGTCTATGGAGGGAAAGTCAAGCAAGGGCAAAGAGCATGAAGAAAAAGAGAAAGGAAAGGATGCAAAGTCAGTTAATTTTGCAGTTACTTGCGCAGTGATTGATTTCACTGTAAAAGAGGGAGCAGTTTCAGTGCCACATAATGCAGCCTATCTGGGGAGGTTTTCAGAAAATCACAAGAAAATGGCCCCATCAATGATTAGAAGGCCAAGAAGAGCTGGTGCTAGGTATTAAAAACCAGATGATATAGAGGAAGTAGGGTATACTACTAGGGAAAATACACCTGCGCCTATGGAAGATGTTGAAATGGAAGGTATGGAACCTGGTGGGTATGGTGTGGATCCTCAGAGCGAAGAACAACCTGTGACAATAAAGGAGCCAGAGGTAGTACAGCAAAGGGCAGTACCTGCTGAAGGAATGCCAGGAGCAAGGCATAATACTCCAAAGAACCCACCTGGAAGAGCATAAGCTGGTGCAAAGGCAACACAACCTAAATGTAAAATGAAGCTCCCAGTTCACTCTTATTTTCCTAAGGCAGCTGAGTAATTAGTTGCGCAGTATTTAAAAACTATGGTTTCAGTTTCATTGGGGATGCTGATGGAAGTAGCGCCAGATGTAGCAAACAGAATTATGGATAAGTGCAGGAAGCAAAGAATTGTTAATTGTGCTGAATTTGATATAGGAGAGCAGTCATTTCAGCCAGTTGTTGGATTACCTAGGGCGCCACATTATTCAGATCCCTTAGGGTATTTTACAATTACTGTAAATGGTTAGAAGATTAAAGCATTAGTGAATAAAAGTTCACCAATCAGTGTGGTTTCAGAAGATTATGCTGTTGAGCTAGGTCTTCCTGTAAAAGATGGTGATGGCAATGTTTCAGAAATTGGTGGAGGTAGGTTGCCTGTCATAGGTGTAGCAGAGTATGTATGCACTAGAATTGCGGGAGCAACAAGAGATATTCATTTATATGTTCCAATGGGTGTAGTTAAACCAGTTTAAGGCACACCATTTTTGATGGATTATTATGCAACTATTGATAATTGTTTAAAAAAGGATATTGGAATAAGGATTATGAGTGATGATGGTATTCCAGTGACAGCAGTCTTAGTCACACCTAAGGATGGTGGGTCGGAAACTAAGTACTCTGGAGCTACGAGATGGAAGAAAGAAAGAGAGATTTATGAGGAAGTCTCAGAGAATGTGATGGGGCAACCACCAGGAAGGCACCAAAATTTTCATTAGGGGCTGGCATTTTAGGTGTTACTATCTCCCAGAATGAGAGGAACCAGGATAGTGACCAGTCAGTCCAACAAGAGGGGATACATAAAGTGGTAATTCATAGGTGTCTTGGTAATACTACTAGATAATGTATAATACCTAGGCTTTTTAATTTCTTTTATTATGAATTTTTTTATACTTATATTAAAAAGAAAAGGCAAAAACAGGATTTAGGTACAAACCATAGTTATATTAGAAAGGGTTTGATTTAAAGAAATGAAGGAAGAAGAAAGTGCTGTGGCATTCCAAATCTGGGTAGTCTACTTAGGTGAAAATTTGATTGGACCTTGGTTGGAAGAAAATCATGGTGTTAGCAGGTGTTAATTTGGTTGAAGGGAGTTAACTGGATTTTTTTGGGTGGATTTATGGTGATTTTTGGAGGATTTATGGTGATTTTTTAGAGGATTTATGGTGTTTTGGAATGGATATATGATGGTATTCCTATTGTTATTTGATGGTTTCATGGATTGGGTATTTGATTTACTGGATTTTCTAGGGCTCTCTTGGTATTTTTGGTGGAGGAAGTGTGCTCATGGAGTAGCCATTTTTTTTCCGGTGCCCTCTGGTGTGCTCCGGTTCGCTCTGGTGATTTTCCGGTGCAAAGCAAAGTCACTGTGGCAAAGTTGGTCATTGTGGCAAAGTTTGATCATTGGTGCAAAAAGTCTGGGAACTGTGGCAAAGTTTGGTCACTGCAGAAACGTCTGGGCACTGTGGCAAAGTTTGGTCCCTGTAGAAAAGTCTGATAACCAGTGCAAAGTTTGGTCACTGCAGAAAAGTCTGGGCACTGTGGCAAAGTTTGGTCTCTGTAGAAAAGTCTGATCACCAGTGCAAAGTTTGGTCACTGTGCCAAAATTTTGGCTATTGTGGCAAAATTTGGTTAGAAAGTTATTATGCTTACTAGATCAATAGTTTATTGTAGATCATATGCATGTAGGGTATTTTTGGAAATTTCTGAAGCAGGAGAATCATATGGGGAGGGGAGAATATTAGTCTTCTACATGTTTTTTGTCTTTTAGTTTCGATAATAAGGGTCTTTTTTGATAATTAACAATATTTAACATATAACAACAATTATAATAAAAATATCAACATATAGGGTACCATTGGATAGCTCTCATCCTGGGTGACTCAAATTTATTTCTTTTCTTATAAAATTTATAAAATAAAAATATAATAAAGAACACTCTTTAATTTTGGTGGGAAACTGGGTAAATCTGGGGCAGACCTTTAATAAGGCACCTTTGAACAGATCATCCCAAGGGTAGTTTCTGGGGTACTTTACTGTACTTTTCAGTCTCTGGGGCAAGTTTTGCAGCTTTTTCTAAGTATTTTCTGTGACTTGTATCAGTGTAATCTGGTATTAGGTATTTGTTTTGGGGGTGTAATCATTTATTGCACCTATTTTTTTTCTATATTATAGGTTTACAACACTTTCAAAGTCTTTCTCTTGGATTTTCAACTTATCCAACTCTTCAAGCAGATCTTCAAGCTTAGTTAATTGAATCTTACGTTTACTTAGATGGACAGGGATTTCTTTTTGTTTTTCCAACCCCCTTGGATTCTGCCTGCAGCAAGGTGACTGTAGGAGTCTACTCTACAGCACTGTTTTGCATCAAAGTATAAACAAGTAGCTGTCAAGGTTAAACTAGTAAATATACTAATGCCAGATTTGAATCCTCCTTTTCGTAGGCCAGCTCTGTCTAGGAATCCTTATGATACTCCTTTAACAAAGTTTCCACCTGAATTTATGCCAACTAGTAGAATCACGATGGAGAGGGTTTGAATGGTCAATTTTGGACCAGAGGATTGGTTATCTCAGGAAGAAAAGAAGTTGTTTTTTCATTTTATGGCTCTTAGGGAGAAGGCTATTGAATTTTATGAAGGGGAAAGGGGTTTTTTGAAACACTCTTAAAGTAAAACTTATATTGTTCCAGTTATACCTCATGTGCCATGGCAGAAGAAGGCTTTTCCAATACCAGCAGCTATAAGAGAAGAGTATACGGAATTAATTAGGGAAAGGTTAAGGTCTGGCTTTTATGAACAATCTATGTCTAGTTGTTAAAGTCCAGTGTTTTGTGTTGCCAAGCACAGTGGTAAATTGAGTGCTGTTCATGATCTTAGGGATGTGAAGAAGGTTGCGGTAAAGGACGCAGGAATGCCACCAGAACCAGAAGAGTTTGTGTATTCTTTTATGGGACGGGCATGTTATGGATTAGGTGATATCATTGGAGGATATGATGAGTGTGAATCAGACAAATAATCCAGGCCTATGACTACATTTGAAACACCACTGGGAAGTTTAATGTTGACAAGGTTACTGCAAGGTGCAACAAATTCTGTGGCAGTATACCAAGTTCAAATGATATGGATACTGCAGGACAAAGATCAAGAGCATGTGGGAATTTTCATTGATGATGGGGCTATAAAATACCAGCCAGTGACTATTATAGGGAAGTGTTACAGGAGAGTCGGTATATTAGAGGTTTTGTTTGAGAATATGTGATTACCCTGGAGAGAGTGCTATTTAAGATAGAGGAGGCAAGATTAATGATCTCTGGATCCAAGTTTACTTGTTGCGTTCCAGTTCTAGATATTGTGGGAAATGTGGTATGGAAGGAAGGGAGGATCATTGCTGAAAAGCAGAAGAATAAGGTGCTTACATGGCCGAGACCAAGAAATACTACTGAAGTTAGAGGGTTTTTAGGCATTTGTACATATGTAAGAATGTTTATTTAAAATTTTGATTTGCTGTCTTCACCTTTAAGGCACTTAAAAAGGAAAGATTTTGTATGGTATTAGACAGAGGAATGAAAACAGTCATTTGAGTTATTAAAAAGAATTTTAGGAAAAGATATCCTTTTGAAACAATTGGAATATGGACCAGGCTCTGGGAAAATACTCTAGGGGTGTAGAGAGTTCTAAAGTATTAAGCAGTAGACAGAATGCAAGATGGGCTGGTTCTTCTTTTCAATTTCTAAAAAGAAGCACCTGCAACTCTTATTTTAGAGACAGTTCAATAATGTGTAATACTAGTATCTGAATAGATAGTATATGAGTTGAGAGATGAGTTAAAAGATAAGGAAATACAAATATTACTATTTGGATATTTCTATTCTTAATAAGGGCTAATATCCACAGCTACTCCCTCTTGAAGTGCTCTCTCTGAATATGCCTTATTATAGCAATAAAATAACTCTAATAATAGTTTATTCTACTGAATTTATACATTCCCTCTGCGTTTGGCTTTTCACTAAACTATATGAAATACACACACAGATGCGCAAACCTTTTAACAGAGTAATCACAAAATAGACAAAATTGCTATATATCACAATATATTTCAAAAGTATATCATATGAAGCTCTCATGTTTGTAATGAAAATGACTGATCTCAATAATAATCTATCTACCTCCCTGCTCCAATAAGATAGCCTTTCTTTCTTATATTTTTCAACACTCCAGACACAGTTCCCTAGTGGATCTCCAGTGCTGTTTCTAGCATCACATTAGTATAACACTAACTAATTCATTAGTAAACTAAATACACTGCTTGTAACAACTACAGGAACTAAACATACCCTAAGCTTACTAAAACTAGTATGTACTTGTTTAACTCATGTTCCACATGGGCGCTTATGACTGTACCTTTGCATTGTTTCAGCAATACTTCCTGGGTTGTCACCTTTCAGCGCTGATCCTAGTTTCATCTACTCTTGGGTAATTTTGTGATTGAGTCCCCATTCTCCTCGTTTCATTGCTAAGTCCATAGTTCTGACAATTTATTTAACTAATTAGCCTCTGAAACTTACATTACCTATTTCAGTAAGTTACCACTCTAGCCCTGGTGCAGTATAATATGTACTTGAGGCCTTCCTTGAGCCATAATTCTTTTCTAACACATAAAACATAATTATTGGAAAATACAAATCAATAATATTCAGTGCTTGGACTCCTAAGTTGATAATTCCTTTATGCTGCATATCCTTCTGCAAAATACAAGCACACAGACCGTAAATCCCTTTCCATGCTTTTCTTTTGTTTTGTTCTTTTAAAATCATAATAATATATTTATAATAGCTCTATCTTCTGCGTTATGCTTCTCTTTTGTTCTTCTCAGGATACACAAGATGATTAGTCCAAAAGATAAGTTACCTGCGATGTGTGTACCACATCCTCCTTCTACTTGCAACTGTCCCCATGAGCCTATAAATACCCTGCGCTTTGCAGCCTATTCTTCCTCCATCTTCTACTTTGTATACCATTTTATATTATCTTAACTTTTTAAATAATGAATACAAGAAATAACACAATAAATGCTGAAAATTGGCCAATGTCGTGGACACCATTCAACAATTTGTGCAAACGAAGCCCCCTGTTGCTCCTCCCATGACACCAATTACTACACTGATGGGTAGGACAAGTTGAACCCACTGCATCAAACATGGCATAACCTCCTGACACTTCTCATAATCCCACTGTGGAAACACTTATTTTAACGTGAGTCTTCCTTCCTTTTTCTATTATCCTATCATTACTAACTTCAATTTCTTTCATCCTTTTAGTTGTGAAATTTATGCACAAGTCGCAAGAAGAAGTGTAGCTACAATGGATTGTCCACTGTTGTGCATCTAAACCCAGACGCTTCCACCTTGGATATGATGTGTCAGATAACCATCAAATGTCCTGCGCCTGCAGAAGCTACTCCTCCAGTCAAAAAATGTGCCAGGGATGATTTCCAAGCACCTAATTTTAGTAGTTCTGCTTCCATTCCTTGATTGCTCTTTTCAGAAGAGAGTATTCATACTGTAAGTTCCTTTTTTACTTTATTCCTTGCCTGACCTAAAACTAATACTAATCTTTTTTTCTTAGGATGTGCCAGCCACTCCTTATTCTGAGACGCCTCCTCTGCCAAACAATACTCTTTTTGTAAGCCGGTCGTCTAGAAGAAGGAGAAGAAGGTGGAGAAAATAGAGAGGAGGAAGAGAAAAATGTGAAAAGGTTTAGAGTAATGAAATTAATAAAATAATTGAGTAAAATAAAAGAGTTGAAATGGCTATTTCTTAAGATTGACACAACAGTGAGGTTTTATTTATTTATAATATATTTATTTAAGTAAGTACTATCTTCAATGCGCAACAGACAATTACTATTATTAATAGACTTACTTCAACCTTATAATATTTATTTACCTTTTAAATTAGATTTAAAATACTAATTAAAATAAAATAAACGTGTTATATATATTTAAAAAATATGTTAAAAGTTGAGTGTAATAAGTGATGCGTTAAAGGGGATTACCCATGGCCCTTTTATAGACCAGGGGACCTCTGAAGTGCCACAAATCAGTATATACAAAATATTAATAGGCTAAAACAAGAATGTAAAAGAATAGAAATGAAACATAGATATTAAGAGAAAAACATGAAACAATTAACTAAACCCGTGAGTAAGTAATCAATTTTCCCACCATAGCTTCCCAAAACAATTAATTAAATTAATTAGTAACCAAGTAAGTCTGAAACATGAGAACAGTGAGTAAAATAACCCAAAACAGTTGTTACAGTGAGATGTAATGGGTTTAATTAAAACAATTAGAATCATTTTCACGCCAAAATCCATGTAATCAATTCAATTGTCACCGGACGACCTACGCACAAGTTCAAGGGTGTTCCTGGAAGTGAGATGGAAGGAGGAGTTTAGAAACTTTTTCAAGGCACAGAGGAAATGTCCGAGGAAGTGATTCAAAGATGACTCAAAGAAAGAGCTACTGCTTCAAGATATGTTCAAGAAAAATTCTAATATAATTTAAAGGTAATATTAATATTCTTAAGATCTCACAAAGGGTTGGAAAATCAATAATCAAAGATTTAGGATTGAGAAATGATTACTGAGAAAATAAGGAAAGATACAATAATAATTATTTAACCTGAAGCTTTACCACTGTTAACTATATATACATTTTATAATTTAATTCTAAAGAATGTCGAACCAAAACCCAACCCCTTTTATATCCTTTACTCCTCCTCGCATTGACCTCATACCCATCCATTATTCCGCACACCACAGACCATTGAAAAATACACCTGTTACACCTGGACCCTCCTCACTAACATCCGTCAACCCTTTAATCCTCCACTAACCATTCCGTCCATGCTCACTACCCCTTTTAATAATCTACAGATATTTAATAAACCTTTTAGCAGACTATTACATTGACTATTGTGCTGTGTGTCGCTTATTGAGGAAAAGACTAACACACACTATTGAGAGATTGACTAATTTAGATTTAGAGTTTAGACTAGCGCAGTTGAATAGTGAGTACACAAAGGAAAGTTGCAGTTGCTATGTAGAATTGCTTTCTGCGCTTCAAGTATGGATTTAGACCTCTGTATTATTGATTTAATGAGCTTCTTTTGCCTTGAGTGTCACGTGGCGCGTGACATCAATCCAGTATAAAGCAATTTTAATTAATTGCTTTAACTAGGTAATTATTTCAATAATTAGTTTAAATGAAACATATAATTAATTTAATGATATTTTTAATTTAAAGTGAGAATTTTAATACCATATTATTAAATAAGTGTTATAATTTATTTAATAATTTTACTGACACAATTAATGGTCAAAAAAGCGCCCAATATTATTGTTTAATAATGTATGAAAAGTTTTATTTAATATATAGATCTATTTAATTAATTTAATTACATTATAAGTCAATTTTACACTTATAGTTATAATATATAATTAATTAATTATAAACTTGTATATATTAAATACATAAAAAATGCGCCATAATAGGGGGTATCAATTTTCAGGGATCCGCAATTAGGGATCAGGAATTTTTTTTCCAGGATCAGACATTATTAATTGCGGAAGTTTCTTATCCACTAGCCCCAGGGCTAGTGGATAAGCAATCCACAATAATGCATTATCCCGCCTCTTATACCCCAATTTCCATTCCTAATTCCTGATCCCAAACTCATATCATCCATGATGGATTTGCAAGAAAGTCACATGACTCATAATTGCTGATGCCATCCTTAATTCTTTTCTCACTCTATGCTACTTAATTTTGGTGGCGAACACTTAAGTTTTTTTTCTATCTACACACCCCAACTGCACATTTGGTGGTGAATTCCCACTTCCCTCATCACATAACTCTTCCACCGGCAACAATGAAACACCTCTCTACTAGGAAGCTACTTCAATCAACAATGAATGCTATTACTTTTCTTTTAGTTCTTTACTATAAATCTGACTCTGATTTGGAAAATGCTTTAGCTTATATGTGTTTTCTTTCCAAAAAGCGTTACATCATCACCAGGGGGCCAAATCTTTATCATGATCCCCAATATGATCTGGCCTCCATTCTCAACATTCCTCATTTAAACTTCACCCAACTTTTTAGAACTTCTCCCGATTCTTTCTTCAAACTTTATCAACTCATCTCCAATCATCCTATCTTTCATAACAATTCCCATAACAAACAGCGTAATCCTGCCATCCAACTTGCTGTTGCACTATGTTGCTTTGGCTCAAATAGAAACGGTGCTGCTGTAAGACGTTTGGATAATCTCTTTAACATAGGATATGGTAAAGTGATATTATACACCAAGCGCTGTATGATTGCTATTCTTTCCCTCAAGTCTCAAACACTTTCTTGGCCAACTCCAGAACAGCGACTTGAATCCTCTCAAGTAATGCATGCTGAAGGTTTCCCTGGCTGTGTAGGATTTGTTGATGGCACAACTATAACTTTGAGTCAAAAGCCTGCTCATGATGGCAACCATTATTTTGATCGCAAAAAAAGGTTTCTTCAAAATCTTCTCTGATTTCTCATCCTTCATAAACTAACTTTTTATCTTCTTTCTAGATACTCTATTGCTGTTCAACTTGTATGCGATGTCAATAAAAAATTTATTGCTTTTCATAGTGGCTGCCCTGTTTCATTTCATGATTCTTCCATCTTCCAAAGAATAAGGATTTCTCAAACCCCTGACTCATACTTTGATGAATCTCAGTACCTCCTTGCAGACTCAGCATATGCAAGTGGGAAGTACATTATACCTGCTTTCCGTGGTGCAACCTTAGAAAATGACCCCAAAATTAAATTTAATTATCACCTTGCCCAATCAAGAGTACAAATTGAACATTCTATAGGTATTTTAAAGGGACAATTTTCTAGTCTTTGGGAGCTCAGAATCCAATCTCAAAAAAAATTGGAGATCAAAACTGCAAATCATTGGATCATGACTTGCATTATACTCCACAATATCCTAGCTGATTTAAAGGATGAGTGGAATTATCTTTATGAAGAAGAGGATCCTGAACCAGCACCGGCTCTTTCCTCCCTTGAATCACAAAACATTCATTCAACCAGCATACACTCTATCATTATGCCTATTACTCTCCAACATTTCTCTTCACCACCCTTTTAAATTATCTTTTTTTACTCTCCAAATGTCCTCATAGTGTACTTCATTCACTTGGTTTGGTATTTTGGTTTGCTGCATATTCATTTTTTTTTTTGGAATTTATGGTGAAGATCTTTTTTTTGGATGGCTCATTGGTTTTCTTTCACCAGCTAAACATGAAATCGCATATTTTCTGAAATTGCATATTTTGTCAGAGATTTTTTTTTTCACTCATCCCTCATATCCTTTTCCTATTCTCCTCCAACATCCCTCAAACAATTTGGTTTCATTCATTTTGTCATCTCATCTCTCCAGGTAAGTCATTTTATTCTTTTTTTTGATTTTTTGATTACTAATTATAATTTTTTTTGTTTTTTTCTGTTTATTTTATTTTTTTTGTCTAAATTTTTTTTGTAAGTGGTTATTTTTGATTTCAACGGTATAATTAACCTTTTTTTTCTCTCCCTCTTTACTTTCTTTTTTAGCTCCATCACCCTACTCTTCATCCCTCCTTGGCATTGTCATTATCCCCCCTTTCCCTTATTTCACTTTTTTTTGGCTCCATTTCATTGAAACACATACATTGCACATTCTTTATGCATTTCACTTACTCCATATTCAATTTCCCCACAATTCCAACATCAATCTTTCTCACTCTATTTTTCCTTCTTTTCAATCAAGGTAAGTTTCATCTCCTTTTTTTCATGACTATATGATATCTCATTCCTTTTATGAAAACTTCATACTTATATACATATATGACTCTTATCTGGATAACAGTGAACTTATAAAACTCCTTTTGATCTCATCTTCATTACCACTTTTCAAGTTTTTGTAAAATTTTGAAATTCAGACTCGGAATTAGGGTTAGGTTTATTCAAATCTAATGTTCTTTTTACTGAAGATTCTCCTGAAGGCTATCTTTCATTTCCTACAAACAGATTTGAATTTGATTCAGTGGTTGCTGAGATATTGACCGTTAAAATTGAGCCTTTTTTTCCAAATTTAAATTTATATTTCATTTTTTTATGTAACAAATTAGGGTTAGGTTTATTTACATCACATGTCCTTCAACTGAAGACTCTACTAAAGCATATCTTTCATTTCCCACAAACAGGTTTGAACTAGGTTCAGTGGTTGCTGAGATTTTGACCTTTAAAGTTGAGCCTTTTTTCCAAATTTCACTTGTCTTATTTCACATTTTTATATTGCATATTTAGAGGATAAGGATTCTGAAACTCTTATATGATTATTATCTAGGCATTTCAATTATATAGGCATATATTCATTGCTCAAGAATATCACTAAAGCTCAAAAAGATGAAGATTTTTGCTTATGGGACACTCTACCTTCCTTTAACTCTTTTCTTGCTCTTCGAATCAAAAAGCACTGTAATAAAGCATTTGAAAAAAATCATGAACTTGCAACCAAAGTTGGAATACCGAATTGGTGTGACTCCAAATTGGAAGATATCACCCATGAATATCTTTTATTTTCTAATGTTATTATCACTCATTCTGGATTTCACAATAGGATTTATATTGATAGGAATGACACCAATTTTCTTACTTTTGGTATATTCTCATATATCAATCTGATAACTGGCCAACCAATACCATATCCAGCTAAAATAAAAAGACATGGTTTATATTTTCCAGACCACAGGTGAATCATTGATTTTGGTTTGGGAAATGGTATCATTGAAACTATTTGGAATTATTCTAAGGATAATCATCAAACAACCAAAGCTCCTCCTGGTCTGGAATCCTGTCAAGATTTCACACATTTTGGTTGCTCATTTCAAATCAGTCATAAGTTGATTCAAAGAATCAACAAGGTAAAGAAAGAAGGTAAAGTTAATCAATTTAAAAAAACTTTATCTAGATCCAAAAAGTATGGGGATTAGAGTTGTCTTCAAAAATTTTATATTTTTTCATAAATTTTTAATAAATATTTTTTATATATCAATTTGCTCAAGTAATGTGATGAGCCAACGACCTTTGGTTTTATAACAGGTAATAATGATAACATTTATTTGTTTCATGGGGTTCCTCTAGCCTATACCTGTGAAAAGTCCCAAACTTAGTTTCTAGACTTGATCTGCATTTTGGCTTGAGGAATTGTCATTACTCTAAACTAGGGAAATTGATATATATTAGATATTTATTTAATAATTTATGTAATTATATTAAATTTAGATGACTTCCACCCCTTACTTCAATAAAATGCAGGGGGGGGGTATTGCCAAATTTTCAAATCTGACATGTGAAATTGATGACTTAGAAAAAATTTGGTGATACCCACCCCTTGCTTCAATAAAATACAGGGGAGAGTATTGCCAATTTTTTAAAAAAGCTATAGAATTTTTTTGACTTGTAAATATTTTGGTGAAAATTTTTTGGTGATACTCGTCCCTTACTTCAATATGGACAGGATGGGACGAGAATGTGAATGTGCAGTAAGGTAGAAGCCATATCCAGAGAGTAGTCCAAGATGTGGTTATGGCAGAAAGTAGGTCAATGTGTGTTTATAACAGAAAGTTGTCCAAGATGTGGTTATGAAAAATTGAGTAAAAAAATGTCGGATAAGAGGTGAACATTGACAGGTAAAGTGTCTAATAACTCAATTATTAGCAAAAATAATTGCAGAAGATAATTGGGGTATGAAGATTATTTTCCGCAATTAATTTAATTGCGGATTGGTCAACATTGATACCCCCTATTTTAAAGAATATATATCTTGCTTAATTTAAATGTATAAATAATTTATATAATAATAAAATTAATAGAATATTTATATATATCTAATAAAATAATTATATCATTTCATTATGCAATATAAGATTAATTTATATACATAATAAGCATATTTTTACGCCCCTTTTAGTTACAGTAAATTGACATAAAACTAACTGGGCTCCTGGTATAGCCTGGCTGGCACTTTTCCCTCCTGGTTTAGAAGAAGATACCGCCTGGGATGCCACTGCTCCTTCAGAATGAAAGCCTTGACCCACAACTCCTGATTGGACTGGTATGCACCCAACTTTTAATGCGTTTGTCCTAGATGACTGGCCCACTGACTTCCCTTCACTCGATGACAAAGAAGAGCCCTCCATGGCTCGAAACTGGGAATTTTCAGGGCAAATCGCCTGTGCATTATTTGATGTGACCATGCGTTATGGTAAGGTAAACTCTTACAGTCGCCTTGCTGTAAGCAGAATCCGGAGGAGATATGTGGATTTAGCTGAAAACCCCGTCCTTCCAATAAAAATAACAAAGTAGGTGTTCTAAATCACTAAGCTAACCAATCTACTTAGATCTGATTGATAAAAATAATGAAACTCTAAAATAATTAACGCTTATTGAGATTTAAAGAAAGTGGCTGTTGATAAAAGAAATACTGATAACAACAATTAAGGTGTACCAGTAAAAGATCTGTAAAGATTGACTTTTATGTTTTTATAATAATTTGAATTTTTATGAGACAGCAATAATCAAGTCCCAGCGACGAAGACCTTTCTAAAGATACCCTGTATGAAGTGTTATTTAAACTGTTGAATTGTATTTCTAAGATGTTATGTAAAAAATAATAATGTTATAAGGGTATTACAAGTTATTTTAATTTGTTGAGTAATAAAAATTGAGACTGTAGTGGTTAAAGATTAAGCTGTATGATGTGTCCCCCCTCTCAATTTCGAGTTTGAGAAGCGCTTAAATATTCCTAGTCACGTGCCTAAGTTTTCCCCTCCAGAGCTCTTCCAGAGTCAATCCGGAGCCCGTACGGAGTCCGTACGGAGCCGGAACGGAGTCCGTACGGAGTCAAAGCGGAGTCCGTACGGAGTCCGTCCGGACTTCCGGACTCAATTTAGAACCTTAAAACCATAATAAAAAATCTATAAAAATTACACATAATAGAGCTACTTCCCCTTTACCTACCAAACTAATTTTCGTAGTCTTTGCAGCTCTAATTACCCCGTGAAAATTCATCAAAGTTAAGTAATTTTTGAAAACGTAAATATTTCTATAAAACTTTAAAATTCATTTAAAAATATAAGAAAAATAGTAAAAATTCTGGGAAAATTTCCCAAGGTTCTTGAGTGACTTGACTTGATACTTATAAATTTTTTTAGACCATAAAAATAAGTTTTCTCCGCAAAATAAATTGTATTTGTGTAGGCATTCGCTCGTGACCAGTTTCTTCATATTTTAAACTCCAATAAATTAAATAAAACCCTTTTATATAAAAAAATAATAACACCAATCTTGCACGCCGTAATAACTCCATTTACATATTTAGGTGCCGTACTAAACTTTAGGCTACCACATCCTCCCTCCAATCGAGAATGTCCCCATTCTTAAAACTTTGCATAAGTGGTTGAACACAATATTCATCTTTAACCTTCAACCACCATCTTCTTTAATCAACTATAAAATTCATCTTCATCAATATTTCTTCCAAAGAACTTGTCGCTCCATGTGAACTCTGCGCTCGATACCAGGTACCTTGTTTAATGTCCAACCCTATCCTTCCTGGCAGAACAGCTTGCGACTTATGCCGTGTGAAAAAAGTCAAATGCAACCGGCCAATAGTTCCTTCTAAAACAAACGTATATTTAGAACCAGCAGCTCTCCCTGATCCCTCAACTTCTAAAAAGCGATCCAAAATTCCTGTCTTCTTAAAACGAATAAGATCAAAAACAGCTTCAAAAGTTCAATCTTCATCAACGGATCCCGGCCTAATTTTGCCTTCACAAGATCCTAATCCTATAACGCCAGTACCCCCAACTAACTTTGCTGAGACTATGTTTCCTGGCTCTAAATGTAAGACCCTATTTATCTTACTAAAAAAAACTTTTAATCAAAATTGACTAAACCTATGACTTAATAACATATTTGAACTTCTAGCTGTCGAAATAACCAACACTGATGATGTTGGTAGAGTGAAGACAGACTATATCAATCATTACCCAAATTTTCATCGCTATCTTTTTCTTGACTTTACTAATGAGTTGAAACGAAAAATGCTGGCCTATTTTCAAGAAACTCCAGCTAATAACCATGAAGACCTCATGAAAAGAAGAATTTTAATGCAAAGCTTTGATAATGATGTTGAACAATTTCAAAGAAATTATCTTTTCTAACAGTATAACTTGATAAAATTTTGTTTTTGCTTGGTCTTCTTAAACTTTCAACATAAATGATGTTTTCTTTCTTCTCTGGCCTGATATAACATAAAATAAAATAATATAAATCTTGTGATGATTCCACTACTGAGAGCAAGGTTTGAATCCCTTCAGACTCCCATATACCAGTCTTCCTTCTTGTCACAGCATTGAGAGAGTGGATCTTCCTATGAGCCGAATACTCCTGATTCCAACCTCATAGGGCCCCCCACTGAGCCGAATTCTATGATTCCGATCTCGCCATAAGGTCCTCCAAGCTTCACACCAAAAAAAAAAAAAAAATGGCCTAACTATGAGGCACTAAAAAAAATCATTCCCTAAAATCCAACTACCATCCTAACTTCTGATTCCTTCATCACAATTTTCAAACTTTGCTATACAGCAAACCCATAAAATACTTTTGCCAGGCTTCCAATAATAATATTAACTTTACACCATGTTAAAGCGCCACAAATTTCACCTAATTAACCATTATGCTTTCCTTAGCATCATCACCACCTAAAGTTTTAACCTCCTAAAGCTATCAGCACCCAATTCCAGAAATAATTGAATAACCAGTTTAGAGTCTTAGGGGACAGTGATAAATTAAAAGATTGAATTGAGTTATCCAAACAAGATTGACATTCCAATTTAAAGTCTTGGTAGACCAAACATATAATCGATTGCCAGTTTATGGTCTTGGTGGACCAAAGATCGTTTAAGTGCATAAATATCTTGATATATTCCTAAGTAAGGCCTAGGCTTGACCAAAGATTGAATAAATTTGATAATCCAGTTTAATGTCATAGTGGACCAAACATTTGATCGACAAGTAATCCAGTATAAGGCCATAGTGGTCCAATGAATGTTGAATTATCCTGCAGATATTAATTTTCCAGTTTAAAGTCATAGTGGACTAAAACAATGAATGAACTTCCAGTTTAAAGTCATGGTGGACCAAACATTTAATCGATAAGAAATCCAGTTTAAGGTCATGGTGGACCCAACACTTGATAATAGTCCAGTTTAAGGTCTTGGTGGACCTAACATTTGATTGATATAAAAAAAAAATACGTCTCCAAAAATATCCATAAAATCTTGAACATCCTTGAAATTCAGTTTAAAGTCTTGAAGGACTAGCAGCTCCAATATAAAATCTTTAATGACAGTCTTAAAATTTAGCCAGTTTAAAGTCTTGGAGGACTAACAGCTCCAAAATTCGTATAAAACCTTAAGGAAAGTCTTGAACAGTAGCCAGTTTAAAGTCTTGGAGGACTAAAAGATCCAAAATATGTATAAAAAACCTTAAAGAATGTCTTGAACAGTAGCCAGTTTAAAGTCTTGGAGGACTAAAAGATCCAAAATATGTATAAAAAACCTTAAAGAATGTCTTGAACAGTAGCCAGTTTAAAGTCTTGGAGGACTAACAGATGTCTTGAAGTAAAATCCCATAGGTATTGAGTTCCCCTAGACCCTGTTTCCTGTCTAAACTAAATGAAAAAAAACTAAAAAGAATGAAAACTAAAAAAAATAAAACTAAGAAATATAATAATAATTTTAATTTAATTAATTAATTTTTTTTTTATTTATTATTTTATTTTTATTTATTTATTTATTTTTTTTTTAATTTATTTATTTATTTATTTTTTATTTATTTATTTTATTTATTTATTTATTTATTTATTTTTTTTTTTTTTTATTTTTATTTTTTATTTTTTTATTTTTAATTTTAATTTTGTTTTTAATTTAAAATAAAAGATTTTAGAAAAGATAGTTTTGAAATAAAAGTTAAAATTTAATTTTAAAGAAAGATAAATGAATCATGAAAAGAAAGATAAAAAAGGTAAAAAGTATTATCAAAATTAAAATTTTAAAAGATGCCCCCCGGCCATTTGATGAGCCGTACCCTCGACATCATACCCACATCCAAGTGCAACTTGATGTGGTTACACAATTTTGAGAAATTGAAAAGAAAAGAGAATAAATGAAAGTTTTTAGAAGATAATTTTTATAATGATGATCACTGGGTGGGCTCCCTCCAATTTATAAAAATGATTAGAGACCACCAGTGAGCATCACCTTTACATTAATTCATAATATATATTAAAGAAAAGAAATCACAATCTAACATAAAAAAATCAAAATCAAAATAAAATAAAAGAATCTTGAATCCGGCGTTGAGAGCGGTGTCTCTTGATTCGTTCCAGTTTATAGTCTTAGTGGACTTCCTAAAATTAAAAGACAAAGCCAGGATTCAACTAGAAACAGGGAAAATTTTGGAAACAAACATATGGGGTAATTGTGAATAGAGCAGCCAGCCCATCAATTACCCCCACACTTGCCAATATTAAATTAAGAAGGTTCCCCTGTGAACACTTCTTCCAATAAATTTTAAAATTTTTCCAACACTATCTTCACCCATATTTTAAGAATTTTGAATTTTGAAAATTTTCAATGAAGGTTTTCTCGTATTTCGTTATCTTTCATCACAGTTTCGTTTCCCATATGCAGTGTAACGATAGTAAATTATTTGATAAAAAAAGAAGATAGTTTATCCTCGATGCGGAGGTCGTCATAAGATTTTTATAAACATCATAGTTTATCCTCATTGCGGAGGTATAAATTTAATAAAAGTCATTAAAATTGTAGTTTATCCTCATTTCGGAGTTATCCATATAATTTCATAAAATTTAAGAAATTTCATAGTTTATCCTCATTGCGGAGGAATCCATAAAGTTTCATTGATATCATAGTTTATCCTCATTGCGGAGGAATCCATAAAATTTCGTAGATATCATAGTTTATCCTCATTGCGGAGGAAGACTTCGGCACTCCTGGTGCCTCTAGGATAGAACCGTTTCACTTGATCGGCCGCTACCCTCTTCTTCAATACTACTCCATCCAACTCTTCTAGCACATATGAACCGCCGGAAACTTGCTCCTTGATTTTATACGGTCCATTCCACCTATCTGCAAACATTTTTCCCCACTGACTTTCCAAACTCCTATTATACACCAGGACCATATCTCCTGGGTTCAAAGGTTTCCTTAATCGATGTGCCAACCGCTCATCCCAATATCTTACTGATTGATTTCGGATCTTCATCATCCGCGAATATGCCTTTTCTAAATATTCTTCTTTCTTTTCTAGCTGCATCATTCTTGCACACAATAATTCTTCAGTAGTTTTGACCGTGTCCCAGTCAACTCCAAGATATGATTCAGCTTCTAAATCAACCGGTAAAACTGCTTTCTGTCTAAAAACAAGTTCATAAGGTGAAAATCCGGTCGTCCTTTTGGCAGTGATTCGATCAGCAAATAAAACTAAAGGTAAATAGTGCCTCCATTTTTCGGCACTTGTCCCACACATTTTAACTAAAGCATCCTTGATAACTTGATGCCCTCTTTCAACCATGCCTTCAGCTTCAGGATAATATGGGGTTGCTACCCTAACCTTTGATCCAACTTTCAATACGGCCTCTTTAAACTCTGTCCCAAATTCAGGACCTCCATCTACCGTTACCAACTTCATCACCCCATACCTATATACCCAATTATTCAAAAAAAATTCTGCCACATTTTTGGCAGTTAAATTAATAAGAGGCGCTGCCTCTACCCAACCAGATAAATCATCTCTGGCCACAATTAAATATTTATACCGTCCCTCTTTTATATGAACGGCATCTAAACTAACTCTTCCAAAGAGCGTATATTCACCGGTCGCGCGTCCAGGTTCTTTTGGCCTTAAATAACTTCGTCTTTGACATTCTTCGCATGACTGAACCCACTGTTTAACAGCCATCTTCATGCCAGGCCACCAAAATCGATCAGAAATTCTTCTAAACGTTTCTCCAACGCCTCTATGCCCGAGATCTTCATGCAGTGATTTCAAAACTAATTCTTGCCCCTTCTGTTGAGTTATAACTACTTGAGGATTTGGATACCTCCTCCTCATTAAACGTCGACCAGATAGGTAAAACGTAGATGACTTCCTCTTGATAGCCACCCATTCATCGTCTTCACAATCTTCTGGCCTCTCTAAAGTCAACAAATATTTGACTAACAAAAAATAAAAACCAGTCTGACCCCAGACTTCATCTTGAAAATCGATTAATATAACATCAATAGGGACTTCTCTATCACCAATATCACCTGCACATGAATGAGCCAATAATTGTTGACCCCTAAATAAATTTTTAATCGAGCTATGTCGACGTTTTTCTTCTGAACCTTTGGATCCTTCGAAAACCGTATTCAAAAATACCTCTTTCTCTTTATCCACCTTTTTATTTAAATTCTCTAATTCTCCAACATATACACCATTCCTTAATTTACTACTATCCCACACTACCAATCCATCTTCCTCTACATACACCACATCTTCTTCTACCTCCTCTCTGCCGAATTTATCTACACCTTTTTCAACACCTTTTTTAACATAAAAACTATTTTCCAGTTTATCCTCTTGGTGGAGGTCATCATCATCATAATCTAAACACAATAGTCCTGCCAGTTTAACCTCATGGGGGAGGTATGGAAAGTCTTCAGCTCCTTTAGTGCTGGCTTTGATAATAGGTATATCTTCATCGAACTCTTCTGAGTCTGAATCTTCTTCAGTGGGTGGTCTCCTTGATAAACCATCTGGCATAGTAAAAGTTTTTCCAGGCTTATGAACTAAATCAAACAAAAAATGTTGAATAAAAGCTACCCATCTCGTCATGGGTGCGTTCGGTAAACTTGGGGAATTAATCATCTGGATTAACGATTTCGCATCCACTTGCAACTCAAAATGTTGCCCCCACAAAATATGCTGAAGTTTCTTCAGTATTTTTGCCACACCACATAATTCCAATTTTGGTTGTGAATATCTTGATTTGACCTCAGTAAATACTACAGATTCATACCTAACTGGCTTGATGTAACCAGCTTTATCCATCTGAGACAAAACCGCCCCAGCTGCAACCTGACTTGAATCGACTGCTAAATAAATTCTGCCAGCTTCTTTTCCATAATCCAACTTGTGCAGGACTAAATCCTTCCCCAAGACCTCCTTCAACTTCACAAACGCCTTCTCACACTCTTCATCCCACTCCCAGTCTGCATCCTTTCTTGTTAACCGTCTCAATGGAGCTGCCAATGAAGAAAAGTCCTTGATAAACATTCTAACATATACGCAAACGCCTAAAAACCCTCTAACTTCGGTCGTATTCTTGGGTCTTGGCCAGGACTGAATTTTGTTAACTTTCTTCTTGGACATAATCCTACCCTCTCTACATACCACATGGCCTAATATTTCTAAGGCTGGCACACAACATGAAAATTTTGAACCTGAAATAGTTAAACCAGCCTCTTCAATTCGAAACAAGATTCTTTCTAAAGTAATTGCAAACTCCCAAATGAATTTGCGTATCCCGGGATTCTCTTCCAACACCTGGTTATCATAGTCGGTTGTTGGTCCCTTAATTCCTCCATCATCTATAAAGATTCCAGCATATTGTGCAATTTCGTCTTGAAGGATCCAAGCCATCTGAGCTTGATAAACTGCAACCGAATTTGTTGCTCCTTGAGGTAATCTTGTTAACTGTAAGCGTCCAAGTGGCGTATCGAATGTAGTGAGAGGCCTTGAGTCCGGATGTAACTCTCTCTCATCATATCCACCCATAATATCTCCCAAACCATAACACACTCTCCCTGCAAACGCTTCAACAAACTCCTCAGCACTAGGTGGTATCCCAGCATCCTTTATTGTAACCATATTTAATTCCCTAAGATCATGAACAACTCTAAGCTTGCCATTCGGTTTCTTGATACAAAATACCGGACTAGAATAACTTGACGTTGATTGCTCATAAAGTCCAGTGTGTATCCGTTCTCTGACAACTTCGATATAAGCTTCTTTTAATGAAGCTGGAATAGGAATCGGTTTCTACTGCCACGGTTCATGACATACCACAGGAATCTTGTAAGGCTCCCCATAGGAATGCTTCAACACACCCCTCTCCTCTTCTACAAAAGCAATGGCCTTCTCTCGCTTGACCATCACATCCAACAACAACTTCTTCTCTTCTCCAGACAACCAACCATCAGGTCCAAAATTAACAACACCCAGTCTCTCAAAAGTGATTCTTGACGTCTCAGAAAATTCAGGCGGATTCTTTACCAAGGGACTTTCATAAGGATCTCTTGATAACCTTGGTCTTCTCAAGGGTGGATTTAATTCAGCAGGTAGCGGTTCATTAATAGGTCGAACTTTATTTGCTACTTTCTTATATTTGGCTGCGTCCACATCTAAATAAACTTGAGGTAAAACATCGCCATTAAAACTTTCATCAAATGAATCTTCTTCATCGTCAGAATTGGAATAAGAAAAATTAGAAAAATATTTTATTTCATTTTTAAATTTTACCCTTTTCTCCTTTCCCTCATCTAATTTATAAACAGATTTTTCAACACCTTTGCTTCCCTTATCCAACAGTAAATCACCCGTAAAGAAAGTTGGCAGTTTAACCTCTTGCTGGAGAACCGGAATTGAATTTTCACAAAAATTATTTTTTTGTGTTTTAATTATACCGAGATTTTTTATTTGATTTTGATGAGATAATTGCAGTTTACCCTCTTGCTGGAGGTCCAAAATAGAAGGAGATAACTGCAGTTTAACCTCTTGCTGGAGGCCCGTAATAGAAGGAGATAATTGCAGTTTAACCTCTTGCTGGAGGCCCGGAAATGAATTTTCACAAAAATTATTTTTTTGTGTTTTACTTATACTGAGATTTTTTATTGAGTTTTGATGAGTTAATTGCAGTTTACCCTCTTGCTGGAGGTCCATAAACATACCCTTCCAATTTTTATCCAACCTAATTTGGCCCATTTTGCCTTTTTTACCATTTTTAAATTTAATAGAAAAACAGGGTAAATCCAATAAACATATAGAAAAGTCCATAACGTATTTGCACTCCAAAGTAATATTAACAGAAAATAATTGAGAATACACTTGAATTATCTCCAAGTGAGCTGACCTATTGCAATCCGGGATCTCATCCTGAGGAGAGATTACAACATTAGAGTGATCAGCCCCTGCTACCCCAAAAAATGAGGGCATTCATCCCTTTCCAACAAACATAATTCACCAGAAGCCGTCCGTTTTATATGCCGCTTCTTGGTGCAAACACAACACTGGCACAGAGTAGTAATCCCTGGCCGTGTTTCCCAACCTTCATCTCCAGGAGGCGCTAACCGCATATGTAACCTCCGCATATCTTCACCAGTGATCTCCAAACTAATCCCCATGCCAGCTTGATACCCTATCCTGGCCTCAAAATCCATCAAAAAAGGACCACCAAGAACAGTTTTGACTGCTCCTCTGGCCACATAAAAGTGAACCTTACCAACAGATCCACCAATGCCTAACCTGACATGCTCATCTGTACCCATCAGCTCTGTTGCATGCCCTCCAATACCTCTGAGGTTTCCCCCAGTTCCACTTTTAATTGGCAAGCCTATACTCGTCGCTTGCTCCAATGAAATTAAATTAATTTGAGACCCTGAATCGACCAAGGCCTTTACCTCTTTACCATTTAGAGTTACCACCAGGTAGCCCAGGGGAGCGGAAAAATGCGTATCTACATCTTCACCAAACTTTTCAGCATTTTCACAAATATATTCCACCTCTCCAGTGGAAACCCGACGCCTTGTCAAATGCTTCTTTTGCTTTTCAGCAAGCGCCGGACTAATCGTAAATAACTCCCCCAAAGATAAGGGAATCTGCAGTTGATTCACCCTATTCAAAACTGCGTCCATCGCATTAGCTTGACCAGAAACTACTGGCCGCTCATACTGGACCTTTGATTTAACAACCTTGGCCCTGGGTACCTCTTGAGGTCCAACCGAGCCATCTTCACCCCCCATTATAACATCTTCACTTTCTATAACCCTAACTCTGTCACCAGCTTCTTGCACTAATCCTGATCCATCGCTAGTCCTTCTTACACCCTCCATTGGGATGGGACCGCTAAAACTTGGTCTGGGTAGAGACGCCAACGGTATGTCCTCCTCAGAATCCGAATCATCCTCTGGCATAGGCTCACCATTTAAATCAAACTTTCCATAACTAGGGGGCCCCATATCAGCAATCCCCTTCTGCATTTTATATAATTCGTCCTTAGAGTAAGGGTTCAATTTGTTGACGGCAGTTTGAGCACTAGAATTCTTGTCCTTAGAGTAAGGGTTCACTTTGTTATT
This sequence comes from Hemileia vastatrix, assembly GCA_030280995.1. Classification (NCBI taxonomy): domain Eukaryota; kingdom Fungi; phylum Basidiomycota; class Pucciniomycetes; order Pucciniales; family Zaghouaniaceae; genus Hemileia; species Hemileia vastatrix. The sequence goes on along the minus strand of JASXTE010000001.1, from coordinate 24,324,073 downwards.
GGCCTTGCCAGGATTAGCCCTCAATTGGCTCTGAATGCTACTTTTCGCCTTAGTAGCGGCTGCTCTTCTAGCAGCATTAACATCGTATTTGCCAGCCATACAGCTACCCTCCACCTGGGCAACCATCGCCAGCTCTAAACCACCAAAAGAAGTAGAAAATGTGGCTTTACTGACCTCTTTCTCCTTGCCCTTGTCAGCTTTACCACCATTACCATTACCATTTTTGCCACTCTTGGCATTAACATCTTCATCCGTCACCTCTTCAAATCTGGCTCTCCTTTCAGCCGTTAAACTTCTTCTGACCAAATCAGAAGGAGACTGTCCATCACTGGGCTTGATGAACGAACCATCGGGAAATTTATAAACTTTACCATCGAATAAAACTCGCCCAGCATCCATATCCTTATCAAGAGCAAAACAAACTGTTGCTCTGTGCCCTCTCCTATTACAATAGGAGCACACCTTTGGCTCATCATAGCCACCTCTATAATTACTACCACCATTCCCACCATTTCTCCCATTGCCTGGGAAGCGGTTACCGTTGTTATTGCCATTATAATTTCGACGTTCATAACCTCTAGACTGATAAGAAGTCGACGTCGACGAAGAAGCGATTGGGGCCTTATTGGCCTTCTGGGTTTCTTGAACAAATATTTTTAATTGTTTAGTTAAATTGGCCAGGTGATCGACCATCTTATTATCCACATTACCCTCAACTTTAGCAGCAGGTAATCCCATTTGAGCCTTCTTGGCCTCCTGGGCTTTGACCATAATATCGTTGTTTTCGGCCAAAACCTCGCTAACCTAGCTAACATATTGAGTGCAAGACTCTTGATATTTGTCCAACGCCAATAACTTGAGATGGGCCTGAATGTTGTCCTTGATAACCTCCAGAGCCGGCAGTTTCTGCTCACCATTAGGCAGTTTCTTCATCAAATCTTTTCTTGAAAGATCCTTCAAGACATCCATACGAATATCCCTGCTGCATGCTGACCAAAACAAATCTTTTTCTTGGTTCTCATGCACTAACTCGTCCACCAGTATGAGATATTCCACCACTTCATCAAACTGAACACAGAGCTTTTTGAAGTCAGCCATAGAAGAAAAACCACCTTTTGCTTGCCAGTCTCCAACAATTTTATTGAGGTCCATCATAGTAAACCTAACACCCCATCTATCAACCATAGCTTTAGAAAGCTTAACCCAATCCTTGTCCTTGAATGCCTGCATAGCAATAACCTCTTTTTCCACCTCCCTATCGGCAATAAAAAATCTAACTTGCTTCACCATATCCACATGAGAAGCACCATCAACAGCAGCAGCAGCTTCATACCTGCTAATGAACCATTTAACCTCCTCCCCATCAAACTTTGGGCCATCCCAAGAAATAATTCTAACTGAGGGAGTAAGAGGGTTAGAAGATCCAGAAGCAACAGCAGAAGAAGAAATCCCAATAAGTAATGAAAAGCATTAACAATTGATAAAATAACAAGCCTCTTGCAGGCCAATAACAAAAATCCAATTAGAGTTCCAGAAAATAAGCCTCTTGCAGGCTAATAACGTTCTTGATCCAAATAAGTCTTTAAAGAAAGCTAGAGAAATCGAACCCCACGTTGGGCGCCAACTATGGTAAGGTAAACTCTTACAGTCGCCTTGCTGTAAGCAGAATCCGCAGGAGATATGTGGATTTAGCTGAAAACCCCGTCCTTCCAATAAAAATAACAAAGTAGGTGTTCTAAATCAATAAGCTAACCAATCTACTTAGATCTGATTGATAAAAATAATGAAACTCTAAAATAATTAACGCTTATTGAGATTTAAAGAAAGTGGCTGTTGATAAAAGAAATACTGATAACAACAATTAAGGTGTACCAGTGAAAGATCTGTAAAGATTGACTTTTATGTTTTTATAATAATTTGAATTTTTATGAGACAGCAATAATCAAGTCCCAGCGACAAAGACCTTTCTAAAGATACCCTGTATGAAGTGTTATTTAAACTGTTGAATTGTATTTCTAAGATGTTATGTAAAAAATAATAATGTTATAAGGGTATTACAAGTTATTTTAATTTGTTGAGTAATAAAAATTGAGACTGTAGTGGTTAAAGATTAAGCTGTATGATGTGTCCCCCCTCTCAATTTAGAGTTTGAGAAGCGCTTAAATATTCCTAGTCACGTGCCTAAGTTTTCCCCTCCAGAGCTCTTCCAGAGTCAATCCGGAGCCCGTACGGAGTCAAAGCGGAGTCCGTACGGAGTCCGTCCGGACTTCCGAACTCAATTTAGAACCTTAAAACCATAATAAAAAATCTAGAAAAATTACACATAATAGAGCTACTTCCCCTTTACCTACCAAACTAATTTTCGTAGTCTTCGCAGCTCTAATTACCCCGTGAAAATTCATCAAAGTTAAGTAATTTTTGAAAACGTAAATATTTCTATAAAACCTTAAAATTCATTTAAAAATATAAGAAAAATAGTAAAAATTCTGGGAAAATTTCCCAAGGTTCTTGAGTGACTTGACTTGATACTTATATATTTTTTTAGACCATAAAAATAAGTTTTCTCCGCAAAATAAATTGTATTTACTTCTCTATCACCAATATCACCTGCACATGAATGAGCCAATAATCGTTGACCCCTAAATAAATCTTTAATCGAGCTATGTCGACGTTTTTCTTCTGAACCTTTGGATCCTTTGTAAACCGTATTTGAAAATACCTCTTTCTCTTTATCCACCTTTTTATTTAAATTCTCTAATTCTCCAACATATACACCATTCCTTAATTTACTACTATCCCACACTACCAATCCATCTTCCTCTACATACACCACATCTTCTTCTACCTCCTCTCTGCCGAATTTATCTACACCTTTTTCAACACCTTTTTTAACATAAAAACTATTTTCCAGTTTATCCTCTTGGTGGAGGTCATCAACACCATAATCTAAACACAATAGTCCTGCCAGTTTAACCTCATGGGGGAGGTATGGAAAGTCTTCAGCTCCTTTAGTGCTGGCTTTGATAATAGGTATATCTTCATCGAACTCTTCTGAGTCTGAATCTTCTTCAGTGGGTGGTCTCCTTGATAAACCATCTGGCATAGTAAAAGTCTTGCCAGGCTTATGAACTAAATCAAATGAAAAATGTTGAATAAAAGCTACCCATCTCGTCATGGGTGCGTTCGGTAAACTTGGGGAATTAATCATCTGGATTAACGATTTCGCATCCACTTGCAACTCAAAATGTTGCCCCCACAAAATATGCTGAAGTTTCTTCAGTATTTTCGCCACACCACATAATTCCAATTTTGGTTGAGAATATCTTGATTCAACCTCAGTAAATACTACAGATTCATACCTAACTGGCCTGATGTAACCAGCTTTATCCATCTGAGACAAAACCGCCCTAGCTGCCACCTGACTTGAATCAACTGCTAAATAAATTCTACCAGCATCTTTTCCATAATCTAACTTGTGCAGGACTAAATCCTTCCCCACAACCTCCTTCAACTTCACAAACGCCTTCTCACACTCTTCATCCCACTCCCAGTCTGCATCCTTTCTCGTTAACCATCTCAATGGAGCTGCCAATGAAGAAAAGTCCTTGATAAACATTCTAACATATACACAAACGCCTAAAAACCCTCTAACTTCGGTCGTATTCTTGGGTCTTGGCCAGGACTGAATTTTGTTAACTTTCTTCTTGAACATAATCCTACCCTCTCTACATACCACATGGCCTAATATTTCTAAGGCTGGCACACAACATGAAAATTTTGAACCTGAAATAGTTAAACCAGCCTCTTCAATTCGAAACAAGATTCTTTCTAAAGTAATTGCAAACTCCCAAATGAATTTGCGTATCCGGGATTCTCTTCCAACACCTGGTTATCATAGTCGGTTGTTGGTCCCTTAATTCCTCCATCATCTATAAAGATTCCAGCATATTGTGGAATTTCGTCTTGAAGGATCCAAGCCATCTGAGCTTGATAAACTGCAACCGAATTTGTTGCTCCTTGAGGTAATCTTGTTAACTGTAAGCGTCCAAGTGGCGTATCAAATGTAGTGAGAGGCCTTGAGTCCGGATGTAACTCTCTCTCATCATATCCACCCATAATATCTCCCAAACCATAGCACACTCTCCCTGCAAACGCTTCAACAAACTCCTCAGCACTAGGTGGTATCCCAGCATGCTTTATTGTAACCCTATTTAATTCCCTAAGATCATGAACAACTCTAAGCTTGCCATTCGGTTTCTTGATACAAAATACCGGACTAGAATAACTTGATGTTGATTGCTCATACAGTCCAGTGCGTATCCGTTCTCTGACAACTTCAATATACGCTTCTTTTAATGCAGCCAGAATAGGAATAAGTTTCTGCTGCCACAGTTCATGACATACCACAGGAATCTTGTAAGTCTCCCCATAGGAATGCTTCAACACACCCCTCTCCTCTTCTACAAAAGCAATGGCCTTCTCTCGCTTGACCATCACATCCAACAACAACTTCTTCTCTTCTCCAGACAACCAACCATCAGGTCCAAAATTAACAACACCCAGTCTCTCAAAAGTGATTCTTGACGTCTCAGAAAATTCAGGCGGATTCTTTACCAAGGGACTTTCATAAGGATCTCTTGATAACCTTGGTCTTCTCAAAGGTGGATTTAATTCAGCAGGTAGCGGCTCATTAATAGGTCGAACTTTATTTGCTACTTTCTTATATTTGGCTGCGTCCACATCTAAATTAACTTGAGGTAAAACATCGCCATTTAAACTTTCATCAAATGAATCTTCTTCATCGTCAGAATCGGAATAAGAAAAATTAGAAAAATATTTTATTTCATTTTTAAATTTTACCCTTTTCTCCTTTCCCTCATCTAATTTATAAACAGATTTTCCAACACCTTTGCTTCCCTTATCCAACAGTAAATCACCCGTAAAGAAAGTCGGCAGTTTAACCTCTTGCTGGAGGACCGGAATTGAATTTTGACAAAAATTATTTTTTTGAGTTTTAATTATACCGAGATTTTTAATTTGGTTTTGATGAGTTTTTCGCAGTTTACCCTCTTTCTGGAGGTCCATAAACATACCCTTCCAATTTTTATCCAACCTAATTTGGCCCATTTTGCCTTTTTCACCGTTTTTAAATTTAATAGAAAAACAGGGTAAATCCAATAAACATATAGAAAAGTCCAAAACGTATTTGCACTCCAAAGTAATATTAACAGAAAATAATTGAGAATCCACTTGAATTATCTCCAAGTGAGCTGACCTATTGCAATCCGGGATCTCATCCTGAGGAGAGATTACAACATTAGAGCGATCAGCCCCTGCTACCCCAAAAAATGAGGGCATTCATCCCCTTCCAACAAACATAATTCACCAGAAGCCGTCCGCTTAATATGCCGCTTCTTGGTGCAAACACAACACTGGCACAGTGTAGTAATCCCTGGCCGTGTTTCCCAACCTTCATCTCCAGGAGGTGCTAACCGCATATGTAACCTCCACATATCTTCACCAGTGATCTCCAAACTAATCCCCATGCCAGCTTGATACCCTATCCTGGCCTCAAAATCCATCAAAAAAGGACCCCCAAGAACAGTTTTGACTGCTCCTCTGGCCACATAAAAGTGAACCTTACCAACAGATCCACCAATTCCTAACCTGACATGCTCAGCTGTACCCATCAGCTCTGTTGCATGCCCTCCAATACCTCTGAGGTTTCCCCCAGTTCCACTTTTAATTGGCAAGCCTATACTCGTCGCTTGCTCCAATGAAATTAAATTAATTTGAGACCCTGAATCGACCAAGGCCTTTACTTCTTTACCATTTAGAGTTACCACCAGGTAACCCAGGGGAGCGGAAAAATGTGTATCTACATCTTCCCCAAACTTTTCAGCATTTTCACAAATATATTCCACCTCTCCAGTGGAAACCCGACGCCTCGTCAAATGCTTCTTTTGCTTTTCAGCAAGCGCCGGACTAATTGTAAATAACTCCCCCAAAGATAAGGGAATCTGAAGTTGATTCACCCTATTCAAAACTGCGTCCATCGCATTAGCTTGACCAGAAACTACTGGCCGCTCATACTGGATCTTTGATTTAACAACCTTGGCCCTGGGTACCTCTTGAGGTCCAACCGAGCCATCTTCACCCCCCATTATAACATCTTCACTTTCTATAACCCTAACTCCGTCACCAGCTTCTTGCACTAATCCTGATCCATCGCTAGTCCTTCTTACTCCCTCCATTGGGATGGGACCGGTAAAACTTGGTCTGGGTAGAGACGCCAACGGTACGTCCTCCTCAGAATCCGAATCATCCTCTGGCATAGGCTCACCATTTAAATCAAACTTGCCATAACTAGGGGGCCCCATATCAGCAATCCCCTTCTGCATTTTATATAATTCGTCCTTAGAGTAAGGGTTCAATTTGTTGGCGGCAGTTTGAGCACTAGAAATCTTGTCCTTAGAGTAAGGGTTCACTTTGTTATTGGCCTTGCCAGGATTAGCCCTCAATTGGCTCTGAATGCTACTTTTCGCCTTAGTAGCGGCTGCTCTTCTAGCAGCATTAACATTGTATTCGCCAGCCATACAGCTACCCTCCACCTGGGCAACCGTCGCCAGCTCTAAACCACCAAAAGAAGTAGAAAATGTGGCTTTACTGACCTCTTTCTCCTTGCCCTTTTCAGCTTTACCACCATAACCGTTACCATTTTTGCCACTCTTGGCATTAACATCTTCATCCGTCACCTCTTCAAATCTGGCTCTTCTTTCAGCCGTTAAACTTCTTCTGACCAAATCAGAAGGAGACTGTCCATCACTGGGCTTGATGAACGAACCATCAGGAAATTTATAAACTTTACCATCAAATAAAACTCGCCCAGCATCCATATCCTTATCAAGAGCAAAACAAACTGTTGCTCTGTGACCCCTCCTATTACAATAGGAGCACACCCTTGGCTCATCGTAGCCGCCTCTATATCCATTACTACCACCATTCCCACCATTTCTCCCATTGCCTGGGAAGCGGTTACTGTTGTTATTGCCATTATAATTTCGACGTTCATAACCTTCAGACTGATAAGAAGTCAATGTCGACGAAGAAGCGATTGGGGCCTTATTGGCCTTCTGGGTTTCTTGAACAAATATTTTTAATTGTTTAGTTAAATCGGCCAGGTGATCGACCATCTTATTATCCACATTACCCTCAACTTTAGCAGCAGGTAATCCCATTTGAGCCTTCTTGGCCTCCTGGGCTTTGACCATAATATCGTTATTTTCGGCCAAAACTTCGCTAACCTTGCTAACATATTGAGTGCATGACTCTTGATATTTGTCCAACGCCAATAACTTTAGATGGGCTTGAATGTTGTCCTTGATAACCTCCAGAGCCGGCATTTTCTGCTCACCATTAGGCAGTTCCTTCATCAAATCTTTTCTTGAAAGATCCTTCAAGACGTCCATACGAATATCCCTGCTGCATGCTGACCAAAACAAATCATTTGCTTGGTTCTCATGCACTAACTCGTCCACCAGTATGAGATATTCCACCACTTCATCAAACTGAACACAGAGCTTTTTGAAGTCAGCCATAGAAGAAACACCACCTTTTGCTTGCCAGTCTCCAACAATTTTATTGAGGTCCATCATAGTAAACCTAACACCCCATCTATCAACCATAGCTTTAGAAAGCTTAACCCAATCCTTGTCCTTGAATGCCTGCATAGCAATAACCTCTTTTTCCACCTCCCTATCGGCAATAAAAAATCTAACTTTCTTCACCATATCCACATGAGAAGTACCATCAACAGCAGCAGAAGCTTCATACCTGCTAATGAACCATTTAACCTCCTCCCCATCAAACTTTGGGCCATCCCAAGAAACAATTCTAACTGAGGGAGTAAGAGGGTTAGAAGATCCAGAAGCAACAGCAGAAGAAGACATCCCAATAAGTAATGAAAAGCGTTAACAATCGATAAAATAACAAGCCTCTTGCAGGCCAATAACAAAAATCCAATTAGAGTTCCAGAAAATAAGCCTCTTGCAGGCTAATAACGTTCTTGATCCAAGTAAGTCTTTTAAAGAAAGCTAGAGAAATCGAACCCCACGTTGGGCGCCAACTATTGTAAGGTAAACTCTTACAGTCGCCTTGCTGTAAGCAGAATCCGGAGGAGATATGTGGATTTAGCTGAAAACCCCGTCCTTCCAATAAAAATAACAAAGTAGGTGTTCTAAATCACTAAGCTAACCAATCTACTTGGATCTGATTGATAAAATAATGAAACTCTAAAATAATTAACGCTTATTGAGATTAAATGATCGTGGCTGTTGATAAAGAAATACTGATAACAACAATTAAGGTGTACCAGTGAAAGATCTGAAAAGATTGACTTTTATGTTTTTATAATAATTTGAATTTTTATGAGACAGCAATAATCAAGTCCCAGCGACGAAGACCTTTCTAAAGATACCCTGTATGAAGTGTTATTTAAACTGTTGAATTGTATTTCTAAGATGTTATGTAAAAAAAATAATAATGTTATAAGGGTATTACAAGTTATTTTAATTTGTTGAGAAATAAAAAATGAGACTGTGGTGGTCAATGATTAAGCTGTATGATGTGTCCCCCCTCTCAATTTCGAGTTTGAGAAGCGCTTAAGTATTCCTAGTCACATGCCTAAGTTTTCCCCTCCAGAGCTCTTCCAGAGTCAATCCGGAGCCCATACGGAGTCCGTACGGAGTCCGTACGGAGTCAAAGCGGAGTCCGTACGGAGTCGAAACGGAGTCCGTACGGAGTCCCTCCGAACTTCCGGACTCAATTTATAACCTTAAAACAATAATAAAAAATCTAGAAAAATTACACATAATAGAGCTACTTCCCCTTTACATACCAAACTAATTTTCGTAGTCTGCGCAGCTCTAATTACCCTGTGAAAATTCATCAAAGTTAAGTAATTTTTGAAAACGTAAATATTTCTATAAAACTTTAAAATTCATTTAAAAAATATAAGAAAAATAGTAAAAATTCTGGGAAAATTTCCCAAGGTTCTTGAGTAACTCTACTTGATACTTATAAATTTTTCAGACCGTAAAAAATAAGTTTTCTCCGTAAAATAAATTGTTTTCGTGTAGGCATTTGCTCGTGACCAATTTCTTCATATTTAAAACTCCAATAAATTAAATAAAACCCTTTTATAAAAAAAAATAATAACACCAATCTTGCACGCCGTAATAACTCCATTTACATATTTAGGTGCCGTACTAAACTTTAGGCTACCACAGCGTCAAATGACCTTTATGTTCACTCTTGTCAAGGAACTTCTTGAGGCAGTCCCGGTCTATACTTGCACATAGTATAACCAACAAACTCAGCTCAAAACCACCTTGCAACAAAATATGCAAGAAGCTGTTAATTACTGGGCTTTCTGCATCCCAATTTTTAACAACGTAGAATACTAAAAAAAACTTTTCTTTTAAATATTATTTATTGTGTACATAGCCTGTAAAAGTAATAATAATTTCCTCTCTTTCTTTCTTTTTTTTATATATTTGCATTTAAATTCCTTGTGTGAGCCCTACATGATGAGTTTCCCACCAAAAAAAACTCCTTCTTCCAAACTTGCCATCACACCCTTTTTTACTAAGTGCCTCTAAAAGATGAAACAGCAGAAAAAAAAAACTTAAGATTAGCACTACTCCCTATAGCAGCAAATACATCCTCTGCCTCATATACGCATGAGTTCCCTTGAAATCTTCAGATCTTTGCAATATGACTTTCCCATGACTGCGACAGAATCAACTTTTGCCTTGGGTTCCTTTTTCTATGACAAGAATCCTTCACATGTTTCTTAGAGACCATTCAGTGCTCAAGTCAGATATTGCGCAACTGATGCCTTTTCTATCTTGCCATTCATAGCTTATAAATAGCCTATCTAACAATAAACATTTCAATAATCTTAGTATCATGACTCAATACTGCACCGTTCCCAGAGATCAAGTGAGCTCTTTCTGCAAATATTGCAATTTTTATTGCACCTTTTCTAGAACTTGGGGGTATGCCTCCATTACACCTGCCTGTGATAATTTTTTTAGATATCATAAGACTTGTAACACCTCCATAAATCAAAATACTCCTTAGCCTACTGGCTACATTTGTTTCCTACTCAGTTCCACCAGTAGCACTCTTATAATAGCAACTACTAGTCCTACCAGTGTTAATTCATCTCCTATCCACATCAAGGTGCACTTGGATGTGGGTAAGGTATCCAGGGACCAGCTCATAAATTGGCTGGGGGATACCATCCAGCACATCCTTTATAACTTGATGCCCTCTTTCTATCATTCCTTCTGCTTCAGGATAATACGCTGTTGAAACTCATAGCTTAGAGCCTATCTCTTTGACTAAATCTTGGAATTCTCCAGCAAATTCAGAGCCTCCATCCATGGTTACCATTTTCATTACCCCATAACTATAAATCCATTCTCTCTTTAAGAATTCAGCTACATTACTTGCCTTAAGGTTTATTAATGGCGCTACTTCAACCCATCCTGATAGAACATTCCTGGCTACTACCAAGTATTTAAAGTGCCCTTCTTTTATATGAACTGCGTCTAAACTGATACTACCAAAAACAGTATCTTTGCCTGTCGCTCTACCTTTCTCTTTTGGCTTTCTGTAATTCCTTCTCTGACATTCTGGAAAAGATTCAACCCAATCTCTTACTTTGTTCTTCATAAAGGGCCACCAGAATCTTTCCCTGACTCTTTGATACATCTCATCCTGACCTCTATGACCAAAAATCTCATGCAACTCCCTGAGTATTTTCTCCTTCCTTTCCATAGTTTGAATCACTTACTGAGGAAAAAAGACTGATTCCTCCATAACTTTCCATCTTTAATAAAAAAACTTTTAGCTCTCTTCTTGATTTTTTGTCAAACCTTTTCATCACAAAAATCTGGTTGACTACTACCTTCCAAATATAACCTTAACAATTCTGCTTCCTCATCAGCAGGCGCATCATATTTTGAATACTATCCATTCTCTGAATGAGTATTACTATCTTGACTTCCCTTTGAGCTGTCTTCATCATCTGACTCTTCTGCTGTCTCTTCTAGGGCACACCTTCTTGCTACATTAACTTCAGCATTCTCTAAATCTGGTTTCAGACTACCTTTTCTACAAAAATCCTTTTAGTTATAATTACCTAGTTTATTGTCTTTGCAGACTTCCCTTAACTTTACCAGTTTATCATCTTTTCAGACCCCTTTATCAAATCCTTCATAACAATAATCTATCCTACTTACCCATCTTTTATCTTCTTCAAATTGCTCGGCTTCCTAGTCTTCTTCACACAACAGCCTTCTGGATAATGAATCTGGAAGTGTGAAGGACTTCCCTGGCTTATGCACTAAGTTAAAAGAAAATAAATTAATCTGTGCCACCCACCCAGTCATGGACGCATCTGGTAAACTCAGGCTACTAATAATTTTCACCAAAAATAATGCATCAACTTGCAACTCAAAATGTTGGCCCCAAAGCATCCACTGTAGCTTCTTAAGTATTTTCACTACTCCGCATAACTCCAGCTTAGACTGAGAGTACCTAGACTCCACTTTAATGAAAATCTTGCATTAGTAAAGGACAGGTCTGTCATTAACTTCCTCATCCTCCTGCAGAAACACTAGAATCCACTGCTTGAGTAATTTTCCCAGAGCCTGGTCGATATTCCAATCATTTCAAAAGGATATCTTTTCCTACAATGCTTTTTAATTAATTGAATGACTCTTTGCATTCCTCTGTCCAATCCCATGCAACATCTTTTCTTTTTAAGTGCCTTAAAGGTGAAGACAGCAAATAAAAATCACGAATAAACATTCTTACATATGTACAGATGCCTAAAAGCCCTCTAACTTCTGTAGTAATTCTTGGTCTGGGCCATGTAAGCACCTTATTCTTCTGCTTTTCAGAAATGATCCTCCCTTCCTTGCATACTAAATGTCACACTATATCTAGCGCTGGAACACAACAAGCAAACTTGGATCCAGAGATTTTTAATCCTGAATCCTCTATCCTAAATAGCACTCTCTCCAAGGTAAACACATATTCCTAAACAAACCTTCTAATATATGGATTCTCCTCTAACACTTCCCAATAATAATCACAAGATGGTCCTTTTATAACACCATCATCAATGAAAATTCCCACATGCTCTGGAAATTTGTCCTGCAGTATCCACATCATCTGTGCCTGGTATTCCAGCACAGAATTTGTTGTGCCTTGCGGTAACCTTGTCAACCTGAAACGTCCCAGTGGTGTTTCAAACATAGTCATGGACCTGAATGATTCATCCAATTCACCCTCATTGTATCCTTCCATGATATCACCAAATCCATAACATGCGCACCCTGAAAAAGAATCTACAAACTCTTCTGGTGTTGGTGGAAATCCTGCATCTTTTACTGTAACCTTGTTCACATCCCTAAGATCATGAACAGCACTCAATTTACCACTGTGCTTAGCAACACAAAACACTGGACTTTAATAACTAGACATAGACTGTTCATGCAAGCCAGACCTTAACCTTTCCCTAATTAATTCTGGATACTCTTCTCTTATAGACACGGGTATTTGAAAAGCCTTCTCCTGCCATGGCACATGAGGTGTATCTGGAACAATAAAAGTTTTACTGTAAGAGTGATTCAAAAAACCTCTTTCCTCTTCAGAAAATGAAATAGCCTTCTCCCTAAAACCATAAAATTTAACAACAACTTCTTTTCTTCCTGAGATAACCAATCCTCTGGCCCAAAATTAACAATCTGACGCCTCTCCATCGTGATTCTACTAGTAGGTGTAAATTCAGGCGGAAACTTTGTTAAAAGAGTATCATAAAGATTCCTAGACAGCGTCTGCCTCTAAAAAGGAGGATTCAAATCCGGAATTGGTACATTTACTAGTTTAAACTTGACAGCTACTGGTTTATAATTTGATGCAAAAAAGCGCTTGCTTCTTCCTTCATTTCTTAAAATCAAAACCTTTCTAATATAACCATGGGTTGTACCTAAATACTGTTTCTGCCTTTTCTTTTTAATATAAGTATAACAAAATCCATAATCAAAGAAGTCAAAAAGCCTAGGTTTTATACATTCTATAGTAGTATTAACATGACAGCTATGAAGTACCACTTTATGTATCCCCTCTTGTTAGACTGACTGGTCACCATCTGGGTTCCTCTCATTCTGGGAGATGGTAACACCTAAAATTCCAGCCCCTAATGAAAATGTTGGCGCCTTCCTGGAGGTCACCCCATCTCATCCTCTAACACTTCCTCATAAATCTCTCATTCTTTCTCCAATCTTGAAGCTCCACAGTACTTAGTTTCCCAGCCACCATCCTTAGGGGCTACTAAGACTGCTGTAACTGGAATACAATCATCTCTCGTAATCCTTATTCCAATATTCTTATTTAAACAATAATCAATAGTTGTAGAATAATCCATTAAAAATGGTGTGCCTATAACTGGCTTAACTACACCCATTGGAACATAAAAATGAATATCTCTTGTTGCTCCTGCAACTCTGGTGCATACATACTCTGCTACACCTATAACAGGCAGCCTACCTCTACCAATTCCTGCAACAGTGCCATCACCATCTTTTACAGGAAGACCTAGCTCCACAGCATCATCTTCTGAAACCACATTGATTTGTGAACCTCTATCGACTAATGCTCTAATCTGCTTACCATATACAGTGATTGTCAAATACCCTAAGGGACCTGCATCATGTGATTCCCTACAAAGTCCAGCGACTGGCTGAAATTTCTGCTGCCTTACATAAAATTCATTGCAATTAGCAATCCTTTGCTTCCTGCACTTATCCAAAATCCTGTTTGCTAAATCTGGCGCTACTTCCATCAGCATCCCCAATGAAACTGAAACTGTAGTTTTTAAACACTGCGCAACTAATTACTCAGATGCCTTAGGAAAATAAGAGTGAACTGGGAGCTTCATTTTACATTTAGGTTCTGTTGCCTTTGCACCAGCTTATGCTCTTCGAAGTGGGTTCTTTGGAGTATTATGCCTTGCTCCTGGCATTCCTTCAGCAGGTACTGCCCTTTTCTGTACTACCTCTGGCTCCTCCATTGTCAAAGTTTGTTCTTCTCCTTGAAGATCCACACCATACCCACCAGGTTCCATACCTTCCATTTCAACATCTTCTATAGGCGCAGGTGTATTTTCCCTAGTAATATACCCTACTTCCTCCATATCATCTGGTTTTTCATACCTAGCAACAGCTCTTCTTGGCCTACTAATTATTGGTGGGCCATTTTCTTGTGCTTTACCGTAAACATATCCTGATGGGCTTCAGTAAGTGGCACTGAAACTGCTCCCTCTTTTAACTTAAAATACATCACTGTGCAAGTAACTGAAAAATTAACTGACTTCCCATCCTTGCCTTTCTCTTTTGCTTCAGGCTCTTTGCTCTTGCTTGACTTGCCCTCCATAGACTTCTTATTGATATAATCAATGACTATGGCTTGAATCACTCAATTCTTGTCTTTAACAAGCTTAATCTAATTTTACAACATTAGCATAGTTCCATCCTTGTAAACTACCCTCTCCTCTTTATCATTTTGAAGTGCATTACACCTCATCCTAGTATGCCCTTCTTTATTACAATATTAACATACCGTTGTAGCAAAGCGCAATGGTTGGCAAGAACTCTTGGGTCTAAACACCTCCTTTTATTTTGCTGCTTCAGTTATTTTATTCTCTAATTTTTCAATCCTTTCCATAACAGAGTCTGGATGATCTTTAGTTAAAATTTTGGCTTTAGGGGACAACACCTGAGGAGATTATCAAACATCAGACGCATCCTTGTCCATTTCCTCATTATCCAAAGCAACTCTAACTGTGCGGAGCTCAAATTAACCAACTTTTTTTCAGCTTCAACCGCTGTCTCTACTTCCTCTAATCCAGGGTACTTATAATTACTGTCCCTCTTCTTGACTAATTTCCCTTTGTTATCCAAGCACCTCTTTACCCAGTCTTTTACTTCTGGAGCTAAAGCTTCACAAAACCAAGGTAAAGATGCGTTATTATAACTAAAATCTTCATTACTGACCAAATACTTGACCATTCAATCAAACACTTCTATGAAATTTTTAAATTCTTTAGGGTTCCAAACACCCCGTCAAGCTTTGGTCTTCTTAACCAAGACATCTAGATCCTTTATCATGTACCTAGTTTCCTCAGAAATATTTAGCCATCTCTTAAGCATCTGTTCCTTTAGTGCTGACCAATCATACTCTTCATATCTTTTTATATCCTCCAGATTGTCCTTGCACTCATTTGATACAAAGAAAAAAACTTGGCGCACCATATCATATTCAGTTGGTTCATGAACTTCAGCTGCTTGTTCAAACCTACAAAAGCACTTCTTGGTTTTAATGCTCGCTAAATTCAAGCTTTCATCTTTACACCTGATAATTGTAGTTGCCCTCTGCAGCAATGAAACCATTTTATTGGGCCATTTAACCCTCTCCTGACATCTCCTAGATGTAGTTGCAATAGGTTCCATCTTTGAAATAAAAAAATCAAAACAAAATCCAAAAATAAAAACACACTTGATATTTAACCTGACTATATCAAAAATACAGTCCTATGCTATCCTCTTATAATGGCCATTGAGCCACTTGTTGTAGACCCTACAACTCTTCCACTGAAGAGCTGGCTTGATTATGCCTTCTTGACAAAACCCTGAAAACCAAAAAATCTAATCAAAGCACTAGTTACAATTATGCCACTGTTGGGACACCAATTCTAGAGAATTCTATAGTAATAAGCAGTAGACACAATGCAAGATGGGTTGATTCATCTTTTCAATTTCTAAAAAGAAGCGCCTGCCACACTTATTTTAAAGACAGCACAATAATGTGTAATAATAGTATCTGACTAGATATTTTATGAGTGGAGAGATGAGTTAAAAGATAAGGAGATACTAATATTACTATCTGGATATTTCTATTCTATATAAGGGCTTATATCCACAGCTACTCCCTCTTGAATTTCTCTCTCTGAATATTCCATATTATAGCAATAAAAAAACTCTAATAATAGTTTATCCTACTGAATTTATATATTCCCTCTGTGTTTGGATTTTTCACTAAACTATATGAAATACACACACAGATGCACAAAAGTTTTATCAGAGTAATCACAAAATAGAAAAATATGCTATAAATCACAATATATTTCAAAAGTATATCATATGAAGCTCTCATGTTTGTAATGAAAATGACTGATCTAAATAATAATATCTCTACCTCCCTGCTCCAATAAGATAGCCTTTCCTTATTATCTTTTTCAACACTCCAGACACAGTTCCCTAGTGGATCTCCAGTGCTGTTTCTAGCATCACATTAGTATAACACTAACTAATTCATTAGTAAACTAAATACACTGCGTGTAACAACTACAGCAACTAAACATACCCTAAGCTTACTAAAACTAGTATGTACTTGTTTAACTCATGTTCCACATGGGCGCTTATGACTGTACCTTTGCATTGTTTCAGCAATACTTCCTGTTTTGACACCTTTCAGCACTGATCCTTCTCACTTTGACTCTTGGGTAGTTTTTTGATCAAGTCCCCATCCTCATTGCTTCATTACAAAGTCCTTAGTTCTGACAATTGAATTAACTACTTAGCCTCTGAAACTTACATTACCAATTTCGGTAAGTTACCACACTAGCTGCAGTGCAGTATACTAAGTTCTTGGCGCCTTCCTTGAGCCATAATTCATTCCTTAACACATAACACACAATTATTGGAAAATAAAAATCCATAATGTTCAGTGCTTTCACTCCTAAGTAGATAATTCCTTTATGTGGCACATCCCGCTTCAAAATCTGAGCACAAAGACCCTAAATCCTCTTCCGCACTTCTCTTTCCCTTCCTTCTTCTAAAACCATAATCACATATTTAAAATAGAGCTTTCTTCTGCACTAACCTTCCCCTTTTTTCTTTCTGGGATATGCAAGCTGATTGGTCCAAAAGATAAGTTACCTGAAATGCACATACCAAAGCAGTGGATTCTAGTGTGTCTGCAGTAGGTGCAGTTTTGATGCAGGAGGATGAGGAAGGTAATGACAAACCTTTATTTTTCAAATCTAAGAATTTTACTAAAGTGGATTGTAGGTACTCTCAGTCTAGGCTGGAGTTATGCGGAGTAGCAAAAATACTTAAGAAGCTACAGTGGATGCTTTGGGGGAAACATTTTGAGTTGCAGGTTGATGCGTTATAATTGGTGCAAATTATTAGTAGCCCAAGTTTTCCAGATGTTCCCATGACTAGGTGGATGGCACAGATTAATTTATCTTCCTTTGACTTACTGAATAATCCGGGGAAGTCTTTCACAATGCCAGATTTGTTATCCAGAAGGCCATTGTGTGAAGAAAATTCAGAAGCCAAGGAATCCAAAGAAGATGAAAGATGGGTAAATGGGATAGATTATTTTTATGAAGGATTTGATAGAGGCGTCTACAAAGCTAAAAAACTAGTAGTGTTACAAGGCATCCGCTGTAGATAATCTTATGGTTTTAGTTATAGGCCTTGGCCAAAGGAGTTGGAGTAAAACTGGGGAGAAAAACCCATTTCCCTTTGAGAAAATATCAGGTGAGATTTATTTGCTACAGCAAATTAGAGACTGTTACTATACCCCTTTGAATACACTTCTTGAATGCTTTACAAGTCAAGACAGTAGCCAATAGCAGACCACTGAGAACTAAAGAAACAGAAACCTGAAATGCAGAAAGATCCACACCAGAAAAAGAAAACACTGTGCACTTTTTTCACAGAAAACAGAATTAATAATTGATGCAGGTTGAAGAGCTACACCAGAGAAACCAGTTGCCAAAGTTGAGTTAAATGAAGAACTAAACTTTCAACAAACACAGCCAATTGTGGCCAAAAAACAGTAAAAACTGAGTGAGAACAATGATATCATCTCCAGATGGTTTTATGATAAGTAAATTTTCCCCAAACTGTCTTATTCAGTATGTACACACAGACCACCATCTAAAAAATCCAAGCACAGCAACCAATTTGGCGCTATTGGCAGCAAATTGAATAAAAACCCTCTAGAAGCTCTCCCCAGCCTTCTATAACTGGGTTGGGAAGGGGGCCCAACATGGGGGGCCCGCCTAGAAGTAGCCAGATCTCCCTGAAGCCAGAAAGCCACCAAAAACCTCCAATAAAGCCCAAAATACTTAGAAAAATCCACCAGACTACTAAAACCCTTATAACCTAAAATTAAGCTATGAAAACACTGGGACATAAAATATAGAGCAAAATTAGATCTACTTAATGGTACTAAGCACTTAAACCTAATACTTAAGGTTAGCCCGTAAAATACAAAAAACAAAATTAAACAGCTATCTTTTAGAAATTATAAATGAGCAAATGACGCCTTAAAACTTAGAATATGAAAAATTTCAACAAGACATAAAATATAGAGAAAACAGGGGCTATCCAATGGTAGTACCCACATACCCATAGTCCCAATATTTACTGAATAAAACTAGAAAAACAGCTAATTATTCCACCAATGTCAATTAAGACATACAAAAACAGCACCAAACGGACCAACAAGGGCCTCTGCCAATGTTGGAAGACCTTGCGGCAAAGAAAATAAACTAGATGATTATGACACAAAGGATGTTTGTAGCAAAGGTAGTCTGCAACTGTGTTTAGGGAACGCTGAAGTTATGTAGCAACAAGGAGTGTGCTGGATGAGACAGCGGAGGAATCAGATGATGAAGACAACTCAAGGGGAAGTCAAGATAGTAATAATCATCCAGAGAATGGGGAGTATTCTGAAGATGATGCACCTGCTGATGAGGAAGAAGAATTGTTAAGGTTATATCTGGAAGGTAGTAGTCAACCAGATTTTTGTGATGAAAAGGTTTGGTGCAATTTTGAGAAGCACTCTAAAAGCTATTTTATTAAATATGGGAAGTTATGGAGGAGTAAGTCTTTGTTTCCTCAGTTAGTCGTTCAAACTAGGGAAAGGAAGGAGAAAATACTCAGGGAGTTGCATGAGAATTTAGGTCACTGATGTCAAGATAAGATGTATCACAGAGTCAGGGAAAGATTCTGGTGGCCCAATATGAAGAATGAGGTAAGAGATTGCGTTAAATCATGTCCGTAATGTCAGAGAAGGAGTTACAGAAAGCCAAAAGAGAAAGGTAGAGCGACAGGCAAAGATACTGTTTTTGGTAGTATCAGTCTAGACGCAGTTCATAAAAAAAAGGGGGATTTAAAAACTTGGTAGTAGCCAGGGATTATCTATCAGGTTGGGTCAAAGAAGCACCATTGGTAAACCTTAAGTCAAGTAATGTAGCTGAATTCTTAAAGAGAGAATGGATTTGTAGGTATGGGGTAATGAAAATGGTAACACCAGATGGAGGCGCTGAATTTTCTGGAGAATTCCAAGATGTAGTCAAAGATATAGCTGCTAAGCTAAGATCTGAAACACCATATTATCCTGAAACAGAAGGAATGGTAGACAGAGGGCATCAAGTTACAAAGGATGCGTTTGTTAAGTTATGTAGAAATAATGGTGTGAAGTGGAAGAACTATTTGCCATTAGTTTAGTTTTCAGATAGGATTTCAGTTAAAAGGACAACTAGGTTTTCACTGTATGCACATATGTTTGGTAAAAGAGCGGTACTACTTATTAATATAGAGGCTGGATCTTTTCTAGGATGCAATTGGGATCAAGTGCGCTCTACTGAAGATTTAATTTTAGCAAGGGTAGTGCAACTTGAAAAAAAGATGGATTTGTGGAGAAGGCATATGATAGAATGATGCAGATCCCAAACAAATCAGTAAAATATTGGGATGAGTGTTTAGAGCATAGATTGAGGAAGCCATTGATCCCAGAAGATTTGGTTTTGGTTTATAATAGAAGTCTAGAAAGCCAATTGGGTAAAATGTTTTCTAATAGATTGAATGGTCCTTATACAATAATGAAGCAAATAACTGGAGGGTCATATTTACTGGAGGAATTGGATGGTGCTGAATGGAAGCGGCCTGTAGCGGCAGATCAGATCAAAAGATTCTACCCAAGGGGTGCTCCAGTAGTACAGGATAACCTCTGGAATGAGGAAAAACTACCAGCATAACCTCCAAGAAGAGGCTAAACTATCAATGTTCTTTTTATGATTTTTTTATGTTTCCTCCAGGAAGAGGTTAAACCAAAAAGTTATGTTTAAGGTTTATTTTTCTAAGAGGACTCACAGGAGGCTTTGAAAAAGTTGTGACAGGAAGAGGGCGCTAACTGGAAGTTAGGAGGATTATGGCTGAATAGGCAACTGGCATAAGTGCTGAGATGAGGGCATAGAGAAAAATGGAATCTTATTTTTTCATCATTCTAGGAGACCTGCTGAAATAGGTAAATGGATTAAAGGAGATGTTTACAATGTAGACACAAAAGATGCTTGGATTTTAGCAAATGGATTAATCAACAAGGAGTGGAATAACAATTTATAGATGGGGCACTCTACAGTTCAATAACTTATTTACATCATGTATTTTTGTATTGCAGTGAAGGCAGTAAAATTTTTAATGTTTAAAATTTATTTTATGATTTATTTACAGATTATATAGTCTTTTAAATAAAGTAGAAGGAGCAAAGTTAGGCGCTCTAAAATTTAAAAGACAACTAATATTGAAGACAGGTGTAAAAGAATAGTGCTGTGTGTAGGATGTTTATTTAAAGGCATAGAAATGATGGATACTATGTACAGAGATATTGGAAAAAGAAAGTTATAGGGAAGGTGCTAGTGAATTATTTGGTTTTGTTGTTAAAGCTATTAGGATATCCTTTCCATTCTTCAGGCATGAGGAAGAGATGAGGATTGGTGGGAAATCCAAGAATAGTTGAAGAACTGTTCTCATTAATTAGCTGGCCTATCGTTTCTATATGGGTATAAAGAGCTTCAAGCATAGCGTCAGAAAAAGCTGGTGTGTGATTATAGGATAGAGACATAGCGTTGTATATAAGGCAATGTCTGGTAAACATTTGCATGGAATGTACGAGAGGTAGTGGAATAGGAACCCATCCCAGGGAGATGGATTTGCTGAAGCCTACAAGTTAGATCAGGAGTCAGTAGGTAATGGAGGCATAAGTATAATTAAAGGGAATTACTTGCTAATAAGTTATGGGGGCGTGCTGACGGCGAGGAGACAGTAACTGTGTCCGGAGCAGCTTTAGAGGGCCTGAATGAATAGAAGCATTGGAGCTTGGGACCAAAGAAGGTGCAGCGCTAGGCTGAATGAATATTTTGCACCTGAAACAAGAAGGGAGTGATGATGATTTGTAAGGGACATCAGCAATGGGAGAAGAATTAACGCTGGTAGGACTATTAGTGGTTATTGTAGGAGCGCTACTGGTGGAGCTAGGTGGGAAACAAATGTAGCCAGTAGTCTGAAGACAATTTTGATTTAGGGAGGTGTTACAAGTCCTATGATATCTGAAAAAATTATCACAGGCAGGTCTAAAGGAGGCATACCCCCAAGGTCTAGAGAAGGTGCAATGGAAATGGCGACATTTGCAGAAAGAGGACCTTTGATCTCTGAGAACAGTGCAGTATTGAGTCATGATACTAAAATGATGGAAATGTCAATTATTAGATGGGCTATTTAAAGGCTAAGAATGGCATTATAGAAAAGGCATTAGTTGCGCAATATCTGACTTAAGCACTGAATGGTCTCTAAGGATGTTGTGAAGGATATTCTTCATAGAAAAAGGCACCCAAGGGAAAATTGGAATCTGTTTCAGTCATGGGAAAGTCATATGGCAAAGATCTGAATATTTCAAGGGAACTAATTCATATATGACACAGAGGATGTATTTGCTACTATAAGGAGTGGGGCTGATCTTAAGTTTTTTTTGTTGTTTCATCTTTCTGAAGCACTTAGTAAAAGAGTGCGCTAGCAAGTTTGGAAGAAAGATGATTTTGTTATTTTTGGAAACTCATCTTGTATTTAAAGGACTCTCACAAAGAATTTAAGATTAGAATATAAGATATTTTATTACTTTTACAGGCTATGTACATGGAAGAAAAATACAAGTAAATGAAGAAAGGAAGATTTTGTTTTAGTATTCTGCGTCATCAAAGATTGGGACACAAAGCCCAGTTGTTAACAGCCTCTTGCATGTTTTGTTGCAAGGTAGTGATAAGCTGCATACGTTGGTTATACTTGGCGCAAGTATATACCAGAACTGCCTCAAGGAATTCTTTAATGGCAGAAAAAATGTTGTTTATTTGACGCATAATTGCATCAAAGTGGGAGGAGGTAGTTTTGGGGTGGGTGATACAATTGGAGGTAGGCAAAGTGGTTGGGGAGGTGTGGGAGGTGAGGGTGGGTGCAAGGTGTGTGGGTGGATGTGAAGGAGCATGTGGTGAGCCAGGTGAAAAAAAACGTAAGAAATAACTTACAATAGATGTGGGAGGTGGGCGGAGCTTGGAGATGGTGGAGGTGGTCAGGTGGAGGTGGTGAAGGCGGTGGACATAGAGGGGGTGGAGGTGGAGGGGGTTGTTGGATGGGGTTGAGGGGGAGGTGGAGGAGGTCGGGTGGAGGGGGTTGTTGGATGGGTTGAGGTGGTTGCGTGGAGGGGGTTGAGGTGGAGGTGGTGGAGGTGGTCAGGTGGAGGGGATTATTGGAGGGGGTGGAGGGGGTGGAGGTGGAGGTGGTCGGGTGGAAGGGGCTGAGGTGGAGGTTGTGGATTTGGTTGAGTGGAGGTGGTTGAGGTGGTGGTGGTGTAGGTTGGGTGGAGGGGATGTGGTAGGTGGTGGAGGTGGAGGGGTGGAGGGAAGCAAGGTGAGAATGGGGTGGTGGTAGGGGGAAATTAATAAAAAAACAGAAGCCTTACCTAGGATTAGGAAATGGAGGGGTGTGGGTGGTGGGGTGAAGCCAAGGGTCTGGAGTGTGGAGGTGTGTAAGTGAGAGGCATAACAAAAATAACTAAAAAAAATTAAGAGAAACATACCTTGGTTAGCCTGTGTAGAGTATGGAAATGACTTGGATTTCTCCTAGGTTGAAGGTGGGGTGTTTGGTCAGTCAAATGGTGATAGAAAAGGGAAAGGTGATATTATTGAGTGTGTGGGTGGGCAAGGTGAGGCAGGGGGATGGTGGGTGTGGAGGTGGGAAAAGGTGGCTGTGGTGGGTGTTGAGAGTTAAGTGTGGAGGTGAGAGATGAAAAGCAAGGTGAGAGATGTGAAAACAAAATCTGGATTTTAAAAAATGAATAAGCTTACCATAAAATAGGGTAAATGTGAAGGTGTGGGGGTGGATGAGTTGACATTTTGGGGTGGAGGTGGTGATTAAGGTTGAGAAAAAAAGTGAAATAAAAAAAACAAAGGGGAACTTATCAAGGAGGGGTGTGGAGACATGCAAAGTAGGATGGTGGAGATGAGGGTGTGGAGTTAGGTGAGAGGCTGATGATGTTGAGTTGTAGAAGTTTGGAGGTTAGTTCAAGGAAGAACATATAATAAAATAATTAGTATAGACAAATACATACCAAAATGTGGGGGGATGAAAGTTGGAGGTGTGTGAGGTGGAACTGAAAGGGGTGAGTGAGGGTGGTATAGGAAGATAAAAAAATTTAATAAAAATGAAAAAATTTATAAATAAATAAAAAATATTAGAAAAAAGAAATTACATAACAATTGTGTGCCAAAAGAGAGGTGGAAGTGAGGGTATATGTATGCAAGGCAAGGTATGAGTGCGGTCAGTTAAGAAAACAGTAAGAATCACCAAAAATATAAATTTAGATTATTGGCTTTTATTCATTCTATAGAAGATAGATATTATTTTAAATTTTGTGCAAATTTTTTAAATACTTAATGAAAAGTATAAATATATTTTTCACCTCCAATGAGTTGGTGTGTAAATACCTATATATATGCAAGATAAAATGTTCTAAAAACATTCCAAGTTAAGCAAAAATAGTGGAAAGAAATCATTTGGTTGCCAAATAAATTTTAAAAACACAAGCCAGCTCAAAATGGCTGCAAGTGTAATTATTTTAATTGCAGAAACTAAAGTTACTCCAAGAAAAATTTGGATACTTTAATTTTTTTCTATCAGTCAGGAAAACCTGATTTGATGCACTTTTATTTTTTTTAAATTTAACCAAGTTACTGAAAGTGTTTTGGGTCACCAATTTCATACTTCTAAATTTTGGCAGCCAGTTTGTTACTGGCCACAAAATCTTTGATATTTAGATGAGAAATCAAAAACACTGATAGTAACTTTGATTGCTCATTGTTTACATAACTTCAGCTAGTTTAAAACTGGCTGCACCTCACATACTCTCTGCATGAAACTAAAATTGTTTAACGCAACTTTGGTTGCATGCAACTTAAATTTATGCAGCCAGTTTTAAACTGTCTGCTATTATTTACTTATATGAGGGCTACCAAAGTTGCAAAAGCAACTTTGGTGGCCAAAAAAAATTATTACCCCAGCCAGTAAAGCTATCTGGGTGGTTTCACCTGAGAGAAATGTAAGAGCTACCAAAGTCGCTGAAAGCCACTTTGGTGTCTATATTGTTTTTTTTACCAGCCAGGAAAACCTGGCTGGTTGGCATGTAAATTACACAAAAAAATGACCCAAGCCACTTCAAGTGGCTCGGGTTACTAAGCAACACTTAAAGCTGGCAGCCAGTAATTAACTGACTGCTAATCTCATATTTTAATAAAGCAACCTAAACCACTGATAGTGGCTTTGGTTTCTTGTAAAAAAAAAAACATGCAGCCAGACTTAAACTGGCTGCTTTAATTATTATCTGAGGGCTACCAAAGTTGCTTTTGCAACTTTGGTGGCCAAAACAATTTAAATTTACCCCAGCCAGTTAAGCTGGTGGGGATGGTGCACCTGAGAGAAGTGTAAAAGCTATCAAAGTCACTGAAAGCAACTTTGGTGGCTATATTTTTTATATTACCAGCTAGGAAAACCTGGCTTGTTGGCATCTAAATTACACAAAAAAGTGACCCAAGCCACTTCAAGTCGCTTGGGTCACTAAGCTACACTTAAAGCTGGAAGCCAGTGCTTAACTAGCTGCCAAATCACCATTATACATAGTTCAGTGATCAGAGCCACAGATAGGGCTTTTCTCATTCTTAGAACCAGCATCTTGTAATTAGTTTTTAAATTTTTAAAATGTAATTATTTAATAGCGTATAAATTATTTTACACAATTTCAATGAGAATTTTTGGAATTTCCCTATATAATTTTATCTGCCTGTGTGTACCAAGAAAAATGATGATAATGAGGAAAATTTTTATTGCAGATACATTAATAATACTGTGTATACATTTTTCTGAAAAATGAAAACTAAAATTGAAAAAAGAATCTAGATAATTATAAAAGGCAACTAAATTGCTTTGTGTGTGGCTTTGATTGCTACACATATTGAACTTACAATCACATAAAGCAAGGTTGAATTGAAAAATTTAATAAGGTGTTATTAAAGCCACATTATCACCATTTCATTGAATTTTTTTTCACAATGTGCAGCAGTATAAAAACTGCTGCATGTAATTTATGAAGAAAAGAGTAAATGAACCAGCTTGCAGAAATTTGCATTACCCTATCAGTGAACCTGTATGAAAGGTTTTATGAAAGTGGTAATAATATAAAGACAAGAGCTTTCAGAAAAAAAATCATCACTAAAAAGAAATCCCCATCCATTTCTCTTTAAATTTTTTGATTCAGCTTTCTCCATCATACTTCTTTCTTCAAATAACATAAAAATTGCTTACCATAACAGTTTCTAGCAAACCTTTTACTATATCTGCCAGCCTGTATATCCCCAGGACTGAGTAAAAAGTGCTTATAAGTTATTTTAAACACATGAACTATACGTGGGAACAATAAATGAGAGTACACAAACAGTATACATAAGTAAAATTATGATAATACACAAAAAATACCATTATAACACCTTATATACACGCATATATCCACCTTTTTATAGGTCTTATGTACTTAATATTAAGTTGGAATATGTTAGGGTAATCTTAAGAACCTTAAGTATAAGGCTACATAATTTTAAGTACACTTAAAGCTGTTATATTCATTGTTTTAAGCAAAAAATAAGAAATGCGCTTTATTTCACTTAAAAGTTGACTATATGCGCTATAAAATTGAGAATATCAAAATTGTGCTTTGACAGATAAATTGGTCTCATTTAGGACTATTGATTTGGCTATTTAAACACATAAAAATAACACTTTTCAAATTTGGTGTTTTTTATGCCAGAAATGGCTTCTGTGTACTGGCCACATACTGCCTGCTTTTTTCCCATGTGAATAGCTTCATTTTTAGCAAAGTTAGCTTTTTCACACTATAATTACCCCACATTCTACGCCCACTGTGGGGAAACACACTAAAATAGGCAACAGGTGCTTATTTAGTGTCCTAGCTTAATTAACAATGCATTGACCTTGTTTATATGCACTAATTTCATTAATAATCTCACTTTTGGAATCTTATTTCATCACCATGCTTAAATTCGCCTAATTTTAGTCAAGGATTTACCCATGCAAGTGCCTGCCAAGGACTGCATGTAGTTACCCCACATCTCACGCTCTTTTTTGAGTTTTTGGGTGATTTCTCAGTCAATATTGGTTATTTTTGGATAAGAATTTCACATAGTATAATGTCAGGATTAGCCCCTCCATTTCTAAAGTAAACACCCCTGATTGTTAAGCTATTATTAACCTTAAAAAGTCTCCTTTATTCTTTTATATTATTGTTTTATACACATATACTCTCTTTTTGTCTTTTTCTTTAATTTTGATGGATTTCCCTTATTATTACAGCATTTTGACGGTTTTTGCTTGTCTAATTATGTCATGTATCACTAAGGACGTTGATGGGTAGGTCTATTAGTTATTTTGAGGCGTCATTAACTGTGTATTGGATGGTACATCAAGGGATTTATTGGGGAACTCAGTGTGTATAAAAGGAGGAGGTTTTTGGGTTATGTTTCTACATTCTTTATCATTAAAATTTGACCAATATAACCAAATAAATTACAATAAATATCAATTAGTACTTTTATAAGACTTTTGAATAGTATCTGAATTATTAAAAATCTATTTTTCTACCAACTACAAAGATTGTAAGCCACATATAAAGATAGTGAGAATTTTTACTGAGACCGTTATTTTTGATTATATTTTACTATTTGTTGGATTTATACTACAGTAGTCATATAGGACCATTAAAATCTTCTAGAAAACTGACCATTCAAGCTAGTTCATGTCTTTGTACTTGACCTCAGCCTGACAATATCTTACCTGGTTGTCTTCCAAAAAAAACCCCTTCTCACAACTTGTTTTGCTTTATTATTTTTTAATTCTCTCTTGTAAATTTTTTATTTTTTTTAAAAAAAAGAAAAAAATACTAATAATTTCTTTGAGTTTTCAGGATCTTTTTCTCTACCTTATCATATCATAAATCTTTTTTATTATTTTGAGTAAGAAATTCTTTACAAGTATGCCCCTTTCATTTATTTTTTCATTAATTGAAATAGTGAATTATTTTTTTGTAAAAATTTATTGCAGAAAACTTCTAATTTCAAATTATTTTTATATTCTTTAGTCAACCCATCTCCTAAAAAATGAATTTTTTTAAAATAAAAGTAAGCCTTTCTTATAGTTATTATTTGTCTACAAAGGCTTTTCTTGTTCTTTATTTTTTATATATATTAATATTTAAAGATAAAATAAGTATCATAGTTTTCAAATGTTTAAGGGATAATTTTTTCTTTTCATAATGAGAATTTAATAGATTTTTCCTTACCATTATAATATTACTGATATTATGGTATAGCTTAGTCCTGTGTGCCGAACGCATACGGCAGGATGCTATAGTTTATATCATAATAATTAATGGATATTTGGAGGTTCAATAAATTTTCATTATGCTTAGATAATTTTATTCTGGCATTTGCTATATGCTCATGAGTTATTGCAGTATTTTTGATAATCAATATGTATTGGTGTTCTTCTCAGCATTAAATTATTAATGATTGAGATAAAGCTCAATCTTGTATGTCAAACCCATACAGAAGGATGAAATACTTTTAATCATAAAATAATTTAATGAATTATAGCATCAAAAACATGATTAATATTATCAAAAGAGCATAATATAATCTACGCTACATGCACATTTGGTGACACTTTCTCTTTAATAATAAAGATTATGTGATATTTATCTTATGTGTATGGGATAATTTTTTTCTTTTCATAATGAAAATTTAATGGATTTTCCCTTACCATTATAACATTACTGATATTATGGTATAGCTTAATCTTGTGTGCTGAACGCATCCAGCAGGATGCTATAGTTTATATCATAATAATTAATGGATATTTGGAGGTTCAATAAATTTTCTTTATGCTTAGATAATTTTATTCTGGCATTTTCTATATGCTTATGGGTTACTGCAATGTTTTTAATAACAATTGTGTATTGGTGTTTTTCTTTGCATTAAATTATTTATGATTAAGATAAAACTTAATCCTGTATGTCAAACATATACAGAAGGATGCAATATTTTTAATCATATTAATCTAATGAACTTTTGAATCACACATATGATTAGTATTTTCAACAAATATTAATTTGATTTTTCTCCCAATTTATATTGTAGAATACCTGTTCTTCAATATTAGAAATTTCATAATGTCTGGATAAAGCCTCAGTTAGTAATTATTTGACCTTCTTTATTTTTCTTTTTCTTTCTTAATTTTGATGTACAAAATTTTTTTTTGTCTGATTAGGAACAATGCAACAATCTACAAGTGAAATCCAGAAAAAATATAAACACAAGGGGAAGAATTCTAATAATAAGCATGGAAAAAACATTTAAAGTGCTTTGTGGGTTGCTAGACAATATGGTATTGAAACAAATGGAAGTTAACTACACTTTTTTCCTAGAAATTTTGTAGAAAATCAAGTCAACCCTGACCAATACTATACTTCAGATCCTGGATGCATTATCTTTTATTCTAAAAACTCTTCCATTCCCATTGTTATAGCACAAACCTTTTCCATTGAAGATCTAGATAAATTAGCAATGCTTGAAGCTATAACTCAATGTGTGAAAGATTTGTTTTACTGTGAACATCCTGTTTTGAATAATAGCACTCATTATAGAGGAGTTCAATTTTGGAAGATGTTTGGTGGGGGTGGCTTTTGGATTGAAAAAAAATCTTTATTTCTCCATAAGTAATTTTTCAAGTTAAATAAATATTTTTTTTCATTTATTTTAGATATTTTTTACAGGAGAATACTCTGCTAAACCAATTGATTCTGAAGAGTATAAATGTAGTATTGAGCAAATTCAATTATTTTTTGTTTTTTTATAAAAGAATTTATTTTTTAAAGTATCAAGATGCTGTTTAACTCTATCAAAGGCTAGAAATTTGTGGGTTTGGAGAAGTCACTGATTGTGAAGAAATTGAACTATTCAGTAGTAATCTGATATGGACAAATGGATCTGGTTATAGTGGTTTTTTGAATGATATTCATGTTGATTCTGATTGTAGTGAGTCCACCTTAGGATTTTTTATTCCTAAGGACACTCTGAACAATACTCTTCACCTTAATCATGATGCAAAAAAGCCATGTCAAATAGGTGGAGAACTTAATTTCCCACAAATAGCTTGTAAAATCAACTTTGAGGCAACTGATGTAATCACTGCTACTTTATGGCCAGCCAACTCTCTGAAGCATTTTACTTCAAGATGCCATGAAGGTCTTGGATTCACTTATATTGGTACTTAAATTCAAATCAGCTCTAGACTTTTTCACAAATTTGATATCAATATTTCAGAATACTTGGGGATAAAGCTAGAAGAAGCTAGATTAAATTATCTTATTAAAAAACTTTAAGATTACATAAAAAAACCTGATTTGACAAGTATAAAAATAAAGCTAGCTAGATATTATTTGTCTAATGTCACCAAAGACATTGATAACTTAACAGAGGATGAAAACATCGAATTTAATCTATGTACTAAAAAATTTAAAATACATTGGTAGATTATAAATAAAATGATGTTTGGGTCAGATTTATAATTTGTTTAGTAGTATCAGCTGGTCCTCTAGAAGAAGAAGGGAAAGTGGAAGAGGAATAGAGAATTAAAAAGAAAATAGATTCTTATAATAATTGGTAGCTTAAGAAAATAAGAGAGAAAAATAAGGAAATGTTACAATGTTATTTGAGCAGTCACAAAACAGTGAAGTTCAATTGATAATATTTAAATCTTGTAAGTTATACAGCAATGCACAGTTCACAATTATAATTATTAATAGACTTATAACAACCCTAGATAATTTATTTAATTTTAAATTTAGGCTTATAATGCTAGTAAAAAATAAAATAAATGTAATGTATTTAAAATTGTATTTGAATTGAGTGTATAATAAGTGATGTAGCTACAGGGGATTATCCAAAGCCTTTTATAGGCAAAGGATCCTCTGAAGCGCCACAAATAAGTAATTAAAAAGTAGTAATAAAGTGAAACAAGAATATAAAGGAATATAACTAAAATATAGAGATTAAGATAAAAACATGAAACAATAAACTAAACCCGTGAGTAAGTAACCAGTTTTCCCACCATAAGTTCCCAAAACAATTAATTAGAATAATTAGTAACTAAGTAAGTCTGAAACATAAGAACAGTCAGTAAAATAATCCAAAACAGATATTACAGTGAGATGTAAAGGGTTTAATTAAAACAAATACAATTATTTTCACACAAAAAATCCATGTAATAAATTTAATCCAGTATCAAGCAAATTTAATTAATTTTTTAAAGTTTGTAATTAATTCAATAACTAGTTTAAATGAAACAAATAAATAATTTAATGATATTTATAATTTAAAGTGAGAATTTTAATACCATTTAATTAATTAAGTGTTTTAATTTATTTAATAATTTTACTGACACAATTAAGGGTTAAAAAAGCGCCCAATATTATTGTTTAATAAGATATGTATGGCTTTATTTAATATATAATTTTAATTAATTAATTTAATTACATTATAAGTTAATTTTACATTATAATTTATAATAGGGGGTATCAATGTTATAAATATGCCATTTAAAAATACCTCTTTGTTCTACCAAATCAGTAATAACTATTTCCTCATATGTGTCATATCTATCCCCCAAAAAACCTTTATATGTATTATTAAACTCAAGTTTCTTACTTTATTTTTGTTCTTCAAAATTAATTTTAAATATTTTCAGTTTTTTAACATTGATACCCCTTAATATATGTTTATAATTAATTAATTATTAATTTATATTTAATAAATACATCAAAATGCACTTTAAATCATAGAATATATATCATGCTTAATTTAAATGTATAAATAATTTATATAATAATAAAATTAATATAAAACTTATTATATATATTTAATAAAATAATTATATCATTTCATTATGCAATATCATATTAATTTATATACATAATAAGAATATTTTTATGCCCTCTTTTACTTCCAGTAAATTGACATAAAATTTACTGGGCTCCTGGTATAGCCTGGCTGATACTCCCTCACTGTAAAAAAACAATAAAAAAAATGCTATGATTTTTTCTTTTTATACTTCTTTAACAGAGTAGGAAGATTTGAAATTTTGTTGCCAGCTATCCATGCATCATGTTCAGATGATTTGCTCTTATATCTCAATATATATTCAGTACTTCTTTAAGAAGTGATAATTCTATCATTCAGAATTTTATCAATTTCTGTAGTTTCTGTGACTTCCTGAGGGTTTTTCTTAGGTCTTCCTCTTCTTTTGGGAAATAAGTCACTGTTGGAAGTATAAGGCTTAAACAAAGAAATGGAAAAAACAGGATGTTTCCTATCATATGGAGAATACAATACAACTTCAACTGCATTATCTCCAACCATTATTTTAACAAAAAATGGTCCCACAAAAGGATCTTTTAATTTGTTGTTACCTTGTAGATTGAAATGGACAGTATATATCTACACTTCATTACACTTGCTAAATGTGTATTCTTTATGGGATTTATCCCATCTCTTCTTTTCATATTCAATTGCTTTATCAATACAGCTTTGAGCATGTTTTCTGCATAGCTGTTGCATTTGCATAAAAGATTTTACACCAGGGTGTAGTTCCAACCTAGGTAATTTATTATTGAGAATTTGAGTAGGAGTTTTTGGGACATAACCTAACCAAAGCTCAAAAGACTTTTTCTCAGTGACAGAATGAACTGTGCTATTATATGCAAAAAAGACCAGGCAATAGAGTGACCCAGTCATGAGTAAGTCTGTCATTGTTTTTATATTCTAATCCAAAGGCACAATACCTTCTAATAATATCTTTCAGAGTTTGAATCATTCTTTCAGCTAGACCATCAGTCTGAGGATGGTGAGCTGTAGAAAACTTTATCTCACAGCCACAAAAATCCATCAAAGAGGTCAAAAACTCAGATGTAAATTTTGGATCTCTATCAGAGATAATGGCTTTTGGAAATCCAACAATATTAAAAATGTAAGTCCACATAAGAAAGCTAATTCCTTTGTGGATACCTCTTTGTGGGTGGGAATAAATTCTCACATTTTGTGAATCTATCCACTATTACACCACAAGAGTTATAACTGTCTTTACCTGCTACAGGAAGACCAGTGACAAAATACATGTTAATTATTTGCCAAGGAGCATCAGGTGCTTCAATATGTTGTAATAAACCTGATATTTTACCTGTCAACCTTTTAGATTTCTGGAAGGAATCACAAGATTCAAAATATAATTTTGTATCTTCAGACATATTAGCCCACCAAGCAGTATTTTTGATTCTAATCAATGTTTTTTCAAGATCAAAATGACCAGCTAATACGTCATCATGACAAAGTTTGGGGATAGTTTCCTTCATAGAAGGAGGAATTACAATTACATTAGTAAGCTTTCTTCTATAATATATATAACCATTTTCAATAGAAAACTTTCCCTTAATCAAAGCATTTTGATACTTTGCAGGAAGAGTTTTAATCAATTCTTGAATTGAAGCATTCTTAGGATCATTTAAGATAGTAACTAATTTATTCAAATCAGCATCTTTATCATATGAATCCAGATTTAATTGTAATAACTCTTCTTCCATATCAACTATACATATACCATGGATATGAACAGCATCATCTTCAGGTACATAAGCAGGATTGGAGTCATTATTTGGCAGAGGCAATCTGGACAGCATATCAACATTGAAATGAACATTTCCAGCCCTATGAATCATTTTCATTCTACCTCTGTACTCTTGAACAGCAAGCTTCCACCTAAACATATGTCTATTTGGTGTTTTTAGGTTTAAGAGGGACTTCACAGCACTACAGTCAGTTACAAATTCAAACTTTGGTCATCTAGGTAGTAATGAAGCTTCTCAAGAGCCCAAACAACTGCTAACCACTCTAATTGAGTGGCACCATATTTCAATTCACTATTTCTCAAGGTTCTTGAAATATAATAAATTACAACCTCTGAGGATTCATCATAAATAATTTGTTTCTGGTGAAGGGCAGCACCCAGACCAACAAAGCTAGCATCTGTATACAGGAAAAAAGGTTTGTTGAAATCTGGAAGATCTAAGATAGGGGCTGTCATTATACAAAATTTCAATGCATCAAAAGCTTTTTGACAGTCAATATTCCAGATGAATGCAACATCTTTCCTAGTTATTTGGTAAGAGGCAAGGCTATGACCTTATAATTTTTAATATATTGTCTATAATAGCCACACATACCCAAAAAACTTTGGATTTCTCTTACAGAAGTTGGTGCGTTCACATTTTGAATCGCAGCAACTTTGTTGTGGTATACACAAATTGGTAGGCCTGACACAACATGGCCAAGGACTTTCAAACATTGAAAGCCAAATTTACACTTTTTCAAGGACAAGGTCATATTGATTTCATCCATTTTCTGAAAAACTCTATTTAAGTGAATCATATGCCCATCAAAAGTTTTAGAAAAAACTATAATATCATCAATATACACCATGAGCCATCCCTCAATTATTTCTTGGTGTAAAGTGTTATCCATGAATTTTTGGAAAACTGAAGGGGCATTTTTAGGGCCAAATGGAATTCTAACATACTTATATATTCCCATATGAGGAGCAATAAGCAAAAAATTCTGAGAATTTTTCTCAACTGGAACTTGATGATACCCTTTATTACCATCCAGACAACTAATAAATTTTGCACCTTGCAAGATAGCGTGTATTGAATTTATTCTAGGTAAAGGATAAATATCATCAACAGTATAAGTGTTTAATGCTCTGTAATCTCCACATAATCTAGCCTTATTCTTTTCATAAGAAATAAAAACTGGGGAGATGACACAATATTTGGGGGTGACATCCACTTTCCCAATGATATTCATTTTTAATAATGTGGGAATATTATCTTCAATATCCTTTATTTTTGTTGGAGAAGCAGGATATGGTTTTTTCTTAAGACTAGGGGAATATCTTCCAAGTTACAAGATAAGGTATTTTTCATTTCTTCCTGAACACCTCCTAAGACATGAGAACCAAGAGCAAAAGCCATAGGGAAAGAGGTAATTGAGGCAATTATAGAATCCTTCTGTTCACTGATTAACTGATCGCCAAAAGAAGCAGTATTTATTTCATTTAATAAATTATACATTTCAATTGTTGGTCTACCTTTACACTGGATCAGTGTTACAAAACTTTAACAGATTCCCAGAAGGTTTTCTAGGGGAGGAAATTTTGAATTTTCTTTTGCCATTCAATCTCAAGGTGAAACAATGATTAGCTGGGTCCAATTTCACACCAAACACGGTCAAAATTTCATTACCCATAATAAACCAATTGCTTAAATTATCATTTTTCATGACAACAAATTCACAAATAGCTCTGACAAAACCACCATTATATTTGAAGAATACAGAGGTTTTGTGTTTGCCAATAGGACACAAGGTAGAACCATACTCTCTCCATTTTTCAGAAGTCATAGGTAATAATTTACTCAAATAATCCTTATCTACTGAAGCTAAGGCTCTTTCAGACACTACACTTTGTCCATCACCAGAGTCAAGAACTTCATCAACACTTTTACCATTAATGATAGCAGGTGCCTTCAAAGGAGATATTGCCACAGAATTGTTAGTAATATCTTTAATTATTTCAGCATCTTCCACTGAAGATAAATACAATACACATTCTTCAGATATATTATCTAAATAATGGACATCTTGTTCCAACATTAAAACATCTTTAACAGATTCATTGTCATAGGAGATATTACTTTCACATTCACTAGAGGAATTATTGATATAAATTTCAGCCTCATCTGTGTCTTCATTTTGTTCAACAAGATGAATTTTCTTGTCACAAAGATGACCTTTTTTCCATGATTTGTTACATTTATAACAAGTATTTGTTGCATATTTTTCAGGTGCAACTGGGGTAGAGGGTTTTCCAGATTTTTCTGCGGGCATTGTAGAGGGTTTATTTTGATCATGATAAGATTTTCCTAGGTAATTCTTTGGTTCATATCTATGGTTGAGCAGTACCTCATTACAGATATTAATGAAAGAAGAATGTTCCCTCACATGCTCAGTTATAGCTACAATTAAATCTCTAAGAGAATTTGGTAATTTATACAAGATTTTATCTCTCCAAATATCATAATCAATCTTTGGATCAATTGCTCTCAGAATTTTTGTTACTTTAATAAGAAAAACAATGGGTTTTTCAACAGAGGAGGATACATATCTAGTATTCTCATACATTCTTTGCTGAGCCAACCTGAATTTTGAACCACCAAACTGATTCTTAATCAAGGATTTTCAATCATTCCATGTACAATAGTTGTTATCTAATAGAACTGATTCATACCACATCAAGGCTACTTTAAAAAATAAAGAAATTAGCTTAGAAACAATTTTCACATCAGGTAGTTTATAAGATCTCTTTAAATTATCAATTCTTTGGATAAAGTTTTGCCAATCAGATGAAGAATCACCATCAAAGGTAGGATATTGGTCCAATTTGGGCCAATTTTTCTGACTACTGGGATGGTCCATCCTTTGGTTTGAATTATTTATCATTAATAATTCCTGATGTTTATCCAGTCGTTTAGAAATTTAATTATTTACAAAAACAGCTGGTACATGACCATCACAAGATTTTTTGCTAGCGGCAAAATATTTTACAGACTCATTGTCAGTTTGTTTAATGGCTGAAATATGGTGAAGAAAAGAGGAGCTCTGTTCAGGCTCCTTTCCCTTATTTTTATGTAGCTTATGGGCAGCATTCTCATTTATACCATAATTATTGATGGTTAAGGTTGAAAATTTTTCCTGCAGGTCAGACACATAGTTTCTTATCCTTGGAATTTCAGAAATCTGGTCATCTACTTTTGCAAGGGATAGCACATTTCTGTCCTCAGAAACCGTTGTAGGTAGACTCTTACAGTCACCTTGCTGTGAGCAGAATCCGAAGGAGTTGGATAATCAGAGAAAAATCCGTCCCTCTAAATGAATTTGTGAGTTTTTTAGATAATTAAGCTTAAAAGTCAACTTGATAATAATAAAGAATGAAACACTGTCTAATTAGCTCTTGTTAGGATGATTGAGCAGTTCTTCTGCGTAAAACAACTGAAATGCAACAATAAAGTTACACCAGATACAATATTTTAAATAAATGAAGTTTTAACATTTTTAGATTTTAAAAATTTTTAAAAACAGATACTATAAATGAGTCCCTGGAGTTGAGACCTTTCTAATGATACCCTATATGTTAATGTTTATGAGTTGTTGAGTAAAATATTTAAAGTGTTATGTAAAATTGTTATTTTATAAGGGTATTATAAATAATTAATTAGTTTGTTGACAAAAGAAAAATATGAATAATGGTTGTTTTAATCTGTTTTATTATTGTGTACTTTCATGAATAATTTTGAGTCTACAGCATTACATGCAAAATAATCAGTCACGTGCCCTTTTTCCCTCTGGAGCGCGGCCAGAGCTCGTATGGAGTTTGTACGGAGCTCATCAAGACCTCCAGACTCAATTTAGAACCTTAAATCTAAAATAAAAAATCTAGAAAGATTACAAACTATATAAATACTTCTCCTTAACATTCACAACTATTTTTTGTAGTCTGCGCAGCTCTATTCACCCTATGAAAAATCATCAAAGTTAAGAAATTTTTGAAAACGTAAATATTTTAATAAATCTTTAAGAATCAATTAAAAATATAAGAAAAATAGTAAAAATTCAAGGAAGATTCCCAAAGGTTCTTGAGCTTCTTGAATTTCATTAAATTTAATTTTGCCGCCGTAAAAAATCATATGACCCGTGAAATTAATAAATCTGACCAAAAATCCATATCTTGACTTTTTCAACTTCATTTTTTGTTTGATAATAAAATATTTTAAATTAATCTGGCTTCCTCAATCACTGTACTATTCCCAATAAACATTCTAAATAGTTTTTTAGAGCTGTACTAAGATTTGGAATACCACATCCTCCTTCCGTTGAAGAATGTCCTCATTCTTTGAATTTTGCATCTTTGATTGATATATAATCCTACTTTTATCTTCTCCATATTCATCTCTTCATCATTTCTTCAACATCCCACCCCAACTACATAAACTTATTTCTACTTTTATAAGTACCATCATCAGTATGAAAGATCTTGCTGTACCATGCTACCTCTGCAAGAAATATGAAGTCCCTTGCTTGAAGTCCTTTCCAAATCCTCCTGGAAGAACCGCTTGTGATCTCTGTTGCTCCAAAAAGGTTAAATGCATCCGGTCAGCTTCTGAAGCATCTTTCAATCCTATTGCTGGCCCATTTACTGCTCCAGCTTCTAACTTATTTAAGTAAAGATTAGCAAAGGTACCTATATTCAGGAAAAGGATCAAGTCTAAAACTAAACCACTGTGGAGAGTTCTAAAGTACTAAGCAGTAGACACAATGCAAGATGGGTTGGTTCTTCCTTTCGATTTCTAAAATAAGCGCCTGCCACTCTTATTTTTAAAGACAGAGCAATAATGTGTAACAACAATATGTGATTAGAAAGTTTATAAGTTGAGAACTGAGTTTTTAAAAGATCCAAAAAAAACAAGTATTACTATCCAGATATTTCTATTCTAAACAAGCACTAATATCCACAGCTACTCCCTCTTGAAGCGCTCTCTTGAAATATGCCTTATTATAGCAATAAAATAACTCTAATAATAGTTAATCCTTTGAATCTATATACTCTCAAACAATTGATAGAAGAAAATTCTAATATCTTTGACTTCCCAATTATTAACTACTTTTATGTTAACTAACTATTTGTCCAATTTTCCTCTCTCTATTACTAGATGCAATACCCTCTTTATATTTTTCCTGCACTCTAAAAACAGTTCCCTAGTGGATCTCCAGCGCTGACTCTAGCGCTACATTAGTAAAACAGTAACTAATCTATTAGTAGACCACGTACACCGCTTGTAAGAACTACAGCGCCTAAAACATACCCTATCCTTACTAACACTAGTATTAACTTGTCTCACTCATGATTGACACCTTGACATGCGCGCCCCTGAATGTACCTTTGTTTTTTTCAGCGCTACTTCCAAGTTTGACTCCTTCTAACGCTGATCCTAATTGCTTTGATTTTCAACTAGTTAACCTCCTATATCACCTGTTTCAGTAAGTTACAACACTAGCCGTGGTGCAGTATACTTTTCACCTGAGCCTTTCCTTAAGCCATTATGCCTTCCTTAGTGTGCAATACACAATTATTGGAAAATACAAGTCCATATTGTTCAGCTCTTGCAGTCCTAAATCAATAACACACAATTCCCCATTATGCGGCGCATCCTGCTGCAAAATCCGAGTGCACAGACACTGAATCCTCTTCCGCACTTCTATTTCCCTTTATCCTTGAAACACACAAACATGAATTATAGTTTAGCACTTCCTACTGCGCTATGAATCCCCTTTTTTCTTCCTGGGCTATGCAAGCTGATTGGTCCAAAATCAAACTACCTGCGAGGGGTGTACCACATCCTCCTTCTACTCGCAACTGTCCCCAGGAGCCTATAAATAACCTGCGTTTCTCAGTGTCTTCTTCCTCCATCTTCTTCAATCTTCTCTTATTTATTACAATCCTCTTTTCTTCGTAATTTTTTTTTCTTTTCAATGAATACTAAAAAATAATACCGTTAATACCAAAAATACCACCAACGTCATGGATGCTATCCGGCAGTTTGTGCATACCCAGCCTGCTGCTTCTCCACCTGCAACACCAGTTACTACACTGATGGGTGGGACAAGATGCACCTGCTGCATCGAGAATGGCTTAACTCCCTGTCATTTCTCAAAAGCCCGCCATGGCAACATTTTCTTTACTGTAAGTTTTTTTCTTCTTTTCTTTTCCTTCCTTTCTCCTTATTACTAATCTTCTATTTTTTTCTTTCTTATTCATGCAATTACTGTAAACAACGCAAGAAGAAATGTAGTTACAATGGGCCGCCCACTGTTGTGCGCCTGGATCCCAATGCTTCAACCTTGAATATGATGAGTCAGTTGGCAATCAAGCGCCCTGCGCCTACATCTTCAACTCCACCTAGCAACAAACAAGCCAAGGTTAATCACCGCGCACCTACAACTAGTCGTGTCACCTCTGTTCCAAATTCTCTCTTTTCAGAGGAGATTACAGTAAGTTATCTTTTTTTTCTTTAAACGCTAACATAAGCTCTTGTCTCTCTTAGAATGTGCCAGCCACTACTTACGCTGCATTGCCTCCGCCGCCTAACACTCCCCTTTTCCTTCCTGCCTTCGAAGAAGATCCCATCTGGGATACTAATTTAATTCCTGAGTGCACTCCGCGCTCACCAACTCCTGACTGGACTACCCTTCAACCAGTCTTTGAGGCTATCATCCTGGATTACTGGCCAGCCGAAGACGAAGAAGATCCCGCCATGTCTCAAAACTGGAAATTCTCAGAGCGCGTTACCTGCACACCATACGATGCAACCATGTGTCTTATGAACAATATAATAGTTGCTGTCAAAAAATTTCTAGAGGCTGTCCCAGTCTATACTTGCGCCAAGTATGACAAAAGAAAACAGCTAGTAACCACCTTGCAGCAAAACATGCAAGAGGCTGTTTACAACTGGGCCTTCTGTGTCCCTATCTACGATGACGCAGAATACTAAAAATCTTTGTTATATATTCCTTAAAAGATTGTATATAGTTTTGTAAAAAATGTAATAATAATTTTTTTTCTTATGTATTCTGCTTGACCCTAAGTCCCTTGTGAGAACCCAACATCTGTGAGATGAGTCTCCCCCAGAAAAAAATATCATCCTTTTTCCAAACAGAGCACCTTACTACTAAGTGCTTATGAAAAGTGAAATAATAAACACAAAAAAAATCTGAGATTGGCGCTACCCCCTATAGCAGCAAATACATCCCCTGTGTCATATATGCATGCGTTCCCTTGAATTCTTCAGATCTTCGCAGTGTATGACTTTCTCTTGACTGCAACGGATTGGCCTTTCCTTAGGTCCCTCATTTTTTTTTTTTGATGAAGATTCTTCACATCCATCTTAGTAACCATTCAGCGCTCATGTCAGTTATTGGGCAACTGACATCTCTTCCATAATGCCATTATTAACCTATAAATAGCCCATCTAAGAACCCAGATTACCTTCATCCAAACATCATGACTCAATATTGCACAGTTCCCAAATATCAAGCATGCTCATTTTGTAAACGCCGCAACTTTCATTGTACATCTTCTAGACCTTGGGGGTATGCCTCCTTTAGACTGGCCTGTGACAAATGCTTTAGATACCACAAAACTTGCAATATCTTTCTGAGCCATAATACT
The DNA here is from genome assembly GCA_030280995.1 of Hemileia vastatrix. Taxonomy (NCBI): domain Eukaryota; kingdom Fungi; phylum Basidiomycota; class Pucciniomycetes; order Pucciniales; family Zaghouaniaceae; genus Hemileia; species Hemileia vastatrix. The sequence continues at coordinate 24,283,082 of JASXTE010000001.1, read as the reverse complement.
CCTCAGCCTACTGGCTATATTCGCTTTCCTCCTAGTTTCACCAGTAGCGCCCCCATAATTACAACTACTAGTCCCGCTAGACCCAATTCTTCCACCAATAACAACATTCCTTAAGAGTCGCCATTGCTTCCTACTTTTCCCAGGCACGAAATATCTATCCAACCTAGCACTGCACCTTCTTCCACTCCAAGCTCTAATGCATCCATGCACTCAGGCTCCACTACAGCTTCTCCTGACGCGATTACCATTTCTTTGCCATCAGCGCGCCCACAAAATTTATTAGCAAGTAAGTACCCTTTATTATACTTACACTTCCTTTACCTGCTGACACTTTTTCAGGCTTCAATGAATCCATCTCTCTGGGTTGGGTTCCTATTCCTTTACCTTTCGTCCATTCCATGCAAATGTTTTCCAGAATTTGTCTTATATATGATGCTATGTCTCTATCCTATTATAATGCACCAGATGTTTCTGATGCTGAACTTGAAGCCTGCTAAAACCATATAGAAATGATAGTTCAACTGATGAAAAAAATCAGTTTATCACCTATTCTTGGATTCCCCGCCAATCCTTGTCGTTTTGTCATGCCTGAAGACTGGAAAGAATATCCTAATAGCTTTCACTCCGATACTGAATAGTCAACTAGTGACCTTCATATGAGCCTTCTCTGTCCATTATTCCTGTACATAGTCTTCATATATTTTTCAGGCTATGCCTTTATATAATCATTTTAGACATGGCACTATTTTACTACACCTGTATTCTAAATTTAGAGCGCCTAACTTTGCTCCCTCTACTTTCTTTAAAAGACTGTAAACCCTAAAAAATCATAAATAAACCTTTTAAATCATAAAACTTTACCGCCTTTACTGCAATACAAAAATACACAATGTAAATAAGAATCAAACTGTAGAGCGCCCCATCTATAAGTCATTATTCCACTCCTGGTTAGTTAGCCCATTAGCTAAATTCCCAGCGTCTTTTGCATTTACATGATATGCGCCTTCTTTAATCCAATTGCCTATCTTGTCATGTCCCCTTGAAGGATGAAAATATAATATTTCATTTTCCTCTGTGTCCTCATCTGAGCGCTTATTCCAGTTTCCTGTTCAGCCTTAGTGCACCTAACCTCTAGTTAGTGCCCTCTATCCGTCACAACTGTGTCAAGCCTCCTGTGAGTTCTCTTAGAAAAACAAAGCTTAAAATAAATTGTTAGTTTAACCTCTTCGCGGAGGTCATTCTGGTAGTTTTTCCTCATTCCTGAGGTCATCTTGTCTCACTTGAACACCCCTTGCATAGAACCTTTTGATCTGATCTGCTGCCACACACCACTTCCATTCAGTACCATCTAGTTCCTCCAGTAAGTAAGACCCCCCAGTTATCTGCTTTCTGACCCTATAAGGACCTTTCCATCTGTCAGCAAACATCTTGCCCCATTGGCTTTCTAATATTCTATTATAAACCAAAACCAAATCTCCTGGGTTAAATGGCTTCCTTAACCTATGCCCTAAAGGCTCATCCCAATATTTAACTGACTTGTCATAGATCTGCATCATTCTATCATATGCCTTCTCCACAAACTCGTCCTTTCTTTCAAGCTGCGCTACCCTTGCTAGAATTAAATCTTCAATCGAGAACACTTCATCCCAGTCGCATCCCAGAAAAGATCCAGCCTCTAGATCAATAGCTAATACCACTCTTTGACCAAACATAAGTTCATACAGTGAAAACCCTGTTGTCCTTTTAACTGAAATCCTGTCTGCAAACAAAACTAAAGGCAAGTAGTTCTTCCACTTTGCCCCATTATTCCCACTTAATTTAACTAGTGCATTCTTTATAACTTGATGCCCTCTTTCTACCATCCACTCTGGTTCAGGATAATATGGTGTTGAAACTTGTAGCCTTGCACCAATACCTTTAACTACCTCTTGGAGTTCTCCAGCAAATTCAGCGCCACCATCTACAGTCACCATCTTCATTACCCCGTACCTATAAACCCATTCTTTTTTCAAGAACTCAGCTACATTACTCGCCTTAAGATTTACCAATGGTGCTGCTTCAACCCTTCCTGATAGATCATCCCTGGCTACTACCAATTATTTAAAGCGTCCTTCTTTTATATCAACTGAGTCTAAACTGACCCTACCAAAAACAGTATCTTTGTAGTTGTCTACCTTTCTCTTTTGGTTTTCTGTAACTCCTGCGCTAACATTCAGGACAAGATTTGACCCAATCTCTTACTTCATTCTTCATACTGGGCTAGCAGAATCTCTCCCTAACTCTGAAATATGTCTTGTCTTGACCTCTATGTCCTAAATTCTCATGTAACTCCCTGAGTATTGTTTCATTCCTTTTCCTAGTTTGAGCAACTAACTGGGGAAACAAGGCTTGATCCTTCCATAACTTCATATCTTTTATAAAATAGCCTTTAATGCTCTTTTCAATATTTCCCCAAACCTTTTTATCACAAAAATCTGGTCTACTACTGCCTTCCAGATATAGTCTTAACAACTCTACTCCCTCATCAGTAGATGTGTCATCTTCAGAATACTCCCCTTTGTCGGGATGAGTGCTACTATCTTGACTTCCCCTTGAATCATCTTTTTCATCTGACTCTTCCGTTGCCTTGCCTAGCGCTCTCCTTGTTGCTACGTTAGCTTCAACGTTCCCTATATCCAGTTGCAGACTACCTTTTCAAACATCCTGTGCATCATCAACATCTAGACTTATGTCTTTACGGACCTTCCACGCAACTAGTTTATTGTCAAGACGGACGACCTTGCCTGCTAGGTTATTGTCATGATGGACAACCTTGCCTGCTAGTTTATTGTCATGGTGGACAACCTTGCCAAATTTTTCATAACAATAATCTATGCCGTTTACCTATCTCTTATCTTCTTCAAATTCTTTGGTGTCCGAGTCTTCTTCACATGGAAGTCTTCTAGATAATGAATCTGGTATAGTGAAAGTTTTTCCTGGCTTTTGGACTAAATCAAAAGAAAATAAATAAATCTGCGCTACCCACCTTGTCATGGGTGCATCTGGTAAACTTGGGCTACTAATAATTTGCACCAATGATAGCACATCAACCTGCAACTCAAAATCTTGCCCACAAAGCATCCATTGCAGCTTCTTAAGAATCTTAGCTACTCCGCATAACTCCAGCTTAGACTGGGAGTACCTAGAATCAACTCTAGTAAAAGTCTTAGATTCATAAAGGATAGGTCTATCATTACCTTCCTCATCCTCCTGCATCAAAACTGCACCCACTGCAGACACACTAGAATCCACCACTAGAGTAATTTTCCCAGCACCTTTTCCATACTCCAATTTCTTCAAAAGAATATCTTTTCCTAAAATCTTTTTCAGCAACTCGAATGAATCATCACATTCATCCATCCAATCCCATACAACATCTTTTCTTGTTAAGTGCCTTAAGGGTGAAGATAAAATATCAAAATCTCAAATAAACATTCTTACATATGTACAAATGCCTAAAAATCCTCTAAATTCCATAGTATCTCTTGGCCTTGGCCATGTAAGCACCTTATTCTTCTGTTTTTCAGTAATGATCCTCTCTTCCTTTCATGCCACATGTCCCACTATATCTAGCGCTGGAACACAACAAGCAAATTTGGATCCAGAGATTGTTAATCCTGCCTCATCCATCCTGAATAACACTCATTCCAGAGTAATCGCATATTCCCAAACAAACCTTCTAATAAATGGATTCTCCTCTAACACTTCCCCATTGTAATTGCTGGCTGGTCCTTTTATACCACCATCATCAATGAAAATTCCCACATGATCTGGAATTTCATCCTGCAATATCCACATCATCTGTGCTTGGTATACTGCCACAGAATTTGTTGCGCCCTGCGGTAACCTTGTCAACCTGAAGCGCCCCAGTGGGGTTTCAAACATCGTCATGGGTCTGGATGATTCATCCAATTAGTGCTCATTGTATCCTCCCATAATATCACCTAATCCGTAACATGCACGTCCTGCAAAGAATCCACAAACTCCTCAGGCATTGGCGGCATTCCTGCATCCTTTACCGTAACCTTGTTCATCTCCCTAAGATGATGAACAACCCTTAATTTACCATTATGTTTAATGACAAAAAACACTGGACTTTAATAACTAGACATAGACTTTTCATACAAGCCAGAACTTAACCTTTTTCTAATTAATTCCGGATACTCTTCTCTTATAGCCACTGTTATTTGAAAAGCCTTCTTCTGCCATGGCGCATGAGGTATAGCTGGAACAATATAAGTTTTACTGTAAGAGTGATTCAAAAAACCTCTTTCCTCTTCAGAAAATGCAATAGCCTTCTCCCTAAAACCATAACATGTAACAACAACTTCTTTTCTTCCTGAGATAACCAATCCTTTTTTCCAGAATTAACAATCTGAAGCCTCTCCATTGTGATTCTACTAGTAGGTGTAAATTCAGGCGGAAACTTTGTTAAAGGAGTATCATAAGGATTCCTAGACAGCGCCCGCCTCTAAAAAGGAGGATTCAAATCCGGAATGGTACATTTACTAGTTAAACCTTGACAGCCACTGGTATATACTTGAAAGCTAAACAATGCTTGCTTATTCCTTCATTACTTAAAATCAACCCCTTTATAATATAACTACGGGTTACACCTAAATCCTGTTTTTGTCTTTTCTTTTTAATATAAGTATAACAAAATACATAATCAAAGAAATTTAAAAGCTTAGGTATAATACATTCTACTGTAGTATTCCCAAGACACCTATGAAGTACCGCTTTACGTATCCCTTCTTTCCGGACTGACTGGTCACTATCCGGGTTCCTCTCATCCTGGGAGATAGTAACACCTAAAATTCCAGCCCCTAATGAAAATGTTGGCGCCTTCCTGGCGGTTGCCCTATCTCGTCATCTGAGACTTCCTCAGAAAACTCTCTTTCTTTCTCTAATCACGCAGCTCCAGAGTACTTAGTTTCCCAGCCACCATCCTTAGGCGCTACTAAGACTGCTGTTACTGAAATACCATAATCACCCATAATCCTTATTCCAATAGTCTTATTTAAACCATAATTGATAGTTGCAGAATAATCCATTAAAAATGGCATGCCTAAAACTGGTTCAACTACACCCATTGGAACATAAAAATGTATATCCCTTGTCGCTCACACAACCCTAGTGCCTACATACTCCGCTACACCTATAACAGGTAACCTACCTTCACCAATTCCTGCGACAGTACCCTCAACATCTTTAACAGGAAGACCTAACTCCACCGCATCATCTACTGAAACCACGTTGATTTGTGAACCTGTATCCACTAACACTCTAATTTTCTTACCATTTACAGTGATTGTTAAATACCCTAAGAGTCCTGCATAATGTGGTGCCCTAGGTAATCCAACGATTGGCTGAAATGACTGCTCTCCAACATCAAACTCAGCGCAATTAGCAACTGTTTGCTTCCTGCACTTATCCACAATTCGGTTCACTACATCCGGCGCTACTGCTGTCAGAACCACTAATGGAACAGAAACTGTAGTCTTCAAACATTGCGCAACTAAATTCTCAGCTGCCTTAGGAAAATCAGAGTGAACTGGGCACTGCATCCTCCATTTAGGTTGAGTCATCTTTGTACCAGAATTTGCTCTTCCAGGTGGATTCTTTGTAGTATTGCGCCTTGTCTCTGGCATTCCTTCAACAGGTACCACTCTTTGCTGCACTACTTCTGACTCCTCTATCATCATTGTTTGATCTTCTACCTGATGATCCACAGCATAACAAACTGGTTCCATACCATACATTTCAACATCCTCCATAGGGGCAGGTGTATTCTCTCTAGTAGTATACCCTACTTCCTCCATATCCTCTGGATTCGCATACCTAGCACCAGCTCTTCTCAGACTACTAATTGTAAGTGGGGCCATTTTCTTGTGCTTTACTGCAAAAATCTCCAAATGTGCTGCAGTAAGTGGTGCTGCAACCACTCCTTTTTTACTTTAAAATCCAATACTGCGCAAGTAACTGCAAAATTGACTGACTTTGCATCCTTGCCTTTCTCTTTTGCTTCAGGCTCCTTGCCCTTACTAAACCTGCCCTCCATAGACTTTTTATTAATATGATCAATGACCATGGCTTCCATCCCTCTATCCTTGTCTTTGACAAGCTTAGTCCCATCTTCCAACATTAGCATAGTTCCATCCTCATAAACTACCCTCTCTTCTTAATCTTTTTGAAGAGCATTACACCTCATCCTAGTATGTCCCTCTTTATTACAATAGTAACATATCATAGTAGCAAAGTGCAACAGTTGAGGAGAACTCTTGGGCCTAAACAATTCTTTTGCTTTTGCTGCTTCATTTATTTTCTTCTTCAGCTCTTCAATCCTTGCCATAACTGAATCTGGCTCCTTAGTGAAAACTTTTACTTTAGGAGACAACATCTGTGGAGATGATTGCATGCCAGACGCATCTTTGTCCATTTCCTCGTTATTCAAAGTAACTCTAGATGTGCAACGCTCAAGTTGGCACAGCTTCATTTCCGCTTCCACTGACATTTCTACTTCTTCTAATCCAGGGTACTTATAATTACCGTCCCTCTTCTTGACTAGCTTTCCTTCATTATCCAAGCACCTCTTTGCCCAGTCTTCCACTTCTGGCACTAGCGCTTCACAAAACCAAGGTAAAGACGCATTAGCATCACTAAAATCTTCATTACTGACTAAATATTCTACCATTTGATCATAATCCTCTCTAAAACTTTTAAATTCCCTAGGGTCTCAAACACCCCCTTTAGCTTTAACCCTTTTTACCAAGACATCCAGATCCTTTATCGTATACTTAGTTTCCTCAGAAAATTTTGGCCATCTCTTGAGCATTTGTTCTTTTAGCACTGACCAATTACGCTCTTCATGCCCCTTTAAATCCTCTAAATCATCTTTTCACTCATTAGAGACAAATAAGAGCACTTGACACACCATATCATACTTGGTCACTCCATGCACTTCCACCACTTTTTCAAACCTTCGTAAGAACTTCTTGGTATTAATACCTGTAAAACACAAACTTTCATCTTTACATCTAATAATTGTAGTTACCGTTTGTGGCAACCACACCATCAAATTAGGTGTTTTAACCTTCTACTGACATCCCTTAGATGTAGTCACAGTAGAATCCATTTCTGAAATATGAAATCGAAAAAGAGATCAAAAAATAATAAACAAACACTTGGTAATTAAACCTGACTATATTCACAATACAGCCATACGCTATCCTCTGATAATGGCTATTGATCCACTTGTTTTAGACCCTATGACTCTTCCGCTGAAGCGCCGGCTTGATCTTGTCTTCTTGACAAAACCCTGAAAACTAAACAATCTAATCAAAATTCTAGTTACAATTAGGACACTGTTGGGACACCAATTGTAGAGAGTTCTAAAGTTCTAAGCAGTAGACAAAATGCGAGATGGGTTGGTTCTTCCTTTTGATTTCTAATAAGAAGTGCCTGCCACTCTTATTTTCAAAGACAGCGCAATAATGTGTAACACCAATATGTGATTAGAAAGTTTATAAGTTGAGAACTGAGTTTTTAAAAGTTCCAAAAAAACAAGTATTACTATCCAGATATTTCTATTCTTAACAAGCGCTAATATCCACAGCTACTCCCTCTTGAAGCACTTTCTTTGAATATGCCTTATTATAGAAATAAAATAACTCAAACAATAGTTAATCCTTTGAATCTATATACTCTCAAACGATTGATTGCATGAAATTCTAATATCTTTGACTTCCCAATTATTAACTACATTTATGTTAACTAACTATTTGTCCAATTTTCCTCTCTCTATTACTAGATGCGATACCCTCTTTATATTTTTCCAGCACTCTAAACACAGCTCCCTAGTGGATCTCCAGCGCTGACTCTAGCACTACATTAGTAAAACAGTAACTAATCTATTAGTAGACCATGTACACAGCTTGTAAGAAATAAAGCGCCAATTACATACCCTATCCTTACTAACACTAGTATTAACTTGTCTCACTCATGCTTGACACCTTGACATGCGCGCCCCTGAATGTACCTTTGTTTTTTTCAGCGCTACTTCCAAGTTTGACTTTTTCTAACGCTGATCCTAATTGCTTTGATTTTCAACTAGTTAACCTCCTATATCACCTGTTTCAGTAAGTTACCACACAAGCCTCGGTGCAGTATACTTCGCCCTTGAGCCTTTCCTTAAGCCATAATGCCTTTCTAAGTGCGTAATACACAATTATTGGAAAATACAAGTCCATATTGTTCAGCGCTTGTAGTCCTAAATGAATAACACACAATTTCCCTTTATGTGGCGCGTCCTGCTGAAAAATCCATGCACACAGACACTGAATCCTCTTCTGCACTTCTACTTCCCTTTTTCCTTGAAACACACAAACAGGCATTATATTTTAGCACTTCCTACTGCGCTATGAATCCCCTTTTCTCTTCCTGGACTATGTGAGCTGATTGGTCCAAAATCAAACTACCTGCAAGGCCCGTACCCCACCGCCATCTCCAACTTCATCTCTAATCCCCCCTTCTCAAGATACTTCACCCATACTTCCAGTTTCTCCTTTTTCTTTTTCCCAGACTTTATTTCCTGGATCCCAAAGTAAGCCTTTTAGTAATTATTTATCTATTCAATGCTAATCCCTACAATGCCTATTCCATCTTTTAGCTATTAACATTAACAACTCTGATGATGTAGGTCAAGTCCAAATGGACTATATAAATCATTATCCTAAATCTCATATATATCTTTTTCTTGACTTTACTGAAAATATAAAGAGAAATATTTTATCCTACTTCCAAGAAACTCACACCAATAATCATGAAGATTTAATGAAGAGAAGATTTTTGATGCAGAGTTTTGATGATGATGTAGAAAAATTTCAGAAAAATTATTTGGTTTAATCTTGTAGCTTAGTGCTTTTAATAAACATGAATCCTGTTCTTTTCTTCATATTAAATCGTTTTAAATCAATTTATTCATAAATTTTCATTTTAAAATAAAATCTATTTGCCTTGTGATGCTTCAAACTACTAAGAGCAAGGTTTGAATCCCTTCAGACTCCCCTATACCAGTCTCTACTCATACACATTAAGAGAGTAGGCTCCACACCTACTGAGCTGAATACTTAATTCCCTTCTCATCAAATGAGCCAAATACTCCTGCTTCCATTCTCTTTGATTGAGCCAAATACTTGATCCAATTCTCGCCATAAGGTACTCCAAGCTTTATACCATTTAGCCTATTCAAGGCACACTACTTTTCCAACTACCATATCCTCCTTCAAAAATTTCATTATCACAACATTCAAATAGACCACCTTTTAATAACTCATCTTCTAAATAATAATAATCACCATATTTTCACCATGTTTAGCACTATATTTTCATTCTTCATCCATAATATCATCATCCATCACCTCCACAATATTAACCACTTCATTTTCCAAATCAAACATACACCCTTTTCAATATTTGAGTACCGGTGATAAATTAAATAAATTGTTGATTGTTAATTTAATAGCCTTCATAAAAAACTTGCATTACCAGTTTAGATGTCTTGGTGGACAGTGATAAATTAAAATGAGTGCATAGAGTTGCATAAAATATTCCAGTTTAAGGTCATGGGGAACCCATCTTGTAAATCTCTTTCAAATTGTCCAAATAACAATTGAATTGCCAGTTTAATGTCATAGATGACAAAGAATGAGTGATTTACAAGTTTAGGGCCATAGTGGACCAAAGAATGATAAACTTGCCAGTTTAAGGTCATGGTGGACCAAACTTTTGATTGATTCCAACATCCCTTTCTATCCAGAGTCCATATCTTTCCACCAGTTTCATTTCTCCCAATTTTCAGGCCATTATTCAGTGTTTCCATCCAATTTTTTTAATTCTATCAAGATGACTACATCCAGCTATGTTGCTTCTCCTGATCAAGCTTGAAATTACTGCTGTTTCAACCATAAAGAATGTGTTTATACCTTCAACCCTAAGAACCACACCTATAACAGAGCTTGTTCTGCCTGCTTCATCAAGAAAAGAAAACACTCCAGCTTGAAATATAGTTCTCTTCCAATTCCTGCTACCTCTTTTGCCTCCTTCTGTAATCCCATTCCTAAACCATCAACTCCTCCTATTCCTTCTACTTCCAACAATCCAACACCATTTACCCTCTCTGCCTATCTAAACTTCTCTGCTGACCAAAACACACTGGGTCCAGCTGCTCCTTCTCTTCAATCTAGGCTTTCTTCTCATCCTCCCAGGACTCCAATCGCTCCAAGAGCCATGAGAAAAACTCCTTAAATTAAACTGTCCTTGGATCTTTCCTCTTCATCTTCTATCCATTCTCCTAGCCCCATAATAATTAACAAGCCCAAAAGATCTAGAACCAACAGCCTTCCTTCTTCTCCTATCTCCAAAAAATCCTCTAAAAGACCCAGATGTAATACCAATCCTCCTTCAAAAATTATCAACCCTTTCACATCTCTAATATCACCAATTTTTATTCCCAGTAAGACTTTTATACTTTATCTCGACAGTGTTGATAGCATTTACTATCACTTTTATTGTGATTAGATCATATTTATAAAGTTGACTCTTGCTCCATAATTCCAGTGTCCAATGCTTCACCCATTCATTGGTCAGCGTATGAGCTTCCTTTACCTGGTCCTAATTATCTCCAGGTCCCTATTCATCTAGTTGGACATCACCTTTCACCTAATTTCAATAATATTTTAACTTATTTTCACCATTATCCTCCTTCTGATCAAACTGAGGTATGGTTCAGAGAGCAAATTTTGAGGGATCAACTGAAAATAGCCAACTGGCTTCAAATTTCCCAATACCAACAAATTGTTTCAGCTATCTGGATAACACACAAATCAGCTCCAAATTCTTCAGATAGAGCTTCTTCCAAAAATTATTCTTCTTAAATTTTATTATTTCCTGTTAACTAGCCTTCCTGAATGGAATATAAAATGAAACATAAAAAAGAAGTATACACTAAAAAACTACTCTAATTTTAAATTTTATTTATTATTATTATTATTTTTTTTTCTGAAAGAAATGAAAATAATAATAAAAAGTTATAAATGATTGTAATGAAATAAAAATTTAAAATTCAATTAATTTTTTTTTTAAATTTTTAAAAGAATGATAAACGAATTTGAAATATAAAATTTAAAATTTAAAAGATGCCCTCCGGCCAATGGATGAGCCGTACCCTTGACGTCATACCCACATCCAAGTGCAACTTGATGTGGTTACACAATTTTTAGAAAATGAAAATACAAAATTAATAAATGAAAGTTTAGAAAAGAAATAAAATTTTATGATAATGATCACTGGGTGGGCTCCCTCCAATTTGTAAAAATGATTAGAGACCACCAGTGAGCATCACCCTTAACAATATTTTATATTATTATAAAAATTGAAATGAAAGAAAAACATATTTCATTATATAAAAATCTAACATAAAAAAATAACAAAAACAAAAATAAAAAAGAATCTTGAATCCAACAGTGGGAGCATTGTCTCTTTGTACGTTCCAGTTTATAGTCTTAGGGGACTTCCTATAGATCAAAAAAAGCCAGGATTCAACTAGAAACAGGGAAAAATTGGTAACAAAAATTGTGGGGTAATTGTGTATAGAGCAGCCAGCCCATCAATTACCCCCAAACTTGCCAATATTTAATTCAAAAGGTTCCCCTGTGAACACTTCTACCAAAAAAATTTTATCATTCCAACATATATCTTCTATATAATTTTTATTGCTTTTAAAAGTTTCAAGAATTTCAAATGAATGTCTTCATAAATTTTGTAATATTTTGTTAATGGTTTTGTTTCCCATACCATAATAGAACGACAGTAATATTTTTAATCAGAAAGTAGTTTATCCTCATTCTGGAGTTAAAATTTGACAAATTTTTATTTAATCAATTTTTTAGTTTATTCTCGTTTCAGAGCCTCACCTTCAAACAATTGTAGAAATAGTTTATGCTCATTTTGGAGTTTAGCTTGATAATGAATGATTATTTTTTGTTTCGTTTAGTTTATACTCATTGCGGAGTAAACTTTCAGCACTCCTGGTGCCCCTAGGATAAACCTGTTTAACTTGATTGGCCGCTACCCTCTTCTTTAAAAATACTCCATCCAATTCTTCCAAAACATATGAACTGCCAGACACCTGTTCTCTGACTTTATAAGGTCCATTCCACTTATCTGCAAATATCTTCCCCCACTGGCTTTCCGAACTCCTATTATACACCAAAACCATATTTCCAGTCTTCAAAGGTTTCCTGAGCTTGTGTGCTAATCTTTTATCCCATTACCTTACTGACTGATTTCTTATTTTAATCATTCTAGAATATGCTTTTTTCTAAGAATTATTCTTTCTTCTCCAGCTGCATCATTCTTGCACATAACAATTCTTCAGTAGTGTTAACAGTATCCCAATCTACTCTGAGATATGATTCAGCCTCTAAATCAACTGGTAAAACTGCTTTTTGTCCAAAACTAGTTCATAGGGTGAATATCCAGTTGTCTTTTTGGCAGTGATTCTGTCAGCAAATAATACTAAGGGTAAATAGTGCCTCCATTTTTCAGCACTTGTTTCACACATTTTAACTAATGCATCCTTTATAACTTGATACCCCCTTTCAACCATTCTTCAGCTTCAGGATAATAAGGGGTTTCTACCCTAACCTTCGATCCAACCTTTGATATAGCTTCCCTAAATTCTGCCCCAAATTCAGGTTCTTCATCAACCATTACCAATTTCATAAACCCATATCTATACACCCAATCTTTCAACAATAAATCTTCCACATTTTCGGCATTTAAATTAATAAGAGGAGCTGCCTCTACCCAAGCAGATAAATCATCTATGGCTACAATTAAATATTTATATCTCCCCTCTTTTATATGAACGGCATCCAAACTAACCCTACCAAAAAGAGTGTTTTCACCGGTTGCATGTCCAGGTTCTTTTGGCCTTAGATAACTCCTTCTTTGACATTCTTCACATGACTGAACCCATTTCTTAACAACCATCTTCATACCAGGCCATCAAAATCTATCAGTAATTTGTCTATATGTCTCGCCCATTCCCTATGACCAAGATCTTCATGCAGTGCTTTCATAACCAACTCTTGCCCTTTCTTTTGAGAAACTACTACTTAAGGATTTGGATACCTCCTTTTCATCAATCTTTGTCCAGATATTTAAAATGCTGGAGTCTTTCTTTTGATAGCCATCTAGTCATCATCATCACATTCCACTGGCCTTTCCAGATTCAACAAATATTTTACCAAAATATAATAAAACCCAGTCTGTCCCCAGACCTCATCTTTAAAATCCAATAAAATAACATCCAAGGGCACTTCCCTATCATGTATATCACCTGCACTTGCATGAGCCATAAGCTTCTTTGATTGAGTTTGATTGATAAACAAATAAAAATTTTCATCTTTAAATTTTGAAACTTATAATATCTTTTGAACCAAATTTTTATCAACCTCTTTACCACCCTTTTTAGTATCTTCTTCTTCATCATCATTCTCCATCCTCTCTTTGACCAAATTTTCTAAACTTCCAACATATACACCATTAACCAATTTATTACCATCCCATACTACCACATCATTATCATCTACATATACACTTTCATCTTCTTCTACCTCTTTTTTACCAAATTTATTCACACCAATTTCATTAATTTTATCAACATAAAAATAATTTTCCAGGTTATCCTCTTGGTGGAGGTCTTCATCACAATCATCTATACACAATAGTCCTGCAATTTTAACCTCATGGGGGAGGAATTCATCACAATCATCTATACACAATAGTCCTGCCAGTTTAACCTCATGGGGGAGGTATGGAAAGTCTTCAGCTCATTCAGTTCTGGCCTTGATTGTAGGTATATCTTCATCAAACTCTTCTGAGTCTGAATCATCTTCAGTGGGTGGTCTTCTTGACAAAGCATCTGGAATAGTAAAATTTTTGCCAGGCTTATGAACTAATTCAAAAGAAAAATGTTGATTAAATGCTACCCATCTAGTCATAGGTGCATTTGGTAAACTTGGGGAATTAATCATTTGAATTAAATATTTTGCATCCACTTGCAATTCAAAGTGTTGGCCCCACAAAACATTTTTAAGTTTCTTTAAAAAAGTTTCCACTCCACACAGTTCCAATTTCGGCTGAGAATATCTTGATTTGACTTTGGTGAATACCACAGATTCATACCTAACTGGCCTAATGTAACCAGCTTTATAAATCGGAGACAAAACTTCCCCAGAAGCAATCTGACTTGAGTCAACTGCTAAATAAATCCTACCAGAATCTTTTCCATAATCTATCTTTTGCAGGACTATATCTTTTCCCACAACCTTCTTCAGCTTCAAAAAACCCTTTCACACTCTTCATACCACTCCCAGTCTGCATCCTTTCTCTTCAAACTTCTCAAAAGAGCTTCCAATGAAGAAAATTCCTTGATAAACATTTGAACATAAACACATACGTCTAAAAACCCCTTAACTTTGGTCGTATTCATGGGTCTTGGCCAGGACTGAATTTTATTCACTTTATTCTTGGACATAATCCTACCTTCTCTACATACCACATGACCTAAAATCTCTAAAGCTGGCACAAAACATGAAAATTTTTAACCCAAAATAGCTAAAGCAGCTTTTTCAATTCTAAACAAGATCCTCTATAAAGTGATTTCATACTCCCAGATGAATTTTCGTATCCCTGGGTTCTCCTCCAACACTTCATTATTGTAATTGAAGGTCCTTTAATTCCTCCATTGTCAATAAATATTCCAGAATATTGAGGAATTTCATCTTGAAGAATCCAAGCCATCTGATCTTGATAAATGGAAACTGAATTTGTTGCTCCTTGAAGTAATCTTGTCAATTGTAATTTTCCTAGCGGTGTATCAAAAGTAGTGAGAGGCCTATAGTCTGGATGCAACTCTCTCTCATCATATCCCCCCATAATATCTCCTCAACCATAACACACTCTCCCAGAAAATGCTCCCACAAACTCCTCAGCACTAGTTGGTATACCAGCATCATTTATTGTAACCCTATCTAATTCCCTGAGATCATGACCTACTCTAAGTTTGCCATTTGGTTTCTTGATACAAAATACCATACTAGAATAACTTGATGATGATTTCTCATACAGTCCAGTGCAAATCCATTCTCTGACAACTTTGATATAAGCTTCTTTTAATGCAGCCAGAATTTGGATTGGTTTTTACTGCCATGGTTCATGACATAATACAAGAATCTTGTAAGGCTCCCCATAGGAATGCTTCTACACACCCCTCTACTCTTCTACAAAAGCAATGGCTTTCTCTCGCTTGACCATCACATCCAACAACAACTTCTTCTCTTCTCCAGAAAACCAACCATCAGGTCCAAAATTAACAACACCTAATCTATCAAAAGTGATTTTTGATGTTTCATAAAATTCAGGAAGATTCTTCACCAAGGGACATTCATAAGGATCTCTTGATAGCCTTGGTCTTTTCAAAGGTGGATTTAATTTAGTGGGTAGCGGTTCATTAATTGGTCAGATTTTATTTGCTACCTTCTTATATTTTGCTGCTTCTAAATCTACATAAGCTTGAGGTAAAATATTACTTTTTGTATCGCCATTAAAAATTTCATCAAAGGAATTCCCTTCTTTGTCAGAATCAGAATCAATATAAGTAGGAAAATATTTTATTTCATTTTTAAATTTAACCCTTTTCCCTTTTCCTTCATCTAATTTATCAACAAATTCTTTAACACCTTTAATTCCCTTATCCATCATAAAATCACCTGTAAAAAATTTTGGCAGTATATCCTCTTGCTGGAGGACCGGAATCAAATTATCAAAAAAATCATTTTGTTGTGTTTTAATTATACTAAGATTTTTTATAGAATTTTGATGGAATAATTGCAGTTTTACCTCTTGCTGGAGGTCAGAAAATAAACCATTCCAATTTTTATTCAACATAATATTTCGCATCTTCCCTCTTGATCCATTCTTGAACGTGATTGAAAAACTTGACAGAGAAGTGACACAAACCAAAAATTTGAAGACATAATAACAATTCAACGTATTATTAACAGAAAAAAATTGAGAATCCACTTGAATTATCTCTAATTGAGCTGACCTATTGCAATCCGGGATCTCATCCTGGCGAGAGATTGCAACATTAGAGTGATCAGCCCCTGCTACCCCAAAAAATGAGGGTCTCCAAAATTCACATCTAAAAATAATTCACCAGAAGCCGTCCGTTTAATACGCCGCTTCTTGGTGCATGCACAACATTGACACATAGTGGTCATCCCTGGCTGTGGCTCCCAACCTTCATCTCCTGGGGGTGCTAGACGCATATGAAGACTTCTCAAATTGTCCCCTGTAATCTTCAAACTAACTCCCATACCAGCTTGATAACCAATCCGGGCCTCAAAATCCATTAAAAAAGGACCACCAAGAACAGTTTTAACTGCCCCCCTGGCCACATAAAAGTGAACCTCACCAATAGATCCACCAATACCTAATTTGACATGCTCAGCTGTACCCATCAGCTCTGTTTCATGCCCTCCAATATCTCTGAGGTTTCCCCCAGTACCAGATTTAATAGGCAGGCCAATACTGGTAGCCTACTCAAAAGAAATAAGATTAATTTGTTACCCAGAATCAACCAGGGCCTTAACCTCTCTACCATTGAGAGCAACCATCAAATAACCTAAAGGTGCAGAAAAATGAGTTTCCACCTCCTCACCAAACTTCTCCTCATTTTCACATATATATTCCACCTCTCCTGTTGAAAATCTTCTCCTTGTAAGATGTCTCTTCTGCTTTTCTGCATGGGCTGGACTAATCATAAATAATTTGCCTAAGGATAAAGGAATTTGAAGTTGATTCAATCTTCCTAAAACCATTTCCATCACATTCTCTTATCCAGAAACAATGGGCCTCTCATATTGAGCCCTAGTTTTTTTTACCTTGGCCCTGGGCATCTCTTGGGGACCCAAATTTCCATCTTCACCCCCCATAATAAAATCTTCACTACTAATAGCCCTAGCTCCATCACCACCTACTTTCACTAATCCAGATCCATCACTGGTCCTCCTTACCCCTTCCATAGGAGTAGAAACACTAAAACTTGGTCTGGGGAAAGATGCTAAAGGTACATCCTCCTCAGAATCTGAATCTTTGTCCACAGGCATAAGCTCACCATTTAAATCCAACTTTCCAAAACTAGGAGGCTTCATATCAGCCATCCCCTTCTGCATATTATAAATTTTGTCCTTAGAGTAAGGTTTCTTTTCCAGCTTTTTAATATCTGTCTTTCCCGGTTTAGCCCTTAATTGGCTCTGTAGGCTACTTTTAGCTTTAGTAGAAGCTGCTCATATAGCAGCTTCAACATTGTATTCACCCGTCATACAACTTTCCTCTGCCCTAACTACAGAAGATAACTCCAAACCACCAAATGAAGTTGAGAATGTGGCCTTATTGACCTCTTTACCTTTTCCTTTATCTACCTTTTCCACATCTTTACCATCATCAACTTTACCACCTTTATCCTTTTCTTCATCATCACCAGGTAACTCTTCAAACCTGGTCCTTTTCCCCAAATACATATTCCTCCTAACAAAATCTGAGGGAGCTTGACCTTCACTGGGCTTTATGAAAGATCCATCAGGGTATTTATAAACCTTTCCATCAAATTTTACTCTTCCAGCATCCAAGTCCCTATCCAAAAAATAACATTGTCCTGCCTTGTGTCCCCTCCTATTACAATAAGAGCACACCCTGGACTTGCCATATCCACCTCTAAAACCATTCCAACAATTACCATTACCATTACCATTGCCAGAGAACTGGTTACCATTGCCAGAGAACTGGTTACCATTGCCAGAGAACAGGTTACAATTGCCATTAAATCCATAATTCTTCCTCTCATAACCTGTATATTGGTAAGAAGAAGAAGTTGAAGTTGAAGCCACAGGTGCTATATTGGCTTTTTGAGTCTCTTGAACAAATATCTTTAATTGTTTAGTTAAATACGCCAAGTGATCGACCATCTTGTTGTCTACATTTCCCTCAACTTTAGAAACATGCTGTCCCATCTGAGCCTTCTTGGCTTCATGAGCTTGAATCATAATACTGTTATTTTCAGCCAATACTTCACTAACCTTGATAACGTATTGAGTACAAGATTCTTGATATTTTTCCTATTCCATGAGTTTTAAGTAGCCTTTAATATTCTCCTTGATGATCTCCAAAGCCGGTAGTTTCTTTTCACCATTAGGCAGATCCTTCATCAAATTTTTCCTAGACAGTTCTTTTAAAACCTCCATCCTAATATCCCTACTAAAAGAACAGAATAGATCCTTGGCCTGATTTTAATGGCCCAATTCCTCCACCAAAATCAGATATTCCACCACTTCATCAAACTGTCCACATAACTTTTTTGAAGTCCACCATATTATAAACACCACCTTAAGCTTTCCAATCACTGACAATCTTATTGAGATCCACAATAGTATACCTGATACCCCATCTATCAACCATCTATTTTGACAACCTTATCCAATCAAACCTTTTATAACCCTCCATAGCAATGACCTCCTTTTCCACCTCTCTTTCAACAATAAAAAACCTGATCTGCTTTACCATATCCAGGTTAGTAGCTCCATCCACCAAAGCAGCAGCCTCATATCTTCTCAAAACCCATTTAACTTCTTTCCCATTAAACTTGGGCCCATCCCAATAAACAATCCTAGCTGATAGTGTCATAGGAAGAGACACACCAGATCCAGCAGCAGAAGACATCCTAATAGATTATATTAAAGATAAAGTGTTCCAATAAGTGAGCCTCTTACAGGCTAAGATAAATAAATCAATAAGAGTTTCAGAAAGATAGCCTCTTGCAGGCTAAAAGTCCAAGTATCAAGTAAGTTCTTTTAAAAGCTAGAGAAATTGAAACCCCACGTTGGGCGCCAAAATATGTAGGTAGACTCTTACAGTTGCCTTGCTGTAAGCAGAATCTGAAGGAGTTGGATAATCAGAGAAAACCCTGTCCCTCTAAATGAATTTGTGAGTTTTTTAGATTAATAAGCTTAAACGTCTACTTGATAATTATAAAGAATGAAACCCTGTCTAATTAATGCTTGTTAGGATGATTGAGTGGTTCTTCTGTGCAAAACAACTGAAATGCAACAATAAATTTACACCAGATACAATATTTTAAAAGAATGAAGTTTTGATGTTTTTAGATTTTAATAATTTTTGAAAACAGATACTTTAAATGAGTCCCTGGAGTTGACACCTTTCTAATGATACCCTATATGTTAATGTTTATGAGTTGTTGAGTAAAATATTTAAAGTGTTATGTAAAATTGTTATTTTATAAGGGTATTATAAATAATTAATTAGTTTGTTGGAAAAAGAAAAATATGAATAATGGTTGTTATAATCTGTTATATTATTGCATCCTTTCATGAATAATTTTGAGTCCATAGCCTTATATGCATAATAATCAGTCATGTGCCCTTTTTACCTCTGGAGTGCAGCCAGAGCTCTTCCGGAGCTTGTCCAGAGTTCATACGGAGCTTGTCCAGAGTTTGTACGGAGCTCGTACAGAGCTCATCCAGACCTCAGGACTCAATTTAGAACCTTAAATCTATAATAAAAAATCTAGAAAAATTAAAAATTATAGAGCTACTATGCCTGAACCTTCCCAACTATTTTCTGTAGTCTGCGCAGGTCTATTCACCCCGTGAAAAATTATCAAACTTAAGTAATTTTTGAAAATTGTAGATATTTTAATAAATCTTTAAGAATCAATAAAAAATATAAGAAAAATAGTAAAAATTCAGGGTAAATTCCCAAAGGTTCTTGAGCTTCTTGACTGTCATTAAATTCAATTTCGTGGCCATAAAAATCATATAACCTGTGAAATTAATAAATCTGACCAAACATTCATATCTTGACTTTTTCAACTTCATTTTTTGTTTAATAATAAAATATTTTCAATTAATCCGGCTTCCCTGATCACCGTAATATTCCCAATAAACATTTAAAATAGTCTTTTAGAGCCATACTAAGATTTGGAATACCACACTGTGTGTTTGGCACTTAATGCATGGAAATCATTTTTTGGCTTTTTCAACTCATTTTGTAGAGACTTAATTTCACCTTTTCCTGAATAATTTTCATCAATAAGGGGTTTCAATTCACTCAAGGCTTTATAAAGATTAATATTCTTATCTGAGATAGATCTATGGTCTCTCCTTATTTATTTTTGTTGGCTAAGGAAAATATTCAAGGTTTCTTTGATTTTAAAATAAGCTGTATCTTGTACAGAAGAACTTACTTTACAATTCAAGTGCAAATTATTTAATCTATCACTCTCATGTATTAACACATCTCTTAAATGTTTGTCTTTTACAACATTAAAATCAAGGGTATCTTTCAATGTTTCTTCATAAGTTTTCTCAATTAAAGTATAGACTTCAAGGGAAACAGAATCATTCTTAATTGCAAGAGAAGGATTAATTAAAGAAGTAGAAGCCAAATGTAAAGGTTCATCAAATTTTAATTTGCTAATTACATCATTGGGGCTACTCATTAAAGGAAGTTGTCTTTTTAAGGGTTTAACTGTTCTTTCACCAGGATCCACAATATTATCTGAAGAAGATTTGTTACTATACATACCAACATGTTTATCAAACAAATTACTTACCATGGCAAGGGAGGAAACTTCCCCTGTGCCTTCTTTCTTCTGCCTCCCTAATAAGGATGGGGCTGAGGAGATGGATGGTAGGTTGGTGTCCTGGATGGGCCAGGGTGTTGAGCTGTTGGTTGCTGAACATTCTGTTGGTAATTGTTCATAAATTAATCCCATTTCCACTGCTCCACCTGCAGAGTGCTTTGGTTTTGAGTGAAGGAGCTGGGTGCCTGATGGGGTGGAGGTTGAGGCTGAGACTAAGAGGCTGGGAAAGGAGGAGGTTGAGCCTGCTTGGTATTTAATAACTCCTGCAACTGTTTCAAGAGTGTGTCTACTCTTGAATTGTACTTCATACATTCTGCCTTCAGTTCTTTGATGTGACTGGACAGGTTTTTTACTTGTTGAGTTAGTGGTATCTTTTTTATTTTTATAACTTTGAGTGGATTTTCCTGATATATTAGAGGTTTTACTTCTTTCAGAGGTGTTTGGTGAGGGGGATTTTCCACTTCTCCTACCATTTCCATGTCCTGAAGGATTTTTGTCATCTGAATAATATTTGTAAGTTAATTTAGAAGAACCTACAGATTCAGTGTAAACATTCACTTTAATCTCATCCACATGCAAGTTATCCATGCTGTTATCCAAACTACTGGACATTGAAACTGTGAACATTTTAATGATTCAAATTTTTATTTTCAAAATAAAATAAAAATAATTGAATTTTTAACAAAACACAAAAAAAAAAAATTAAATTTTTATCCAAAGATCAATTAATTAACAAAAAATGTAATACAAATATATGTAATTACAATTGTTTATTAAGAAATAACAATAATTGTAATGGGACCCACCAACAAAGGTCTTATATGTCAACCAAAATAATAATACCAAAAATAATATATTGGAAATATTGGGACTAAGTACTGAGTACTATTATGGTCAACCAATAAATCAAAAATATTTTAATAAAATTAATCTAATAATTTATAAAAAATTAATGATCTTCTAGGACTAAGAGTATTACTCTATTATGGTCAACTAGAAATAATAATAAAAATTAAAAAAAATTGAACATTTACACTCAGTGAATCAGAAATTAAGCCACAATCACTGTTATTGCAATAAAAATTTAATAATATAAGTGAGAGGTGCAAAGGTTAACTTACTATAGTGATTGTGAAATCACATCAAAATGTTATATATTATTTAATTCAATATAAACCTAAAATATTGAACCCAAGTTTGAAACACGGTCGTGGCAAAAATTCTCTTTTTGGCTTGGGTGGTCTGTGCACAATGACATTTGTCACAAAGTCTTGTATTGTTGTCATTCATCATTTGGAAAGACACCCAATTATCAGCTGGTCGTCCTGAAGAAGGAAGAAAAGGGGAAGAGGAATAGATAAATGAAAAGAAAATAGATTCTTAAAATAATTGGTAGCTTAAGAAAATAAGAGATAAAAATAAGGAAATGTTACAACAATATTTGAGCAGTCACAAAACAGTGAAGTTCAATTGATAATATTTAAATCTTGTAAGTTATACAGCAATGCGCAGTTCTCAACTATAATTATTAATAGGCTTATAACAACCCTAAATAATTTATTCACTTTTAAATTTAGACTTATAATGCTAGTAAAAAATAAAATAAACATAATGTATTTAAAATTGTATTTGAATTGAGTGTATAATAAGTGATGTAGTTACAGGGTATTATCCAAAGCCTTTTATAGGCAAAGGATCTTCTGAAGCGCCACAAATAAGTAATTAAAAAGTAGTAATAAAGTTAAACAAGAATATAAAGGAATATAACTAAAATATAGAGATTAAGAGAAAAACATGAAACAATAAACTAAACCCGTGAGTAAGTAACCAGTTTTCTCACCATAAGTTCCCAAAACAATTAATTAAAATAATTAGTAACTAAGTAAGTCTGAAACATAAGAATAGTCAGTAAAATAATCCAAAACAGATATTACAGTGAGATATAAAGGGTTTCATTAAAACAAATAGAATTATTTTCACACAAAAAATCCATGTAATCAATTTAACCCAGTATCAAGCAAATTTAATTAATTTTTTAAAGTATGTAATTAATTCAATAACTAGTTTAAATGAAACAAATAATTAATTTAATGATATTTATATTTTAAAGTGAGAATTTTAATACCATTTAATTGAATAAGTGTTTTAATTTATTTAATAATTTTACTGACACAATTAAGGGTGAAAAAAGCTCCAAATATTATTGTTTAATAAGATATGTATGGCTTTATTCAATATATAATTTTAATTAATTAATTTAATTATATTATAAGTTAATTTTACACTTATAATTTATAATATATGTTTATAATTAATTAATTATTAATTTATATTTATTAAATACATAAATATGTGCCATAATTTATTGAATATATATCATGCTTAATTTAAATGTATGAATAATTTATATAATAATAAAATTAATATAATACTTATTATATATATTTAATAAAATAATTATATCATTTCATTATGCAATATAATATTAATTTATATACATAATAGGGGGTATAAATGTTCAGGGATCCGCAATTAGGGATCTGGAATTTTTTTTGCCCGGATCCAACATTATTAATTGCGGAAGATTCTTATCCATTATCCCTGGGGCTAGTGGATAAGGAATGCACGATAATACATTATCCTGCTTCTTATACCCCAATTTCCATTCCTAATTACTGATCCCAAACTCATCACATCCATGAGCAATTCACATGGTTTCAAATCACATATCCTAACCTTATGTCTTTCTGGAGCATAACACACCTACATTTCTGTTCTTAAGTCGTAAAATAAAATTTTTATCTGCACACCTCACTCAAAGATTGGTCCAAGTCACCACCACCACTCCTAAATTTGTCTAAGTCACTCACAACACTCAAACATTTGTCCAAGTCACTTGCACCACTCAGAAATGTGTCTAAGTCACTTGCAACACTCAAAAATCTGTTTGATTCACTCTCACCACTTGGAAATGAGTCTAAGTCACTTGCAACACTCAAAAATTTGTGTGATTCACTCTCACCACTCGGAAATTTGTCTAAGTTGATTGAAACACTTAAAAATTTGCATAAGTCACTTTTACCACTTGAAAAATTGGCTAAGCCCATATTTTTTAAATTTTTCTTGGAGGAAGTTGCCACTGAGAAAACCAAGGAGATGAAAGGCCAATGAGAGATAGGTGTATCAACTCCAGCAGAAATGAAAGTAAAAAAAAATGTTGTTGAGAGTCAGGGGTTAGGGTAGATGAGCAAAAAGACTTGACAAGGTAAGGAAGAATAGATGGCCAAGTTGCGGTTATGAAAAATTGAGTAGAAAAATGTCAGATAAGAGGTGAACATTTACACGTAAAGTGTCTAATAACCCAATTATTAGCAAAAAAAATTGCGGAATATAATTGGCGTATAAGGATTTTTATCCGCAATTAATTTAAT
The DNA here is from genome assembly GCA_030280995.1 of Hemileia vastatrix. Lineage (NCBI taxonomy): Eukaryota > Fungi > Basidiomycota > Pucciniomycetes > Pucciniales > Zaghouaniaceae > Hemileia > Hemileia vastatrix. The sequence goes on along the minus strand of JASXTE010000001.1, from coordinate 24,258,824 downwards.
TGCCGATCCCTGAACATTGATACCCCCTAATAAGCATAATTTTACACCCTCTTTTAGTTCCAGTAAATTGACATAAAATTTACTGGGCTCCTGGTATAGCCTGGCTGATAAGTAGTAATAAATGCATGATACATGTATTTACCATAGTTTTTTTTGAAAGATCAAAAATAGATGTGAATTTAAAAACTTTAAGTAAATAAACATTTATTAAAAAATCTGATACAATCTAATGAAATCTAAAACTTCAATTAATCGAATCCATCCAAAAAAACTCAAAGCCAGAATTCATATGATAAATTTTAAACTTACTCGTTGAGTGTAGATGGAGAGTAAAAGTATACAAAAGCTTAAAAATTTTTACCTGAAGCTCCCACAAGTCTTCTATACATTTAAACTCACTAAATTGATTTGAAGATTTCAATATTGTCCAATTTTTGCATAAATCCTTTTTTATTATAAATTAAAATAATCTTACATACATTGTAAGAATAATTTTCTTTTTCAACAAGTTAAGTCCATTTTTTCATGAAATGGGTTGCATGATATTTTTTTTAGTAGGCTTAAATATTTAATGCTTGAGAAAAAATATTTATCTTTAAGCTAAAAGCTTAATATACATTTAGTTAATATTAAAGAGAACTTTTTGATTAAAAATTACAAGTCAATTCAACAAATCACAAATAATTTACATCAATTTTTTCACCTCTTCATATTAAATGTTTGATTTTTCTCTTCATTTCACTAGTTTTACCTTTTAAATTAAAAAAAAAATTAATTTTAATTTTTTTTAAATGATTATAAAATGAAATAAATTTTATTCTCACTATAAATTTCAATATAATTCCCATTTTTTGACACTATTTTCTTATTTTTTACTTAACAACAATTCTTCTTCATTTATAATGCTCATTTGAATTTTCCCCTTTTTTGCTTTTCATAAAATGAACCATCTTTTTAAATATACTCCCATTCATCTTAATTTTTTTTAATTATTAGAATTGAGTAAATGTTCCCCTTTAATATTTTAACTGTGTTAGTTTATCTCATATTTTATGTAATAAGCATCATGATGCCATAAATTAAGGGTCTTGCTTTTCTTAATGTTTATGAGATTTTTGTAATTAATATTCATTTTCATCTATTAATCATTTTGCTTTATTTGTACTAGCAGTCAAGTTTGCATTAGTTTTATCAAGATTTTTAAATTACTTAAGACTGCAAAATTTGATTTAAAGATGATTAAAATTGAGAAAAAATAGAAAAAAATTACATTTTTGACACTTTCATTACCCTTTTATAGCTACCTGATCATATTAAAAATATTTGTCACATATTCACTTTTCAATTATCATTAAAATTGCATTATTGAATTATTCATCTGATATTTTATTTTTTGAGAACATAAAGATTTTGCTTAGTATGACAATTAATTATATTTTAGAGAAAATCTTATTAATCGTTGAAACATACAATATTGATAAAATTTTGTAAGAAAAATTATTTAAGTTTAAAAATAAATCAAATAAAATTCTTATTTTTTTGTTGTAGTAAAGTTAAAATCTAAAAGTGATGATTTACTTGCTATTTTTACATGTTTTGTGCAGATATTTTCATTTTATTATTTATAGTTGTTTGATATGTATCTAAAATTAGGAAGAATTATTCATTTACTGGAAAAGGTAAAGATAAGTTGTGAGTTAGCATGATTTAGCAATGAGTTTTATTTTGATAAATTTAAAATGGAGTTTTATATTATTATATGCTTCTGAAGCATATGAAAACCAAAATTATTTTCAAATAATTTAAATGAAACTTAGTTGGATTGGGTATGTTGAAGCTTCATTTTATTTAGAACCCTAAAAAGTGTTCATTATTCTTTTGAAAGAATTTACACATGAAGAAACTACATGTTTTATAAGTTTGAAAATCAATGAGAAAGTTTGATTTAACATTAGCCAATCTATATTAATAAAGTACTTATTTGAGATAAATATATTAAGAGAAGCTGGATTACATAATGATTCTTCCAAAAATTTGAATTTATGTAAAATAAATTGAATGCCTAAAAATCCATTTTTGAAAAATAAGAAGAAATGCATCATTATTAAGCATCATATTCTACATGATAATATTAACATATAAAGTTTTATTAAACTAATCATACATTATATGAGTGACTGAAATTCACTATGTGGAAAAATTATTGCATCCAATTGTTTTAAAGATTCTTTGAAGTGACTTGTTGATAACCTAAAGAATTAATTTTAAGAGTTACAGATTTATGATATTGATTTTTTTAAAAGAATTGAATCATTGAACCCTATACAAAGATTATAAATATTTTTTTAAAGTTTGACCTTTTCTGTGTTCTGATGCCATAAATTGACTTACATGAATTTTTTAAACAAGAATAAGATTTCATTAAATTTCAATTGACTTTTCTGGTTAAATAATTTACTTTTATCTGAAAGTGATTTGTGTCACTATTTATTGAACAAAAATTTCAAATCATTCTTAATCAGAGGCATATTAGTTTCTGACTTGTATTCAATCTCTTTCTATTAGTGAATAAAATAAAAATCCTCTAAAAAGATTAAACATTTTTAAATATTTATTGTAAATGATTAAATGAGAAGATTTAATATATTCAATAAATGTTCTTACTTTCAAGCTAGAAAAATGATAGGTATCTAAATTGTGAAGCACAGTAGCTTTAAAAAATGTTGTTCTTTCTTATCAAAGGAAAAATTTAAAATTTAAAAATTTCTCTGTCACATTCATATAATGTAATAGTGATTTGATGTATTTTCCCTAATTTAATTACTGAGTATTTTTAACCCTATATTGTATGTCCATCAAGTTGAAATTTGAAATATTAAAGGATTTTGAATGGATTTAAATTAAAGAATAGTTAGTAGATTAAAAAAATCTGTACCCCTAGAGGTTATAGAAAACTGAAAAAGAAAAAATGTATACAGGGGTCACCTTTAAAAAAATTTTATTAAATTATTTTGTTACTTAATATTTTTGTTTTTCAAGTAGCACCCAAACAGTAGTGACAGAGGATATGAGAGATTTTCTTATAATACATTTTCAATAATTGGAGACATAGGCGAAGATGTGTTTTTTCTATTATTAAAAAAACCTGTATATTTTTTCAAAAAATATCTTATAAAGACTTTTTTAAAATTTATTTTCAATAACATTATGACTTTGTAATAGTTGTAAAATTTTTTACCACATAGAAAATATGTCTCATAAATTTCAATAATAGAATGTAGAGATACTCAGGGAATCCTTTTTAAGGAATGGGAAGGAATCACGCTAAAAAAAAAATACATTGCACTCAAAAAAAAGGAAAAAATATAATTTTACAAATATCTAAATACAATAATTTTATGTGCTAATTTCTTTACTTACAGAAAAAAAGGGTGAATATGGCTGAAAAATATTCCAATGATTAAGAAAATATAATGAAACAACTTTAGCAATTTTAGAAGGACTAGGAGTGTCAAAATTTAGTGGAAAAGGGCCAGTTGAGTCCATAAGTGGCTGTAGGATAGAAAAAATATAACGATTAAGATTTTTCCAAATTATTTCTTCATCTTTATACATTTTCTTACTCTTGTTTCTCAGAAATCCAATTTTTGTTATGAATTCCAAGCATTCTGACACTTTAAACTGCCGATAGTCCTGCAATGATAAAAATAGACCACAAACTCCATCAAGTAAGTAAAAAGCAAATGATTGAAACTTGTGGTTCCCAATACTTTGTATTCATCTTCTAAATATATTGGTTTTGGCTCTTGTCATATTTTTTAATATCAGAGTTTTTCTTTTTTTTATTTAACTGTTGTTGCTTCTTGATTGTGGCATTAGTCAAGCTAGCATGAGCTACTTGAGATTTAATGATTATAATCAAAATAATTACATCAATGAATATATTTAAGAGTTGAAGTAGTGGCATCATCAAAAAACTTGTATTGATTGATTGCAGTGGCAAGCCTTCTGAAACTCTGAGAACCTTACTTTTCAGATGTGTAACAACACACAATATTTGTGGGGGGGACTTGCTAGCAAGTCCTCAACTTGAAGTCAAATGGAAAACAGATGGAACTCAGACTGAACCTATAATTAACTGATACTGAGCTTTACTTTTAACTCATATTGAGCTCTTAACCAAGGATGAATGATACTGTTCTGAAATAATATTTTCCCAACCTTTTCACTACTCCATATACCCTTCCTCATCCCTCTTTCCAGCCTCCCCAATCCTTGTAGCCCCATTCCTCCCCTTTACCTCGCCTCCACAATCCTTGAACCTCAATTTCCTCCCTTTTAACTCAGTCCCTTTTTCTGTGTATAAAAAGAAAGTGTTAGGGAGAAATGGGGAGGTAAGTGAACTGGAAGGAGAGGAGTGGAGAGGGGTAGAGAGGCATGGAGAGGGAGAGGAAAAGGTGGATAGGGGTTGAAAATGATGACAAAGGGAGTGAAAAATTTGGGGAGAGAGATGAGGTGAGGATAAAGAAATATTTCAAAGGGAAAAGAGGGGGTATTCTTGAGAGGGAGTAAAAAAAGACAATAAAAGAAGATATTAATACAAAATAAATATACAAAAAATATAAAATATATAAAATATGTTACAAAGAGTGGGCACAGAAATTCCTTGAATCCTAAAAATCCACAACTTCTATATTGTTATTCTCTTCATTTACTTAAATCAAATAAAAATCAACATTTTAATATTTTGAAAATTTTGAAGAAGAGGTGAAATTTATTTTAATAAATATTAGTATGAAATTTTTTTTATTTAATAGTGAAATATAGTGTGTCAATTGAATTTGAAAATTATATGTCTAAGTAAAGTCTTTGTAACATCATTTTTAAGATTTTTGCACCTTCTTTAGATATTTTAATGATCTATAATATTCAATATTATCTAGTCATAAAATAAGTATATAATATTTTCAATTCTTGAAAATAATACAATAAATAATATAAATGCACAAAATAACCTTTCATGAACAAATTTAAATATTTCGAATTGTAGTTTCTCCATTTATTTCTGGCCAAAGAAACTTATATAATAATGTCAGATGGTATCTTGCTGGATCCACAAATTGGTGTTCTTTTTTTAAAATTGCAAAGAAACTGCTTAAATAGTTTAAAATATGTATTTTTCAGATTAATTTGAGTGTGGTTTTCACTGTATTAAAATTTCTATAAAAAAATCTCATTCTTTATATCTCAAGATTTTTTCAAAGTATTATTACCTATGCTTCATTAAATGTTCAAGTTGTATTCATATTTAGTTCACCAGAATGTCAATATTTCTTCTTGTTGGTTTCATCACTAATTCAATGTTGGCTCAAAAAGATATGAATTAGGGTTCAAGGTTGCAGAATTGCTAGCAAGTCCACCCCCAATATTGTGTGGTGTAAGGTGGTCTATAGTTTGAAGACCTCATTTGATAGGACAATCTAGATTCAGGCATGATTCAGGAGTTTTGATTATAAACTCTTGTGATGTTAGGTAGAGTGAAGATGCAACCAGGGACACCCAGATGTGATGCTGGTGAATAGTGGGGCTTACTAATTAAAACCATTTGTAGAATTGATGATTCAGGGTGTGAAGTCATCTTTGAAGCAGAAAGATTGTTTCATTTGGTTGATTTGCATTGTACAATTCTTCAAGTTTTTCAAAACATATATTATCAACCACCCACATCTGAAAAGGGTTAAAATTGAGAAATTTCAAAGCTGAATGAAAAAAGGAAAGTAATTAGTAAGAAAAGAAATAGAAAATCAAAGAAACTGAAATAAATGGATACAATCAGAGTTTATTATTTTTTGCAAGCCAAACATTTTGAGACAATTTTTTCCATAAGAACATCAAATTTGGCATAGTAGTATCATGCTCTTCAAGGGAAACTTATTTTCCCACATTTAATAAGATCTTGATGTCTTTCTCAGCCTTAAGTATCTTATTTTCAGTAATTTTACCATCAAAAATTTATTTAGCTCTGCTATTTTATTCTGCAATTTCAGATTGTAGATCATTGTAGGAGTGTAAGGAAGTGATTGAGTAGGTAAAGTAGCTGACTATTTATTAGATAAGATACCTTTTGTAATCAAAATATTGACCTCAGAAGATGATTGAGCAAGGGATTGAGTATTTTGAAATGAAGTTGAAGGTGTCTTCTGTAATTTTGTATCAGAATCACTTTCTTCATCTACTGATTCCTGAGCCTGAGAAGAAGGAGGATTGATAATTTTTTCTTCACGTTTCGGCTCATAAGTTGATATTTCTTCATCAAAATTGTTATCTTCTTCAGCTTTTTCATCATTTTCTTGAGAGGATGTTTCATTATTATTGGATTCAGAGGAGGAATGACGTCTTTTAGAACTTGAATGATAGATAAAAAAATTATACTTAATTATAAAAAAAAGAATTAACTTGAAGTTAGCATTGAAGTAAAAAAAAACAAGAAATATGATATCTTTACAAAAAAAAACTTACTTTTTAGAAAAATTTTGGGTGGCTTGTTTAGAATTTTGAGATTCCTGCTGAGATTAATCTTTGAGAGGAGGTTAAGTAGCCTGGAAAAAAGCTGAGCACTTGTACAATTTAACCCGTTTATATTGTCAAAGAGTTTGTTGATTTTGGACACCAGATGCTGAACCTTCAACTTGGGGATGAACTTTGTCATTGTAATTTTCATCATCATCTTTGATGACAAATACTTGGTCAGGTGGAATTACACCTTTTTTGTAGGCTGAATTTTTCTAACTTTTAATTAGAAAAGATCAATAACCATTTCAATTAAAAATATATATATATTTCAGTTTAATACTTACATTTTTCAAGATCAATAATACACTCCAGCACCTTATTGTAAGCGTTCAAAATAAAAGAGGACTTGGCCTCTTGCTAAGGATTGACACAAATTCTTGTGTCTTGTATTTATCAAATTCAAGTATTTCTCCATACTGAGCTCGAGTGAGCTTTGTCCTTTCACCTGAAATAGAAGGAAGGTTTGGAGATTCCCCATGAGGTGGCTTTTTTTCTAGTTGAAATTGCTTGAATTGGGGAAGTGAATGAGATTTTGACAAAAAGAAAGTTGGAGCTAATAGATCACAGATTTTAAGAAAGATAAATAATTAGTAACTTAATATAACAAATAGAGATAGAGAGAGAAAATTTACAGATGGGAGGTGTTGGGTTTCTATTACTAGACATTTTGACTGGTTATTCAAGAAATTTTTCATTGATGAGAAAAATGGTATGAATCAAGTTTTGAGAAAATTAATGATTATATTTAGATTATCTAAAAAATATATTATATTTTGATTAATAATCAATTAGGTAAATTGAAAAGAAGTAAAAAAGTAAAGATTTATGGGACAGAAACATAGGATTAATATATCAATGGAAACAGATTTTTTCTTGAGTATGTTTCAAAATGCGATAAGCTAAGAAGGGAGGGGGTCATCGATCCAATGATACTTCAAGGGTTAATAACAGATTAAAGGAAACTAAATATACTTTCAAAGGGCACTTTTACATGAAAAGCAACAAAAATAAAAAATTTAACATTAAAAAATTAATATTGGGAGATACTTTAATTTGTAAATTGTATTTTTTGCTATATACAAACATATTTGCATATATTGTTAGTATGATAAGAAAAAGAGAGTATTTTCCTTTGTTGTTTTGGGATCTGTTCCAAACTAAAACAAAGGCAAATACTTACAAATAAAAATATCAATATATAATGTAAAACAGAAAATGATAAACAAAGACTTAATTTAACCAAATGTTGGGATAATATCTATATATCATGTGACAGGAGCAGGTTTGGGCCACTCAGTCACACTGCGGCAGAAACTTGGACTAAACTTAAGTATAACAAGATATGTAAAATAATCCGAAATTTTTAATCTTTACTTGACTTGCTCTATGAATAATGTATAAAACTTAATAGAATGCAAATATTTTATAATTATATCTTATAGTATGTTCTGACAAATGATGCAAAGTGTCCTTCCAAACAAATGTCTGACACTCAGAAGGACATGTTCATAATACATATCAAACATGTCTTATATATATACAAATGCATGTTGTATTTATTATCAAAGTGTCCTTCTGAGCATTGGACCATGGTTCAGGAGGACACTTGAGGTAATCTGAATGTCATAAGGTATTTTAATGGAATTGGAATTTGATTTTTGGTGAGCCATAAAAGTGAAGTTGCCCCAGAATCAGTGAAAATTGTCCTCCTGAACAATGGTCCAATGATCAGAGGGACACTTTGATAATGCATATAGAAATGTAACATATATATAAAAGTGCATATTTTATTCATTATCAAAGTTTTCTTCTAAGAATCTGACCGTTGATCAGAAGGACACTTTGAGAACTGTATAAAAGGAGGGATGGAAGCATCCTTATTATAAGTTTACATATTGATTTTTGATTAGCCATAAAAGTGAATTTGTTCCAGACTGTCACCGGATGACCTACACACAAGGTCGAGGGTGTTCCTGGAATTGAGATGAGGAGAGTAGTTTAGAAACTTCTTTGAATCACAGAGGAAATGTTTGAGGAAGGGATTCAAAGATGACTCAAAGGAAGAGCTACTTCCTTGAGATATGTTCGATAAGAATTTTAATATAATTTAAAGGTAATATTAATATTCTTAAGATCTCACAAAGGGTTGAAAACTCAATAATCAAAGATTTAGGATTTAGAAATGATTACTGAGAAAAATAAGGAAAGATACAATAATAATGATTTAACCTAAAGTTTCCACCACTATTAACTATATATATGTTTTATAATTTAATTCTAAAGAAAATCAAGCCAAAATCCAACCCCTTTTATATCCTTTACTCCTCCTTGCATCAACCTCATACCCATCCCTCATTCTGCACACCACAGACACCAAAATCACACCAGTTACACCAAGACCCTCTTCACTAACATCTGTTAACCCTTTAATCCTCCACTTAAACATTCTGTCCATGCTCACTACCCCTTTTTAATAACTCAAAGATACTTTAATAAACCTTTTTAGCAGACTATTACATTGACTATTGCGCTGTGCATCGCTTATTGAGGAAAAAGACTAAGACACACTATTGAGAGATTGACTAATTTAGATTTAGAGTTTAGACTAGCGTGGTTGAATAATGAGTACACAAAGGAAAGTCGCAGTTGCTATGTAGAATTGCTTTCTGCGCTTCGAGTATGGATTTAGACCTCTGTTTTATTGATTTAATGAGCTGATTTTGCCTCGAGTTTCACATGGCGCGTGACAGATGCCTGGGTATAAAAACGTGAGCTCCGTTGAAAGTGAGACATACTTTCCCATACTACTTTCTCTCCCTCTTGATTTTAATTATTTTATACTTTATTATGTCGACTTTTCCTACCCCAACTCCCACACCTCCACATCCTAAAGCAGATGGTGGAATCATTACCCGGCAGTATTTTCAAGCATTCAAAGCCTGTAAATCAATGGAGTAATTCTGCTCTTAAAGCCAGGAGACACGAGGTCCTTGCCAGAAATGCGAGTTTTGCGGCTGGAGACGGGTGGTGTGTTATGCCTTGTCAAAAAATACTGACATTGAGCATCGATTTACAAAAAACAAATATTGGATAATACCGCAGACCAAAGAGGTGTTCAAAGATATTTGGAATGTATCTGTCAGTGGGAGTGACTGAGGAGGTTGAAGATACCATGGCAAGCTGGGTAACCCAGGCCACAAGTAAAAAATGAGGGGTCAAAGAAGAGATTAATGAATTAGTTGAAGAGGATGAGGATGAAACCCTATTTCAAGATGGACACCGAAGAAGCGGCGGATGGTGATTGAGGATGATGAAGAGGAGAAGGAAGTGACGGCGGAAGTCACCCCAAAGTTATTCTTAGAATCTGACCATTGTTTGAAGTAAGTCTGTTCTTCTTTTATTTTAAAAATTTTTGTTACTGATGACCTATGTTTTAGAATTCATATGTCATCACGGAGTCTCCAATTAAGGAAGATGCGCCATTGCTGCCAGTTGAGGCAAATCAACCAGTGGTTGATTTGAGGGAGGACAACGAAGAGACTCTCAACCAGGTATGGTCGAAGAAACCTCGGCAAGGTTGACAAACTTGATTCATCAAAGATTTAAGCGGTGAGGTTGATAAGATTGTCAATTCTGCCTCCTTCAACATGGCCAAAGAATTACTAGAGATTGGGGAAGTGGTACCAATAGGGGAGGAGGATATATTTGAGAAATGTAGGAAGGAAATAAGAGTGGTTTTGGAGAAAATGAAGAAGTTGGTTTGGGAGAAAATACAGGAGAAAATTTGAAATGGAAGGGAAAAGAAAGGAAAGAAAGAGGGAAGGGAAAAAGTAGAAAGCAATTTGTGTATTTATTTATTTATTTATTTATTTTGTTGTTTTAATTGAAAAGTTTGATATATATTTTATAAGATTTTGAGAAAAGAAAAGAAAAAAAAGGAAGAAAGAAAAGATTTGAATAAAATTTTGTTTTAAATTTTGAAAGAAGAAAAGGAAAGAATGTTTAACTGAAGGAATTTTAGTTTTAAGTTTTGAAAAAAGAAAAATATAAGTTAAGTAAGAAAAAGAAATAGTTGATTGAAAACAATTTTGTTTGAGATGAAAATTTTAATGAGAGAAAAAAAAATGTAATTCATGAAAGTTTATTTATTGAAGTTTTGTTATTAAAGTTTTGAGGAATTTTGGTTATTTAAAAAGAAAAAAGAAAAATAGTTTTTTTTTAAAAAAAAAGAATTTAAAAGAAAGAGGTAATTTTTTCGAAGAAATTTAAAAAAGAGATTTAAAGTTTGAAGTGAAGTTTGAGAAAGATTTTCGTATTGAGTTCATGAAAAATTTTGATAGTTCGAAGAAAAAGAAATAATGGAAAAGAAGAAAAGTTTGAAAAGAGAAAAGAAAGAAAATTAAAGGAATTGTTGATTTTTAAGATTTTAATTTTTTAACTTTTTACTTTTATAATTTAATTTAATTTATTTATTTATTTTTAAAGAAGGTTGAAAAAAAAACTTTTGAGAAGAAGAAAGAAGAAAAGAAAAAAAACAGAGTAAGGATTTTAGAAGAGAAGAAGTTTTAGAATTTTAAGAAAAGAAAAAGAAAAGAGAAAGAAGAGAAAAAATAAAAGAGAGTTCTAAGGTTTTGGTCTTAAAGGATATTTAAGATGAAAAGATTTTAGAAGTTCAGGGGCGTTAGAAACATTAATGGCTGGTTCCCAAGATGTTTTGTCTGAGTCATCGAGGAAGCCTTCCCATTCCACAAGGTATTGAAGTTTCCCCTTGTGCATTCTTGAATCAAGGATACGTCTTACTTCCCACTCTAGATGGTCTTTTACTTTGACCGGTATGGTAAGGTAAACTCTTACAGTCGCCTTGCTGTAAGCAGAATCCGGAGGAGATATGTGGATTTAGCTGAAAACCCCGTCCTTCCAATAAAGATAACAAAGTAGGTGTTCTAAATCACTAAGCTAACCAATCTACTTGGATCTGATTTATAAAATAATGAAACTCTAAAATATTTAACGCTTATTGAGATTTAAAGAAAGTGGCTGTTGATAAAAGAAATACTGATGACAACAATTAAGGTGTACCAGTGAAAGATCTGTAAAGATTGACTTTTATGTTTTTATAATAATTTGAATTTTTATGAGACAGCAATAATCAAGTCCCAGTGACGAAGACCTTTCTAAAGATACCCTGTATGAAGTGTTATTTAAACTGTTGAATAGTATTTCTAAAATATTAAATATAAAAATATAAATTTATAAGGGTATTACAAATTTATTTAAATTTGTTGAGTAATAAAAAATGAGACCGTGGTGGTTAATGATTAAGCTGTATGATGTGTTCCCCCCTCAATTTCGAGTTTGAGAAGCGCTTAAGTATTCCTAGTCACGTGCCTAAGTTTTCCCCTCCAGAGCTCTTCCAGAGTCAATCCGGAGCCCGTACGGAGTCCGTACGGAGTCCGTACGGAGTCCCTCCGGACTTCCGGACTCAATTTAGAACCTTAAAACTATAATAAAAAATCTAGAAAAATTACACATAATAGAGCTACTTCCCCTTTACATACCAAACTAATTTTCGTAGTCTGCGCAGCTCTAATTACCCCGTGAAAATTCATCAAAGTTAAGTAATTTTTGAAAACGTAAATATTTCCATAAAACTTTAAAATTCATTTAAAAATATAAGAAAAATAGTAAAAATTCTGGGAAAATTTCCCAAGGTTCTTGAGTGACTCGACTTAATACTTATAAATTTTTCAGACTGTAAAAATAAGTTTTCTCCGTAAAATAAATTGTTTTCGTGTAGGCATTCGCTCGTGACCAATTTCTTCATATTTAAAACTCCAATAAATTAAATAAAACCCTTTTATATAAAAAAAATAATAACACCAATCTTGTACGCCATAATAACTCCATTTACATACTTAGGTGCCATACTAAACTTTAGGCTACCACATCCTTTCTCCAATCGAGAATGTCCCCATTCTTATAACCTTGCATAAGTGGTTGAACACAATATTCATCTTTAACCTTCAACCACCATCTTCTTTAATCAACTATAAAATTCATCTTTATCAATATGTCTTCCAAAGAACTTGTCGCTCCATGTGAACTCTGCGCTCGATACCAGGTACCTTGTTTAATGTCCAACCCTAATCTTCCTGGCAGAACAGCTTGCGACTTATGCCGTGTGAAAAAAGTCAAATGCAACCGGCCAATAGTTCCTTCTAAAACAAACGTATATTTAGGACCAGCAGCTCTCCCTGATCCCTCAACTTCTAAAAAGCGATCCAAAATTCCTGTCTTCTTAAAACGAATAAGATCAAAAACAGCTTCAAAAGTTCAATCTTCATCAACGGATCCCGGCCTAATTTTGCCTTCACAAGATCCTAATCCTATAACGCCAGTACCCCCAACTAACTTTGCTGAGACTATGTTTCCTGGCTCTAAATGTAAGACCCTATTTATCTTACTAAAAAAACTTTTAATCAAAATTGACCAAACCTATAACTTAATAACATATTTGAACTTCTAGCTGTCGAAATAACCAACACTGATGATGTTGGTAGAGTGATGACGGACTATATCAATCATTACCCAAATTTTCATCGCTATCTTTTTCTTGACTTTACTAACGAGTTGAAACGAAAAATGCTGGCCTATTTTCAAGAAACTCCAGCTAATAACCATGAAGACCTCATGAAAAGAAGAATTTTAATGCAAAGCTTTGATAATGATGTTGAACAATTTCAAAGAAATTATCTTTTCTAACAGTATAACTTGATAAAATTTTGTTTTTGCTTGGTCTTCTTAAACTTTCAACATAAAAGATGTTTTCTTTCTTCTCTGGCTTGATATAACATAAAATAAAATAATATAAATCTTGTGATGATTCCACTACTGAGAGCAAGGTTTGAATCCCTTCAGACTCCCATATACCAGTCTTCCTTCTTGTCACAGCATTGAGAGAGTGGATCTTCCTATGAGCCGAATACTCCTGATTCCAACCTCATAGGGCCCCCCACTGAGCCGAATTCTATGATTCCAATCTCGCCATAAGGTCCTCCAAGCTTCACACCAAAAGAAATGGCCTAACTATGAGGTACTAAAAAAATCATTCCCTAAAATCCAACTACCATCCTAACTTCTGATTCCTTCATCACAATTTTCAAACTTTGCTATACAGCAAACCCATAAAATACTTTTGCCAGGCTTCCAATAATAATTTTAACTTTAGACCATGTTAAAGCGCCACAAATTTCACCTAATTAACCATTATGCTTTCCTTAGCATCATCACTACCTAAAGTTTTAACCTCCTAAAGCTATCAGCACCCAATTCCAGAAATGATTGAATAACCAGTTTAGAGTCTTAGTGGACAGTGATAAATTAAAAGATTGAATTGAGTTATCCAAACAAGATTGACATTCCAGTTTAAAGTCTTGGTGGACCAAACATATAATCATTTACCAGTTTTTGGTCTTGGTGGACCAAAGATTGTTTAGGTGCATAAATAACTTGAAATATTCCTAAGTAAGGCCTAGGCTTGACCAAAGATTGAATAAATTTGATAATCCAGTTTAATGTCATAGTGGACCAAACATTTGATCGACAAGTAATCCAGTATAAGGCCATAGTGGTCCAATGAATGTTGAATTATCCTGCAGATATTAATTTTCTAGTTTAAAGTAATAGTGGACTAAACAATGAATGAACTAACAGTTTAAATTCATGGTGGACCAAACATTTAATCGATAAGAAATCCAGTTTAAGGTCATGGTGGACCCAACACTTGATAATAGTCCAGTTTAAGGTCTTGGTGGACCTAACAACTTCTCTATCCTTGAAATTCAGTTTAAAGTCTTGAAGGACTAACAGCTCCATTATAAAATCTTTAATGAAAGTCTTGAAAATTAGCCAGTTTAAAGTCTTGGAGGACTAACAGCTCTGAAATTCGTATAAAACCCTTAAGGAAAGTCTTGAACAGTAGCCAGTTTAAAGTCTTGGAGGACTAAAAGATCCAAAATATGTATAAAAAACCTTAAAGAACGTCTTGAACAGTAGCCAGTTTAAAGTCTTGGAGGACTAACAGCTCCAAAAATTCGTATAAAAAAAAAAAAAACTTAAAGAACGTCTTGAACAGTATCCAGTTTAAAGTCTTGGAGGACTAAAAGATATTTTGAAGTAAAATCCCATTGGTATTGAGTTCTCCTAGACCCTGTTTCCTGTCTAAACTAAATGAATAAAACTAAAAGAATGAAAACTAAAAAAAATAAAACAAAGAAATATAATAATGATTTTGATTTAATTAATTAATTTTAATTTTAATTTTTTTTTTATATTTTTTTTTTATATTTTTTTTATTTTATTATTATTTTTTTTTTATTATTTATTATTTTTTTTTTTATTTTATTTTTTTTTTTATTTTTATATTTTTTTTTTATTTTTTTATTTTTTATTTTTTTTTTATTTTTTAATTTTATTTTAATAAAAGATTTTAGAAAAGATAGGTTTGAAATAAAAGTAAAAATTTAATTTTAAAGAAAGATAAATGAATGTGAAAAGAAAGATAAAAAAAAGTACTGAAAAAAAATTTTTAAAATAAAATTTTAAAAGATGCCCCCCGGCCATTTGATGAGCCGTACCCTCGACATCATACCCACATCCAAGTGCAACTTGATGTGGTTACACAATTTTGAGAAATTGAAAAGAAAGAAAATAAATGAAAGTTTTTAGAAGATAATTTTTATAATGATGATCACTGGGTGGGCTCCCTCCAATTTATAAAAATGATTAGAGACCACCAGTGAGCATCACCTTTACAATAATTCATAATATATATTAAAGAAAAGAAATCACAATCTAACATAAAAAAAATCAAAAACAAAATAAAAAAAATCTTGAATCCGGCGTTGAGAGCAGTGTCTCTTGATTTGTTCCAGTTTATAGTCTTAGTGGACTTCCTAAAATTTAAAAGACAAAGCCAGGATTCAACTAGAAACAGGGAAAATTTTGGAAACGAACATTATGGGGTAATTGTGTATAGAGCAGCCAGCCCATCAATTACCCCCACACTTGCCAATATTTAATCAAGAAGGTTCCCCTGTGAACACTTCTTCCAATAAATTTTAAAATTTTTCCAACACTATCTTCACCCATATTTTAAGAATTTTAAATTTTGAAAATTTTCAATGAAGGTTTTCTCGTATTTCGTTATGTTTCATCACAGTTTCGTTGCCCATATGCAGTGTAACGATAGTAAATTATTTAATAAAAAAAAGAAGATAGTTTATCCTTGTTGCGGAGGTATAAATTTAATAAAAGTCATTAAAATTGTAGTTTATCCTCATTTCGGAGTTGATAAAATTTAAGAAATTTCATAGTTTATCCTCATTGCGGAGGAATCCATAAAGTTTCATTGATATCATAGTTTATCCTCATTGCGGAGGAAGACTTCGGCACTCCTGGTGCCTCTAGGATAGAACCGTTTCACTTGATTGGCCGCTACCCTCTTCTTCAATACAACTCCATCCAACTCTTCTAGCACATATGAACCGCCGGAAACTTGCTCCTTGATTTTATACGGTCCATTCCACCTATCTGCAAACATTTTTCCCCACTGACTTTCCAAACTCCTATTATACACCAGGACCATATCTCCTGGGTTCAAAGGTTTCCTTAATCGATGTGCCAACCGCTCATCCCAATATCTAACTGATTGATTTCAGATCTTCATCATCCGCAAATATGCCTTTTCTAAATATTCTTCTTTCTTTTCTAGCTGCATCATTCTTGCACACAATAATTCTTCAGTAGTTTTGACCGTGTCCCAGTCAACTCCAAGATATGATTCAGCTTCTAAATCAACCGGTAAAACTGCTTTCTGTCCAAAAACAAGTTCATAAGGTGAAAATCCGGTCGTCCTTTTGGCAGTGATTCGATCAGCAAATAAAACTAAAGGTAAATAGTGCCTCCATTTTTCGGCACTTGTCCCACACATTTTAACTAAAGCATCCTTAATAACTTGATGCCCTCTTTCAACCATGCCTTCAGCTTCAGGATAATATGGGGTTGCTACCCTAACCTTTGATCCAACTTTCAATACGGCCTCTTTAAACTCTGTCCCAAATTCAGGACCTCCATCTACCGTCACCAACTTCATCACCCCATACCTATATACCCAATTATTCAAAAAAAATTCTGCCACATTTTTGGCAGTTAAATTAATAAGAGGCGCTGCCTCTACCCAACCAGATAAATCATCTCTGGCCACAATTAAATATTTATACCGTCCCTCTTTTATATGAACGGCATCTAAACTAACTCTTCCAAAGAGCGTATATTCACCGGTCGCGCGTCCAGGTTCTTTTGGCCTTAAATAACTTCGTCTTTGACATTCTTCGCATGACTGAACCCACTGTTTAACAGCCATCTTCATGCCAGGCCACCAAAATCGATCAGAAATTCTTCTAAATGTTTCTCCAACGCCTCTATGCCCGAGATCTTCATGCAGTGATTTCAAAACTAATTCTTGCCCCTTCTGTTGAGTTATAACTACTTGAGGATTTGGATACCTCCTCCTCATTAAACGTCGACCAGATAGGTAAAACGTAGATGACTTCCTCTTGATAGCCACCCATTCATCGTCTTCACAATCTTCTGGCCTCTCTAAAGTCAACAAATTTTTGACTAACAAAAAATAAAAACCAGTCTGACCCCAGACTTCATCTTGAAAATCGATTAATATAACATCAATAGGGACTTCTCTATCACCAATATCACCTGCACATGAATGAGCCAATAATCTTTGACCCCTAAATAAATCTTTAATCGAGCTATGTCGACGTTTTTCTTCTGAACCTTTGGATCCTTCGAAAACCGTATTCAAAAATACCTCTTTCTCTTTATCCACCTTTTTATTTAAATTCTCTAATTCTTCAACATATACACCATTCCTTAATTTACTACTATCCCACACTACCAATCCATTTTCCTCTACATACACCACATCTTCTTCTACCTCCTCTCTGCCGAATTTATCTACACCTTTTCCAACACCTTTATTAACATAAAAACTATTTTCCAGTTTATCCTCTTGGTGGAGGTCATCATCATCATAATCTAAACACAATAGTCCTGCCAGTTTAACCTCATGGGGGAGGTCATCATCATCATAATCTAAACACATTAGTCCTGCCAGTTTAACCTCATGGGGGAGGTATGGAAAGTCTTCAGCTCCTTTAGTGCTGGCTTTGATAATAGGTATATCTTCATCGAACTCTTCTGAGTCTGAATCTTCTTCAGTGGGTGGTCTCCTTGATAAACCATCTGGCATAGTAAAAGTTTTGCCAGGCTTATGAACTAAATCAAACGAAAAATGTTGAATAAAAGCTACCCATCTCGTCATGGGTGCGTTCGGTAAACTTGGGGAATTAATCATCTGGATTAACGATTTCGCATCCACTTGCAACTCAAAATGTTGCCCCCACAAAATGTGCTGAAGTTTCTTCAGTATTTTTGCCACACCACATAATTCCAATTTTGGTTGAGAATATCTTGATTCAACCTCAGTAAATACTACAGATTCATACCTAACTGGCCTGATGTAACCAGCTTTATCCATCTGAGACAAAACCGCCTCAGCTGCCACCTGACTTGAATCTACTGCTAAATAAATTCTACCAGCATCTTTTCCATAATCCAACTTGTGCAGGACTAAATCCTTCCCCACAACCTCCTTCAACTTCACAAACGCCTTCTCACACTCGTCATCCCACTCCCAGTCTGCATCCTTTCTCGTTAACCGTCTCAATGGAGCTGCCAATGAAGAAAAGTCCTTGATAAACATTCTAACATATACGCAAACGCCTAAAAACCCTCTAACTTCGGTCGTATTTTTGGGCCTTGGCCAGGACTGAATTTTGTTAACTTTCTTCTTGGACATAATCCTACCCTCTCTACATACCACATGGCCTAATATTTCTAAGGCTGGCACACAACATGAAAATTTTGAACCTGAAATAGTTAAACCAGCCTCTTCAATTCGAAACAAGATTCTTTCTAAAGTAATTGCAAACTCCCAAATGAATTTGCGTATCCCGGGATTCTCTTCCAACACCTGGTTATCATAGTCGGTTGTTGGTCCCTTAATTCCTCCATCATCTATAAAGATTCCAGCATATTGTGGAATTTCATCTTGAAGGATCCAAGCCATCTGAGCTTGATAAACTGCAACCGAATTTGTTGCTCCTTGAGGTAATCTTGTTAACTGTAAACGTCCTAGTGGTGTATCGAATGTAGTGAGAGGTCTTGAGTCCGGATGTAACTCTCTCTCATCATATCCACCCATAATATCTCCCAATCCATAACACACTCTCCCTGCAAACGCTTCAACAAACTCCTCAGCACTAGGCGGTATCCCAGCATCCTTTATTGTAACCCTATTTAATTCCCTAAGATCATGAACAACTCTAAGCTTGCCATTCGGTTTCTTGATACAAAATACCGGACTAGAATAACTTGACGTTGATTGCTCATACAGTCCAGTGCGTATCCGTTCTCTGACAACTTCAATATAGGCTTCTTTCAATGCAGCCGGAATAGGAATCGGTTTCTGCTGCCACGGTTCATGACATACCACAGGAATCTTGTAAGGCTCCCCATAGGAATGCTTCAACACACCCCTCTCCTCTTCTACAAAAGCAATGGCCTTCTCTCGCTTGACCATCACATCCAACAAAAACTTCTTCTCTTCTCCAGACAACCAACCATCAGGTCCAAAATTAACAACACCCAGTCTCTCAAAAGTGATTCTTGACGTCTCAGAAAATTCAGGCGGATTCTTTACCAAGGGACTTTCATAAGGATCTCTTGATAACCTTGGTCTTCTCAAAGGTGGATTTAATTCAGCAGGTAGCGGTTCATTAATAGGTCGAACTTTATTTGCTACTTTCTTATATTTAGCTGCGTCCACATCTAAATAAGCTTGAGGTAAAACATCGCCATTAAAACTTTCATTAAATGAATCTTCTTCATCGTCAGAATCGGAATAAGAAAAATTAGAAAAATATTTTATTTCATTTTTAAATTTTACCCTTTTCTCCTTTCCCTCGTCTAATTTATAAACAGATTTTCCAACACCTTTTCTTCCCTTATCCAACAGTAAATCACCCGAAAAGAAAGTCCGCAGTTTAACCTCTTGCTGGAGGACCGGAATTGAATTTTCACAAAAATTATTTTTTTGAGTTTTAATTATACTGAGATTTTTAATCGGATTTTGATAAGGTTTTCGCAGTTTACCCTCTTGCTGGAGGTCCAAAATAGAAGGAGATACTTGCAGTTTAACCTCTTGCTGGAGGTCCAAAATAGAAGGAGATAATTGCAGTTTAACCTCTTGCTGGAGGTCCAAAATAGAAGGAGATACTTGCAGTTTAACCTCTTGCTGGAGGTCCAAAATAGAAGGAGATAATTGCAGTTTAACCTCTTGCTGGAGGTCCATAAAGATACCCTTCCAATTTTTATCCAACCTAATTTGGCCCATTTTGCCTTTTTCACCGTTTTTAAATTTAATAGAAAAACCGGGTAAATCCAATAAACATATAGAAAAGTCCAAAACGTATTTGCACTCCAAAGTAATATTAACAGAAAATAATTGAGAATCCACTTGAATTATCTCCAAGTGAGCTGACCTATTGCAATCCGGGATCTCATCCTGAGGAGAGATTACAACATTAGAGTGATCAGCCCCTGCTACCCCAAAAAATGAGGGCTTTCATCCCTTTCCAACAAACATAATTCACCAGAAGACGTCCGTTTTATATGCCGCTTCTTGGTGCAAACACAACACTGGCACAAAGTAGTAATCCCTGGCCGTGTTTCCCAACCTTCATCTCCAGGAGGCGCTAACCGCATATGTAACCTCCCCATATCTTCACCGGTGATCTCCAAACTAATCCCCATGCCAGCTTGATACCCTATCCTGGCCTCAAAATCCATCAAAAAAGGACCACCAAGAACAGTTTTGACTGCTCCTCTGGCCACATAAAAGTGAACCTTACCAACAGATCCACCAATGCCTAACCTGACATGCTCAGCTGTACCCATCAGCTCTGTTGCATGCCCTCCAATACCTCTGAGGTTTCCCCCAGTTCCACTTTTAATTGGCAAGCCTATACTCGTTGCTTTCTCCAATGAAATTAAATTAATTTGAGACCCTGAATCGACCAAGGCCTTTACTTCTTTACCATTTAGAGTTACCACCAGGTAACCCAGGGGAGCGGAAAAATGTGTATCTACATCTTCCCCAAACTTTTCAGCATTTTCACAAATATATTCCACCTCTCCAGTGGAAACCCGACGCCTCGTCAAATGCTTCTTTTGCTTTTCAGCAAGTGCCGGACTAATCGTAAATAACTCCCCCAAAGATAAGGGAATCTGAAGTTGATTCACCCTATTCAAAACTGCGTCCATCGCATTAGCTTGACCAGAAACTACTGGCCGCTCATACTGGACCTTTGATTTAACAACCTTGGCCCTGGGTACCTCTTGAGGCCCAACCGAGCCATCTTCACCCCCCATTATAACATCTTCACTTTCTATAGCCCTAACTCCGTCACCAGCTTCTTGCACTAATCCTGATCCATCGCTAGTCCTTCTTACTCCCTCCATTGGGATGGGACCGCTAAAACTTGGTCTGGGTAGAGACGCCAACGGTACGTCCTCCTCAGAATCCGAATCATCCTCTGGCATAGGCTCACCATTTAAATCAAACTTGCCATAACTAGGGGGCCCCATATCAGCAATCCCCTTCTGCATTTTATATAATTCGTCCTTAGAGTAAGGGTTCAATTTGTTGGCGGCAGTTTGAGCACTAGAATTCTTGTCCTTAGAGTAAGGGTTCACTTTGTTATTGGCCTTGCCAGGATTAGCCCTCAATTGGCTCTGAATGCTACTTTTCGCCTTAGTAGCAGCTGCTCTTCTAGCAGCATTAACATCATATTCGCCAGCCATACAGCTACCCTCCACCTGGGCAACCGTCGCCAGCTCTAAACCACCAAAAGAAGTAGAAAATGTGGCTCTACTGACCTCTTTCTCCTTGCCCTTGTCAGCTTTACCACCATTACCATTACCATTTTTGCCACTCTTGGCATTAACATCTTCATCCGTCACCTCTTCAAATCTGGCTCTCCTTTCAGCCGTTAAACTTCTTCTGACCAAATCAGAAGGAGACTGTCCATCACTGGGCTTGATGAACGAACCATCAGGAAATTTATAAACTTTACCATCAAATAAAACTCGCCCAGCATCCATATCCTTATCAAGAGCAAAACAAACTGTTGCTCTGTGACCCCTCCTATTACAATAGGAGCACACCTTTGGCTCATCATAGCCACCTCTATAATTACTACCACCATTCCCACCATTTCTCCCATTGCCTGGGAAGCGGTTACCGTTGTTATTTCCATTATAATTTCGACGTTCATAACCTCTAGACTGATAAGAAGTCGACGTCGACGAAGAAGCGATTGGGGCCTTGTTGGCCTTCTGGGTTTCTTGAACAAATATTTTTAATTGTTTCGTTAAATCGGCCAAGTGATCGACCATCTTATTATCTACATTGCCCTCAACTTTAGCAGCAGGTAATCCCATTTGAGCCTTCTTGGCCTCCTGGGCTTTGACCATAATATCGTTGTTTTCAGCCAAAACCTCGCTAACCTTGCTAACATATTGAGTGCAAGACTCTTGATATTTGTCCAACGCTAATAACTTTAGATGGGCCTGAATGTTCTCTTTGATAATCTCCAGAGCCGGCAGTTTCTGCTCACCATTAGGCAGTTCCTTCATCAAATCTTTTCTTGAAAGATCCTTCAAGACGTCCATACGAATATCCCTGCTGCATGCTGACCAAAACAAATCTTTTGCTTGGTTCTCATGCACTAACTCGTCCACCAGTATGAGATATTCCACCACTTCATCAAACTGAACACAGAGCTTTTTGAAGTCAGCCATAGAAGAAACTCCACCTTTTGCTTGCCAGTCTCCAACAATTTTATTGAGGTCCATCATAGTAAACCTAACACCCCATCTATCAACCATAGCTTTAGAAAGCTTAACCCAATCCTTGTCCTTGAATGCCTGCATAGCAATAACCTCTTTTTCCACCTCCCTATCGGCAATAAAAAATCTAACTTGCTTCACCATATCCACATGGGAAGCACCATCAACAGCAGCAGCAGCTTCATACCTGCTAATGAACCATTTAACCTCCTCCCCATCAAACTTTGGGCCATCCCAAGAAACAATTCTAACTGAGGGAGTAAGAGGGTTAGAAGATCCAGAAGCAACAGCAGAAGAAGACATCCCAATAAGTAACGAAAAGCGTTAACAATCGATAAAATAACAAGCCTCTTGCAGGCCAATAACAAAAATCCAATTAGAGTTCCAGAAAATAAGCCTCTTGCAGGCTAAGAACGTTCTTGATCCAAGTAAGTCTTTAAAGAAAGCTAGAGAAATCGAACCCCATGTTGGGCGCCAACTATGGTAAGGTAAACTCTTACAGTCGCCTTGCTGTAAGCAGAATCCGGAGGAGATATGTGGATTTAGCTGAAAACCCCGTCCTTCCAATAAAAATAACAAAGTAGGTGTTCTAAATCACTAAGCTAACCAATCTACTTGGATCTGATTTATAAAATAATGAAACTCTAAAATATTTAACGCTTATTGAGATTTAAAGAAAGTGGCTGTTGATAAAAGAAATACTGATGACAACAATTAAGGTGTACCAGTGAAAGATCTGTAAAGATTGACTTTTATGTTTTTATAATAATTTGAATTTTTATGAGACAGCAATAATCAAGTCCCAGTGACGAAGACCTTTCTAAAGATACCCTGTATGAAGTGTTATTTAAACTTTTGAATAGTATTTCTAAAATATTAAATATAAAAATATAAAGTTATAAGGGTATTACAAATTTATTTAAATTTGTTGAGTAATAAAAAATGAGACCGTGGTGGTTAATGATTAAGCTGTATGATGTGTTCCCCCCTCAATTTCGAGTTTGAGAAGCGCTTAAGTATTCCTAGTCACGTGCCTAAGTTTTCCCCTCCAGAGCTCTTCCAGAGTCAATCCGGAGCCCGTACGGAGTCCGTACGGAGTCCGTACGGAGTCAAAGCGGAGTCCCTCCGGACTTCCGGACTCAATTTAGAACCTTAAAACTATAATAAAAAATCTAGAAAAATTACACATAATAGAGCTACTTCCCCTTTACATACCAAACTAATTTTTCGTAGTCTGCGCAGCTCTAATTACCCCGTGAAAATTCATCAAAGTTAAGTAATTTTTGAAAACGTAAATATTTCTATAAAACTTTAAAATTCATTTAAAAATATAAGAAATATAGTAAAAATTCTGGGAAAATTTCCCAAGGTTCTTGAGTGACTCGACTTAATACTTATAAATTTTTCAGACTGTAAAAATAAGTTTTCTCCGTAAAATAAATTGTTTTCGTGTAGGCACTCGCTCGTGACCAATTTCTTCATATTTAAAACTCCAATAAATTAAATAAAACCCTTTTATATAAAAAAAATAATAACACCAATCTTGTACGCCGTAATAACTCCATTTACATACTTAGGTGCCATACTAAACTTTAGGCTACCACACCGGTTCTGGAGGAGGTTGGTTCCTGCCTGGCTATGTTTCTTGAGCCACTTCCAGGAGAGATACGTGAAAAACAGGGTGAATAGCCTGCCATTTAGGAGGTAGCATGAGTCGAAATGCAGTTTTAGAGACTTTGGAGTTGATTTTGAATGGTGCCAAGCATTTTTCAGCCAGTTTCTTTGATGGTTGATTTATTTTATGTTTTGTGCGTCGAGCCATAATTTTTTGCCTGGTTTAAAAGAAGGAGCAGATTGTCGATGTTTGTTGGCCTGTTCCTTGTACCTTTAAATTGCTAATTCCAAATTTTATTCGATTTCTTCTTAGAGTTGTGATATTGTTCAAAGATAATGTTCCACAGGATGACTAGTTCCTACATGGATTGAGTTGAATCAAGGATGTCTTCCATAAACAGTTTCAAATGGAGATTGTTGTGTCAAAGAATGAGTTGAGTTATTATAAGCAAATTCGGCCAATGATAACCATGTGGTCCAATCTTCTTGTTGGTAAGTGACATACATTTGAAGGTATTGTTTGACGATTTGGTTGACCCTTTCTGTTTTCCCATCAATTTCAGGATGATAGGCCGTGGAGAGATTCCTCGTGATATTAAGTTGTTGACACAATTGAGTCCAGAATGTAGATACAAACAATGAGCTTCTATCTGAAATAATATTATTAGGTAAGCCATGTTTGGAAAATACATATTCTAGAAACAATTTTGACAAATCTTCTGCTGTAGCAGTAGTTGTCAGCCTAGATATCCCTAGGACTGAGTATTTCTTATGCTTAAAATAAGATAGCCTTAAGTAAATTAAGCTTATATCTGAAAAATAAGGTTAAAAAAATTATATATATGATTATTATACATATATATATAATTATTACACTATTATATAACTTATAGTAGTTTAAATAGCTTATCCATAGCCTAATAATACTTATTAAGGTGTTAATGGAGTCATAATATACTTATCTTAAGTGATATTAAGTAATTATTGACATACACAAGCTTAAATGTATACATAAAGCTCATATTCAGGTAAATATGCAGTATATTATGTATATTTAGGTCTATAAGTGGCTTTTAGAATCTTAATAGCCTATAACGTTTGTTTTTCTGCTTATTTTAGGTCATATGGACAAAATAAGTGGACTCACAACGCCTACAGAAGCATAGACACCTATATCAGGCGCATACACCCAGTTTGGACAACTTAAATTACTTCCTTGGATGGTTATTCACGGATTTATGGGTTGGAAGGACATTTCTGGGTTAATATTGATGCTTGGGGATGTTAATGGGAGCTTGGAAATTTTATTTGTTTCTTTATATGCTTTTGGTTTCATTAAATCCCTTTTTGATTGTTTATTTTACCTGTTTCTTTATGGTATCCACTTTCATCTGGATTTTCTATTTATGGTATAGGTCTGTGTTATCATTAATTGTGATGGAGGGTCCTTACTGGAGGTCTGGGTGTTTAATCTGCTTGAAGTGGACACCATGGGGAGGTGATGAGCCCTCACAGTGCTGTAATTGCCAGGGATAGCAGTGACATCATCTGGATTGAAGGTCTGTGCACTCCAGGGGATTTGGGTATAAGTAAGGAGGGATTTTGACGGTTATTTATAATCATTCACTTACTACAATTCAAATAAAAATTACAACACAATTATTATTAATCAAAGATATATTATAAAGCCATTATAAATTGATATTATCTTTATATAAGCTATAACTATATTATATTCATCTATTTTCCACCACTAGCACGCATTTAAATCCAAGTATTGTGAGTTTTATTTGAGAATAACTATTTTATTAATATTCCCCTGAGGTTTAATCACTAAAACATTTATCAATAATTAGTAGGACCATAAATAAATACTTTTATATCATACTTAAATACTAGATACACTGACAATTGGGGGTCTTTCCTTGATTATTGTTGATTTTTTAGTATAAGCCTTAGGACATGATTTTTACTTAGTATAGCTCAAAAACAACCAAATATTTGCGTCTGCTGCAAATTAGTGGGTCATCATAACTAAGTTATTGCGGAAAAAAATCCTTATAATAATTGTACTAATTTTTTTATCATAAAAGTTAGGTTTTTACAGTAGTAACTGTACCCAATATAAACCCAATTTCACTTGGTATTTGGACACCAATATAACACCCAATTAAATTGGTATTTGGTTAAAGCTTGGTAAGCTAATTATTCACCCTTACAAAGGTCTAGTTAAACTTATTATTATATTTTTAACAGATTTTCTCAAATTTTTCTTATATTTTATTTAAATAAATAAAGATATAAATTCAGGGTAAGCTCCATTGCTTTTTTTTATTAGTAATAACATTGCTAATAACTTTTGTCTACTAATTCCATAAAGTTTTTCCTTTCTGTAGACGTGATATATTGTAATTCTTAATAATATGAGTGCTCCTCAGGACAGTGTAAGTGAAAAGCCTGCTTATAATACAGGTCTAAAGCTAACAAAAACTATCCAGGACATAACCATGGAGGGTCAACAATACCCCCTAGCAGAAAACATGAGTATAGAGGAAAAAGACGCCCTTTTAAAAAAGATAAATATAAAAAAGACGTCTCCACCTCTTCAGGATCAACTGTCTCACTTGTCCAAACAGGTTCTGAAGTTGGAAGAATCCAAATTACTCATGTTCAAAGAGGTAGAGCAATTACAGAAAAATTGCAAGGTAGGGTTTCAGCAAATGAATCAGGCACTGGCAGAGCTAAAGGGAGGCCAGCCAAGTCAGCCAAGTCAGCAACCCTCTATCCCAGGCGGGTCAACTCACTCCCAGGAGAAAATCCTGGTAGACAAATGGAAATGGGACTGGTTTCATCAACAGTGGACCAGCCACAGCTGCAACAGGGATCCACCACCTCATCTGACTTCCTCAGTTCACCCCTACAAAGAAAAAAGTGCCAAAAATAAGGACTGGCATCTATCCCATGGTAAGTAAATTACCCTCTCAGATTGAACACAATACTGAAAATTACAATATAGGTGATCCTATTGATGTTAAATCTGTGCAGAAAATAGAGGAGGATTTAAGAAATTTAGGTTTTGATGTAGATACACCTGACTTGTCTTTTGTCCACAATAACAGTACTATTCATAATGATAATACAGCTAATCCTCAGTTGCCACCACCTACTAGTGAGATGAGAAGTTCACAGGAGAGTGAGAGAATTGAAAAGGAAGACATGGAGTTTTTTAACAATAATCCAACTGTGCATAGAATCGTTTCAGCATTGTGGAATAGAATGACTGATTGTGAGGAACAGACAGTTAAGCTCACTAGTGATACAATTTCATCCTTGACATTGAACATTTCTCAATTAGCAACACGTAATAAAGAATTAGAGAAAGAACATTTGTCTCTAACTCTTAAATATGATTCATTGAGTAACAAATATAGTGAACTTTCAAACAAATTCTGTGAGTTAGAAAAATTGTATGAAGCACAATTGTTAAAAACTGAATCAAGAACAAAGTTATCTTTTGCACAGACAAATCAAAGTGTCTCTGAGCTACTAAAAAGATTAACTAAAGTTGAGATTGAAACTTCCAATCTACTAATGAAGCAGGATAATCATAAGTATACTCAATATAACAATAATCCTTTCATTGGCAAAAGTGAATCTCATTCCTTCCCTGTACCACCACAACTTAAACCATCTGGTGGTAGTGTCAAATCTGAAAATGTAAGTCACAAATCCGTACAGGAGGAAATACAAGATCATTTATCAAAAGTAAATGAGTTATTGAATTTACCTAAGATTAGTGAGATAAAATCCAATCAGAAGAACTGGCCTAAGATAGATCAGTACCCAACTTATGATGGGGAAGCCAGCTCTGATTAACAACATTTTATTCAAAGAATTGACAACTTGAAATTCTCATATAAGTTACCAGATGAAGAAATAACATCAACATTAATTTCTTTATTTAAGGATGTTGCTTTATTATGGTTTGAAGCTGTATTGAGTGAGGGTAAAGATTAATCTTGGGCTGAATCGAAACAACTTATTGAAAAACAATTTGGAGGTTCTAAATTCAGGATCACTCAGCAGAGACTTTATGAGAAAACTAGGTACAATCCGTTGAATGGTGACAAACCTATGGTATTTTTAATGAATTTAAATAAAATATTGAAAGCCATTGAGCCTAATATGGATTTTAACTTATGGAGAGATAAGATAATATATAAATTACCTATATCTGTCAGAGACATTGTTGTAGCTAGAACAATTAATGTTACTGAATATTCTGACTTTATTAATATTTTCAATGAAATATTATTAAACCATAAGGATGAATCAAGGTATTCCACTTATAAACAAAATGTTGAACCTGTGAAAAATCAGAATTCAAAAACACTTCAGGAGAAGCAGAAAAAACCTACTAAACCTGTAGTACCTAAAAAGTATGAAACAAATACTTGTTATAAGTGTAACAAACCTTGAGTTAAAGGTCACAAATGTGAGGAAAACATAAATATTGTTGAAAATCAACATGAATCTGAAAATGAAGTAGAAAAGAGTAATTATTCAAGTGATTATGACAGTAATATCTCATATAGTGATGAAAATGAAGTCTGTATGTTGGAATATGATTTGTCCATCTTTGACAGTCCAATATTTAATATGGACTCAAATGAATCTTTAATGAATTTTGAGGATGTTAAAATCATTAAGGATATATAAGAAGATATTGTGCTTTTAGTCGTAACTTTAAATACAATGACAAATTCACACATGATTGGGTAACCCTTATCCCAGGTTTAGAATTTGCATACAATAGTACAATACATTCTGTCACTGGCAAAAAGCCATTTGAGTTATGCTTGGGTTATGTACCTAATACCCCTTCTAAAACTCTTAATAGATTACCTAGATTGGATATCCATCCAGGTACTAAGTCTTTTCTTCAAATTCAAGAATTATGCAGAAAAAATGCTCAAGAATGTATAAATAAGACATTTGAGTATGAGAAGGAAAGATGGGATAAAGCCCATAAAGAAAAAATGTTCAAAGAGGGTGATGAAGTCCTTATTTCTACACTACATTTCAATTTTAATGGTAATTTTAAATTGAAAGATCCAATCATTGGACCATTTTTAGTGAAAAAGATGGTTGGTAATAATGCTGTTGAAGTTATTCTATATGCACCATATGATAGAAGACATCCAGTATTTCCTATATCTCTTATAAAACCATACCAATCTAATGATACTGCTCTATTTCCAAGAAGATCAGGAAGGCATAAACAGCAACCTGAAGAAATAGTTGGAAAAGCCGAAATTGAAAAGATACTTAAAAAGAGACACCTTACAAAAGAAAAGGGAGTTGAGTATCTATTAAGATTTAAAAATAAATCAAGTGAATATGACCAGTGGATTCCAGAAAATGAAATCTCTGATCTTAAAAATCTCTTAAAAAAATTTAAATCAAAATAATACTGTTTATTCAGTATATGTATTATAGAAAATTTAAAAAATTATTTTTCTATTTCACTCCTTACTATTAATTAAAATGTCTTAACATTTTTTTTATTGTTTTTTTGAGTTAGGGAGTTCCAGCCTAGATATCCCTAGGACTGAGTATTTCTTATGCTTAAAATAAGATAACCTTAAGTACATTAAGCTTATATCTTAAAAATAAGGTTAAAACAATTATATATATGATTATAATACATATATATATAATTATTACACTATTATATAACTTATAGTATTTTAAAAAGCTTATCCATAGCCTAATAATACTTATTAAGGTGTTAATGGAGTCATAATATACTTATCTTAAGTGATATTAAGTATTTATTGACATACACAAGCTTAAATGTATACATAAAGCTCATATTCAGTGAAATATGCAGTATATTATGTATATTTAGGTCTATAAGTGGCTTTTAGAATCTTAATAGCCTATAAACTTTGTTTTTCTGCTTATTTTAGGTCATATGGACAAAATCAGTGGACTCACAACGCCTACAGAAGCATAGACACCTATATCAGGCGCATACACCCAGTTTGGACAACTTAAATTACTTCCTTGGATGGTTATTCTCGGATTTATGGGTTGGAAGGACATTTCTGGGTTAATATTGATGCTTGGGGATGTTATTGGGGGCTTGGACATTTTATTTGTTTCCTTTATATGCTTTTGGTTTCATTAAATCTCTTTTTGATTGTTTATTTTACCTGTTTCTTTATGGTATCCGCTTTCATCTGGATTTTCTATTTATGGTTTAGGTCTGTGTTATCATTAATTGTGATGGAGGGTCCTTACTGGAGGTCTGGGTGTTGAATCTGCTTGAAGTGGACGCCATGGGGAGGTGATGGGCCCTCGCAGTGCTGTAATTGCCATGGATAGCAGTAACATCTTCTGGATTGAAGTTCTGTGCACTCCAGGGGATTTGGGTATAAGTAAGGAGGGATTTTGACGGTTATTTATAATCATTCACTTACTACAATTCAAATAAACATTACAACACAATTATTATTATTCAAAGATATATTATAAAGCCATTATAAATTGATATTATCTTTATATAAGCTATAACTATATTATATTCATCTTTTTCCACCACTAGCACGCATTTAAATCCAAGTATTGTGAGTTTTATTTGAGAAAACTATTTTATTAATCTTCCCCTGAGGTTTAATCACTAAATAATTTATCAATAAGTTGTAGGACCATAAATGAATACTTTTATATCATACTTAAATACTAGATACACTGACAAGTTTTCTATAGTCAACACACAACCTAATGCTACCATCTTTTTTCTTTACAAAAAGAACAGGGGAGCAAGTTCGAGATTTACTGGCTCTGATGAAGCCTTTGGCTACATTCTCTGCAATGTAGTCTCGAAGAACTTGAGATTCGTCTTTTTACAAAGAATAGACAGGACCTGCTGGAGATACTGGAACTATTAACTCTATTTGATGGTCGTAGGGTTGATGAAGTGGTAACTTATCAGCACTGAGGATTGAGAAAACATCGAGGAAATCATGATATATTTCCGGTAGAGTTGATTTAATGGATTTAACATTGATTTGGTTGTCCTCATCATCTTTGAGAGAGTCTGTTGAGGGAATACCCTAATTGAGAGAGGATAATTCAAATACTTCGAGGTAATTTAAATCCTCTTCGAGTGAAGTGATAGAACTAGAAGAGTTAGCCAATTGCTTATTTAGAGAAAGATCAGATGCTTCCAAGTCATCTGGCAGAGATTTGTCCTCTAGCAGGACATTTTCAGGCGGGTTGTTTAACTCCCTATTGACCTGCATTGAAGAATTAGAAATATACTTAGTGCGTGGGGTGATCAATCCCCGTGACCAATCAATTTCAGGATTCCAATGCATTAAAAAATCATGGCCAAGGATGGTATCATCCATTCTTGGGGCGTCCAAGACTGATAATTCCCACTCAAAGGGGGGAAAATTTGGAAATTTGAAAACCCATAAAACTTTCTTACTTACCCAATATTTGGGTTCCTCTGATTCGACCAAATATATTGGAGTTCAATCGATTTCTGTGAATGTCAGATTTAACTTCTCGGCAAAAGATAAGCTGAAAAAAGAAATTGAAGCTCCAGAGTCTATAAGACAACTGAGGGGGGTATCCTCCTTGAAAAGAATGAATCTCAAGCGGTTTAAGGCAACTCCAGTCGTTAAGACATGGAGGTTCTATGCACTGGGAGAGATAAGATAGTTTGCTTTGCACACAAGTAAGCTATCTACTAGTTTTTTGACCTTGAACTAGTACCTTCTCTTTCCTTCAATTTTACACAATCTTCTAGTTTGTGCTTACCCCCACAATACATACATAAAACATTATCTTCTTGCCTCTTCCTCTCAGATTCTTTAAGTTTCCCTTTTGGATCCAGTACTTTGCTGATAGGGCCTGGGGTTGAGCCTTTTGGTCAAGGTTAATCCTTTCCCTTATTGGATTTGGATTGAGTCAAGGAAGATTGAGTTGTCCATGGGTGTGAAGAAGGTTCTAATTTAAAATTTAGGCCTTGAGATTTGTTGGCGTCTCGACGATGTTGTAGTCATCCTTGGTAAATGCTGTGAAGTTCAAGGGTTTGATCCATCAAATCCGTTAAAGTAGTCATTTTCTGACAATAACGATCTAATTGATCCAGAATCCTCAAAGGAAGTCCCTTTTTGAAATGATACTTGAGGGCAGCATCATTCCAACCTACTCGAGTTTGAAGTGCTCTGAAGTTTGAGATATATTCAGAGGCTTTACCATTATCACTCATGCAAAGGAAATCCAATTCAATTTCTGCATTGTCAGTTTCATTAGGGTCACCAAACAACGTAAAGAGTTGATCTTTGAACTTTTCCCAGTTATTAATAAGTAAGTGGGTTTCTGTTGAAGAGAGCATGAGAAGATAAGTTTTGAACCATCTTGCTGCTTTTCCGGCTAGGAATGAAGAAGGATAAACAACCTTTGACCGGTTGTTATGGAACAGGAGCTTGCAGGTTTTCAAGAAAGGGGGCAATCTGTCTGGGTGTTCTCCATCAAATTTATCAGGAGATTTCATGGAAGGAGTTTTAAATTTAGATCCCTCTGAAGACGTTGGATTGGAAAAGGTTTTCATGAAAAGTCTCATGAAGTCTTCCAGCGAATTAGATGGTCCAGGTTTCGAAGGTTGACCAGAAGGGTGAGTAGCAGGGGCGGATGATGCCTCATGCATCATATCATCTCCTTCTTCTTCCTCACTAGAAACATCAAAATCCTGGGGTATGTCTTCTACAGATTGGACTGAATGTCCCCATTCCCTAAGGTCGAGAGGTTCCAAGGAGTGAGTGCAAGAAAAAGGCCGTGTAGCTGTTGGCCTGCCTCTGGCGCGAGCCCTAGTAGTACCTCCCGTAGGAGGAGTGTGTTGAACAGGTGCCATTTAAAGAATTTAAAACATCTGAAAAAGGATGTGGTAGTGTGTCACACGCCATGTGACACTCGACGCAAAAGTAGCTCATTAAATCAATACTAAAGGGCTCAAATTCATACTTGAAGTGCAGAAAGCAACTCTCCATAGCAACTGCGAATTTCCTTTGTGTACTCGCTATTCAATTGCGCTAGTCTAAGCTCTAAATCTAAATTAGTCAATTTCTCAATAGTGTGTCTTAGTCTTTTTCTCAATAAGCAACACACAGCGCAATAACCAATATAATAGTACATTAAAAGGTTTATGAAAGGTCTGCGGGTTATTAAGGGGTAGTGAGCATGGACGGAATGGTTAGTGAAGGATTAAGGGGTTAACAGATGTTAGTGAGTAGGGTCCAGGTGTAACGGATATATTTTAAATGGTTTGTGGTGTGCGGAATAGTGGATGAGTAGGAGGTCAATGCGAGGAGGAGTAAAGGATATAAAAAGGGTTGGGTTTTTGGTTTGAGATTCCTTAGAATTAAATTATAAAACGTATTTATAGTTAATAGTGATAAAACTCTAAAGTGAAAATCATTATTATTGTATCTTTCTTTATTTTCTCAATAATCATTTCTAAATCCTAAATCTTTGATTGTTGAGTTTCCAACCCTTCGTGAGATCTTAAGAATTTTAATATTACCTTTCAATTATATTAGAATCCTTCTCGAACATAACTTGAAGCAGTAGTTCTTCCTTCAAGTCATGTTCAAATCACTTCCTCGAACCATTCCTCTGTGCTTTGAAGAAGTATCTAAACCTTTCATCTCACTTGCAGGAAAATCCTCGACCTTGTGCGTAGGTCGTCAGGTGACATAGTGCTAAAGAATGAGAAATACGGAGAATTAAATTATACTGTCACCAGACGACCTACGCACAAGGTCAAGGGTGTTTCTGAAAGTGAGATGAGGAGAGTAGTTTAGAAACTTCTTCAAAGCACAGAGGAAATGTTCGATGAAGGGATTCAAAGATGACTCAAAAGAAGAGCTACTGCTTTGAGATATGTTCAATAAAAATTCTAATATAATTTAAAGGTAATATTAGTATTCTTAAGATCTCACAAAGGGTTGAAATCTCAATAATCAAAGATTTAGGATTTAGAAATGATTACTGAGAAAAATAAGGAAAGATAAAATAATAATGATTTAACCTGAAGTTTCTACAACTATTAACTATATATACGTTTTATAATTTAATTCTTAAGAATGTTGAGCCAAAATCCAACCCCTTTTATATCCTTTACTCCACCTTGCATTGACCTCATACCCATCCCTCATTCTTCACACCACAGACCACTAAAATTACACTCGTTACACCTGGACCCTCTTCACTAACATCCGTTAACCCTTTAATCCTCCACTTAAACATTCTTTCCATGCTCACTAACCCTTTTTATTAACCCACAGATACTTTAATAACTCTTTTTAGAGGACTATTACATTGACTATTGCTCTGTGCGTCGCTTATTGAGGAAAAAGACTAAGACACACTATTGAGAGATTGACTAATTTAGATTTAGAGTTTGACTAGCACGGTTGAATAGTGAGTACACAAAGGAAAGTTGCAGTTGCTATGTAGAATTGCTTTCTGCGCTTCAAGTATGGATTTAAACCTCTGTTTTATTGATTTAATGAGCTGCTTTTGCCTCGAGTGTCACATGGAGTGTGACACAGACTTGGTCAAAAGTGTCCTTCTGAACAACGGACCAACACTGAGAAGGAAGTTTTGATAATGCATATAATCTATGTGGTATGTATGTATAAGTGCATGTTGTATTCATTATCAAAGTGTCCCTGTGAGCATCAGACCTTTGTTCAGGAGGACACTTTTGATCATTTATGGGGCAACTTCACTTTTATAGCTCACCAAAAATCCAATTGAAGGACCATTAGAATACCTCATGGCATACAGATTGCATTAAGTATTGTTCTGAACAGCGGACCAACACTGAGAAGGACAATTTGATAATGCATACAATTGATGTGGTATGTATGTATAAGTGCATGTTGTTTTCATTATCAAAGTGTCCTTGTTAGAATTGCACTGTTGTTCAGAAAGACACTTTTGACCAAGTCTAGGACAACTTCACTTTTATGGATCACCAAAAATCTAATACCAAGACCATTGGAATAGCTCATGGAATACAGAATACCTCAATTGTCCTTCTGAACAAAGGTCCGATTCTTAGAAGGACACTTTGAAAATGTGTACATGCTTTATATGCATTTTCAAGATGTCCTTCTGAGTGTTGGACCTTTGTTCAGAAGGACCATTTTGATCAATTCTGGGACAACTTCATTTTTATGTCTAATCAAAAATCAATATGTAAGCTTATAATAAGGATGTTTCGATCCCTCTTTTTATACAGTTCTCAAAGTTTCCTTCTTAAAAGCCTTCTGATGCTCAGAACGAACCTTTGATAATGAATAAAACATGAACTAGTATAGATATATTAAAATTTTATATGCATTATCAAAGTGTCCTTCTGACCATTGGACCCTTGCTCATGAGGACACTTTTGATCAGTTATGGAGCAACTTCAATTTTATGGCTCACCAAAAATCCAATTACAAGACCATTAGAATACCTTATGGAATACAGAATACCTCAAGTGTCCTTCTGAGCAACGGTCTGACGCTCAGGAGGACACTTCAATAATGAATACAACATGCACTTGTATAGATATATTACATTTTAATATTCATTATTAAAGTGTCCTTCTGAGAATCAGACCGTTTTTCAGAAGGAAGCTTCAGGTAATATGTATTCCATGAGGTATTCTAAGGGTCTTGGTATTGGATATTTGGTGAGGCACAAAAGTGAAGTTGTCCTAGACTTGGTCAAAAGTGTCCTTCTGAACAACAGTCCAATTCTCACAGAGACACTTTGATAATGAATACAACATGCACTTATACATATATACCACATAGATTATATGCATTATCAAAATTTCCTTCTCAGTTTTGGTCTGTTGTTCAGAAGGACACTTAAGGTAATCTGTATTCCATGAGGTATTCTAATGGTCTTGGTATTGGATTTTTTATGAGCCATTAAAGTTAAGTTGCCCCAGAATTTGTCAAGAGTTTCTTCCTGAACAAAAGTCCAACACTGAGAAGGACAATTTGATAATGCATATAAAAATGTATTATATCTATGCAATTGTATGTTGTATTCCTTATCAAAGTGTCCTTCTTAGCGTCAGACTGTTTTTCAAAAGGAAACTTTTGATCAATTCTTGGAAAAATGCACTTGTATGGGTATCTAAAAATCAAAAAATAAGCATATAAAATTAGCTTCATGTCTCTTTTGATGCAGTTCTCAAAGTGTCCTTCTGAACAACGGTCTGAATCTCAGAAGTACACTTTGAAAATTAATATAACATGCACTTATACAGACATACCACATAGATAATACGCACTATCAAAGTGTCCTTCTGAGCATCAGACCATTGTTTAGAAGGACACTTTATGTACTGCATAAAAAGAGGCCTGAAGCTATTCTTATAAGCTTTCTTTTTGATTTTTGGTGAGCCATAAAAGTGAAGTTGTCCCAGACTTTGTCAAATGTGTCCTTCTGAACAAGGGTCCGACACTCAGAAGCACACTTTGATAATGAATACAACATGCACTTATACAGACATACCACATAGATGTTATGCACTATCAAAGTATCTTTCTGAGCATCATACCATTGTTCAGGAGGACATTTTGAACCAATTTTGAGCATCTGACTTCAAATAAAAAACACTTATCCAGAATTTTATGAATACAAATACATCCAGAATTTTTTTTTCAAAATGTATACCTCAAAATTGAACTTTTCTCTAAGTGGATACTGTGAGTACTGCATAAAAAGAGGGATGGAAGCTCCTTCTTATAAGCTTAAATATTGATTTTTGATGAGCCATAAAATTGAAGTTGCCCCGAAATTGGTCAAAAGTGTCCTCCTGAACAATGGTCCAACACTGAGAAGGACATCTTTATAATGCATATCAAACATGTATTATGTCTATTTAAGTGCATGTTGTTTTAATTATCATAGTGTCCTTTTGAGTATCGGACCATTTTTCAGAAGGACGCTTTTAACCAAGTCTCAGACAACTTCACTTTTATGGCTCACCAAAAATCAAATTCGAAGACCATTAGAATACCTCATGGCATACAGATTACTTCAAGTGTCCTTCTGAACAACTGTCTGATGCTCAGAAAGACACTTTGAAAATGCATATAAAAATGTAATATATACATACAAGTACATCTTATATTCATTATCAAAGTGTCCTTCTGAGCATCAGACCATTATTAAGAAGGACACTTTGACAGTGCATAAAAAAAGGCCTAAGGTCTTCTAAAAAGCTTACCTTCTGACTTTTTGTCAGCCTAAATATCCTTAGGACTGAGTATTTCTTATGCTTAAAATAAGATAACCTTAACTAGATTAAGCTTATATCTTAAAAATAAGGTTAAAATAATAATATATATTATTTTATTATATATATATATAATTATTATTTTATTATATAATTTATAATAGTTTAAATAGCTTATCCATGGCCTAATAATACTTATTAAGGTGTTAATGGAGTCATAATATACTTATCTTAATTGATATGAAGTAATTATTGACATACATAAGCTTATATGTATACATAAGACTCATATTCAGTGAAATATGCAGTATATTATGTATATTTAGGTATATAAGTGGGTTTTAGCCCCTTAATAGCCTATAAACTTTGTTTTTCTGCTTATTTAAGGTCATATGGACGAAATCAGTGGACTCACAACGCCTACAGAAGCATAGACACCTATATCAGGCGCATACACCCAGTTTGGACAACTCAAATTACTTCCTTGGATGGTTATTCACGGATTTATGGGTTGGAAGGATGTTTCTGGGTTAATGTGGATGCTTGGGGATGTTATTGGGGGCTTGGACAGTTTATTTGTTTCCTTTATCTGCTTTTATTTTTATTAAATCTCTTTTTGATTATTTATTTTACCTGTTTCTTTATGGTATCCGCTTTTATCTGGGTTTTCTATTTATGGTATGACTCTGTGTTATTATTAATAGTGATGGAGGGTCCTTACTGGAGGTCTGGGTGTTGAAACTACTTGAAGTGGACTCCATGGGGAGGTGATGAGCCCTCACAGTGCTGTAATTGCCGGGGATAGCAGTGACATCATCTGGATTGAAGGTCTGTGCACTATAGTGGATTTGGGTATAAGTAAGGAGGGATTTTGACGGTTTATTATCATCATTCAATTACTAAACTTCAAACAAACACTACAATACAATTATTAGCATTCAGAAATGTATTATTAAGCCCTTATAAATTGATATTATCTTTATAAAAGCTATAACTATATTTTATTCTTCTATTTTCCACCACTAGCACGCATTTAAATCCAAGTATTGTGAGTTTTATTTGAGTATAACTATTCTATTAGTCTTCCCCTGAGGTTTAATCACTAAATCATTTTTTAATAAGTAGTAGGACCATAAAATAACACTATTATATCATACTTATATACTAGACTATACTGACAATTGGGGGTCTTTCCTTATATTTTACTTATTATTTAGTATAAGCCTTGGGACGTGATTTTTACCTTAGTACAGCTCAAAATTAACCAAATATTTGGGTCTGCTGCATATTAGTGGGTCATCATAACTCATTGATTGCGGAAAAGAACCCTTATAATAATTGTACTAATTTTTTATCATAAAAATTAGATATTTACAGTAGTAACTGTACCCAATATAAACCCAATTTCACTTGGTATTTGGACACCAATATAACACCCAATTAAATTGGTATTTGGCTAAAGCTTGGTAAGCTAATTATTCACCCTTATAGAGGTCTAGTTAAACTTATTATTATATTTTTAACAGATTTTTTCTAATTTTTCTTATATTTTATTTAAATAAATAAAGATATAAATTCAGGGTAAGCTCCATTGCTTTTTTTTTATTAGTAATATAATTGCTAATATTATTTGTCTACTAATTCCATAGAGTTTTTTCCTTTTGTAGACGTAAAATATTGTTATTCTTAACAATATGAGTGCTCCCCAGGACAGTGTAAGTGAACATCCTGCTTATAATACCAGGTCTAAAGCTAACAAAAACTTTCCAGGACATCACCATGGAGGGTCAACAGTACCCCCAGCCAGAAAGCATGAGTATAGAGGAAAAGGACGCCCTCTTAAAAAAGATAACTATAAAAAAGACGTCTCCTTCTCTTCAGGATCAACTGTACCACCTGGCCAAACAGGTTCTGAAGTTGGAGGAATCAAAATCTCTCATGTTCAAAGAAGTAGAGCAGTTGCAAAACAATTTCAAGGTAGGGTTTCAGCAGATGAATCAGGCAATGGCAGAATTAAAGGGAGGCCAGCCCAGTCAATCAAATCAGCAACCCCCTACCCAAGGAGGGTCCACTCACTCCCAGGAGAAAATCCTGGTAGACAAATGGAAATGGGACTGGTTTCACCAACAGTGGACAAGCCACAGTTGCAACAGGGATCCACCCCCTCATCTGACTTTCTCAGCTCACCCTTACAAGGGAAAAAAGCGCCAAAAATCAGGACTGGCAACCATCCCTTGGTAAGTAACTTACCCTCTCAGATTAGACATAATACTGATAATTACAATATAGGTAATTCTATTGATGTTAAATCTGTACAAAAAATAGAGGAGGATTTAAGAAATTTAGGTTTTAGAGTAGATACACCTGACTTGTCTTTTGTCCATAATAACAGTACTATATACAATGATAATACAGTTAATCCTCAGTTGCAACCACCTACTAGTGAGATGAGAAGTTCACAGGAGAGTGAGAGAATTGAAAATGAGGACATGGAATATTTTAACAATAATCCAACTGTCCATAGAATTGTTTCAGCATTGTGGAATAGAATGACTGATTGTGAGGAACAGGCAGTTAAGCTCACTAGTGATACAATTTCATCCTTGACATTGAACATTTCTCAATTAGCAACACTTAATAAAGAATTAGAGAAAGAACATTTGTCTCTAACTCTTAAATATGATTCATTGAGTAATAAATATAATGACCTTTCAAACAAATTTTGTGAGTTAGAAAAATTATATGAAACACATTTATTAAAAACTGAATCAAGAACAAAGTTATCTTTTGCACAGACAAATCAAAGTGTCTCTGAGCTGCTACAAAGATTAACTAAAGTTGAGATTGAAACTGCCAATCTACTGATGAACCAGGATAATCATAAGTATAATCAATATAATAATAATCCTTTCATTGGCAAAAGTGAATCTCATTCCTTCCCTGTACCACCACAATTAAAACCATCTGGTGGTAGTGTCAAATCTGAAAATGTAAGTCACAAATCCGTGCAGGAAGAAATACAAGACCATTTATCAAAAGTGAATGAGTTGTTGAATTTACCTAAGATTAGTGAGATAAAATCCAATCAGAAGAACTGGCCTAAGATAGATCAGTTCACAACTTATGATGGGGAAGCCAGCTCTGATTGGCAACATTTTATTCAAAGAATTGACAACTTGAAATTCTCATATAAGTTACCAGATGAAGAGATAACATCAAAATTAATTTCTTTATTTAAGGATGTTGCTTTATTATGGTTTGAAGCTGTCTTAAGTGAGGGTAGAGACTACTCTTGGGCTGAATGGAAACAACTTATTGAAAAACAATTTGGAGGTTCAAAATTCAGGCTTACTCAGCAGAGACTGTATGAGAAGACTAGGTATAATCCGTTGAATGGTGACAAACCTATGGTATTTTTAATGAATTTAAACAAAATATTAAAAGCCATTGAGCCTCATATGGATTTTAACTTATGGAAAGATAAGATAATATACAAATTACCTATATCTGTCAGAGACATTGTTGTAGCTAGAACATTAAATGTTACTGAATATTCTGACTTTATTAATATTTGCAATGAAATATTATTAAACCATAAGTATGAATCAAGGTATTCCACTTATAAGCAAATTGTTGAACCTGTAAAAACTCAGAATTCAAAAACACTTCAGGAGAAGCAGAAAAAACCTACTGCACCTGTAGTACCTAAAAAGTATGAAACAAATACTTGTTATAAGTGTAACAAACCTGGGGTCAAAGGTCACAAATGTGAGAAAAACATAAATATTGTTGAAAATCAACGTGAATCTGAAACTGAAACTGAAAAAAGTAAAGAATCAAGTGATTATGACAGCAATATCTCATATAGTGATGAAAATGAAGTCTGTATGTTGGAAGATGATTTGTCCATCTTTGAAAATCCAATATTAAATATGGACTCAAATGAATCTTTAATGAATTTTGAGGATGCTGAAATCATTAAGGATATACAAGCTGATAACTTTAGAATGACACCTATCACGGTTCCAGCTATCATTTCTGGTGAAAATGTTAATATAGTATTGGACACAGGAGCTGCTGGTTCAGTTGTTTCCACTAATACATTACAGAAAATTGATAGTGAATATAAGTTTAAGCTTGAACCACTTCAGAATAAGAATTGGAGAGGTTATGGATCAGTACTACACCCCATTGGTAAATACAAAGCTGCTTTTTTCTTTAAACACCAACATAGTTATGTAAGGGTAACTTGTGACTTTGTAGTAATGGATAATACAAATTGTAGTAACTGTTTTATCATTGGAAATGATATTCTGACTAAATTTGGTGTAAAATTAGACCCTGCTAATAACAATTTTACAATTGGCATGAATGGTAAAAGGAAATTTAAAATAAATTCTTTTAACACTGTCTTACACATTGAGTCAGTAACAAATTCCCCGTCTAAAGGAAGAGAATCCAATGAGTTGGAACTTCTGGAAACAGAAATTTCAAAAGCACCATTTGGCACTCAGATAAGTGAAACTGAGAAAGATAATATTTTGGAATTAATTAAAGCTTTTCCAATGGCTTTTGCACATGGTAAAAATGAACTTGGCCTTGTAAAAGAACATGAAATGAAAATTAGTTTAACCTGTGATATGGATAATATTCCTGCTAGTCTTAAAAAGAAACCATACCCTGCTTAACCAATGAAGAGGAAAGACATAGAGGATAATATTAAGATGTTATTAAAAATGAACATTCTTGAGAAGGTTGAAACTACACCAAAATATTGTGTAATATCACCAGTGCTGCTTTCTTATGAACAAGATAAAGCAAGACTGTGCAATGATTATAGAGCATTAAATACATTTACAGTAGATGATATTT
The DNA here is from genome assembly GCA_030280995.1 of Hemileia vastatrix. NCBI lineage: Eukaryota > Fungi > Basidiomycota > Pucciniomycetes > Pucciniales > Zaghouaniaceae > Hemileia > Hemileia vastatrix. Next base: position 24,216,394 of record JASXTE010000001.1, on the reverse strand, counting down.
ATCCCTTGCCAAGGATTGCCTCTATACATGCTACCCTTAAAGGTGCTAAATATATAAGTTGCCTAGATGGAAATAAAGGGTACCAACAAATTCCTGTTGAAAAGAATTCACAGAACTTTTTGTTGATAACAACACACATGGGAATTTTTAAGTATGTCAGAATGCCATTTGGACCAAAAAATGCTCCATCAGTATTTCAAAAGTTAATGGATATAACATTCCATAATGAAATGATTGAGGGATGGTTAATGGTATACATTGATGACATCATAGTGTTCTCTAAAACTTTTGATGAACACTTAATCCATTTAAGGAAAGTATTTCAGAAAATGGATGAAATAAAAATGACCCTTGCATTGAAAAAATGTAAATTTGGGTTTGAATCTTTAAAAGTGCTTGGTCATATTGTATCTGGCTTACAAATATGTGTAGACCAAAATAAAGTGGCTGCAATAAAAAATATTGGCATTCCTCAAAATGTGAAGGATGTACAATCTTTTCTTGGAATGTGTGGTTATTATAGACAATATATAAAAAACTACCAATCAATTGCTGCACCACTGACCACACTGATAAAGAAATAAGAAGCTTTCATTTGGAATAATGAAAGACAACAAGCTTTTAATAAGTTGAAAGAATGTTTAATGACAGCTCCTATCTTGGGATTACCAGATTTCCAATTACCTTTTGTATTATATACATATGCAAGTTTTATTGGACTGGGTGCTGCTTTGCATCAAAAACAACTTATTGAAGGTAAAATGTCAGAAGTAGTAATCTGCTATATTTCACGTACTCTGAGAAGTGGTGAATTAAAATATGGTGCTACTCAACTTGAATGTTTGGAAGTAGTATGGGCTCTTGAAAAGCTACATTATTACCTTGAAGACCAAAAATTTGAGTTAATAACTGACTGTAGTGCAGTTAAGTCACTCTTAAACATGAAAACTCCTAATAGACACATGTTTAGATGGCAATTAGCTGTACAAGAATACAGAGGACGGATGACTATTACACATAGAGCAGGAACCTTGCACTCTAATGTAGATCTGTTATCTAGAGTACCTCTGCCTAATAATGATGATAATCCTGCTTATGTTCCTGAGTCAGAGATTATTAACATTTATGGCATTTATATTGTAGATCTTGAGGATGAATTTATGAAATCAATTCTTGATAATTATAATTCAGATCCTGACTTAAGTAAATTAACTACAATATTAAATGATCCATCTAATGCTTCAATGAATGTTTTAATAAAAAAATTACCAAATAAGTATAAAGAGGCATTAGAGAAAGGAAAATTTTCCATTGAGGATGGTTTTATATATTACAGGAAAAAATTAAGTAATGTAATTTTAATTCCCCCTTCAATGAAGGAGTTAATGTTAAGTTTATGTCATGATGATATATTAGCAGGTCATTTTGACTACCATAAAACATTAACCAGAGTAAAAAACACAGCTTGGTGGATTAACATGTCTGAGGATGTTCAGAAATATGTTGAAACATGTGATTCTTGTCAAAAATCTAAAAGATTAACAGGAAAAAGAGCTGGTTTATTACAACAAATTGAGCAACCAAAAGCTCCATGGGAAATCATTAACATGGACTTTGTAACAGGTTTGCCAATAGCATGGCATAAGAGTTATAACTCCTGCTGGGTAATTGTAGATAGATTTACAAAGATGTGTAAATTTATTCCTACCCACAAAGAGGTTTCTGCAAAGGACTTAGCTTTTTTATGGTGGACACAAATGTTAAATACAGCAGGTTTCCCCAAAGCAATAGTTTCTGACAGAGATCCTAAATTTACTTCTGAGTTCTGGACGTCACTTATGGATGTTTCAGGGTGTCAATTAAAACTTTCTACAGCACACCATCCACAAACTGATGGGCTAGCAGAAAGAATGATACAAACCTTAGAAGATATGATAAGAAGATACTGTGCTTTTGGTCTTAATTTTAAAGACAATGAAAAATTCACGCATGATTGGGTAACCCTTATCCCAGGTTTAGAATTTGCATATAATAGTACAGTACATTCTGTCACTGGCAAAAAGCTATTTGAGTTATGGTTGGGTTATGTACCTAATACCCCTGATAAAACTCTTAATAAGTTACCTAGATTGGATATTCATCCGGGTACTAAATCTTTTCTTCAGATGCAGGAACTATGCAGAAAACATGCTCAAGAATGTATAAATAAGGCTTTTGAGTATGAAAAGAAAAGATGGGATAAAGCCCATAAAGAACAAATGTTCAAAGAGGGTGATGAAGTCCTTATTTCAACGCTACATTTCAATTTAAATGGTAATGTTAAATTGAAGGATCCATTCATTGGACCATTTGTAGTTAAAAAGATGGTTGGTAATAATGCTGTTGAGGTTATTCTATATGCACCTAATGATAGAAAACATCCAGTATTTCCTATTTCTCTTATTAAACCATACCATTCTAATGATACTGCTCTATTTCCAAGAAGATCAGGTAGGCATAAACAGCAACCTGAAGAAATAGTGGAAAAGGCAGAAATTGAAAAGATACTTAAAAAGAGACACCTTACTAAAGAAAAGGGAGTTGAGTATCTATTAAGATTTAAAAATAAATCAAGTGAATAAGACCAGTGGATTCCAGAAAATGAAATCTCTGATCTTAAAAATCTCTTGAAAAAATTTAAATCAAAATAATACTGTTCATTCAGTATATGTAATATAAAAATTATTTTTTATTTTATTATTTCACTCCTTAAGTTTAATTAAATGTCATAACATTTTTTTTATTGTTTTTTTTGGGTGAGGGAGTGTCAGCCTAAATATCCTTAGGAATGAGTATTTCTTATGCTTAAAATAAGATAACCTTAACTAGATTAAGCTTATATCTTAAAAATAAGGTTAAAATAATAATATATATTATTTTATTATATATATATATAATTATTATTTTATTATATAATTTATAATAGTTTAAATAGCTTATCCATGGCCTAATAATACTTATTAAGATGTTAATGGAGTCATAATATACTTATCTTAATTGATATGAAGTAATTATTGACATACATAAGCTTATATGTATACATAAGACTCATATTCAGTGAAATATGCAGTATATTATGTATATTTAGGTATATAAGTGGGTTTTAGCCCCTTAATAGCCTATAAACTTTGTTTTTCTGCTTATTTTAGGTCATATGGACGAAATCAGTGGACTCACAACGCCTACAGAAGCATAGACACCTATATCAGGCGCATACACCCAGTTTGGACAACTCAAATTACTTCCTTGGATGGTTATTCACGGATTTATGGGTTGGAAGGATGTTTCTGGGTTAATGTGGATGCTTTGGGATGTTATTGGGGGCTTGGACAGTTTATTTGTTTCCTTTATCTGCTTTTAGTTTCATTAAATCTCTTTTTGATTATTTATTTTACCTGTTTCTTTATGGTATCCACTTTTATCTGGGTTTTCTATTTATGGTATGACTCTGTGTTATTATTAATAGTGATGGAGGGTCCTTACGGGAGGTCTGGGTGTTGAGACTGCTTGAAGTGGACGCCATGGGGAGGTGATGAGCCCTCACAGTGCTGTAATTGCCGGGGATAGCAGTGACATCATCTGGATTGAAGGTCTGTGCACTCCAGTGGATTTGGGTATAAGTAAGGAGGGATTTTGACGGTTTATTATCATCATTCAATTACTACACTTCAAACAAACACTACAATACAATTATTAGCATTCAGAAATATATTATTAAGCCCTTATAAATTGATATTATCTTTATAAAAGCTATAACTATATTTTATTCTTCTATTTTCCACCACTAGCACGCATTTAAATCTAAGTATTGTGAGTTTTATTTGAGTATAACTATTCTATTAGTCTTCCCCTGAGGTTTAATCACTAAATCATTTATTAATAAGTAGTAGGACCATAAAATAACACTATTATATCATACTTATATACTAGACTATACTGACACTTTTTGTTAGCCGTAAAAGTGAATTTGTCTCAAAATTCTTCAATAGTGTCCTCCTGAGAAACAGTCCAATGCTCAGAAGGACACTTTGATAGTGCATTTCATCTATGTGGTATTTCTGTATAAGTACATGTTTTATTCATTATTAAAGTGTCCTTTTGAGTGTTTGAACGTTGTTGAGAAGGACACTCTGATAATGCATAAAAAAAAGCCAGAAGCTCCTTCTTTTAAACTTAAATTTTGACTTTTGGTTACCAATACAAATTAATTTGTCCCAGAAATGATCAAAAGTGTCCTTTTGAACAATGTTCTGAAGCTCAGAAGGAAACTTTGAAAATAAATACAATATGCATTTGTATAGATATATTACATTTTTATATCATTATCAAGGTGTCCTTCTGAGCATCGGACCATTGCTCAGGAGGACACTTGAGGTGATCTGTATTCAATGAGGTATTTTAATGGTCTTGGAATTTGATTTTTGGTGAGCCATAAAAGTGAAGTTGTCCCAGACTTGGTCAAAAGTGTCCTTCTGAACAATGGTCCGATGCTCAGAAGGAAACTTTAATAATGAATAAAACATTCACTTATACAGACATACCACATATATTATATGCATTATCAAACTGTCCTTCTGAGTGTTGAACAATTTTTAAGAAGGAAACTTTGAGTGCTGCATAATAAGAGGCCTGAAGCTCTTCTAATAAGCTTACTTTTTGATTTTTGGATACCCATACAAGTGCATCTGTCCCAGAATTGACCAAAAGTGTCCTTCTGATAAACAGTCCAGCACTCAGGACACATTGATAATGAATACAACATGCACTTATACAGAGATACCACATAGATGATATGCAGAATCAAAGTGCCCTTCTGAGAATTGGAAAATTGTTCAGAAGGACACTTGAGGTGATACTTATTCCATGAGGTACTCTAATGGTCTTGGTGTCAGATTTTTGATGATCCATAAAAGTAAAGTTGACCCAGAATCAGTCAAAATGTCCTCCTGAACAATGGCCAATTTTCAGAAGGACACTTTGATAATGAATAAAACATGCACTTAAATAGACAAAATAAATGTTTGATATGCATTGTCAAGATTTACTTCTGAGCATTGGACCTTTGTTCAGAAGGACAATTTTGATCAATTCTGGGACAAATTTACTGTTACAGGTAACCAAAAGTCAAAAAGTAAGCTTATAAGAAGGAGCTTCTGGCCTTTTTTTATGCAGTACTGAGAGTGTCCTCCTGAAAAATTGTCTGATGCTTAGATGGACACTTTGATAATGCATATAATCTATGTGGTATGTCTGTATAAGTGCATGTTGTATCCATTATCAAAGTGTCCCTGTGAACATCAGGCCATTGTTCAGAAAGACACTTTTGATCAGTTCTGGGGCAACTTCCCTTTTATTGCTCACCAAAAATCAAATTCCAAGACCATTAAAATACCTCATGGCATACATATTACCTAAAGTGTCCTGCCTACCAGTTATTTTTTCTGTAGTTCCTGTGTGGGTCATTCATATTTCCTTGATTTGGGTTTATAAAATACCTGTATTTTCAGAGTTATTTATATTTTTCATATAATCAAAACTTAAATCCTTAAACTTTTGTTTTATTTTTTCATTTTCATTTATGTTGACTACTTTTGGAATAAAGGCAAATCTGCCATCATTTTTGATATATTTCAAGCTTCTTTAGACTCAGAAATAATGCTATTTTGGTGCCTTGGCTTTGATAAACCTATAATTAATTAAGAATTAAAAGAAATCTTCTAATAAAATTTCAACTACTCTGTTAAAAGTTTTATGTCTGGATTTGCATACTCTGAAAGGTGGTAATATGTCCATCATGTATTGGACATATAGTAGGCCAAGTAAATTTAGGAAATTCAAATTTATTATATAAAAATAATTAACATCTAAAAATTATGTAGCAAGTTTATGTTTGGCGAATTCAAATACATTAGTCCTATACTTTCATAATTGTTCAAAAAATGTTTCAAACTTTTTTTTTACATTCACATTTTTTTAGGATAAATATATATCAAAAATATCATGTTTAAAAGTTTTTTTATAATAAACTGGGAAAAGATATATATTTTGAGTTTTAAGGATATTTGCTTAATAAGATTATCATTGTTCTCAATTATTTTACATTGGTAAATTTTACTTAATTTATAATAAAGAACATTAAAATTTATTTTAAATTGTAATTTTTACTTTACATACATTATCACAGGTATAGAAAAAATGATTAAGATGATGCTTCTTTATCAAGGGCTTCATTTACCTTGTTTAAATTAATATCTGCTCCTACACCAAGTAGTTCTCTCTCATTGACTGATAATTTTTCAAAAAAATTCTGATGAGTAGCAGCTTCTTGGAAGATATTTTGGGACATTCAATATGTTGTCTACTGGAGCTGTTTTTTTGGATGACCAATTGTATGTTTTTTCCATTGATTTTTTCTGTACATTTGTATGGGCCAATTTCAATGTCATTTTATCCATCTTTTCAAAAGTATTGTCGAGAGTAGGACTTTTCCATCCAGGAATTAATTGGATTGGATCTTGGACAGGTGTAGCTGGGGATTCTATATCTGACAAAAAACTAGTATCATGGAAAGGTGATAAAAATTGTGGCTGATCACTGCACAAATTTCTTGCCAAGTTATAGCAATTTTTTCCAATCTGAATTTCAATCAAATGAGTAACATACATGCCATTATTAAAAATATTAGTGAGTACATACCTTTGATTTATAGTTTTTTACTTGTGCCCTTCTTCTCTTTTGCTTTCTAATTGACTCAATATTCTTGTTTGTTTGATCTTTGGACTTTTCGATCTCCTTCCCCTTGTTTTCACTTATTGCTCAATGATTATTTGTGTAAACCTTAGTTTTTATGGCTCAATATTTTTCAATGTAGAGAGTCACTTAGTACAGTGGTCACATACCACACTCCCCATAACTTGATTCCAAAGTTACTCAGAAAACGTTCTACAAGTCCAATCAAAAGCTAGTTTTTGAAATCCTTTCTCCTGTAGTTCTCATTCCAAATTTTGTTTTGCTGATAGTGGTATAGCAGCTCCTCATTTTAGTCCTCGAGGCTCAGGTGCAGGATGAAATTGCGGAAGATGAACTCTTGAACGTATGAATGCAGCAGTATTTGTTAAAAGAAATTGGAGATCAGCTTCTTTAGGTACATCTGGTGTTTGTTGAACCTCTCTTAATGCTATTTCCACAGTTTTTTGCTTAAATTCATTCCAACATTGCCAATTGTGAAGTTCTTCAGGCGTTGGAGCATTAGAAAAATTAGATATAAGTGTTGGTCAACCTAAAAAAAACTTCAAAAAGTGATATATATTTTGGTTAAGAGAATTGGAACTACTCAGGACTTCATTCCTTGTAACTATTCTCCAGACCATTCATGAGTTTCACTCATTTTTTTGAGACTCAGCATCAAGTATTCTCTGATGATCAGCAGCAAAAAATATTAGAGTGGGGTTAACTGTAAATTCTTGTAAGTTGAAATTAGTAAGCTTATTTTAAAATGTAAAAAATCTCTTAAATATATTACATACCACGTCCACTTTTACTTGTACTATGATGAGTAGAATAGATTGGTTGTGGTGGGTTGGTGCCAAGAAATTGATTCAACAACTGAGTAGCCCAATATTCTCCTATCTGATGTAAATTTTGTTCCTGAGTAACATTTGACTGTTGGCCCCCAGGATTCGGGTTAGCAGATGTTCCAGAATTGTGTTGAATATGAGATGCTTCTAGAGGCTGAGGTGTAGTCTGAGCTGTACCTTCAGGAGGAGTAGGTCTAGGTTGCTGAGGGGGATCAGAAGGTGAACCATCACCAGTATGGTGAGGAGGAATATTACTTCCACCACCAAAGCTACCAAATTGTGGACTGTCAATATTCATCCTATCAAAGTTATCAGCCATTTTGAGCTGTATATAAACAGATAAAGGGAAATTAATAGTCAGAAATTATACATGTAAAGTATAAAAAATAAATCAGTTGCATTTGTTAATGGTGATTTGATTGAAGACTTTTTTAACTAAAAAAATAAAGTGAAAAAGTTTAGCTATTGTCTTCTTGAAAAATATTGTGATATTTCTCAAGACTGATTTGAATATATATATCATTTTTTCAGTGCAACCAAGGATAAATATACTAATTGAATTCCTTTCAAAATTATCTTTTAAATTTACTACAAAAATGTCTCAATAACAGTAGGTATTCTAAATTTTGTAAAATTCCCTTATTACTATTCTCTTAATGAAAATTGAAGCTCAATCACTTTCATTTAATACCCTGCATCTAACTGTTTGGAGAATCTACCACAAAAAGTGCAAACTCTCCAAAGTATCACCAAGCCTAAATAATCCCAATAATATTAATGAATAAAATACCATTTTATTAGTTTCATTACTTACCAATGTCTGAAATCTTACAGCTGTGAGGACTTAATCTTTGATTCCAAACATTCCCCTTTTGTGCTTTAAATTTGCAGCATGTCCAATGATGGCATGTTGCTTATCACAATTTGAACTACTTTCTGTAACCTTACTAAATGGGCATGAAGTTGTGGTAAATTTTCATAGGGATTATTTGATGTATCTTCTGGAATCAGCTCTTTAAAAGGACTAACAATCAAATAGACTTCTTCATTCCCATTTATTGACCTAAAAATTTGATCAATATTCCCAAACTGGCTATTGTTTCCAAAGTAGAATTCAATTGTAGAATTTTCGACATGTTGCTCACAAGTAGTAAACCGTTTTCCATGGAAAATTATGTTTGCAAAATTTTCAACCACCCAATCTCCTACCTTCTCAGATGGTAGAAAAACCCATTTGGATGTCTCCTTCCCCTAGCGTGCCCTTACCCATTTTGTTAATAATGCCTCACTTAAATGCATTTTTGGGTTTTTTTATCCAGCTCACTCAGTTTGAGACTGATTATGATTTTCTGCTTCTTATAATTCTAATACCCTGGACTTTTAGTTCCAATGTTTAAGCATGGTTTGTGGTATCTTTGCTATAATCAACATATCAAATAATTAGCTCATTTTAGTGTTGATACTCTTGCTTACTAAATTAATTACTTGGGTGATTATTGTTTTGAATTTCTGATATTATACCATTTACTTGTTCAGCTGCCCAAGTAGCTGTGCTTCCTGGTGGACCGAACCGTTTAATCATTTCTAGAAAATGTTGAGTGACATTCAAGTTTGGCTTAAATTTAATATTTTCACTAACCTTCTTCCAGGAATTTACGATACTTCAATAGAAGTTGTTTGAAATCATCGAGTTCATCAGTGGATACATTTTTAATGTCAAAAAGATGGTAATTGAGCTTATTATGGTGAGTGACTTTAAAAGATAATATTCTAAAGGCTTGTCATCTGATGATGCTGAGGTCGTGGCTTTTTTGAATTGCTCAACCTAAAGAGGTATAAGTGATAAAGGTTAGTAGACAGTATAATGTTCATTCCAGTCTGCAGCTTTGAGAGATCCTGTCATTTTAGAATCTACCTGTTTTGAAACCTGTGAAAGCTAGGATGGTTTAGTTGTTTCCTCCATCACCTTCCACACTACCTCTAGCTCTGTTGCATTAAATTGTGGATTGATAGTAGTTTCACTTTCTTTCTCTTTGCCCTTCTTTTTATCTCCCTTATCTCTAACTTTCTCATGTTATTAATTGGATCCTTTACTTTCAGATATGTTAATACATCTCTGCCTTAAGTTATAAAATGAGTTTTGACTTCTGCTGCTGTCAGAGTGTATTGATACAAACCCTACAGATTAAGATTTAGATTCTGAAAATGATGACATTGTTTTATGCATGATCTATCTGATTCAGCTCCTCCACTATCCATTCTAAGATTTTTTTGTGACTGTTTTGTGCTCATTTTTCATAGCCTTTTATTCTGCCTTGTCAGTTCAGCATTATCATCATCTGTGATGCTTAAGCTACTTTTAAGTTTTTTATATTTCCTATTCAGTAAAGTATCAGAGCCCACATCCTTATCTTCTCTTCTTAAGTGCCAATTATGTTCCTTTGTCTGCTTTTTTTTAGGTCAATTGCTGCGTTTTGTATTTGAAAAAAATTTTGACTGTGATCTTTAAGGTTTCCAAGCATATGTGAATGCATTATATCAATTGAGCAATATTCAGTTGGATGCCAATATTCTAGCTTATTCAGCTCACTCCATCAAACCCCATGATTTTGAACAATTGATACCCGCTCCCAATGTTCCCAAGAGTTCTTCCACTTTTTCTTCCCAATTCATATGAGCATCATGACTACATAAAGAAAAATTTTCCACCTGATTTTCACCAATTTTATCTTTTGAAATATTACAGTAAGAGCAGAGTTTAGTAGCAGAGTGACTTGCAAAACCAGAAATCTTTTGCATTGCAGGAATGTCTCCTATCAAAGAGAACATATAAGCCCTTATGTTTTGGCCTTGTGTATAATGATGCATTTTCTCAATTAATACACTGTCCCATAGATTCTTTAGATCATCAACAAGTGGCTTCAAAATGTAATTAGACTGCTCACTTGTGGACTCAGTTTGACCAGGTATAATATCCTAAAAAAATATTTTCTGTTTTGTATCAATCTTCTGGAGCCACGTTCATACACACCATTATGATATTCCCTACAGACTTCTGGTGACCTCCAATGAGATTACCACCTTGTCTGAACCAGTCCACATATAGACTAACCATTAAATTACCCGGTGTTTTTGTATATAAATCTTCATTACTGTTTTGAGCTATATCAATATCAGGGAACCTTTTCCAACCCAAACCATCACAGACATATCTCATTACATCATCTTTTGAATTGCAGAAAAGGATTTTTTTTCTCAATCAGCATCTTGAATTTGAATACTTGAAACTTTTCTAAAAGCCAATCAATCAAACTGTTGTGATGAAAAGTTTTCTGAGGATAGTAAATAGCTTCTTCTTGATTGTACTTCACTGAATACAACAATTTATCACAAGTGACAATTTCTTGTTGCCTTTCCACATCTTTCAAATAGCTTTTAAAGGATGAAAAAAATGGTTGGCTTCAAGATAAGATTGTTGGTTGACCGTTGGAAGTATACTCATAAAGAGCAAAGAATTTAGGACAGCATCTCTTTGTGAAAAATGATGCATTGAGGTTCAATTGGCTAAAAACTGTATCTATGGAAAGGGGTATCAAGCTAAAAATGCTACTAGCATCTAGTTTACTTTCATTGCCAAGAAGTTTGACTTTACTTATTTCATCATGCAAAAATGGAACACAACCTTCTCTGCTCAAATGATGGATAAGAGAAAATTTGGCTTTTTTCAACATAATTTTTCAGCTATATAATTTGGATAATTTAGAATTTTCAGGCTGTTTTACAGATCCCATTGTACCCAAAACAGGCTGCTGCTTTTTTAAACAAAAAATAAATATCAATCAAATATTCTTTTTATGTCACAATTATTTATATGACCTACCAAATTGTGGACATTGGATCTTACTAAGTTAGGAGAATCATTTGACAAAACAACCATTTGTGCTTTTCAGTTTCTTTCCTCTTCATGTTTTTAGTAAGACTGAGATGATTTGAAAACCACACCAGTATCAAAGATTTCCAATGAGGTTTGATAGCTTCTAGATGCACATCCAAGCTCTTCACATTTACACACACAAAAAAATGGAGCCATCAATAAGTTTATTAGATGTAAGAAGTTTTGTTGGTGTATGGTAGTGATCAATGAGCTTTTTCCATTATTGTGAAACATCTGCTTATATAAACTTGTTTTCTCTCAAGAATTTTGTTGAAGATTTAGTTGTATTTGAATTGTTTCATACGGTTATGTTTTATGCACATAAACAATATATTAATTATAGGATAGGTACTCTGAATTATTTGATTGCATAACACATGCTACATTTTACCATGTAACATATATGTTTATCAAAATGCTCATTGTAAAAAATATTCAATTTTAAAAGATTACGAATTTCATTCATTTTTGTGAATAGGAATAGTTCTGATATAAATTGAGTTGGGATATTAAATTTAAATTTCAGATAAACAGATTATTGAAGGGTGATGAGAAAATATAACAATTCTTCTTTCACATATATTAAGAGAAATATACCAAGCAACAAGAAGTTTTTCACTAAAAATATAAATTTTTCATGGATTATTAAAAGAACATACCTATTATTTGCATTGTAAAAATATAATATAAGAAATCAAGATTTTTTAAAAATGGATTGTGAATAAATATGGTATATCCAAGATGTGATCAAATTAAAGCTTACAGAATTAAAAAAAATATTTCTTACATTTTATAGTTTGTCCCAAAATATGAAACTGTGATATGCTTTACCAGTAGTGTGAGTTGAACAAAAAATGCGTCCTATTAATAATAGTATGTCAATGACAGGGTTAGTAAAAATAATGGGTGACACAATTTACAAGATCAAATAAGATCCTGTTTCCAGCTATAATTTGATTTAAAAACATCTTGAAATGAAAATCAGTCCCTTTTGGAATATTTGTACCATTTCAACGTGCAATAATTTACATTTTATTTGTGCTACTCCATTTGAGTTAATTATGCATATACATATTCTTATCACCACGGAAAATCTAGGGGTGAATTGCTAGCAATCCCCTCTCTTGAAATTTAGAGTGTCCCTTAATTATGCCAGGTTTATGAATACTTTATAAACATAAGTAAATTAGAGTTAGATTTACATTTATTCTCAGATTGATTATAGACAGAATATCAACTGATTCCAAATTATGCACAAGTTGATCCTCCAGAACTTGATTTTGGTCCTCTGATGAGAACAAATTTAGCACAAATTGATCTAACCTAAGCTTATGCATATAAAATAATTCAGGATACTTGCTCTATTAAATTTGATAATAAAAAAAATATTGATGAATTTATATAAAAAAAATTATTATGTAAGATATTAAATTATAAATTTAGGCATCATAGGAGGGCACGTAATAGAACTTAATTATACTATGTGACACCTTAATACTGTATCACGCAGTTTGAAACATTTAAAACAAAATGAGTCATGATGTGCAATGAAATTGCTTGGACAGACTCTTTCAAAATTAATACTGACCATAATACACAAGTATGAAACCTTGGCATCTATCCAATAAAAGATTTTCCTTCTGATAAATGGATTTTTCTCAGTTACTACCTGCTAAAAAGTGTCCTTCTGAGGTTTGTCTGACCTTCAGGGGGGTAATTTGGCCACATCACACTACTTCTATTTCCATGATTGACCAAAACATCATCCTCATTCCCATCTAAAGAGTTGATCTCATCTGACTGTGGCTGATCAAAGGGTTCCACCACAAGTTTAGCCAAAATTTTGGTGAACACTTTTTTGATGGATAGTGACTAACTGGTGCTTTCCAAAATTGTCCACCTCAAGTTAGGATAATATTCAGGAGGATAAATTTATTATGAATACCAAATTAACTGAAGAATACTTTTGCCCTAGCTACTCTGCATCATAAAAGTGTCCAACTGAGGTTTAGCCATAATTCAGGTAGACACTTTTGGAAAGGCACAGTCTGATGGGGTTAATATATATATATGGCAATAAGTATCAGTTTTTTATCAACATGGAACTAGAATTAATTTAATATGGCCAAAGTGTCCACCTGAAGTTTGGCCAAAATACAGGTGGAAATTTTTATGAGGATTACTTGATGAAATGAAGAAGACTTAAAATTACTTTCCATCATAAAATTTTCAAACTTAAGTTTATCAAAAATTGTGGTGACACTTTTGCCAGATCCAGTCATATGGGATCAACTCTCTATATGGCAATGAGAATCAATTTTTAGTCAATCATGGCATTAGAAGTAATTTTATATGGAAAAACTTTCCACCTGATTTTTGGCCAAAAATAAGTTGGAAATGTTTATGAGGAATACTAGATTAACTAAAGAAGACTTGCACCCTACTACTGTCCATCATAAAAGTGTCCACCAGAAGAATTCTCAAACTTGTGGTTGACACCTTTGGCCTGGTCTAGCCATATGGGATCAGTTCTGCATATGGAAATGAGGATTTAATTTGGTCAATCATGGTACTAGAAGTAATTTGATATAGATAAAGTGTCCAACTAAATATTGGAAAAAAATCAGTTGAAAACTTCATTTAGTTTTTCAAAAAATCAAATTAAGTAAAATTTTATTCCTGATGATGCCCATTTTATCCAACACTTCTTCTGAGCCTTGAAAGTAGGCATTTAGCTTGAATTTTGAATTTCATATAAAATCCCTATTATTCAACCTATTTCTTTTTATCCCTTTTTTTTCTTTTAGATATCAATTAATTTTATGTAAAACAAATCATTTTCATAATTTTTTACCTGTATTTAATAGAATTATTAAAGGTTTAACATCACCCTGTAAGCATTTGGCACATGTTTTTTTGCTATACTAATAAAAATAATAATATACTGGTAACAAAAAAATGATCAAATGATAAAATATTAATAAAACATAAAGATCAAATACCAGTGGATATGTTTTAAAAAAATACCAGTTGCACTGAACAAGAGCTGCACCCTAGATACTCACCATAAAAAAAGTGTCCAGCACAAGTTCGGCTGAACTTGTGCTGGACACTTTTGGTCAGTTTCAGTCATATGAGATCAATTCTCTCTATGGCAATGAAAAAAAAATTTTGGATAAAAAACTTCACTAGAAGTAGTTTTACATAGCCAAATTTTCTACCTAGATTTCATCCAAACCACAGGTGCACAATTTTTTATCTTTTAAAAAAAGTCAATTTAGTACAATTTATCCCTGATTGCTCTCATTAGCTTCAACACCTCTACTGGCCTTTGATAGTAGGAATATTACTTGGATTTCTTTTTTCATATTGGATCCCTTTAACTTAATTTTTTATTCCTAATATTGCTTTTGGATATCAATTAATTTTTTTTATAATAAATTATTTTCATATTTTTATACATTTATTTAATAATATAATAAATGGCATAAAATCACCTGGTATGCATTTGGCACATGAGTTTTTTCTATACTTATAAAATTAATAATATAATGGCAACCAAAAATTAATCAAATGATATTAATGAGTGAGGAACAAATATAAAATACCAGTAGACATGTTTGTAAGAAATACTAGATGAACTGAAGAAAAGTTCTACCCTAGCTACTCTACATTAAAAAAGTGTCCAGCACAAGTTTGGCTGAACTTGTGCTGGACACTTATGGTCAGGTGCAGTCAGATGGGAGCAATTCTCTCTATGGGAATGAAGATAAATTTTTGATATAAAATTACACTAGAAGTAGTTTGATATGGTAAAATTTTCATGCTGAAGTTTTGGTAAAGCTCAAGTTGATTTTTTTTTTATTTTTACAAAAAAGAAAATTTAGTGCAAGTTTAGCCCTGATTGTTCTAATTTAATTCAACTTCTCTTCTTTCTGTTTATGGCAGGAATTTAACTTGGATTTTAATTTTTATCTTTGATTTCTTTTATTTTACTTTATTCCTCTCATATTGCTTTTGGATAGAAGTTTATTTTTTGTAAAATAAATCATTTTCATATTTTTTTACCTTTATTTAATAATATTATAAAGGTGTAACATCACCCAGTATTCATTTGGCACACAATTATTTGCTATACTGATAATATTAATAATATAATTTTGACAAAAAATTAATCAATTTATAAATATGAGTAAGGCACAAAGATTTAATAACAGTGGAAATGTTTATAAGAAATTTCAGATGATTAAAAATGACTTGCACCCTGGATACTCTTCATGATAAAAGTGTCCAGCACAAGTTTGGCCAAACTTGTGATGGACACTTTTGGTTGCATGCCGTCAGACGCAATCAATTCTTTTTATGGAAATGAGACTGAATTATCACTCCATCATTGCACTGAAAGTAGTTTTACATAGACAAATTGTCCCCTGGAAGTTTGTCCAAACCTAAGGTAGACAATTTTTTCCTTTGGTAAAAAGTAAATTTGATCCATGTTAATCTATGATGGTGCCCATTTTTTCTGAAGCCTCTACTGGCTCATGATAGCAGAAATTTTACTTAATATCTTTATTTCATGTTTGATCTCTTTAATTTTAATCTTACCCTTTTATTTATCCTTTAGCTTTTAAATATCAATTTTATTTTGGTAAAACTGATAACTTTCACATTTTTTTATACTTATTATATTATATTATTAAAGTTGTAAAATCATCCAGTGTACATTCATTACACATTTTTTTGCTATACTAAAAACATTAATAATATAATGGTGACTAAAAAATAATCAAATAATAAATATGGATGACACAGAAAGATCAAATACCCATAGACATTTTTAAAATGAATATAAGATTAACTGAAGAAGACTTGCACCCTAGCTACTCTCCATCATAAAAGTTTCCAGAAAAATTTCAGCTGAGCTTGTGCTGGACACTTTTGGTTGCATGCAGTCAGATGGGATAAATTTATTCAATGGAAGTTAAAATGAAGTTTTGCTCAATCATTGCACATGAAGGTGCTTTATACTGCTATACTATCCCCTGATTTTTTGGAAAACATCAGGTGGACACTTTTATTAATTTTAAAAAAAAGAAAAAATATTCCAAATCTAGAACTGGTGGTGCAAATTTGGTCTGAAAACTCAAATTATCTTTCATGGCAGAAATTTTATTTGAATGTTTAATTTCAAATTTAATCACTTTTATTTTACTTTTTTATTCCTGTTTTTGCTTTCAAATATCAATTTATTTATTGTAAAACTAATAATTTTCATATTTTTTTACTTTTATTTAATAAGATTATGAAAGATGTAGCATCTCCTAGTATGCATTTGGCTTACAAATTTTTTCAATACTAATAACATTAATATTATAATGGTGAAAAACAATGAATCAAATGATAAATATGAATGACACAGAAAGATCATATACAAGTGGATTTGTTTATAAGGAATACCTGATGAACTGAAGAGGACCTGCACCCTAGATACTCACCATCATAAAAGTGTCCAGCATAAGTTCAGCTGAACTTGTGTTGGACACTTTTGGTTGCATGCAGTCAGATGGGATAAATTACTCTATGGAAATGAAAATGACATTTTGCTCAATCATTGCACAATAAGTAGTTTGATATTGCCAAAATGTCCTCCTGATGAATTTTCAAAAATCATCAGGACACTTTCTTTGGTTTAACAAAAAAGAAAATATAGTGCAAGTTTAGCCCTGGTGGTGCACATTTGATCTAACACCTCTACTTGTTATTGATAGTGGGAATTTTCCTTAGATTTTTTTTCTTATTTTATCCCTTTTATTTTACTTTTTTATTGCTCATATTTCTTTGGATATCAATTTTTAATTTTTAAAATAAATAATTTTAATACTCTTATACCTTTATTTAATAATATATGATTAAAGGTGGAACACCACCTGGTATGCATTCTTCACACAAGTTATTACTATAGTAATAACGTTAACAATATAATGATGACAAAAAATTAATCAAATGGTAAATTTAAATGACACAGAAAGATCAAATTCCAGTGGAAATGTTTATAAGAAATCCCTTTTGAGTTTAAGAAGATTTGCTGTATGCCTACTCTCAATTATAAAAGTGTCCAGCACAAGTTCAGCCGAACTTGTGCTGGACACTTTTGGTTGCATGAAGTCATATGAGATAAATTCTCTCTATGGCAATAAAAAATGATATTTCACTCAATTATTGATGTAAAGAATTTTTAATATTGTAAAATTGTCCCCTGGATCTCTGTCCAAACCTCAGTTCAAAATTTGTTAGCTATACATAAAAGTAAGTTTGACCAAGTCTTGACCTAGGGGTCCCCAACTGTCCCAACACCACTTCTGGTTTTTGATAGTAAAGATTTTACTTGTATTTTTTATTTCGTATTTGATCCCATTTATTTTCATTTTACTTTTTTATTACTTTTTTTAATTTTAAATATCAATTTATTTTTTTAAAAACTAAACATATTCATATTTTTTTAACTTTATATAATAATATTATTAAAGTTGTAACATCACCAATTTTGCATTTGGCATGCAGGTTTTTGCCATACTAGAAACATTAATAATATATATGGTGACAAAAAATTAATTATAAGATAAATATGAGTGATAAAAAAAGTTAAAAACCCAATAGAAATGTGAAAAACAAAAAACTGATGTACTGAGAAACACTTCCACCCTAGCTACTCTCCATCATAAAAGTGTCCAGCACAAGTTCGGCCGAACTTGTGCTGGACACTTTTGTTCAGGTGCAGTCAGATGGGATCAATTCTCTCTGTGGAAATTAAATTAAAAAAAATGCTAAATAATTACATTAGAAGTAGTTTGGTATGCCTGGATTATCCACCTTGAGTTTTTCCAAACCTCAGGTGAAAAATTTTTTATCTTTAAAAAAAATTAAATTTTATCAAGTTTAGCCCTGATGGCACCCATTTGTTTCAACACCTCTACTGGCTCTTAAAAGCAGGAATTTTTCTTGAATTTTTCTTTTTCATATTTGATCTCTTTTACTTTACTTTTTTATCACTCATGTTACATTTGGATATTAATTTATAATTTTGGAAAAAAAATCATTTTCATATTTTTTTAACATTTTTTAATAATATTATAAAAGGTGTAATATAACATGGCATGCATTTGGAGCACAAGTTTTTTCTGTACTAATAAAATTAATATAATTCTAATGACAAAAAATTAATCAGATAATAAAATATGAATAACACAGAAAGATCAAATACCATTTGACATGTTTTAAAAAAATAACAGTTGCACTGAAGAAGACCTGCACCCTAGCTACTCTCCATCATAAAAGTGTCCAGCACAAGTTCGGCTGAACTTGTGCTGGACACTTTTGGTCAGGTGCAGTCAGATGGGATCAATTCTCTCTATGGAAATGAAAAAAATTATTTGATAAGAAATTTCACTAGATGTAGTTTGATATAGCTGAATTATCCACCTAGAGTTCATCCAAACCACAGGTACACAATTTTTTATCTTTAAAAAACAATCAATTAAGTACAATTTATCCCTGATGGCTCTCATTTGCTTCAACATCTCTACTGGCCTTTGATATTAGCAATAATACTTTGATTTCTTTTTTCATATTTGATTGCTTTAAATTAATTTTTCATTCCTCATATTGCTCTTGGATATCAATTATTAAATTATAAAATAAATTATTTTAATATTTTTATACATTTTTTTAATAATATTATAAAATGTGTAACATCACTCAGTATGCATTTGGAACACAATTTTTTGCTATACTTATATAATTAATAATATAATTAAGACAAAAAATTAATCAAACAATATGTATGAGTGAGGCACAAAGATAAAATACCAGTAGACATGTTTGTAAGAAATACCAGATGAACTGAAGAGAAATTCTACCCCAGCCGCTCTCCATCATAGAAGTGTCCAGCATAAGTTTGGCCGAACTTGTGCTGGACACTTTTGGTCATGTGCAGTCAGATGGGATCAATTCTCTGTATGGCAACAAAAAATTTTTTTTATCAAATTTCACTAGAAGTAGTTTGGTTTAGCTGAATCATCCACCTGCTGTTCTGCCCAATATCAGGTGTATAATTTTTTATCTTTAAAAAAAAGGTCACTTATTACAATTTAGCCCTGATGGCTCCCAATTTTTTCAACACTTCTACCGGCTCTTGAGAGCAAGAATTTTACTAGTATTTTGTTTTTCATAATTGATCTCTTTGAGATTAATTTTACCTTTTTATCCCTCATATTGCTTTTGTATATCAATTTATTTTTTGTAAAACAAATAATTTTCATATTTTTTTACCTTTATTTAATAATATTATAAAAGGTGTAACATCACCCAGTATGCATTTGGCACACAAGTTTTTGCTATACTTATAATATTAATAATATAATGGTGATAATTAATTAATCAAATGATATATATGAGTGAGGAACAAAGATCAAGTACCAATGGAAATGTTTATAAGAAATACCAGATTAACTGAAGAAAAATTCTACCATAGCTACTCTCCGTCATAAATGTGTCCAGCACAAGTTTGGCCGAACTTGTGCTGGACACTTTTTGTCACATGCAGTCTGGTGTGATCAATTCTCTCTCAATCATTGAACTAGAAGTTGTTTGATATGGCTAAATGGTTATGCTGAAGTATTTTTAAACCTCAGATTGGCACTTTTTTTGTTTTTCAAAAAAGCAATTATAGTCCAAGTTTAGCCTCACTGGTGGACATTTGCCCCAACATGTCTACTTGCTCTTGATGGCAGTATATTTATTTTAATTTTTTATTTCATATTTGATTCCTTTAATTTTACCTTTTTATCCCTCATATTGCTTTTGTATATCCATTTATTTTTTGTAAAACAAATCATTTTCATATTTTTTTACCTTTATTTAATAATATTATAAAAGGTGTAACATCACCCGGTATGCATTTGGCACATGAGTTTTTGCTATACCTATAATATTAAAACATAATGGTGACAAAAAATCAATCAAATGATAAATATGAGTGAGGCACAAAGATCAAATACCAGTGGACATGTTTATAAGAAATACCAGATGAGCTGAAGAAAAATTCCACCCTAGCTAACCTCCATCATAAAAGTGTCCAGCACAAGTTCGGCTGAACTTGTGCTGGACACTTTTGGTCACATGCAGTCTGATGTGATCAATTCTCTCTATTGCAGTGAAGATGAATTTTTCTTCAATAATTGCACTAGAAGTTGTTTGATATGGCAAAATTGTCATCCTGAAGTTTTGGTAAAGCTCCAGTGGATTTTTTTTTTTATTTTTACAAGAAAGAAATTATAGTCCAAGTTTAGTGCCACTGGTGGGCATTCACCCCATCATGTCTACTTGCTCTTGATGGGAGGAATTTCACTTTAATTTTTTATTTCATATTTGATCCTTTTAATTTTACCTTTTTATCCCTCATATTGCTTTTGGATATCAATTTATTTTTTGTAAAACAAATCATTTTCATATTTTTTTACCTTTATTTAATAATATTATAAAAGGTGTAACATCACCCGGTATGCATTTGGCACACGAGTTTTTGCTATACTTATAATATTAATAACATAAGGGTCACAAAAATCAATCAAATGATAAATATGAGTGAGGCACAAAGGGCGAATACCAATTAATCAATAGTTCTTTTTAATATTATAAATTTTTTGATTAAATAAAATGGTAATAATGAATTATATTTTTCATCCACAATTCCACTCTAATGATTCCCACTGCACAAAAAGGGTTCACTTGGTCCTTTCTTTAGTGCTTGTGCATATATTTTATTGCCCACAGTACTACAATTTTTTGTAGTGATTATCCCACATCTGATTCAGGAATATTTTTAAACAATATAAGTTTTTTTTACAAAAGACCTTATCATATCCAATATCCCACAAAAAATACAACCTGTTTTTGTATTATGTTAAAATTATTAGATTAGACCCTGGCACAGCTAGATCCATACCAACCGACCTAAAGTCTTTTCAATATTGAAAACAATTAAATAAAATTATGATATCATACTAAATTATGGGCACCAACCATAATTCAGCACTTCTCATTTGCTCTGCTACAAAATGAGTGCATGTATCATTTTTCTAACGTCGGACTGTTTTTCTTCCTTCCCTCACACCTTTAGTCCAGAATGAAAATTTAGTATGAGTTTTGGTCAAAATGGTTTGCCAGTGTTATCTGTATGCAATATGAATTCATATTGCATATTTCTATTTATGCATAAAATATACTCGTTAAGCATCATTTTTTTTGCATTTTTCAATCATTATGCATATTTATGCATATTCATATGCATATTCATTATACAGATTTATATGCATATTAATATATTTTATTCATATACGTATATGCACCTTTTTTTTGCATATTCAATATGCATATTTTTAATGCATATTCAATATGCATATTTTTATGCATATTTTTATGCATATTCAATATGCATGTTTTTTATGCATAATCACTATGCATATTTTTTATGCATATTTATTCTTCATAGTCATTATGCATACACTTTGGATAGGCAATTCACATCAATTTTTAGCATGCAATAAGTATCCACCATGCAAATTCAAATGCATATGCATCTATATCATACACGCAACATATATTCAAGTTTAATATTTGAATATTAAGGTATGCTAAGTGATGTTGTTCAACCTTTTGCCAAACCTGAGATTAACTGATGTTCAATGTGGTTCTTAAGCTCTGCTCAAGGAGGGATTGTTCTGGATTCAATCTGTGACAGTTTATTTTTTCAATGTTTTTTCATCAGATTTAAAAACATCTTTCTGACAGTTTCAGGATGGTTTCCCAACAGTTTCCTGACAAATTCCTAATAGTTTCAAAAAGAGGGAACTGCTAGCAGTTCACCCCCAGATTTCTGTGGTGTATTTAAATAGAATGACATATGCAAGAAGTTTCAGCTCTCATACACCTCTTTCATTAATAGTTTATACAAAAATTTAAATTTTTTATAATAGTGTGGAGTTTCAAAATCTATTCACACTTTAACACTTTTAACTTTTACCCCAATAAAAATCTATATGATGATCTCTAGCAGTACTTACTTTCCTCAGGGAAAAATACCTACTAATACATGCACGCTAAAAAATAGATTTAAAGATTTACTCCCACCATAACTTCTCACTTTTCTAGGTCTATTTAAAATTTTTGTTGTGTTCTTTTGAAAATTTCACCTCAGTCAAATGAATGGAAACAAAATTTAACAGATGCTCAGCTAGATTGTTTTTTTTCATTCAACATGAACTCTCTCCTCCTTGAAGTAAATTTACCTCATCCAGAAAGAAATTCTGGGGTTTCAGAGAGAATACCTACTATATTCTATGAAGCTTTCAACCATTATCATCAGAGATGCAATTTTCCAGGAATAAATTTTGCCTGGAATATTGACTGGTTTCATGATTGGAATCAAGTTTTCGCCAAAATTATTATTAAACACTGGGATAAAGCTTTTGAAACTAATAATTTAACTTCTTATTCAATGGACTCCACTCATATTACTCTCCTAAATCAAATGGGCGTTCTTCAATGTTGGTTTATATGTTATGCTGATATATTATGTCTTGGAAATGATTCTGAAATTTCCCATCAAATAGTTAGATTGAGAAAGTATAAATCTAGACTTAAAAAAAGTAAGAACACAGATTTATCTCTTATTATTTTTCCCCCCAAAACCTTATATATTTCAAACTTTTATTTTCAGAATTCTGTTAACCAAACCCAGCTTCTCAAGCAAGTTCCCAGTTGTGAAACTTATGAGAATATTTTTGAAAACATTAAGTGTTTCTCAGACACTGAAATCAATGATGATGGAGATTTTAATGCAAATTTTATTGCCATGGAGATCTGAAGAATTCTCAAAACTTGCACAAGCTCTTGATTGACAACACTTTCAAATAAGAGACAATTCACCATATTCTGGAGCAGTTCTTAAGGATTCGGTGTCATACAAGAGATTAAATTCAGTTTCATCACTCCAACCTTACTTCAATTCTTTTCCTGTGCCCAGAGGTTTACCTAGTGACTTTTATTCTCCATCATATCTGGCAGCTCTAAATCCACAACAATTAAGACTTCTTGACACTCAACCTGCAATAAACATCTCCTATATACTTGAAAGAATTTCTGATTCTAATGTGAGACATTTTGGAATTCCCTAATTAGTAAGCTAGCATACTCATACTCCTTATTACCACTGTTTGGGACACTTAGCCTTGAAAATTAAAAAATAATTCAAGTAAATTTTAAAATTATTTAAGTTATTTCAAATAAAATTCACTTACACTGATAGTTCAATTTTTTTTCTTTGAATCCTATAAATGCTGAATTCTATGCTTTTGTTCACAAAATACTTCAAGACATGAACTTCATGTTTTTTTCCCATTTGATATAAACAATCAACTCCCTGCTTCTCAATTGCTGGATTCCAATTAGGTTTCTGTTTATTAAATATTTGACCGAAAAAATTCTCTTTTCAAATTTTGATTTCAATATAAGATTTTTTGACTTACCATTATAATTCATTTTGTGCACACCGGAGGTCTATTCCAACCCCTGCAGCCTTGATTGTTCTAAGAAAAACTGGACACTCTTTATTATTTTTGAATTTAAACATATTCTCATCTCTTTTTCTTCTGCTCAACTTTCCTGTAAGCTCTGTTTAACCAATATTGTTGTCCTCTAGAGATTTTTTTATACTATTAAAACAAATATAATTTTGAAATTTTGATTCAGGTAAAGTTGAGTTATTAAAACAGCTAACAGAGTCACTTACATATCCAAAAAGTAAGCATATTATGAAAATATAACAGCTTTGGGAAGATGTATACCCCTTTTTTCAAGTAAGAACTTTTTTAGGTGACTTATTAAATGGATAACTTTTGCTGAATGCTTCCAGGTGAAAGAAAATGTTGGAATCATATCTGGGTTTTCATAGAGTGGGTGGTTACAGAAATTTTGTAAAATTAACAGTTGTTGGAGAAACTCAGCTGAGTCCCAAGGGAGGTTGGTGTTTTGAGAAGGGCCATAATTTTCAGCAAATGTTTCCTGAAGCACATTAAGTTTTGATAGCCGGGGATCTACTAACTCTACAGATATTCCTTGCTCAACTTTTGGAGGAAGTGATAAGATTTCTTCTTTAGCTCTCTGCAGGATGATGACCTCCATGAGAATATTAATTGAATTAATGGATCTAGAGCTTCTTTGATTTAAGCCTGGTATAATAAAATTGATCCACAGCCAGTTTTCTTGCCTAATTTTTATTCTGAGGAATGAAATAAGGCTTTGAAGGTCAGATATTCTGTTTTGAAGGGGAGTTCCTGTCAAGCATAGTCAAAACTGGGCCTCAAGGTCTGATATATTCTGATTCTTCTGAGACTGTAAATTCTTGATTAAACTGTTAATTTTTGTTTAACAGCTCATCAGCTTTTAAAAATTTTATTTTTGAAAAATTAAGGTATATAATTAAATACTTACTGAGCCTCATCTAGAACAATTCTGTACCAAATGATATTTTGAGTTACTGGTAGAACAGGTTTGATTTTGTTTTTGGAGAAGGTGTACTTGCCATTTTATACATAGTTAAAACAATCAAATAGTTCAGAAGCTCCTTAGCATCTGTTGTTTTTGAGTCCTTGCCATAAAGAACCTTGAAATGAAGTGCATTATTCTCAAAGTGGATTAGAATTTCATTTATCCAGTTAGAAAGTGTTGCAAGTGAGCATATCATTAGCATATCAGATGTTGTATTCTTCCCTTCTCCATCACCTGAGAGCTGAAATTTTCTGGCCTCACTTCAAGCTGACCAGATAAGTCCCAGAGTTGACAGGGGTTTTTCCAAACCTATATCATCAGCTAGTATCAACCCAATTCCTTCAGGGGCTAACTCTTCTTCAGGGAATTGTTCTTTATAGCTATAAGTGCCTCTTTGAAGCCAGTAGTTTTCTTTATTCCTCCAAAGGGTATCCAACTTTTCTGGTAATTTTTTTCATTTTCAATCAGAGAATTGATTGCTTCCACATGATGTTGTTTAAGAACTTTTTTAATCATTCCTATACTGTGATTTTTCATCCAGTCATATGATGTTAAAGAAGCTTCAGGTGATGTGTGATTACAAGAATGTGGAATATTGAAGAAGAAAGTTTATTGTAGTTTAAAATTGGAATTAAAGTGGTTTGAGCCTTGAAAAATGATTCTTTGGCCACACCAATGAGTTCACTTGAAGAAAAAGGAAATCCAAAAATGTTATACTGCCTGTTAAGAAGTGGAACCAAGTAGGAGGAAAAATAAAAATATTTTTGGGGATTAGAGGCCCTTTCCTCACTTAACTTTTGAGATCCATCACCAATGTCTCCCAGTAGTGGTCCAATCTGAAAGCTCTGTTCACTTGAAAGATAAACAACAAGTGTTGGTTTTTATTCTTGAAATAATCCAAATACATGAACTCTAGACCTTACTTGCTGTAGAATAACTGAAATTGATACTTCATGAAATCTTGATATTTCTTTTGGGAAAATAGGGCTGAATTTTATTGAGAATTGTCCAGCACATCTGAGAGTAGACATTTGAATCAAAAAAGGTAGTAGGTGATTTTGATTTTTAAAAGAAGAGAGGATGTGAAAAAAAACATTGAGATGAAATGAAAGTACAGTATATATACAATATTTATTGAATATTCATAAATGAAGTTAAAAAAAACTATGAGTAAAAATAAAATTAGTTAAAAGAATTTAAAAATGTGAATAGAGACATGAAATAAGTTATCTAGTTTAGAGCTTAGTATTAGAGCCAATATATTAAGAGCAGTTGATTAAATATAGTAAATGTATAAAATAATTGAGTGCTATTTAGTTCTGCTATAACAATATGTATTGTTTTTGTTCTCCAATATCAGTTTTATAAATTATCTTTTAATTTTTCATTCCAGGTAGATATTCAAAATTTCTAATAATAAGGACTCATTATCAGCTTGTGGCTGGATGATTAAGAATTTAGTGCAAAATTTATAATAAAAAACAGATTTTTATCTCTAAAAGTGTTAAAAATAATTCAAATAGTATCATTATTTAAATCTAACTAGAAGAAACTTTTATAATTGAAATAATATTTTGACCATATTGATTCAAGTTTCCAAAAATGTAAAGCTATAATGACCAAGACAGAATGCTAAAGACCTCTTGGGTCCAGAGAGTGAAGTGAATATTATGGTATCATATTGTTATCTTTTCTCAACCACTGCTCAAATTGTGCTCAAATAATGTTCAATTTGTTTCTCAAGATCTCCTCAAACTGGGAATAAGTAGGGTTAAATATGGGTCCAATCTGCAACCAATTTTTGGTTCAACTTTTTTTAATCAGATTTCTTAACAGTTAACCAACCTACTCCTGAAAGTTTCCCAACCATTTCCTAACCATTTCAAAGGTGGAGAACAGCTAGCAGTTCATCCCCAAATTTCCTGTGGTGACTTCTTTCACATTTAAATCTAGCATGTCTTTTTCTTCTATGATTATGGCAGTGTCTACTATTTTAGTAGGAATAATTTGATGGTTCATTTGAAGGGGAGCTTCCTCACCTAGAATATTGAAGTGAGTAATAATGACCTTCACAACTAGATTCCTGGTGATTTTTATATCTGGACCTTGAGTCACAACAATAGGAAGATTGAAATGAACTTTTTCTTAAAGTATGTCCCTCAACATATGTGAATTCCAGTGTTTTTGATGGGCAAGTAAAAATCACATCTTCAGGATTTGCTTCCTGAAAGCAAAATAATAATTAATAAAAAATAAAATAAAAAATTTAAATAAAAAACTATAGCGTGAGCCCACTTGTCTTCCAAATCATAATCTAATTTAAAGTATTGCTTTGGATTCAAAGGATTGACAAAAACTGTTG
Source organism: Hemileia vastatrix (assembly GCA_030280995.1). Lineage (NCBI taxonomy): Eukaryota > Fungi > Basidiomycota > Pucciniomycetes > Pucciniales > Zaghouaniaceae > Hemileia > Hemileia vastatrix. Next base: position 24,188,877 of record JASXTE010000001.1, on the reverse strand, counting down.
CTTCTTTTGAGCTGCAGAGATCTGGTTGTGGTTTGTTTTCAGAAATGATTGTGCTAACTAGAAGAGTGTTTTTCACAACAGAAGTTGCACCTGCAGATGGTTCTTCTTCATTGTATTTACTTTCTGAGTTATCAAATTGTTCACAATAAGCTTAGGTCTGAGATCAATAGAAAAAAAGATATATAAGCTTAAGTTTAAAAGATTAAATTAAATTTATATTCACATGAACATTCACCTTTGGATCAACCTCAGAGATATAACATAAATTTTTTTGGGAAACCTGGGTAACTTCAGCAACTGCAAGAAACTGTTCAAAAGTATCTTGAGAGTCCAATTCAGCTTTCTGGATACCAGAAAATTCACCACTATGAGGTATCATAACCCTCCAAATGACTTGAGAATCTATAAAAGCCTTTTGGAATATATTAGAGAGCCTTTCCTTTTCAGTTAAAAAGATTGTTTCAATTTCTTTCTCTTGGAAGTCACCAAGATTCTGATTTGAAATCTCCCAATTGAAGTTAAATTTCATTGGAAGAGATGCAATTTGTTTTGTCTGCATAATTTCTTTTTTCTTTTTCTGACTGTTTACTTTATTCCCTTTTGACAGTCTCACAGTAATCCATAATATATCACCACATAATATTTGGGGGGGACTTTCTAGCAAGTCCTCAACTTCAAGTCAGATAGGACTCAGATGGAAGGCAGATGGAACTCATGCTGAACTCTTCTTTAACAACAGCTTCAACTCTTGCTTAATGATAAATGAATCTTTACTGAAATAATTGAGAAACTTCAATGAACTCTGATTAGAAATTATAGTAAGGAAAGTTTAAGAATCTTCTCAACACAAACCTATTTTTCATTAAATATATTTTTATCTTATTTTTCAATTCTATTTTATCAATAAAATTACAGAAAAATATATTATTAATTATAAAGTAATCATTTTCAAATTCATTTAGTATTTTAATAAAATCTTTTTCAAAACATAAGAGAGCTGATATGTACCTTTTAAAGATCAAAAAATTGTTCATTGAGAATTAAAAGTAGTAATATTTTAATAGAAACCATATAAGCTGAAGTTGTATTGTATTTCAAATAAGAATTTTTATATTGAAAAATATTTTTTGTTGAACTTAAATGAAATATATGAGAAGCACATTGAACAATCATTATTTTTAAATTTTTAGGTCTAGCACTAAGTAAAAAACACACAAAACCAAAAAGATAAAAGGGAAAGAAAAACCTGAGTCATGTTTTATTGGTCAATTTTTAACTCAATAAAGCACTTTCATATTTTATTTGTACTAAACAATAATAAATAAAAAATAATTGGTTTATGTATCTTCAAATAATTTTAATTCTTCATGTGGTATACTTGAATCATGTTTTTGCACCTTTTTCATGTAGAAAAATTATTGAAATTTAAAGGAAAATAATTTCTACCTTCTTATAGATTTAGTGGTTCCCAAAATACTTAATAAATATCTAATATATCATAAGTAAATAAATTGAATGTCTAAAATTCTGAATCTTGTTTATATTTTTTTCCATTTGTTTTTTGTAAGATTACTTTGGGTAGTAAATTTGTCAGCCAGGCTTCTAGACTTACCCAGTAAAATAATTAATTTTTTACTGGGATGAAGGTACGCCTTTTTAATTATTAATTTAATTTAATTTACTTTAATTTTACATGTAATAAATTAACTAGTTACAAAGAAGTAAATTAAGTAAAAATTTAGAATTTATTTTAATTGTCCTATATATATATATATCTTTTATTTTTATTTTTATTTTTTACCATGCTCAAAGGACAGGTTAAAGAAATAAAAATAAAAAATATTAAAATAAAATATTAAAATAAGAAAGGATTTTAATATTTGAAATATAATTTAAAATAAAATTAAATATGTTCAAAAAATCAAATTACTTATTTAGAAATAACAAGTACCGGAATTTTTAATAAATTAGTTTCTTTTGACATATACAGTAAATAGAATATTCTAAAAACATTCTTTATAGAACAATATTATAATTTGAAATGTTCTTTCTTCTGGAAAAATCTTCCCCTCTCACACACACTTGTATTTAAGATTTTTTACTCCGTGCTTTGTCTCTCCTTTGCCTATATAAAGCCTCACTTTCTGGTTGTTTTAGAAAACTCATTACTTACTTATTTTATCAAAACTACTTACTATACTGAAAATATTTATTAATATCTTTTATTTTTTTAGTATTTACAATTTTTTAGTTCTAATTCAATAATCATAATAATAATTATAAAATATTTTACCTCTCTAATTTGAGTAAAAAAAATAAAAAGATAACTATACGTAATTTCTCCTTGAAATCCCAAATTTCCCCTATCACCGCTGTTGGACCTCCATTAAAAATCTTCTAGACCTAAAAGACCCATTGACACTTGAGGCCCTTTCCAAATCGTTGACGGCGCATTGATATCTTGAAGCCGGAAACCAAAGGACCATTGATGAAGAGGTACAAGTAAGACAAGTAGAGGAAAAAGAGGAGGAATGTCATCAACCACCAGATTTACTTTTATGCTGCAACTGGAGATTGAACCATGCTCCAAATGTTAGGTTGATATATTTACAATAGTCATATATATTTGTGTTAATTATTTAATTACTATTTGTGGGTCATTTTACACATTTCATTGTCCATGTACATCTTTTATTACCCAGCACTCTGTATAGTGGCATTAACTTGCTCATTTTACAGGGGGAGTTGTATGGAAAATAAATTTTTTTTCCTAGTTGAAAAAGATAGAACTATATTGTTCTTAGTCCTAGAAGTGATATAAAAAAATTATATTAATTATATTATTTTTTTTAATTATTTCAGTTGAATTCTGTCCTGAAAATTAAAATTTTATATTATTGTTCCAGTTGAAAGATTGACCTGGAAGTAAATTAATAATATTAAAAATTAATTATATTTAATTATTTCAGTTGACAATAAATCCTGGTAATTAAATTATTTCAGTTGACATTAAGTCCTTGCAATCAAAATTATTTTCAGTTGACATTAAGTCCTGGTAATCAAATTCTTCAGTTGACTTCTAGCCTTGATAATTATCAAAATATTACTAATTATTAAATTGTTTTATTATTTCAGTTTATTTATTTTAAAATCCTGGTTATAAAACTACCTTAAAAATTTATAAAATTGTGATTATCATTTCAGTTGATTTTTGTCCTTATAAACATTATATATTAATTTATTCCAGTTGATTACAAAGTCCTGATAATTACTTATATAACTTTTTTCTTTCCTTATTATTCTTTAAATAAATTAAAAATAATAGCTAATTAAATATTTCTTTCTCTAAGTTCAGGTTAATTACAACTATGACTGATCAAGGTGCTTCTGCTGGCCATGATGAGGAAATAGATTTAACTGATTATGATGAAGCTTCTTCTGTAAGTTCTCCTTTGACTACAATACTTGCTCAAATTAATCAATTACTGGACCAATCAGGATGTAGAAATGCAAGAAATGGAAATATTAGTGGAGGCAACTGCTCAGGAACAAAAGCCTTCTATCAACCCCCCAGAAGAGCTTCCCAAAGGCTTCAAAATAAAAAAGATGCCCTTAAATCAGAAAGTCAAAGCTCTCTCCACTCACATCAAGGTTTTGAGGTCAGAAAACCTCAAGCTGAGGTCAAAAACAGACTCTCTAGAAGACAAGGTAAGAAAAATAGAGTCCTTCCTTCAAGAGAAGAGGAAACCACCTCCTCCAAAAGCCCTTCCACAATCGGCCCCCCAGGAACAAGAAAAGGTGGTAGTCTCAAGGTGGTAGTGGGATTGGCTGAACACCCAGTGGGATTATCTATCCCAACAACAACAGCAACAAGTACCTCAGGCAGGTCCTTCAAGAACCAATCAGTTCAACCCCACACCTTCTCACTCCTACCAAGGAGGAAGAAAGAGAAAAAACAATCACATTCAAGTCTTTCCCAAGCCATGGTAAGCCCCTCTATTGAATCTCAAGTACCATTTCTTGTAACTTATTCAGTTTCTTGAGGTAATTCTGGAAGAGGAGATGAGACTGTGAGACTAGTAGAGGATGAGAATAGTAGACAAATTGCTCAGTATTTTAATGTATCTAATCCTTTGGTTTTAATTTCTACTTCAATGATAAATCCGGATATAGTGAGATTATCTATCCCAACAACAACAGCAACAAGTACCTCAGGCAGGTCCTTCAAGAACCAATCAGTTCAACCCCACACCTTCTCACTCCTACCAAGGAGGAAGAAAGAGAAAAAACAATCACATTCAAGTCTTTCCCAAGCCATGGTAAGCCCCTCTATTGAATCTCAAGTACCATTTCTTGTAACTTATTCAGTTTCTTGAGGTAATTCTGGAAGAGGAGATGAGACTGTGAGACTAGTAGAGGCTGAGAATAGTAGACAAATTTCTCAGTATTCTAATGTATCTAATCCTTTGGTTTTAATTTCTACTTCAATGATAAATCCGGATATGGCTATTATTGATGAAACACTTGATCCTGAGTTTTATGGGAATCTGTGATTTTATTCTGTTTCACTATTCAGAAATACTCCAGATGTAGCTAACATTAATGATGAATATTTGAGGGATATTATTGCTAAACAAAATCATATAATGAACAACAGGCAATTGACTCAGAAATATAATAGTTTGTTAACTTAAGAGGGTTATCAAGCATTGAGGAGTGAGTTACAGAGAGTTTCTGATGATTTGTTTTATTACAAAGTCACTCATGAAAAGAAAGTTTCTTTATGGCAAAATATCAAGAATGATTTGCCTAAATTAAAAGATACTGTGTACATCAGTTTCCAGGAGCTACAGCGAAATAAGATGAACTTAGAAAGATTGAGTAACTATTATTCATCTTTACAAAATAACAATCAACTGTCTTTTGCAACCATCAATGAGAATTTATCTAGTATTCCAAGAGTAAAAACTATGTTAATAACCATTGAAGAGAAATTGAATTCATTGTTATATAATCAAAAGTTTTCTGAAATCTCTTTGAAAGAACCTGTTGAGCAAGATACCCCAATTTTACCTGCTCCTAGTTATTCCAAAGTAAAATTAGTTCCAGAAATACCTGTTGATATCACTGGGTTTCCATCAAAAATTGATGATGTACCTGGATCATCCACAGAAGAATTAAACAATGAAATTACTGCCCAATTTGAGAAATTACATCTACTTCTCACTCAGAAACAAGCTTGTTATAAGGAAACTAATTCAAATCAAAAGAATTGGCCAAAACTGGACCAGTATCCAACATTTGATGGTGACTCTTCCTCTGATTGGCAACAGTTCATCTGCAGGATTAATAATCTAAAAAATTCTTACAAACTCCCAGATGAGGAAATTGTGTCAAAATTAACTTCTTTATCGACCAATATAGCTCAAATGTGGTATGAATCTGTCCTCTTGGATAAAAATGACTACTCATTGGAAGATTGGAAAAAATTAATTAAAGCACAATTTGGTGGTTCCAAGTTTAGATTAACTCAACAAAGGCAATATGAAGAAACCAGATATAGCTCTTCTACTAAAAAACCTATTAAGTTCTTGATTAAAATTGTGACAATCTTGAGGGAAATGGACCCAGATATGGAGTTTGAGGTATGGAAGGACAGGATCCTCTATAAATTACCTATGTCTATGAGAGACTTAATAGTTGCTAGGACTGAGTTCTCAAAGGAACCTTCTTCTTTCATAAATTCTTGTAATGAGATCCTTCAAAACAACAAGTATGATTCTTTTCAACTCATTTCAAGAACTTCATCATAGAAACCTCCAATTACCAACAAAAACCTCTGGAAAAGGTTGGTAAAACTTCATCCCCTGTTGCACCCAAAAAGTATGCAACAGATACTTGCTTCAAATGTGGTAAGCCTTGGTAGAAAGACCATGTTTGTTACAAGAAGATACATCTTGTTGAGCAAGAAGAGGAACATGCTGATGACACAATAGCACTGTATGAAACTTCAAGTGATTGTGCCAGCAATATCTCATATGAATCTCACCAGGAAATATTAATTCTGGAAGAGGATATTCACTATTTAAATAATATTGATATTGAGAAGAATGATTTACCTACATTAGAAGATGCTGAGATTATATAAAACCTTGAGGACAGCTCAATTATTATTGCCACTCTCAAGGCACCAGTCTTGATCAATGGAAACAACATTGAGGTTGTCTTAGATTCTGGAGCTGGAGGAAATGTAGTATCTGAAAAAGAAATTGCTTCAGTGGACCAAGATTTTAAATCAAAACTTATGCCTATCATTTCTGATAATTGGAGAGGTTATGGCTCTTTTTTGTCCCCCATTGGTAAATACAAAGCCACAGTATATTTCAAATATAACCATGGTTTTGTAAGAGCTATATGTGATTTTGTTGTCATAAAAAATGATAACTTGAGTAGTTGGTTCATTGTGGGAAATGAAATTTTAACCAAATATGGCATAAAATTGGATCTTTCAAAACAATGCTTCACAATGGGGATGAATGGGAAGAGAAAATTTAAAATTTCCTCCCCCAAGAAATAATTAACACCAGGAGTGACCACATGTTATTCTGTAGTTAAATATAAAGAAAGATCTACAAAATAATTGCCTGCCCTTGTGTCTGAAATTGACAATGCTGCTTTTGAAGAACATCTTTCTAGTGAGGATAAAGATTCCATCATTAAATTGATCAAATCTTTTCTTATGACCTTTGCTCATGAATCACATGAAATAGGATTGGTAAAAGAAGAAATGAAGCTTTTATTATCTTGCCCATTTACAGAAATACAACCTAGTTTAAAAAAGAAGCCTTATCCAGCTTCTCCCACAAAGAGAAAAGATATTGAAGAAAATATCTCTACCCTCTTAAAAATGAATATTATTGAAAAGGTAGTTGAAACACCTAAACATTGTGTTATCTCACCTGTCCTTATTTTTTATGAGAAAGATAAGGCCAGGTTATGTGGTGATTATAAAGCATTGAAAACTTATACTGTTTATGATATCTATCTTTACCAATAATTAGCACTATACAGTCTACCCTACAAGGTGCTAAATATATCAGCTGTTTGGATGGTAATAAGGGATATCACCAGGTACCTGTTGAGAAGAACTCTCAGATTTTTCTGATGATTGCTACTCATATGGGTATTTATAAGTATATTAGGATGCCATTTGGCCCTAAAAATTCCCCTTCAGTTTTTCAAAAAGTTATGTATAACACATTCCATCAAGAAATAATTGAAGGATGGCTGATGGTTTATATTTATGATATCATTATATTCTCTAAAACATTTGAGGACCATTGTAACGACCTGTGTTAAGTTTTTCATAAGATGGATGAGATATATATGGCACTGGCTTTGAAGAAATGCAATTTTTGTTTTCATTCCTTACAAGTGCTTGGTCATGTTGTCTCAGGGTTACAGATATTTGTTGACCAAAACAAAGTAGCAGCCATAAAACAGGTGAAGTCTCCTACCACAGTTAGAGAGCTAGAGAGTTTTTTGGGAATGTGTGAATGCTATAGCCAGTATATTAAAAATTACCAAGTCATAGCATTACCCCTTACCCAACTTACTAGGAACAATGTTGCTTTTGTCTGGAATAGTGAAAGACAAAGAGCTTTTGACACTATGAAACATTGTTTAATGTCAGCACCAATTCATGCTTTACCTGACTTTAATCAACCATTTGTTTTATACACTGATGCCAGTTTTATTGGTCTTGGTTCTGCCCTCCATCAGAAACAAGTGATGAATGATAAAGTATCAGAAGTAGTAATTTGTTATATTTCAAGAGCCTTTAGGAATAGTGAATTGAAATATGGTGCCACTCAACTGGAATGTTTAGAAGTAGTATGGGCTCTAGAGAAGCAACATTATTACCTGGATGACCAGAAATTTGAACTTTTCACTGACTTCAGTGCAGTAAAATCCCTACTAAACTTGAAATCATCTAACAGACATATTTTCAGATGGCAACTGGCTGTTCAAGAATATAGAGGTATAATGACAATAATTCATAGGGATGGTATTGTTTACTCAAAGGTGGATATTTTATCAAGGTTACCTTTGCAAAATGATGACTCAAATCCTGCATATGTTCATGAAGTTGATATTATTCATATTCATGGGATATATGTAGTTGATATGAAGGAAGAGCTATTACAGCTTATTTTGTATTCATATGATAAGGACACTGACTTAAAAAGTTATGTTCCACATTAAATAATCCAAAGAATGCTTCAATACAAGCATTAATTAAAACCCTTCCACCAAAGTACCAGAAGGCTTTGGAAAAAGGTAAATTTTCAATTGATGAAGGATATCTATATCATAGAAGAAAGTTAAGTAATATCATTGTTATTCCTCCTTCTCTGAAAGAAATCATCTTGAAAATTTGTCATGATGACATATTAGCTGGACATTTTGATCTTGAAAAAACAATGATCAGAATTAAAAACACTGCTTGGTGGGTTAATATGTCTGAAGACACTAAAAAATATGTTGAATCCTGTGATTCTTGCCAAAAATCAAAAAGATTGACTGGTAAAATGACTGGATTAATGCAAAATATTGAATCTCCTGATGCACCATAGAAAATAATAAACATGGACTTTGTAACAAGACTACCCATTTCTGGGAAAGACAGTTATAACTCTTGTTGGGTTATTGTGGATAGATTCACAAAGATGTGTAAATTGATCCCCACCCACAAGAATGTTTCCACTAAAGAATTAGCTTTCTTATGGTGGTCTCATATGTTTAATACTGCTGGTTTTCCTAAAGCCATAATCTCTGACAGAGACCCTTGATTTACTTCTGAATTTCTGATGTCTCTAATGTATTTTTGTGGTTGTGATTTGAAACTATCTACTGCCCATCACCCTCAGACTGATGGATTAGCTGAAAGAATGATTCAGACTCTAGAGGACATGATAAGAAGGTACTGTGCTTTTGACCTTGAGTATAAAGACAATGACAGATTCACTCATGATTGGGTTACCTTACTTCCTGGGTTGGAATTTGCTCATAATAGCATGGTTCATTCTGTTACTCAAAGAAAGCCTTTTGAGCTCTGACTTGGATATGTTCCAAATACTCCTGCCCAAATTCTCAATAATAAAATACCTAAATTGGATTTACATCCTGGTGTAAAATCTTTTCTTCAAATAAAACAACTTTGCAGTAGTCATGCTCAAAAATGTATTGAAAAATCATTTGAATATGAGAAGAAGAGATGGCACAAATCCCATAAAGAATACACTTTTAAAAAGGGCAATGAAGTACTGATTTCTACAGTCCACTTCAATTTACTAGGTAAAAAAAAATTAAAATATTCATTTGTAGGTCCATTTGTTGTCAGAAGAACGGTTGGTGATAATGTAGTTGAAGTTATTTTGTATTCTCCATATGACAGAAAATATCCTGTTTTTCCAATATCTCTTTTGAAACCTTACACATTCAATAGTGATTTCTTTCCCAAAAGGAGGGGAAGACCAAAAAAGACCCCTAATAAAATCACTGAAACAGCAGGAATTGATAAGGTTCTAAATGACAGAATAGTTACTGCTGAAAAATGTACAGAATACTTATTGAGATTCAAGAATAAATCTTCTGAATATGATTCTTGGTAAATGGGAAGGAGATATCTAATCTTCCTACTCTGCTAAAGAAATATTAAAAGAAAAAATCATAGCATTTTTTTTTATTGTTTTTTAGAGTGAGGGAGTGTCAGCCAGGCTGCTAGACTTACCAAGTAAAATAATTAATTATTTACTTGGATGAAGCCACGCCTTATTATTTTAATTTTATTAATTATAATTTATTTACATTAAATTTACCTATAATAAATTAACTAATTACAAAGGGTAAAGTTAGTGAATAATTAAAATTAATATTAAAATGTCTCTTATATTTTTATTTTCTAACACTGTGCTCAATGAAAGGTTAAAAGAAATAGAAATTAATATTAAAATAAATTCTAAATTAAAATAAAAATTTAATATTCAAATAAAATTAAATATCTACAAAAAATTCAAATTAATTATTTAAAATTCACGGTTACAGTAAATTTTAAATAAATTTATTTATTTATGTCATATACAGCAAATACACTTTTCTGACACCTTATTTTTGAAACAACCTTATTAATTGGAAATATTTTTCTGGAATATTCTTTTCTTCTCTCATACTACTGTATTTAGTATTTTAACACCGTGCTTTGTCTCTCCTTTGCCTATATAAGGCCTTCCTTTCTGGTTGTTTTTGAACATTCATTACTTACTTACATTATCCAAACACTTATTTTATTTATATACTTATTACCGTTTATTATTATTTTTAGTATTCAAATTTACATAGTACTACCTCATTAATCTATAATAATAATTAAAATTTCTTACCTCTTAAATTTGAGTAAAATAAACAAAAGATAGATAAATGAACTCTAGGTTTTGAGATCCTAAATTTCCACTGTTACTGCTGTTGGACCGCCGTTAGAAATCTTCTAGACGTGAAAGACCCCTTGAAAGGATTTTTCCCACCTCTTCTTCTCATATTCAAAAGATTTTTCTATACATTTTTGAGCAAGAATTTTGCAAAGTTGTTGAATTTTAATAAAATATTTCACACCAGGGTGTAAATCCAATTTGGGAATTTTATTATTGAGAATTTGGGCAGGGTTATCAGGAACATATCTAATCCAGAACTCAAAAGGCTTTTTTTGAGTAACAGAATGAACAGTGCTATTATAAGAAAACTCCAGAACAGGTAGTAAGGTGACCCAATAATGAGTAAATCTGTCATTGTCTTTATACTCAAGGCCAAAGGCACAATAATTTCTTATCATGTCCTCTAACTTCTGAATCATTCTCTCAGCTAATCCATCAGTTTGAGGATGATGGGAAGCAGAAAGCTTCAGATCACAACCACAAACATACATCAGAGACATCCAAAATTTAGAAGTAAATTTAGGGTCTCTGTCTGTCACACGCCACGTGACACTCAAGGCAAAAGCAGCTCATTAAATCAATAATAAGGGGCTCAAATCCATACTCGAAGCGCAGAAAGCAATTCTCCATAGCAACTGCAAATTTCCTTTGTAAACTCACTATTCAACTGCATTAGTCTAAACTCTAAATCTAAATTAGTCAATTTCTCAATAGTGTGTCTTAGTCTTTTTCTCAATAAGTGACGCACAGCACAATGATCAATATAATAGTATATTAGAAGGTTCATGAAATGTCTGTGGGTTATTAAGGGGTAGTGAGCATGGACAGAATGGTTAGTGGAGGATTAAGGGGTTAACAGATGTTAGTGAGGAGGGTCCAGGTGTAAAGGATGTATTCTAATGGTCTGTGGTGTGCGGAATAGTGGGTGGGTATGAGGTCAATGTGAGGAGGAGTAAAGGATATAAAAGGGGTTGGGTTTTTGGTTCGACATTCTTTAGAATTAAATTATAAAACTTATTTATAGTTAATAGTGGTAAAACTCTAAAGTGAAAATCATTATTATTGTATCTTTCTTTATTTTCTCAATAATCATTTCTACATCCTAAATCTTTGATTGTTGAGTTTCCAACCCTTTGTGAGAACTTAAGAATTTTAGTATTACCTTTCAACTATATTAGAATCCTTCTCGAACATAACTCAAAGCAGTAGTTCTTCCTTCGAACCAATTCCTCGAATCATTCCTCTGTGCTTCAAAGAAGTCTCTAAACCTTTCATCTCACTTGCAGGAACACCCTCGACCTTGTGCGTAGGTCGTCCGGTGACACTGTCCAAGATTATGGACTTTAAAAAACCAGAAGTATTAAATATATGAGCCCACCACAAGAAGGCTAATTCTTTAGTGGAAAAATCCTTGTGAGTAGGGATGAATTTACACATTTTTGTGAATCTTTCCACAATAACCCAGCAAGAGTTATAGCTGTCTTTCACAGAAATGGGAAACCCTGTTACAAATTCCATGTTTATAATCTTCCATGGTGCATCAGAATATTCAATTTGCTTCTTCAATCCGGCTCTTTTTCCAGTTAATCTTTTTGATTTCTGGAAAGAATCACAGGATTCAACATATGGTTTGGTGTCTTCAGACATATTAGCCCACCAAGCAGTGTTCTTAATTCTTATCATTGCTTATTCAAGATCAAAATTTTCTGCCAATATGTCATCATGACAAATTTTCAAGATGATTTCTTTTGTAGAATGAGGAATAACAATAACATTACTCAACTTTCTTCTATAATAGAGGTAGCCTTAATCAATTTAAAATTTACCTTTTTCCAAAGCAATCTGGTAATTTGGTGGGAGGGTTTTAATTTATGATTAAATTGAAGAATTCTTTGGATAATTTAATATAGTACACAGCTTTTTTAAGTCAGTGTCGTTATCATATGAATCCAGAATAAGCTGTAATAGCCCTTCCTTTATATCAAACACATATATCCCATAAATGTGAACTATTTCATCCTCATGATTATATTCAGGATTTGAGTCATCATTTGTAAAAGGTAACCTTGATAACATATCATTATTTGAATGAAAAATATCATCCTTATGAATTATTTTCATCCTCCCTCTGTATTCTTGAAAATCTAACTTCCATCTGAACATATGTCTGTTAGGTGTCTTCAAGTTCAAGACACCACACAATATTTTGGGGGGACTTGCTAGCAAATCCTCAAATTGAAGTCAGATAGAACTCAGCTGGAACTCAGACTGAAGTAATACTGAACTTTCACTTGAAATAAGCTTGTGACCTCAAACAAATAAGAATAAATATTTTTTGAAAAAACAGTGAAACTGTCATGATAAATGAATGGAAACCAGAAAAACTCATTCCAAGAATCTATCCAATTCACTGTATTTGATTATAAATCTTATATGAATAATACTTTATTCATTTAAGTTTATCAATGAAAAGACATAATATCATATTAATTCCTTCTACAGTATCACATTTGTTAAATATAGTAATGTTGTTAAAACTTTCAGGTAAAATTTAAAAAACAATCAGTGACTTTTTGTATTACATAAAACTATTATTCTGGAATTGAAAAGTTGTAAATTTTTAATTAATACAATATAAAATGTACTCTTCTTTTTTGGATTTCTTGAATTTCAAGATTACTAAATGATATATCACAATCTTTAGAATTATTTAAATAAAAACATGTAATCAACAGAAACCTTAAATTTATTTATTATAGCATACAGTGAAAAACATGGAACACTTAAATTTGAATCATATTAATTATTTCTGAAGATTTTTAGCTAAATGAAGCACTTTCACAACTTTGTTACACTAAATACTTGTAATTGAAAAATATTTGATTATGTATTAAAAATGGTATATTTCTTTAGGTTTTAGACTTCAATGCTTTTTTTGGGAAAAGTAAATGCAAGAAAGGGAAAAAAAATCAAAGAAATATTTTTCTCTTTTCAAAATTATAGCAGCTCCTCAGCTACTATAACAATATATATAATATATCATGAATAAATAAAATATCCATCTAGATTCTATAGTATCATTTCTATTGGTTTCATAAATCACCACACAATATTTGGGGGGGGGGACTTTCTAGCAAGTCCTCAACTTGAAGTCAGATGGAACTCAGACTGGACTCAGACTGAACTCAGAATTGACTCAGGCTGAACTTTACTTTGAACTAATCTTGAGCTCTTAACCAAAAATGGATGAGTCTGTGCTGGAATAATAGTGAAAGTTTAATGAAAAATTTATAGAAATAATGAGAAGGAAGATTAATAATCTGATCCATTCACAGAATTTTTTTTGTCAAACTCATTTTCATTTTTATTTTGAATTTCACTTGATCATTAAAAATACTGAAAATTATACTATTTAATTCAAAAATATCACTTTTAACCTCTCTAATGATTTTATTCTATTTTTTTTGAAAAAATTTAAAATAATTTCAGTGGTTCTTTTTAATGATATCTCCTTTTAACCTAAAATTTGAAGATTTTATTTTTTAATTTACACCATATTACCTGTTTTTTTTTTGCATTTTTATTCTTTCCGATTATGAAATATAACCAACATATTTACTATTACATTTATAAATCAATAAAATAAACTCATAAAATGCATAAGTTCAATAGTTTAAAATTTCTTTAAATGTTTTGCTCTAGTTTTAATTTTTTTGCTACAATTTTCCTACTATATTATTTATTTACATCATGCACAGTTATCAGAAGCATTCTGTGAATTATTGTGTAAAAAAGCAAAAAAGCATTTCATTACCAATTATTTTACTATTTCACTTTCTTAGTCTTAAAGTGCATTGTAAATCAAAAATATAAAATAAAAACATATAAACTATAGGTTTAAGTTCAAAAATATCAACCAAAAATAATTATCAATCATTTTCCATATTGGCAGAATAGAGCTGTAGATTGAGAGGGTGGACTCTGATGTTTGCCTGAAGAACAAAGTTCACTCTCCAATTTTCACTACCTCTATGGAAATCCTCTCAATCTTTCCACACAACTTTTTCTACCTTTTTATTTCTGTTAATTCTATTACAACTACCCACCCTTTTATTGCCCTCCTGTTACATTTGCTACACCTGTTAAGCTTCAAAATCTAAATTTAAGCCCTCCTCACTACTCCCCTCCACTCTATTTTCACTTTTAACACAACTCCACCTCTTTCTCAACCTCTCTCTCACCTCCCATTCCCCTCAATCACCTGAGTCACCTCCATTATCCCTCACCAGCCTTTTTCTCACATTCTCAAAATATTACTCACCTCCCCAGTCTATTTTCCACATCCTCCAGCTCTGGCTTACCTCCCCTATCCCTTTCTCACCTTCCCAAGACCTTTCTGGCCCTTCACTCACTTCCCTAAACCTCCCTAAGTACCTTACTTTGGCTGGCAATGTGAGCAAGGTGCTGTAGAGACTAAGGAGGGATGGGAGAAGTGAGTGAGGGGCTTTATCACCTCACCCAGCCTCTCCAGTCCATTAATTTGGCGTGAGATGTGAGCAAGGTGCTTTAAAGACTAATTAGGGCTTGGAGTAGTATGTGAGAGGCTTTTATCACCTCTCCTAGCCCTTTAAAGACCCTCTCTCACCTTTGCCAGCCTTCCCAAAGCGGATTAGGGGCTTTTATGACCTCTCTTAGCCCTGTAAAGCCCCTCTCTCACCTTCTCCAGCCCTCCCCAGTCCCTCAATTTTTCTGGGTGAGGTGAGCAATAAGATTGGAGAGGTGAAAAAAAGCTATTGGGAGGCATGCAAGGGCTTGGAAAGTAGTAAACCTTTGATAAATTTGAGAATAATTAATATGTATAAATTAGAAATAACAAGAAATAAAATCTTGAGGAATTATAAACCATTCCAAGTGGTAAATAAAGTAACTAAATACATATTTCAGAATTTTAGCTGCTTGTGTTTACCAAAAAAAATGTGGCCAAGTGTTGAGAAAGGAAGATATTTGTAGGGAAGAAACATGAAAAAAGAAAAAAATACAAAGTAAAATAAAACTAAATAATGACAGTGGGCTGGGAAAGGTGTGAGAAATAAAGAGAAGAGAAGGGGGAAGGGTGGAAGGAGAGGAGAGTCGTTTTCTCACTGTGAAGGGAAGGGATAGGGTAGAAAGGGTAAGTAGATGGCAAGGTTAGCAACAAGATAAGGGGGGTAGGATAGGAAGGCAGATTGAAAACAAGGGAGAACTAGGGGAGGAAGTTATCAGATGGAAGTCCCACTTGGAATTCTACCAGGAATTATTTCACAAAGCAAAAAAAGCACTAGACCTCTAGTGCACACTTTTTTCCTGCTGTGAATATTTTTTGAATTATTAATCAACTGTTATTCAAAAAATTTTCAAATCAGTTTCAAGGTGTTTTCAAAGTAAGTTCAATATTTCTTCATGATTGTTTCATCACCACCTCAATGTGTTCTGAAAAAGATATGAATTAGGGTTCAAGGTTTCAGACTTGCTAGCAAGTTGGCTCCCCATATTTTGAGGTGAATATTCTTTTGGCATACTTTCAGTTGGTGAAGTGATCTAGAGAACTCAAGAAAAATTACCACTCAGTGAAATATTTTTGCAAAAAATACAGATAAAATGTGCCTCAAGTTATGAAAATATGTTTAAAGTAAATAAATGGATATATATGTAAACTTTAAGCTGAATAGTATGTTGTAGTTAATTTTGATATTTGAGATAAAAATACTGTTTCCCTGGAGATTCACTTCAAAATTTCAACTTTGTTCCCATGTAAGAATTGGTTCTCAAGATGAAGTTTTGGGTGTTTTTTAACATTCAATTACTCTATCAAAGGGGTAGAACTGATATTTTTCATCATTCTATCCCTTTATTCATAGAATAACTTCTATATAGCATTTTTTAAGAAAGATACAATAGATAATTATAGTCATGAAATCATAAAACATTACCATTATATCATTCAATTTTTGCTTAGTATGATTTTACTAACATACTTTAAAATATGTGGCAAATATTTTAGTTTTTTGTATTCAAGTTTGATAAAATAAAATTTCAGAGGCTCATATTCTTGGTTGGTGAGATAAAAAATTCACAAGATAAATTTAAAGCTCTAAGTATGATCATTATTCCCAATTTAGAAATATAGGTTAATGGGTTTTCAATACTTTATTTGAAATACAATAATAAAAAATATAGGTAAAAATTAATTATTTAGACATTAAATGAGTCAATATGTTTCCTATTTTTATTTAAAAGAAATACTGTATTTATCCTCTTATATATTCCAAGTATCAAAATTCATTACATGAATAAAGAATTTTTTTATTTAAATTAATTTAAACTGATGATATTATGAATTTACAGTGAATAATTAATGAGAAAAACAACTTCATAAATTAATTTTAATTGAAATTGAAATTTTTGAAATGTATTTTTTTTTATATTTTAAATATTTAAATTTTTATGCATTGGTGTTATTTGAACTTAAACATATAAATATATATAAAAGAATGTGTTACCAAGAAAAACCTGAATTATTTTTTTTAAAAGAGATATTTTCTTTCATTGAAATATATTGAACTTAAATAGGAACTCTGGAACCTGTTTCTATATTTTATAGGACTATATACATAACTGCAGGCTTTTTTTCAGTCTATCATTTGGAAGAAAAATCATACTATAATAATTGAAGATAAAATGACATCTATTGATTTTTTTTAAAAAAAGACTTTGAAAAGTTTTCTATTTATTCCAATGACTCCATATCATATAATAAAAATATTTTGATAAAAAAATTTACTTAAATTTTAATTATAATATCTCCTTTTATATTTTAACAATTCTAAAGGACTTCTCACAGCTCAACAAAGCTTGAACTACAGTCAGGCATAGGTTGTCATTGAGAGTTCAATCTATGTTCTATCAGAGCTAAGATACTTAATTTTATAAAATTGTATGTATTTATTTCCATAAAAGATTTTTGGAAAGTAACAGAGTTCATAGAGTTGTTTCTTTTATTGATTAAATAATAATATACATACTAATAAATATTATAAGTGTTATTTATATGAGTGTTTATTTATTATATGTATTTATTAATGTATATACAGTAATCAGAAATTAAGATATTAAGATAAAATTTTAGTTATATTGATAGATCTTGAGTTAAATTTTCATTTGAAGCTCATGATTCATGAAAAAGATTTTTTTCACCTCACCAGCAGCACTCACATGTAGATTCAAAACTATGTAATTTAACCTGATGAGGCCTATGAATATAGGGTAAAGCATTAATTAAGTTTTTTATTTCAAGTTATTTTCTAAAATACTTTTTTTTCAATATACACAACAGAAAATTTGAGGGTGAATTGCTAGCAGTTCTCACTCTTTGAACTCCATGGTGACCATAATTTACGCCATGTATCAGACCTACCATAAATGTCACATTGAGAATAAATTGGAGTCACATTTAGTCTGAGATTTGTCCTTGATTAAGGCCCAGTGTGTCCTACATTCAGCACAAGTTGATCCAACAAAACTGTAATTTGATCCTTAGTTAATCACCAATTGAGCACACATTGATCTAACATACACATTATGCATGTGTACTCAAAATACATTATTGATGCATATTGAAAATTCATACATATTCATTACCAATTATGCATGCATACTCAATATGAAATTCGCATTGTGCATAACACATAATTCATATTGAATATTTTATATTGAATAATTCATATTGCATATTGCATAAACCATATTGCATAATGCATAATGCATAATGTATATTGGATATTGCATAATAAATATTGCATATTGCATAATGCATAATGTATAATGCATAATTCATATTAGATATTGAATATTGAATATTGCATAATGCATAGTGCAAATTTCTTATTGCATATTTCAAAATTAATATTGCATTGTGCATATCACATATTGCATGTGGATGCATAATGCATCTGCAACATGAAATATTTATGCATACACAATGTGAAAATTAACCTTCTACTGAGAAAAGTGAAAATTAAGTCATGTGACCTATAATTTTGAAAAGGGAAAAGAGGAATGATGATTTAAGCTTTTTTTACAATAGCCTTAGTTTTCATTATAATGTTAGAAAATATGCCTTGAAAAACTATATTAAAAAACCCATATCATTGGTGATAAATTCTTCATCAAGTTTAAAAAGCAAATTTTAACTGTTACACAGGGGGGAAAAAATGAGGACTTGTAGGCGAGTCGTTTTTCAGGTTTCCTGGAGTAATCTGTGGAGTAATCTCTTGATGCTAAATTTGATGTCTAGATATAGGTGTATAATTTGTTATCAATATCTGATAATTTATGGGAAATCTCTACAAACAAACATTTATTCTTGGATGCAGATTTTGGAATGGAATAATCTTTGAAACTCTAAAAAACAGATATCATCAAATTTCAGACAAGTTCAAATAATATTCTGCACTTTCTTCATGAAAAACACAAATTATTTCTATCAAAAGACCAATAACACGAAAAAGTGCCATGCTATGATTTATTAGAAAAAAAAGTCAAATATTATAACCTGTCATAATGTATTTTGCACTATTATTATTTTTTCATTAAACAAATGGATTACATATATTAAGGTAGAGATTCTTGTGCACTGAATTTACTATATCTGAGCCATAAAAATGACCATGTCCACATCTTTTCTAAAGTTTATTTGGTGTTAAGTAATATTTGAAGTGTTTTCAAATTGCAAACTAGCAAGCATAATCCAAGAGCTATTTTATAATTTTGATCAAGATTAATTTTCTTATTCTAATCAAGACAATTTGCCTTCAGCTAATGTCAAAAGGTTAGAAATTTTTTATGTTTCCTCAGTCAAATGATAGTATCAATTTTTTGATATCATTATTTCTCCAACTTCAGAAGTTTTTTGTTTGTTTTGTTTTGTTTTGTAAGATTAATAATAAAACTGAAAAGTGTTTGCACTTTTAATATAGATATAGATTAGTATTTATCATTATTAATATGAAACTCGAAATTCATGTTAGGAATATTATTTTTTATGATTTATTTTTCCTTTTTCACTTATAATATATGAAATATAACAATTTTAAAAAAAAAGCATTTCTTCCACAAAAAGATTACAGAAACATCAGATGCTCAGAAAAAAATTTCCAAAATATAAAATATCAAAAGCTGAAATGATTTTGATATGGAAATTGATGCACTATTTCATATAAAGACTAATGGCTTTGAAATAAGAACAATTCTTCCTCTTCTTCATAGATGCTCCTATTATAGACTATTTATTTGATCTAAACCTTTTTTTCATATCACTCTCCTTAGTGCTTGGAGAATTCTCCTCTTTATTACCTCACTCAGACCTGGAAAAAATAATCATCTTTTTTTCACCTTTCTCTCAGCAATAATTCTTCTAAGCTTCAACTATTTTTGGAATTACGTAGTTATTTTTTGTAAATCATTCATGTTTACCCATCAGGCTATGTTTGCAACTGGTTAATTTTTTTTTGAAGTTAAAATATATTTCAGATTTAGATTAGGAAATAACTTAATTTTACATATATTTGTTTTTCTGATAAATCAAATATTAATAAAATATCTCTTGAAAATTCAAGCGTAGCTAAATACTCTGAATAAAGCTCCAGTAAAATTTTGTACAAAAT
Organism: Hemileia vastatrix; assembly: GCA_030280995.1. Taxonomy (NCBI): domain Eukaryota; kingdom Fungi; phylum Basidiomycota; class Pucciniomycetes; order Pucciniales; family Zaghouaniaceae; genus Hemileia; species Hemileia vastatrix. The sequence goes on along the minus strand of JASXTE010000001.1, from coordinate 24,168,686 downwards.
TTTGAGCTATATTTTCTTATCATTAGATTTTAAAACTACAAAAAATTGATTTTGGCTCACATAATCAGGTTTTTTTTATTGAAAAATATAAATGTATTATTTATTTTGAAGAATAAACAAAATTAAAGATCACATAAGTAAAATCTTATGAAACCTACACCAGGTAGATTTTGACTTTTTCAGAAAAGTAGAAAAAGAAAAAAAAATCTATTATGGTTTACAACTATGTAATGCGCTTATGATCAATTCTACTTTTTTAAATAAGAAATTTCCATTTTACGTGGAATATTATTGTAAAAAGATTTATGTAGATGTACTATTGTTGATGTAGTGGGTTTAAAAATATCATGGGGACAAAAACAATTCAACTGCTTGTTCAAATTACAAAATTAAAATTTTTAACAATTTGGAAAAAAATAGTGAATTACTAGTGACAGTGAAAGGAGTGATAATGATGGTTGTGAAATAAAATTTGAATTTTTAGGGCTGGGAAAGATAGTTGAGGCTGTGAAAAACAATAGAGGCAGTGAAAGAAAATTGTAGAAGACTGAAAAAATTTAATTTAAAAATTCAAAAAAAATTAACAAAATAATGGAGAGCAATTTTAACCCACCATAGATTATATAGTGGAATATAGATATAAAAAAAATTAAGAGATGGGGAGAAAATGATTGTAAATAGAGAATGGAAAATGATTGGAGCCTAATGAGGGATGATTGAGATAGTAAAAGAATTTGTATATTGGTGATATCCATGTTTGTATTTCTTCAAACTAATGTCTCTAGCCCTTGTATATACTATATATCCATCTTTTTCAAGAAATAAAAAACAAAATTTTAAATAGCACATTTCCAATGCAGTAAAAATTATTCAAATATCACTAAAATAAAAAAATCATCTTTTCAGATATTCTATTTGCTTAGGAGTTAACATAATCTCACTTCCAGAACAGTAATACTCAATAACTTCAGCTAACTCTTTCAAATCAATATCACTTTTATTATCTTCACACGATTTTTCTATTACACTGAGTTTGCTATAATATTCATCATCAACATAAGCTTTAGAAATACCATTGGGAAGAGGTCTATCATCAATTTTATATTTAATGGGACAATTGCTAAGCCCTGCTTTAGGTTTATTTCACTCAGTTGTTGGTGGTAAAACTTGTTTTATAGGACGAGTGACCTTGGCCCTCACAGAAGCTTTGGCTGTTGATGATTTTGCTTTCATCATTGATTTCTTGACCCAGCCTTCATTGAGTGAATATAAACATTGGACAAGTTCTGGACTTCGCCAAGAATTATTCTCTTGGTGTGAGTTCCACTAGCACTTACCTCTGTGTCTGAATGAAGCTCAGCATCTTTGAAAAGCCCAGCCTTATCAGGAGCCAAGAATGAAGCAGCAATTTCAATTCAAATGTCACGCAACTATATAAGTCAAGAATCGATTTATTTATATACTACTGTGATAAAGTAGTTCACTTACCTCTCTTCTCATTTTAGAAGTCTGGTGTTTCACACTTTTTATCTTCTGCACTTGGGCAAGATCAGAATCAGATTGTTTTTTTTTGGCTTTATCCCTGAAAATTTTGGCCTGTCCAGATATCCATCGCTGAAGAATGCTTAAAACTGCTTCATTACTGAAAATGTCTTGAGAAATCGGAAAATTTTGGAAACCTTTGCCCTGATAACAAGCCATCCATCCAGAGACAATTTGAGTGAGGATGGTTGAGTTCCAATCATCATCATCACTTTTTCCCCAATCATACAAGAAGCAAGAGATCCCAGTTTGAGCCAATTTAGCTTCAGCTTGACGTTTCCAAACACCTTTAATGCTCTGGCCTGGTGGAAGGGGGTAGTCAGAAGTGGGTGTAAAGGTAAGATTTTTGAAGGTAGAAACAAGATGATCAAGTTCGGATTTGATAATAATTTTTTTTGAGCAAAATCCAGGCTAGGACGGGGCTTATTTCGAATATATTGAATCATTTTTTCCCTTTTCTGGTGCAGGCTTCTCCATTCATTGACTAGCCCTGGTTCAGGGCACGGTGGAAATTTTTGCTTTGAGGGGTCAAAGCCTAAAAGAAATCTTGAAAACATGATGACAGATTGTCCTAAGGGGTATGATGCAGATGGAATTTGATTCTTTTTGGCTAAAGAAGTGACTTGTCTCCTGGAGAAATTTTCAGACTTTCTCTTCTTTGCCTGTGATTCTTTGTGCTGATGCCATTGAATATAAGACTATGGATCCAAAGCTGATTCCACTGTAAATTCAATTAACAAATATAAAATGAAACAATAAATATATTAATTTGTACTTACCATCATCATCACCAGATGAACCTTGAAGAAAATCCTTGATGTTCCTTTTTTCTTTGTCTGGTTAAATAAAAATCATTTGAAATAAGCAAATGAAAATTTTGGATTTCCCATTTACTTACCTGCTACAACCACCACAAAATGGATTTGAAAAAAATAAATATTGATGAAATTGTGAGTATAAAACATGTAATATCATGTTGTTATAAGGTAGAGCTATTTACCTGCAGAAGGGTTACTTCTTTCACTCTCTCCAGGTTCAGGATTGGGTCCTTGTGATTTCTCACGCAAGGGTGAAGCAGGTGGGGGTGCCAGACTCTCCTCTTCTTGTCTATTTGGTGATGCATGTGATGAGTTGGGTTGGGGGAATTGTCTCTACTATCTCTTGGAGAATCAACTATTGGATCTTTTTTTCCTGTGAGTACAAGAGTTGAGATCACAAACATGAAAAATAATTACCATCTGTACTGATGTCCATTTTTGAGGATAACTTGGCTTAGTAAAAAAAAAGATTTGATACTCTTGAAGGTAGATGTTGAATGTGGTTGTTATTAGGAAATAAGGATAGTTTTGAAATATCATAGAACCTTCCTAGAACAAAATAATTATAATATGCATTATTCATTATATCTGAAAAGAAGAAATAAATTTATAGTAAGAATTTTAAAACATCCATAATAAGATAGCCATTAGGTAAAAAAAATTGCAATTGATTCTTTCTGGTCAAAAATATGAACTTTTACTCAATATTATTAATTTGTAAAATATATTTCACTCTTCCATGGAAATGGGAATTAGTAATTCATAGCCATCAATTGATCTTTTTATAAAATATATTAAGATGGAAAAAATTTTAGATTCACACAAGCAAACATGAAAAAGATAATCAGATCATATTTATTTAAAAAAATAAAGCAATGTATTTACAAGCTTATACTAGGAGGCTGATCTTTTTTCCCCCCTTTCCAATCCATGGAAGTTCCTGGTTTTTAGTATCTACAGACCATTTCTCTAAAAAATTTAAAACAATAGCCATTGAAATGTCTTCAATACTCATACTAAACTTATTGAAAAAATTTTCAGAACACAGACAGGTAAAAATAATATCAACAATGTATTTATGTGTCCTGGGCCACTTGACTCTATCCCTGTTTTAGTGACTCTTCTTGAGCCAATTGGTGACCTCAATTAGCTCAGCAAGAAAAACATATCTTGCCTCCATGATATCATCCTTGCACAAAAACAAACCTCTTACCCTACCAGCTAAGAAAAAAGCTAGATAAGAATAGTTTTTATCCTGGTTTTCTGACTGAAGTTCTGTGTTTGTTTTTGATTTAACCAAAGTATCTCCAGTTTTTTCTTCCAACAAAAAGTCAGGTTTTTTGGAGTATCCCTTCAACATAGTCAAACATTGAAGCATAACAAGGATTCGGTCATTAAGAAGAGTGAGATGTCCAATAGAAACCTTCTTACTAGTTGACAGTGCATCTGATTTCTCTTCATTGTTGACATCTTTCTGTATCTTCAAGCTCTCCAAGTATGAGATAGCATCTAGGACACTATCTTCAGTGCTTCCAGTCTGAAAAGTTTCTCTTGAAGAATTCAATCGGGGTCCAGATAAACTGATTTCTTCCATTATAAGATGAGCCCAAGAATTCTTCTGACCCTTGGATGGCTCATTTAGCTAAAGAAGAGCAGTAAATAAGCAGGTTGAATTCTTGAATTTACTGTTGATAAAGCCTGTATGGAAGATGTCATGTCGATACCATAGTTCAGATTCTGAGGGAAGGAGGTAAGAAGGTGCTGTAAAAAATGTCAACCACTGCTATTATAATTCAGATGAAAATATGAAATAACATACCTAAAGTCAAAACCTGCTGAAGCCATTTCCCAATAGAGCAGCTTTCTTGCTGCCATGCACAGTTTTTTGAATTATTTGTTTCACTAGATGAATCAACCTTGATAGAGTGATGATACTCCAATATAGTGTAAGAATTTAATGCCATTTTCCTCCAGGCATCTTGATCCATTCTACCTGAAAATGTGGAACAATTTTTTTCCACAGATTCTCTATGCTGGGCCAAGACAAAGCAGTAATTTGATTTAGCAATAGATGATGATGCCTCATTATCTGGATTGGATGTAGAAGCTGGGGCAGTGGAAGGAACGGCAGTTGAAGATGAGGCAACTGGAGCTGAAGTGGGTTGGGGAGGGAAAGATGTAGAGGAAGCAGGGATAGAACTTTGTTCTTTTGAAGTTGAAGAAGATTCTGGAGGGCCAGCCAGTTGAAATGAAGTTGAAGCAGATAAGGTTCTTGAGGATTCATCAGGGATAGATTTTTCAGCTGGAGCATTAACAGGAGTTTGAGTTGACGGGGACTGAGCAGGAGATTGAACAGGGGGAGATGGAGCAGGGGGAGATGTAGCAGTGGGAGATTTAGCAGGGGGAGGTTTAGAAGTGGAAGGTTTAGAAGGGGTTAATTGAATGATAGATTTGGTAAAAGTTGCTTTAGAACCAGCAGGTTTCTTTGAGGGGAGTGATGGAGCTTCAATATTTTTAGCAGGTTCAGGAATAGAGACAGAAGGATTGGGGATACAGGGAGCTGATGAAGTCTCCTCTGGGGGAGGAGGTATCTCGGAGTTTGAGGCTTGTGGTAGTGAAGAATCTAGATTAGCTGATAAACTTTGCCTCTTGGGTGTATCCTTTTTGTATAGTGAACGTAGCTTTGAGTGAGGCTGGGAGTCATCCTCTGAGTCAGATAGAACAGGATGGCTGTAAACTTTAATGGTCTGTTTTCTTTTTGAAGCCCTTCCTTCAGGTTTGTTTGTGAGATCAATGATGACAATTTGATCATTTGGTGGAAGCTGTTTTCCACTAGCAACAGCTAAAATTGAAGAAATTAGTTATTTGAAAAACAATTAATACTAGAATACATACTTTTTTCGGATTTTTCACATGCAAGTAGAAGCTCTTGAACCTTTTGCTTGATTTCGCCTGAAAGAATCTTCTTGCCAGAAAGTTTCTCCACTGATTCTTGAAACTCAGATACAGATGTGAGGAAATCATCCTTTGAGATTTGAATTACTTCATTCTTCAAAATTCAGTCCTTGTTCTCTTCAAAGTCTTCCATTTTGTGAGCGTGATCTGAAGCACCATCTGAAGTAGAGCTTGTTAGCTCAAAATAAAACTAATAATGATACAAAAAACTCACCAGAGCCTCCACCTGATTCTTGAGAATCTTTTATAGAGGAGAGAGGGCTAGATATATCCATGGACTTAGAAAACTTTCCAGACTCTAATTGATACAAGAAGAGACCAAAGTAAAAAAAAAAGAACTCAAGAGGTAAAAATTACACAAAAAATTAGACTTTCCTGTTCCAGCATTATCTTTATCTTGAGTAGAAACTTGTGCTGTAGCAGGTACAGGCAATTCTGAATCTTCAGCCACAGAGGGAGAGCTTGGAGGGGCTTGGCTAGGGGTTGAAGTCTGGGAAGGAATAATATCTGAATGAGTTGAGAGAGTTGAGCCTGATTGTGGTTAAAGGAAGAAAGAAGCAGCTGCAGATGTAATTGCGCATGAATCTCAATGTGAAGGTCATATCATATTCATTATTCACATTGAAGTTGAATACAATACATTTTAATTTATGCACAAATTTATATATATTAATTTAAATTGAAATATAATATTATAAAAATTAAATTGAACTCATATGTGCATAGCACAGCCATGTTATTTCACAGCCCGCCTGATTTTGTTTTTTCTTTGTGATGTTTTTGATTTTTTTGTGATTAATTTGAGCTTACTATAAATTAACATATACCTAAGTTAATTGAATTTTTCTTTAAATTTTTATTAACTTTCAATTCTTCTATATTATTATTTATTTTGCCTAATGGCACATTTAAATTTTTTATTATTTTTTATTTTCATTTTTTAGCCATATGAAAAAAGGTATCACTGATACTTTTTTTCATACGTTCATTTCTTTTTCTCAAACTATAGCTAGATGAACCAGAATATCTGGTCCATCTAGCTATTTCCCTTTTTTTTTGCTTCTCACCTCTAGGTCAGGTGCAGCAAAGTATCGCAGCAATACTTTGCTGCACGTGACAAGTAATGGTTTACGTGGCCAGGTCAAATGGACCATATCATAAAACAGATATGGTTCATTTGACCCAGCCTTTGGTGGCTAGCTGCTGGTCACATGCAGCAAAGTGTCGCAGCAATACTTTGCTGCACGTGACTAAGTATCAGGCACCAATCCTGGCTCAAAAATGAGCCATAAGAAATTGAATTTTCAATTAATATAGCAAAAATACGTGAGTTAAAATACTGTGGTCCCATAAAAATAAAAATAATTGTGGGATTTTTTTCATGGGATCAGAGAATGTGAGTTAAAAAAAGGTTCAATGCACCATAATTTAAACATTATGGTCCATCAAACCATGAATAAGGGAACTGGGACAGGTGATGACTTTGGAATAAGTATATAGGTAATTCTTTTTTAAATGTGAAAAGTGAGTAATTGGGGAGTTTAATAGGACTAAATCAACAAAAAAAATATTTTTTTCAACTAAATTTTACTACATATTTGATGGGAAATAACATATATATAAATTCGTGACTGGCAACATGGAGAGAGAGAAAAAAAGTAAGCAGAGATTAAACATAATATTTATATAAGGCTATGGATTTTAAGTTTATGGAATTGAGAAAGGTTTTTATGAGGGGTTTAACAGAATTTTACTAGATAGAAACACCTTTGTGCAGCCTTTCCTGGCACTTTTTAAGCCCCTTTTCCACCCCAAGTCAGCCCCAGGGGGGCCCCACTGGGGGTGACAGAGGGGCTAAAGGGGGGCTTCAAAGGTTTAAAATAAGTGATTCAAAGGGGTAAGTCAGAGGTAATGAAGGTAAAATTAATAATATACTGTTCTTAAAATATCAAATAATAAAAATTGTTTTTTGGTTTTTATAAAATTAAATTTTTTATGTCAAATTTTTTGTATAATTTTTTGGTGTTGAAGATAGAAATTTTCAAGATTCCCAATATCAAGGTACATATAAATTCTTTAAAATTTCATTGGGAAATTAAAAGCTGTTTTTGAATTTTAATAAGCTATTTCATAAGGTAAAATTTAATCAAATGTACTAAAATATATTGTGATATTATTCTATACACTGAACACATCTAGCCTTCAAATATAAAACCATTTCTAGGAAACAGGTTCTTAGAATGTTGCAAGATGATTATTCAAGTGAAATATGAAAAAATATAATCATTGTTAATTAATGTAAGCAGCTGTAAGCTAAAGTAAATGTAGGCAAATCAGTATTATTTAATTATTGATCTCTCAAACTATATTTGATGACCTTTTTTTACAAAATATGAATTTAATTTATTAAATGCACCTTCAAAAAATTAAAAATAAAGTTCCTTGAAAGTTTTTACTATTTAAAAATGAAGATTTATTATGTAGTACATGTAGTTTTTATATATAATTGAAGGATTTACATTATTAATTTAGCCCTTTATACTTCTGCATTAAATTAAAACACTTCCAAACAAAAAATTCCCTTTTTTCCCAAAATATCAAGTCCTATACATAGGGCTCTGCTTCCTCAAAAAATTGTCCCATCTTTTATTTCTTTACCATCATGGATGTTTCTACTATCAAACCCATTTGTATTGGCATCTTTAGGTCCTACACCACAACTAGTCACAATACAGCTTCAGTTCAGAAAAAGCATGTTTCTATTTATTTATCTAAAACTGAAAATATTATCAAAATATTTTCACAGAAGCCAAAGTTTTGTGTGGGAAATCTTATCTCTACACATGCAAAGGTGCTCTACACTCTTCTTGGAAAACCATCCTCCTCAACAAATATAGCTCCAGTTGGTGGTTGGATGCCTGGTCAAGAAACACCTCTTCTACTCATTGAGACTCTTCTTGTTCCTCACCTAGATCTCACCCTTCCTCCAAAAATCAATATATTACTTTTCTGTTTACCGGCACATATTTATTCCCTCTACACCTTCCTTCTTCCTATCAAAGAGGATATTTCTGAACCAACTAACTATACACCCTCTCTTCACTTGGGCTGTGAAGTTCAATATCCGTTTTCAACTCAGCTTGATGGTTCACTCATTCACATACAGGAACTCCTCTCCATCAAATTCAGTCACCCAGCTTCTATGGCTCAACCCCAACATTTGAAAACACGCCTTTTACCCCATCAAAGCCAGGCTCTTGAATTTATGCTACTTCAGGAAAGGCGTACTGAAACATATTTATGGAGGTGCTGTGGAGATTCGACTTGGGAAAATGAATTGAGTGGAACAGTTACCAACACACTTCCAAAATCAATTCTATTAGCAGATGACATGGGCCTTGGGAAGACAGTGTCAACAATTGCTCTGATTGTTAGTACTTTAAATGAAGCTGCTGAATTTTCACGTCTTAAAAACCTTTCATCAAGCACAAAGAAGGTGAAGGCAACACTCATAGTGGTACCCTCAACTTTATTGAAACAATGGGAACACAAAATTTTACGACATACTGATCCTGATTTGATGATTAAAGTGATTATTCATCATGGAAAGGGCAGAAGTGAAAATTTCATAAGCTTTTATGAGGCTGACATTGTCTTAACATCATATCATATTATGATAAATGATTTAGGAAGTTTAGAAAAGGAAGGTTTGTTCCATGTTCGATGGTTTTGTGTGATTCTGGATGAAGCACAGTAGGTTTTTAATCACTATTGATTTCATAAATTTGATTCATTTTCCTATAGTCAGATATGTGATCCATCTTCAAAGTCCTCCATATCTGTTACTGCACTAAAGACATCTTGCCGTCTTAGTCTAACTGGAACTCCCATCCAGAACAAAGTCCAAGATTTATTTCCCATCTTTCAATTTTTACGTCTTGAGCCACTATCAACCTCTGAAGGATGGAATAAATACATTGGAACTCCAGCAAAGAAAGGCCAATTTACCAATGTCAAAAAGATTATTCAAAATGTATTAGGGGACATAATGATTCGAAGGACAAAGAACTCTATATGTCTGGATCAGGGGGATGTTAACTTCATAAATAGAGTGAAATATCAAAACTTCATTATCAATTTGACAGGTCAACTTTCAGAAATGTACATCATGCGGCATAATACCTTATTCAAGCAGCTCAACATGGATGAGAACAGCTTACCTGCTAAAGATCCTTCTGGATTAGTGGCTCTATCAGCATTGGGACGTTTCTGCAATCACCCTCAGTTCCCACACAATTCAGAAATATCTGTGGTGGAAGAAATGGACTGGAAGGAGAATCCAAAATTTGTCCACCTGGTCAACTTCCTTCTCAAATTATACTCTATTGAAAAAGAAATGAAATGTGTCATTTTCTCTGAGTGGACTGACACACTTAAATTGTAATTTTTTCTTTCAATGAAAAAATATTAAAACTAACCTTCAAAATAATGGAATTTCATTTGCTCTTTCTGAGTACAATATTTGAAATCTCAGATTTGATGGTTCACTTGATATGAGTGCACGGGAAATCGTCCTCCAGTCATTCTCTGCCATTGATTCCGGTGTTCTTTTGGTGTCTTTGAAGGCCGGAGAAGAAGGTCTTAATCTGACAATGGCATCACATGTTTTCTTAATTGTAAGATTTCAATTTCTCAAATTATGATTAATCTAACTTTTATTTTTAGGAACCTTACTGGAACCCTTTGATGGAGAAACAAGCCATTGAAAGAGTTTTCAGGATAGGTCAAACTAAAGAGGTCCATGTTTACAGATATATTGTTGCCTCTACAATAGAAGAAAACATTACACGAGTGGGTAATTTTCCAAGAATCTTTATCAATATTATTACTCAATAATTTAAAATTTTAGATTCAATCAAAAAAACTGTACTTGGCTGAGTAAGCTATTTTCATTTTCAACTGTGATTCTTTGAGACTGAATTTGAAATACTTTTAGCTTGGCTGTTCCTGAGAGCAGCATCTAGATGGGTGAAAGTATCTTCATAATCATCTTGTAATTACATGTAATTTTAATAAAATGTTTGATTTTCTTAGTTTGATTAAAAAATGTTTTTAGGTTCACAAGTACACAAAGGAAAAAAAAATTTATTAGGCCCTTTCAAAGTTATTAACAAGGGAAAAATGTTAAAATTTGATATATAAGGTGTACTTATCCCCGCTTTTCCCCCATTTCCCCTATTTGTACATATTTTTAATTACCACAAACAATGTCTTCATGTAAGTTTCCTATTCGATAGGCTATAATTTTTTCACTAATGTAAAATTTTAGATTCTACTTTAATACCAGCAACAGTTTTCAAAAGCTCTAGGGCATTCAATAAAACTCTTGCTGAAATAGGTTTTCCCAACTCCAAGGCTACCTCAACAGCTTCTATAATTGATTTTATAAAGCTTATCCTTGGGAAATGCAAGAAAGAAGATACTTATCCATCTTCTCCGACTGTTTCTGAAATCTCTTCTCTTGTCAATCCTTTACCTTCTACTTCCCTTCCAACAATATCCGAAGCAACTGAAACCATGGAGGAACTGCAGTTATTTCCCTCTGGGCGGAAAAAACAATTCCACTTGTTTTTCATCATATGTGTCATAATGATGCTAAAGCAGTTGGAATACCTTGACTATGCTTTTCTATGAATTATGACACAGAATGGAATCAATTGGTTATCTCTCATCTGACAAAGCACTATTGCTATGCCTTCAAAAACCAGGCATTTCAATATTATGTCTTTGATCATAATGAGTACCAAGAGGATTTTGTGCCACTCATAATAGAACGATGGCTCCGCACCCAACAGGGACAGTCCAGATCACCTCCAATTTTCTTTCCTGCAATAAAAAATAAGGAAACTAGAAGAAAAGTGAGTCAAGTTTTTTTTTCTAGAGGAAATTTCATTGAAACTCTACTTCAGTTACAAAAATCTTGGCTCCATACTGCAATATCTGTACTGGATCAAGAATATCTCTTCTTATTTGATAACCCGAATTATCACTCTGACACTGAGCAGGATGAGGAAGGAAATCTTTGGAAGAGAAAATTGAAATGGCGATCAGATGAACTTTCCAATTTTTATTCCCAGATTGATCAGATTACTTTGAATAAGTTAAGAGGAACCAGAAAATGTAAATATTTGTATAAACATGTTGTTTCACTTAGAAAAGAATCATCCATTATTTCTGAAACATCATCTTGTCTAAGTAATCTTCCACTGTGTTGCTATAATACTGATTCATTAACTACATCACAGTTTTTATTGCTATTCAGGAATCGATCCTTTAAAATACCCTCTCTTTTACATTTATTATAATATTTATTCTATTATTTATAAACTTATTTATTTTAAAATATGTGTACATTCAATGGCAACAAGAAAAATTATTTCACTTTATTAATGAAATTTGCAATTTTTAATTTTATCCATTCACAAGAATTCCTTGAATGATGAAAAAATTAAAAAAAAACACTGAATATCATTTTTCATAATTGCACCTGAAAGATTACCTTTGAATGGTATAATTTTTAAGTTTTGACATGTCATTGCTTAAATATCATTTTAAATTCATAACTTCTTTCATTTAAATTCTATTCACTCCATAAATGTGATTTTAGAAATAAATTATATGGTTCATTATCTATGGTTAAGCTGAATATACAAATATGATTTTTGAACAAAATTTTCCTTTTTCATTTTCCTAACAATATAAATTACAGTCTTTAAATTTTAAATTATACTTCCTTTTTTCATTGACCAAAATACTCAGAGAATCATGCAGTACAACAAAAAGTACTCTAATTTTTAAATGAAAAAAGTTTAGTATCTTGTCAACCATTTCTTATACATGTATGTTCAATATCCCTGATTGATTATGGTACAGAATTATTTACATGTATCTGTATCTTCTACCATGCAGTTCATGCAATTTCATGCTCCTACACCTTTAATATTAAACCCATGAAACTTGAAAAAAATTTAATTCAATTTAGTATATTATTCAAATTGAATAATCAGTTATTATACATATTTTGGCATGGAATACATCAAATTTCATTTCCCCCTTGTTCCTCTATCACCACCATCCTAAGTATTATATTTTTATAAGCCATTTAAAAATTCCAACTAAGTACAAGATTTGCATTTGCTCTGAACTTGGCTTTGATAAAAAGACATTTACTAATCCTAATGGTGAAATTGAAAGAGGTGTTTCAATGTCTTCTACAAAATTTTATAAACATCAACAAAAAATTTTACTCTTTAAAAAAAATCAAGAAAGACAATCACCTACAATTTCCAACATTCCATCCTCTCTTCCTTCAACCTCCCATCCTGAAGTAACTTTGAGTTCACGTCCAATTGCCAGCACTTCACAACAAAGAATCCCCCTCTCAGAAGAGGTATGCAATTGAATTATTCTCTAATTTTATATCATTTCTAACCACCAAAATAATTTTTATCATCATAGCCAACCCACCAACCCATTTTAACACCTGATACTTTGAATATCGGCTCAACTACCCCTATTTTAAGAAAATCTAATATCTCAAAATCATCTAGTTTGTCGAATTCAAATTTCACACGTGTTGATTCCTCTGATTTTTCTCCACCTGCTCTTGCCCATCTCTCACCTTATACTTTCTTTACCCTCATTGAAATTGCTCATGGCCACTTGGTACAAAACCTTTCTAGGGACCAAATTGAAATAAGAATTAAAGCTGAATTTTTCAAAATTCAACTAATTTCCAGAAGTTTTGGAAATCCTGCTAGTTTTGAATGAGAATCTCAATTACTTCCACACGATATATACACTATTATCCAGAGACTTAATCTTGAAGCCCCTTTAAAAACGTTACTCTGTTGTCCGAATTGCTTTCATCAACCTTTCAAATCAGTAAATGAGTACAACTATGATCATAGTCACTGCAAACAACTTCTACTAAATCCCATTCCTAAGAAGGATGAAGATTTGCTGATATGCAACTACCCCTTGTTCAAAGTGAAAAATAATAAATCTTTACCAGCACAAACTTATACAACTCAGTCCCTTATATCTTGGCTTGCACGTCTTCTACTTCTTCCTGGATTTGAGGATGATCTCGACACTTCTTTGAGAAGAGCACGGCAGACACATGGAAAAATGTGTGACATATGGGATGGGTCAGTGTGAAAAGAATTTAAAGATTCTAGTGGAGGTTATTTTACAAAAAAAAGTGGGAATTTGGTTTTTAGTTTGTATATGGATTGGTTTAATCCATTTGGGAACAAAATGGGTGGTCATAATAAGGTATCATTTGGTTCAATCATACTGATTTGTCTCAATCTCCCACCTCATTTACGATATAAAAAGCAACATGTCTTTTTGGCCGGAATTACACCTGGGCCTCATGAACCCAGTTTGGACTATTGTACTCACGTTATTACACCACTTTTGGACGAACTTCTTGCCTTGTGGAAAGGATGTTTTTTCTCCAAGACTTATAATCACCTAAATGGACGGTTAATCCATGCAGCAATATTTCCCTTGATTGGCAATCTTCAAGCTATCCAGAAGCTTTCAGGATTTTCAAGCTATAGCTCTAACATCCCATGCCATTTTTGCTAAATTTCAAAGGAGGAACTGAAATCTGGCAAAACTCCTTCTGAATTTCTTTCTCGGACTGATTCTCACCATCGCACATACGCTCTCAAATGGAAAACTGCTTCCAGTGCACAAGAAAGGAAAGAAATCTTGGAGAGTAAAGGTTTACGATATTCATCACTTCTTCAGCTTCCATATTGGAAACCAACTTCATTTGTTGGAATTGAGTTGATGCACTGCTTACTCCTTGAAATGGCAAAGGACTTCAGCAAAACGTACCTTCAGATACATGTGGCTGGAGAAAGAATTCAAAAACAAAAGAAAAATAGATCAAAAAGAGGCTTGAATGATTTTGATCCAAATCCTTCCATATCAAGCCAAAATTCATTTTCTAGTGCCTCTAGTAATTTCATATATTCGTCTTCAACTGAAAAGAAAAAATCAAAGTCTCCTTCTTACCGTCATTCATCTTCTCAACCTTCAAGAAAATCTAATAAATCAAAAAGTTCTGTTTGTGTACTTCTACCTCCGCGAAAAATTTTTAAACATAAACCTTCTCATCAAGATAGTTTTCATGAGAAGGTCAAGAAAGTAAAAACGGCTGGTCCATCAAAAAGTCACAATCAACTTCCTAAAGATATCTGTTTGGATGAAAATGATTCTAGATCCAATTTTTCCAGTTCAAGTAAGTTAAAATGAGCTATTATTAGATGAAAATTGTATCTCAAAATGTTTTTGTAGATCACACCTTTCAGAAATATTCAGATTTATCAAGACCCAAAGTCACTTTGAAACCAGCACAAAACCCAGATGCATCAACAGATAATTTGTGTCTACGATCGAGTGAATTGTTAATTGTTCAAACCTGTATCCGCAATACTAAGACCCCTTCATGGCTAACCCGTGTTCCTAGTAGTCTAGGAGAGGCTGGTACAAATCTTAAAGCTGCTGAATGGTTTGTACTATGTAAAATTTACTATATGGCAGCTTTGATACCAGTTTGGGCTATTGAAAATTCCGATGCACGAGAGAAGAAGTTGATTAAATGTCTTTCACTTCTGGTTTCAATAATCAATATTCTGACTTCCTTGGAGATACATGAAGCTCAAATTTCATCTCTTCAAGGTCAGTTAAAAGATTATATGAAGTGTCTTAAGGAATTTTGGCCAGATATCAATATAAAGCCAAACATCCACTTAGCACAACATTTTCCTGAAGTTCTGAGAAGATTTGGGCCAGCACCATCAACTGCAGCATGGGCCCATGAGCGTATAAATGGAATGTTAAGCTCCATTCCAACCAATAAGAAAACATGTATGTTTTCCTTAATTAAAGCTACTTAACTTTATTAATTTCATTTTTTTTAAAGATCAAATGGACAAGACCATTATGAAAAGGTTTATTTTGACCGGTCAGCTTCAATCATTAATCGACAGAACTAATGATCTATTTGAGAATGAAATGAAAAATGTCTTCAGTTCAGAGATAAAATAAATTCCCTCAAAATCATCTCAACTACTGTGTGAAGACTATGAATTGTGGATAGAGTATCTCAACATGATTGATGGTAAAAAAATATTTTCCAGTATTTTTATGAAAAATCAACCATCTGTTTCATCTCAAATTCTATCACCTCAAATTATTGAAGTAGATAACTTGTTACTGGATGGAAAAAACTACTCATTATATTCAACAAATCAAGGAAATGGCAATGTTGAGGAAAATTCATCAAAAGGAAATGTTGTTGGGGTTATATTGAAAATGTGGCAGTCAACAACATTTTCAGGTCAAAATTTTATTTTAGTTGGCTTATATGACATTGTGGATCCTAAAATTGAAAATCCTTATTTAAAAGCTGGGCTTAATGTTTTTTGGTGTTATGATAAATGGTCAAAAAAAGTAGTTATGAATAGCAAGGAAATTATTGGTCATGTTTCAAAAACTACACATCCTAGTGGTTTTGCAAATGTTTTCTCAAATACTTGTTGTATGATATCATTAAAAAATACAGCCAGCAGCTATTCTGATTTTTAATGTGGTTTTAGAATTGTATATTTTTTGTGGACAATAAATATATATACAAATATTTACTGCCAGTGATTGAGCTAACTAATAAAAGTAAAAAGGATGGACTCCAAATTTCACTCCCTGATTCATGAGAGGCAGTTTTGAATATGGATCACTTGAAGTTCTAACCAGTTTACAGCAAGGTTAGTCAGAAATACAAAAAAACGACTTGCTTACAAGTCCTCATTTTCTCCCCCCTGTGTTAGCATTATCTGTATAGATTCAAATATGGAAGACTCTATGTAAAAAATTAATATCCTCAGTAGTTTACTTATTTATTGTCCATCTCATTTTTAATATCTGCATAAAGATTTTGAGGAAAAAAATATATAAGAGATATGTATATTTTATCATGTCTATGTGTCCCAAATTCAATGTGCCAGATTGTGTTGAATAATCATTTGTTGTATTTGATTTGTGTATTTCAGGTTGAATGCAAAATGAGATTGCCAACTGGGATGCAAAAAAGTTGGCATGCAATATGAAAATGAATATTGCATAATTAACAGTGGCATTTTAAACTTGCAATTTCACTGATAGATTTTCATACTCGGCTAGTAGTGTGGGGGAACTGGGATGCAAAAAAGTTGGCATTCAATATGAAATGAATATTGCATATGAAAACAGTGGCAAGCAAAATTTGCGATTCCACTCATCAATTTTCATTCTTGACTAGTAGTATGGGGGTTAGTAGCAGTGGTCAAGCAACCACTAAAAAAATTTTTGCACTCATTTTGAGCAGAGGGTATCATGGGTGTAGAATTTTGGAAGGTGCCCATAATTTATTATTATTCCTTAATTTTTGATGTAGTATTATTTTGTGTTCTAAAGGAATTCGACAGATTTTTTTACCATGAATAATAATAATTCAATAAAATGCATTTTTCAAATCTGAGATTAGTTTTTTAAGTACAATTAAAAAAAAGTGTTATCTGGCTTAACATGGCACCAAGTGTCCTTCTGAGCATTGGCTGATGTGGATAAAGACACTTTGATTAAAGCATATTGGTGAGTGTATAAGTCTATAGAACATGAGTAGTTCAAATTATCAAATTGTCCTTCTCAGCAATGGACCATTACTCAGGTAGACAATATAGATACTGTGCAATAGGATGGCAAGTGTTTTTCTAATGTCAATGGTATTTGATTTTTAGCTAGCCATAAAAGTGAAGGTGTTACAGACTTGTTCAAAAGTGTCCTTCTGAATGATGGTCCAATACTCAGAAGGACACTTTTATAATGCATATCATCTAGGTGTTATATGTATACATATATTTCTTTTATGCATTATAAAGTGTCCTTCTGAGCTTCAGACAGTCATTCAGAAGGACATTTTGACCAAGTCTGTAACACCTTCATTTTAATGTTTAACCTATTTTCCAGTACCAAAACTATTAAAAGAGCTCATGTCATTTACAGTACTTTAAGTTTTCACCTGAACAATAGTTCATCACAGAGAAAGACAGTTTTATAAAATTTAAAGATAAAATGATTATATATAATACCTATCACTACGCAATATAGGGGGTGGACTTGCTAGCAAGTCCTCAACCTGAACTCAGATGGAACTCAGATGGAACTCAGACTGAACTCATACTGAACCCATACTGAACTCTACTTGAACACCCACCTAAAACTGTTCTGCTGAGTGGTGTTCATCCCTGATTGTATGGTTCCTTTATCAATAGCTCAATGTGTGTTCAATCTATGGTGAGTTTGGGTCCAAGGTTGCGGACTTGCTAGCAAGTCCGCCCCCCATATTGTGTGGTGTATATGATATGCATTACTAAAGTGTCCTTCTGAGAGTCCAACCGTCATTCAGAAAGACAATTTTGACCAATTCTGTAACACCTTCACTTTAATGGTTAGCCAACAATAAAATACCATGGACATTGGCAAAACCCTTGTCATCTACTTACACATCACTTAAGGTGTACTCCTGAACAATGGTCGATAGCTGAGAAGGACACTTTTAAATTGCAAATCATCTAGGTATTATATATATAACTTTGTATCTTTTATTAATTATAAATAATTATTGTGCACACAATCAAAAGTTGTGTGAACTGGTTAAGAAGATACTTTTTTAACCCTTTAATTTTTGATTTTTAGTTTTCAGAAAGTACTTGACTGATGTTCAAAAACATATTTGTGCTAGTGGGTGACATGAAGTATCAACAAGGCTCTAACAGGTTCAATGTTTACATTAATAGATTTTGGCTATTATGTTTTTATCCCACCTATATTTATGCTAGAGTATGTATTGATTTATTAATCAATATGCTTCTCTTGAAAAAAATTTTAAAATACAAATGTGATGAATGTTGAAGCATTTTTTTTAAAAATTGTTAGATTTCCCTAAATCATATTCATGTTAATGGTCTAAATTACAAAAAGTAAGATATCACACTTTCCACATGTATGTGGGATTATATTTATCTTTTAATAATAATAATATAGTGAACTTGTTTTTACCAGTTTATTATCTATTATTACAGGATTGTTAAATCTGGTGTGCCAAATGCATCTGGAAGAATGCTATACTTTGATCATAAAAATAAAACGATATTTTGTAGTTCAATATATTTATTATATGTTAAGAAAATATTATTTTTTCTTTTCATATATTAAATGGCTTAATGCTATGTTTTTAATAATAGATGTGAGTTGGAATATACTTTTAAATGTATTATGAATTTTGAGATAGTATTATTTTGTGTTTCAAAGGAATTGGACAGATTTATTTACCATGAATAATAATAATTCAAGAAAATTCATTTTTCAAATATGAGATTAATTTTTAAATACAATTTAAAAAACAGTGGTATCTGGCTTTACATGGCATCAAGTGTCTTTCTGAGCATTGGCTGATGCTGAGGAAGACTCTTCTATAAAGCTTATTGGTGAGTGTATATGTCAGCCTAGATATCCCTAGGACTGAGTATTTCTTATACTTAAAATAAGATAACCTTAAGTACATTAAGCTTATATCTTAAAAATAAGGTTAAAACAATTATATATATGATTATTATACATATATATATAATTATTACACTATTATATAACTTATAGTAGTTTAAATAGCTTATCCATAGCCTAATAATACTTATTAAGGTGTTAATGGCGTCATAATATACTTATTCTAAGTGATATTAAGTAATTATTGACATACATAAGCTTAAATGTATACATAAAGCTCATATTCAGTGAAATATGCAGTATATTATGTATATTTAGGTCTATAAGTGGGTTTTAGCCTCTTAATAGCCTATAACCTTTGTTTTTCTGCTTATTTTAGGTCATATGGACGAAATCAGTGGATTCACAACGCCTACAGATGCATAGACATCTATATCAGGCGCATACACTCAGTTTGGACAACT
The DNA here is from genome assembly GCA_030280995.1 of Hemileia vastatrix. Classification (NCBI taxonomy): domain Eukaryota; kingdom Fungi; phylum Basidiomycota; class Pucciniomycetes; order Pucciniales; family Zaghouaniaceae; genus Hemileia; species Hemileia vastatrix. Next base: position 24,149,290 of record JASXTE010000001.1, on the reverse strand, counting down.
TAATCTGCTTCCTTAAATGGATATTCACGGATTTATGGGTTGGGAGGTCATTTCTGGGTTAATGTGGATGCTTGGGGATGTTATTGGGGGCTTGGAAACTTCATTTGTTTCTTTATATGCTTTGGGTTTCATTAAATCTCTTTTGGATTGCTTATTTTACCCGTTTCTTTATGGTATCCGCTTTTATCTGGATTTTCTATTTGTGGTATAGGTCTGTTTTATCATTAATTGTGATGGAGGGTCCTTACTGGAGGTCTGGGTGTTGAATCTTCTTGAAGTGGACGCTATGGGGAGGTGATGGGCTCTCACAGTGCTGTAATTGCCAGGGATAGCAGTGACATCATCTGGATTGAAGGTCTGTGCACTCCAGGGGATTTGGGTATAAGTAAGGAGGGATTTTGACGGTTATTTATCATCATTCACTTACTACAATTCAAACAAACACTACAATACAATTATTAACATTTAGAAATATATTTTAAAGCCTTTTATAAGTTGATATTAACATTATATAAGCTATAACTATATTCTATTTGTCTATTTTCCAACACTAGCACACATTTAAATCCAAGTATAGTGAGTTTTATTTGAGTATAACTATTTTATTAGTCTTCCCCTGAGGTTTAATCACTAAATCATTTATCAATAAGTAGAAGGACCATAAATAAATACTATTATATAATACTTATACACTAGACTGTACTGACAGTATAAGTCTGTAGAACATGAGTATCTCAAATTATCAAAGTGTCATTCTCAGCAATGGATAATTTCTCAGAAGGATACTATAGGTTCTGCGCAATAGGATGGGAAGGGTTTTTCAATTTCCATAGTTTTTGATTGTTGGCTAGCCATAAAAGTGAAGGTGTAACAGACTTTTTCAAAAGTGTCCTTCTGAAGGATGGGTTGATTCTCAGAAGGACACTTTCCTAAGGCATATCATCTAGATGTTATATGTATACATATCTATCATTTATGCATTATAAATGTGTCCTTCTGAGTGTTGGACCATCCTTCAGAAATACACTTTTGACCAAGTATCTAACACCTTCAATTTAATATTAACCATTTTCCAGTACAAAGACTATTAAAAGAGCTCATGTCATTTACAGTACTGAAAGTTTTCAACTTGAAAATTGTCCATCACTGAGAAAGAAAGTTTTGTAAACTTTAAAGATAAAATGGTTATATATAATACCTCTATGATATGCAGTATTAAAGTGTCCTTCTGAGCATTGGACCATTGTTCAGAATGACACTTTTGAACAAGTCTGTAACACCTTCACTTTAACAGTTAGCCAACAATCAAATACCATGGACATTAGCAAAACCCTTTCCATCTAATTAAACATCACTTGAAGTTTCCTCCTCAACAATGGTCTGTTTCTGAGAAGGAGACTTTAAAATTTCAAATAAACTAGGTATTATATATATACCTTTGCATCTATTATGAATTATAAAAATTATTGTGCACATAATCAAATATTGTGTGGACTGGTTAGCAAGATACTTTTTTAAGCCTTTAACTCTTGACTTTAACTTTATAGAAAGTATTTGACTGATGATAGGAAACATCTTTGTGCCAGTGGGTGACATAAAGTATTAACAAGGCTTTAAAAGGTTTAGTTTTAAAATTAATGGATTTTAAAACCTTTGAAAAGCAAGAGTATTAATTTTTTGTTCCACCTATATTTGTTCTAGAGTAGTTATTGAGTAATTAATCAATCTGTTACTTAAGAAAATAATTGAGAATAAAAATTTGAAGCACCACACAATATGGGGGGCGGACTTTCTAGCGAGTCCGCAACCTTGGACCCAAACTCACCACAGATTGAACACACATTGAGCTATCGATAAAGGAACCATACAATCAGGGATGAACACCACTCAGAAGAACAGTTTTAGGTGGGTGTTCAAGTAGAGTTCAGTATGGGTTCAGTATGAGTTCAGTCATAGTTCCATCTGAGTTCAGGTTGAGGACTTGCTAGCCAGTCCACCCCCTATATTGGGTAGTGAAGAATTTTGAAGAATTATTATTTTACAACTCCTATGATTTTCCTCAATTTCAATCATTTTAATGGCCATAGTGAAGGAAATTCTCATATCACTGTTTTCACATATGTATAGGATAATATTTTCTTTTTCTTTATAGTAATATTATGAACTTGATCTTGCCAGTTTATTATCTATGATTGAGATATCGTTGAATCTTTTGTGCCAAATGCATCTGGAAGAATGCTATACTTTGATATTAATAATACAATGATATTTGGAAGCTCAATATATTTATTATATGTTAAGAAAATATTAATCTTTGATTTTCAAATATTAAATGGCTAAATGCTATTTTTTTATAATGATTTTGGGCTTCAATATGCTTTCCATTATATTATTATTTTTTTTGGTAATATTATTTTGTGTACCAAAGAAATTGGACTGATTTTTTTACCATGAATAATAATAAATCAATAAAATTTATTTTTCAAATATGAGATAAATTTTTTAAATACAATTAAAAAAACAGTGATATATTACTTTATATGGCACCAAGTACCCTTCTGAGCCTTGGCTGATGATGAAGAAGACACTTTTATAAAGTATATCAGTAAGTGTATCAGTCTGTAGAGCATGGGTAGCTCAAAATATCAAAGTATTCTTTTCAGAAATAGAACATTGCTCAGGTGGAAACTAAAGGTTCAGTGCGATAGGATGGCAAGTGTTTTGCTTATGTCCATGGTATTTGATTGTTGACTAACAATAAAATGAAGGTGTTACAGAATGTTTCAAAAGTGTCTTTCTGAACAATGGTCCGATGCTCAGAAGGACACTTTTATAATGCATATTATCTATGTGTTATATGTAAATATATCTGTATTTTATGCATTATAAAAGTTTCCTTCTGAGCATTGTACAGCCCTTCAGAAGGACAATTTTGACCAAGTCTGTAACACCTTAAATTTAATGTTTAACTAATGTTCTAGCACCAAGGCTATTAAAAGAACTCATGTAATTTACAGTACTTAATGTGTTCACCTGAACATTGGTCCATCACTAAGAAAGAAAAATTTATAAACTTTTATGATAAAATGGTTATATATAATATGTCAGCCTGTATATCCCCAGGACAGAACTAAAAGTACTTATAATTTTTTTAAACACATGAACTATACATGGTAATAATAATTAATAGTACAAAAACAGTATACATAAGTAAAATTATGATAATATACAAAATATGCCATTATAACACCTTATATACATGCATATATCCACCTTTTATAACTCTTATGTACTTAATATTAAGTTGTAATATGTTAGGGTAATCTTATGAACCTTAATTATAAGTCTACATAATTTTTAAGTACACTTAAAGCTGTTATTTTCACTGTTTTATGCAAAAAACAAGAAATGCGCTTTATTTCACTTAAAAGTTGACTATATGCGCCATAAATTTGAGAATATCAAAATTGCGCTTTGACAAATCAATTTTTCTCATTTAGGACTATTGATTTGGCTATTTAAATGCATAAAAATAACACTTTTCAAATTTGGTGTTTTTTATGCCAGAAATGGCTTCTGTGTACTGGCCACATACTGCCTGCTTTTTTCACATGTGGATTGCTTCATTTTTAGAAAAGTTAGCTTTGTCACACTATAATTACCCCACATTTTATTCCCACTGTGGGGAAACACACTAAAATAGGCAACAGGCGCTTATTTAGTGTCCTAGCTTAATTAATAATGCATTGACCTTGTTTATATGCACTAATTTCATTAATAACCTCACTCTTGGTGTCTTATTTCATCACCACTCTTAAATTTGCCTAAATTTAGTCAAGGATTTACCCGTGCAAGCGCCTGCCAAGGACTGCATGTAGTTACCTCACATCTCACGCTCTTTTTTGAGTTTTTGGGTGGTTTCTCAGTCAATATTGGTTATTTTTGAATGGGAATTTCACATAGTATAATGTCAGGATTAGCCCCATTATTTCTATAGTGAATCTCCCTTATTATTAAGTTATTATTAACCTTAAAAATTCCCCTTTAGACTTTTATATTATTAATTATTATGCATATACTCTCTTTTTATCTTATTTCTTAATTTTGATGGATTTTCCTTATTAATACAGGGTTTTGCCAGTTGTTACACTTCTAATTATGTCATGGATTACTGGGAATGTTTATGAGCATGTCTATTAGTTGTTTAGAGGCGTCATTAACTGTGTATTGGGTGGTACATTAAGGGAATCATTGGGGAACTCATTGTGTATAAAAGGAGGAGGGTTTTTGGTTGTATTTCTTCATTCTTTATCATTACAATTTAACCAATATAACCAAATAAATTACAATACATCTCAATTAGTACTTTTATAAGACTTTTGTATAGTATCTGAATTATTAAATCTATTTTTCTACCAACTAAAAAGATTGTAAGCCACATATAAGAATAGTGAGAATTTTATTACTGAGACCTTTATTTTTGATTATATTTTACTATTTGTTGGATTTGGACTACAGTATTCATATAGGACCATTAAAATCTTCTAGAGAACTGACCATTCAAGCTAGTTCACATCTTTGTACTTGACCTAAGCCTGACAATTGGGGACCTTTCCTCAAGAATTATGTTATAATCCAGTAAGTAAAAATTTCAAAGAAGGTACACATAAATAAAATTCCTATAGAAATATTTGGATAATGACAACAGGTTGGGGTCACTTATATAGTGATTTCAGAAAAAGAAGCCCTGTTATATAATAAAATTGTGATATTGAATCAACAATTTTATCACTAATTTAACATATAATTGTTCTTAGTGGGAGTCTGTCAATAGACCAATTAAATTTGTGATCTTTGCAGATGATAACCAATTAAACTGATTAATTGTTTTCTTTTAACAGTATTTTTAATCCCTTTCTATTGGTTTGTAAAATTCATTTATATTTGAAAAGAACCTTACTAACAGTTGTTTTCTTTTTAAATATAAAAACATGGCTACATATTGTAGACCAATTAAATCAAGTTACCACTTAAAAAGCATATTTGACTTTTGGAACTTAGAAATTCACTTCATACCAATAAGTAAGCAATAAAATTGTCTTCAGTGGTATTGATAAGTACTGATAAAACTTCTTTTGAAGTTTTCATATCTAAACTTGCAATTTTTTAGAAGAAATTCCACATAAAAATGTGTGACAACAATGACATTGTAAGTAATAAGGCAAAACCTTATAACTTAAGACCTAGAACTGAAAGACCTGTTACAGGACATTCAAATGGAGGGCCAGGACTCTCCCATAATAAACAACACTCCACCAATGTCTCTGGAGGAAAGGGAAAGGCTTTTAAAGCAAGTTTCAATAAAGAAAGCCAAAAATACATTACAAGAACAAATTCACTCCCTATCCACCCTATTGAACACCTTGATAATAAGAGTCAAAAATATAGTGGACCAGATCAAAAATCTGGAGAAAAGAGCATCTCAAGGTTTCATCAAAGTCAACCAAGCTCTAGTGGACATAAAGGCTCAACCACCAACAGTGGCACCCACCAATTCCATAGCAACACCTCCAGCCCAAGAGGAGGATCAAAAAATCACAGTAAGCAAATGGAAATTGGATTGGTACGCCCAAAATTAAAACAATCCTCAACACACCACACAATATGGGGGGCGGACTTGCTAGCAAGTCCGCAACCTTGGACCCAAACTCACCATAGATTGAACACACATTGAGCTATTGATAAAGGAGCCATACAATCAGGAATGAACACCACTCAGAAGAACAGTTTTAGGTGGGTGTTCAAGTAGAGTTCAGTATGGGTTCAGTATGAGTTCAGTCTGAGTTCCATCTGAGTTCCATCTGAGTTCAGGTTGAGGACTTGCTAGCAAGTCCACTCCCTATATTGCGTAGTGACAGCAGGGCTCCAGCAGTCACCCTTACAGGGGAAAGGCAAGGAGAGGCAGGGGAAGTTGGATAAGATCTTGGTAAGTCATCCAACTCCTCATAATCAATTTTATCAACCTGACAATGAATTACTTATAGGTAATGAGATTGATAAGAAAATATTGGATATTATTGATAATGATTTAAAGGATTATTCATTTGAAAAAAATATGTTAAACTTGTCTTTACATGAGGACAATGTAAATAGTTTTTTTGATCACCAAGATAATGCTATTAATATAAAAATGGAATCAAATGATGAGTCTTCTGAGTTTGACACAGAAAAAATATAATATTTTTTGAAAGAGAATTCAATGGAATCAAAAATAATAAGTAAATTATTATTGAGAATTGAAAAATTGGAAGAGTTCTCAAAAGAGTCAAACAATAATACAGAAAATGTATTATTACAGCTAACACAATCATTGAGTACCACTGCCAATAAATTAAAAATTATTGAATATTCAAATGATGAATTAATCAATGAGAATAAAAGATTGAATTCTGAGATTAGAAATTTTGAAATTAAATTAGAACATACTCAGAATGTTATGGCTACCATTGAGGGACGTATTAAATTATCTTTTTCAAATATAAATGATACTCTGACCCATGTAACTGTAATGAAAGATAGGTTACAAAGGGTAGAAATAGAAGTATCAAACATATTGAAAAATACTGAAAAAATAAAAGATAACACTTCTTATGTGGCAAGAGTACCTGTTTTCATGAAACACGCAAATGAAACACCAATGATGGAACATGAACATAGTGTCATGGGCTCTGAGAACAGTAAATCAGTAAAAGATAAAATAAATGATCATATTTCCAAAGTAAGTGAATTACTGAATATTACTCAGGTTAGGGAAGCAAGAACTAACCAAAAGAACTGGCCTAAGTTAGATCAGTACCCTTATTTTGACGGGGATTCAAAATCTTATTGGCAGCAATTCATACAAAGAATTGATAACTTAAAATTTTCATACAAATTACCTGATGAAGAAATTACTTCAAAGTTTATATCTTTATTTACAGATGTGGCCTTCTTATCATTTGAATCTGTATTGAGTGAGGGAATTTATTACTCCTGGAATGAATGGAAGGCACTAATTGAAAGGCAATTTGTTGGCCCAAAATTTAGAATCACTCAACAAAGATTGTATGAAAGAGCCAGATATAATCCAAATTCTGGAGATAAACCCATGGTATTTTTAATGAATTTAATAAAAATCATAAAAGCCATGGATCCAAAAATGGATTATGAAGAGTGGAAAGAAAAAATAATATACAAGTTGCCTATATCAGTTAGAGAAATTATTGTAGCTAGAACTGAAACCATCAGAGATACCTCTGAATTCATTAATATATGCAATGAGATATTATTAAACCACAAGTATGAAACCAAGTATAGCAATTACAGAGAAAGTGTTGATGTGTTAAAACCTACTACAAGTAAATTGCCAGTGGAGAAGAAAAAACCTTCAGCTCCCCTTGTCCCTAAGAGGCAGGAGAATAACACTTGTTACAAATGTAATGAACCTTGGGTAAAGGGTCACACATGTAAGAAGAGAATAAATGTTATTGAAACCTCACAGAATTCTGAACCAAGTAATCATGAAGATGAGAACGTGGAATCCAGTGAGGATTGTAAAAGTAACATATCTTACAGTGATGATGAACATGAGATATTTGTATTAGAACAGGATATTATGTTCCTGAATGATGCTATACCTCATACAGACACATCTTTAACTTCCATTGAGGAAGCTGAAATAATTAAAGATGTAACTCATGATACTTACAAAATAACACCTATCAGAGAACCTGTTATTATATGTGGAAAAGAAATAAATGCCATTCTTGACACTGGGGCTGCAGGTAGTGTAGTCTCAATTAAGACATTAATGAAACTTGATAGTAAGTACCAGGAAAAACTAGAACCTGTTCAAACAAAGAAATGGAGAGGTTTTGGTTCAGTATTAAATCCAATTGGCAAATACAAAACTGCTGTATTATTTAAATATAATAATGGATATGTTAGAGCAGTGTGTGAATTTGTAGTAATGGATAATAAAAATTGTAGTGATTGGTTTATTATTGGCAATGATTTATTGAAAAAATTTGGCATTAAACTAGATCCTGCAAACAGTTGCTTCACTATAGGCGTGAATGGTAAGAGAAAATTTAAAATATTTTCTGAAAACTCAGTGTATTCCATTTCTCCTAGAGAAGAACAACTGCAAGGTGGAAGAACCACCATTGAAATGGTTGAATTAGACAATGAAATCCAAAAGGCCTCTTTCAGTCCTCAACTCTCAAAAATTGAAGAAGAAAATATTTTGAGATTTATTAAATCATATCCTATGGCATTTTCTCAAGGTTCAAATGAACTAGGATTTATCAAAGACCATGAGATGAAAATCTCTTTAAGTTGTGATTTGGATAATATTCCTGGCAGCTTGAAAAAGAAACCTTACCCAGCTTCTCCTGAAAAAAGGAAAGATATTGAAGACAACATAAAAATGTTGTTGGAAATGGGTATTGTTGAAAAAGTAGACACAACACCTAAGTATTGTGTCATTTCACCAGCATTTATCTCTTATGAAAAGGATAAGGCAAGATTATGCGGTGATTATAGAGCTCTGAATACATATACCGTAGATGATATTTACCCTCTACCAAGGATAGCTTCTATCCATGCTACTTTTCAAGGAGCAAAATATATTTCCTGTCTGGATGGAAACAAGGTTTACCACCAGATTCCTGTAGAAAAGAATTCTCAAAATTACTTATTAATAGCCACACATATGGGTATATTTAAGTATGTGAGAATGCCATTTGGCCCGAAAAATGCGGCTTCAGTCTTCCAAAAATTAATTGATAGTATTTTCCATCAGGAAATGGTTGAAGGATGGCTTTTGGTCTATATTGATGACATCATAGTGTTTTCAAAAATATATGATGAACATTTAAATCAACCGGAAAGAGTCTTTCTAAAGATGGATGAAATAAAAATGACAATTGCATTAAAGAAATGTAAGTTTGGATTTCAATCCTTGAAAGTACTTGGACATGTTGTATCTGGATTACAAATTTGTGTTGACCAGAAAAAGGTGGCAGCAATTAAAACCATTGGTATACCTAAAAATGTAAAAGAGGTTCAAATTTTTTTGGGTATGTGTGGATATTACAGACAGTACATTAAAAATTACCAATCTATTGTAGCTCCTTTAACAACATTAATCAGGAAAAATGAAGCTTTCATTTGGAATAATGAAAGACAACACACCTTTAATAAATTAAGGGAATGTTTAATGTCAGCTCCAATATTGGGACTTCCAGATTTCACCCTACCTTTTATCTTGTACACTGATACAAGCTTCATAGGTTTAGGTGCTGCTTTACAGCAGAAACAGATAATAAATGGAAAATTATCTGAAGTAGTTATCCGTTATATATCCAGAACCTTAAGAAAAACAGAATTAAGGTATGGTTCCACACAGCTAGAATGTTTAGCCGTGGTGTGGGCTTTGGAGAAACTTCATTACTATCTGGCAGACCAGAAGTTTGAACTTATGACAGGTTGCAGTGTAGTAAAATCATTACTAAACATGAAAACCCCTAATAGGCACATGCTTAGATGGAAACTAGCTTTACAAGAGTACAGAGGGAGAATGACAATCACTCACAGAGCAGTAAAATTGCATTCTAATGTGGATTTATTATTCAGAAGTCCTTTGCCAAATGATGCTGACAACCCAGCTTATGTACCTGAAAATGAGGTTATACATATATTTGGGATTTATATAGTGGACTTAGAGGAAGAATTTATGCAAACTATATTGGAAATATATTCATCTGATAAAGATTTGACTAAGCTATCTACCATTTTAAATGATCCAAATAATGCCTCCATGAGTGCATTAATTAAAACCTTGCCTCCAAAGTATAGAAATGCGTTTGAAAAAGGTATTGAAGATGGATATATATATTACAGGAAAAAATTAAGTAATGTAATAGTGATACCACCTTCTATAAAGGAGTTAATGTTGAGTACTTGTCATGATTACATCTTAGCTGGTCAGTTTGATTTTAACAAAACATTAACCAGAGTTAAAAATACAGCCTGGTGAATAAACATGAAAGAAGATGTACAAAAATACATTGAAACATGTGACTCTTGTCAGAAATCTAAAAGATTAACTGGGAAGAGAGCTGGGTTGTTTCAACAAATAGAGAAGCCAAAAGCTCCATGGGAAATTATAAACATGGATTTTGTAACTGGATTGCCATTAGCAGGAAAAGAAAGTTTCAATTCTTGCTGGGTAATAGTAGATAGATTAACAAAAGTGTGTAAATTTATCCGTAACCATAAAGAGGTATCTGCAAAAGACTTGGCACTACTATGGTGGACTCAGATGATGAATACTGCTGGGCTCCCTAAAGCCATAATCTCTGACAGGGACCCTAAATTCACTTCAGAGTTCTGGACATCTTTGATGGAAGTATCAGATTGCCAATTGAAATTTTCTACAGCACAACATCCACAAACTGATGGACTGGCTGAGAGAATGATACAAACTCTAGAAGATATTATCAGAAGATATTGTGCCTTTGGTTTAGAATACAAAGACAATGAGAAATTCACACATGACTGGGTAACATTAATTCCTGGCCTTGAATTTGCTTATAACAGCACAACTCATTCTGTAACAGAGAAAAAACCATTTGAACTATGACTGGGATATGTACCAAATACCCTAGTAAATCATTTAAATAAATTACCAAGTTTAGATACACACCCTGGTACTAAATCCTTTATTCATATGCAACAAATGTGTTGAAATAATGCAGAAGAATGCATCCAAAAAGCATTTGAATATTAAAAGAAAATGTGGGATAAATCTCATAAAGAATTTGAATTCAAAAAGGGAGATGAAGTCATCATATCAAAACTACATTTTAACTTACAAGGTAATGTTAAATTAAAGGATCCCATTGTAGGACTTTTGTAGTAAGCAAAATGGTTGGTAATAATGCTGTGGAAGTCATATTATATGCTCCATATGATAGGAAACATCCAGTTTTCCCTATCTCATTATTGAAACCTTACCATGCAAATGATCCTGACTTATTTCCAAAAAGAAGGGGAAGCCCTAAAAAGCAACCTGAAGAAATTGTGGAAACAGCAGAGGTTGAAAAAATACTCAAGAAAAGAATCCTCACTAAAGAAAAAGAAACTGAGTATTTATTAAGATTTAAAGGGAAATCAAATGAATTTGATAAATGGATACCTGAAAAAGAAATTTCTAATTTATCCACCCTTCTTAAAAAATTTAAACAGAAATAAATTTCTGTTCAACCAGCTGAGGGGTTAAAATACCAGTACCCATAATATTTTATTATGTTTTATTTCTTTAAAGTATAATATTTAATGCTACAGAATTATTATGAATACCTAAAAATTAAACAAATAAAAAAATAAAAATGTATAACTTATCATTTTTTTATTGTTTTTTTTTGGGTGGGCAAGTGTCAGCCTGTATATCCTCAGGACAGAGTAAAAAGTGCTTATAATTTATGTTAAACACATGAACTATACATGGGAATAATAATTAAAAGTACACAAACAGTATACATAAGTTGTCGGGTGGTCCTTCAGGTCTAGAAGATTTTTCAAGGTATTTCAAGGATGGCAAAGGTGGATTTTAGAGGACTCAAAATAGTGTACCTAATTCTCTTATAGTTAAAGGTTAATCACTCAATGATAAGTGGTAAGAATTTAAATATTATTATAATTAATGATTTATAACTACGTTGCGGTCTTCCAACATTGGCAGGGGCCTTTGTTGCATGATTTGGCATTGTTTATGCATGTCTTAATTGACATCTGTTAAGGAATTAGGTATTTTTCTGGTTTTATTCCATGGATATTGGGTCTGCAGGTATGTGGGTACTATCATTGGATAGCCCCGGTTTCTCTCTATATTTTAGGTCTTGAAGACATTTTTCATATTCTAGGTTTTAAGGGGTCATTTCCTCATTTTTCATTTAAAAAGATAGCTGTTTAATTTTGTTTTTCGTGTTTTACAGGCTAACCTTAAGTCTTAGGGTTAAGTGCTTAGTACCGTTGGATAGAGATTATTTTTCTCTATATTTCATGTCTCAAAGTTGTTATAGTTAAATTCCGTGTTTTAAAGGTTTTAGTAGTTGTAGTTAGTTTTTCTAAGTAGATTTGGGTGTTTTTAGTGGTTCTCTGGCTTCAGGGAGGCCGTGCCGCTTCAGGCGGCACCTCAGACGTCAGGTGGCCCGCCCGCCTCTGTTTTAGAAGGTTGGGGAGTGCTTCTGGAGGGTTTTTTATGCAATTTGGCGGGTACAGGCACCAAATTGGTGGGTGCGCATGGGCTCTTAGATAGTGGTCTGTGTTTAGATAGTGAATAAGACAGTTTGGGGCAACCTTAATCATCATACAACCATCCCGAGGTGATATCATTGTTCCTCACTCAGTTTTCACTGTTTTCTGGCCACAATTGGCTGTGTTTGTTGCAAGTGAGTTCTTCATTTAACTTAACTTTGGCAACTGTTTTCTCTGTTATAGTCTTGCAAGCTATAGCAAGTATTTTTGCTGTCCCTGGTGTAGATTAGCAGCCTACATCAAGTATCTTTGCTGTCTCTGTTGTGGACATTGGTCTACATTTCAGTTCTTTGGTCTGGTAGTCTGTCTGGGGACTATTTTCTTGGCTCATCAAGCAGTCAAGTGTATTGAAAAAGGGGCTTTTGGTAAACAGGAACCAGTTTACTGTAGCAGGTAAATCTCACTTATTTTTCTAAAGGGACAGGGGATTTTCTCTCTGGACTTTCTCTAACTCCCTTGGTAAGGCCTATAGCTAGTACTATAGGATTATCTACAACGTGACTGTAAGTACTAAAGACAATAAGAAATAGTGATAAGTATTTAATTGTAGTATTGGTTTTCATAATGTAAGTAAATTGAATGATCCTTCAAAAGCGCAAAAAGAGAGGGCCTTTTATAGGCAAAGATGTGAGAAATAAAGACACAGAGTTAACACCACCTGATACAAGGATGTGAGAAAAGAAACTAAATAAAGAGTGTATATGAAATAATAAAAGATATACCAAATAGTGCGTAAATAAAAGGTATCATTTTATTTGAAATAAAAATTTGAATCCCTTGGTCCGTCACATTTAGTACAAAAACATTTGATTTAAAATGTTGATTCAAAAAAATCTAAATAAAGGAATTTGAAAAGTTTTTTCTTTTTATATTTTTATATTTTTAATACTATTTTTATTCCCTCTCATCTGTATTATTGAGCACAGTGTTAGGGAGTTAAAATATATGTGACAGTTACTTATTTTTATTAATTATTTACATTACTTATTGTACTTAGCTAGTTAGTTTTAAGTAATACATAAGTAGTTAGTAAAAAATTTATTATTAACAAGGATTAAAAGGTGTTTCTTCATCTCAGTAAGATAATTAATTATTTTACTGGGTAAGTCTAGTAGCCTGGCTGACATAAGTAAAAGTATGATAATATACAAAATATGCCATTATAACACCTTATATACATGCATATATCCACCTTTTATAAGTCTAATGTACTTAATATTAAGTTTGAATATGTTAGGGTAATCTTAAGAACCTTAAGTATAAGGCTACATAATTTTTAAGTACACTTAAAGCTGTTATTTTCACTGTTTTATGCAAAAAACAAGAAATGCGCTTTATTTCACTTAAAAGTTGACTATATGCGCCATAAATTTGAGAATATCAAAATTGCGCTTTGAAATATCAATTTGTCTCATTTAGGAATATTGATTTGGCTATTTAAATGCATAAAAATAACACTTTTCAAATTTGGTGTTTTTTTGCCAGAAATGGCTTCTGTGTACTGGCCACATACTGCCTGCTTTTTTCACATGTGGATTGCTTCATTTTTAGAAAAGTTAGCTTTGTCACACTATAATTACCCCACATTTTATGCCCACTGTGGGGAAACACACTAAAATAGGCAACAGGCGCTTATTTAGTGTCCTAGCTTAATTAATAATGCATTGACCTTGTTTATATGCACTAATTTCATTAATAACCTTACTCTTGGAATCTTATTTCATCACCATGCTTAAATTTTCCTAAATTTACTCAAGGATTTACCCATGCAAGCTCCTTCTAAGGACTGCATGTAGTTACCCCACATCTCACGCTCTTTTTTGAGTTTTTGGGTGGTTTCTCAGTCACTATTGGTTATTTTTGAATGGGAATTTCACGTATTATAATGTCAGGATTAGCCCCATTATTTCTACAGTGAATCCCCCTTATTATTAAGCTATTATTAACCTTAAAAATTCCCCTTTAGACTTTTATATTATTGTTTATTATGCATATACTCTCTTTTTATCTTATTTCTTAATTTTGATGGATTTTCCTTATTAATACAGGGTTTTTCTGGTTGTTACACTTCTAATTATGTCATGGATTACTGGGAATGTTTATGGGAACGTCTATTAGTTGTTTAGAGGCGTCATTAACTGTGTATTGGGTGGTACATTAAGGGAATCATTGGGGAACTCATTGTGTATAAAAGGAGGAGGGTTTTTGGTTGTATTTCTTCATTCTTTATCATTACAATTTAACCAATATAACCAAATAAATTACAATACATCTCAATTAGTAATTTTATAAGACTTTTGAATAGTATCTGAGTTATTAAATCTATTTTTCTACCAACTAAAAAGATTGTAAGCCACATATAAGAATAGTGAGAATTTTATTACTGAGACCTTTATTTTTGATTATATTTTACTATTTGTTGGATTTGTACTACAGTATTTGTATAGGACCATTAAAATCTTCTAGAAAACTGACCATTCAAGCTAGTTCACGTCTTTGTACTTGACCTCAGCCTGACATAATACCTGTCAAGGGTCACTTTTGGTCTAGAAGCTTTGGTACGGTTTTATATGAAGATTTTAAGGTATTATTTGACTCTCAATAACTAGGTACGTATTTCTTAATCAAGTATGATTTCTTTTCTCAAAGTAAGAGGTAAATTTAAATATTTTATATAAGTTATAGAATAGAATTACGTTTCGTTGTAAGTACTAAAGATATAAGTTATAATAAATAAGTGTTAGTGTTATTGTTTATTGTAATAAAATGAGTTGGTAAAATAGAATGATCAAAAGACAACAAAAAGAGAGGCCTTTTATAGGCAAAAGGAGAGACAAAGCACGGAAATCAAATTCTAAAAACAGTAGGAAGAGAGAGAGAAAAAGAACATTCCAGAAAGAGTATTTCAAATAATAAAGTTATTCCAAAAAGAAGGCGTCAAAAAGATGTATTTACAGAGTATGTCAGAAATACATCAATAATTTTAATATTTACTGTAAATGTCAATCCCAAATAAGAAATTTGATTTTTTTGTATATATTTAATATTATTTGAATATTTAAATCTTATTTTATCTTTGTATTTTATTTTTTAAATATAAAGTTTTATTTTTTCCCAACCTGTCAATTGAGCATGGTGTTAGAGAAAATATAAGGGACAAAATTATAATTTTAATTTTACTTATTTATTTATTTAATTAATTTAATTTTAACATCCTGTAACTAGTTAATTTATAACTAATTTTAATGTAACTAAATGATAATTAAATAATAATTAAAGATGATAAGGTGCGGCTTCATCCAGTAAATAATTGATTATTTCACTGGGTAAGTCTAGTAGCCTGGCTGACACTCCCTTACTCTAAAAAAAATTAAAAAAAAATGCTATGATTTTTTCTTCTTATACTTTTTTAGTAGAGTAGGAAGATTAGATATCTCCTTCCCAGGTATCCAAGAATCATATTCAGATGATTTATTCTTGAATCTCAATAAGTATTCTGTACCTTTCTCAGCAGTGACTATTCTGTCATTTAATATTTTTTCAATTTCTGCTGTCTCAGTGATTTCATTTGGGGTTTTCTTTGGTCTACCCCTCCTTTTTGGAAATAAATCACTATTGGATGTGTAAGGTTTCAAAAGAGATATTGGAAAAACAGGATGTTTTCTGTCATATGGGGAATACAGAATAACTTCAACTGCATTATCTCCAATCATTCTTCTGACAACAAAAGGACCAACAAATGGATCTTTTAATTTGTTATTACCTTGTAAGTTGAAGTGGACTGTAGAAATCAACACTTCATCACCCTTTTTAAAAGTGTATTCTTTATGGGATTTGTCCCATCTTTTCTTCTCATATTCAAATGATTTTTCAATACATTTTTGATCATGATTTCTACATAGTTGTTGCATTTGAAGAAAAGATTTTACACCAGGATGTATATCCAATTTAGGTATTTTGTTATTGAGAATTTGGGCAGGAGTATTAGGAACATATCCAAGCCAGAGCTAAAAAGGCTTTCTTTGAGTAACAGAATGAACAGTGCTATTATAAGCAAATTCTAACCCAGGAAGTAACGTAACCCAATCATGAGTGAATCTGTCATTATCTTTATACTCAAGGCCAAAGGCACAATATCTTCTTATCATGTCCTCTAAAGTCTGAATCATTCTTTCAGCTAAACCATCAGTCTGAGGGTGATGGGCAGTAGAAAGTTTCAGATCACAACCACAAACATCCATCAGAGACATCCAAAATTCAGAAGTAAATTTAGGGTCTCTGTCAGAGATTATGGCTTTAGGAAAACCAGCAGTATTAAACATATGAGACCACCATAAGAAAGCTAATTCTTTAGTGGAAACATCCTTGTGGGTAGGGATAAATTTACACATTTTTGTGAATCTATCCACAATAACCCAACAAGAGTTATAACTGTCTTTACCAGCAATAGGTAATCCTGTTACAAAATCCATGTTTATTATTTTCCATGGAGCATCAGGAGGTTCAATATGTTGCATTAATCCTGCTCTTTTACCAGTTAATCTTTTTGATTTTTGGCATGAATCACAGGATTCAACATATAATTTTGTGTCCTCAGACATATTAGCCCACCAAGCAGTGTTCTTAATTCTGATCATTGTTTTTTCAAGATCAAAATGTCCAGCTAATATGTCATCATGACAAATTTTCAAGATGATTTCTTTCATAGAAGGAGGAATAACAATAACATTACTCAACTTTCTTCTATAATATAGATATCCTTCATCAATTGAAAATTTTCCTTTTTCCAAACCTTTTTGGTACTTTGGTGGAAGGGTTTTAATTAATGCTTGTATTGAAGCATTCTTTGGATCATTTAATATGGTGCATAACTCTTTCAAGTCAGTGTCCTTATCATATGATTCCAGAATAAGCTGTAATAGCTCTTCCTCCATATCAACCACATATATACCATGGATATGGATAATTTCATCCTCAGGATCATAAGCAGGATTTGATTCATCATTTGGTAAGGGTAACCTTGATAACATATCCACATTTGAATGACCAATACCAGCTCTGTGAATAATTGTCATTCTCCCTCTGTATTCTTGAACAGCCAGCTGCCATCTAAACATATGTCTATTAGGTGTTTTCAAGTTTAAAAGGGATTTAACTGCACTGCAATCAGTGACAAGTTCAAATTTCTGGTCATCTAGGTAATAATGAAGCTTTTCCAGAGCCCATACTACAGCTAAACACTCTAATTGAGTAGCACCATATTTCAATTCACTATTTCTCAAGGTTCTTGAAATATAACAAATTACTACTTCTGAAACTTTATCATTTATCACTTGTTTTTGATGGAGGGCAGCACCAAGACCAATAAAACTGGCATCAGTGTACAAAACAAATGGTTGATCAAAGTCAGGTAAAGCAAGAATTGGTGCTGACATCAAACAGTGTTTCATAGTGTCAAAGGCTCTTTGTCTTTCACTATTCCAGACAAAAGCAACATCCTTTCTAGTTAATTGGGTAAGGGGTAAAGCTATGACTTGGTAATTTTTAATATACTGTCTATAGTATCGACACATTCCCAAAAAACTTTGGAGCTCTCTCACTGTTGTAGGAGCTTTCACCTGTTGTATGGCTGCCACTTTGTTCTGGTCAACACATATCTGTAAGCCTGAAACAACATGACCAAGAACTTTTAAAGAATGGAAACCAAATTTACATTTCTTCAAAGCAAGTGTCATATTTATTTCATCCATTTTCTGGAATACTTTACACAGGTGTTTAAGATGGTCCTCAAATGTTTTTGAGAATATAATGATATCATCAATATAAACCATCAGCCAACCTTCAATTATCTCTTGATGGAATGTGTTATCCATTACTTTTTGGAAAACAGAAGGGGCATTTTTAGTGCCAAATGGCATCCTAATATACTTATAAATACCCATATGAGTGGCAATCATCAGAAAGTTCTGAGAATTTTTCTCAACAGGTACCTGGTGATATCCCTTATTACCATCCAAAAAGCTGATATATTTAGCACCCTGTAAAGTAGCATGTATAGAGCTGATTCTAGGTAAAGGATAGATATCATCAACAGTATAAGTATTTAGTGCTCTATAATCACCACATAACCTGGCTTTATCTTTCTCATAAGAAATTAGGACAGGTGAGATAACACAATATTTAGGTGTTTCAACTACCTTTTCAATAATATTCATTTTTAAAAGGGTAGAGATATTATCTTCAATATCTTTTCTCTTTGTGGGAGAAGCAGGATAAGGCTTCTTCTTTAAACTAGGTGGTATATCAGCTAATGGGCAGGACAATGAAAGTTTCATTTCCTCTTTAACTAATCCCAGTTCATGTGACCCATGAGCAAAAGCCATAGGAAAAGATTTTATCAAGTTAATGATGGAATCTTTATCCTCACCAGAAAGTTGTTCTCCAAAACAGGCATTGTCAATTTCAGACATAAGGGCATGCATTTCCTTTGTAGATCTTCCTTTATATTGAACCACAGAATTACATGTGTTCAATTCTGGTTTTAATAATTTTTTAGGGGAGGAAATTTTAAATTTTCTCTTCCCATTCAACCCCATTGTGAAACATTGGTTTGAAGGATCTAATTTTATGCCATACTTGGTTAAAATATCATTCCCTACAATAAACCAATTGCTCAAGTTATCATTTTTCATGACAACAGAATCACAAATAGCTCTTACAAAACCATGGTTATATTTAAAAAACACTGTGGCTTTGTATTTACCAATGGGGGACAAAACAGAGCCATACCCTCTCCAATTTTCAGAAATGATAGGCAACAGTTTAGATTTATAGTCTTGATCTACTGAGGCAAGTGCTCTTTCAGATACTACACTTCCTTCAGCTCCAGAATCCAGAACAACTTCAATGCTGGTTCCATTAATCAAGACTGGTGCCTTAAGAGGGGCAATAACAATTGAGTCATCCTCAATGTTCTTTATGATCTCAGCATCCTCAACTGTAGATAAATCATTATTATCAATGTCAATAGTATTTAAATAATGAATATCTTCTTCCAGCATCAAGATTTCTTGTTGAGATTCATATGAAATATTGGTGGCACAATCACTTGACGTATCATCCAGTGCCACTGTGTCATCAGAATGCTCCTCTGTTTGTTCCACAAGATTTATCTTCCTGTCACAAACTTGGCCTTTCTGCCAAGGCTTGTTGCACTTGAAGCAAGTTTTTGTTGCATACTTCTTTGGTGCAACAGGGGCAGAAGGTTTACCAACCTTTTCCAGAGGTTTTTGTTGGTAAGTGGAGGGTTTCTCCAAAGGGGTCCTAGGAATGAATCTTCTTGCATCATACTTATTGTTTAGAAGTATCTCATTGCAAGTATTAATGAAAGAAGAGGGATCTTTGGAGAACTCAGTCCTAGCCACAATCAAGTCTCTCAGAGACATTGGTAATTTATAGAGGATCCTGTCCTTCCATAAATCAAACTCCATATTTGGGTCCATTGCCCTTAAGATTTTTACAAGTTTCATTAAAAACTCAATAGGGGGTATCAATGTTCAGGGATCCGCAATTAGGGATCAGGATTTTTTTTTCCCGGGATCAGACATTATTAATTGCGGAAGATTCTTATCCACTAGCCCCAGGGCTAGTGGATAAGAAATCCACGATAATGCATTATCCCGCCTCTTATACCCCAATTTCCATTCCTAATTCCTGATCCCAAACTCATCTCATCCATGATGGATTTTTAAGAAAGTCACATGACTTATAATTTCTGATGCCATCCTTAAGTATTTCCTCACTCTATGCTACTTAATTTTGGTGGCGAACACTTAAGTTTTTTTTCTATCTACACACCCCAACTGCACATTTGGCGGTGAATTCCCACTTCCCTCATCACATAACCCTTCCACTGGCAACAATGAAACACCTCTCTACTAGGAAGCTACTTCACTCAACAATGAATTCTATTACTTTTCTTTTAGTTCTTTACTATAAATCTGACTCTGATTTGGAAGATGCTTTAGCTTATATGCGTTTTCTTTCTAAAAAGCGTTACATCATCACCAGGGGGCCAAATCTTTATCATGATCCCGGATATGATCTGGCCTCCATTCTCAACATTCCTCATTTAAACTTCACAAAACTTTTTAGAACTTCTCCCGATTCTTTCTTCAAACTTTATCAACTCATCTCCGATCATCCTATCTTCCATAACAATTCTCATAACAAACAGCGTAATCCTGCCATCCAACTTGCTGTTGCTCTATGTCGCTTTGGCTCAAATGGAAATGGTGCTGCCGTAAGACGTTTGGATAATCTCTTTAACATAGGATATGGTACCGTGATATTATACACCAAGCATTGTATGATTGCTATCCTTTCCCTCAAGTCTCAAACTCTTGCTTGGCCAACTCCAGAACAGCGACTTGAATCCTCTCAAGTAATGCAAGCTGAAGGTTTCCCTGGCTGTGTAGGTTTTGTTGATGGCACAACCATCCCTTTGAGTCAAAAGCCTGCAATTACTCTCCAACATTTCTCTTCACCCTTTTAATTTTTAATTTTTATGTTTTCATACTTTCCAAATGTCCTCTTTGTGTACTTTAATCACTTGGTTTTGTATTTTGGTTTGTTGCATATTCATTTTTTTTTTTGAATTTACGGTGAATATCTTTTTTTTGGATGGCTCATTGGTTTTCTTTCACCAGCTCAACATGAAATCGCATATTTTCTGAAATTGCATATTTTGTCAGTGATTTTTTTTTTCATTCATCCCTCATATCCTTTTCCTATTCTCCTCCAACATCCCTCAAACAATTTGGTTTCATTCATTTTGTCATCTCATCTCTCCAGGTAAGTCATTTTATTCTTTTTTTTTGATTTTTTGATTACTAATTATAATTTTTTTTGTTTTTTTCTGCTTATTTTATTTTTTTTATCTAAATTTTTTTTGTAAGTGGTTCTTTTGGATTTCTATGGTATAATTAACCTTTTCTTTCTCTCCCTCTTTACTTTATTTTTTAGCTCCATCACCCTACTCTTCATCCCTCCTTGGCATTGTCATTATTCCCCCTTTCCCTTATTTCACTTTTTTTTGGCTCCATTTCATTGAAACACATACATTGCACATTCTTTATGCATTTCACTTACTCCATATTCAATTTCCCCACAATTCCAACATCAATCTTTCTCACTCTTTTTTTCCTACTTTTCAATCAAGGTAAGTTTCATCTCCTTTTTTTCATGCCTATATGATATCTCATTCCTTTTATGAAAACTTCATACTTAAATATATGTATGACTCTTATCTGGATAACAGTGAACTTATAAAACTCCTTTTGATCTCATCTTCATTACCACTTTTCAAGTTTTTGTAAAATTTTGAAAATCAGACTCGGAATTAGGGTTAGGTTTATTCAAATCTAATGTTCTTTTTACTGAAGATTCTCCTGAAGGCTACCTTTCATTTCCTGCAAACAGATTTGAATTTGATTCAGTGGTTGCTGAGATATTGACCGTTAAAGTTGAGCATTTTTTTTCCCAATTTAAATTTTTATTTCATTTTTTTATGTAACAAATTAGGGTTAGGTTTATTTAAATCACATGTCCTTTAACTGAAGATTCTACTAAAGCATATCTTTCATTTTCCACAAACAGGTTTGAATTAGGTTCAGTGGTTGCTGAGATTTTGACCTTTGAAGTTGAGCCTTTTTCCAAATTTCACTTGTCTTATTTCACATTTTTATATTGCATATTTAGAGGATAAGGATTCTGAAACTCTTATATGATTATTATCTAGGCATTTCAATTATATAGGCATATATTCGTTGGTCAAGAATATCACTAAAGCTCAAAAAGATGAAGATTTTGGCTTATGGGACACTCTACCTTCCTTTGACTCTTTTCTTGCTTTTCAACTCAACAAGCTCTGTAATAAAGCATTTGAAAAAAATCATGAACTTGCAACCAAAGTTTGAATACCAAATTGGTGTGACTCCAAATTGGAAGATATCAGCCACGAATATCTTTTATTTTCTAATGTTATTATCACTCATTCTGGATTCCACAATAGGATTCATATCGATAGGAATGATGCCAATTTTCTTACGTTTGGAATATTCTCATATATCAATCTGATAACTGGCCACCCAATACCATCTCCAGCTAAAATCAAAGGACATGGTTTATATTTTCCAGACCACCAGTGCATCATTGATTTTGGTTTGGGAAATGGTATCATCGAAACTATTTGGAATTCTTCTAAGGATAATCATCAAACGACCAAAGCTCCTCCTGGTTTGAAATCCTGTCAATATTTCACTCATTTCGGTTGCTCATTTCAAATCAGTAATAAGTTGATACAAAGAATCAATAAGGTAAAGAAAGAAGGTAAAGTTATTCGATTTAAAAAAACTTTATCTAGATCCAAAAAGTATGGGGATTAGAGTTGTCATCGAAAATTTTATATTTTTCCATAAATTTTTAATAAATATTTTTTATATATCAATTTTCTCAAATAATGTGATGAGCCATCAACCTTGTGTTGTATAACAGGTAATCATGATAACATTTATTTGTTTCATGGGGTTCCTCTTTCCTATACCTGTAGAAAGTCCCAAACTTATGTTTCTCGACTTGGTCTGCATTTTGGCTTGAGGGATTGTCATTACTTTAAACTAGGGAAATTGATATATATTAGATATTTATTTAATAATTTATGTAATTATATTAAATTTAGATGACTTCCACCCCTTACTTGAATAAAATGCAGGGGGGGTATTGCCAAATTTTCAAATCTGACATGTGAAATTGATGACTTAGAAAAATTTTGGTGATACCCACCCCTTGCTTCAATAAAATGCAGGGGAGAGTATTGCCAATTTTTTTAAACAGATATAGAATTTTTTTGACTTGTAAATATTTTTGTGATACCCATCCCTTACTTCAATAAAATCCATGGGGGGTTGTGCCAAAATTTTTTATAAGACTTGTGAAATTCTTGACATGTAAGAATTTTTAGGATACTGGTAAAATGCAGGGGGTAGTAAAGCCAAATTTTCATATAAAACTTTCAAGATTCATGACATGAAAGAATTTTCGTGATACCCACCCCTTACTTCAAAAAAAATCAGGGGTGGGGGATTGTCAAATTTTCAAAGGAGACTTGAAAATTTTATTTAAAAAAAGAATATTTAACATTAAAATACGATATTTCAAGAAATACAGAAAATAATTGTAAAATTTATGTACAAATAAATATGAACACATGAAGTGTGAAAGAAATAAAAGAAACTAGTCAACAAAAAATTTCATTAAACATTCTATTTCTTCAACAGATTTGTTTGCTTTAATGCATTCGATCAAGAAATCTTTCTTTTTAGAACTATCTTGGAGATCATGCTTATACTTCATCTGTTCCATTAAGTTTTGATGCTCGAGTGTTTTTTCCTTATTTTTGGATTTTTCAATACTAAGAGTTAACTCAAACTTCTTCTCCTCCAAATCTTGGGCCCTACCATCCTTCTGTAATGAGAGCTCAAACTTCTTCTCCTCCAAATCTTGGATCTGATCATCCTTCCGTAAGGAGAGCTCATACTTCCTCTCTTCCAAATCTTGTACTCTGTCATCCCTCCTTAAAGAGAGCTCGTATTTCTTCTTTTCAAAGCTCAGTGTCTCTTTAGCAATTTCCACTTGTTCTAGAGTGAGAATAAAAATTAACATAAAGTAGAAGAAAAGCAGAGTAAAGTAATAAGAGGTATGATATCACTTACCAGCATCACGTTTCTCTAAAAACTGTTCCATCAAAGAAAAAGGTGTTTGTGATGAAGTATCACTTTTTCGTATTCTTTGGGAGAGGAAATTTAGACTAGTTGAAGCCCTTCTCTTTTTGTTCAACGTAGCATTTTCCTCCTCATCATTGTCACTAGCTTCAGACTCAGTTGATTGAGGATCCTGGGTTTGTTCATCAGCCTTTTAAGAAATAAGAAAAAGATAAGTAAATAAAAAAATAGAATTGATAAGATAAAAGAAACAGACCTGAGTTAGATTGGGTTGGGTTAAATCGCCAATAGGGTCAATAGCAAAGCTATCTAGATTGGTAGAATTTAGAAGAGGGGAGGCTTGAGTGGAGGAAGAGGATGGGAAAAGATTTGCTTCGACATCATGTTCGGAGATAGGATCTTCTCCATCCAACATGTTTACAGGATTAACATTGGCTCGCTCTCCAAAAATTGCATCCATCTCTTTAAAGTAAGGACATAAAGAATCAAGTTTATTGTCTATGGATTTTATACCCTTAGTTATATCAATGTCAGTAACCCCAAAACCAGTGGAAGATGAAAGAGCCTTTGCCTTCTTGTATTTTGCTCGATAATGCTTGAAGCGTTCAGACATCTGTTTAGGCAAAAGATCAATCCTTCCCTTGGTCTTATTGCGTAATTCATTTGCCATTAGAAGATAGCCATTAACTTTTGATGTGGGGGGCCGTCCTACTTTAGTGGAATACTCAGTACCAAAACAAGAATCATAGTTAGATTTGGTTTTCAGCCAGTTGATAAGAATGAGATGTTCATCTTTTTTTAATTGAACAGTCTTTGATTTCTTGGCTGAGCGGGGGAAAGAGGAAGTAGTGGGAATTGAAGAAAAACTGGGTGATGGCTGCCTTTGAGAAGATCTAGGATGACGAGGCATGTTATTATAAATGAAGATGAAAAGGAGCAGAAACAAGCAGATGAGATAGCGAGATGAAAAGGAGAAGAATCAAATAGATGAAATGGGGAGAAATTCTGAGCGGATAGAATGAACAGGATGGGATGAGAATGGAAGTGCGCAGCAAGGTAGAAGGCTGGGATATCCAGAAAGTTGTCCAAGATGTGGTTATCAAATATTGAGGATAAAAATGTCAGATAAGAGGTGAACATTGACACGTAAAGTGTCTAATAACCCAATTATTAGCAAAAATAATTGCAGAAGATAATTGGGGTATGCAGATTATTTTCCGCAATTAATTTAATTGCGGATCGTTCAACATTGATACCCCCTAATAGGTTTATCAGTAGAAGAGCTATATCTAGTTTCCTCATACTGCCTTTGTTGAGCCATTCTGAACTTGGAGCCACCAAATTGTGCTTTAATTAATTTCTTCCAATCCTCCCATGAGTAGTCATTCCCATCCAGGAGAACAGATTCATACCACATCAGGGCAACATTAGTGAACAAAGAAATTAATTTGGACACAATTTCCTCATCTGGGAGTTTGTAAGAATTTTTTAAATTATCAATTCTGCAAATAAATTGTTGCCAATCAGAGGAAGAATCACCATCAAATGTTGGGTACTGGTCAAGTTTTGGCCAATTCTTTTGATTTGAAGGACTCTCCTTAGTACTAGCTTGTTTCTGAGTAAGAAGCAGCTGTAATTTCTCTAATTGTGCTGAAATCTCATTGTTTAATCCTTCTGTTGCAGATCCTGGTGCATCATCAGTTTTTGATGGAAACTCAGTGTTATCAACAGGTATTTCTGGATCAATTTTTATATTAGATGAACTAGCCACAGGTACTGGTTGAGCATCCTGCACTATATGTTCCTTCACAGAAATGTCAGAATATTTTTGGTCATTTAACAATGAGTTTAATTTTTCTTCAATGGTTGTTAGTCTTGTTTTTATTCTTGGAAGACTAGATAAACTTTCATTGATAGTTGCAAAAGATAATTGATTTTTATGTTGAAAAGATGACAAATGGTCACTCAATCTTTTCAGATTTCTCTTATCTATCTCTACCTCCTGGCAACAGGCAGATACAGTATCTTTTAGTTTAGATAAATCATTTTTTATATTTTGCCATAAAGTAATTTTCTTTTCATGGGTTGCTTTGTAATGAGACAATTCATCAGAGACTCTCTGTGCTTCACTTTTTAATGCTTGATAACCCTGATCAGTTAACAAACTATTATATCTCTGAGTCAATTGCATATTGTTCATTATATGATTTTGCTTGGCAATAATATCTCTCAAGTGCTCATCATTAATTCTTGCTACATCTGGAGTGTTTCTCAATAAGGAAACTGAGTAACTTTCCAGACTCTCATAGAACTCAGGGTCAAGATTTTCATCATTCACAGCCATATCAGGATTAATCATTGAGGTAGCAATTAAAAGTAATGGATTGGATACATGAGATAACTGTCTACTATTCCCAGCCTCTATAGGTCTCAAGGTTTCATCCTGCCTTCCAGATTTACCTGAAGGAACAGAGTCAGCCACAAGAAAAGGCACTTGAGAATCAATAGAGGGATGTACCAGGGTTTTCTGGGTATCACCATATTGGGCTTCCTTCTTCTTTTGCCTCCTTGATAAGGGTGGGGAGGAGTGGGGTTGGCCTGGGTGGGCCTTGATGGACCTACCTGAGGTAATTGATGCTGATTTTGAGCTAAGTAGTCCCACTGTGTGTTGAGCCAGTCCCACTGCCACTTGGACACTTCCACCATCTCTTGGGATTGGGGAGCCAATTTTTGTTGATCCCTGGGAGGAAGAGGTTTCCTTTTCTCTTGGAGAGAAGTATTTGTTCTTTTCTCCCATTCTTCCAAGGCATCTACCCTTACCTTTAGTTTTAAGCTGTCTGTCTTTAACTCCTTTATGTGGGTTGACAGATTCTTTATCTGCTGGGACAACGGCATCTTTTTTATCTTGAAGCCTCTTGGAAGCTCTTCTGGTGGGTTTTTCCTGGGTTTCTGATCCTGAGTATTGTCCACTAGGATTTCTACTTCTTCCATTTTCACATCCTGTTTGGGGAAAGGATTTATTAGTTTGAGAAATTCTTCTTTTTAAAGGAGAACTTACAGAGGTAGGCTCATCATAATCAATTAAGTCTAGTTCTTCTTCACGTGCAGCAAAACCACTTTGATCAGTCATTTTAAGATTCTACTGAAATGAAGGAAAAGAGACAAAAAATTAATTAGTCTTTATTTTTAATTTTTTATTTAACAGAAATAAAATAAAAAAAATAAAAAAAATCTTTTTAGGATGAAAATCAACTTTAAATAAAATTAATAAAGAAAATTTAAAACCAGGATAATGCAATCAACTGTAGAAATAAATTAGAATTTCTATTAATTTTTATTTTCAGGATTTAAATCAACTAATTTATTA
Source organism: Hemileia vastatrix (assembly GCA_030280995.1). NCBI lineage: Eukaryota > Fungi > Basidiomycota > Pucciniomycetes > Pucciniales > Zaghouaniaceae > Hemileia > Hemileia vastatrix. The sequence goes on along the minus strand of JASXTE010000001.1, from coordinate 24,121,783 downwards.
CCAGGATTTATTGTCAACTGAAATAATCAAATATGAATCTTTATTAATAAAAATTATTTTAACTGATTAATTAACTACCAGGACTTAATGTCAACTGAAGTAATTTAAATATGAATTTTATTACTTAAAAAGATTTATTGGATTACCAGGACTCAAAGTCAACTGAAGTAATGAAATGTTAATTATTTATTTAAAAAATAATATAATTGTCAGGACAATTTGTCAACTGGAACAATTAATTAATCAGGACAAATGTCAACTGAAGAATTATAATAATTATTTTATTTAATAAAAATATTATTGTCAGGACATTTTGTCAACTGGAACAATTAAAATTCAATTAATCAGGACAATTGTCAACTGAAAAATGATAATAATTAATATTAATATATAATTATTTTATTACCTCTGGGACTAAGAACAGTTATTGCTCTATTATGGTCAACCAGGAAAAAAAAATTATAATAATAAAAATAAATTCCAATTACCAGACACCTCCCCCTGCAAAATGAGCAAATTAATGCCACTTACAGAGTGCTGAGTAAAAGTAAATACGTAGCAAATGAAGAGTGAAGAGTAACCCACAAATAGTAATCACAATAATTACCACGATATATACGATCTTTAGTCAGTATGTGAATTTAAGTTTTGGAGCGTGGTTCGATTCCCGTTCGCAGCAAAAAACTTTTATCACGTGACGTATGACGTTCATCGTTTTCTCGCCTCCACTCATCCTTTACAGGTGCTTGTACGCCGATGGTCTCCTCGATTACGCCTCAAGTAACGCTGCGCCGTCGATATTTCAGAAAGGTTCCCAATTGTCAAGGGTCACTTTTGGTCTAGAAGCTTTGGTACGGTTTTATATGAAGATTTTAAGGTATTATTTGACTCTCAATAACTAGGTACGTATTTCTTAATCAAGTATGATTTCTTTTCTCAAAGTAAGAGGTAAATTTAAATATTTTATATAAGTTATAGAATAGAATTACGTTTTGTTGTAAGTACTAAAGATATAAGTTATAATAAATAAGTGTTAGTGTTATTGTTTATTGTAATAAAATGAGTTGGTATAATAGAATGATCAAAAGACAACAAAAAGAGAGGCCTTTTATAGGCAAAAGGAGAGACAAAGCACGGAAATCAAATTCTAAAAACAGTAGGAAGAGAGAGAGAAAAAGAACATTCCAGAAAGAGTATTTCAAATAATAAAGTTATTCCAAAAAGAAGGCGTCAAAAAGATATATTTACAGAGTATGTCAGAAATACATCAATAATTTTAATATTTACTGTAAATGTCAATCCCAAATAAGAAATTTGATTTTTTGTATATATTTAATATTATTTGAATATTTAAATCTTATTTTATCTTTGTATTTTTTTTTAAATATAAAGTTTTATTTTTTCCCAACCTGTCAATTGAGCACGGTGTTAGAGAAAATATAAGGGACAAAATTATAATTTTAATTTTACTTATTTATTTAATTAATTAATTTAATTTTAACATTCTGTACCTAGTTAATTTATAACTAATTTTAATGTAACTAAATGATAATTAAATAATAATTAAAGATGATAAGGTGCGGCTTCATCCAGTAAATAATTGATTATTTCACTGGGTAAGTCTAGTAGCCTGGCTGACAATACCTATATGATATGCAATTTAAAAGTGTCCTTCTGAGCATTGGACCATCCTTCAGAAGGAAACTTTCTACCAAGTCTGAAACACCTTCACTTTAATGATTAGCTAACAATCAAATACCATGGTCATTAGAAAAATCCTTACCATCCTATTGCAAAGAACCTAAAGTGTCCACCTGAGCAATGGTCCGTTTCTATGAAGGAAACTTTTAAAAGGAAAATTATCTTGGTATTAAATGTATATATGTGTATCTTTTATGCATTATAAAAAAAAATTTTACTCCACATAAATATTGTGTGGACTGGTTAATAAGATGCTTGTTTAACCCCTTCAATTTTAGATTATTGTCTTTTAGAAGGTACTTGACTGATATTCAGAGAATTATTTGTGCCAGTGTGGGACATAAAGCATCAAAAAGGCTTTAACAGGTCCAATTTGTACATTAATGGGTTTTTGAACCTTTGAAAAGCAAGGGCAATAATATTTTTCCACGCCTATATTTGCGCTTGAGTGTGTATCAATTAATCAATTAATCTGTTTCTTGGGAAGAATTATTTTAAATAGAAATTTGATGAAATTTGGAGCATTATTATTTTACAAATTTTTTGATTTTCCTAAATTATATTCATGTTACTGGCCTCAGTGAAGAAAATTCAGATATCACACTTTTCACAAATTTATGGGATAATATTTTTCTTTTCATAATAAAAATAAAATGAGCCTGTACTTACCAGTTTATTATCTATGATTGGGGTATTGTTCAATCTTGTGTGCCAAATGCATCTGGCAGGATGCTATACTTTGATCATAATAATCAGTGGATGTATGGCAGTTCAATATATCTATTAAATGTTAAGAAAATATTATTCTTGGGTTTTATATATTCCCATGGCTTAATGCTTTTTTTAACAATAATTGTGTGTTGAAATATTTTTTCAATTATATTATTATTTTTTGAGTTAGTATTCTTTTGACATCCGAAGGCATTGGCCTGAATGTTCTACCTTGAATAATGATAATTCAATAAAATAAAAAAAATTTTAAATATAAGATTAATTTTTTAATTACAATTAAAAAAACAATGGTATCTGGATTTACATGGCACCAAGTTTTTTTCTGAGCATTTGCTGATGCTGAGGAAGACACTTTTATAAAACCTATCAGTAAGGGTATAAGTCTGTGAAAGTTGTTTAGTTGTAATTGATAAAGTGTCCATCTCAAAAATGGAATATTTCTTAGGTTAACACTTTAGGCTTTGTGAAATAGGATGTCAAGGGTTCTGCTAATTTCCCTGGTATCTGAGTGTTTGCTAACCATAAAAATGAAGATGTTACAGACTTGTTCAAAAGTGTCCTTCTGAAGGATGGTCTGACACTCAGAGGGAAATTTTAATAATGCATATAATCCAGGTATTATATGTATACATATATGTCTTTTATGAATTATAAAAGTGTCCTTCTGAGTGTTGGACTGTCAAGGGGTCCTTTTGGGTCTAGAAGTTTATTCGAGGTTTATATGAGGGAATTTGGGGATTTAATGAACTCTCAAAGAAAAGTATGTATTTTTTAATCAAATTGATTGGTTTACTCAAGTATAAGAGGTAGTTTTTTAATATTAATATAAATTATAGATTAGAATTACTCTGTTGTAAATACTAATGTTATAAAATATAGAAATAAGTGTTTGTATTGTAAATGTAATAATAAAGTAAGTAATGAAGGAATGTCCTGAAAAGCACAAAAGTAAGGGGCATTTTATAGGCAAAACATGAGGGAATAAAAGATACGGAATTTACACCATCTACTGTGAGATTGTGAGAAAGTAGGTGACTAAAAGGAGTACATATATGACATAAGAAAATACATTAATTAATATGTCAACAAGGGCATCAATTTTATTAGTAATAAAGTATGAGTTCCTTGTCACAATTAATTACATCACAATTAATATAATTATATTAATTTTACAGGACTCCAGATATCTCAATGAAGTAATATAATAATCTTAAGGTTTTTTTTGTCATAATTTTATTATAATTTTTTATTCCCAATCAAACTTATACTATTGAGCACGGTGTTAGGGAGTAAAAATGTAGGGGACATTTATTAACATTATTTATACTATTTAATGTACTTAACTATTTAGTTGTAAGTAATACTTAAGTAAATAAATAATTAATTGTTAGTAAGAAGAAGAGGCGTGGCTTCAACTCAGTAAAATAATTAATTATTTTACTGGGTAAGTCTAGTATCCTGGCTGACATGGACCATCCTTCAGAAGGACACTTTTGACCAAGTCTTTAGCACCTTCAATATAATGTTTAACAAATGTTCAAGTACCAAGGCTATTAAAAGAGCTCATTTCATGTACAGTACCTAAACTGTCCTTGTTAAATATGGTCAATCACTGAGAAAGACAATTTTATAAATGTTAAAGATTAAATGGTTATATATAATACCTAGATGATATGCATCACAAAGGTGTCATTCTCAGATACAGACCATCCTTCAAGTGTATAATTTTGAAAAAGTATTGTGCACCTTCAACTTAATGTTTAAACAATAATAAAATACCAGTTCCTTTAAAAAATTTCATGACATATACTTTCACATTTCCTATAGTGTCCTTCTGATATAAAAGTCGGTTGCTGAGAAGGACAATTTAAAAATGCATATAATCTTGGTATTATATGTATACCTAATCATATTTCATGAATTATTAACAATCATTTCTCACCACATCAAATATTGTGTGTACTGGTTAACAAAATACTTTTTTAAAAATTTAATTCTAGATTATTTGCTTCCAGAAAGTACTTGACTGATGGTCAGTATCAGCCAGTTGTCTAGAAAAAGGAGGAAAACAATGAAGAATGAAGAGGAAGAGGAGGAGATAGGGAAGGAAGAAAAGTAATAAAAGAATTTGTAATTATTTTTAAGAGAAACAAAGCAACAAGGACTGCTTGGACTTGACAGAAAAAAGTGAGGGTTATGTTAAATTATAATATATTGATTTTAAGTAAGGGTTTAATTCTCAATGCGCGGAAACACGTAAATGTATTATTAGACTTAGAGCAACCGTAGAAATTAATTAAAATTTATATTAGAACTATGATACTAATAACAATAATAATAATTTGTATAATATCTAAATATGTAATAAAAATGTGAGTGTAATAAGTGATGGGTTAAAGGGGATTACCCAAGGCCCTTTTATAGACCAAGGGACCTCTGAAGCGCTACAAATCAGTAAATACAAAATAGTAATAAGCTAAAACAGGAATATAAAAGACTAGAAATGAAACATGGATATTAAGAGAAAAATATGAAACAATTAACTAAAACCCGTGAGTAATTCACCATTTCCCCACCATGACTTCCCAAAACACTTAATTAAAATAGTTAGTAACCAAGTAAGTCTGAAACATGAGAATAATGAGTAAGATAATCCAAAACAGACATTATAGTGACATGTAAAGGGTTTAAGTAAAACAAATAAAATTATTTTCATGCCAAAAATTCATATAATAAATTCAATCCAGTTTAAAGCAATTTTAATTAATTGTCTTAACTATGTAATTAATTCAATAATTAGTTTAAATGAAACATATAATTAAGTTAATGATATTTGTAATTTAAAGTGGGGATTTTAATACTATGTTATTGAATAAGTGTTATAATTTATTTAATAATTTTTTCTGACACAATTAAGGGTCAAAAGAAGTGCCCAATATTTTTTTTTAATAATATATGAAAAGTTTTATTTAATATATAAATTTAATTAATTAATTTAATTACATTATAAGTCAATTTTACATGTAAAATTATAATATATGTTTGTAATTAATTAATTATTAATTTATAATTATTAAATACATAAAAATGCGCCATTATTTGTAGAATATAAAATATATTATGCTTAATTTAAATGTATAAAAAATTTATATAACAATAAAATTAATATAACACTTATATTTAATAAGATACTTATATAATTTTATTATGCAATGAAATATAAATTTATATACATAAAATACAATCCTTACGCCCTCTTTCAGGTCCAATAAATTAACATATCATCTACTGGGCTCCTGGTATAGCCTGGCTGACAGTCAGAAACATGTTTGTGCAACTGGGTGACATAAAGCATAAAAAAGGCTGTGACAGGTCCAATTCTTACATTAATATGTTTTTTAACCTTTGAAAAGCCAGGGTACTAATTTTATTTTACCACCTATATTTGTACTAGAGTATGTATTGATTAATCACTCAATCTTTTACTTGGGAGAAGTTATTTAAATTATAAGTGTGAAGAAATTTTGAGCATTATTATTTTACAACTCCATAGATTCTCCTAAATCATATTCATGTTAATGGCCTAAGTGAAGAAAATTTAGATATCACAGTTTCCACATATGTATGGAAAAATATTTTTCTTTTAATAAAAATAATATAATAAGCTTGTCCTTACCAGTTTATTATCTAAGATTGGGGTACTGTTGATTCTTGTGAGCTAAGTGCATCTGGAAGAATTTTATACTTTGATTATAATAATAAAAGGATGTTTGGCAGTTCAATACATTCATTACATTTTAAGAAATAGTTATTCTAGATTTTTATATGTTCATATGGATTAATGCTATGCTTTCAATAATAATGGTGTGTGTGAAATATTCTTTCTATTATATTATTAATTTTTGAGGTAGTATTATTTTTTGCTCCAAACTAATTGGACAGAATTATTTACCTTAAATAATAATAATTTAATAAAATAAATTTTTAAAATATAGGATCAATATGTTAAACAAAATTAAAAAGAAACTGTGTTATCTGGCCTTAAATGGCACCAAGTATATTTCTGAGCATTGGATGATGCTGAGGAAGACACTTTTATAAAGCATATCAGTAAGTTTATAAGTCTATGAAACATTGGTTTTCAGAATTGTAAAAGTGTCCTTATCAGCAACACTCTATTGCTCAAGTGGACACTTTAGGCTCTGTTTAAAAAGATGGCAAGATTTTTTCTAATGTCAATGATATTTGATTGTTTTCTAACCATAAAAGTGAAGGATTTACAGACTTGTTCAAAAGTGTCCTTCTGAAGGACAGGCCAACACTCAGAAGGACACTTTTATAATGCATATCATCTAGGTATTTTATGTATAAATATAAATCTTTTAAGCATTATTAAAGTGTCCTTCAGAGTGTCAGACTGTCCTTCAGAAGGACACTTTTGTCCAAGTCTGTAACACCTTCAATTTAATTTTTAACCACTGTTCAAGTATTTTCACTATTAAAAGAGCCCATATCATTTACAGTACCTAAAGTGTTCACCTGAACAACAGTCCATCACTGAGAAAGACAATTTTATAATTTTTGATAGATCTAATGGTTATATATAATACCTAGTTAGTATGCATAAGAAAAGTGTTAATCTTAGCAACAGATCATCCTTCAAGTGTATTATTTTGAACAAGTATGTTGCAACTTTAATTATATTTTTAAACAATAATCAAATACTGTGGCCTTTAGAAAACCTCATGCCATCTACTTACACATTTCCTAGAGTGTCTCCCTGAACAATTTTCCATTGCTGAGAAGGACACTTTTATGATTAATATCAACTAGATATCATATGTATACATGTGTATCTTTTATGCAATATAAAAGTGTCCTTTTCAGTAATGGACCATTGTTCAGGAGGACACTTTAGGCAATGTGTAAATAGATGGCATGAAGTTTTCTAAAGGCCATGGTATTTGTTTATTGTTTAAATATAAAAGTTAAGGTGCATTAGAATTGTTCAAAAAGTTTCAATTAAAGGATAGTCTGATGCTGCGAAGGACCATTTTTATTACCTATTGTATAGGTATTATAAATATCAGTGCTACTGTTGTGCTTCATGAAAGTGTCCTTCTCAGTGTTGGACCATCTTTCAAGTGGACAATTTAGATATGGTGTATAACCTGATCACTTTTACTTGTCTTGTTACTCAAAAGTTGACTAGCCCTAAAGATGCAGGTGTTACAGAATTTTGCAAATGTGTCCTTCTGAAGGATGGTCTGTTGCTGAGAAGGACATTTTTATAATGCATATCTTATAGGTATTTTATGTATACCTATCTATCTTTTATGCATTAAAAAAGTGTCCTTCTCAGCTACAGACTGTCCTTCAGAAGGACACTTTTGATCAAGTCTGTGATATCATTAATTTCATGGTTAGAAAATATTGAAGTACCATGGCTAGTAAAAGAGATCATGTCATACACAGTACATAAAGTGTCCACTTGAAGGGCAATTTTATAATTGATACAAGCTATGTCACACAGATTTACATGCAGACCAATATTCATTCTAAAATTATCCTCCTTACCAATGAAAAAAATTTTGCAGTAAACTTTTTGCCATTATTAGATAGATCTCATGAGTTATTTATATTCAGCTTATCACTCAATTCAAGTCATCCTTTCATTGGGGGCCCCCAAATATGACATGATGTATCATCATTGAATGTGTTTGTTACTAATGAAGGAAATTCTATAATGAATACTACATGCAATTTAACTATATATGTAAATTAGCAGCTTGAATAATATGGCACATTAAACTCAGTGCTTAACATTTGATCAACCTGGGTTAAAATTATTTTCAATGTAACTTCATTAGGGGGTATCAAAGTTAGAAATTTGTAATTATTTGAATGGGATTCCACAACACAAAAAGAAGGACACAAGCTTGAAATTAATTCTCAGTAAAAAGGTGTTTTTGAGGCACAATATGGCATATTTTAAAAAATAATCATGGTTCATTTGGTGGAAAAAAAAGGTATTTTAAAAGGAAGATTTCTAACTTTGATACCCCCTATTGCTCTTATCAAGATGAATTCAAGTAAGGTTAAATCTGGTTTCAATCATTGACCAATTTTTTTTTTTCAATTTTTTTAATCAGATTTCCCAAAAGTTTACCAACCTACTCCTGACCATTTCCTAACCATTTCAAAGGGGGAGAATAGCTAGCAGTTCACCCCCAAATTTCCCATGGTGATAGGGTATCATTACAAAGGTCTCAACATCAGGGACTTGATTTTAACAATTGTTTCCAATAAAAATCAAAGCTTCATAAAAATGTAAAATTCAATCATTTAAATAACTTTTCTGAATACAGCTTCACTGTTGTATTTCTTTCCCTCAATATAAAGAACACTAAATCTACATCTCAACACCATTAATATCAAAAAGTTTATTGGTCATTTCATATCAAGTAGAGGTTTTAGCTTAGTTAATTGTGAACTCTGTATTTACTTACAGGGACACGGTTTTCTTTGGTTTATCCAACTCCCTTGGATTCTGCTTACAGCTAGGCAACTTTAAGAGTCATTCTACATTGTCTAAATTTTTTGCAAGTGCACCAAGATTAAATGATATAGTTGTATGTAGTTTCTCAGCATCACCTAGATAACCTTCCTCTCCTCTCCTCACCATTTATCTTTTAATGGTAGTGTCGTTTGGCTTTCCATTTTTTCTCTGGCTCCTAGTAGTTCTTCTTACCTCCTTTTTGGGTAAGCAAGAAAAAAATTATCGAATAGGATGCTTATATTATTAAATTGTGTAATTCTGCAGTATTGCGCAACAAAATATCATTTTTATCTTCACAAAATACTAGTCCATACTATCCAGAAGATAAGTAAAATTTTAAATGTTGAAATTCACGTTACCACAAAAAAAACCTGTCGGCTGTTAGCAGGTGTCCATCCATGACTTGATTTTCAGTTGAAAGCAAACTATGATTTAATTCTGCATACAACTCAGTCAGCACGAAATGCGTGAGTTTTACAGAAGGATTGCACCTGAGCTTACTCTGAGCTAAATCAAGGCCAAAGATAGACACCTTCCAGTAAGTGCCAACATTTTTTCTTTTGGTGCTATACTTTCCTCCTTGGATTTTGTGGCTTTCAAACCACCATTTTATAGTCCCAAAGATTCCTTATTTTAATGTTATAAAGGAATAAAAACAATTTCTTGAGAGTTCTTTGAAAAAGATTATACAGATTCTTCTAGTATGAATGTGCTAGCCAATAGCTAAAAAGGGTTAGGATTACTATATTTTTCATTTTGTTTTGAAGAGCAGCATCGTGCATTCTCTTTCCACTTGTGACAGCATCTTTGCGTTGCACCAAGTGCCAAGGATTGGAATGGATATCCAATGTAAAGTTGAATATTGCATGGATCTCATGATGAGAATAAAGATGCTCAACTTATCTTAAATTTTGACTTCAAATACTTCCTTGGACAACCTTGGGTATTTTATTCTTCCCAGGAATTATAGCCCCACCAAATTTTGATTTGTCACAAATCTCCAGGAAATCATCATATTTGCTTTCAATCACTGCGCAGCATGGAGGAACATCATCAAGTTGAACAGCGTCAGCAACTGTCTTCTTCCTCCTTGAATGTAAGAGTATCCAAACTGCTAGCAGCAAATTACGACAGTCCAAGAATTCGTGAAGCACTAGATATCTTATCAACCATCAATGTCTCTTCACATCCTACGTATTCTAGCCTCCAAGCCCTTAAACAAGGTGGTCTGCGTAGAATTATTGAAAGTCGCTCGATTGAAAAATCAAAAGAGTTTTTAACAATCTTTGAAAAATTTAATTCTTCTTTTAATCAACTTGATAGCACAATTAATGACATGAATTCATGTTGCGATCATATTGAGCAAAAACTGGCTGACGCGAATTGTAGTACAAAATATCTTTTAGAACATGCCCAAGCCCTCCGTGATCAGAGGTCATTTAACATCTCTTCCTCATTTATTTGAGCAGTATTACTCCATTTTTGTTGCATTGTTTTTGGCTGATAAGTCTATTAATTTTCTTTCGCTTTTTAATGTCACTGATGATTTCTATAGCTCATCGGCATCTGTAAAACAATTGATGGCTACAGCTTTTCTTGAAAGATTCACATTATCACCTGATCATATTGCAGCACTAAAACATAGAGATATTCAAGTTAATCGAGAGTTATTTTCAGCTATGGATCGATGTGAGCAAATGCGACAGGACTGTACTTGTCTTATATTAGCTGCGGGCGAATCACAAGCTGGTGTGGACATTATGAAAATAACTGGAGATTTGCTTGAAAACGGTTATGAAAAACTACATAAATGGGCCTTATTTGAATGTCGGGCTGGATTAACCAAACCTGGTGAAGCCCAGATGGAAGTCAGCTCAATGATGAAAAAGGCTGTTAAGCGATTAAAGAAGAGGCCCGAATTGTTGGAGTCAGTCATTCATTCTATTATTTGGTGTATGAAGAAACATAGAGCATCAGTTTTTGTGTTGCTCAAGCCATAAATTTTAAGTATGCAACATAATAACTGAAATAATGTTGGTCTATTATATCTTTCTTTTTGTTTTACAGAGAAGCGTTATCAGTTCTCTCTTCCACTCGCTCTAGTTCTCTTCTTAATCTTTTTTTAGACGCTCTGACTCGAGGTGGACCATCTGGCTTGCCCCGACCTATTGAGTTGCATGCTCATGATCCCATTAGATACGTAGGAGACATGTTAGCGTGGATTCACCAAATCATGGCCTCGGAACATGAATTTTTGGAAAGCTTATTTGATCTTAAAGAGGATGGGCGGCGGGTGGGCGAAGCACGAGTCTTTACTGCTGAAAAGAAAGAAAATAATTCCGGTGATATTTTATCAATGGACAACTTACCCACAGCCTTACAGATGATCTCCCAAGAATTAGATGATGGGACTCGAGATAAAAAATGGATTAGATTATTACTTGACAAACATCTAGAAGGTTGTGCCAGACCACTGAAAATGCGAGTCTATCAAACTATTAAAAGTCAAGAGGGAAGTATTTTGGCTTATCAACTGGCGGCACTCTTAGATTTTTATAAGATCACTATGCAACGAACCATTGGATCTGATGCACTCTTGACGAAGACTTTGACAGAGTGGGTCAAGCCTTATCATATAGCTATTGATCTTGTTGCTCACCTCTCGGGTTTTTAATAAATATGTACATTAATGTTTCTTAGAATCACTCAAACTGCCTATGATGTTTTCTTTTCAATTTTACGGACAGAGTCCAAACAATTACTTAGCTATATTCAATCTCCACCTGCTGATTTGTCGATACCTCCTAACCTGTCAGAATCAATTTCTAACCTAACCGAAATTATGTCTGTTTACGAATCATCTCTAATAGATGAACAAGATAGAGAACAAGCATTTAAACTAGTTCTTGAACAAGTTATGGACCCTATGCTTCAGTGTTTGGAGGCAATGAGTTTATTGCGTTACTCAGATTGGGACCGAGAAATATTTTGGGTGAATTGTTTGAAGTTCATTTTGGTTAGTTGTTTTCCTTATCTGAATCATAAAGATAGGTGCCCCAGATATGCTTTCCGATTTAATGAGTTTTGCGGTATCAATTTAACTGAAATTATTTCTTTGATGGAGAATCATACTGATGATACTTGGGTATTTGGATGATCAGACCAATCTTGAACCATTTCCTTTTACAAAAAGTAAGCAAAGCGAAATTGAAGACCAGTTGAATGATCACATAGAAAGACTGAATGATGAACACTACAAGTATTTGCTCAAATTATCAGGACTTGAGCCTATAATTGAAGCAATCGAAAGGGAAGATTCTGAGGTAATATAATTACATATATGAATTCTTTTTGCAAAAAAAGTGACTTAATTTGCGATCAACTTTTTGCTGAACTGTAAACAACAAATTATAGATTCCCTTAGCACTTGTGGAAGGAACTAGTTCAGAAATGGTTAAAGAGGCAGTCAAGACATTTGATGAATTTTTGAGGACAGTTGACCTTGTCAGATCGCCTCGATTGACGCTTCTTTTGTGGAATAAGACGGCGGGAGAAGTTCATCATAGAGGACTGAGGAGGATCAGCGAAGCTTACGGGCGTGTATGGGATGAGGTGATGAATGAGAAGAATAAGTATGAGTTTGGAACGACACTTTTAGTGCGCAGTAAAGAAGAGGTGGAGACACTGATGGGGTGAGAGTTGGAGGGTTTGAGGGTTTGAGGGTTTGAGGTTTACGTTTTAAGGATCAAGGTTGTGCTACACAATTACCTTCATCTGAACAGCTTTGGGCTTTTAAAGTTTTTACGAGACATTGACTTAATGTAATTCTTGATGTCTAAACTCTAGAAAACTAAAATGGATTTATAGTAGACACAAATAACAAGATGAAGTCGGAAGGAAAAAACAATTATCCTGTTTTGTAATATTTTACATGGAGTATTCATTCACTTATTGCAAAAACCTGTATTCTGTTCCAAAAGAAAATCGCTTAGTCGGAAAGAGATAAAAAAAATATTTAGATACTCTTGATATTCTGAGCATGATTAAATCTAACTGCTTAGAGCATCCACACTCGTGCGGGTGTGTAACTCCTGCTTACTTGCATATTAGTTCTGAGTTGCACTAATTAATGAGGCCATTCCACACTTGTTAGTGAAAATCTTCACTATTCGCGAGTTACACAAAATATTCAACACTCATGTTTTTGCATGAATTCAGTTATTTCTAATTTATTTTCTCACATGTCTTTGCACTAACTTGGTATATTCATTGTTTTTTTCACTTAATCGTTTTTTGCCACAATTAGGCCATTCAACTGTCTCAAAGAATTACTAGACCTAGATGAGGATCACCTTACCTTTACTTACTTGTTAACTACCCTCCAAGTGGACACTGATTAGGTGACCTCATTTTCTTACTTTATGTGGTGATAGGACTATTTAGAGGTGTGCACATTCCACAGAACCTGTAGTAAAATAATATAGAGCTGGTTTTGGGTGTGATATGATGATGAGAAGAGAGAAAAGTAGCATTCGGTAAGAGTGAAGTGTTAATGAAATGGAGGTATTGAGGTGTCGCGAGTGTGGTCTGTTGAGATGAATTACTGAAAAAATGGCGGGGCGGAAAATGAGTTACACAAATGGTTCAATAATTCGTGGAAAGATCCACGAATTACTGAAAAAAATAGTGATTTGACCCTTTACCAAATGACTAAAACATGATGAGTGCGGAATATTAGCCGCTATTTTCATTAAAATATGCATACCGAACCTAATTTGACCCGCGAGTGTGGATGCTCTTAATGAAAAAATAAATATATTTTTTGTTATTCATCTTAAAATGGAACAATAGGAAGTATCTATTGTGGTGGTTAATTAGAGTAATCAATCAACTTATCTTACTATACTATATGTGCTAGTTTATATACATCTGTTATGCAGTCAAGTATGTACTTATGTATAATATAATCCTATGTCATAACACCCCCCTACTTGACTACATTCCACCTGATGAACAATAGTGACAGGTAAGTAAGGACTCAAATAATAATAATGGACTTTGGACACGGTGGACAGTGGACTAAGGAATAAGCAAAAGACTTTAGTGGGAAATAGAAGAAGGATATGTTTTTTAATAAGTGAATAAAGAAAAAGTAAAAATAAAATAAAATAAAATAAATGAAGAAAGTGGATGATGCATTGCTGTTGAAGAGCAGACGTACAAGTTTACCTGATGAACAATAGTGACAGGTAAGTAAGGACTCAAATAATAATAATGGACTCAGGACACGGTGGACAGTGGACTAAGGAATAAGCAAAAGACTTAAGTGGGAAATAGAAGAAGGATATGTTTGTTAATAAGTGAATAAAGAAAAAGTAAAAACAAAATAAAACAAATAAAGAAAGAAAGTGGCTGCTGGAATGATATGATTGCGGCATCCTTACATAGTGCTGCTCCATCTCAATGTTAGGTTAATGGCAATAGGCCTGTTAAATATACATGTAAAAATCAAGTCTATGTAGATGCTTAATTAAGGTTCATAGAATAGGGGGTATCAATGTTCAGGGATCTGCAATTAGGGATCAGGAATTTTTTTTTCCGGGATCAGACATTATTAATTGCAGAAGATTCTTATCCACTAGCCCTGGGGCTAGTGGATAAGGAATCCACAATAATGCATTATCCCGCCTCTTATACCCCAATTTCCATTCCTAATTCATGATCCCAAACTCATCACATCCATGATGGATTTTTAAGAAAGTCACATGACTTATAATTGCTGATGCCATCCTTAAGTCTCTCCTCACTCTATGCTACTTAATTTTGGTGGCAAACACTTAAGTTTTTTTTCTATCTACGCACCCCAACTGCACATTTGGCGGTGAATTCCCACTTCCCTCATCACATAAACCTTCCACCAGCAACATTGAAACACCTCTCTACTAGGAAGCTACTTCACTCAACAATGAATGCTATTACTTTACTTTTAGTTTTTTACTATAAATCTGACTCTGATTTGGAAGATGCTTTAGCTTATATGTGTTTTCTTTCCAAAAAGTGTTACACCATCACCAGGGGGCCAAATCTTTATCATGATCCCCAATATGATCTGGCCTCCATTCTCAACATTCCTCATTTAAACTTCACCCAAATTTTTAGAACTTCTCCCAATTCTTTCTTCAAACTTTATCAACTCATCTCCAATCATCCTATCTTTCATAACAATTCCCATAACAAACAGCGTAATCCTGCCATCCAACTTGCTGTTGCACTATGTTGCTTTGTGTCAGTCTATCTAGTATTTAAGTATGATATAATAGTATTTATTAATGGTCCTACTACTTATTGATAAATGATTTAGTGATTAAACCTCAGGGGAAGACTAAGAAAATAGTTATACTCAAATAAAACTCACAATACTTGGATTTAAATGTGTGCTAGTGGTGGATAATAGATGAATAAAATATAGTTATAGCTTATATAAAGATGATATCAATTTATAATGGCTTTATAATATATTTCTGAATGCTAATAATTGTATTGTAGTGTTTGTTTGAATTGTAGTAAGTGAATGATGATAAGTAACCGTCAAAACCCCTCCTTATTTATACCCAAATCCCCTGGAGTGCACAGACCTTCAATCCAGATGATGTCACTGCTATCCCCGGCAATTACAGCACTGTGAGGGCCCATCACCTCCCCATGGCGTCCACTTCAAGCAGATTCAACACCCAGACCTCCAGTAAGGACCCTCCATCACAATTAATGATAACACAGACCTATCTCATAAATAAAAAATCCAGATAAAAGCGGATACCATAAAGAAACAGGTAAAATAAGTAATCCAAAAGAGATTTAATGAAACCCACAGCATATAAAGGAAACAAATGAAGTGTCCAAGCCACCAATAACATCCCCAAGCATCCATATTAACCCAGCAATGACCTCCCAACCCATAAATCCATGATTATCCATCTAAGGAAGCAGATTAAGTTGTCCAAACTGAGTGTATGCGCCTGATATAGATGTCTATGCTTCTGTAGGCATTGTGAATCCACTGATTTCGTCCATATGACCTAAAATAAGCAGAAAAACAAAGGTTATAGGCTATTAAGAGGCTAAAACCCACTTATAGACCTAAATATACATAATATACTGCGTATTTCACTGAATATGAGCTTTATGTATACATTTAAGTTCATGTATGTCAATAATTACTTAATATCACTTAGGATAAGTATATTATGACTCCATTAACACCTTAATAAGTATTATTAGGCTATGGATAAGCTATTTAAACTACTATAAGTTATATAATAGTGTAATTATTATATATATATGTATAATAATCATATATATAATTGGTTTAACCTTATTTTTAAGAGATAAGCTTAATGTACTTAAGGTTATCTTATTTTTAGCATAAGAAATACTCAGTCCAAGGGATATCTAGGCTGACACTTTGGCTCAAATGGAAATGGTGCTGCTGTAAGACGTTTGGATAATCTCTATAACATAGGATATGGTACCCTGATATTATACACCAAGTGCTGTATGATTGCTATCCTTTCCCTCAAGTCTCAAACACTTGCTTGGCCAACTCCAGAACAGCGACTTGAATCCTCTCAAGTAATGCAAGCTGAAGGTTTCCCTGGCTGTGTAGGATTTGTTGATGGCACAACTATACCTTTGAGTCAAAAGCCTGCTCATGATGGCAACCATTATTTTGATTGCAAAAAAAGGTTTCTTCAAAATCTTCTCCAATTTCTCATCCTTCATAAACTAACTTTTTATCTTCTTTCTAGATACTCTATTGCCATTCAACTTGTATGCAATGTCAATAAAAAATTTATTGCTTTTCATAGTGGCTGCCCTGGCACATGTCATGACTCTTCCGTCTTCCAAAGAATGAGGATTTCACAAACCCCTGACTCATACTTTGACAAATCTCAGTACCTCCTTGCAGACTTAGCATATGCAAGTGGAAAGTACATTATACCTGCTTTCCGTGGTGCAATTTTAGAAAGTGACCCCAAAACTGCCTTTAATTATCACCTTGCCCAATCAAGAGTATGAATTGAACATGCTATAGGTATTTTAAAGGGACAATTTTCTAGTCTTCAGGAGCTTAGAATCCAATTTCAAAAAAAAATTGGAGATCAAAAGTGTGAATCATTGGATCATGACTTGCGTTATACTCCACAATATCCTAGCTAATTTAAAG
This sequence comes from Hemileia vastatrix, assembly GCA_030280995.1. NCBI lineage: Eukaryota > Fungi > Basidiomycota > Pucciniomycetes > Pucciniales > Zaghouaniaceae > Hemileia > Hemileia vastatrix. The sequence continues at coordinate 24,104,567 of JASXTE010000001.1, read as the reverse complement.
GATGAGTGGAATGATCTTTATGAAGAAGAGGATCCTGAACCAGTGCCTGCTCTCCCATCCCTTGAATCACAAAATATTCATTCAACTGGCATATGCTCTGTCATTATGCAAATCAACCTCCACCATTTTGGCACACAACCCTTTTAATTTTTTGTTTTCATACTCTCCAAATTTCCAGTTTGTATACTTTATTTACTTGGCTTGGTATTTTTGTTTGTTGCATATTCATTTTTTTTTTTGGAATTTATGGTGAATATCTCTTTTTTGGATGGCTCATTGGTTTTCTTTCACCAGCTCAACATGACATCACATATTTTCTAAAATTGCATAATTTTTCACTGTTTCATTTTTTCATTCATCCCTCATATCCTTTTCCTATTCTCCTCCAACATCCCTCAAACAATTTGGTTTCATTTATTTTGTCATCTCATCTCTCCAGGTAAGTCATTTTATTCTTTTTTTTGATTTTTTGATTACTAATTATAATTTTTTTTGTTTTTTTTTCTTTTTATTTTATTTTTTTTATCTAAATTTCTTTTTGTAAGTGGTTATTTTGGATTTCAATGGTATAATTAACCTTTTTTTCTCTCCCTCTTTACTTTCTTTTTTAGCTCCATCACCCTACTCTTCATCCCTCCTTGGCATGGTCATTATCCCCCCTTTTGCCTATTTTACTTTTTTTTGGCTCCATTTCATTGAAACACATACATTGCACATTCTTTATGCATTTCACTTACTCCATATTCAATTTCCCCACAATTCCAACATCAATCTTTCTCACTCTATTTTTCCTACTTTTTAATCAAGGTAAGTTTCATCTCCTTTTTTTCATGCCTATACAATATCTCATTCCTTTTATGAAAACTTCATACTTAAATATATGTATGACTCTTATCTGGATAACAGTGAACTTATTAAACTCCTTTTGATCTCATCTTCATTACCACTTTTCAAGTTTTTGTAAAATTTTGAAAATCAGACTCGGAATTAGGGTTAGGTTTATTCAAATCTAATGTTATTTATACTGAACATTCTCCTGAAGGCTACCTTTCAATTCCTACAAACAGATTTGAATTTTATTCAGTGGTTGCTGAGATATTGACCATTAAAGTTGAGCCTTTTTTTCACAATTTAAATTTTTATTTCATTTTTTTATGTAACAAATTAGGGTTAGGTTTATTTAAATCACATGTCCTTTAACTGAAGATTCTAGTAAAGCATATCTCTCTTTTCCCACAAACAGGTTTGAATTAGGTTCAGTGGTTGCTGAGATTTTTATCTTTGAAGTTTAGCCTTTTTTCCAAATTTCACTTGTCTTATTTCACATTTTTATATTGCATATTTAGAGGATAAGGATTCTGAAACTCTTATATGATTATTATCTAGGCATTTCAATTATATAGGCATATATTCATTGCTCAAGAATATCACTAAAGCTCAAAAAGATGAAGATTTTTGCTTATGGGACACTCTACCTTCCTTTAACTCTTTTCTTGCTCTTTGACTCAAAAAGCTCTGTAATAAAACATTTGAAAAAAATCATGAACTTGCAACCAAAGTTGGAATACCCAATTGGTGTGACTCCGAATGGGAAGATATCACCCACAAATATCTTTTATTTTCTAATTTTATTATCACTCATTCTGGATTTCACAATAGGATTCATATTGATAGGAATGATGCCAATTTTCTAACTTTTGGTATATTCTCATATATCAATCAAATAACTGGCCAAACAATACCATCTCCAGCTAAAATTAAAGGACATGGTTTATATTTTCCAGACCACTGGTGCATCATTGATGTTGGTTTGGGAAATGGTATCATCAAAACTATTTGGAATTCTTCTAAGGATAATCATCAAACGACCAAAGCTCCTCCTGGTTTGGAATCCTGTCAAGATTTCACACATTTTGGTTGCTCATTTCAAATCAGTCATAAGTTGATTCAAAGAATCAACAAAGTAAAGAAAGAAGGTAAAGTTAATCGATTTAAAAAAACTTTATCTAGATCCAAAAAGTATGGGGATTAGAGTTGTCATCGAAAATTTTATATTTTTTCATAAATTTTTAATAAATATTTTTTATATATCAATTTGATCAAGTAATGTGATGAGCCAATGAACTTTGGTTGTATAACAGTTAATCATGATAACATTTATTTGTTTTATGGGGTTCCTCTAGCCTATACCTGTGGAAAGTCCCAAACTTTTGTTTCTAGATTTGATCTGCATTTTGGCTTGAGGAATTGTCAATACTTTAAACTAGGGAAATTGATATATATTGGATATTTATTTAATAATTTATGTAATTATATTAAATTTAGATGAATTCCACCCCTTACTTCAATAAAATGCAGGGGGGGGTATTGCCAAATTTTCAAATGTAACATGTAAAATTTTTGACTTGTAAATATTTTGGTGAAAATTTTTTGGTGATACCTGTCCCTTACTTCAAAAAAATCCAGGGGGGGTATTGCCAAAATTTCTTATAAGACTTTTGAAATTCTTGACTTGTAAGAATTTTGGGGATACCAGTAAAATGCAGGGGGTAGTAAAGCCAAAGTTTCATATAAGACTTTCAAGATTCATGACATGAAATAATTTTGGTGATACCCACCCCTTACTTAAAAAAAATCCAGGGGTGGCGGATTGTCACATTTTCAAAGGAGACATGAAATTTTTATTTAAAAAAAGAATATTTAACATTAAAATACAAAAATTCAAGTAATTATTGATAGAGTAATGTAATACAGGAAATTATTGTGAATTTCATGTACAAATAAATATGAACAGTTGAATTGTGAGAGAAATAAAGCAAACTAGTCATCAAACAATTACTTTAAACTTTCAATTTTCTCAACAGATTTATAAGCTTTAACATATTCTATCAAGAAATCTTTTTGGAATTTTCTTTATGATCAAACTTATATTTCATCTGCTCTAATAGGTTTTGATGTTTGAGTGTTTTCCCCTCTTTTTTTGATTTTTCCATAATTAGAGTTAACTCAAACTTCTTCTCCTCCAAATCTTAGGCCCGATCATCCTTCCGTAAAGAGAGCTTGTACTTCCTCTCTTCCAAATCTTGTAGCCTATCATCCCTCCTTAAAGAGAGCGTATATTTCTTCTTTTTAAAGCTTAGAGTCTCTTTAGTAATTTCCACTTTTTCTAGAGTGATAATAAAAATTAACATAAAGTAGAAGAAAAGCAGGGTAAAGTAATAAGAGGTATGGTATCACTTACCAGCATCATGTTTCTTTAAAAATTGTTTCATAGACAAAAAAGGGGTTTGTGATGAAGTATCACTTTTTCGTCTTCTTTGGGAGTGGAAATTTAGACTACTTGAAGCCCTACGCTTCTTGTTCAAGGTCATATTTTCCTCCTCATCATTGTTGCTACCTTCAGACTCAGTTGATTGAGGATCCTGGGTTTGTTTGTCAGCCTTTTAAGAAATAAAAAAAATAAGTAAAGAAAAAAAATAGAATTGATAAGATAAAAGAAAAAAGAAACAGACTTGAGTTAGATTTTGTTGGGTTAAATCGCCAATAGGATCTACAGAAAAGCTATCTAGATTGGTCTCATTCAAATGAGGGGAGGCATGAGTAGAGGAAGAGGATGGGAAAAGATTTTCTTCAACATCATGTTTGGAGATAGGATCTTCTCCATCCAATATGTTTACAGGATTAACATTGGCTTGCTCTCCAAAAATTTCATCCATCTATTTGAAGTAAGGACATAAAGATTCAAGTTTATTGTCTATGGATTTGATTCCCTTAGTTATATTGATGTTGGTAACTCCAACACCAGTGGAAGATGAAAGAGCCTTTGCCTTCTTCTATTTGGCTCAGTAATGCTTGAAGCGTTCAGACATCTTTTTAGGCAAATGATAAATCCTTCCCTTGGTCTTATTCCGTAATTCATTCACCATTAGATGATAGCCATTAACTTTTGATGCTGGGGGCTGTCCTACTTTAGTCACATACTTAGTACCAAAACAAGAATCATAGTTAGATTTAGTTTTCAGCTAGTTGATAAGAATGAGATGATCATCTTTTTTTAATTGAACGGTCTTAGATTTCTTGGCTGAGCAGGGGAAAGAGGGAGTAATGGGATTTGAAGAACAACTGGGGGAAGGCTGTCCTTGAGAAGATCTATGATGATGAGGCATGTTGAGATATTTGAAGATAAAAAGGAGAAGAAATAAATAGATGAGATGGGGAGGGGTTTTGAACGGATAGAATGAATAGACAGGATGGAAGTGCGCAGCAAGGTAGGGAGGCTGGCACATCCAGAAAGTTGTCCAAGATGTGGTTATGAAAAATTGAGGATAAAAATGTCAGATAGAGGTGAAAATTTAAATGCAAAGTATCTAATAACCCAATTATTAGCAAAAATGATTGTGGAAGATATTTGGGGTATGCAGATTATTTTCTGCAATTAATTTAATTGCGGATCCCTGAACATTGATACCCCCTAATAAAAGTAAGAAAAGTTAAGGTAGCTAAGTAATAATCAATTATATATTAACACCCCCCTGTGCTCAAGATAGCAATGATTGTAGGTGGAGAGATTTTAGAAATTCATGATGTTTAGATTGTGGTAAATATATAGTGAGAAGATCCACCAACATACAACTACTTGGAGTATAATTAATTTAAAATTCCTTATTGTTCACTTGTTCCCTAAACCAACAAACCTTGGTGTTGATATCTCGTGTCCAATGCTGATAAAGAGGATTCAAAGCCAGCTTGATGCCACCTTGATTGTCACCTATGAGTTTGACTTCAGTGAGCACTATTTTAAAATCATTGAATAACTCTTTCATACAAATAAGATCTTGACCACTTTCAGTCATTGCATAATATTCAGATTCAGAGGTAGATAGGGCAACAGATTGTTGTTTGGGGGACCTCCAGCTTATGAGGCTGAGGTGAAAAACTAAGGTACCAGATGTAGATTTAGAACCTTTGGCTTTATTATAATCAGCATCTGCAAAGCCTGTTAGATGACCTAGGTGGCTGTCTTTCACATTACCCAGAAAGAGCCTGTAATCTTTAGTTAGCTGTAAGTATTTGAGAATATGAAAGAATGAATTGATTTGTTTGTCACTTGGTTCATTGAGAAGTTGAGCTAAAGAGCTAGCAGCAAAGTCAGTATCAGGACAAGTGCAAAAGACTAGATAGTTGAGAAGTCCAATGGTGCAACAATAGTTGAATAGTTGAGTTAATTTGTTTGTGGAACACTTGGAGAATTGGGAATTAAGAACAAGAGGATTTGAGGCAGTGCAACTGTCTTGATGATTAAATTCACTTAATAATTTATTGATGTATAAGGGTTGAGATAAATTGATGATTTTCTCTTTTCTATTGCAATCAATCTTTATCCCCAATACCCACTTGAGCTCACCTTGGTTGTCCATGTCAAAAACCTTGGATATTTTGTCCTTGAAGTTTTGCACAGAGGGACCTGCAATAATAAGGTTGTTGATGTGGATGAATACATAACAGGGTTTTGAGGAGTTGTTGCTATAAAAGAGACAGGGATATGCTTTACTGGCAGTGAATCAAATATTCTTGAAAAAAGAGGATAATTTGTGGTACCAACATTGCGGACTATGCTTGAGTCCATAGAGGGATTTTTTAAAATAAAGGCAATGATTATTGTTTTGAGGTGAGTAACCACAAGGGAATCTTAGATATAAATTCTCTTCAGGTTCCCCATGTAGGAAGGCTGATTTCACATCCATCTGATGTATTTCCCAATCCTTGATTGCTGCCACACCTAGAACAAATTGTAAAGTGGCCAGTCCTCCAGTGGGAGCATAGGTTTCATTATACTCAATCCCTTCAATTTTAGAGAACCCTTGAACACACATGTAATCCTTGTACTTGACTACATTACCCTCTGAATCAGTCTTCTTCTTGAATGTCCAGGTGGTTCCTAGAAGGAGAATGTGGCTGGGAAAGGAGTTTCAGCCCATACTTGATGTTTTTTGATACTATTGTGTTCAGTTTGAGTGGCTTTCAACCATTCATCACTTTCAGGAGAGTTGAGGGCTTTGTAATAATTCCTTGGAATATCCAGAGGGGTAATAACTAAGCATAGGGGATTACCTCTTCACTTAGAGGTGAGGATATTTGAAGTATTGATATCTGAGGATATTTATTTTGGTGGACAACTGTCTATATCCACATAGGTGTAGTGCTTAGTGGATGAAGGAGGAAGTGGTATCTCATCATGATGATTAGACTGAGGAGTTTCAAAAGGTATCTCTTCAAAAAAATCAGTATGCAATATCTCAGCACCTGGTTCATCTTCTGAAGTAGTAGTTGGGCAATCCGGATTAATTTTGGTGAATGACGGTGCGGTAGTGTAGTCCAGGTCAGGGAAGGTTAGTGTTTCTATAGGTTCACCTTTAGATATGCGTGGGGCTAAATTAAATGTGTTAAGAAATTTTACATTATGTGTAATAATAATTCTGTCAGTGTTAGGGGAGTATATACAATAGTTAATTTGACCCTCACAATAGCTCAGGAAGATCCCTTCTTCACCACTACTATCAAATTTCCCACTTCTGTGATGTTTCTGTTGGCAATAAACTACATTGGAACCAAAGGGATGTAACTTTCTAGGGACTTTGATTGAGCTGGGATGCCACAATTCCTATGGTGACTTTCAATCCTTGTGTGCTGAGGAGGGTAATATATTAAGTAGGAAAGTAGCAGTTTTGACTGCCTCTTCCCACCAAAAGGAGTCAAGCCCTGACTCAATTAATAAACATTGGGCTTTCTCAGCTTTTGAACTATTACTGCATTTGGCGATTGGGCTCTGTTGAGGTGAATAAGGAGCTGTACAAAGATGAAGTGTTCCCTTATTTATGAGATGATTTTTAAAGCTATTATTAGTAAACTCCCCACCATTGTGAGATACAATGCACTTGATGTTATGGCTTAATTAATTTTCTACTAATTTTTCATATTATTTATATTTCTCAAAAGTTTTTAACTTGAGATTTAGTAAATAGACATGTCAATATCAAGAATGTCCATCAACAATTTGCAAGAAATATGACTTTTTTCCTTTAGATTCTGGAGTGATAGGACCACATAAGTCCATATGTAATACGTCAAGGGGATATTCTGGAGTAGGAAAAGTGCCAGAGTAAGGGAGTATATGTGCTTTAGCAATAGCACAGGTTTTACAATTAAAGTTGGTAAAATTCAAACCTGGGAATAGCATTTTAATGGTTTGATTGGTTGGATGTCCATAGTTATGATGAATGAGTGCTAAATTTTCTTGAGAGGATGACAATAGATTTGAAACATTAAGTATTGGATATTGAGTGAGTGGAAAGCTGACAATTCAGCCCTTTGATGAGTATTCAATTAAAATTTTCCTCTTATTCTTTACTTTAAATATCCCCATATTGTTTTTAAGACACCATCCATTTTGTAATAGATTGGTAGCTGAGATTAGAGTTACTTTTATTGAGGGGGAATAGAGAGATTGATTAATGACAAATTAATGGCCAGATGATGAGGTGAAAGAAACTTTGCCTTGTGCAAGGGCAAATATTTTGTTGCCATTTTCCAAAGATAGAGATAATTTGAGAGATTTATATTCAGAGAATAAGTCCTTATTGTTGAAAATGGAGAAGGATGCACCACTGTCCAAGATGGCATAGTTTCTAGGAAGATCTGAGAATACTGACAGAACTTTATTTTGAGTATTGTTTTCCTTAGCTTCATTTTATTTCTTTTGCTTTAAGAATTCATCACATTTTTCAGGGTGAAGTTGGAAACAAGAAGCTTCGGAGTGGGGAGCTAAGGGATTATGTTTCCCTTTAGAGAAAAAGCTCTTTTTTTTGGTGTCCAAAGCCAAAACTGTCCCAGAAGAGCTGCTATTCAAGTTGAGAGTCTTTCAAAAAATTATCTTGGCTTCTATATCAGAAAATATACTTACAATGGTAGTTGGTTGATTAGTAATGTTGTATTTGCTCAAGATTATTGTGGAAGCTGTTTGATAAGAGTCTGGTAATAGGTTTAGAAAATAGTTAGCCATAATGTAAAAGAGGATATTCTCTTTGAAGAGATCAAGAGTGAATTCATGTAATAACTTTATGATGCTTCTGAATTTTTCCATGGCACCTATGATGTTGGATTCAGTGAATTTAATTTTAAAAAGTTTATTTAAAAAGTGTGAGCAGTTTAAGCTTGATTTCAAAGCATAGTGGTCTTTAATTTGAGTCCATAATTCAGTGGGTTTGACAGCCTCATTGTCCAGGATGAATTTGTGTTCATTTTTCCAATCCATATTCATTTTAATAATGGTATTGGTTTGTTTTTGTTTGATTTTGAAGAGGGAGAGTAATTCTGGATAAGTGGGGACAACACAATTCTTGTCAAAGAACTGGTCCAACTTTCAAACAGTGAGAGAATACTTCAGGTCAGTCTTCAAGGTACTTAAGTATTTGTCATTTATTTTTTCAATGCCTTTAATTTCGGAAAAATTGGTAAACCCCTGTAAGTAGGAGAAATTGTGTACAGAGGATTCAGGCATGGCAGTATGAGCAGATGAAAATGACAAGAATAGAGAAGAGATGCTGGGGGAATCGGGAGTTGCCAGTTTTAATTAAACAGCTGAGGGCGCTGGGCCCATAACCCTGATGAAAAATATAGACAGGTAAGTAAGGAATCAAATACAAATAATGGACTTGGGATACACTATAAAGTGGACTAAGGAATAAGCAAAAGAAAATTTACCTGATGAACAATAGTGAAAGATAAGTAAGGACTCAAATAATAATAATGGACTTGGGACACAGTGGACAGTGGACTAAGGAATAAGATAAAGACTTGAGTGGGAAATAGAAGAAGGATATTTTTGTTAATAAGTGAATAAAGAAAAAGTAAGAATAAAATAAAGGAGGAAAGTGGATGCATTTCTGTTGAAGAGCAGATGTACAAGTCTACCTGATGAACAATAGTGACAGGTAAGTAAGGACTCAAATAATAATAATGGACTCAGGACATGGTGGACAGTGTACTGAAGAATAAGCAAAAGACTCAAGTGGGAAATAGAAGAAGGATATGTTTGTTAATAAGTGAATAAAAAAATAAAAATAAAATAAAATAAATAAAGGAAGAAAGTAGATGCCGGAATGATATGATTGCGGCATCCTTACATAGTACTGCTCTATCAAAATTTTAGATCAATGGCAATAGGTCTGTTAAATATATGTGTAGAAATCAAGTCTATGTAGATTATTAATTAAGTTTTATAGAATAAAGTTAAGAAAATTTAAGTTAGCTAAGTAAGTATCAAGTATATATTAACACTGCCATCCAAGTTTACTACTATATATATTTATCATTTCCCTTGATCTTTCCATTAAATTTGGACCCAAGTTTTTTGTTAATATATCTTCCCTTTGATTTTTTGTACTGATCCATTTAATAGTAGCTTTGTTGTTATATAGTTGTGCATTTACATAAAAAAAATCCTTTCCATGTGCTGATTCTTTTGTTTGACAGTTGGACTTTTGCTACATTAATAGTCAATTCATTGTCACAATAAAGTTGTATGGTATACTGAGTTTTAGTTAAGTCTTCTATAATATTTTGGATCCAAATGTCTGTTTTTTTATTTCTTCAAGAGCTTCTAGTTCAGATTCACAAGTTAAAAGTGCTACTAAAGTCTGTCTTTTTGAAGACCAGTTAATAGATACTCTTAGGAGAAATATGATACCTCCATTAGTACATCTAGAGGTGCCATCATTCCAGTTGTAATTTCTAAAAGCCTCTAGATCTAAATTTTTTTCTGGAAAAGAGTGAAATCTATAGTCTTTTTATGTCAGTACATATTGAGTTAAATGACCTAAAGTCATCCAATGATTTTCACTAGGATTATTGGCAAATCTAGCTGGATAATTAAAAGCGTAAGAAATATCTGGTCTAGTAACTACTGTCAAATAATTTAAAGAGTCTATTTTACTAAGGTATTCTGTTGGTTTAAGTTTTTTGTTCACATTTGTTGTTAAATTGCAATCCTTTGGAAAAACAGTTGTTTTACTTTGTGATGTTTGTGTAAACTTATCTGCTATTTTCTTGATCAAAATAGGTTGAGAGAGTAAAAAAGAATTATCATTGTGTATCACCTTCACTCCAACAATGTTGTCTAGTCTTTTTTTCTACTTAATATCTACCAACTCTGATAAGTTTTGTTAAAAGTTTTTTAACACTTCTGTGGAGTTCCCTGTTATTACACCATCATTAAAATGAATCTATAGGTTCCCTTTTTGATTCTTTGAGGTAAATACATAAAGGGAACTGTCATAGTATCTAGGTATGTAGTTCATGCTCCATAACTTACATTCTAGATTTTTCTGCCAGCATGTTGCTGCCTGTTTTGTACCATAAAGAGCCCTGTTTAATTTATACACCTTGCCTTCCTCCCTTCCAAAACCAGGTGGTGCTTTAACGCAGATGTTTTCATCAATTGGAGATTTTAAATAGGCTACCACAACATCAAATGTATGCACTGGGAAATTTTTTGATGCTGAAATGGTTAGTAATAATCTGAAAGATGTGGACATTTCTGTAGGAGCCAAAGTCTCAGCATATTCAATACCTTCCACTTGTGAAATCCCTTTTGCAACATATCTGTCTTTTCTTTTTATCAAGTTTCCTTCACCATTTTTTTTTGGCAAATACTTATTTTGCATCTGTTACTTTTGTATCTTTAGGGGCTTCTGATAGTGGCCAGACTTTCATATCAATTAAATTTCAAATATCATTTTCACATGCTAGCATACATTTTTCTTTATGAAGTGAGTTCATTGCTTGTTGAAATTTTGAAGGAATATCATTTGCTAAAGCATGAGCTCATACTTCTATCTTGACTATTAATTTTACCTGATCACAAAAATATGTTTTCAGTGTCAAAATTATTAAATTCAACTTTGTTAGTTATAAAGTCAATAGACATTTTTCTGTCTTATTCTACCTCATCCTCCTTTAGTAAGTTTTCATTTATTTTAGGCTTTTTTAATTCAAAATCAGCCCAAGCAGAGGGAATCAGTTAACCTATTTTGAGATCAAGAAACATCCAGCCTTTTGATTGTTCTAGATATCCTATTAATTTACATTTCTTTCCTCCACAGGGTAACATATAAGACAACTTGTAGGCAAGTTTTATTTGTGCCTCAGACTACCCAAAGAGTAACCTTAGTAGTAACTCCATTGGCCCTATTTTTTAGAAGAATGGTTGCCTCATGAATCAAGGATAAAAATTTTATCATATACGCATCAATTTTCCTTGAAAAAAAAAGCAGGAGTTGGTATGAGTCAAGAATTCACCAGTAAAAAAATATATGAATACCAAATCTCTTTAGAAAAAGAATTATTTATCTTATTTTCTATTTTATATATTTTTGGAAAAATTACCTGAATTTTTTCACTTGTATCAAAATTTTTATTCAATTTTTAAAATTTATTAAGATTTTTTTTAATTTATTCTGATCATTAAAATTATTTCTTAATTTTCTATTGTTATTCAGAATTTTTTGAATTTTTAGCATTGTTAGTTTTTTTTTAGATTTATTTTGGCCTTTAAGTAATATTTATGAATTTTTTGGAATTTAATAAAACTTGATTTAAGTTTTTTAAATTTTTTTAAATTTTTTTGAATTTTAGGAATTTTTTTTGAGTTTTTTTGAAGTTTTTTGAAGTTTTCTGAAGTTTTTAGACTTTTTTAGATTTTTTTTTGAATTTTTTGAATTTTTTTTGAATTAATTAATATTTTTTGTATTTTTTGTATTTTTTTGAATTTTTCTGAATTTTTTTTTAAATTTTTTTGAATTTTTTTCACATTTTTTCTTAGTATCTTTTGATGTTTTTAATTTTTTGCATTTTTTTGATATTTTTCAAACTGTTTTAATGCTTGAATTGAACTTGAAGTCATGTGCCAAAAAGACGCAGTGTCTTTTCAAGCAGTTGAGTTGAATTGTGATTGAAGTCACATGCCAAAAAGATGCTGCATCTTTTTGAGCACAAGGATGGAATCCAATTGCTCAGTGCAAGTTGTTAGATGGACCAAAAGAAATATAATTCTGTGAAAATTTGTGGTCCATCTGGCAACTTGCACCAGAGAAATTGGAATCAAGTCATGTGCTTGAAAAGATGCTGCATCTTTTTGGAATGTGACTTGACTCCTATGCAAGCATTAAAACAATCAAAAAAATCAAAAAAATGCCAAAAAAAGATTAGGTCCTAAAATTCCCCCAAAAATTATAAATATTCACAAAAAATTCAAAAAAAACACAAGATCACAATCATTCAACAGACATCAAAAATCTTATTTTTTTAGAAAAAAATTCCAAAAAATTAAACTAAATTATTAAAATTATAAAAAGTGTCTAAACATTAATAATAATTTTTTTAAAAAAAAGTTACATCAAAAGAAGGCACACAGCATCTATTTTTTTAAGACATGAAATTTTGAAGAATGATAAAAAATTTATGAAAACTATAGGTTATAGACACTTTTGCTCCAAAATAACTTCTTTATATAATTCTTATTGAATAACAAGCAAGTATGTGCTTCATAAATTAAAAATTAAAAAATTATATGATTATGGGGTATCATGGGAAGGAAGAAATCAACAATGAGTGCTAAGTATGACAAAAATTATTATTTCATGAACACATCAAGATAGTCAAAACATTAGGAAGGATTTAAGTTTATTTTGATAAAATGTAGACACTTTAAATAAGACAAAGTTGGCACATTGTCAGCCCTTTCTTAGCCCCCAGTTGGGCCTAGTGGGGGCCCCAGGGGGTGAAAAAAGGGCTAATAAAAATTTGCACAGGATATAGAAAGGGTCAAAATGTAAGTATTTATGGAGCTAAAAAAATCATCCTTTTTTTTCTGTTTTTATTTTTATTTTATTTTATTTTTATTCAAAAGAAATGCTTTTGTATAATTTCAATCTACATTATTTAAAATCACACTTTCATAAACTAAACATATGTTTGATTACTCATGGTGACTTTGTAATAGGGTAAAATGATATATTTCATAAAAAAATATTTCTGGGATGTCAAAAGAATGGAAAGGTTGATTTGAGAATTTAAGAAAATTGATAATTTCATGTAAATCTATTAGTATTTAAATTATTTCATTCAATCATATTAAGTTTATGTCTTCAACTTCTGGTACATCATGGATAAAAATCTTTCCAATTTACATGGGATATGTCAGCCTGAATATACCCAGGACTGAGTAAAAAGTACTTATAAGTTATGTTAAACACATGGACTATACATGAGAGCAATTAATTGGAGTACACAAATAGTATACATAAGTAAATTTATGATAAAATACAAAATATGCCATTATAACACCTTATATACATGAATATATCCACCTTTTATAAGTCTTATGTATTTAATATTAAGCTGAAATATGTTAGGGTAATCCTAAGAACTATAAATATAAGGCTACATAATTTTTAAGTAGACTTAAAGCTGTTTTTTTCATTATTTTATGTGAAAAACAAGAAATGCACTTTGAATCACTTAAAGTTGGCTATATGCGCTGTAAATTTCATAATATTAAAAATGTGCTTTGGCAGATCGATTTGACTTAATTAGGGCTATTGATTTGGATACTCAAATGAATAAAAATAACACTTTTCAAATTTGGTGTTTTTTATGCCAGAAATGGCTTCTGTGTACTGGCCACATACTGCCTGAATTTTTCATGTGTGAAGAGCTTCATTTTTGGCAAAGTTATCTTTTTCACACTCTAGTTACCCCACATTCTATGCCCACTGTGGGGAAACACGCTAAAATAGGTGACAGGAACTTATTTAGTGTCCTAGTTTGATTATGAATGTATTAACCCTTATTATATGAACTAATTTCATTAATAACCTCAAGCTTGGCTCTTTAATTCACTACCATGCTTAAATTCACCTAAATTAGTCAAGGATTTACCCGTGCAAGCGCCTGCCAAGGACTGCATGTAGCTACCCCACATCTCATGCCCATTTTTTTGGTTTTTTAAGTGGTTTCTCAGTTAATTTTGGTTATTTTTGAATGTGGATTTCACGTAGTATAAGTTCATGATTAGCCCCATCATTTCTACTGTTAATACCCTTTAATATGGAGTAATAATTAGCCTTAATTTTCCCTTTTGGTCTTATATTTAAATGTATTACACGCATATTGTTGGCCAAGTTATTTTGAAGGTAAGGAAAAGAAGGAGGAAAAATAAGAAGAAGAGGAAGAAGAGGAAGAAAAATAGGGAAAGAAAAATGATGAAAACAATGATTTGATAAACTTGAACTTAGGAATTACAATATTTAGAATGAGAAATTTCAGGGGGATCATATATGGTAAGTATTTTATTTTTTCTGCTTAAATAATAATTAATAATATTGAAAATACTCTTAAAGAGACCTTTTTTATGTATATTTTATCATAGATTTTAAAGCAATAAAGCACCATAATAAAACTATTGTAAATATAACATTTGTAAATAAATAATAATATTAATGGTAAAAATGAAGTGAGTAATAAGTGGTAAGGCTACAGGGGGTAACCCAAAGCCTTTATATAGGCAAGGTGCCCTCTGAAGGCCCCACAATAATGTATGCACAAAGTGAAATTAAATAAATAACAAATAACTAGTTTTGAGTGAATGAAAGGGGGACTCATGACACAATTATCTAAGAAACATGAGTAAGAGCCCATAAATCCACCAATTTAACCCCAAACAGTTAAAATAAAGTTATTGATTAATTAAATAAGCTTAAGACACAATGATAACAACTATTTTAATTTAAAACATGTCTTATAACATTTTAATTAAAGACCAATTTAAGTGAAACATAAAAATAAACTATTTTAACACATAAAAATAGTGTAATTACTTAATTTAGTATAAAACACGATCAATTAATTAATTTAAACTATTTTTATTAGTGTAAGAAATTTTTTAAGTCAAGAAAAGTATTTATTTAAATAAAATTACTAATTTTTAGTATAAAACATTGATAATTTATTTAATAAAACGATTTAACTTATTTAATACTTTGATGACACAATTAAGAGTCAAAGAAGCGCCCAATATTTATTTTTAATAATATATTAAAGGTTATATTTAATATATAAATTTAATTAATTAATTTAATTACATTATAAGTCAATTTTAAACTTATAATTATAGTATATTTTTACAATTAATTAATTATTAATTTATATTTATTAAATACATAAAGATGCGCCATAAATTATAAAATATAAGATATATTATTCTTAAGTTAAATGTATATATAATTTATATAATAATAAAATTAATACAACACTTATATTACTTATGTTTAATAAGATACTTAGATAATTTTATTATGAAATATAATATTATTTTATATACATAATATGCATAATTTTATGCCCAATCCTGGTTCCAGAAAATCAACATAACATTTTTTGGGCTCCTGGTACAGCTTGGCTGACACATATACTCTCTTTTATGCTTATTCTTTGTTTTTGATGGATTATCCTTATTACTGCAGGATTTTGGTGGGTGATATCATTCTAATTATGTTCTTGGTCACTCTTTATGTTGTTGAAAATGTCTATTACTTGGACTGAGGCATCATTAATCATGTATAGAGCTGGTAAATCTAGGGGTTTATTGGGGAAGTTATTGTGTATAAAAGGAGGGGGTTTTTGGTCTTGTTTTCTACATTCCTTATCATTACGATTCAAATATATAACCTATACAATAACAATAAATATCAATAGAACTTATAAAGTCTTTGAATAGTATCTGAATTATTAAGTCAATTTTTCTACCAACTATAAGATTTTAAGCTAGATATATAATTAGTGAGGTTTAAATTACTGAGACCCTTATATTGGGTTACATTTTAATACATATTGGATTTGTACTACAGTATTCATATATGACCATTATAATCTTCTAGACAACTTACCATTCAAGCTAGTTCACGTCTCTGTAATTGATCACAGCCTGAAAGGATAATTGGATTTCATTAGATAATAGGGGCTATCAAAGTTAGAAATTCCTAATTAATTAAAAGGTATTTCACAACAAAAAAGGAAAACTACAAACAAGACATTGATTCTCATCAAAAAGCTAGTTTGAATGCACAATTTAGCATTTTTTAAAATATAATCATGGTTGAATTGGTGGAAAACAGAGGTATTTTGAATTGAAAAATCTCTAGCTTTGATACCCCCTAATGTAAAATCTTAATACTATGGTGCTGAAAGGAAAACAAAATTTTTTTGAAAATATTTTATGAATAAGGGTTTGTAATTATTCAGGCTGAATGAAGTAGTACCTTCAATTTCACCTCTGGAAGAACATTTTTTCATGTTAATTGTGGATGAATTTTTTTTTTCATCCTGAAAAAAAAACATTGACATATAAATTTCAGATATGAAAATGTATTCAAATTTTTAAATATTATTTACTTTTGATATATTATTTAAACTTAGTTTTTATTATGAGAGAAAAATTGGCACCTTCTAGAAGGTCTATGTTATTTCCTGAAGTATAGAAGTTCAGTTGGTGGGAGACACCTTCTAGCATGTGAGATAACCTATTTTAGATGAATATTGGTATATATACAGAAAATTTTATCCCAATTATGTTATTCATTAAATAAAAATTCATGTATGTGAAAAATACTTCCAAAACATTTACCTGACTTTGTTCTTCAGTAATGTAAATTTGATTGGTGTTATAAATGAGGGAGGATTTATTTCCTTTGAAATTTAAAATTTCCAGAAATTTTTTTAATTTCAATGGATGCACAACTTATAAGCATATTTTTTATGGAATATCAAATCAATTAGTCCCAAATATTAAAGCTTTTCATGGATTAGTGAAACAAATTTCTCTATGCACATTTCCACTAGCTTCAATAACATAAAAATTATAGAACCTAGACCAAATTTTGATTTTGTAAGAGTTTATTAAAACTATAAAATATATTACTATAATTATTTGGTAAATTCCATATTCCTCACAAATTTCTGCAGTGGCTTCATAGAGTTTCAAAAATCAAGCATATTTTTAATTGAATCTGTTCTTCTTCTTTAAGAATATTAAGAACATTTCTACTGATAAAACTATAGGCATAAATTATGCATTACTATTTTACTATGTTTATTCAAATTTATTCTTCCAATAAGTATCTATCAATATTAAAAGATTAAAAGCAGAGTAGCTTATGATGGAAAATGATATGAGTGAGAATAATTATTAAATGTGAATTTGCCTTCCAAATCAGATTAGCCATTCAAACAAGTAATTAGTTACACCTGTGGAAATATGAAAAAACACTATTTAAAATTTTAAAAGGTTTATTGTTAAAATGAGGTATTTGTGTATTACAAAGTGCTTACCATTTGAAATATCTGCTGAATGAGTTACTGGTTAATCAGATTTCCAAATTATTCAAAATCACTTTTGGAACTTTTACCTATAAAAAGCTCAAATACTAAAAATATGGCTCCTTGCAGGTTACTTTATGGATTACTCTATGATTTCTCAAAAAAAAAAATGCCTACCAGTCCTCTTTTCTCTCACCCTGTGCTCTTTCATCTAGTTTTTTTATTTTTCTTTTGGTACATGCACATAGGCTTTACTTCCAAATATTCTTAAGTGATCTAGTTTTGGTTTTGATTGCAATAATTTTTAATATGGGGTCATGTCTGAGCTTCAGGTGTTAGGAAGTTGGTTATGTGTATATACTTCCCATTTGAAAGAAGGCCCCCATAGACTTTTATGAAGACCACTATCAAAAAAAATAGTTTGACCCATATCAAAAAGTGTTTGATTTAAATTCTTGATATCCCTGTTTTGTCCATGATAATATGGTAGTGAGAATTCATGTTCTATTCCCTGTAAATAAAGCCATTATCTTAATTGTTTTTTAACAAATTCACCATCATTATCACTTTTTAGTGTTTTAACTTAAAGGTTATTACAACTTTCAATCCAAGAAATGTAATTCATTATTATCTTACCAACTTCATCTTTTGATTTCAGTGTTTCCAAATTTACATTACTAGAACCAACATCTAATATAGATAATAAATACATAAATTGGTTAGTTGTTCTTACCTCAAAAGGACCCATGAGATCTACTGCCAATAGTTCACCAGGAGCATATATTCTTCCTGATTTGTTTGTGTTATCTACTTATTTTGATTTTGATATTTTTCAATCTTTGCAATCAATTGCTTCAATAGGGATTCTCTCAGGTAAATTATCACCAAATTTCAATTGATGAGATTTCTGATATTTCTAAAACTTTGATGTCCAAAAAATATATTCCAGAATCTCAAAGCTTCATCCTTCCCAATATCTAAGTTCACTGTCTTTCCAGCTAATATTTTGAGGTGTTGTTTATCTTGTAAGATGGAATGATAGTATCACATTTCTCAGTTTGTTATAGCCTAGATACAATAATATTTCAATTTAATACCACACTTAATAGATGTGTTGAAATGGTTGTGGTAATGTCCAACTTATATTCTTAAAGCTTGATGTGAAAATTTGAGTTCCATAATAAAAAAATATTCTCATGTTTTTTGATTAAAAATCAAGCTTAAATCCTCCTATAATCAGTGAAGCTTGTGATATTAAAGTACCAGCTGCATTTTCATAATAGTATAAATTTTTCAATTCAAAATTATTCCCACTCAGCCCTGGGAAAATTAAAGAGCCTTTCCCTGTAATAAAATTTGGTTTTCCATTAGTCACTACCTTAAGTGGAATTGGGGGATTTAAAATGACAAATTCTGAAAAAGTATCTCAGTCACCAGTTACATGCTACATAGCCCCACTATCAAGAATAGGAAGTGGTCCATTTTCTGTGATAGTCAGGTAATCTATTTGTATCTCAAAAGGTTCTCTGGAGTTATCAATTTCAAGTAATTGTGATTTAATTGGTTGTTTAGATTTATCTTTTTCAAAGTTTAATCTGTAATAGTCCACCTTGTAATCATCTTAGATTTGTGGTTTTGATGGTATTTGTTTAGTTTATCTATTTTTTAGTTGTTGGTTAGGAAAAGGGGGATATGGGTAAGAAAAGTTTGGGCTAAGGGACAGATAAAAAGGCATAGGATAGTGTTCTGAGTAGTAAGGGAACACTGTATATTGTTGTTATGAAGAAGTCTGTCTGGTGGTGGCTCAAAAGTCAGCTGAAAAATAGCCAGGTCAATTACATTGAAAGAATACTGTTGGGTTTCCTCTTCTAGAAAAATATACTTTTAATTTGTCAGGTAAATTATTGTGAGTCAATGACTGATTTAAAACAATTGCCTTTTCACCAGTAAATTTTGACTTTATAGATTATTTTCTGTGCAAGTCAATTATGATTTGACTAATATTTTTATATTGAGGTATATCTTGAACATGATATAAGGTACTAATTTGATTCATGATATCTTACTCTATTTTTGAAGCTCCTCTAGCTCTATTTTGTAAGATTAATCTTAAGAAACTATTGATGGTTATCTCAAATCCTGAGGCATGTAGTGATTTTATTTTTTCAAATACAGAATGGGTGTATTCACCACCAGTCGGGAAGTCAGATAATTGCAATGAGATTAGTTCATGCCATATATTCAGGTGGTGAACATGTGTGATTTAGTTAAAATGAGTGACCAGAAAAGCTAGCACTTCAGAGTGGTCAGGTAAGCTCCATTAGCTATAATTTCTTGTACACAATCATTACAGCACTCAATAATCAATTCCTGTACAAGATAGTTTTTGTGGATGTTAAATTGACTTTGTTGTTCATTTGCATATGTTTCATCAGGGATCACCTTACCAAAGAGTTTTCTTGTTTTTCTGATCCATGTTTGTAAGTTTTCACCAGATGTAGTCAGCTTTGGGATACAGTCAATCCACAGTTTTCCTTTGGTGAGTTTGGAAAATGTGAAATCTTCATCCCAGCCATTTTCTGTTATGTAACAACATGCAATATGGGGAGCAGACTTACTAGAAAGTCCACAACCTTGAGTAATAATTCATATATTTTTGAGCTCACCTTGAGGAAGTGATGAAACCATCATGAAGAAGTTTTGAATTTACTTTGAACACATCTTGAAGCTCATGTGAACACTCACTGATGAGTAAATGATTATCTGTTGAGAACATGTTGAAATCACATTCTCAGTGATTGAAACAAAGTTTCATTTTAGACAGTCCAATGAAATTTTCAAGTTTTCAAGTTGGGGGCTTCAACTTTTCAGATTATTGTTATACAAATGTTTTTTACCAAAAAAAAAAAAAGAAAATAAGCCAATGATGCTCAAAAAAATAAAATAAAATAAAATTGTTAAAAAGGTACAAAAAAAGTTTCTAACTAATAATATCTTCCCATTCAGAATATCCTTGTAATATATCATTTTTCTCAATATTAAATACAAAAGGAGATGTTTACAATAGCTAATATACAAAAATGATCAGTGATAGACAGGAACAATTCTAAATAATATGAATAAATTTTGATGAATGAATAATAGTTAAGAGTAGACATAATCTGTAAAAACATTTGAAAAACCAGGAAAAAAGTGAAAATATGTTTATAATACTTATAAATGTTTTTCTCTCCTCACATCTAACCCCCTTATTCTAATCAACTCAGGAAATTAAGGGGAAATTTTGACTCACCCAGAATGTATAAATTTTTGACAAGGTAATCCTATTCTCATGCTATGAAATTTACTCAATTTTTTTCAGGCCGTTCTCCTTTAAAAGTACATTAACCAATTCATTGCTTTACCGTATCCAAAATGCCTCAAAAGCCCCTTATGAACCAAAAATACTTGAGAATGTGTCATCTTCTCCTTTCCTGCTCACCAAAAACAATTCTATTCCCTTCTGAAAGTAGGAAAACAGCTTAAGGATCCCTTTAACACTATAAGTCTTATCTGTCACTCTCCCACTAGCCCATTAGTTGGGGTATTTGTTTTTTCAATCTGGTAGATTTTCAAATATTGTTCCTCTCAAGCAATAATCCTTGATGCTGTGTTTTGCCATCTTTTTTTCTTTCTTTTTATGTTACAATTCCACTTTCATCATGTATTTACAATTAGCTTCTCCATATAATTCACACCCAATTCTGGTTGAGATTGTATAAATTTAAAAGAAAATATGTGTGCTATAGGAAAAATTTAAATAAATAATTGAAGTTAATAATTTACTTACCAATGGTTATCATAAATTATAAACTAAATCATTTTTTTCAATTTTTTTTTCATTTTTCAACCATTTTTCAGTTGGTAGTGTACATTCTATTCTACAAAATCAGAAAAATTCAACTAATTATAGTTAGAAATTGAAATGTAGGTGATTAAAATTGAATTAAGAAATATTGAATATTTTATTTGAAATTAAAGATTTAAGTATTGTGCATGGATTTTTTTTTGACAGAAAATCATGCTTATTTACATTCCAAATGTTTTTGAAATTAAAAGTTGCATATTATCCATCTCTGAAGTTTGCTCATTTTATTTTCTTTCCCTCACTTATTTCTATGACTGAATCTTAAGTTGATATTTCCAAATTGTCATTATTCATCAAAAACGCACTACCTACACTTCCTCAAATAAACTCTTCAACCCCTTGCCTTGCTTCTGATCACTTGCAACAGAGCCTGTAAATAATTAATTAGTAGGTTTTTTTGAGTGGCTCATCAATGACTGTTTATCTCTTACTTTTCTCATTTTAATTCTTTTTATATTGTTTCACTTTCTCGTTTTTAAGTTTTTGGCATGTATTTCTCTTTCAATTTTATTTCATACCTCTTTTTTTTTTTATTTTGTTTCTTTTCTTATATCTAGTTTTTTTAAATGATATCAGAATTTTTGCCTTCCAGAAAGCTAGCATTTTAATCACTGTCTGTCTGGAATCTTAAAACAATATCTTATCCTGACCCTTCCAGCCAGCATACCAATTACTTTTAATCTGGCTGGAAGGCATGTGCAAGATTACAAGGCACTTTCAGGCCTTTTTTGGCAAGTATCATCCCCAAAAATAATGCTTAATGTATGCCAGACAGAAAGTTGCTGCCTAGCTGTCTGGCATGCAGCTAGTAAATCAATTGTGAAAACCTGCCAGCCAGCAACAAAATTACTTTTCATTTGTCTGGAAAGTTGATGTAGAAATTCAAGTCAATCAATTGATCAACTTGACAGCTTCCTGACAGCCAGAAAATTTATGTATGGATGGCTGACAGGCAGAAGGAAAGTTGATTGATTGAACAATTTCTTGCCACTTCTTGCTAAATCAACCTTCCATCCAGAAAATTATTCATTTTTTGCTGTCTGGAAGGCATATTGTGTTCTCAAATATGCATTTTTATCTCCTTCTTCCCCTCAATACTTCTTTAAAATTTCTGGCATGGAGCAAGCAAGTTGCTCAAGTTAATTGATCAAATATGATCAATTAAAATCACAACCAGTCAGCTAACAAGCAATATGCATTTCAGCTGGCTGGCAAGAATTTTCAGGTGTCCTCTTAATTATTCATCCTCTTACTACCTGCCAGAAAGCTAAAAATCATATTTCTTACTGACAGGAAGTAGCAAATGATGCATTTCCCCAACCACAAACCTGCTACCCTGCCAGCCAGAACCCAAATTGGTTTGTTTCTGGCTGGAAGGCAATCAGTAGCTAAACAAATTATTGATTCACCTAAAGTTCCAGTCATCTAACAAGAAAATTACTGAATTGAAGGTACTTGCACCTATATTTGGCTTTCAAGCCATCTAATTATTGAATTGATGGCTGAAAAGTGGTCAAGAAAATATATTAAGATTGTAACCTGCCAGCAAGATTATCCTTTAAGGTTTCTGGAAGGAGTTTGATATCAGGATGCATCCCCCTGCAAATAACAATTTTTTATTGGTTTTGATCTAACTGAGAGTGAGTTAATTGATGGGAGGCAAGTTATATATATCCATCACATTTTTTTCACATTAAATATAGTAAACATAAGACTAGATGTGTTACTGGATGGTATCCATTAGCAGAAAGTGGTCTACCAATAATTTGAATTTGACCTTACGCACAGCTTAACATTAAATTTGTACTTTGTGGTGTGATAAAGATGTCTATCCTGGTTCTTCCTGCAAAAAGTATGAGTTTTGGAGAAACTTGTGGGAAATTTTGCCTTTGAAACTTCATTTACAATTTTTTCTTGCAAAATTGCAAGCTGAGAGAAATTTTCTAGCACCCCATATTTCTTTTTCTGCCAGCCATCCAGAAAATATCTACCTGAATTGCTTGAAGATATTTGGTGAATAAAAACAAACTACTATTAAAAAGGTTTGAGCATGCTATTCAGGAATATATATTTTTTGATATATGGCATAATTAAGTATGTAAATATTACAAATAATTTTAGCAAATGAATGAATTGATGTTTCATTAAAAAACTATTAAACTTAGTATGAGTGGCTCTGATATTGACTTGGATTTTTTTCTTCAAGTTCTGCTGCACTCATATCTATTGGAAAATATTTATTGATTCAAAAATATATAATTGGGTAAATAAAGGTCTGTAAAATAATTGTTTTTCCATAAAAGGAAATTCTTTAAAAATATTTTTATTATTACATGATTGAGTTCTAATGCAGCAAGCATGTTGTTAGAGCATTATTTCCCCTCTTAGTAACTCAAGCAAGTAATACACACCAACAAATGTTTTAAATAAATAAAAGATGTTGCAAATTTTTTTTGATTCCCTTTTACATTGTCTTATTACGGAACAGAAGCTGAAGGGTATAAAAGGTATGTAAATGTTTATGATTTTTAAAAATATTACATGATTGAGGGCTAATGCAGAGAGCATGTTTTCAGAGCATTATTTCCCCTCTTAGTACCCTCAATCATGAAATTTTTACCAGACAGATTTTCATAAAATAATGGATATCTTTACTAACATTATTGATTTCAGATGACATTTTTTTAATGTAGGTTCAGTTCTAGTAAGGGAAAATAGACATTTTATAAAAAGTAGCTAAGTAATCTTAGGTTTCCTTCACATTTAATTTTGTAATTTGGTGTAACATAATACATAATTGATGACTTATGCAGCAATAGTGTTGTGAATTTAGTATTTTTGCTCTTAGACATTTGATCACAAGAAATTTAGAAAAGAGATCTATTAGGTGTAGTAATTGTTTGTACTAATACCTTTTAATTTTAATTTTATTTTTGCTTTACAGATTATCTTCTGTACACAACCACTGGGCAATTAAAGAAAGTATGTGGATTTTTTTTTGTAATTGTTCTCTTCAAGTTGTGGAAATAGTAAATATTATGTGATTGATGACTAATTCAGTAAGAATGTTGTTAGAGCATTATTTCTCCTGTGTGTCACTCATTCATGTAATGTTGATCAAAAGTATTAAATGTCATTTGAGTTTTAATTATTGTTTGGTTCTTGTTTTTTTGGTTTCAAAATATGAGGTTGAAACTTTTTGGATTACAATAAATTAAGGTATGTCAAAGTATCTTCATTTTATAACAAAAAATTGTCTAGTATTTGATTAGTATAAAATAACATGATTGAAGTTTAATGCAGCAAGCATGTTGTTAGAGCATTATGTCCCCACTAAGACTCTGAATCATGTTATTTCAACTCAAAAATTTAATTAATGTGATTTAAATTATTGAGAATTTTCATATACTGACCATGAATTTATATCTGAATCAAAGTTTTAGTAGAGTAATCGATTTGTGATTCAGAAGATGACTTGTTGAGAAAGGATGGTAAAGGAAAACATTGAGGGAGAAGGGAAGGGAAGAAAAAACATCAAAAAATGGAAAAAGAAATAATATGGAAAGTAAAGAAGCAGAAGAGCAGGGAATTAGCATAATAGACAGAAATCTGATGTATGGTAGACAATTGAAAGTAAAATAAATACACAACACAATATGGAGCATTAAACCTGAAAGATTTCAAGCAGCTGAATGAGGGAACATACTTCATCCAGCCAAAAATAAGGTTCAGGAACAATCATTATATCATTGATTTCATTGGAACAATTATAAAAGCTCAATAAACTTGACAATAAGAGACAGAACGTGAGAGATCTTCATATTTTGGAGCATGTGGTCTCATGAAACGGACCACAAGAAAGTGGAGTAATGTTTGTTGATGGAATGCTTAATTCCTCTTGATATAAATAAGTATTTTTTTCATGTTTTCCAATGAGTAAAACATTAATAGACTGTATTACGGCAATATTTTAATGAAAAAATTACAAAAGCTGAAAGAGATCAAGCAAGAAAATGATTTTTGATTTTTAATAGATTTCTCTTCCAGTTGTTGTCCAAGAAGTTATATGATGAAGCACAGGTATTGGAAAAAGAGTTAAATATACCGAGTTGGGAAGAGGAATCTTTATTTGGAAATTTGACATTGAACACGGGGATTACTGGTAACAGATACAGTAACACTCCCCACTGGGATAGGGATGGGAGTCAATATGCATTTGGGATTTGGTACCCCAAAAATACATATAAAAATGAACTCAATGAGCACCCATACAAAATGAATAACCCATAGAAAGAAGGAGGAGAGTTTATTTTCCTAGAGTTACAGACAGAATAAAAATTCAACAAAGGTGATGGACTATGGTTGATAATTTGGCTAGCAAATGAAGTACTGTATGACACATCAAAATGTAAGGAGAAAGAAGGGTTCACACATCTAGTATCATCAATTCAAGTTTCCAAGAAGCTATTCAAAGGACTTGTAATTTTTCTCTTCTAGAAATAGATTTTCCACAGTAAATTGCAATAAAAGAAAAAAAAATTATTAAAATAAAAAGTTGAAATGACACTAAAAAAGAATTTCTGGTGGATAAAGACCATGAAAAACTCATACCTTATCAGAAATGTGTTGATGAATTTCTTAAGAAGAATAGAGATGAAAAAGAGGGTAAGAAAAATATTTATTAAAATTAATATTAAGAAATCTTTTAAAAGATAAAAATAATGATTATATAAAATGTAGGTTCTGAAACTTTGGAAAAGTAGTGTGAATTGGTGGAGTAAAATGATGGCTGTGAGTTGAAGAAACAAATTGAGGGTAAAGAATGTTATAAAAAAGGTTATGGAGGTATGTATAGATAAGGATATATGTGAAAGCACAATAAAAATTGAATAAGGAGGTTCCAATAAATAAAGAAAAGCAGTATAGAGATAGATAGTGAAGTTTAAAAAAAGGGACTTATTTTGTGTAAAAGGTTTTTTAACAATGTATCTTGATGTATTGAGACTGAAGGAAAGATATATAGTTGAAAGTGAATCCAATTAGAATGACATAGATAGCACAAGAACAGTAACATAAAACTTGAAAATATAAAAAAATATTATGTAGATGTTGAAGTATATAGTAAAAGAAATTTAAAGATGATCAAATAAGTAGATATGAAGAAAAGATTATCAAAGAATTATAAATATTGAATAGATTTTTAAGGAGGTTAAAATAAGGTCAATATTAATTTAGATGTGATTATTAAGAAAATATTAAAATTGATGTGATTAAAGGATAGGAGCATTTCAGTGGGAAAAAATGCCAGGACAGACTGTCAGGCTAGGGTCAAGTACAAGGACGTGAACTAGCTTGAATAGTCAGTTGTCTAGAAGATTTTAATGGTCCTATATGAATACTGTAGTTTTAATCCACTAAGTTGTAAAATATAATCAAATATAGAGGTCTCAGTAATATAATTCTCACTATTCTTATATATGGCTTACAATCTTTATAGTTGGTAGAAAAATAGATTATATAAATTCAGATACTATTCAAAAAGTCTTATAAAAGTACTAATTGATATGTATTGTAATTGGTTTGGTTATATTGGATAAATTGTAATGATAAAGAATGAAGAAATACAACCCAAAAACCTCCTTCTTTTATACACATTGAGTTCCCCAATGATTCCCTTGATGTACCACCCAATACACAGTTAATCACGCCTCTAAACAACTAATAGACATTCCCATCAACATTCCCAGTGACCCATAACATAATTAGAAGAGTAATAACCGCCAAAATCCTGAAATAACAAGGGAAATCCATCAAAATTAAAGAAAAAGACAAAAAGAGAGTATATGCGTATAAAACAATAATATTAAGGACTAAAGGAGACTTTTTAAGGTTAATAATAGCTTAATAATAAGGGGGATTGACTGTAGAAATAATGGGGCTAATCCTGACATTATACTACGTGAAATTCCCATTCAAAAATAACCAAAATTGACTGAGAAACCACCCAAAAACTTAAAAAAGAGCGTGAGATGTGGGGTAACTACATGCAGTTCTTGGCAGGCTCTTGCACGGGTAAATCCTTGACTAAAATTAGGCGAATTTAAGCGTGGTGATGAAATAAAGTGCCAAGAGTGAGGTTATTAATGAAATTAGTGCATATAAACAGGGTCAATGCATTATTAATTAAGCTAGGACACTAAATAAGCGCCTGTCGCCTATTTTAGTGTGTTTCCCCACAGTGGGCGTAGAATGTGGGGTAATTATAGTGTGAAAAAGCTAACTTTGCTAAAAATGAAGCTATTCACACGGGAAAAAAGCAGGCAGTATGTGGCCAGTACACAGAAGCCATTTCTGGCATAAAAAACACCAAATTTGAAAAGTGTTATTTTTATGCATTTAAATAGCCAAATCAATAGTTCTAAATGAGCCCAATTGATCTGTCAAAGCGCAATTTTGATATTCTCAATTTTATAGCGCATATAGTCAACTTTTAAGTGAAATAAAGCACATTTCTTGTTTTTTGCATAAAACAATGAATATAACAGCTTTAAGTGTACTTAAAAATTATGCAGCCTTATACTTAAGGTTCTTAAGATTACCCTAACATATTCCAACTTAATATTAAGTACATAAGACCTATAAAAGGTGGATATATGCGTGTATATAAGGTGTTATAATGGCATTTTTTGTGTATTATCATAATTTTACTTATGTATACTATTTGTGTACTCTTATTTATTATTCCCATGTATAGTTCATGTGTTTAACATAACTTATAATTAATTTTTACTCAGTCCTGGAGATATACAGGCTGACACTCGCCCACCCAAAAAAAACAATAAAAAAAATGATAAGTTATACATTTTATTTTATTTAATTTGTAATTTTCAGGTATTCAGAATAAATCTGTAGCATTAAAGATTCAACTTTAAAGAAATAAAACATAATAAAATATTATGAGTACTGGTTTTTTAACCCCTCAGCTGGTTGAACAGAAATTTATTTCTGTTTAAATTTTTTAAGAAGGGTGGATAAATTAGAAATTTCTTTTTCAGGTATCCATTTATCAAATTCATTTGATTTCCCTTTAAATCTTAGTAAATACTCAGTTCCTTTTTCTTTAGTAAGGATTCTTTTCTTGAGTATTTTTTCAATCTCTGCTTTTTCCACAATTTCTTCAGGTTTCTTTTTAGGCCTTCCCCTTCTTTTTGGAAATAAGTCAGGATCATTTGCATGGTAAGGTTTCAATAATGAGATAGGGAAAACTGGATGTTTCCTATCATATGGAGCATATAATATGACTTCCACTGCATTATTCCCAACCATTTTATTTACTACAAAAGGTCCTACAAAGGGATCCTTTAATTTAACATTACCTTGTAAGTTAAAATGTAGTGTTGATATGAGGACTTCATCTCCCTTTTTAAATTCAAATTCTTTATGAGATTTGTCCCACCTTTTCTTTTCATATTCAAATGCTTTTTGGATGCATTCTTCTGCATGCTTTCTACACATTTGTTGCATATGAATAAAGGATTTAGTGCCAGGGTGTATATCCAACCTTGGTAGTTTATTTAAAAGATTTACTGGGGTATTTGGTACATATCCCAGCCAGAGTTCAAATGGTTTCTTCTCTGTTACAGAATGAGTTGTGCTGTTATAAGCAAATTCAAGGCCAGGAATTAATGTTACCCAGTCATGTGTGAATTTCTCATTGTCTTTGTATTCTAATCCAAAGGCACAATATCTTCTGATCATGTCTTCTAGAGTTTGTATCATCCTCTCAGCCAGCCCATCAGTTTGTGGATGGTGTGCTGTAGACAATTTTAATTGACAACCTGATACTTCCATCAAAGATGTCCAGAACTCTGAAGTATATTTAGGATCTCTGTCAGAGATTATGGCTTTGGGGAACCCAGCAGTATTCATCATCTGAGTCCACCATAGTAACGCCAAGTCTTTAGCAGATACCTCTTTATGGGTAGGGATAAACTTACACATTTTTGTTAATCTATCCACTATTACCCAGCAAGAATTGAAACTTTCTTTTCCTGCTAATGGCAAGCCAGTTACAAAATCCATGTTTATAATTTCCCATGGAGCTTTTGGCTGCTCTATTTGTTGTAACAACCCAGCTCTCTTCCCAGTTAATCTTTTAGATTTCTGACAAGAGTCACATGTTTCAATAGGGGGTATCAATGTTCAGGGATCCGCAATTAGGGATCAGGAATTTTTTTTCCCGGGATCAGACATTATTAATTGCGGAAGATTCTTATCCACTAGCCCCAGGGCTAGTGGATAAGAATCTTATCACTCATTCTGGATTTCACAATAGGATTCATATCGATAGGAATGATGCCAATTTTCTTACTTTTGGAATATTCTCATATATCAATCCGATAACTGGCCAACCAATACCATCTCCAGCTAAAATCAAAGGACATGGTTTATATTTTCCAGACCACCGGTGCATCATTGATTTTGGTTTGGGAAATGGTATCATCGAAACTATTTGGAATTCTTCTAAGGATAATCATCAAACGACCAAAGCTCCTCCTGGTTTGAAATCCTGTCAAGATTTCACTCATTTCGGTTGCTCATTTCAAATCAGTAATAAGTTGATACAAAGAATCAATAAGGTAAAGAAAGAAGGTAAAGTTATTCGATTTAAAAAAACTTTATCTAGATCCAAAAAGTATGGGGATTAGAGTTGTCATCGAAAATTTTATATTTTTTCATAAATTTTTAATAAATATTTTTTATATATCAATTTTCTCAAATAATGTGATGAGCCATCGACCTTGTGTTGTATAACAGGTATTCATGATAACATTTATTTGTTTCATGGGGTTCCTCTTTCCTATACCTGTAGAAAGTCCCAAACTTATGTTTCTCGACTTGGTCTGCATTTTGGCTTGAGGGATTGTCATTACATTAAACTAGGGAAATTGATATATATTAGATATTTATTTAATAATTTATGTAATTATATTAAATTTAGATGACTTCCACCCCTTACTTCAATAAAATGCAGGGGGGGGTATTGCCAAATTTTCAAATCTGACATGTGAAATTGATGACTTAGAAAAATTTTGGTGATACCCACCCCTTGCTTCAATAAAATGCAGGGGAGAGTATTGCCAATTTTTTTAAACAGATATAGAATTTTTTTGACTTGTAAATATTTTGGTGAAATTTTTTTGGTGATACCCGTCCCTTAATTCAATAAAATCCATGGGGGGTTGTGCCAAAATTTTTTATAAGACTTGTGAAATTCTTGACATGTAAGAATTTTTAGGATACCGGGAAAATGCAGGGGGTAGTAAAGCCAAATTTTCATATAAAACTTTCAAGATTCATGACATGATAGAATTTTTGTGATACCCACCCCTTACTTCAAAAAAATCCAGGGGTGGGGGATTGTCAAATTTTCAAAGGAGACTTGAAAATTTTATTTAAAAAAAGAATATTTAACATTAAAATACGATATTTCAAGAAATACAGAAAATAATTGTAAAATTTATGTACAAATAAATATGAACACATGAAGTGTGAAAGAAATAAAAGAAACTAGTCAAGAAAAAATTTCATTAAACGTTCTATTTCTTCAACAGATTTGTTTGCTTTAATGCATTCGATCAAGAAATCTTTCTTTTTAGAACTTTCTTGGAGATCATGCTTATACTTCATCTGTTCCATTAAGTTTTGATGCTCGAGTGTTTTTTCCTTATTTTTGGATTTTTCAATACTAAGAGTTAACTCAAACTTCTTCTCCTCCAAATCTTGGGCCCTACGATCCTTCTGTAAAGAGAGCTCAAACTTCTTCTCCTCCAAATCTTGGATCCGATCATCCTTCCGTAAGGAGAGCTCATACTTCCTCTCTTCCAAATCTTGTACTCTGTCATCCCTCCTTAAAGAGAGCTCGTATTTCTTCTTTTCAAAGCTCAGTGTCTCTTTAGCAATTTCCACTTGTTCTAGAGTGAGAATAAAAATTAACATAAAGTAGAAGAAAAGCAGAGTAAAGTAATAAGAGGTATGATATCACTTACCAGCATCACGTTTCTCTAAAAACTGTTCCATCGAAGAAAAAGGTGTTTGTGATGAAGTATCACTTTTTCGTCTTCTTTGGGGGAGGAAATTTAGACTAGTTGAAGCCCTTCTCTTTTTGTTCAACGTAGCATTTTCCTCCTCATCATTGTCACTAGCTTCAGACTCAGTTGATTGAGGATCCTGGGTTTGTTCATCAGCCTTTTAAGAAATAAGAAAAAGATAAGTAAATAAAAAAATAGAATTGATAAGATAAAAGAAACAGACCTGAGTTAGATTGGGTTGGGTTAAATCGCCCATAGGATCAATAGCAAAGCTATCTAGATTCGTAGAATTTAGAAGAGGGGAGGCTTGAGTGGAGGAAGAGGATGGGAAAAGATTTGCTTCGACATCATGTTCGGAGATAGGATCTTCTCCATCCAACATGTTTAAAGGATTAACATCGGCTCGCTCTCCAAAAATTGCATCCATCTCTTTAAAGTAAGGACATAAAGAATCAAGTTTATTGTCTATGGATTTTATACCCTTAGTTATATCAATGTCAGTAACCCCAAAACCAGTGGAAGATGAAAGAGCCTTTGCCTTCTTGTATTTTGCTCGATAATGCTTGAAGCGTTCAGACATCTGTTTAGGCAAAAGATCAATCCTTCCCTTGGTCTTATTGCGTAATTCATTTGCCATTAGAAGATAGCCATTAACTTTTGATGTGGGGGGCCGTCCTACTTTAGTGGCATACTCAGTACCAAAACAAGAATCATAGTTAGATTTGGTTTTCAGCCAGTTGATAAGAATGAGTTGATCATCTTTTTTTAATTGAACAGTCTTTGATTTCTTGGCTGAGCGGGGAAAAGAGGAAGTAGTGGGAATTGAAGAACAACTGGGTGATAGCTGCCTTTGAGAAGATCTAGGATGACGAGGCATGTTATTATAAATGAAGATGAAAAGGAGCAGAAACAAGCAGATGAGATAGCGAGATGAAAAGGAGAAGAATCAAATAGATGAAATGGGGAGAAATTCTGAGCGGATAGAATGAACAGGATGGGATGAGAATGGAAGTGCGCAGCAAGGTAGAAGGCTGGGATATCCAGAAAGTTGTCCAAGATGTGGTTATGGAAAATTGAGTAAATAAATGTCGGATAAGAGGTGAACATTGACACGTAAAGTGTCTAATAACCCAATTATTAGCAAAAATAATTGCGGAAGATAATTGGGGTATAAGGATTTTTATCCGCAATTAATTTAATTGCGGATCGGTCAACATTGATACCCCCTAATGTATTTTTGTACATCCTCTTTCATGTTTATCCACCAGGCTGTATTTTTAACTCTGGTTAATGTTTTGTTAAAGTCAAAATGACCAGCTAAGATGTCATCATGACAAGTAATCAACATTAACTCTTTCATAGAAGGTGGTATTACTATTACATTGCTTAAATTTTTCCTGTAATATATATATCCATCTTCAATTGATAGTTTACCTTTTTCCAACGCATTTTTATACTTTGGAGGCAAGGTTTTAATTAATGCACTCATGGAGGCATTTGTTGGATCATTAAGAATGGTAGATAGTTTAGACAAATCTTTATCAGATGAATAATTTTCCAATATAGTTTGCATAAACTCTTCTTCTAAATCCACTATATAAATCCCAAATATATGTATAACCTCATTTTCAGGTACATAAGCTGGGTTGTCAGCATCATTTGGCAAAGGACTTCTGGATAATAAATCCACATTTGAATGCAATTTTCCTGCTCTGTGAGTGATTGTCATTCTTCCTCTGTACTCTTGTACAGCTAGTTGCCATCTAAACATGTGCCTATTAGGTGTTTTCATGTTTAGTAATGATTTTACTGCACTGCAATCTGTTATAAGTTCAAACTTCTGGTCTTCCAGATAGTAATGAAGTTTCTCCAAAGCCCACACCACGGCTAAACATTCTAGCTGTGTGGCACCATACCTTAATTCTGTTTTTCTTAAGGTTCTGGATATATAACAGATAACTACTTCAGATAATTTTCTATTTATTATCTGTTTTTGCTGTAAAGCAGCACCCAAACCTATGAAACTTGCATCAGTGTACAAGATAAAAGGTAGGGTGAAATCTGGCAGTCCCAATATTGGAGCTGACATTAAACATTCCTTTAATTTATTAAAGGCGTGTTGTCTTTCATTATTCCAAATGAAAGCTTCATTCTTCCTGATTAATGTTGTTAAAGGGGCTGCAATGGATTGGTAATTTTTAATATATTGTCTATAATATCCACACATACCCAAAAAACTTTGAACCTCTTTTACATTTTTAGGTATCCCAATGTTTTTAATTAGTGCCACTTTATTCTGGTCAACACAAATTTGTAATCCAGATACAACATGTCCAAGTACTTTCAAGGATTGAAATCCAAACTTACATTTCTTTAATGCAATAGTCATATTAATTTCATCCATTTTTTGAAAGACTCTTTTCAGGTGATTTAAATGTTCATCATATGTCTTTGAAAACACTATGATGTCATCAATATAGACCAATAACCATCCTTCAACCATTTCCTGATGAAAAACACTATCCATCAATTTTTGGAAGACTGAAGGGGCATTCTTTGGGCCAAATGGCATTCTCACATACTTATATATACCCATATGTGTGGTTATTAATAAGTAATTTTGAGAATTTCTTTCCACAGGAATCTGGTGGTAACCCTTGTTCCCATCCAGACAGGAAATATATTTTGCTCCTTGTAAGGTAGCATGGATAGAAGCTATCCTTGGTAGAGGGTAAATATCATCTACTGTATATGTATTCAGAGCTCTATAATCACCGCATAATCTTGCCTTATCTTTTTCATAAGAGATTAATACTGGTGAAATGACACAATACTTAGGTGTTGTGTCCACTTTTTCAACAATACCCATTTCCAACAACAATTTTATATTGTCTTCAATATCTTTCCTTTTTGCAGGAGATGCTGGGTAAGGTTTCTTTTTTAAACTGCCAGGAATATTATCCAGATCACAGCTTAAAGAGATTTTCATCTCATGGTCTTTGACCAATCCTAGTTCATTTGAGCCATGAGCAAATGCCATAGGATATGATTTAATCAATCTCAATATATCTTCTTGTTCAATATTTGAGAGTTGAGGACTGAAAGAGGCCTTTTGGATTTCATTTTCCAATTCACCCACTTCATTGGTGGTTCTTCCACCTTTCAGTTGTTCTTCTCTAGGAGAAATGGCATATACTGAATTTTCAGAACATATTTTGAATTTTCTCTTACCATTCACGCCTATGGTGAAAAAACTGTTTGCAGGATCTAGTTTAATGCCAAATTTTGTCAATAAATCATTGCCAATAATAAACCAATCACTACAATTATTATTATCCATTACTACAAATTCACAAACTGTTCTAACATAACCATTATTATATTTAAAGAATACAGCAGTTTGGTATTTGCCAATTGGATTTAATACTGAACCAAAACCCCTCCAGTTCTTTGTCTGAACAGGTTCTAGTTTTTCTTGGTACTTACTATCAAGTTTCATTAATGTATCAATTGAAACTACACTACCAGCAGCCCCAGTGTCAAGAATGGCATTCATTTCTTTTCCACATATGATAATAGGTGCTCTGATAGGTGTTATTTTGTAAGTATCATGAGATACATCTTTAATTATTTCAGCTTCCTCTATGGAATTTAAAGATGTGTCTGTATGAGGTATAGCATCATTCAGGAACATTATATCCTGTTCTAATACAAACATCTCATTTTCATCATCACTGTAAGATATGTTACTTTTGCAATCCTCACTAGATTCCACATTTTCATCTTCATGATTACTAGGTTCAGAATTCTGTGAGGTTTCAATAACATTTATTCTTTTCTTACATGTGTGACCCTTAACCCAAGGTTCATTACATTTGTAACAAGTGTTATTTTCTTGTCTCTTAGGGACAAGGGGAGCTGAAGGTTTTTTCTTTTCCACTGGTAACTTACTTGTAGTAGGTTTTACCACTTCAACACTTTGTCCGTAATTACTATACTTGGTTTCATACTTGTGGTTTAATAATATCTCATTGCATATATTAATGAATCCAGAGGTGTCTCTGACAGTTTCAGTTCTAGCTACAATTATGTCTCTAACTGATATAGGCAACTTGTATATTATTTTTTCTTTCCACTCTTCATAATCCATTTTTGGATCCATAGCTTTCATGATTTTTATTAAATTCATTAAGAAGACCATGGGTTTATCTCCAGCATTTGGATTATATCTGGCCCTTTCATACAGTCTTTGTTGAGTGATTCTAAATTTTGGGCCACCAAATTGCCTTTCAATTAGTGCCTTCCATTCATTCCAGGAGTAATTAATTCCCTCACTCAATACAGATTCAAACCATAATAAGGCCACATCTGTAAATAAAGATATTAACTTTGAAGTAATTTCTTCATCAGGTAATTTGTATGAAAATTTTAAGTTATCAATTCTTTATATGAATTGTTGCCAATCAGATTTTGAATCCCCGTCAAAAGAAGGGTACTGATCTAACTTAGGCCAGTTCTTTTGGCTAGTTTTTGCTTCCCTAACCTGAGGAATATTGAGTAATTCACTTACTTTAGAAAGATGATCATTTATTTCATCTTTTACTGATTTTATATTCTCAGAGCCCATAACACTATGTTCATGTTCAATCATTGGTTTATCATCAGAGTGTTTCATAAAAACTGGTACTCTTTCTACATAAGAGGTATTATCTTTTATTGTTTCAGTATTTTTCAAAATGTTAGCTACTTCAATTTCTACTCTTTGTAACCTATCTTTTATCACAGGTACATGATTTAAGGTATCATTTACATTTGAAAAAGACAATTTTACACGTCCCTCTATGGTAGCCATAATATTCTGAGAGTGTTCTAATTTACTTTCTAAATTTCTAATCTCAGATTTTAATCTTTTATTCTCATTGATTAATTCATTATTTGAATTTTCAATAATTTTTAATTTATTGGCTGTGGTACTCAATGATTGTGTTAGTTGTAATAATACATTTTCTGTATTAATGTTTGACTCTTTTGAGAACTCTTCCAATTTTTCAATTCTCAATAATAATTTACTTATTATTTTTGATTCCATTGGATTCTCTTTTAAAAAATATTCTATTTTTTCCGTGTCCAATTCAGAAGACTCATTATCAGGGTCAAGATTTAATTCATTTGATTCCATTTTTATATTAATAGTATTTTTCTGGTGATCAATAAAACTATTTACATTATCCTCATGTAAAGACAAGTTTAACATATTCTGTTCAAATGAATAATCCTTTAGATCCTTATCAATAATATCCAATATTTCCTTATCAACTCATTACCTATAAGTAATTTATTTTCAGGTTGATATAATTGATCATAAGAAGTTGGATGACTTACCAAGGTCTTATCCCACTTCCCCTGCCTCTCCTTGCCTTTCCCCTGTAAGGGTGACTGCTGGAGCCCTGCTGTTGAGGATTGTTGTAGTTTTGGGCGTACCAATCCCATTTCCATTTGCTTACAGTAATTTTTTGGTCCTCCTCTTGGGCTGGAGGTGTTGCTATGGAATTGTTGGGTGCCACTGTTGGTGGTTGAGTCTTTATGTCCACTAGAGCTTGGTTGACTTCTATGAAACCTTGAGCTGCTCTCTTTTCCAGATTGTTGATCTGGTCCACTATATTGTTGACTCTTATTGTCAAGGTGTTCAGTAGGGTGGATAGGGAGTGAACTTGTTCTTGTAAAGTATTTTTTGTTTTCTTTATTGAAACCTGCTTTAAAAGCTTTTCCCTTTCCTCCAGAGACATTGATGGAGTGTTGTTGATTATGGGAGAGTCCTGGCCCTCCATTTGAATGTCCTGTAACAGGTCTTTCAGCTCTAGGTCTTAAGTTATAAGGTTTTACCTTATTACTTACAATGTCATTGTTGTCATACATTTTTACATGGAATTTAAAGAATTGAAAGTTTAGATATGAAAACTTCAAAAAGGAGTTTTATCAGTATTTAACAATACCACTGAAGACAATTTTATTGCTTACTTATTGGTATGAAGTGAATATTTTAAGTGCCAAAAGTCAAATATGCTTTTATGTGGTCACTTGATTTAACTGGTCTACAATATGTAGCCGTGTTTTTATATTCAAAAGAAAACAACTGTCAGTATGATTCTTTCTCAATATTTAATGAATTTTACAAACCAATAAAAGAAAAGATTAAGAGTCCTGTTAAAAGAAAACAATTAATCAGTTTAATTGGTTTATTATCTGCAAAGATCACAAATTTAATTGGTCTATTGACAGACTCCCACTAAGAACAATTATATGTTAAATTAGTGGTAAAAATTTTATCTGCAAAGATCTCAAATTTAATTGGTCTATTGACAGACCCACTAATAACAATTATAAGTTAAATTAGTGGTAAAATTGTTGATTCAATATCACAATTTTATAATATAACAGGGCTTCTTTTTCTGAAATCACTATATAAGTGACCCCAACCTGTTGTAATTATCCAAATATTTCTATAGGGATATTATTTATGTGCACCTTCTTTTGAAAATTTCACTTACAGGATTATAACAGAATTCTTGAGGAAAGGTCCCCAATTGTCAGGCTAGGGTCAAGTACAAGGACGTGAACTAGCTTGAATAGTCAGTTGTCTAGAAGATTTTAATGGTCCTATATGAATACTGTAGTTTTAATCCACTAAGTTGTAAAATATAATCAAATATAGAGGTCTCAGTAATATAATTCTCACTATTCTTATATATGGCTTACAATCTTTATAGTTGGTAGAAAAATAGATTATATAAATTCAGATACTATTCAAAAAGTCTTATAAAAGTACTAATTGATATGTATTGTAATTGGTTTGGTTATATTGGATAAATTGTAATGATAAAGAATGAAGAAATACAACCCAAAAACCTCCTTCTTTTATACACATTGAGTTCCCCAATGATTCCCTTGATGTACCACCCAATACACAGTTAATCACGCCTCTAAACAACTAATAGACATTCCCATCAACATTCCCAGTGACCCATAACATAATTAGAAGAGTAATAACCGCCAAAATCCTGAAATAACAAGGGAAATCCATCAAAATTAAAGAAAAAGACAAAAAGAGAGTATATGCGTATAAAACAATAATATTAAGGACTAAAGGAGACTTTTTAAGGTTAATAATAGCTTAATAATAAGGGGGATTGACTGTAGAAATAATGGGGCTAATCCTGACATTATACTACGTGAAATTCCCATTCAAAAATAACCAAAATTGACTGAGAAACCACCCAAAAACTTAAAAAAGAGCGTGAGATGTGGGGTAACTACATGCAGTTCTTGGCAGGCTCTTGCACGGGTAAATCCTTGACTAAAATTAGGCGAATTTAAGCGTGGTGATGAAATAAAGTGCCAAGAGTGAGGTTATTAATGAAATTAGTGCATATAAACAGGGTCAATGCATTATTAATTAAGCTAGGACACTAAATAAGCGCCTGTCACCTATTTTAGTGTGTTTCCCCACAGTGGGCGTAGAATGTGGGGTAATTATAGTGTGAAAAAGCTAACTTTGCTAAAAATGAAGCTATTCACACGGGAAAAAAGCAGGCAGTATGTGGCCAGTACACAGAAGCCATTTCTGGCATAAAAAACACCAAATTTGAAAAGTGTTATTTTTATGCATTTAAATAGCCAAATCAATAGTTCTAAATGAGCCCAATTGATCTGTCAAAGCGCAATTTTGATATTCTCAATTTTATAGCGCATATAGTCAACTTTTAAGTGAAATAAAGCACATTTCTTGTTTTTTGCATAAAACAATGAATATAACAGCTTTAAGTGTACTTAAAAATTATGCAGCCTTATACTTAAGGTTCTTAAGATTACCCTAACATATTCCAACTTAATATTAAGTACATAAGACCTATAAAAGGTGGATATATGCGTGTATATAAGGTATTATAATGGCATTTTTTGTGTATTATCATAATTTTACTTATGTATACTATTTGTGCACTCTTATTTATTATTCCCATGTATAGTTCATGTGTTTAACATAACTTATAATTACTTTTTACTCAGTCCTGGAGATATACAGGCTGACACAGACACTGATTAACAGCTGTTCGCCAAGGTACACCTCTTCAAATTTCATAAAAATTTTGAGTTAAAGCAAAAATACACTTGTTTGCCCTGATCTTTGCTTGTAGAGCAAAGTGCACCTGCTCAATTTTCAGGTACAATGTAATGACAGGAAAAAATATAATGGTAAGCCCACTTATGTGTACCCTGATCTTTTCCTGAAGATGAGGGTACACTTCTCAAAATCTCTCATACAATCTTAATTGAGGCCAAAAAACAATGGTGGACTCTGATCTTTAGCCAAAGATAAAGGTCCAACTCTACAAATATCATTGAAAAAATAATTGCAGGCAAAAATACCATGGTGTACCCTGATCTTCGGCCAAAGATCAGGGTAGAGCTCTTCAAATATCAAGAAATATTTTAATAGGAGAAGAAACATATGTACCCTGATTTTTGTGTGCAAATCAGGGTACACATCTTCAATTTTCAAGCACAATGTGTAGAAAGGCAAAAATACAATGGATGACTCTGATGAAGAGTGTTAGAACAGGGGTCATTTATTCTCAAAGTAAAGCACAATTTGAATACAGGCAAAAATGAAAGGTGGGCCCTGATATTTCCCCAAAGATCAGGGTACACATCATTAATTTTCATGTAGTTTTTAAATAACAGTGAAAACACATTTGTGGACTGTGATCTTTACCAAAAGATCAGGGTGCACTTCTCAAATTATCTCATAAAAATTTAATCCAGGAAAAAATACAAAAGTGTACCCTGATAATCACCTGAAGATTAGGGTACACATCATCAATTTTCATGTAATTTTTGAATAAAAGCAAAAAAATATTTGTGTACTCTGATCTTGGCTCAAAGATCAGGGTACACTTCTAAAAATCTCTCATACAGTTTGAATCAAGGCCAAAATACAATGGTGGACTCTGATCTTTGGCCAAAGATGAAGGTCGACCTCTACAAATATCATTGAACACATTTTTTCAAGCAAAAATATCATGGTGGACCCTTATCTTATGGCAAATATCAAAGTACACCTCTAAATTTATTTTATCTTATTTCAATTCATGTGAATATACAATAAAGGACTCTGATCTTCCCCTGCATATAAGAATTTACCTAAAAAATTTTCAAGTAAAGCTTTAATATACTTTCTAAAACTACATGTAAATCTTGACCTACAGATATTTATCATGTTTAATTTGTTATAATCTATACATGGACAAAATAACTAAAAATTTTAACAATCAAAGATATATATAACTCTGTTTTGTATTTCTTAAAATAAGAGTGTTCATCTTTGAATTTGGAACACTTAACCTTTATTTTTTACTTTAGATGGATGCACACCTGTTGTTTTTTCTCCTATTCATTTTTTCTTGAAATTTGAAGAGGTGTACCCTGATCTTCATCCAAATATCAGGGCACACCATTGTATTTTTGCCTGAAACCATGTTTTCAATGATATTTGTAGAGGTAGAACTTCATCTTTGGACAAAGATAAGATTCCACTGTTGTATTTTTTCCTGGATTAAATTTTCATGAGATATTTTTAGAAGTGTACCCTGATCTTTGGGCCAAGATCAGAGTCTACAAACATGTTTTTTCTGTTATTCAAATACTACATGAAAATTAATGATGTGTACCCTGATCTTTAGGTGAAGATCAGTGTCCACCTTTCATTTTTGCCTGTATTCAAATTGTGCTTTACTTTGAAAAAAATGACCCCTGTTCTAACACCCTTCATCAGAGTCATCCATTGTATTTTTACTTTTCTACAAATTGTGCTTGAAAATTGAAGATGTGTACTTTGATTCACACACAAAAATAAGTTTACAGATTTTTTTTCTCCTATTAAAATATTTCTGGAAATTTGAAGAGGTGTACCCTGATCTTCTGTTAATGATCAGGTTACACCATGCTATTTTTGCCTGCAACCATGTGTTCAATGATATTTTTAAAGATGAACATTCATCTTAGGCCAAATATCAGAGTCCATCATTTTATTTTGGCTTGATTAAAATTGTATGAGAGACATTGAGAAGTTTATCCTGATCTTTGGGAAAAGATCAGGGTAACCTTGTGTTTTTTTACTTCTATTTCAATTTGTTTTGGAACATCAATTAGGATTACCCATAAATTCCACTGTAGGTTAGAGTACACCATTTTGTTTTGAAGGTGTTAAAATTATTCTTTTCTTTTCTTCATCCAATTATATTTTTGATGAGTATATTATATTCATTATTCCTGTCTTTATATACTCCTATTGTCAGTATAGCCTAGTATATAAGTATGATATAATAGTGTTATTTTATGGTCCTACTACTTATTAATAAATGATTTAGTGATTAAACCTCAGAGGAAGACTAATAGAATAGTTATACTCAAATAAAACTCACAATACTTGGATTTAAATGCGTGCCAGTGGTGGAAAATAGAAGAATAAAATATAGTTATAGCTTATATAAAGATAATATCAATCTATAAGGGCTTTATAATATATTTCTGAATGCTAATAATTGTATTGTAGTGTTGGTTTGAATTGTAGTAATTGAATGATGATAATAAACCGTCAAAATCCCTCCTTACTTATACCCAAATCCACTGGAGTGCACAGACCTTCAATCCAGATGATGTCACTGCTATCCCCGGCAATTACAGCACTGTGAGGGCTCATCACCTCCCCATGGCGTCCACTTCAAGAAGTTTCAACACCCAGACCTCCAGTAAGGACCCTCCATCACTATTAATAATAAGACAGAGTCATACCATAAATAGAAAACCCAGATAAAAGCGGATACCATAAAGAAACAGGTAAAATAAATAATCAAAAAGAGATTTAATGAAACTAAAAGCATATAAAGGAAACAGATAAACTGTCCAAGACCCCAATAACATCCCCAAGCATCCACATTAACCCAGAAACATCCTCTCAACCCATAAATCCGTAAATAACCATCCAAGGAAGTAATTTTAGTTGTCCAAACTGGGTGTATGCGCCTGATATAGGTGTCTATGCTTCTGTAGGCGTTGTGAGTCCACTGATTTCGTCCATATGACCTAAAATAAGCAGAAAAACAAAGGTTATAGGCTATTAAGGGGCTAAAACCCACTTATATACCTAAATATACATAATATACTGCATATTTCACTGAATATGAGATTTATGTATACATATAAGCTTATGTATGTCAATAATTACTTCACATCACTTAAGATAAGTATATTATGACTCCATTACCAACTTAATAAGTATTATTAGGCCATGGATAAGCTATTTAAACTATTATAAATTATATAATAGAATAATAATTATATATATATATAATAAAATAATATATATTATTATTTTAACCTTATTTTTAAGATATAAGCTTAATCTACTTAAGGTTATCTTATTTTAAGCATAAGAAATACTCAGTCCTAAGGATATTTAGGCTGACACTCCCTCAACCCAAAAAAAACAATAAAAAAAAATGTTAAGACATTTTAATTAAAACTAAGGAGTGAAATAATAAAATAAAAAAAATAATTTTTATAATACATATACTGAATGAACAGTATTATTTAGATTTAAATTTTTTCAAGAGATTTTTAAGATCAGAGATTTCATTTTCTGGAATCCACTGGTCAT
The DNA here is from genome assembly GCA_030280995.1 of Hemileia vastatrix. Lineage (NCBI taxonomy): Eukaryota > Fungi > Basidiomycota > Pucciniomycetes > Pucciniales > Zaghouaniaceae > Hemileia > Hemileia vastatrix. Next base: position 24,061,426 of record JASXTE010000001.1, on the reverse strand, counting down.
ATTCACTTGATTTATTTTTGAATCTTAATAGATACTCAACTCCCTTTTATTTAGTAAGGTGTCTCTTTTTAAGTATCTTTTCAATTTCTGCCTTTTCCACTATTTCTTCAGGTTGCTGTTTATGCCTTCCTGATCTTCTTGGAAATAGAGCAGTATCATTAGAATGGTATGGTTTTATAAGAGAAATAGGAAATACTGGATGTTTTCTATCATAAGGTGCATATAGAATAACCTCAACAGCATTATTACCAACCATCTTTTTAACTACAAATGGTCCAATGAATGGATCCTTCAATTTAACATTACCATTTAAATTGAAATGTAGCGTTGAAATAAGGACTTCATCACCCTCTTTGAACATTTGTTCTTTATGGGCTTTATCCCATCTTTTCTTTTCATACTCAAAAGCCTTATTTATACATTCTTGAGCATGTTTTCTGCATAATTCCTGCATCTGAAGAATAGATTTAGTACCTGGATGAATTTCCAATCTAGGTAACTTATTAAGAGTTTTAGCAGGGGTATTAGGTACATAACCCAACCATAACTCAAATGGCTTTTTGCCAGTGACAGAATGTACTGTACTATTATATGCAAATTCTAAACCTGGGATAAGGGTTACCCAATCATGCGTGAATTTGTCATTGTCTTTAAAATTAAGACCAAAAGCACAGTATCTTCTTATCATATCTTCTAAGGTTTGTATCATTCTTTCTGCTAGCCCATCAGTTTGTGGATGGTGTGCTGTAGAAAGTTTTAATTGACACCCTGAAACATCCATAAGTGACGTCCAGAACTCAGAAGTAAATTTAGGATCTCTGTCAGAAACTATTGCTTTGGGGAAACCTGCTGTATTTAACATTTGTGTCCACCATAAAAAAGCTAAGTCCTTTGCAGAAACCTCTTTGTGGGTAGGAATAAATTTACACATCTTTGTAAATCTATCTACAATTACCCAGCAGGAGTTATAACTCTTATGCCCTGCTATTGGCAAACCTGTTACAAAGTCCATGTTAATGATTTCCCATGGAGCTTTTGGTTGCTCAATTTGTTGTAATAAACCAGCTCTTTTTCCTGTTAATCTTTTAGAGTTTTGACAAGAATCACATGTTTCAACATATTTCTGAACATCCTCAGACATGTTAATCCACCAAGCTGTGTTTTTTACTCTGGTTAATGTTTTATGGTAGTCAAAATGACCTGCTAATATATCATCATGACATATACTTAACATTAACTCCTTCATTGAAGGAGGAATTACAATTACATTACTTACTTTTTTCCTGTAATATATAAAACCATCCTCAATGGAAAATTTTCCTTTTTCTAATTCCTCTTTATACTTAATTGGTAATGTTTTTATTAAAACATTCATTGAAGCATTAGATGGATCATTTAAAATTTTAGTTAATTTACTTAAGTCAGGATCTGAATTATAATTATCAAGAATTGATTGCATAAATTCATCCTCAAGATCTACAATATAAATGCCATAAATGTTAATAATCTCTGACTCAGGAACATAAGCAGGATTATCATCATTATTAGGCAGAGGTACTCTAGATAACAGATCTTCATTAGAGTGCAAGGTTCCTGCTCTATGTGTAATAGTCATCCGTCCTCTGTATTCTTGTACAGCTAATTGCCATCTAAACATGTGTCTATTAGGAGTTTTCATGTTTAAGAGTGACTTAACTGCACTACAGTCAGTTATTAACTCAAATTTTTGGTCTTCAAGGTAATAATGTAGCTTTTCAAGAGCCCATACTACTGCCAAAAATTCAAGTTGAGTAGCACCATAATTCAATTCACCACTTCTCAGAGTACGTGAAATATAGCAGATTAATACTTCTGAAATTTTACCTTCAATAAGTTTTTTTTGATGCAAAGCAGCACCCAGTCCAATAAAACTTGCATCTGTATATAATACAAAAGGTAATTGGAAATCTGGTAATCCCAAGATAGGAGCTGTCATTAAACATTCTTTCAACTTATTAAAAGCTTGTTGTCTTTCATTATTCCAAATGAAAGCTTCTGATTTCTTTATCAGTGTGGTCAGTGGTGCAGCAATTGATTGGTAGTTTTTAATATATTGTCTATAATAACCACACATTCCAAGAAAAGATTTTACATACTTTACATTTTGAGGAATGCCAATATTTTTTATTGCAGCCACTTTATTATGGTCTACACATATTTGTAAGCCAGATACAATATGACCAAGCACTTTTAAAGATTCAAACCCAAATTTACATTTTTTCAATGCAAGGGTCATTTTTATTTCATCCATTTTCTGAAATACTTTCCTTAAATGGATTAAGTGTTCATCAAAAGTTTTAGAGAACACTATGATGTCATCAATGTATACCATTAACCATCCCTCAATCATTTCATTATGAAATGTTATATCCATTAACTTTTGAAATACTGATGGAGCATTTTTTGGTCCAAATGGCATTCTGACATACTTATAAATTCCCATTTGTGTTGTTATCAACAAAAAGTTCTGTGAATTCTTTTCAACAGGAATTTGATGGTACCCTTTATTTCCATCTAGGCAACTTATATATTTAGCACCTTTAAGGGTAGCATGTATAGAGGCAATCCTTGGCAAGGGATAAATATCATCTACTGTAAATGTATTTAATGCTCTATAATCACCGCACAGTCTTGCTTTATCTTGTTCATAAGAAATCAGAACTGGTGATATTACACAATATTTTGGTGTAGTTTCAACCTTCTCAAGAATGTTCATTTTTAATAACATCTTAATATTATCCTCTATGTCTTTCCTCTTCATTGGTGAAGCAGGGTATGGTTTCTTTTTAAGACTAGCAGGAATATTATCCATATAACAGGTTAAACTAATTTTCATTTCATGATCTTTTACAAGGCCAAGTTCATTTGTACCATGTGCAAAATCCATTGGAAAAGCTTTAATTAATTCCAAAATATTATCTTTCTCAGTTTCACTTATCTGAGTGCCAAATGATGCTTTTGAAATTTCTGTTTCCAGAAGTTCCATCTCATTGGATTCTCTTCCTTTAGACGGGGAATTTGTTACTGACTCAATGTGTAAGACTGTGTTAAAAGAATTTATTTTAAATTTCCTTTTACCATTCATGCCAATTGTAAAATTGTTATTAGCAAGGTCTAATTTTACACCAAATTTAGTCAGAATATCATTTCCAATGATAAAACAGTTACTATAATTAGTATTATCCATTACTACAATGTCACAAGTTACCCTTACATAACCATGTTGGTGTTTAAAGAAAACAGCAGCTTTGTATTTACCAATGGGGTGTAGTACTGATCCAAAACCTCTCCAATTTTTATTTTGAAGTGGTTCAAGCTTAATCTTATATTCACTATCAATTTTCTGTAATGTATTAGTGGAAACAACTGAACCAGCAGCTCCTGTGTCCAATACTATATTAACATTTTCACCAGAAATGATAGCTGGAACCGTGATAGGTGTCATTTTAAAGTTATCAGCTTGTATATCCTTAATGATTTCAGCATCCTCAAAATTCATTAAAGATTCATTTGAGTCCATATTTAATATTGGATTTTCAAAGATGGACAAATCATCTTCCAACATACAGACTTCATTTTCATAACTATATGAGATATTGCTGTCATAATCACTTGATTCTTTACTTTTTTCAGTTTCAGTTTCAGATTCACGTTGATTTTCAACAATATTTATGTTTTTCTCACATTTGTGACCTTTGACCCAAGGTTTGTTACACTTATAACAAGTATTTGTCTCATACTTTTTAGGTACTACAGGTGCAGTAGGTTTTTTCTGCTTCTCCTGAAGTGTTTTTGAATTCTGAGTTTTTACAGGTTCAACATTTTGCTTATAAGTGGAATATCTTGATTCATACTTATGGTTTAATAATATTTCATTGCAAATATTAATAAAGTCAGAATATTCAGTAACATTTAATGTTCTAGCTACAACAATGTCTCTGACAGATATAGGTAATTTGTATATTATCTTATCTTTCCATAAGTTAAAATCCATATGAAGCTCAATGGCTTTTAATATTTTGTTTAATTTCATTAAAAATACCATAGGTTTGTCACCATTCAACGGATTATACCTAGTCTTCTCATACAGTCTCTGCTGAGTAAGCCTGAATTTAGAACCTCCAAATTGTTTTTCAATAAGTTGTTTCCATTCAGCCCAAGAGTAGTCTCTACCCTCACTTAAGACAGCTTCAAACCATAATAAAGCAACATCCTTAAATAAAGAAATTAATTTTGATGTTATCTCTTCATCTGGTAACTTATATGAGAATTTCAAGTTGTCAATTCTTTGAATAAAATGTTGCCAATCAGAGCTGGCTTCCCCATCATAAGTTGGGTACTGATCTATCTTAGGCCAGTTTTTCTGATTGGATTTTATCTCACTAATCTTAGGTAAATTCAACAACTCATTCACTTTTGATAAATGGTCTTGTATTTCTTCCTGCACGGATTTGTGACTTACATTTTCAGATTTGACACTACCACCAGATGGTTTTAATTGTGGTGGTACAGGGAATGAATGAGATTCACTTTTGCCAATGAAAGGATTATTATTATATTGATTATACTTATGATTATCCTGGTTCATTAGTAGATTGGCAGTTTCAATCTCAACTTTAGTTAATCTTTGTAGCAACTCAGAGACACTTTGATTTGTCTGGGCAAAAGATAACTTTGTTCTTGATTCAGTCTTTAATAAATGTGTTTCATATAATTTTTCTAACTCACAAAATTTGTTTGAAAGGTCATTATATTTATTACTCAATGAATCATATTTAAGAGTTAGAGACAAATGTTCTTTCTCTAATTCTTTATTACGTGTTGCTAATTGAGAAATGTTCAATGTCAAGGATGAAATTGTATCACTAGTGAGCTTAACTGTCTGTTCCTCACAATCAGTCATTCTATTCCACAATGCTGAAACAATTCTATGGACAGTTGGATTATTGTTAAAATATTCCATGTCCTCCTTTTCAATTCTCTCACTCTCCTGTGAACTTCTCATCTCACTAGTAGGTGGTTGCAACTGAGGATTAACTGTATTATCATTGTATATAGTACTGTTATTATGGACAAAAGACAAGTCAGGTGTATCTACTCTAAAACCTAAATTTCTTAAATCCTCCTCTATTTTTTGTACAGATTTAACATCAATAGAATTACCTATATTGTAATTATCAGTATTATGTCCAATCTGAGAGGGTAATTTACTTACCAAGGGATGGTTGCCAGTCCTGATTTTTGGCGCTTTTTTCCCTTTTAAGGGTGAGCTGAGGAAGTCAGATGAGGGGGTGGATCCCTGTTGCAACTGTGGCTTGTCCACTGTTGGTGAAACCAGTCCCATTTCCATTTGTCTACCAGGATTTTCTCCTGGGAGTGAGTGGACCCTCCTTGGGTAGGGGGTTGCTGATTTGATTGACTGGGCTGGCCTCCCTTTAATTCTGCCATTGCCTGATTCATCTGCTGAAACCCTACCATGCAATTGTTTTGCAACTGCTCTACTTCTTTGAACATGAGAGATTTTGATTCCTCCAACTTCAGAACCTGTTTGGCCAGGTGGGACAGTTGATCCTGAAGAGGAGGAGACGTCTTTTTTATAGTTATCTTTTTTAAGAGGGCGCCCTTTTCCTCTATACTCATGCTTTCTGGCTGGGGGTACTGTTTTCCCTCCATGGTGATGTCCTGGAAAGTTTTTGTTAGCTTTAGACCTGGTATTATAAGCAGGCTGTTCACTTACACTGTCCTGGGGAGCACTCATATTGTTCAGAATGACAATATTTTACGTATACAAAAGGAAAAAACTCTATGGAATTAGTAGACAAATAATATTAGCAATTATATTACTAATAAAAAAGCAATGGAGCTTACCCTGAATTTATATCTTTATTTATTTAAATAAAATGTAAGAAAAATTCGAAAAAATCTGTTAAAAATATAATAATAAGTTTAACTAGACCTCTATAATGGTGAATAATTAGCTTACCATGATTTAGCCAAATACCAATTTAATTGGGTGTTATATTGGTGTCCAAATACCAAGTGAAATTGGGTTTATATTGGGTACAGTTACTACTGTAAATATCTAATTTTTATGATAAAAAATTAGTACAATTATTTTAAGGGTTCTTTTCCGCAATCAATAAGTTATGGTGACCCACTAATATGCAGCAGACCCAAATATTTGGTTAATTTTGAGCTGTACTAAGGTAAAAATCACGTCCCAAGGCTTATACTAAATAATAAGTAAAATATAAGGAAAGACCCCCAATTGTCAGTATAGTCTAGTATATAAGTATGATATAATAGTGTTATTTTATGGTCCTACTACTTATTAATAAATGATTTAGTGATTAAACCTCAGGGGAAGACTAATAGAATAGTTATACTCAAATAAAACTCACAATACTTGGATTTAAATGCGTGCTAGTGGTGGAAAATAGAAGAATAAAATATAGTTATAGCTTATATAAAGATAATATCAATCTATAAGGGCTTTATAATATATTTCTGAATGCTAATAATTGTATTGTAGTGTTTTTTTGAATTGTATTAATTTAATGATGATAATAAACCGTCAAAATCCCTCCTTACTTAAACCCTAATCCACTGGAGTGCACAGACCTTCAATCCAGATGATGTCACTGCTATCCCCGGCAATTACAGCACTGTGAGGGCTCATCACCTCCCCATGGCGTCCACTTCAAGAAGTTTCAACACCAAGACCTCCAGTAAGGACCCTCCATCACTATTAATAATAAGACAGAGTCATACCATAAATAGAAAACCCAGATAAAAGCGGATACCATAAAGAAACAGGTAAAATAAATAATCAAAAAGAGATTTAATGAAACTAAAAGCATATAAAGGAAAAAAATAAACTGTCCAAGACCCCAATAACATCCCCAAGCATCCACATTAAACCAGAAACATCCTCTCAACCCGTAAATCCGTGAATAACCATCCAAGGAAGTAATTTTAGTTGTCCAAACTGGGTGTATGCGCCTGATATAGGTGTCTATGCTTCTGTAGGCGTTGTGAGTCCACTGATTTCGTCCATATGACCTAAAATAAGCAGAAAAACAAAGGTTATAGGCTATTAAGGGGCTAAAACCCACTTATATACCTAAATATACATAATATACTGCATATTTCACTGAATATGAGATTTATGTATACATATAAGCTTATGTATGTCAATAATTACTTCATATCACTTAAGATAAGTATATTATGACTCCATTACCACCTTAATAAGTATTATTAGGCCATGGATAAGCTATTTAAACTATTATAAATTATATAATAGAATAATAAATATATATATATATAATAAAATAATATATATTATTATTTTAACCTTATTTTTAAGATATAAGCTTAATCTACTTAAGGTTATCTTATTTTAAGCATAAGAAATACTCAGTCGTAAGGATATTTAGGCTGACACCTATTATTATCAGATATAAAACTGCTTCTTTCTTTCTATGAATGCATATATCATTTAATCATTTGACATTAGAGTTTTTACATTTTTTATGATTCTGTATTTCATATTTAATGTTTTATGTTTTTTCACTTACCTATACTTCTTTTCTAACACTTTATACTCATTAACTACATTTATAACTGTCATGTTATTCTTTCAAGTTGTTTATAATTCTGTTTGTCCATATTTTAACACTTCATTCTCATACCTCTTACTTATTATTACTAAAATTTTATTTTCAATCCATGTATTTTAATTATTGCACATTTGACATAATTCTTCCATTTTTCTTATTTCCAAATTTTTTCAATTTTTAATTTTTAATTATTATTAAGAAAGATTTATATCATTGTATCTATTTACATAAATATTATATCAAATATAGCATCTATCTTTATAAATATAATCAATATTTACTCATTAATACTTGAAGTATAAAAAAAAGATTTATCAGATTGCATTATTTTTCAATGATTCAAAAAATCCACAGTTATTGAATGGGCTTTTTTTCAAATGTGATGGCATACAGAAGTCTTGTGTATTTGATGATTTTTTAGAAAAGACCAATGATGTAGCTATTGAGATTCTTCTTTATAGGCTTTTAAGAATTAATTGTGCAATTACTATTTTTTGAAAATACAATCAACCTGACTTATAAATTCTAAACAATCACCAACACTTGCAAACCTATGATCATGAGAACATACAAATAAACCCCTTACTCCATCTATCAAATAGATAAAAAAAGGCTGAAAGTTGTGTTGCACTGAGCTTAGATCAATTTACATCTGTGAACATTCTTCTGAATTTCTTGATCCTTACTGAATCAATTCTCCATTGTCTTTGTTTTATCTCTTCTGCTTTTCTGATTTTGTTTTTGGTTTTGACAGAGATCTTGCATAAAATTTCAAGTATGACTTCAAAAAGTTGATTATCACATTTTGAAATTGTAAAAGCGGTGTTATTGAGTAGGTCATGGAATTGTACTTCTTTATTTCACTTTCCAAACTGGAAATTGGTGGCATCTTGTTGATAATTTTGTCAAATGATTGATTAATGGAAGGCTTTGTGAAATCAGATCATCATTCTCAATCAATTCAGGTGGAGGTGCCTAATGTGTTTTACTTAAAATTAACTCTAGATATGAAGCAATCAGGGTTGACCAATAGTGTTGAGAATTGTAGCTGACTACTTGACATTGACTAAGCAGAAAAAACAGGTGGGTTTCTGGATTTGATGTCTTCTTTTTGCACAAGTACCCATAAGTTTCTTTCAATTCTTTTGCATTGAACTCTGCAAGTCTTGAAAAATCAATTTGATTAGTCAATTACCATGGTTGTGTAGATTGATTTAAATCAAATATTGAGGTCCCACAATAAGAGTCATAAAGTTATTAAATATAAAACTTATATTTTCAATAGTGATTAAATTACCTAATTCATTGATGACTTTTACCCATTCTGCATGAGAGCATTGGGTGGAATTAAATGAGAATGGATCAACTGACGGTGCTAAAATCTTCTCCTTTCTTCAAAGATTCAGAAATAATGTGATTGCATTCCATGCCTTGTTCAACTTTTGCCAGCTGATTTTTCCTTAAAAAATAATATAGCTCTTTTATATCTAATTTAAAATCTATATCTTTGAATAAGGAAGGCTCTTTTGATGAAAAAGATACTACCAAAATGTTAAACATTTAGTCCACATTTTTCTTGGAAAAAAATAGTAAATACACATACTCAATGGTTCCATTAAAGAATGTGGTATCTCATTATCCCTTTCAGTTGTTTCTTTAGCTGTAGATTATGTTTCTTTTCTGGGATAAGAACTAGAAACAATTGGTGTTTCTTTTTTCTCGTGTGAATTTTCTGCATCTATGCCTGTGTAAATATTATGAAAATAAATGTGTGAGTTTCAAAAAATCCAGATTAAATTATAAGCTATGATATTTATTTTTTACCTGCTTCAGATTTACCTTGCTTAATTTCCTTATAGTTAAATGGAAAGACAATAGTTTATAAGAAGGGATACCAGTATATATAATGAAAGTTCATATGATTAAAATTATACATACAAACCACTCAATAAAATCTTGTCATCTTGTCTTTCAGAACCTTCTTCTCCATAATGAGTATGTGAAGAAGAATACACTGGAGATATAGAGGAGCTTAACAAGTTACGTGCTCATTTTTTCAAATGAGTATGCTTCACCCTCTTGTTGCAATTTTTTGAAGAACTACTCAATTCCAACTCTTGTGTTTCCTTGAACTTAATATGAGAATCTTCAGGGACTTGCTTACTATCCAGATACACTATAGTCATAAAGAATAAATTTTTAGATAAAATAATAATAAAAGTATGAAATGGCTCACATTTTTTTTCCATCTAACAAATAAAAGAAATGATGATTCAAACTCCCAAACAAAAGATGCTGCTTGTTCCTTCATAAAATTGAGTTTGGCATAGTACTCTTTGGCCTTAATCTCAATAATTCCCAACTGAAGTGCTGGCTCCCTTGATGTTGATTGTAATGGATGGCTTGATTGGAGAGAAAATTTTTCAAAAGTGGCATTCTTGTTGAAATTTTCCTTTATTGCTTGAGCATCTACATACATAATGAAATATAAGCTTTTGCAAAAGTAGTTCTTAATCACTGACTTGTTACAAAAATGGTGATGGTGTTTCATTTTTCTTAAATCCTAACAGTGAGGTGGATGATTTCTGGTAGAATGTGTCTGACATTTTATAAGATTATGAAAAATATGAATGAAGAGCACAATAATATTTATTAATAGATGAATTATATAAATTTAATAATTTATCAAATGGAGAAAATCTTTGAGACCAATGAAGCTTGATTTATATAAAGAAATGTGGGATGATTTGATAAATTTTTGATATCTGATACTCTTATATAATTGTTGAAGCCATCATTCTTAAAAAATGGTAATGTTTTACCCTGAGCAAGCTATTATGTAATTTGAAATTTGTTACTGGATCTGAAATCTCCATGTCTTAGGTGCTAAGGATTAACTTTTTAAGAATAGAAATGCAACATTAATTCCAATCTAAACATTGCATTGTAAATAATTTATAGCTAAGCCTTAAGTCCATTAATAATTATACTTGATCCAGATGAGAAATCTTCAAATAAAAGGATTTTCAATAAATTAAGTATTCTAACATACCTCATACACAAAGTTTAAAATTAATTGAAGATTGCTAAAAAGGATTCTGGAATATGCAATGAATACTTGAACTATTAAAAAACTTTTTTTGTAAAATTATCAAAAATTCACCTGATAATGTTTTTGCTAAAAATTATATTGAATATTTGTTGAAAGTATTGATGGAAATTAAAAAGTAAAAAAGCTTTTGGTGAAAGAATACACATTCACACTTTTGCTTCTTAATACAGGTTCAAAAACCTTTTCTTGTCTAGGATTCATGTAATTTAATGCATAATTAGCACAAAACTTTTTTTATTCCATTGTCGCAATTATTTTATCACTATGATTATCTAAAGCATTTGTTCCAACATGCATAGTTCCATATGTACCTACATGGCAAAATTAAAACTATAAAAACTTAATTGTTCTATCATTAGAATAAAATAATTAAAACTTAATAAATTTCATTTTACTTTTGGCTCATGTAAATTGAATGATATATTTTCTAATAAAACACTGTTTTTCTTACTTTTTAGACTTACATCAGGCAAAAATTTACCTGATTAATAATGATAATTTTTGCAATAATCCCCTTTAACAAAAACTAAGTAATATCTGCAGTTAAATATATACTTATTATATGATATACCAAAAATCTTTTTTTAAAATATAACTATTTTCATAAGTTAGTCAAGCTTGAATAAATCTTTTCTAGATAAACTTCTTTTTTAGCTGCAAGAATATCACTTTCAATCTGATTTAGACTTTTTAAAAAATCACTTGAATAAAATTTTTTTTGGTAAATTTTTAGGGACACCAATTACACCATTTTTCAAAGATTTTTTTTCAGAAGAGCAATAATATGTCTTTATATACTGAAGAAGAGCCCTTTGATCTGTTGCTAATAAGGAGGCTACTTTATCAAGAAAATGGATACATTTGGTGAGTCCTTGGCTTCTCCATGCTGGTATAACAAATATGGGAGGCTTTTTAAAATCTTTTTCTTCCTGAATATCTGACATACATTCTCTTGTCAAAAAGAGGGAAATAAAATATTTATTTCCATGGCAGTATTTTCCAGATATAGTGCAACATATTTTGACTATCTAAAATGTTAAATAAAATAATATCTTTTAAGTAGTTTTCATTTTGAAAGGCTTTTATTAAAATCTCACTTTTTTTGGCATCATTGCGCTTTGGCCTTTGGATTGTTTATCTTCTTAATATCAGCTAGTGAAGTATCCTTTCTTCCTTTACACTACCTCAATTCTTTACCTTTATTTAAAACTCACTGTTCAATGAAAATCAAAACAAATTTGAATTTCTCTGCATCCACCTGATTCACTGTCTTTAGCCAAGTCAATGCGAATTCTTCCAAAATTACTGATAATACCTGATTCCAGACTGATCCTGAAAATGATTTGCTTGACCATTCAAAAGCAAGCCTTGGAAATCCTTTTTGTTGTGAAGTCCACTCAAGATTTTTCTTCAATGACATTGGAACAGGTGGACCACCTGGAATTCTCAATAAATCACTCAAAGGCTGAAAAGCAGCTAAAAAACTTTTCTCCAATGTGAGCAGCTTCAGTTATAGCTAAATATTCTTTATCAGAAGCATTTTTTAGCTGATGAATCAAAAAAACCTTTTCAATTGCCTGTAGACAGATATTCTTCTTCTTCTGAGTCCAATTAAGCCATTTTTTAAACTCCTCTGAAGTTAGGCTTTCTGGATAATGATTCAGCTGTGTCGGGAAACCCAGGCACACTCTTAAGAAGTGGTGAATATTTCAACTAATTGTTTCAGAACTTCTGGATGCATTTCTTGCTTTTGAGATATATTTTTTAAAATTTTATTGACAACCCTCTGCTGTTCTTCTTGCAGCTGCTTTCCTTTTTTGCCCTTTAATATTATTTTGTAGCTTTGGATCAAATGTGTCTACAAAACAGAGAAAAAATATAAATCAGTCATTAATAGTAAAATTGCATTCATCAAAATAATTTTAAGCACTCCACTTAAAGATTTGGGTTAATTTTTACTTTCTTCAGTAGTCTTGGGCAGGAAATTTTTCAGTAACCCTGAAGCAAATTCAGCATTCTTAGAAGCCCCATTTTGATTTGTCTGCTTGTCTCAATTTTTATGCAGATTATTTTTCTTCTTTTGCTCATTAGATGTAGATGTAGAAGGACAAGTATGGGGGTTACTATTACCATCCTTAGTCTATGGGATCAGACTTTTGTAATCCACATCCATATCCATAGTTATATTATCAGTGATAGAATTTAACAATTAACCTATTTTTTGTGAAATTGAAGTTCAATTTTTAATATTGAATCATTAACATAGCAGAATGATTTATTAGATAATAATTTCTTACTCATGTTAAAATCTTGGTTCATATTTTAATCCTTTACAAAAATTTGTTTAATAGTGTTACAAAATAATCAGATAAAAAAATTTATAAAGATGTTCGGAATTAGATTGAAAATTGAGCCCCTAAGCTGAAATGAGTATTATTTATACTTTCAGCCTTACTTACTAATTTTTTGATTTTTTTTTTCATATTTTTTGTATTCTTATGAACTTTATATTTCATAACTCATAATGCTGAGTGATAAATGGAATTATGCAACTATTTTGTTATATAATGTTGTAAGGCATTGCTCAATCAAAAAAAACTATTCTCCCATTCTCCACCCATAATTATTCCATTAATCACTTTTCTTGAATTAACCCTCCTTTAAAATTCCAAAGGATCAAAATTAATTCAAAATTACCATATTCAGAATACTTAGTTTTGACTTACAATAGAACTAAACCCAACAGCTGTAATGATCTTCTCTTTCATACCAAAAGTTCCTTGCCAATGTTTCAGGATATCTGCATGTCCTATTTTTTACTTTTCACTTACAACAATTGAAGCTGCCTTAGAATCCCTGAGTACTCTACTATTCAGAAGAGTATGACTCTCCCAAGGGTCCTTGTGTGTTTTGCTAGGCAGGATTTCTTTGAAAGAACTAACAATTGCCCAAAATTCTCCCTTGTCATATTTTGATGTGAATAGAATATTAATCTGACCAAAACTCTGATCATCACAATACTTGAATTCAATAGTTGAGTCTCCTTCAGGCTGAGATTTGTCTTAAATAGTTTTTATTCTAAGACAAAGCTTCTGAATACTTGTACCACTCCTTCAAATTTGATCTCTGACAATGACAACCTCCATCTCAAACCATCTTTTCCAATTTGTGTTTTTGCCCATTTTTGAAAAATTCCTTCATCCAATGTAATAAACTCATTAACACTATTCAAATATTTCAGCACTTTTTCATCTTTGTCCAGCTTCATTTTTTCTTCTTTTTCATACTGCATTAGAACTGTCTTGACATTCCAATACTTGAGAATTGTTTTTGGTATCTCATATAACATAAAAATAGGATATTAATAATTGATAAAAATATTCAATTAAAAATTTCATGTTGACATACCAGAATGATGATTATTTGGAATACTCTAAAGTTTACCATTTATTCTTTCAGCTGCCTATGCAGCAGTGTAAGTAGGTGAATCAAAATGTTTTATCACATAAGGGAAATGCTGAATTAGGTGGAGGTTGGTCTTCTTCCTCTGATGTTTCCATCCACTCTGAAGAAATTGAAGGTATTAAAATTTTTTTTTCTAAATCTTTCATCTCATCTTTTGATATTATCTTCAGGGTTGGAAAGTTTGTAATTAAATTCAAAGTTTTCAATGACTTTAGTAGTATTGATTCTCTGGACCGTAATTATAATCCCATTGAGCATCCCTGTGATGTTGTCAAAAGTGGTATCAATGCAAGTGGATAGTAGACAGTATACATTAAATGCCACTCAGCTGCCTTGAGTGAGCCTCCAGTTTTTGATCATAGTTTTTTTAATACCTATGTAAACCAAGATAGAGTTATTGTCCGCTGAATAACCTTCCTTACCACTAGCAATTCATCTCCTGTCAATCTAGGGGCTAAAAAATCTTCAGAATCATCTACTTCTTTACTTGAAGCATTTTCATTTCCCTTAGCTTTCTTTTGTGACCCCTCCAAAGAGTGTTCACTAGCTATTTTTGATGATTCACCTTTTTTTTGACTCCAAAAATTATAACTTAAAATAACACAGATACCACTCAAGTTATCAAAAAATATTCTTGTAGAGTTTGACTGAGATTGGGATCTGAGGAAATATCTATTGGTTTTTTTATTCTTCTTTAAATTGAAACCCATTTCACTTGCTACCATTTTAAGATTCAACTCAGTTAAATGTTGCATACTACCACTCCTTGAAAACAAAAATTCTGGCCTATTTTATTGATCAGATTCATACTTCTTCTTTTAAGAACTTTTTAAATCTTTCTTTGGATAAACTGAATCATCCAGATATTTAATATTCCAATTCTCTTCCTTTTTCAACTTCTTTTCAAGGTCAATCACAGAATTTTCAATTTTTAAAAATATCCTGCTATGATCCTTAAGATTACCCAACATATTGAAATGCATTATATCCAAAGCACAATATTCTATTGGTCTCCAGTAGCTTAATTCATTCAAAGAACTCCAGTGGAAAACATGCTCTAAAACAATTTTTTTTGTTCCCAATGTGTTGATGCTCTTTTCCATTCTCTCGCATGTTTCATGTGCTATTCATGGGTCCAAAAAAGTAATTTATTCACATTGTACTCATCATCTTCATAATTGATAAAAAAAAGAAAGAAAAAAATTGTGTTGCTAAGTTGCCAGAAAAGCCTGCTAATTTTTGAAGTTCTGGAATATCTGAAATTAGTGGGAAGATTGCAGCTCAGATTTTTTCACCTTTAAGATGAGAATGTGTGGATCTGACCCATATGTCTTCCTAAAGTACCTTGAATTCATGAACTAAAGGTTTTAAAAGATGGTAAATTGGCTCACTTGTTGGCTCATTTGGACCTGGTATTATCAAGAATAAAAATAAATTTTCTTCAAAATATTTTTCAGATGGTGGTAGGCTCATACAAATAATCATAATAAACCCAACATATTTCTGGTGACCTCCAATCTAATTACCTCCAGGACATAACCAGTCCAAATATTAGCTGAACACCAAATTTCATGGAGTAGAAGCAAAATCAGAATAGCCATCCTCTGAAGCATTTGAATCTTCATCCAAATTCTTCCAAACCTCACTTTAACAGATGTAATCCATTACATTTCAATCTGATCTTCTAAATGATTTGCAATTGTGAGTCCCTTCATCAAAATCCTTGTGCTTCAGTTTCATTGAAAGCCAATCAGAAAGCACATTATATAGAAATATTTTTTTTGGTTTGTAACTGATGATCATTTTTTCATTGTAAGATTTAGTTTAAAGATCTTCATTACAATGTGGAGACTTTTTTTTTCTGGTAAACGTTTCACATATTGTTTTGATGATGACATGAATACTTGAGTGCATATTTTAATAGAAAGATTATTGTCCAGGTAAATTCATAAAGAGCAAAAAATTTAGCACAGAATATCCTTGTGACAAGTGTTAAGTTGAGTTTAAGATGGAAAAATACTGTTTTGAGTGACTGGGGAATCTTATTGATGATTCCATCAACCTTCAATGAGCAATATTCCCTGAGAATTTTCAAATTTTATATTTGGTCTTTTAGGAAAGATTCAAATCCTATTAAGCTGAGTTTATTTGATGAATAAATATTTAATGTCTGTAACATTACTGATTCACTATACTTCTCCTCATCTACCATGATACACTGGCCAAAAATAGTGCCAGTTAACTTTGGAGTTAAAGAATCTGGTAGCTAAAAAATGAATTTTTTATATTTTATTCTCTTAAAATTCTCTGCACATATAAACTTTTTGAATTAAAAAAAAAGAAAATAACTGAGATGAACTGCCAAAATTTCCTCCAACATAGACTCTTTAATACAGTCTATATCAATTTTCTTTGCAAATTTGGTTTGATGATTCTTGTAAGACTTTGCAGTTATATATATATCTCCTGTTTGGTAGGTTCTAAGTGGAGTTATATTAACCTTGAATGCACAACCTAATGTTGTACATTCACAAATTTTTGGCTGAAATGGCATTGAAGAGGGATATTTGGAATTTAAAAAATGAATTTGAAGTTTGGGAGGGCAATTTCAAAAAAAAATGTTGAAACTAATTTTTTTGTCTTAGATTTTCTAACTAATCATTGTTTTAATTTTCATAATTGCTAATATGAATACAAATTTTATACAAAAGATTAGAGTAAGCTATCCAATATATTCCCATGTTTGAATATCCTTTCATCAAGAGATAAATCAAAAAACAAATTTTCACCTCTAAGTACTAGAAAGGATTCCTCTATCTCTACCATGAGACCAAAAATATATAATATCTGGTTTTATTAATCTTAATTTATAATTGTTAGATAATTTTATTCAATATAATAATTTATTAAATTATCATTTATAGAAATATTAATATTTTAAAATGGTAACAGAATCATACATTTTTAGTTTTGCACAGGTTTCAATAAATAATAAATCAATCACATAATATTAATCATCATGGATAAAGTTATTTCAAAGATTTATTTTCCTTTTGTAAAAGATTATTAAAAATAAAAGTACAACAAAAATTACACAAATATTTTTTTCCTTATTGATTTTATATATTTTATTCCTTTACCCATTCAACTCTAATATCTTTTTTCAAATATATTCAATTTTTCTGGCCTCTCACCTACTGAAAATATATTGGTTAAATTTCTGGGAGGCAGAAGCTGATATGAGTTAACCAGTGTCTTTTGAGTCGGTATTAGTTATAAAATGTTTCACACACTCTAAAGCAACTGTACTCTAATATATTTTGAGACTCATTATAATCTTGACATTATTGATAAAATTATATAAACTTGTTCTATTATGAGATATTCCTTTCATTAATCTATAATTTCTTTTTTTATCTTATGGGTTTTACTTCCAATTTTTGGGTGGGGACTATATTCTATGGCCAAAAAATAGAGTACACCTCATTGATTTAGGGCATCAAGTGAGGTGACTAACTTAATGTTTTTTAGGTCCATGGGAATAAAAAATCAAACCAATGCTACATAAATAACTTTATTTACTTTTCAATTACTAAAATAATGGTCTTCTAATTCTACTACAGAATTTCTATTTTTATCATAGGAACTAGCACAGGAGAAAAAAATCACTAACTAGACACCTAGTTGTTTTTTATGTCCCTGTTTGAACCCTTGTTGTGATTCTGTTTGATACCACAGAGTGACCCTGTCTGAGCCACTTCCACTTTTTCTCCTTCTTCCCTCAAATTTGTTTTTTCCCCCCATTCACCCCCTTTGTTTCCTGTGCTCATCTTTGATGATTTTTTTATCTACTGGAATCCTACTCATCCCACTGACTCTCTAATGGCTCCTACTTCCCTTCCATCTATGGTCAGTCATTTTTTATTCATTTTCATCTTTCCCTTCATCACCACCATCTGTAGGAAGATAAATAAAAGCACTGTAAGTCATATCTTTTTTGCATTCATGATTTAGTCCCTTTTTGAATATATTTTTTTTGTAAATTAACATAATTTTTCGATCCCATCCTTTTCATGTGTTGCCACTAATTCCACCACAGCTAAAATCTGCATTGCTCCCTTCCCTTCACCTTAACTAAAAATTCCTTTCCTCAAATGCACCTTGATTTCCACATCTTATTCTCTAATAGGCACTCCTTCTCACCCCTTCACATCTACATGATTCCCAACCCCTCAAATCCACCTCACTTGCCACCCATTTGTCTCCAATAGACACCCCACTCCTCAACCCTATCTTTCTCTCCAACCCTTCATCTCCACTAGACACACAAGCAAACCCCTTCACCTCTACTTGATGCTTCAACCCTCAAATTCACCTTGCTTTCCTCCCATTAGTCTTCAATTAAAACCCAACTCCTCAAAATTATCTTTCTCCCCATCCCTTCATCTCCAATAGACACCCCAGAACACCTCTTCACCTCTACTTGATGCTTCACCCTTCATATTCACCTTGCTTGCCTCCCATTTTTCTCCAATAGACACCCCACTCCTCAAAATTATCTTGCTCTCCATCTCTTCATCTCCACAATACACCCCAGCACACCCCTTCACCTCTCAAATTCACCTCTCTTGCCTCCCATTTGTCTCTAATAGACACCCCAACACACCTTTTCAACTAACCTTGATTCCCCAAAAACAAACTCCACCTTGCTATATTTTCCTTCACCTACACTAGAGGAACCACCTATCTCCTACACCTTGAACTGACACCCCATCATCCATAATTAGCTGGTCACCCTCTCCATAGCCTCCAAACAAAAACCCTCCACCTTCACATCCAATATTCTCTTCTTCACTTCACCTCCACAAAAAATGATAATCTTAAAGTATTTAATATAAGAGCTGTAAAGATGGAGAAATAAAATTCATACAAAAATTATAAAATAAGTTAATGATACAGACTACTATTTGGAAATACCTGAAATAGTCTATGAGACCAGATATATGATTTAGGCCAAAAAAACAAATTTAGAAATGAACATTATTTAATGAAAAAATCTAAAAAATAAGTTAATTATCATCTGATTAAAAAGAAATTACTATATTTCACAGCATTAAGCATCTCTGTAAAAATAAATAAATAGCTGAAAAACAGTCATCTGTGTAGTGACAGTTTTATTCCCTAAAGAATGATGTATATATGGGTGGGGGGTCACTTGAACAAAATTCTTCATATTGAGCTCTACTAAACAGCTGTAATTGTTTTAACAAAATCAATCATATTTAAATTTATTAAGGTATAAATTTAATTGAATTTAAAATCTGCACAAAATTAACATTTTCTAAGTAAAAATCATATATTGGGATAATAATTCACAAAAAAATGTGGTATATGATGATATATGTTGCTTGGCAATTTCAAGAACACTGATTTTCTGCTTTATCACCTTGAAAATATACCTATTTTGTCCACATCAATCAAGATTTATGAAAAAATTAATGTTAACACAAATTATCATCTGAACCTATACTCATACACATCATTAAATAAAAAAACTTATATTTCATTAATTTTGAATGTAGCATGACTGTTATTTTTGTATTGAGGAAACTTTAAAAAGAATGAGGTCATAAATATTCTAATATTTTTGGGGAATAAATTTACTTTTTTACATAGTTACAGCATGAATGATAACTGTTGGCCCTTTTGACATTTTTTGTGAACTTTTTATACTGGTGTAGCATCTTTTATGTTGGGTGTATCACCCAAAAAAGCATAAAAATCCCTATTCAGGACCAGAACAGGGCTGAGCAAGGAAAAAAAATCAGTACATAATTTTGACAAAAATTTCAAGAATTTAAGGTTTTGCTGCATATATAATTGTATAAATTAAAGTGAATTTTTTTCTGCTATTGAGTTATTTTTACAGAGATTCTGAATGACTTGAAATATAGTAATTTCTTTACTCATCAGGCCATAATTTAATTGTTTTTAATATTTTTTCTTCAAATAATTTTCATTTTTAAATTTATTTTTTAGGCTATTAAATCATATATCTATTCTAATAGACTATATCAGGTATTTCCAAATATTAGTCTGTATCATTAACTTATTTTATGATTTTTGTAATAATTTTATTCATTGATCTTTACAATTTTTATATTGCATACTTTAAGATTATCATTTTTTTTGTGGAGGTGAAGTGAAGAAGAGAATATTGGATGTGAAGGTGGAGGGTTTTGTTTGGAGGCTATGAAGAGGTTTTCCAGCTAATTTTGGGTGATGGGGTGTCAGTTTAAGGTGTAGGAGATGGGTGGTTCCTCTAGTGTAGGTGAAGGGGAATAAATCAAGGTGGATATAATTCTTGGGAAATGAAGTTTAGTTGAAATGGTGTGTTTGGGTGTCTATTAGGGACAAATGGGAGGTAAGGGAGGTTAATTTGAGAGGTGAAGGGGTTTTCTGGGGTGTATTGTAGAGATGTAGGGCTGGAGAGTGAGATAGGCTTAAGGAGTGGGGTGTCTATTGGTGGAAAATGGGAGGAAATCAAGGTGAATATGAGGGGTGAAGCATCAAGTAGAGGTGAAGGGGTGTGCTGGGGTGTCTAGTGGAGATGAAAGAATGAAGAGTGAGATATTTTGAATAGTGGAGTGTTTATTGGAGACAAATGGGAGGCAAGCGAGGTGAATTTGAGAGGTGAAGGGATGTAAAGCAAGATAATTTTGAGGAGTGGGGTGTCAATTAGAGACAAATGGGAGGTAAGCAAGGTGAATCTGAGGGGTGAAGCATCAAGTAGAGGTGAAGGGGTGTGTTGGGTTGTCTAGTGGAGATGAAAGGATGGAGAGAGAGATAATTTTGAGGAGTAGGGTGTCTATTTGTGTCAGCCTAGATATTGCTATGACTGAGTAAAAAGTACTTAGAAGTTATGTTAAACACATGGACTATACATGGGAACAATAAATTAGAGTACACAAACAGTATACATAAGTAAATTTATGATAAAATACAAAATATGCCATTATAACAGCTTATATACACACATATATCCACCTTTTATAAGTCTCATGTACTAAATATTAAGTTGGAATATGTTAGAAAAATCTTAAGAACCTTAAATATAAGGCTACATAATTTTTAAGTAGACTTAAAGCTGTTGTTTTCATTATTTTATGTGAAAAACAAGAAATGCGCTTTAAATCACTTAAAAGTTGACTATATGCGCCATAAATATAATAATATTAAAAATTTGCTTTAACAGATCAATTTTTCTAAATTAGGGCTATTTATTTGGCTACTCAAATGCATAAAAATATCACTTTTCAAATTTGGTGTTTTTTATGTCAGAAATTGCTTCTGTGTACTGGCCACATACTGCCTGCATTCTCCTGTGTGAATAGCTTCATTTTTAGCAAATTTAGCTTTTTCACACTATAATTACTCCAAAATCTATGCCCAATGTGGGGAAACACACTAAAATACGTGACATGTGCTTAATTAGTGTCCTAGCTTAATTACAAATGCATTGACCCTCTTTATATGCACTAATTTCATTAATAACCTCAAGCATGGCACTTTAATTCACTACCATGCCTGAATTTGCATAAATTAGTCAAGGATTTACCTATGCATGTGCCTTCCAAGGACTGCATGTAGTTACCCCACATCACACACCCTTTTTTGGGTTTTTTAAGTGGTTTCACAGTCAATTTTGGTTATTTTTGAATGGGGATTTCACGTAATATAAGGTCATGATTAGCCCCACCATTTCTAATGTTAATTTCCCTTAATATTGAGTAATAAATATTCTTAAATTTCCCTTTTTAGTCTTTTATTTTAATGTATTACTTGCATATATTCTCTTTTTTACTTATTCTTAATTTTTGATGGATTATCCCTATTACTGCAGGATTTTGGCGGGTGATATCATTCTAATTATGTTACTGGTCACTATTTATGCTGTTGGAAATGTCTATTAGTTGGAATGAGGCATCATTAAACATGTATAGAGCTTGTAAATCAAGGGGTTCATTGGGAAAGTAACTGTGTATAAGAGGAGGGGGTTTTCGGTCTTGTTTTCTACATTATTTATCATTAAAATAAAATATATAACCAATAAAATTACAGTAAATATCAAAAGCACTTATAAAGTTTTTGAATAGTATCTGAATTATTACTTCAATTTTTTTACCAACTATAAGATTGTAACCCATTTATAATTAGTGAGATTAAAATTACTGAGACCCTTATATTGAGTTGTATTTTAATACTTATTGGATTTGTACTACAGTATTCATATAGGATCATTAAAATCTTCTAGAAAACTGACCATTCACACTATCTCACATCTCCATACTTGATCTCAGCCTGAAAATTGGGGACCTTTTTCAAGAATTCTGTTGGTTATCTTCCGATAAGTAAAAATTCAAAAAGAGGCTACAAGTAAATAAAATCCCTATAGAAATATTTGGATATTTAAAAAAGGTTGGGGTCATTTATATAGTGATTTCAAAAAAAGAATCCCTGCTATATGATAAAATTGTGATATTTAATCAACAATTTTAACACTAATTTATCATAAAAATTGTTATTAGTGGGAGTCTGTCAATAGACCAATTAATTTTGTGATCTTTTCAGATAATAAACCAGAGAGTAAAAACTGATTAATTAATTTCTTTTAACAGGACTCTTATCCCTCTTCATTGGTTTGTAAAACTCATTTAATATTTAGAAAGAATATTACTGATGAATTTAATTTTTTAAATATAAAAACATGGCTACATATTTCAGACCAGTTAAATCAAATGACCACATAAAAGCATATTTTACTTTTGGCACTTATAAATTCACTTAATACCTACAAGTTAACAATAAAATTGTCTTCAGTGCTATTGATTAATACTGATAAAACTCCTTTTTAAGTTTTAACATCTCAAATTTCAATTTTTGATTTAAATTCCATGTAAACATGTGTGACAACAACAATGATATTGTGAGTAATAAGGCAAAACCTTATAGCTTAAGACCTAGAGTTGAATGACCTGTTACAGGACCTTAAAATTGAGGGCCAGGATTCTCCCACCAACAGCAACACTCCACATATGTCTCTGGAAGAAAGGGAAAGACTTTTAAAACAAGTATCAATAAAGAAAACAAAAAATACTTTACAAGAATAAATTCACTCCCTATCCACTCTGCTAAACACCCTAACAATAAGACTCAAAAACAAAGTAGACCAGATAGACAATCTGGAGAAAAGAGCTTCTCATGGTCTCATAGAAGTCAATCAAGCCCTAGTGGAAATAAAAACTCAACCAAAAATAGTTGCACCTAACAATTCCATAGTGTAAACAGCCAAACCTACAGCCCAAGAGGAGGACCAAAAGATTTCAGTAAGCAAATAGAAGTGGGACTGGTATGCCCAAAACTACAACAACCCTCAACAGCAGGGTTCAAGCAGTCACCTTTGCTTGGTAAAGTTAAGGAGAGGCAAGGGAAATTGAATAAGAACTTGGTAAGTCATCCATCTTCTCATGATCAATTATATAATACTAACAATGAATTACTTATATGTTATGATATTGATAGAGATTTACTGGATATAATTGATAAATTTTTATAAAATTATTCATTTGAAAATGACATGTTAAGCTTGTCTTTACATGATGAAAATGTACATAGTTTTATTAATCCCCAGGATAATACTAGTCCCATTAAAATGGAACCAAATTAAGTGAATCTTGAGCCTGATTATGAGTCTTCTGAATTGGACACAGAAAAAATTGAATATTTATTAAAAGAAGATACAATGGAATCAAAAATCATTAGCAAATTATTATGAAGAATTGAAAAATTGATAGAATTCTCTAGAGAGTCAAAAAATAATACAGAAAGTGTATTATTAAACCTCACACAATCATTGAGTACCACAGTTAATAGGTTAAGAATTATTGAAAATTAAAATAGTGAATTAACCAATGATAATAAAAGATTAAACTCTGAGATTAAGAATTTAAAAAATAAATTAAAACATTCTCAGAATATTATGGCTACCATAGAGGGATGTGTAAAATTGTCTTTTCAAATGTGAATGCTACCTTAACACATGTACCTGTAATAAAAGATAGGTTAAAATGAGTAGGAATTGAAATAGCTAATATTTTGAAAATTACTGATAAAGTAAAAGATAATACCTCCTATGTAGAAAGAGTAACATTTTTTATGAAACACTCAGATGATAAACCAATGATTGAACATGAAAAAAGTGTCATGGGCTCTGAGAATATAAAATCATTAAAGGATGAAATAAATGATCTTCTTACTAAAGTAAGTGAATTACTTAATATTCCTCAGGTTAGGGAAGCAAAAAATAAATAAAAGAACTGGACTAATTTAGATCAGTACCCTTCTATTGACTGGGATTCAAAGTCTGATTGGCAACAATTCATTCAGAGAATGGATAACTTAAAATTTTCATACAAATTACCTGATGAAGAAAATACATCAAAATTGATATCTTTATTTACAGATTTGACCTCATTATGGTTTGAATCTGTATTGAGTGAGTGAATCAACTACTCATGGAATGAATGGAAGGCACTAATTGAAAGGAAATTTGGTGGCCCAAAATTTAGAATCACTCAACAAAGATTGTATGAAAAATCTAGATATAATCCAAATTCTTGAGATAAACCCATGGTATTTTTAATGAATTTAATAAAAAAATGAAAGCCATGGATCCAAAAATGGATTAAGATGAGTGGAAAGAAAAAATAATATATAAATTGCCTATATCAGTCAGAGACATTATTGTAGCTAGAACTGAAACCATGAGAGATACTTCTGGGTCTATTTAAATATGCAATGAAATATAATTGAGCCACAAATTTGAAACCAAGTATAATAATTACAAGTAAAGTGTTTAGGTATTAAAACCTACTACAAATAAGATACCAGTGGAGAAGAAAAAACCTTCAGCTCCCCTTTTCCCTAAAAGAAAAGAAAATAACACTTGTAACAAATTTTATGAACTCTGGGATAAATTTCATACTTGTAAGTAAAGAATAAATGTTATTGAAAACTCACAAGACTCTGAACCAAGTAATAATGAAGATAAAAAGGAGGAATCTAGTGAAGATTTTAAAAGTAACATTTCTTACAGTGATGATTAAAATGAGATATTTGTATTAGAATAGGATATTATGTTCATGAATGATGCAATACCTCATACAGATACATCTTTAACTTCCATTGAAGAAGATGAAATTATCAAAGATGTATCTCATGATACTTAAAAAATAACACCTATTAGGGCGCCTGTTATTATATGTGGAAAAGAAGTGAATTCCATTCTTGAAACTGGGGCTGCAGATAGCATAGTTTCTATTAACACATTAATGAAACTTGATAGTAAGTATAAAGAAAAACTAGAAACTGTACAGAAAATGAGCTGGAGGGGTTTTGGTTCAGTATCACATCCAATTGGAAAATAGAAAACTGCTGTATTCTTTAAATATAATAATGTATATGTAAGAGCAGTGTGTTAATTTGTGGTAATGGATAATAAAAATTGTAGTGATTGGTTTATTATTAGAAATGACTTATTGACCAAATTTGGCATCAAACTAGATCATGAAAAGTTGCTTCACTATAGGCATAAATGGGAAAATACCATTCAATATTTACTCTGAAAATTCAGTTTATTCAATTTCTCCTAAAGAAGAACAACTGCAAGGTGGAAAAACCACCTCTGAAGTGGTAGAATTGGAAAATGAAATCTAAAAAGACTCTTTCAGTCCTAAACTCTCAAAAATTGAAGAAAACAATATTTTGAGATTGACAAAATCTTATCCTATGGTGTTCAAATGAACTAGGATTGGTCAAAGACCATGAGATGAAGATCTCATTAAGTTGTGAATTGGATAATATCTCTGGCTGCTTAAAAAAGATGCCTTTCCAAGCTTCTCCTGAAAAAAGAAAAGACATTGAAGACAACATTAAAATTTTGTTAGAAATGGGAAATTGTTGAAAAAGTGGACACAAAACCTAAGTATTGTTTTATTTCACCAGTTTTAATCTCTTATGAAATAGATAAGGCAAGATTATGTGGTGATTACAGGGCTTGGAATACATTCACTGTAGATAATATTTACCCTCTACCAAGGATAACTTCTATCCATGCTACCTTACAAGGTGCAAAATATATTTCCTGTCTGGATGGAAACAAAGGTTACCACCTGATCCCTGTGGAAAAGAAATCAAAGAATTTCTTACTCATAAACACACATATGGGGATATATAAATATGTGAGAATGCCTTTTGGCCCAAAGAATGCGCCTACAGTCTTCAAAAAATTGATAGATAGTGTTTTTAATAAGGAAATGGTTAAAGTATGGCTTTTAGTTTATATTGATTACCTCATAGTGTTTTCAAAAACATATGATGAACATTTAAATCACCTGAAAAGAGTATTTCAAAAGATGGATGAAAATAATATGAAAATTGCATTAAAGAAATGTAAGTTTGGGTTTCAATACTTGAATGTAATATGAAATGTTGTATCTGTATTACAAATTTGTGTTGACAAGAAAAAAGTGGCAGAAATAAAAAACATTAGTATAACTAATAATGTGAAAGATGTTCAAAGTTTTTTTAGGTATGTGTGGATATTATAGGCAGTATATAAAAAACTATCAATCCATTTCAGCCCCTTTAACAACATTAATAAGGAAAAATGAGGCTTTCATTTGGAATAATGAAAGACAACACGCTGTAGAAAATCCTATAGTGCTAGCTATAGGCCTTGACCAAGGGAGTTGGAGAAAAACTAGAGAGAAAATTCCCTGTCCCTTTAGAAAAATAAGTGAGATTTACCTGCTACAGTAAATTGGTTCCTGTTTTGCTAAAGACCCTTTTACAATACACTTTACTGCTTGATGAGCCAAGAAAGTAGTCACCAGACAGACTACCAGAACAAAGAACTGAAATGTAGACCAATGTCCACACCAGAGACAGCAAAGATACTTGATGTAGGCTCCAAATCCACACCAGAGACAGCAATAATACTTGCTATAGCTTGCAAGACTATAACAGAGAAAACAGTTGCCAAAGTTAAGTTAAATGAAGAACTCACTTGCAACAAACACAGCCAAATTGTGGCCAGAAACAGTGAAAACTGAGTGAGGAACAATGATATCACCTCCGGATGATTGTATGATGATTAAGGTTGCCCCAAACTGTCTTATTCACTATCTACACACAGACCACTATCTAAGAGCCCATGCGCACCCACCAATCTGGCGCCTGTACCCGCCAAATTGCATAAAAAACCCTCCAGAAGTGCTCCCCAGCCTTCTAAAACAAAGGCGGGTGGGCTGCCCGGCGTCGGAGGTGCCGCCTACAGCGGCACGGCCTTCCTGAAGCCAGAGAACCACTAAAAACACCCAATCTACTTAGAAAAACTAACTACAACTACTAAAACCTTTAAAACACAGAATTTCACTATAACAACTTTGAGACATGAAATATAGAGAAAAATTAGCTCTATCCAACGGTACTAAGCACTTAACCCTAAGACTTAAGGTTAGCCCATAAAACACAAAACAAAATTAAACAGCTATCTTTTTAAATGAAAAATAAGGAATTGACCCTTTAAAACTTAGAATATGAAAAATGTCTACAAGACATAAAATATAGAGAAAAACCGGGGCTATCCAATGATAGTACCCACATACCCGCAGACCCAATATCCACGGAATAAAACCAGAAAAATACCTAATTCCTTCACTGATGTCAATTAAGACATGCCCAAACAACACCAAATTGCACAACAAAGGCCCCTGCCAATGTTGGAAGACCACATCCTCCCTCCAATTAAGAATTTCCACATTCTTTCTTCCTCAAACCACCATGTTCAACCTTCTTCCTAAACATGCCTCTGAAATGGGTCCTTGCCAATACTGCATTGACAATAATCTAATCTGTGCCATGAAACCACCTGTCCATCCTTACAGAAGGTCCTGCAATGTCTGCCAATATAGAAAGAAGCCCTGCTACAGACTTGGTCCATTATCTTCTGCAACAGATTCACCTCCACCTCAACCTGGTCCATCTTCTACCAGGACCAAAAGATCTAGGCCATCCATCCTGATACCCAGATTAATCAAAAAGCTTAAACCTTCCCAGAAGAGTGCCACAACCCATAAAACAACAAGTTCCACCATCCCTGGTCCATCTGATAGTAAGGAACTTTCATTTCTTCCTTCAACTTTAAAACTGATGACTTCTCAGTTCCTCCATCTTCTGATAGTGATGATAACAATGTGGGATCCATTGCACCACCAACATTAAACCACTTGCCCACCATCAAGGCCAAGTTTCAACAACACACATCTCAACAGAAACAACTTCTGCTTCACTACTTCCCATCCACTCCTGCTAGAGATCCACAGGACATTGAGACCAGAAGACACCTCATTCACCAGTTCAAGGCTTATTCTGAACATTTCATTTCATCTCTTGATTCCCTCTGTAATTCCACTAGTACTTGAGTTTGATTCAGAAAAGAAAAATTGACTACACCCTCTATAAGATGTAACCACAAACAACCCTCAGTTTTAAGTCTTAGGGGACAATCCTCATTTTATAGTCTTGGGGGACTCAAAAACCTAAATCATAAACCCAGAACCAGAGATAAACCACATTAAGACACAGAGAGAAAACTAAAATTCTGGGGTAATTGTGAATAGAGCTGCCAGCCCATCAATTAACCCCAAACTTGCCTTTACTAAATTCAGAGGCTCCCCCTGTGGATACCCTCCACCAATCATCAAACCCAACACCAACAACAACACACACTCCTCAGTTTATAGTCTTGGGGGACTAAACCAACAACAGTCCTCAGTTTAAAGACTTGGGGGACTATCCTTGAAACCATGAATTTTCAGTTTAAAGTCTTGATGGACTAATAAAATTTCCAGTTTAGAGTCCTAGAGGACTGGTAGAATCTTGCATAAATCTGACCCAGCCAATTTCATGCAATACACCCACAGCTAGACCTGCAGAGCGTCAGCCTTCAATTCATCTTCTACTCATCACTAACAAAATTCTTCTTTTATAATTCTCATCATCTTTTCACCACAGATCATGTCTGGATCCCCTGCTGTTGACTCCTCTACTCTTCCTTGCTTCACTGCTCCCAGGGACTATGCCTGAAAACAGTGCATCCACATGTGCAGACCTTGCACATTCACTCTTCCAAATCCAGAAGCCAAATTCTACAACAGGGCATGTGAATCTTGCTATTCCAAAAAAAAGAAATGTGACAGAGATGCCCACTATCCTATTCCTCCGCCTTCTCCTTCTCACAAATACATTTCCAGATCCCCTACCAGGTCTCCAGAACTTGGTCAATCCTCTTACTCTCTATCTTCAGCTCCTTCCAGAAGATCCAGAAGCTCAGCTTCCTGCACTCTTCCCAAAAGACCAGCCTTAGCTTCTCAAGAAACTGCTTTTATCACTGCTAAATTAGCTCCAAAAGCTTTGAAATCAACCCCTAGGCTTCTAGACCGCATCCAGGCAGCCCGCCCGCCTCACCAAACAGTGAAAATCAGGGCCAAAACCTCCAAAAACGGCCAGAAAACAGCCAAATTCAATCAATCAATGAAAAAAACTCTACACAATCACCTCCTACTGCTCCCAGAGAAATTCAATCAACTCTTTCAAAGTTCAAAAGCGCCAAAATTTCCCAAATTTCTAAGAGACATGCCTAAAGACCCCAGGAAGAAAACAGAACACCCAGCACTGCACCAAGACCACAACTTTGTCCCCAATTAAGGCAACGCAACTACACCTCTCCTCTGTCAGCCAACTATTTCTCTGACAGTTCCATTCCTTCAAAACCTCCATCCAGAAGAGATCAATCTGCTTCCAAATCACCCTCTCCTGCTCCATCTTTCAACCATCCTGGTACTCCATCACCAGTACCTCCTCCAACTGAACCAAGCAGAAATATTAACCACAACAACAACCCTGCTGCTATAACTAGGCCCCAGGAAGATCAGCATCCCAGTTCACCTTCCCAGGATCCTTCAGAAGAAGACCAAGAGAACCCGTATCTTTCTTTGATTGATCCTCCTACTATAACCATGCCAAACCCTTCAGAAGTCCAAATTCCAGCTGCTTACAGCTTTGATGAGCTTCCAATCTGTAAGTACCACATAAATTCATCTAATTTCTTCAAAAAAAATAATTACTGATCCAATTCTTCTTGTCTAGTTGGCACCCCTCCTCCTGAAACTATTATTGGAGTTGGCCAGCCTCTAGAAACTTCTTTTACCCTGGATTATGGAGACATGAAACAACACCTAAGCACCATGTGTTCCAACATTCTGAAAGCCTTCGCCCTCCATGGACCTTTGAATGACTTTGAAAAATCCCTGAGAAAGAACCTACTGGACGACCACTGGAAGATGTCTAGGATCATTAAGCCCACCTTGCAGCACTCCATTCCTGCCTCTTCTTCTTCCTCCTCCTCTGAAATTCCATCCAAACCCATTCCTGACCATTACAACCCATATAATCTTTCCAGCAGAACACACTTCAGATAACACTGTGCTCTCCACAACCCCAACAAAAAACAAAAACAACATCATAATCCAGACCAGCCTCCAGAAGCTTCATCATCCAGAAAATGATCTCCTGCAAAAAAGATTAGAAACATAATAATAAAATAACACAACAAAATAATTTCAGATTTTTTTTATGAGTTCTACTAAACTAGTAATTATAAGAAAATTTGAAAATTAAATGTAAATGAAAAATAAATAAAATAAAATAATATGAAATAAATAATTATAAGAAAACAAAATTGGTATCCCCCAGCAAATTGATGAGCTGATCCCCTGATACCTTACCCACATCCAAGTGCACCTTGATGTGGATACACAATAAAATATTTTAAATGATTAACAATAATAATAAAAATTTCAGAAATTTAAGAAGATAATAAAAATAATGAAACACAGAATTAAATGAAATAAAATAAAAAAGAAAATAGCATTGCCCAGCCAATTGATGAGCCTTTCCCCACCAATGCTTGCCCACATCCAGGTGACCCTGACGTGGTAACACCTTATATTTTGATTTTATAATTTTAAAAACCCCCATAAAAAAATAAAAAGAAAAAAAGAGAAAAAAGAAAATAATCTAAAACCACTATCTAGCAAAAACATAACTACAAAATCAAAGACAGTCCAGCTCCATAGATGGTCCAATAAGAAAAAGTCCGGTATGGTAAGGTAAACTATTACAGTCGCCTTGCTGTAAGCAGAATCCGGAGGAAATATGTGGATTTAGCTGAAAACCCCGTCCTTCCAATAAAAATAACAAAATGGGAATTCTAAATCACTAAGCTAGCCAGTCTACTTGGATCTGATTGATAAAAAATATGAAACTCTAAAATAATTAACGCTTATTGAGATTTAATGAAAGTGGCTGTTGAGATAGAAATACTGATAACAACAATTAAGGTGTACCAGTGAAAGATCTGTAAAGATTGACTTTTATGTTTTTATAATAATTTGAATTTTTATAAGACAGAAATAATCAAGTCCCAGCGACGAAGACCTTTCTAAAGATACCCTGTTTGAAGTGTGATTTAAATTGTTGAATAGTATTTCTAAAATGTTAAATATAAAAATATAAAGTTATAAGGGTATTACAAATTTATTTAATTTGTTGAGTAATAAAAAAATAAGACCGTGGTAGTTAATGATTAAGCTGTATGATGTGTCCCCCCTCTCAATTTTGAGTTTGAGAGGCGCTTAAGTATTCCTAGTCACGTGCCTAAGTTTTCCCCTCCAGAGCTCTCCCAGAGTCAATCCAGAGCCCGTATGGAGTCCGTCCGGACTTCCGGACTTAATTAGAACCTTAAAAACTATAATAAAAAATCTAGAAAAATTACACATGATAGAGCTACTTCCCCTTTACATACCAAACTAATTTTTGTAGTCTGCGCAGCTCTAATTATCCCGTGAAAATTCATCAAAGTTAAGTAAATTCTGAAAACGTAAATATTTCTATAAAGCTTTAAAATTCATTTAAAAATATAAGAAAAATAGTAAAAATTCTGGAAAAATTTCCCAAGGTTCTTGAGTGACTTGACTTGATACTTATAAACTTTTCAGACCGTAAAAATAAGTTTTCTCCGTAAAATAAATTGTTTTTGTGTAGGCATTTGCTCTCGACCAATTTCTTCATATTTAAAACTCAAATAAATTAAATAAAACCCTTTTATAAAAAATAATAACGCCAATCTTGCACGCCGTAATAACTCCATTTACATATTTAGGTGCCATACTAAACTTTAGGCTATCACATCCTCCCTCCAATTGAGAATGTCCCAATTCTTAAAACTTTGCATAAGTGATTGAGCAATTCCAAAAGAATTATCTTTTCTTATAAAATAATTTGATAAATTTGTTTTAGCTGGTCTTCTTTTAATTCTTTATAAAATAAATGTTGTTTCTTCTTCTCTGGCTTGATATAACATAAAATAAAATGATATAAATCTTGTGATGATTCCACTACTGAGAGCAAGGTTTGAATCCCTTCAGACTCCCATATACCAGTCTTCCTTCTTGTCACAGCATTGAGAGAGTGGATCTTCCTATGAGCCAAATACTCCTGATTCCAACCTCATACGGCCCCCCACTGAGCCGAATTCTATGATTTCAATCTCGCCATAAGGTCCTCCAAGCTTCACACCAAAAAAAAATGGCCTAACTATGAGGCACTAAAAAAAATCATTCCCTAAAATCCAACTACCATCCTAACTTCTGATTCCTTCATCACAATTTTCAAACTTTGCTATACAGCAAACCCATAAAATACTTTTGCCAGGCTTCCAATAATAATTTTAACTTTAGACCATGTTAAAGCGCCACAAATTTCACCTAATTACTCATTATGCTTTCCTTAGCATCATCACCACCTAAAATTTTAACCTCCTAAAGCTTATCAGCACCCAATTCCAGAAATAATTGAATAACCAGTTTAGAGTCTTAGTGGACAGTGATAAATTAAAAGATTGAATTGAGTTATCCAAACAAGATTGACATTCCAGTTTAAAGTCTTGGTAGACCAAACATATAATCGATTGCCAGTTTATGGTCTTGGTGGACCAAAGATTGTTTAAGTGCATAAATAAATTGAAATATTCCTAAATAAGGCCTAGGCTTGACCAAAGATTGAATAAATTTGATAATCCAGTTTAATTTCATAGTGGACCAAACATTTGATTGACAAGTAATCCAGTATAAGGCCATAGTGGACCAATGAATGTTGAATTATCCTGCAGATATTAATTTTCCAGTTTAAAGTCATAGTGGGCTAAAACAATGAATGAACTACCAGTTTAAAGTCATGGTGGACCAAACATTTGATTGATAATAAATCCAGTTTAAGGTCATGGTGGACCCAACAGCTTGATAACAGCCCAGTTTAAGGTCTTGGTGGACCTAACATTTGATAACACTCCAGTTTAAGGTCTTGGTGGACCTAACATTTGATTTATATAAAAAGAAATCTGTCTCCGAAAATATCCATAAAATCTTGATCATCCTTGAAATTAAGTTTAAAGTCTTGAAGGAATAACAGCTCCAATATAAAATCTTTAATGAAAGTCTTGAAAATTAGCCAGTTTAAAGTCTTGGAGGACTAACAGCTCCAAAATTCGTATAAAACCTTAAGGAAAGTCCTGAACAGTAGCCAGTTTAAAGTCTTGGAGGACTAACAGCTGTCTTGAAGTAAAATCCCATAGGTATTGAGTTCTCCTAGACCCTGTTTCCTGTCTACACTAAATGAATAAAACTAAAAAGAATGAAGACTGAAAAATAAAACTAAGAAATATAATAATTTTGGTTTAATTAATTAATTTTTTTTTATTTTATTATTTAATTTTTATTTTTTTATAATTATTTTTTTTATTTTATTTTTATTTTTTTTTATTAATAATATTTTTATTTTTTTACATTTTTATTTTTTATTTTTTTATTTTTATTTTTATTTTATTTTTTTTATTTTATTTTTATTTATTTTTTTAATTTTAATTTGTTTTTTATTTAAAATAAAAGATTTTAGAAAAGATAGTTTTGAAATAAAAGTTAAAATTTAATTATTAAAGAAAGATAAACAAATGTGAAAAGAAAGATAAAAAAAGTAATAATAATAAAAAAATTTAAAAATAAAATTTTTAAAAGATGCCCCCTGGCCATTTGATGAGCCGTACCCTCAACATCATACCCACATTCAAGTGCAACTTGATGTGGTTACACAATTTTGAGAAATTGAAAAGAAAATAAAATAAATGAAAGTTTTTAGAAGATAATTTTATAATGATGATCACTGGGTGGGCTCCCTCCAATTTATAAAAATGATTAGAGACCACCAGTGAGCATCACCTTTACAATAATTCATAATATATATTAAAGAAAAGAAATCACAATCTAATGTAAAAAATTCAAAAACAAAATAAAATACAAAGAATCTTGAATCCGGCGTTGAGAGCGGTGTATCTTGATTCATTCCAGTTTATAGTCTTAGTGGACTTCCTATAATTAAAAGACAAAGCCAGGATTCAACTAGAAACAGGGAAAATTTTGGAAACAAACATTATGGGGTAATTGTGTATAGAGCAGCCAGCCCATCAATTACCCCCACACTTGCCAATATTAAATTAAGAAGGTTCCCCTGTGAACACTTCTTCCAATAAATTTTTTAAAATTATCCTACACTATCTTCACCCATATTTTAAGTATTTTAAATTTTGAAAATTTCCAAGAAGGTTTTCTTGCATTTTGTTAAGTTTCATCAAAGTTTCGTCGCCCATAGGCAGTGTAACGACAGTAAAGTATTTTGATAAAAAGAAGATAGTTTATCCTCGTTGCGGAGATTGATAAGATTTTTTTTTTTTTTTTAAAAAACGTCATAGTTTATCCTCATTGCGGAGGGATCCATAAAATTTTGTCGATATCATAGTTTATCCTCATTGCGGAGGAATCCATAAAATTTCATCAATATCATAGTTTATCCTCACTGCGGAGGTAGACTTCGGCACTCCTGGTGCCTCTAGGATAGAACCGTTTCACTTGATTGGCTGCTACCCTCTTCTTCAATACTACTCCATCCAACTCTTCTAGCACATATGAACCGCCGGAAACTTGCTCCTTGATTTTATACAGTCCATTCCACCTATCTGCAAACATCTTTCCCCACTGACTTTCCAAACTCCTATTATACACCAGGACCATATCACCTGGGTTCAAAGGTTTCCTTAATCGATGTGCCAACCGCTCATCCCAATATCTGACTGATTGATTTTGGATCTTCATCATCCGCAAATATGCCTTTTCTAAATATTCTTCTTTCTTTTCTAGCTGCATCATTCTTGCACACAATAATTCTTCAGTAGTTTTGAAAGTGTCCCTGTCAACTCCAAGATATGATTCAGCTTCTAAATCAACCGGTAAAACTGCTTTATGTCCAAAAACAAGTTCATAAGGTGAACATCCGGTCGTCCTTTTGGCAGTGATTCGATCAGCAAATAAAACTAAAGGTAAATAGTGCCTCCACTTTTCGGCACTTGTCCCACACATTTTAACTAAAGAATCCTTAATAACTTGATGCCCTCTTTCAACCATACCTTCAGCTTCAGGATAATATGGGGTTGCTACCCTAACCTTTGATCCAACTTTCAATACGGCCTCTTTAAACTCTGTCCCAAATTCAGGACCTCCATCTACCGTTACCAACTTCATCACCCCATACCTATATACCCAATTATTCAAAAAAAATTCTGCCACATTTTTGGCAGTTAAATTAATAAGAGGCGCTGCCTCTACCCAACCAGATAAATCATCTCTGGCCACAATTAAATATTTATACCGTCCCTCTTTTATATGAACGGCATCTAAACTAACTCTCCCAAAGAGCGTATATTCACCGGTCGCGCGTCCAGGTTCTTTTGGCCTTAAATAACTTTGTCTTTGACATTCTTCGCATGACTGAACCCACTGTTTAACAGCCATCTTCATGCCAGGCCACCAAAATCGATCAGAAATTCTTCTAAACGTTTCTCCAACGCCTCTATGCCCGAGATCTTCATGCAGTGATTTCAAAACTAATTCTTGCCCCTTCTGTTGAGTTATAACTACTTGAGGATTTGGATACCTTCTCCTCATTAAACGTTGACCAGATAGGTAAAATGTAGATGACTTCCTCTTGATAGCCACCCATTCATTGTCTTCACACTCTTCTGGCCTCTCTAAAGTCAACAAATATTTGACTAACAAAAAATAAAAACCAGTCTGACCCCAGACTTCATCTTGAAAATCGATTAATATAACATCAATAGGGACTTCTCTATCACAAATATCACCTGCACATGAATGAGCCAATAATTGTTGACCCCTAAATAAATCTTTAATCGAGCTATGTTGACGTTTTTCTTCTGAACCTTTGGATCCTTCGTAAACCGTATTTGAAAATACCTCTTTCTCTTTATCCACCCTTTTATTTAAATTCTCTAATTCTCCAACATATACACCATTCCTTAATTTACTACTATCCCACACTACTAATCCATCTTCCTCTACATACACCACATCTTCTTCTACCTCCTTTCTACCGAATTTATCTACACCTTTTCCAACACCTTTATTAACATAAAAATTATTTTCCAGTTTATCCTCTTGGTGGAGGTCATCATCACCATAATCTAAACACAATAGTCCTGCCAGTTTAACCTCATGGGGGAGGTATGGAAAGTCTTCAGCTCCTTTAGTGCTGGCTTTGATAATAGGTATATCTTCATCGAACTCTTCTGAGTCTGAATCTTCTTCAGTGGGTGGTCTCCTTGATAAACCATCTGGCATAGTAAAAGTTTTGCCAGGCTTATGAACTAATTCAAACTAAAAATGTTGAATAAAAGCTACCCATCTCGTCATGGGTGCGTTCAGTAAACTTGGGGAATTAATCATCTGGATTAACGATTTCGCATCCACTTGCAACTCAAAATGTTGCCCCCACAAAATATGCTGAAGTTTCTTCAGTATTTTTGCCACACCACATAATTTCAATTTTGGTTGAGAATATCTTGATTCAACCTCAGTAAATACTACAGATTCATACCTAACTGGCCTGATGTAACCAGCTTTATTTATCTGAGACAAAACCTCCCCAGCTGCAACCTGACTTGAATCAACTGCTAAATAAATTCTGCCAGCATTTTTTCCATAATCCAACTTGTGCAGGACTAAATCCTTCCCCACAACCTCCTTCTCACACTCTTCATCCCACTCCCAGTCTGCATCCTTTCTCGTTAACCGTCTCAATGGAGCTGCCAATGAAGAAAGGTCCTTGATAAACATTCTAACATATACACAAACGCCTAAAAACCCTCTAACTTCGGTCGTATTCTTGGGTCTTGGCCAGGACTGAATTTTGTTAACTTTCTTCTTGGACATAATCCTACCCTCTCTACATACCACATGGCCTAATATTTCTAAGGCTGGCACACAACATGAAAATTTTGAACCTGAAATAGTTAAACCAGCCTCTTCAATTCGAAACAAGATTCTTTCTAATGTAATTGCAAACTCCCAAATGAATTTGCGTATCCCGGGATTCTCTTCCAACACCTGGTTATCATAGTCGGTTGTTGGTCCCTTAATTCCTCCATCATCTATAAAGATTCCAGCATATTGTGGAATTTCATCTTGAAGGATCCAAGCCATCTGAGCTTGATAAACTGCAACCGAATTTGTTTCTCCTTGAGGTAATCTTGTTAACTGTAAACGTCCAAGTGGTGTATCGAATGTAGTGAGAGGCCTTGAGTCTGGATGTAACTCTCTCTCATCATATCCACCCATAATATCTCCCAAACCATAACACACTCTTCCTGCAAACGCTTCAACAAACTCCTCAGCACTAGGCGGTATCCCAGCATCCTTTATTGTAACCCTATTTAATTCCCTAAGATCATGAACAACTCTAAGCTTGCCATTCGGTTTCTTGATACAAAATACCGGACTAGAATAACTTGATGTTGATTTCTCATACAGTCCAGTGCGTATCCGTTCTCTGACAACTTCAATATAGCCTTCTTTTAATGCAGCCGGAATAGGAATTGGTTTCTGCTGTCACGGTTCATGACACACCACAGGAATCTTGTAAGGATCCCCATAGGAATGCTTCAACACACCCCTCTCCTCTTCTACAAAAGCAATGGCCTTCTCTCGCTTGACCATTACATCCAACAACAACTTCTTCTCTTCTCCAGACAACCAACCATCAGGTCCAAAATTAACAACACCCAGTCTCTCAAAAGTGATTCTTGACATCTCAGAAAATTCAGGCGGATTCTTTACCAAGGGACTTTCACAAGGATCTCTTGATAACCTTGGTCTTCTCAAGGGTGGATTTAATTCGGCAGGTAGCGGTTCATTAATAGGTCTAATTTTATTTGCTACTTTCTTATATTTGGCTGCGTCCACATCTAAATAAACTTGAGGTAAAACATTTACTTTTGTATCGCCATTACATATTTCATCAAATGAATCTTCTTCATCGCCAGAATCGGAATAAGAAAAATTAGAAAAATATTTTATTTCATTTTTAAATTTTACCCTTTTCTCCTTTCCCTCGTCTAATTTATAAACAGATTTTCCAACACCTTTGCTTCCCTTATCTAACAGTAAATCGCCCGTAAAGAAAGTTGGCAGTTTAACCTCTTGCTGAAGGTCCGGAATTGAATTTTCACAAAAATTATTTTTTGGTGTTTTAATTATACTGAGATTTTTTATTGGATTTTGATGTGATTTTTGCAGTTTACCCTCTTGCTGGAGGTCCGAAATAGAAGGTGATAATTGCAGTTTAACCTCTTTCTGGAGGTCATAAAACATATACTTCCAATTTTTATCCAACCTAATTTGGCCCATTTTGCCTTTTTAACCATTTTTAAATTTAATAGAAAAACAGGGTAAATCCAATAAACATATAGAAAAGTCCAAAACGTATTTGCACTCCAAAGTAATATTAACAGAAAATAATTGAGAATCCACTTGAATTATCTCCAAGTGATCTGACCTATTGCAATCTGGGATCTCATCCTGAGGAGTGATTACAACATTAGAGTGATCAGCCCCAGCTACCCCAAAAAATGAGGGCATCCATAATAATTTGAATCCTGAATAAATTGAAGACATAACAATAAAAGAAAATTTCAGCCTAGTTTAGGTAGTTTATCCTCCTTTCGGAGGAATTAAATTCTTGATATCCCCTGGAGATAATCCATAATTTTGCCCCAAGGGCTTATCCACCAATTCCATAAAACCCAAAAATAAACCCCCATAATTTGTCCTACCATTGGACATAAAAAATAAACAACCCTTTTCCAAAATATGAGTGCATCCAATTTATGCTCTCTATTATCAAATGCCACTGCACTCTTTATTAGTGCAGGGAAAACGATATCCTCCTTAACAATCTCTCCCTGAGATTGTAACAAATCCACCATATCCATATCTTCATTGCAGACAGTCTCTGCTTCTAAAGACAAAACCTGAGGCAAAAAATCCTCTAAATCCGATTTTGAATCATTCAACACAAAATTATCCCCATCATCCAAAATTTTGTCATTAATGACAACAATATCTTCATCTTCAAAAATCTCTTCTTTCCCAACAGAATTTTTAACAAAAATAATACCTTCAGGCTGGACGAAATCTTCAGGAATGGCTGATTCCAAAAATTCAACAGAAGCTAATTCTTCTAAACCGCTCTCTTCTATCTCTTGAGTAAGAAAAACCTCTTTTCCAGAGTCCAAATCAACAGAATTATGAGTATCCAGATGTTCTAAAATAGCCTTCTTTAGCACCTCCATACCAGGAATCCTAGTTTCTCCATCTGGGAGATCCTTCATTAAATTCGCATTAATAAGCACCATCAAAACATCTTTCTTAACCTTTTCCCCCATAGCATCCCAAAAAACATACTTTGATGCATTATCATGAAATAATATTTCATACTCCAACAAATAATCCAGAACCACCTGAAATTCAACCATAAACTGATGATACTGATGCAGAGATGTTACACCACCTTTTGATTCCCATTTCCTAGCTATATCCTTTAGATCCTCCAATGAATAAACTTTTGGCCACCTTTTTTCCATTTCAATCTTGAGCTTTCTCCAATCTTGATCTTTATAACCATCCATAGAAATAACCTCCTTTTCCACCTCTCTGTCCAAAATAAAGAACCTAATCTGCTTAACCATATCCAAAGGTAAAGCACCATCAATCGCAGCTTCAGTTTCATACCTATGTAAAAATCCTTCTAAATCATCTCCAGAAAACTTGTGCTCAACCCAAGATACAATCCTTACTGATGCCCTAACAGGTAAACCAGCCGCCAACACAGCAGTTCCACTAGTAGAAGACATCCCAAAACATAAGAAAAGTGTTAACAACCGTTAAAATAACAAGCCTCTTGCAGGCCAATAACAAAAAACCAATTAGAGTTCCAGAGAATAAGCCTCTTTCAGGCTAAGAAAGTCCTAGATCCATGTAAGTCCTAGAAAAAGCTAGAGATTTCGAACCCCACGTTGGGCGCCAACTATGGTAAGGTAAACTCTTACAGTCGCCTTGCTGTAAGCAGAATCCGGAGGAGATATGTGGATTTAGCTGAAAACCCCGTCCTTCCAATAAAAATAACAAAATGGGAATTTTAAATCACTAAGCTAACCAGTCTACTTGGATCTGATTGATAAAAAATATGAAACTCTAAAATAATTAACGCTTATTGAGATTTAATGAAAGTGGCTGTTGAGATAGAAATACTGATAACAACAATTAAGGTGTACCAGTGAAAGATCTGTAAAGATTGACTTTTATGTTTTTATAATAATTTGAATTTTTATAAGACAGAAATAATCAAGTCCCAGCGACGAAGACCTTTCTAAAGATACCCTGTTTGAAGTGTGATTTAAATTGTTGAATAGTATTTCTAAAATGTTAAATATAAAAATATAAAGTTATAAGGGTATTACAAATTTATTTAATTTGTTGAGTAATAAAAAAATAAGACCGTGGTAGTTAATGATTAAGCTGTATGATGTGTCCCCCCTCTCAATTTCGAGTTTGAGAGGCGCTTAAGTATTCCTAGTCACATGCCTAAGTTTTCCCCTCCAGAGCTCTCCCAGAGTCAATCCGGAGCCCGTACGGAGTCCGTCCGGACTTCCGGACTTAATTAGAACCTTAAAAACTATAATAAAAAATCTAGAAAAATTACACATGATACAGCTACTTCCCCTTTACATACCAAACTAATTTTTGTAGTCTGCGCAGCTCTAATTACCCCGTGAAAATTTATCAAAGTTAAGTAAATTCTGAAAACGTAAATATTTCTATAAAGCTTTAAAATTCATTTAAAAATATAAGAAAAATAGTAAAAATTCTGGGAAAATTTCCCAAGGTTCTTGAGTGACTTGACTTGATACTTATAAACTTTTCAGACCGTAAAAATAAGTTTTCTCCGTAAAATAAATTGTTTTTGTGTAGGAATTTGCTCTTGACCAATTTCTTCATATTTAAAACTCAAATAAATTAAATAAAACCCTTTTATAAAAAGTAATAACACCAATCTTGCATGCCGTAATAACTCCATTTACATATTTAGGTGCCATACTAAACTTTAGGCTACCACACCGGTCCATAGAAATGATCACTGGGTGGGCTCCCTCCAATAAGTAAAAATGATGGGAGACCACCAGTGATCCACCGCCAATCCATAAGAACCAAAGATAAAGAAGCCAGTCTCACACCAGTTTAAAGTCATAGTGGACTTAAACCTGAATAATAATCAACAGAACTAGAATTCAACTAGGAAAAACAAAAGACCTGAGACAGACATTCTGGGGTAACTGTTCTACAGAGCAGCCAGCTCATCAGTTACCCCCACACTTGCCACAATAAAATCTAGAAGCCCCCCCCTGGGTACCTTCTAACAAACAAAACACAACATCCAACACAATAAACCAAAACCAATAAAAGTGAAGAATCCGGCACTTGAAAACCAAAGGAATTTCCAGTTTAAAGTCATGGTGGACTAGAACCTGTGAAAAGAAACCAATACTAGGGTTCAACCAAATTAAGAGAAAGGGTTGAAAACAGACAATCTGGGGTAACTGTTGATAGAGCAGCCAGCCCATCAGTCCCCCCCACACTTGCCAAGGCAAAATCTAAAGGCCCCGCCCATGGGTACCCTATAACAAAAGTTTTCAACAAACAGATGCATAGCATCACCACAAAAAAAAACCAAAATTAAAGAATGGTCCGTAGTTTATCCTCATTGCAGAGTCAATCTTCTTCATGCCTAGTGCCTCTGGGATAAAATCTCTTCACCTGGTCTGCAGCCACTCTCTTTTTCAAGACTGCACCATCCAACTCTTCCAAAACATAAGAACCTCCAGACGCCAGAGATCTGACTCTGTAAGGTCCATTCCATCTGTCAGCAAACATTTTCCCCCACTGACTCTCCAAACTTCTATTATACACCAAAACCAAACAACCAGGTTTCAAGGGATTCCTGAGTCTATGAGCCAACTTCTTGTCCCAGTACCTGACTGATTGATTCCTAATTTTCATCATTCTAGAGTAAGCCCTCTCTTGACATTCCTCTTTACATTCCAACTGTTGCATCCTGGCACAGAGCAAATCTTCTGTTGAGTGCACGTCATCCCAATCAATTCCAAGATAAGAGACAGCTTCTAAGTCCACCGGTAGAACAGCTTTCTGACCAAACATTAACTCTAAAGGAGAATAGCCAGTTGTCCTTTTCACAGTGACCCTA
Source organism: Hemileia vastatrix (assembly GCA_030280995.1). Lineage (NCBI taxonomy): Eukaryota > Fungi > Basidiomycota > Pucciniomycetes > Pucciniales > Zaghouaniaceae > Hemileia > Hemileia vastatrix. The sequence goes on along the minus strand of JASXTE010000001.1, from coordinate 24,018,286 downwards.
TCAGCAAATAGCACCAAGGGTAAATAATGCCTCCACTTTTCAGCACTATCCCCACACATCTTTACCAAAGCATTCTTGATAACTTGATGGCCTCTTTCAACCATGCCTTCAGCTTCAGGATAATAAGGTGTAGCCACTCTAACTTTAGAACCAACACTGGCCACAGCTTCTTTAAATTCGGCACCAAACTCTGGCCGTCCATCAACAGTCACCAACTTTATCAACCCATACCTATAAATCCACTCCTTCTTCAAAAACTCTGCCACATTCTTGGTGGTCAAATTAACCAGAGGCACTGCCTCAACCCAACCAGACAAATCATCCCTGGAAACAATTAAGTATTTATACCTGCCCTCTTTAATATGGACAGCATCCAGACTGACTCTTCCAAAAACAGTTGTTTCACCAGTAGAATGGCCAATTTCTTTAGGTTTCAAGTGACTTCTTCTTTGACATTCTTCGCAAGATTGAACCCAACCCTGCACTTCCAACTTCATACCTGGCCACCAAAATCTATCAGCTACTCTTCTGTAAGTCTCCCCAAAGCCCCTATGACCAAGGTCTTCATGCAAAGACTTCAACACAACTTCTTTACCCTTCTTTTGAGTCACCACAACTTGAGGATTAGGATGTCTTCTCCTCATCAGCCTTCTTCCTGACACATAGAAGCCAGGACTCTTCTTCTTGATTGCCAACCAAGTATCATCATCACAACTATCTGGCCTCTCCAAGGTCAACAGATATTCCACCATAATAAAAGAAAACCCAGACTGACCCCAGGTCTCATCTTCAAAATACAACAAAACAACATCCAAGGGTACAGCTCTGTCATCAAAATCACCAGTGTGAACATGAGCCAATTGACCAGCCCAACCAGGACACTAATCCTTAAATTTTGGTACGACCTTCTCTTTCTACTGAATCTTATGAGAATCCAGTTCACTAACAAAAACACCCTTCTCCAATTTTGAGCCGTCCCAAACAACAAATCCATCTTCATCAACAAAAACATCCTGATCACCAGAATCAAGATCAGATCCAGCCAGTTTAGCCTCTTGGGGGAGGAAGGAACAATCATCCCGTTTAGCCTCATGGGGGAGGAGAGAAAAATCTTCAGAACCCTTTGTGCTGGCCCTAACCACTGGAACATCTTCATCAAACTCTTCAGAATCAGAATCCTCATCTGTAGGTGGCCTCCTCGATAATCCATCAGGCATCATAAAAGTTTTGCCTGGTTTGTGTACCAGGTCAAAAGAAAAATGCTGAATAAATGCCACCCACCTAGTCATTGGCGCATTTGGAAGACTAGGTGTATTGATCATCTGAACCAAAGATTTTGCATCCACCTGCAGCTCAAAATGCTGCCCCACAAAACCGTCTGTAGCTTCTTCAAAATTTTTGCTACACCACACAACTCCAACTTAGGCTGAGAACACCTAGATTCCACCACATTAAACACCACAGATTAATACCTTACTGGTCTGACCCTCCCAGTCTTATCTTCCTGAGACAAAACAGCACCAGCAGCAATATAGCTTGAGTCCACTGCCAGATAAATTTTTCCAGCATCAAGGCCATAATCCAACTTGTGAAGAATAATATCTTCACCAACCACCTTCTTCAACTTCTGAAAAGCCTCTTCACACTCTTCAGTCCATTCCCAGTCTGCATCTTTCCTGGTCAGCCTCCTTGAAGGTGAAGCCAACAAAGAAAAATACTTAATGAAAATCTTGACATAAACACACACACCCAAAAGCCCCCTGACTTCAGTGGTATTTTTAGGCCTTGGCCATGACTGAATTTTATTAACCTTTTTCTTTGCCATAATCCTTCCATCTTTACATACCACATGACCCAGAATTTCCAAAGCAGGAACTCAACAGCAGAATTTCGACCCTGAAATGGTCAAAACAGCCTCTTCAATCCTAAACAACACTCTCTCTAGAGTTATTGCATATTCCCAAACAAACCTCCTTATTCCAGGGTTCTCCACTAACACCTCATTATCATAATCAGTGGATGGTCCTTTAATTACACCATCATCAATAAAAATACCAGCATGAGTGGGAACCTCATCCTGCAAAATCCAAGCCATCTGCGCTTGATATACCGCCACTGAATTAGTTGCTCCTTGAGGCAACCTAGTGAGCTGAAATCTTCCCAAAGGAGTCTCAAAAGTTGTGAGAGTCCTTGAATCTGTGTGAAGTTCCCTCTCATCATAACCACCCATAATATCACCCAAACCATAACACACCCTTCCAGAAAAAGCTTCAACAAAGTCCTCTTCACTTGGTGGCATACCAGTGTCCTTAATAGTGACTCTATTCAAGGCTCTAAGATCATGGACCACCCGCAATTTTCCATTCTGCTTCTTTACACAGAACACCAGACTTGAGTAACTAGAAGTCGATTGTTCATATAACCCGGTCCTGACTCTTTCCCTAACAATCTCTACAAAATCCTCTCTGATAGCAACTGGAATCGGAATAGGTTTGATTTGCCAAGGTTCATGACAAACCACAGAAATCAAATATGGTTCCTTATGAGAGTGCTTCAACACACCCCTTTCCTCTTCACCAAATGCCACAGCTTTCTCCCTCAGCACAATAAGCTGCAACAACAACTTCTTTTCTTCTTCTGACAACCACCCATCAGGACCAAAATTAACAACCTTCAACCTCTCTGCAGTCACTCTAGCCATTTCTACAAATTCGGGAGGATTCTTCACCAAAGGAGTACAGTACAGATCTCTTGACAAAGGCGGTTTCTTCAAAGGCAGGTACAAACCCAGAGGCATAGGCTCATTGACAGGACTAATCTTCTGCACCACCTTCTTATATTTTGCCGCTCCACCTTCAACTTGAGGGATCTTCAGGACATCTTCACCACCAGACCTGGAACAAAAACCAAGGGTTTACCCATTGCTCACATGCGTGGCCAAGGTAATGTTTTTGAAAGGTGTAGAAGAAACCATAGTGGTGCACAATTGGGAGGACTTACTTTAAGACCCCAATCTCACCACTCCACAGCTTTTCCGCAACCCCAAATTTTCATCTCCACTTCCATCTTCTAAATCTTCAAATCTTGATTCATCGTCAGAATCAACTCTTCTTAAATTTTGCAGTTTATCCTCTTGCTGGAGGCCCAAAAATAGATCTTGATGATCTTCCTTCTTCAATATCTTCTGCAGTTTCACCTCATGCTGGAGGCTTGAAAATAGATCTTGTCGATCTTCACAAAAATATTTTGAATCTTCTTTCTTCATTATCTTCAGATTTTTTTCTTGATTTTCTTGAATTATTTTGAAATTTTTATCTTCTTTTCTTGAGTTTTCTTCTGACCTACAAAAATAACCAGGGATTTCCCCAATGCTCACAGGTGTGGCCCAGGTAATGTTTTTGAAAGGTGTAGAAGAAACCCTAGCAGTGCACAATTGGGAGGACTTACTTTTAGACCCCAATCTCACCAGCCCAAAACTTTTCCGCATATCTTTCAATAAAGATGTATAACCAATCTTCTTTTTTGAACTTGCATTAAAAATAATTAAGAATCTTGAGAGATAACAGAGACTTGATAAAAAATTTGATGAATACTTGCAGAAAAGAGAAACATAAAAAAGAGAAAATTGAAAATCCACTTGGTATATCTCCAAGGGAGCTGACCTACTACAACCTGGGATTTCCTCACTTTGGGGAGAGGTTGTAGCACTTGGGTGATCAGCCCTCATGACTCTAAAAAAGACAGACTCTCAATAGAGCCTGAGCCACACTCCAAAAAACTGGAGGCAGCACCAACTTCTCTCCGTCTCCTGCAACAATCCATACACTGGCACATTGAAGATAAGCCAGGCCTGGTCTCCCAACCATCCTCTCCAGGGGATGATAACCTCATGTGAAGTCTTCTTTCATCTTCACCAGTCAACTCCAAACTGATTCCCAGTTCATATTGATAGCCAATTCTTGCCTGGAAATCCATCAAGAATGGCCCACCCAAAACTTCTTTTACATTACCTTTAGCAATGTAAAAATGAACCTTTCCTGAGGCTCCACCAACATCTAACTTCACAAATTTGGAAGTTCCGACCAATTCAGTGACATGGAAACCAACCCCTCTCAATTTTCCACCAATACCAGTTTTGATGGGGAGGCCCAAATGAGTTGCCTCAAACAAGGAAATCAGGTTTATCTGTGAACCTGAATCCACCAATGCCCTTGCCTCCCTGTTATTCAGAGTGACATTGACATATCCCAGAGGAGCAGAAAAATGAGTTTCCAACCCCTCACCAAACTTTTCAGAAGAATCACAAATGTATTCCACCTCCCCAAAAGACACCCTTCTCCTGGTCAACAATTTCTTTTGCCTATCAGCCAACCCCGGACTGATAGCATAAAATTCCCCATAAGATAGGGAAACCTGACCCTGATTCATCCTTTCCAGGACAGAGTCCATAGCATTAGATTGACCAGAAACCACTGGCCTCTCAAAGTGAGCCCTTGGCTTCACCACCTTGGTCCTAGAATTTTCCTGAGAACCAGCACCACCAACAGATTTACCATCCACACAAACCAAACCTGATCCCTCACCAGACCCTCTAACTCCAGCAGGCTTTGGCAATGAGGCCAAAGGGACATCCTCCTCCGAGTCAGAATCAACATCTATGGGCATTGGCTCACAATTCATGTCCAGTGCGCCAAAACTAGGGGAGCCCATATTAGCAATCCCCTTCTGCATCTTGTACAGCTCCTCTTTGCTGTACTTCCTCCTAGCTGTACCCAGCTTAGGATCCGCTTTAGAAGCCTTAGGCTTTGGTTGGGCCTGAGAACTGCTCTTTGGCCTTCCCACCTTACCTGCCTCTACATCATAAACACCAGCCAAGCATTCACCACTGAATGTCCACCACAAGAATACAATTCCAAAACACCAAAGGAAGTAGAAAAAGAGACCTTATTGACCTCCTTCCCCTTGCCCTTGACATCCTCATTCTCCTTAGCAGAAGACTTCCCCTGATCAGGAATCTCCTCAAACCTCGGCCTCCTCTGATTGAGACCTCCCCTCCTCCTGAACAAATCCACAGGAGCCTGCCCCTCACTGGGCTTCACAAAAGAACCATCAGGGAACTTGAAAACCCTGCCATCAAACTCCACTTTCCCTTCAGACACATCCCTGTTTAATACCCAACAATCATTGGAACTGTGCCCCCTCCTACTGCAATAAGAACAAACCCAAGGATCACTCCTACCACCTCTCCTTTCAAAATCTCTAGGCTGAGAAGGTGCCTTATTGACCTTCTTAGCCTCCTGCACAAAAATGTGTAGCTGTTTTGTCAGGTCAGCTAACTGTTCCACCATTGGGTCCTTCTCCTGTTTTAGAACCTTCACCAAATTCTTCTCCTCCTTCTTCTCCCTAACTTCCTCATCAGCCAAAGCCTCACTGACTTTACTGACATACTTGGCACACTCCTCCTGATAGGTGTCCACAGCCAATAATTTCAAATGGGCCTCAACAGCCTCCTTCACCTTATCCAAGGCAGGAAACTTCTGATCCCCATTAGAAAGAGTTTTCATCAATTTCTTTCTTGAAAACTCCTTCAACACATCCATCCTGACATCTCTAGCCAGGGCAGACCAAAAAACATCCTTGGAAGCATTTTCATGTGCCAGCTCCTCCACTTCCACCAAATATTCCACCACAGGATCAAATTGCAGCAGAAATTTTCTATAACTGTGTAAGTTACCAACACCACCATAAGATTGCCATTCACTGACAACCTTGTTCAGATCCACCATAGTGAACCTGACACCCTATCTATCAATCATCTCCCTACACAGCAACTTCCGATCCCTCTTCTTGTAGCCAGACATGGCCACAATCTCCTTCTCCACTGCCATATCACAAATGAAGATGATAATCTACTTCACCATCTCCAGGTAGGAAGTATCATCCACTCCAACAGCAGTTTCATACTTCTCTAGAAACCACTTGAAATCCTCCCCATTAAACTTGATACCATCCCAAGTTTTAATCCTAACTCATTCCCTAACCATCACAGCGGGAGGACCATCTCCCCCACTGACAGTCACCACAGGAATAGCAGAACCAGAAGCCATTCTTCCAGTCCAAAACACCAAAAAGAGCCACCCAAAGAAAACAGAGATTCCAAATAACTAGCAGGTTCTACCCCACGTTGGGCGCCGGAAATGTAGACAATCCTATAGTGCTAGCTATAGGCCTTGACCAAGGGAGTTGGAGAAAAACCAGAGAGAAAATCCCCTGTCCCTTTAGAAAAATAAGTGAGATTTACCTGCTACAGTAAATTGGTTCCTGTTTTGCTAAAGACCCTTTTCCAATACACTTGACTGCTTGATTAGCCAAGAAAGTAGTCACCAGACAGACTACCAGACCAAAGAACTGAAATGTAGACCAATGTCCACACCAGAGACAGCAAAGATACTTGATGTAGGCTCCAAATCCACACCAGAGACAGCAATAATACTTGCTATAGCTTGCAAGACTATAACAGAGAAAACAGTTGCTAAAGTTAAGTTAAATGAAGAACTCACTTGCAACAAACACAGCCAAATTGTGGCCAGAAACAGTGAAAACTGAGTGAGGAACAATGAGATCACCTCCGGATGGTTGTATGATGATTAAGGTTGCCCCAAACTGTCTTATTCACTATCTACACACAGACCACTATCTAAGAGCCCATGCGCACCCACCAATCTGGCGCCTGTACCCGCCAAATTGCATAAAAAACCCTCCAGAAGTGCTCCCTAGCCTTCTAAAACAGAGGTGGGTGGGCCGCCCGGCGTCGGAGGTGCCGCCTACAGCGGCACGGCCTTCCTGAAGCCAGAGAACCACTAAAAACACCCAATCTACTTAGAAAAACTAACTACAACTACTAAAACCTTTAAAACACGGAATTTCACTATAACAACATTGAGACATGAAATTTAGAGAAAAAATAGCTCTATCCAACAGTACTAAGAACTTAACCCTAAGACTTAAGGTTAGCCTGTAAAACACAAAAAACAAAATTAAACAGCTATCTTTTTAAATGAAAAATGAGGAATTGTCCCCTTAAAACTTAGAATATGAAAAATGTCTACAACACATAAAATATAGAGAAAAACCGGGGCTATCCAATGATAGTACCCACATACCCGCAGACCCAATATCCACGGAATAAAACAAGAAAAATACCTAATTCCTTCACTGATGTCAATCAAGACATTCCCAAACAGCACCAAATTGCACAACAAAGGCCCCTGCCAATGTTGGAAGACCACAATGCCTTTGATAAATTGAAGGAATGTTTAGTGTCAGCTCCAATATTGGGACTTCCAGATTTTAACCTCCATTTTATCTTGTATACTGAAGCAAGCTTCACAGGTTTAGGTACTGCTTTACAGAAGAAACAGATAATTAATGGTAAATTATCTGAAGTAGTTATTTGTTATATATCCAGATTCTTAAGAAAAACAGAATTAAGGTATGGTGCCACCCAACTGGAATTTTTAGCTGTTGTGTGGGCGCTGGAGAAACCTCATTACTATCTGGAAGACCAGAAGTTTAAATGAATAACCAATTTCAATGCATTAAACTCATTACTAAACCTGAAAAAACCTACTAGAAACATGTTTAGATTGCAACTAGCTGTACAAGAGTACAAAGGAGAAATGACAATCACTCATAGAGCAGGAATATTGCATTCTAATGTGGATCTATTATCCAGAAGCCCTTTACCAAATGATACTGAAAACCCAGCTTATGTACCTGAAGTTGAGGATATACATATATTTGGAATTTATATAGTGAATTAAGAGGAAGAATTTATGCAAACTATATTTTAAATTCATCTGATAATGATTTGTCAAAAATATCTACCATTTTAAATGATGCAACTAATGCCTCTATAAGTGCATTAACTAAAACCTTGCCTCCAAAGTATAAGAATTTATTCGATAAAGGTAAATTTTCAATTGAAGATGGATAGATATATTACAGGAAAAAGCTAAGTAATGTAATAGTTATACCACCTTATATGAAAGAGTTAATGTTAAGTACTAGTCATGATGTCATCTTAGCTGGTCATTTTGATTTAAAAAAACATCAACTAGAGTTAAAAATATAGCCTGGTGGATAAACATGAAAGAAGATGTACAAAAATACATTGAAACATGTGACTCTTGTCAGAAATCTAAAAGATTGACTGGGAAGAGAGCAGGGTTGTTACAAGAAATAGAGAATCCAAAAGCTCCATGGGAAATCATAAACATGGATTTTTTCACTGGCTTACCATTAGGAGGAAAAGAAAGTTTCAATTTTTTCTGGGTAATTGTAGATATATTAAAAAAATGTGTAAATTTATCCCTACCAATAAAGAGGTATCTGCAAAAGACTTGGAATTACTATGGTGGACTAAAATGATGAATACTGATGGCTTTTCCAAAGCCATAATTTCTGAAACAGACCCTAAATTTACTTCAGTGTTCTCAACATCTTTGATGGAAGTATCAGGTTGTCAATTTAAATTGTCTACAGCACACCACCCACAAACTAATGGGCTGGCTGAAAGAATGATACAGACTCTAGAAGACATGATCAGAAGATATTGTACCTTTGGATTAGAATACAAAGACAATGAGAAATTCACACATGAATGGGTACCATGAATTAGTGGCCTTTAATTTTCTTATAATAGCATAAATTATTCTGTAACAGAGAAAAAACCATTTGAACTCTGGCTGGGATATGTACCAAATACCCCAGTAATCATTTAAATAAATTACCAAGATTAGATATACACCCTAGTATTAAATCCTTTACTCATATGCATCAAATGTATAGAAAGCATGCAGAGGAATGGATTAAAAAAGCATTTGAATATGGAAAGAAAAGGTGTGATAAATATCATAAAGAATTTGAATTCAAAAAAGGAGATGAAGTCCTAATTTCAACACTACATTTTCACTTACAAGGTCATGTTAAAATGAAGGATCCCTTTGGAGGAACTTTTTTAGTCAATAAAATGGTTGTTAATAATGCTGTGGAAGTCATATTATATGCCCCATATGCTACGAAACATCCAGTTTCCCCTATCTCATTATTAAAACCTTACCATGCAAATGATCCTGACATATTTCCAAAAAGAAGAGGAAGGCCTGAAAAGCATCCTGAAGAAATTTTGGAAAAGTAAGAGATTGAAAAAATACTCAAGAGAAGAATCCATACTAAAGAGAAAGGAACTGAGTATTTATTAAGATTTAACGTAAAATAATATGTATATGATAAATGGATACCTGAAAAAGAAATTTCAAATTTATCCTCCCTTCTCAAGAAATTTAAACAGAAATAAATTTCTTTTCAACAAACTGAGGGTTAAAAAACTGGTACTTATAATATTTAGTTATTTTTTATTTCTTTAAAGAATTAATATTTAATGCTACATAATTTTCTGAATACCAGGAAAATAACATGAAATAAAAAAAAGTGTATAACTTATCATTTTTTCATTGTTTTCTTTGGGTGGGCAAGTTTCAGCCTGGATATCCCCAGTATTGAGTAAAAAGTACTTATAAGTTATGTTAAACACATGGACTATACATGGGAAAAATAAATTAGAGTACACAAATAGTATACATAAGTAAATTTATGATAAAATACAAAATATGCCATTATAACACCTTATATATATGCATATATCCACCTATTATAAGTCTTATGTACTTAATATTAAGTTGGAATATGTAAGGAAAATCTTAACAACCTTAAATAAAAGGCTAAATAATTTTTAAGTAGACTTAAAGCTGTTGTTTTCATTATTTTATGTGAAAAACAAGAAATGTGCTTTAAATCCCTTAAAAGTTGACTATATGCACCACAAATATAATAATATTAAAAATGTGCTTTTACAGATCAATTTGTCTTAATTAGAGCTTTTGATTTGGCCACTCAAATCCATAAAAATATCACTTTTCAAATTTGGTGTTTTTGATGTCAGAAATGGCTTCTGTGTACTGGCCACATACTGCCTGCATTCTCCCGTGTGAATAGCTTCATTTTAAGAAATTTTAGCTTTTTCACACTATAATTACCCCAAAATATATTCCCACTGTGGGGAAAGAGGCTAAAATATGTGACAGGTGCTTATTTAGTGTCCTAGTTTAATTACAAATGCATTGGCCCTTATTATATGCACTAATTTCATTAATAACCTCAAGCTTGGAACTTTAATTCACTACCACAATTCAATTTGCATAAATTAGTCATGGATTTACCCATTTAAGCGCCTGCAAAGGACTGCATGTAGTTACCCCACATCTCACACCCTTTTTTGGGTTTTTTAGGTGGTTTCTCGGTTAATTTTGGCGGTTTTTGAATGTGGATTTCACATAGTATAGTGTCATGATCAGCCCCATAATTTTTGCTGTTAATCATCTTTAATATGGAGTAATAATTAGCCTTAATTTTCCCTTTTTAGTCTTTTATTTTAATGTATTAGATGCATATACTCTCTTTTTTGCTTATTCTTTATTTTTGATGGATTATCCCTATTACTGCAGAATTTTGGCAGGTGATATCACTCTAATTATGTTACTTGTAACTATTTATATTTTTGGAAATTTCTATTAGTTAGAATTAGGCTTCATTAAACATTTATAGAGCTTTTAAATCAAGGGTTTCATTGGGGAAGTTACTGTGTATAAAAGGAGGGGGTTTTTGGTCTTGTTTTCTACATTTTTTATCATTACAATCAAATATATAACCAAAAAAATTAAAATACATATCAATAGAGCTTATAAACTCTTTAAATTGTATCTGAATTATTACATCAATTTTTTTACAAACTATAAGATTTCTACCCATTTATAATTAGTGAAATTAAAATTACTGAGACCCTTATATTGAGTTATCTTTTAATACTTATTGGATTTTACTACAGTATTCATATAGGACCATTAAAATCTTCTATAAAACTGACCATCCAAGTTATATTATTTCTCCTTACTTGATCTCAGCCTGACAATTTGAGACAAATAGTGGGCAAGTGAGGTGGATTTGAGGGGTTGGGCATCAAGAATAGGTGAAGTGGTAATGTGGAGTCTATATTAGATGAGAAGAGCTAGAGATCAGGGATCATTTTATGAAAGGAATTTTTAATTAAGGTGAAGGAAGCGGAGAAATGTAGATTATAGCTGAGGTGGAATTAGTGGCAACACAAGAAAAGGATAGGATCAGAAAATTATGTTAATTTACAAAGAAAATATTTACAAAAAGGGACTAAATCATGAATTCAAAAAAGATATGACTCACAGTGCTTAGCTTTATCTTCCTAATGTTGGTGGTGATAAAGGGGAATATGAAAATGAATAAAAAATGACTGACAATAAATGGTAGTGAAGTAGGAGCCATTAGAGAATCAGTGGGATGATTAGGATTCCGGTAGAGAAAATAAACTCACCAAAGGTGAGCACAAGAAATGAAGGGGGTGAATGGGGGGAACAAAAAAAGGGAATTTGAGGGAAGCAAGAGAAAAAGTCAAAGTGGCTCATACAGACTCATTAACAGAATCACAAAATGGTTCACAACAGGAAACAAAAAAAACAACTAGGCGTCTTTTTAATTGTTTTTTTCTCCAGTGTAATAAGATCTAGATCTATAATTAGCATATATGGGTAATTACCCTCTAGATATTGTTTAGATTTTTTCTGAATATTCTTTATTAAACACTATTTTATGGGTCAATGATAAAATTCACCTCTAGCATTAGGTTTGAAAATTTCAATTAATAGCCCAATGTTTTTTTTGGCTGATTCAGAAACATTAATTCAGAAATTTTCCCATAAAAATCTTTCAATCAGTTACCTTTTGAAAAGATAATGGCCTTCACCATGGGAAATCTAGGGGTGAACAGCTAGCAATCCCCTCTCCTGAAATTTAGAGTGTCCCTTCATTATTCCAGGTTTTTGAATACTTTATAAACATAAGTAAATTAGTGTTATATTTACATTTATTCTCAGATTTTTCCAAAATAAACCTTAATTGATCTCAAGCTATGCCAAATTTGATCAATTATAACCATGATTTTATCCTTCATTGAGCACATATTGAGCACATATTGATCCAATATAAGCTTTTTAATATCCAATAAGATTATCAATTTAGAGGATGAAAAATTATTCCTTAACATACCTATGTATTACTTTGCATACAAAAGATAAACCATAAAATTATGAAAGTAAATTTAATTTACAATAATGATAAATTTTACTACATAGTTGCAACAATAGATAAATTTAGCAAATTTTTTTATCACAAATATTAATAACTATAAGGATTGAAATAACTAATGTCATTCTTTTTTTCAAATTATAAAAAGAATTTAGTCACTTCTCACATCAAATCTATTAAGTCTTTGTAAAACTAAAGTATTTATAATTTTTTATTTTACTTAAAATATAAGACCTACAGGCTATTAAAAACAAAATCTTCAGTTACTCAATTAAAAGAAATATTTATATTGAAATAAAAATTAAAATTGTCCTTAAAGTGTATAGCTTGAAAGGTTGTTATGGAAATTAATATGCAGGTCTTCCTATTTTAATATTTAATGCTTATATAAATCAATTTCACAAGTTTTTGTATAAGTACATGTGAAATAGTAACTTCATTTAAAAGTTGAAACCAATATAATGACAAAAATATTTACAAGCTTTATTTCAATTTAATATTTATCTGTAAAAAATTTTGAAAGTAATATTTTATTCATCTTCTTAAGGATCTCTTCCGCCTCTACCCATCTACTTTTTGATAGGGGGTCTAAAACTTGAACAAATATTCCTGGTGGATTTTATTTGAAAATGGCCTCATAAACAAACTGTGAAATATGACTGATTTGGTACCTGAAATCTCAAAAAAGGGGTCAAATACATCCTACTTTAGTGCAAATTTTCCAACCACAGCTCAGCCCATCAGTATAAAGATCCTCCCAATTAACCACATATAACATCTTTCCCCTTCCAATTTTTTGATATAAATTTTTACAAACCATGCACCAGTAATTTTTGCACTTTTCATTCCTTTATTTATCAACAATTCCTGATAAAGTTTCTATACTCAAAATTCAGTCATCATGCTAATCACACTACAAAATTCTCAACACAACCCTTTTAAATCCTTTTTTCATGCTCTCAAAATGATCAAGTTGCATTTACTTTCCACTAGGGTTTTTTATTTTATTTTTGCATATTGACTTTGATTTTGAATTTTCTCTGAAAGCATATTTTTTCCCTTCCTTATTCATTTTGGTTCATCATCTCAACATGAAGTTGCATATTTTCAAAAATTGAATAATTTTTCATTCTTTCTCTTTTTCAATGATCCCTCATATCCTTTTATTCATCTTCGCTCACTTCCTTGACTCTTCTTCTATTTCTTTTATCCATCACTTCCTGAGCTTCTATCTGTTCCTTTTACCTCTTTGAAGACATCTCATCAGGTAAGTCATTCTCCCACCATCTTTTTTTCAATCTTAACTGATGTTTTTTTCCTGAGCTTGTATTTTTATTTTTTCTATTTCTTTTTTTGTTTTCTCAAATCACATTTCCTTTTTTAATAAGGTTTCCAGGAGCCTAACTCTGGTGTCCACCAAGCAAAATCTGATTTGGCTCACTGGTTGTTGAGATATTTGTCATCCAATTGGCTCAAACTTCCATCAACTTTATTTTAATCTTCTCAAGTAGCTCTTACTCTGGAACAAATATAATACTTATAAATAACATAGGTAGCTAAAAGAGATATTCTAGCCCATTGATAATCCCTGGCTTTAATTTTTATAACCCTTTTTTGATTTTCTTTTAAGTCAAAAAAAGAAACAGAAATAGGGTTAGTGTTATTTAAATATAAATCATTTTCTTGAAAGACTCTTCAGAAGCATGGCTTTTATTTCCAGAAAACGGCGTTGAATTTGGTCAAGTAGTTGCTGAGATATCTGCTTCCAAAGTTGAGACTTGTTTCATTGACTAATTTACATTTCTTAAGTTTAATGTTGCATAATATGCATATAAGGCCTATGCAATATATTCCAAATCATACTTCAGGCTTTTGGCTCTGATTTTATAAGCTAAATATCTCTTTTTGGATGAATCCTTACTATTTTTTGATTTTCTTTTTCATGAGGATGGATATTAACATTTGCTGAATTTTGGCTCATTCAAATCTCAGATTATTTTAATTACAGGTTCTCTAGAGACATGAATTTCATTTCCAGAAAGCAGAATCAATTTTTGCTGAGAAATTTCTGAAATATTTACATTTTAAGTTGAGTCTTTTTATTTAAACTAATTTAAATATTTGAATTTTGAAATTCCATAATATGCATATGTTTTCTGATACTTTTTATTGTACCACTCCCAAGGTATGTCAATTCCTCAACTTTTTTTTATCATTTGTTTCCTCAATTTTTCTTCTTTACATAAAATTTTTTCACCTGATTTTTTGATTTCTTGCATTTTTTTCAGGAACTGGTATCATCAAATCTATTTGGAGCTCTTCTCAGGATAATCATCAATAAAAAATCCAAGAGATAATCATCAAACTACCAAGGAAACTCCTGGTTTAGAATCATGTAAAAAGCTTAATCATTTTTTTGGAATCTTGTGAAATGCATACTAATTTTGGATTTTCATTCCAGATCAACCAAACTTTGATAAACCAGGTAAGTAAAGCAAGGGGTGAAGGGTTGATTTCTACTAAATATTAAGGGAGGGGTTCTAATTATGGTAATTAGAAGATTTTCCATTTTTTTATTTAAAGTTCATAAATTCTAAAATTATCAATTATTAAAGATAATTAATCAAGTAAAACTTTTGTGTGATCAAGCCTTGCTTCTGCATAAATTTGTTCATTTAATCATTTATTTGTATTGAATGGATAAATTCTAAATACAATGCTTGTCATATTATCTCTTTAGCTTTGGTCACATATGAAATAATTGGCAGGTGGTATTCTGAATCCCATTACATTTACTTGTTTGATTATCTTTTTTGATTGATTTCTTAAGAATTTACAAAATTAAAATGAAAATTTGGTAATCTTTACCCCCTCCCACAGTAAATTACAGGGGGATGTATTTCCATTTCTTTTTCTGACATAAATATTTTTTTTCCAGACATAAAAAATTTTTTGACATGAAAAAAATGGCAATCCCCACCCTCTAAGATAGTGAAATGCAGGGGAGGGTATTGCCAAAATTCAAGATTTAGAAAAATAAAATTTGTGAATTTATGTATCTTGTGCATAAGGGTTGGTTAAGGAAGCTGTTGAAAAACTATATTTAAAAAAATTATTAATAGAATTCCAGAATGAATATTAGTCATGTAGATATAGAGAAAAACATTACTAATAATTTAAATAAAAAACATTTAATCAACTGAAATTCTAAAAAATAGCAAGAGTAGAAGCATGTGATGTATATAAGAGAGATTCAAAGCATTGTTTTACAATCAAATTATTTATTTCCATCTCTGATCTGGAAGAGGTTTTCAAGATTGGTTGATGTGGCACCATTCTAATTTGAGCTAAAATGACAAATTACAACACAGATTTGAATAGAAGGATGTCTTTGTGAACAACAAGAATTATTTCTGAAAATTAAGTGATCTTTTATCAATTCAAGTAAACTGAGAAATTCAGGCAAAGTTTTGAAAAATATCTGTTTAAAGCTAATTTCAGAAATGTTGTAAAGACCCTAAAGGTTAAATTGTGGTTGCTGTTGTATGGAAGGTGTTCTGGAATATAAGCAGCAATTCTTCAGAATGTCACACATGTGAGCCAAGTTAAGTTCAGCATTGGAGTTGGTATAAGAGTTAACCAATAGATCCAGGGCTAGAGTAGTAGCAGTGATTTCTAGTTGATGATGGACTAAAAGAGGCATGTTAGTGAATGGTGATCAAGACTAAGGGTGAGTGTATGATAAAGGGGCTGCTTAAGTGGTGCGAAGTTGTGTTTTTCACATGTTGAATAATAAGCCCTTAAGAATTAGATGAAAAAAATCTAAGGAGATGGCATATCTGTACCTAGAGCTGACTAATTAAGATGAAGGAGAGAAGTGTTTTTATGGCTTTTTTTGCCCAAAAGAAGGTGTGTTTGAGGTCAAACACACCATCAAAATACACCTATCAAGGGCAGGTGTATTTCATTTTCTGATGAAGTGCTTGGTACTTCTTTTGTGGTGTGTTTATGTGGTGTATTTTATCAATTTTTAGACCCTTAAAAGTACTCCATTTCAACTCATTTTCATAGAAAATATCCATTGTTCTAGAACTCTCCTTATCTGAAATGGCCAATTTTATTTTTGAGTCATTAATGTCTTCATAAATTCTCTACCACTCATAATTCTTAATATATCAAAGAATATGCATTTTATATTTCCTCTAATCTTTTTTTCAAGATTTAAAATTTTAGATAACACTACCAACAAGAGGGAGCCTGGCCAGTAGTGATTTAAAATTACATAAAAATATTCACTATGCACCAAGTAAGATATCTCTGATGGGGATAGTTGGGAATATTGTAGGGAGTAACATAAGGATGTAAAAATATGTGAGAAAAAAATATGAGGGAGAAAAATAAGTGTACGGAAAATATGTGAAAAAAATAATGTGTTAAAAATAAGTGCAAGAACAATTTTTTGCAACCATGGGAAATTTTGTTTTTAATTTTTTCTCAAAAAATGATTTTTAATTTTCATTTTTTTATTTTTTACTTTATTTTCAGTTTTTTTTACCTTTTTTTAATTTTTTTTTGAAAAAAACAAATTCTTATTGTTGTAAGTGTTTTTATCAAACTTAATTTTCTTACATTTATTTTTCTTGCACTTACTTTTCTTACATTTATTTTTCTTACCTTATGTCCCTTACTAAAATATTCCCATCAGGGATAGCATACTTGGTGCATAGTGAAAAAAGCCCCAAGCCAGAGGAAGTGGTTTGGTTTTGAAAATAAAATAAAAAATTTCCTCCAGCTTAAAGCTGGAAGCATTTAATAAAATTAAAAAAAATTGACCAAAGCCACTAAAAGTGCCTTTGGTCAATTTAATAATACATCTTTCAGGCAGTTTAAAACTGCCTGCAAGATATTGTGTTTAAAAGAAAGCAAAGTTGCATGCAGAAACTTCTCTTGCTTTTTTTTAAATTATTTAATTGCAGCCAGTTTAAATTTGGCTGCAGGTATTTTTTTAAAGCAACCAAAGTCGCTTGTAGAAACTTTGGTTGCAAGCTCATTTGTACTTCTCCAAGCCAGATAACACTGGCTGGGAGATTTTAAGGTGAGATTCAACTAGCCAATTTTCTTAAGGCAAAATTGACTGCTTAGAACATAAGCTACCAGCCAGGCTCCCCCTGACTGGTAGTTGTTTAATATTACAGAAAAAATAACCTGAGCCACAGGAAGTGGCTTGGGTTTGAAAATAAAAAATATATTTTTCTGCCAGCTTTAAGCTGGAAGTGTTTAATAAAAAATAAAAAAAACTGACCAAAGCCACTCAAAGTGTCTTTAGTCAATTAAATAATACATCTTGCAGGAAGTTTTGAACTGCCTGCAATATGTTGTGTTTAAAAGCGAGAGAATTTGCATGCAACAACTTTACTTACTTTTTTTTATATTAATGACTAGCAGCCAATTTAAAATTTACTGTAAGTTTTTTTTAAAGTAACCAAAGTGTCAGTGTATCTAGAGTTTAAGTATGATATAATAGTGTTTATTTATGGTCCTACTACTTATTTATAAATGATTTAGTGATTAAATCTCAGGGGAAGACTAATAAAATTGTTATACTCAAATAAAACTCACAATACTTGGATTTAAATGCGTGCTAGTGGTGGAAAATAGATGAATAAAATAAGGTTATAGCTAATATAAAGATAATATCAATTTATAATGGCTTTATAATATATTTTTGAATAATAATAAATGTGTTATAATGTTTTTTGAATTGTAGTAAGTGAATGATGATAAATAACCGTCAAAATCCCTCCTTACTTAAACCCAAATCCCCTGGAGTGCACAGACCTTCAATCCAGATGATGTCACTGCTATCCCCGGCAATTACAGCACTGTGAGGGCCCATCACCTCCCCATGGATTCCACTTCAGGCAGATTCAACACCCAGACCTCCAGTAAGGACTCTCCATCACAATTAATGATAACACAGACCTATACCATAAATAGAAAATCCAGATAAAAGCAGATACCATAAAGAAACAGGTAAAATAAGTAATCCAAAAGAGATTTAATGAAACACAAAGCATATAAAGGAAACAAATGAAGTGTCCAAGCCCCCAATAACATCCCCAAGCATTCACATTAACCCAGAAATGACCTCCCAACCCATAAATCCGTGAATATCCATCTAAGGAAGCAGATTAAGTTGTCCAAACTGAGTGTATGCACCTGTTATAGATGTCTATGCTCTGTAGGCATTGTGAATTCACTGATTTCGTCCATATGACCTAAAATAAGCAGAAAAACAAAGGTTATAGGCTATTAAGAGGCTAAAACCCACTTATAGACCTAAATATACATAATATACTGCATATTTCACTGAATATGAGCTTTATGTATACATTTAAGCTTATGTATGTCAATAATTACTTCATATCACTTAAGATAAGTATATTATGACTCCATTAACACCTTAATAAGTATTATTAGGCTATTGATAAGCTATTTAAACTACTATAAGTCATATAATAGTGTAATAATTATATATATATGTATAATAATCATATATATAATTGGTTTAACCTTATTTTTAAGAGATAAGCTTAATGTACTTAAGGTTATCTTATTTTAAGCATAAGAAATACTCAGTCCTAGGGATATCTAGGCTGACACAAAGTCTCTACAAGAAACTTTGGTTGCAATAATTTTTTTTTTCATCTCTCAGTCAGATAACACTGTCTGGGAGGTTTTAAGGTGATATTTGAGTGGCCAATTTTACTTTAAGAAAAATTGGCTACTATAAAAAATAAACCACCAGCTAGGTTCTCCCAGCTGGTTTTAATTAATATGAAATAATATGAGAGTTGAGATATTGAAATTTTCCCTGTTCTTTTACGTGCCTTTGGAATTAATTTTTTGACAGTGTGAAATGTATATGTGCATAATAAAAATCAAAGCCAGAAAAAATGGTATTGGATATTTTTAAATGTCAAAAATTATCTACCCAGCTTTAACATATATGAAATATCAGGATACTGATTTTGTGTGCAGATTTTTTTGCATAAATATATGCTTGGCTGTTAACTCTTTTGTAGCCAAATTTCAACTTAGTGGAAACAAATATAATAAGTGATAAAAAATTGTCACTGGAAGACCTACGCACAAGGTGGAGGATGTTCCTGTAAGTGAGATGAGGAGTTTAGAGATTTCTTTGAAGCACAGAGGAATGATTCAAGGAAGTGATTCGAAGATGACTCAAAGGAAGAACTACTGCTTTGAATTATGTTCAAGAAGAATTCTAATATAATTAAAAGGTAATATTAAAATTCTTAAGATCTCACAAAGGGTTGGAGACTCAATAATCAAAGTTTTGAGGATTTAGAAATGATTACTGAGAAAATAAGGAAAGATACAATAATAATGATTTAACTTAAAGCTTTTACCACCTTTAACAATAAATATGTTTTATAATTTAATTCTAAAGAGTATCGAACCAAAAACCCAACCCCTTATATATCCTTTACTCCTCCTCGCATTGACCTCATACCCATCCTGTATTCCGCACACCACAGACCATTAAAATACTCCCATTACACCTGGACCCTCCTCACTAACATCCGTTAACCCCTTAATCCTCCACTAAACATTCTGCCCATGCTCACTACCCCTTTTAATAATCCACAGACATTTCATAAAACATTTTTAATGTACTATTACATTGACTATTGCGCTGTGCGTTGCTTATTGAGAAAAAGACTAAGACACACTATTGAGAGATTGACTAATTTAGATTTAGAGTTTAGACTAGCGCGGATGAATAGCGAGTACACAAAGGAAAGTGGCGGTTGCTAAGGAGAATTGCTTTCTGCGCTTTGATTATGGATTTAAAACCTCTTATTATTGATTTAATGAGCTGCTTTTGCCTTGAGTGTCATGTGGCGCATGACAGATGCCCGGGTATAAAAACACAAGCTCTGTTGAGCGTAAGACATACTTCCCACACTAGTTTCCCTTTCTTCTTTATTTAATTATTCTACAATTTACTATGACGGATTTCCCTACCCCAACTCCCACGCCTCCACGCCCTGAAGCGGATGGGGGAGTCGTTACCCGGCAATATTCCAAGGTTTGCACGGCCTGCAAATCAATGGAGTATTTTTGCATTGAAAGCACGGCGACACGAGGTCCTTTCCAGAAGTGCGAATTTCGCCACTGAAGACGGGTGGGTTGCAATGCCTTGTTGAAGAATGCCGGCATCGAGCATCGGTTCACGAAGACCAAATATTGGGTGATCCCTAAGACAAAAGAGGTAGTGGAGGATGTTTGGGACGTTTCAATTGGGGACGATCAATCGGTGGGAGAGAATGAGGAGGAGGCTGAAGATGATGTAGCAACCTGGGTGACTCAGGCCACAAGCAAGAAACAAGTGGTCAAAGAAGAAGTAGACGAGTTAGTTGAACAGGAGGAGGAAATCTCCATCTCGAGACGAACCCCAAAAAAGAGACAGGTGGTCATCGAGGATTAAGAAGAGGAGAAGGAAGTGGCGGTGTAGGTCACTCCAAGATTATTCTTAGAAGCAGACCCCATATTTGAAGTAAGTCCATTCTCCTGATATTTTATAAATTTAGTTACTGATGATCTTGTTTTAGAATTCAGAGGTCATCATAGAAGTCCCTACGGCGGAAGCTTCAAATGTGGAAGCAACCATTGTGGAACCCACTGCTGTGGAAGTGGCATCGTCGATCCCTACCAAAGAAAAGTTACCGTTGTTTGCCTCAAGGGAGGAAAATGACGAAACCCTCGATCAGGTATGGTCGAAAAAGCCTTGCCAGGTTCAGCAAGTGAGGTTTATTGAAGATTTAAGCGGCAAAATTGATAATATTGTCAATGCCGCCTCCTTCAATGTGGCCAAGGAACTACTTGAAATTGGAGAAGTGGTTCCGGTAGGAGAGGGGGAAATCTTTGAGAAATGTAGGAAGGAAATAAGGGAAATTTTGGAGAAGATGAAGGGGTTGGTTCGGGAGAAAATAAAGGAGAGAATTTAAAATGGAAGGAGAAAAGAAAATTAGAAACAATTTATATTTAGTTATTTTTATTTTGTTGTTTTATTTAAAAATTTTAATATTTTTTTTATAAGATTTTAAAAGAAAAAGAAAAAGATTAAATAAATTTTTGTTTCAAATTTTGAAAGAAGAAAAGAAAGAATATTTGATTGAAGGAGTTTTAGTTTTAAATTTCGAAAAGAAAAGAATTAAGCAAGAAGAAAGAAATAGTTGATTGAAATAATTTTGCTGAAAATAAAATTTTAATGAAAAGAAAAAAATTTGTTATTTATGAAAGTTAATTTGAGGAATTTTAGTTGTTTGAAAAAGAAAAGAAAGAAAAGAAGAGAGGAAATAAATTATAAAAGAATTTTGAAAGAAAAGAAGTAATTTGTTCGAAGAATTTTAAAAGAGAGATTTAGAGGTTGAAGTGAGGTTCATGAAAAATTTTGATAGTACAAGGAAAAGAAATTTTTAAAGAAAGAATGTAGTTAGAAAATTAAAAAGGAAAAAAGAAAAAGAAAAAGATTTTATTTTTATTTTTTTTAATTTTAATCATAATTTTTAATTTGGTTTAATTTAATTTAATTTTATTTTATTTTATTTACTTTAATTTAATTTGATTTTTATTTATTTATTTTAATTTTAATTTAATTTAATTATATTATATTTTATTTTAAAGAAGGTTAAAAAAATTTTTTCGAAAAGAAAAAGAATAAAGAAGAAAAAAAAATTAAGGAATTTTTAAGAAGTAAAGATGTTTTAGATTTTAAAGAGAAGAAAAGAAAAGAGAAAAAAGAAAGAAAAAAGAGAAAGAAAAAATAAAAGAGAGTTTTTAAGGTTTTGCTTTTAAAGGATATTTAAGATGAAAAGATTTTAGGAGTTCAGGGGCGTTAGAAACATTGATGCCTGGTTCCCAGGATGTTTTGTCTGAGTCATTGAGGAAACCTTCCCATTCCACGAGGTATTGAAGTTTCCCCTTGCGCATTCTTAAATCAAGGATATGGCTTACTTGCCACTCTAGATGGTCTTCTACTTCGACCGGTTCCGGAGGAGGTTGGTTCTTGCCCGGGTATGTTTATCGAGCCAGTTCCAGGAGTGATACGTGAAAAACAGGGTGAATAGCCTGTTATTTAGGAGGTAGCTTGAGTAGAACTGCAGTTTTAGAGACTTCAGAGTCAATTTTGAATGGTCCCAAGCTTTTTTCAGCCAGTTTCTTTGATGGTCGAGTCGTTCGAATGTTTTGTGCGTCGAGCCATACTTTTTTGCCTGGTTTAAAAGAAGGAGCATTTTGTTGATGTTTGTCAGCCTGTTCCTTGTACCTTCAAATCACTAATTCTAAATTTGAGTCAAGTCCCTCTTGGAGTCGTGATATGGTTCAAAGATAATGCTCCGCAGGATGATTAGTTCCTACATGGATTGAATTGAATCAAGGATGTCTTCCATAAACAGTTTTGAAAGGAGATTGTTGTGTCAAAGAATGAGTTGAGTTATTATAAGCAAATTTGGCCAATGGTAACCATGTGGTCCAATTGTCTTGTTCGTAACTGACATACATACGAAGGTATTGTTCAAGGATTTGGTTAACCCTTTCCGTTTGCCCATCAGTTTCAGGATGATAAGCTGTGGAGAGTTTCCTCGTGATATTGAGTTGTGGACACAGTTGAGTCCAGAATGTTGATACAAACAATGAGCCTCTATCTGAAATAATATCATTAGGTAATCCGTGTTTGGAAAATACATATTCTAGAAACAATTTTGACAAATCTTCTGCTGTAGCAGTAGTAGTGGTTTTAATAAAAATAGACATTTTTGAAAACCTATCTACTATTACTAATATAGCATCAAAATTATCAGAAAGAGGAAGTTGAGAAATAAAATCCATCAATAAAGATTCCCAAGGATTAGAGGGTTTAGGAAGTGGTTGAAGCAACCCATACCTCTGGTGACGGGGAGCCTTATTCCTATTACATTCGTAACAAGCTTTTATATAGGCCTTGATTTCCCTGGTCATACCTGGCCAGAAGAAATCCCTCGCTATTAACTGGTAGGTTTTATCAACCCCAAAATGACCAGCTAATGGAGAATCATGTCGACTGTTGAAAATCCATAATTTTATCTCATTGTTGTCGGGTATGACTACTCTACCTTCGAAGACTAATAGACCTGATTCAATACTAAATCTTTTGGCCCCTTGCTTCGAGAGTATTTTTTCTTTTAACCCTAAACAATATTCGTCCTTTGACTGAGCTTCGAGGATGTTGGATAGTGGATTTTGAAAGGATTGAATTGTCATTGAATTAAGTTGATGAGTCGTTAACATTGATTTGTTGAAGATTGATTGCACATTTGCTGGGTTCTTGACAGCAAATGCGTCCCCCCACTGTGGGTAAACCCCGTCCCAACGTGACAAGATATCTGGGACAATGCAGTTCTTACCTGGGCGATAGGAAATAGAAAAAGGAAATTCAGACAGAAATTCAGCCCACCTGGCTTGACGCCTGGTTAACACTTTGGAAGACATAAAGTATTTCAATGCATTATGCTTTGTTAAGATTTGAAAAGGACTATCCAAGCTAAGAAGAAAAGAGGCCATTTTTTAAGACAATGAATAATAGCTAAAAGATCTTTGTCATGAATTTCATAATTTAATTCTGCTGCAAGGAGTTTGTGTGACTCAAAAGCAACAGGATGAAACAATTTTGTTTCAGGATTTAATTGAGAAATGACCCCTGCCATAGCATAATCGCTTGCATCTGTCTTGACTATTGTCAAAGCAGAAGGATCAAAGTGTCAAAGAATTGGAGCTGTGGTGAACGCCATCTTCAATGCTTCCCATTCCTTTCGTGCTGTGGAAGTTAAAACAAAAGGAATATCTTTTCTAAGAAGAGAAGTAAGATTGGAAATAGTTTTAGAGTAATCTTTAATAAATCTTCTATAGAAATTTGCAAAACCTAAAAAATCAATAGATTTAAGGTGGATTTCGCATTTATTATGCTTGGCATAGAGACTGTGATCTCGAAATTGATTTAGAACCTGTCGAACATGATGAATATGTTCATCTAGTGTCTTTGAGAAAATTAAAATATCATCTAAATAGACAACAACAAATTGTTCGACAACATCTTGAAAGATGTCATTGACAAAAGTATGAAAAGTAGATGGTGCGTTACACAATCCAAAAGGCATAACTAAATATTCAAAACTACCAAATCTAGTGCGCATTGCAATCAGTGGTTCATGACCTTCCGCAATGCGAATAAGATTTTAAGCGCCTCTAAGATCAATTTTAGAAAAGAAATTAGCACCATTGAAAAGGGTAAGAAGCAATGACATAGGAGGAACAGGATATGCATTCTTCTTAGTGACTGTGTTGAGCTTTCTATAGTCAACACACAACCTAAGACTACCATCCTTCTTTTTTACAAAGAGAACAGGGGAGCCAGTTGGAGATTTACTGGCTCTGATGAAAACTTTGGCTACATTCTTTGAAATGTAGTCTCAAAGAACTTGAGATTCGTCCTTCGACAAAGAATAGACAGGACCTGCCAAAGGTACTGGACCTATTAACTCTATCTGATGGTCGTAGGGTTGATGAGGTGGTAACTTATCGGCCTTGCGGATTGAGAAAACATCAAGGAAATCATGATAGATTTCTGGTAGAGTCAATTTAATGGCTTCAAATTTGATTTGATTGTCCTC
Organism: Hemileia vastatrix; assembly: GCA_030280995.1. NCBI lineage: Eukaryota > Fungi > Basidiomycota > Pucciniomycetes > Pucciniales > Zaghouaniaceae > Hemileia > Hemileia vastatrix. Next base: position 23,993,318 of record JASXTE010000001.1, on the reverse strand, counting down.
ATCATCTTCAAGAGAATCTCTTGAGGGAAGACCAGAATTGAGAGAGCATAATTCAATTACTTTGAGGCAATTTAAATCCTCTTCAAGTGAAGTCATCGAGCTAGAAGGGTTAGCCAATTTCTCATTTAAAGAAGGATCAGATGCTTGCAAGTCATCTGGCAGAGATTTGTCCTCTAGCAGGACATTGTCAGGCAGGTTGTTTAACTCCCTTTTTACCTGCATTGAAGAATCAGAAATATACTTAGTACGTGGGGTGATCAATCCCCATGTCCAATCAATTTCAGGATTCCAATGCGTTAAAAAGTCATGGCCAAGAATGGTATCGTCCATCCTTGGGGCGTCCAAGACTGATAATTCCCACTCAAAGGGGGGAAAGTTCGGAAAGTTGAAAACCCATAAAACTTTCTTACTGACCCAATATTTGGGCTCCTTTGATTCGACCAAGTAAATTGGAGTTCGATTGATATCTGTAAATTTCAGTTGTAACTTCTCGGCAAAAGATAAACTGACAAAATAAATTGAAGCTCCAGAGTCTATAAGACAACTGAAGGGGGTATCCTTCTTAAAAAGAATGAATCTCAAGCAGTTTAAGGCAACTCCAGTCCTTATGAATTGGAGGTTCTGTGCACTGGGAGAGATAAGATAGTTTGCTTTGCACACAAGTAAACTATCTACTAGTTTTTTGACTTTGAACTAGTACCTTCTCTTTCCTTCAATTTTACACAATCTTCCAGCTTGTTCTTACCCCCAAAATACATACATAACCCATTATCTGCTTGCCTCTTCCTCTCAGCTTCGTTAAATTCCCCTTTAGGGTCCAGTACTTTACTGATATTGCCTGGGGTCGAGTTTTTTGGTCAAGGTTTGTCCTTTCCCTTATTGAGCTTGGATTGAGTCGAGGAGGATTGAGTTTTCTGTGGGTGTGAAGAAGGTCCCGATTTAAAATTTAGGCCTTGAGATTTGTTGGCGTATCGACAATGTTGAAGTGGTCCTTGGTAAACGCCGTCAAGTTTGAAGGTTCAATCCATTAAATCCGTTAAAGTAGTCATCTTCTGACCGTGAAGATTTAATTGATCCAGAATCCTTGAAGAAAGTCCCTTTTTGAAATGATACTTGAGGGCAGCATCATTCCAACCTACTTGAGTTTGAAGTGCTCTGAAAGTTGAGATGTATTCAGAAGCTTTACCATTATCACTCATGCGAAGGAAGTCCAGTTCAATTTCCGCATTGTCAGTTTCATTAGGGTCACCGAATAACGTAAAAAGTTGGTCTTCAAATTTCTCACAATTGTTGATGAGTAAGTGGGTCTCTGTCCAAGAGATCATGAGAAGATAAGGTTTGAACCACCTTGCTGCCTTTCCGGCTAGTAATGAAGAAGCATAAACAACCTTCAATCGGTCATTATTAAAGGTTTGAGGGTCATTATGGAACAGCAGTTTTCATGTTTGCAAGAAGGGTTGCAATCTGTCTGGATGTTCTCCATTGAATTTATCAGGAGATTTCATGGAAGGAGTTTTGATATTTGATCCCTCCAAAGACGTTGGATATGAAAGGGTCTTCATGAAAAGCCTCATGAAGTCTTCCAGAGAATTAGAATTAGATGGTCCTGGTTCTGAAGGTTTACCAGAAGGGTGTGTAGCAGGGGCAGATGGTGACTTGTGCATTGTATCCTCACCTTCTTCATCATCACTAGAATCATCAAGATCTTGTGGGATATCTTCTACAGATTGGACTGAATGTTTGTGTTCCCTAAGGTTGAGTGGTTCCAGAGAGTGAGTGCAGGAAACAGGCCATGTGGCTGTTGGCCTGCCTCTGGCGCAAGCTCTAGTAGTAGCACCTGTAGGAGGAGTGTGTTGAACAGGTGCCATTTTAAGAATTTGGAAAACACCTGAAAAGGACATAGTAGTGCAAAGAATGAGAACTATGGAGAATTGAATTATACTGTCACCGGAAAACCTATGCACAAGGTTGAGGATGTTCCTGTAAGTGAGATGAGGAGTTTAGAGACTTCTTTGAAGCACAGAGGAATGATTCGAGGAAGTGATTCGAAGATGACTCAAAGGAAGAACTACTGCTTTGAATTATGTTCAAGAAGAATTCTAATATAATTTAAAGGTAATATTAAAATTCTTAAGATCTCACAAAGGGTTGGAGACTCAATAATCAAAGGTTTTAGGATTTAGAAATGATTACTGAGAAAATAAGGAAAGATACAATAAAAATGATTAAACTTAAAGCTTTTACCACTATTAACTATAAATACGTTTTATAATTTAATTCTAAAGAGTATCAAACCAAAAACCCAACCCCTTATATATCCTTTACTCCTCCTCGCATTGACCTCATACCCATCCTCTATTCCGCACACCACATACTGTTAAAATACTCCTGTTACACCTGGACCCTCTTCACTAACATCCGTTAACCCCTTAATCCTCCACCAAAAATTCCGTCCATGCTCACTACCCCTTTTAATAATCCACAGACATTTCATAAAACATTTTTAATGTACTATTACATTGACTATTGCGCTGTGCGTTGCTTATTGAGAAAAAGACTAAGACACACTATTGAGAGATTGACTAATTTAGATTTAGAGTTTAGACTAGCACGGTTGAATAGCAAGTACACAAAGGAAAGTTGCAGTTGCTAAGGAGAATTGCTTTCTGCGCTTCAAGTATGGATTTAAAACCTCTTATTAATGATTTAATGAGCTGCTTTTGCCTCGAGTGTCACGTGGTGTTTGACAAAAATGTGTCCATAACAGCTGAAGGTGTGTTTTCCCACCTTATGTGAACAAATGATATGGATAAATGGATTGAATTTGAAAAATAAGTAAAAATAAATATTATTTGCATCTGTGTGCAACTATTCAAGGCTTTGGTTCCTCAAATTATACTTCATGAAACCCTAAAAAAATAAGCTGTAAAATAATATGTAAGTTTTAATTAAAGGCATGTGAAAATGTTTTGTGATCATTTGTAAAATATATTGCTGTGTAATAAACTGTTGCATATAGGCCTTATGCAAGTCACTGCATGCCATGCAATGGGCTTCAATAACTGGCATGTTTCTATACGCATAACTGTAAGCAAATTTTCAACCAATTGGAAAGTTTTCTACTTCTCTCCTTCAACTTACAAGAGACAGTTAATTATAATTAGCTTTCCGTCTGTTTCAATTAAGAGTTTATTTTTTTGGTTTGTCCCTTATACTTTTTTCTTAAGTAAAAATATTAATTTCAGTTTAAATATAAGTTCAACTTTCAGGGAATCCATTTTTCTCAATCATTAGGTTTTCCACCAAAGTCACTTGTTTACAGATTAATAACTTTTATTGTTGGTATTTTACTCTCCTTTTTAATCTCTTTAAAAAATAAAAAAAATAGAAATGATCATTATTTTTGACTCTTGGAAGCTTGATCTCTAACTTGTCATAGTATAATCAAAAAGCTAATTTTTGGTTAGCATCCAAAATTTATATTGGTTCCTCTTTCTCTTTTTTTATTTTTTACATCCAATAAAAATGATACTTATTATTCTACAATAATCTATTCCTAAAAATTATAATTAACAGATTAGTTGTCCATTTATTGATCAAACAACTCCTACCAAAAGATTTTTTTTAAATTTAAAGTAAGTATATCTTTCTTTCACTATTTTTTTTATAAACTTTTTATTACTCTCAATAATTACATATTAAATGATTAAATAAAATAAAATATCATATTATTCACATGTATATGGGATAAATTTTTTTCTACATATCAATAATATATTGTATTGGCCTCCAGCAATTCTATTAATGGTAGAGGTATAGTTGATTCTTTTTTAAAGAAACTATACTTTTCGACATTATGAATTATGAATATCTGGCAGTTTGATATATTATTGATATATGGAGAAAAATTAAATAAAGCTTCAACACATACTTATTTATTATTGCTGTATTTATCATAATAATTGGGTATTGGATTTAAGCTTCACATTTAATTATTTATGTTTAGGGTATAGTTGAATCTTGTGTTCCCAATGCATACGGCAGAATAATATACTTGTAAGCAATAAAATGAAGCTTTAATTCCAAATAATTATTTTAAATGCAGCTAATACTCATCTTTGTTACATGAATGTTGGATATGATTATTTATTCAATATTAAGAATATAATGATTATTTTTGGAGGCCTTATTTTTAACCATTGCATTCTTTTGCACTTTTTATTTATTTATTTTTGAATCAAATTGATTTCTTATCCACTACACTACAAGATGGAGGCTTCACAAAGTTTGTTTAAAAAGAAAAATCACCGCCAAGGAAAAAAATCAAACAAAAAGCATGCAAAAAACATCAAGAATGCATTTTTTATGGTTGAAAATTATGATATTGAGACAGATGGAAGGATGGGAAAATATTTTTCTAGGATTTTTGTAAAAAAATTTGTTAATCCAGAACAGTATTTTATTTTGAATTATAGCTGTTATATTTTCCATCCAATCTGCTCCTTAATTACAAGTGTGATAGTGAAAACTTTTTCTTTTGAAGATCTCATTTGATTAAACATGCTTGAAGCAAAAATTCAGTGCATCAAAGGCTTTTTGTATTGTTAACATTGATTTTTTAGAAATAAGGCTCATAAAAATGGTGGTTGATTTGGTAATATGTTTGTTGGTGGTTAGTGTTTAGATAGGATAAAGTCTCTATTGATTAGTAAGTATTATATAGTTTTCTTTATAAATAGTTTTAATCTTCTATTATTTTAATTAATTTTTTAGGTCAATATTCTTCCAAGCCCTAACATTTGACAGAGTTTGATTGTTGCATGAAGCAAATAGAGTTATTCTTTAAATTTTTTATCAAAAAAAATATCTAATTTTAAGTATCAAGAAGCAGTAAAACTCTGTAAAAAGCTTGTTATTCCTGAGTTTAGAGATAATTTTAATGATAAAGAAATGGAAAAAATTGCTGGAAATATTACTTGAACAACAGGCTCAAATGGAAACAGGTTCTTGAATAGTACTTACTGTGACTCAGACTGTAGTGAGTTTACATTTTAACTTTTCATGCCTAATGACACTGAGAAGAATTCTCTTCATCAATCTTATGACTAATATCAATGACGTCAAAAAGGTGGAGAGCTTCATCTTCTTGAAATAGCTTGCAAAGTAGACATGGAGGCCACTAATGGCATCACAACAATTATATGGCCAACAAACCTTCTTAATCATTTCAGTTCATGATGATATGAAATTGGTGGATTCACTTCCCTTGGCTCTTCTATTCAAATTAGTACAAGAATTTTCAATTAATTTAAAAAACTCCAAGATTTTGAAATAGATATTTCTGAGTACTTAGATATAAATGAATAGTTATAAAGATGAAAATTTTTTTATCATGAAACTTTCTAAGTACAATGAAAAGACTGATTTAACAAAAAAAATAAAAAGGTAGTGAATTACTATATATTTAAAGCTACTAAAGACATTGAAAATTTAATAAATTCAGAAAAAGATTCTGATATACATGTTAATATAAAAATTAAAAAACCTTTAAGTAGTGATAGGTAAAAATGTGATTGTATTGTACAGGTATAGTTTTAGTTTTGTGGTTGAATGATATATTTACACACTTCCATAAATTTGATCATTATCTATAATCTAGTGGAAAACCTAAAACAATTAAAGTATCAAGAAAAATAGATGTAAAAATTGAAAAATCACAATAGAATTAAAATTATTGTTGCTACAAGTAAAATAAAATAAAATATAATAAAATATAAGAAAAAAATATAGCTTTGTAACTTGCTTTATTATTGCAAATGGAAACTAAAAATATACAATATCTTATAAATCCTTCCTAAAAGATCATATGCATCATCATAAATAGATCTGTAATATTAATATTATTTTTACAAATATTGAAAATTTGCTAATTTTTGCAATAAGTTTTTTTTATTAATAAGTAAAGTAAATCCAAGAATTATTTTATTTTTATTTAAGTAAAAATAAAAATAAAAAATAAATTAATGAAAAATTAAATATTAATTTTTTCTTTGATTCATTCATTATTTACTTTAATATCTAACTTGAATTAATTTAGTGGCATTTTTCAATCTTAAATTTACTGAAATTCGTACACTAGTGTGACTTGTGATTTTTTTTGATAAGTTGAATATTTCTCATCATATAATTATATTTTAGTGAAGAATATAACTGAAAAAGTAGAAGTGAAAAAATCAATAAAATTAAATGAGATATATTGAGAATAATGAAACTATCAATCAAATTATATCTCCAATAAAAATTAATTTTAGTTTTAAAATTTGCCTTGTAGAAGAGGAATTTTTAATTAATATGAATTTAAATTTCCTTGTAGATCTTGACTTAGCCTTCATCATCTATCTTTAATTCAGGTTCAGAATTCCAATAGCTGAATTAACTGATGATATTTCTATATATCAAATTTTTTTTTTTTAACTTCTTAATAAAAAGTATGTAAAATAGAAACCAATACATCATTTTTAAGTAAATTTTATTATATTATAATAAAATATTAATAATTAATAAAGGGCTTTTAATTTTGTGAGGGAGTGGACCTCAATATATTTAAATATAAATATAACACAATCAAATTGAATTCTATTTTAAAGTGTTTGAATATTTATCCATTGAATCAATTTTAACAGTTAAGGATGGATAGTTCTATTCTCTTGGAGCTAAATGAATCTTAAAAACCTAGAAAAAATATTATAGATACATTCTTATTAACCTTGATCTATTCAGGTAGATGTAAGTAGAATTTGATTCATATGAAAATTTAGAAGAAAAATAAAATTTTGATAAATTATTATTGACATTTAAAGATTAACAAGAAGGATTTAAATCTAAAAATAGTTTTTTTTAAGATTTATAGAAATAATATTTATAAGTTCTTAATAAGGAGTACCGTAGTTGCTTTCCTTTGTTTTTTTGCTTTCTTAGAAAGAATTAAATATCTTTTTTTCAAAATTATTGAATGAAATTTGATATCTATACATGGATCTATAAGTTTAAGAAATAATCAATATAAAATATGAATCAAAATACAGCAAGCTAAATTATAGATCATCAAAATGTATAGTAAATTTTCTTTTTCAAAATAATTTACACTGATAAAAAGATTTTTTTTAAATTCAACTAGTTTTTCAAAGACACTTTAATATAATTTCATACAAATATGATGGCTTCTCATTATTTAGATGTCTAGATATTATTTTATTATCCCAAATATATATTTTATTAATATTAAATTAATTGAAAATTATTTCAAGGAGTTTTTCATAGAGAATACTTAGTATAATTGAAATAGTTATACACCTAGAAATTATACAAATTAGATTAGGAAAAGTCTACTCAAGAAAGAGCTTTGATGAATTGTGAGCAAAAATTTATTACACTTAAGATTTTTTTACTTTTGAGCATGCTGAAAAGCAATGATAGAAAACTGTGTCAATTTTTTGTAATAATTATTTTAAAATTTTAGACAAATGCTAAGATGTATTTCCATCTTTAAGAAATATGTAGTGTTATTTTAAAAATGAAATTTAATTTATTCTTATTTTTTTTGTCAAATTTTTGATTCATCATGATTTTGAGTTATTATTATTGCAATAATATTTACCGAATAGCAAAAAGGTGTAAGAAATTTATACAATAATAATTTTTGATAGTTTGAGCATCTTTATTCAGATTTGGTAATAAATCTCACATAAATAAACAAATTAAGTTACACCACAAAATGTAGCAATAGGATACACAATATATTTAAATGAAGTAGGATTATGAATTTGTCAGCCTAGATCTCCCTAGGACTGAGTATCTCTCACCACGGGAAATCTGGGGGTGAACTGCTAGCAGTTCCCTCTTTTTGAAACTATTAGGAATTTGTCAGGAAACTTTTGGGAAACCATCCTGAAACTGTCAGAAAGATGTTTTTAAATCTGATGAAAAAACATTGAAAAAATAAACTGTCACAGATTGAATCCAGAACAATCCCTCCTTGAGCAGAGCTTAAGAACCACATTGAACATCAGTTAATCTCAGGTTTGGCAAAAGGTTGAACAACATCACTTAGCATACCTTAATATTCAAATATTAAACTTGAATATATGTTGCGTGTATGATATAGATGCATATGCATTTGAATTTGCATGGTGGATACTTATTGCATGCTAAAAATTGATGTGAATTGCCTATCCAAAGTGCATGCATAATGACTATGAAGAATAAATATGCATAAAAATATGCATAAAAAATATGCATTGTGATTATGCATAAAAAATATGCATATTGAATATGCATAAAAATATGCATAAAAATATGCATAAAAATATGCATAAAAATATGCATATTGAATATGCATTAAAAATATGCATATTGAATATGCATTAAAAATATGCATATTGAATATGCAAAAAAAAAGTGCATATACGTATATGAATAAAATATATTAATATGCATATAAATCTGTATAATGAATATGCATATGAATATGCATAAATATGCATAATGATTGAAAAATGCAAAAAAAATTATGCTTAACGAGTATATTTTATGCACAAATAGAAATATGCAATATGAATTCATATTGCATACAGATAACACTGGCAAACCATTTTGACCAAAACTCATACTAAATTTTCATTCTGGACTAAAGGTGTGAGGGAAGGAAGAAAAACAGTCCGACGTTAGAAAAATGCTACATGCACTCATTTTGTAGCAGAGCAAATGAGAAGTGCTGAATTATGGTTGGTGCCCATAATTTAGTATGATATCATAATTTTATTTAATTGTTTTCAATATTGAAAAGACTTTAGGTTGGTTGGTATGGATCTAGCTGTGTCAGGGTCTAATCTAATTATTTTAACAATTTCTTAATAATTAACGGGCTTTAATACAAAAACAGGTTGTATTTTTTGTGGGATATTGGATATGATAAGGTCTTTTGTAAAAAAAACTTATATTGTTTAAAAATATTCCTGAATCAGATGTGGGATAATCACTACAAAAAATTGTAGTACTGTGGGCAATAAAATATATGCACAAGCAGTAAAGAAAGGACCAAGTGAACCCTTTTTGTGCAGTGGGAATCATTAGAGTGGAATTGTGGATGAAAAATATAATTCATTATTACCATTTTATTTAATCAAAAAATTTATAATATTAAAAAAAACTATTGATTAATTGGTATTTGACCTTTGTGCCTCACTCATATTTATCATTTGATTGATTTTTGTCACCATTATGTTATTAATATTATAAGTATAGCAAAAACTCGTGTGCCAAATGCATACCGGGTGATGTTACACCTTTTATAATATTATTAAATAAAGGTAAAAAAATATGAAAATGATTTGTTTTACAAAAAATAAATTGATATCCAAAAGCAATATGAGGGATAAAAATTTAAAATTAAAGGGATCAAATATGAAATAAAAAATTAAAGTGAAATTCCTCCCATCAAGAGCAAGTAGACATGATGGGGTGAACGCCCACCAGTGGCACTAAACTTGGACTATAATTTCTTTTTTGTAAAAATAAAAAAAAATCCACTGGAGCTTTACCAAAACTTCAGGATGACAATTTTGCCATATCAAACAACTTCTAGTGCAATTATTGAAGAAAAATTCATCTTCATTGCAATAGAGAGAATTGATCACATCAGACTGCATGTGACCAAAAGTGTCCAGCACAAGTTCGGCCGAACTTGTGCTGGACACTTTTATGATGGAGGTTAGCTAGGGTGGAATTATAGTACTAGCTATAGGCCTTGACCAAGGGAGTTGGAGAAAAACCAGAGAGAAAATCCCCTGTCCCTTTAGAAAAATAGAGTGTAATTTACTTGCTAAAGTAAATTGGTTCCTGTTTTGCTAAAGCTCCTGTTTAACACACTTGACTGCTTGATGAGCCATAAAAGTAGTCCCCAGATAGACTACCAGTTCAAAGAACTGAAATGTAGAACAAGTCCACACCAGAGACAGCAAAGATACTTGATGTAGGCTGCAAATCCACACCAGAGACAGCAATAATACTTGCTATAGCTTGCAAGACTATAACAGAGAAAACAGTTGCTAAAGTTAAGTTAAATGAAGAACTCACTTGCAACAAACACAGCCAATTGTGGCCAGAAAACAGTGAAAACTGAGTGAGGAACAATGAGATCACCTCCGGATGGTTGTATGATGATTAAGGTTGCCCCAAACTGTCTTATTCACTATGTACACACAGAACACTAACTAAGAGCCCATGCGCACCCACCAATCTGGCACCTGTACCTGCCAGATTGCATAAAAAACCCTCCTGGAGCGCTCCCCAAACTCCTAAAACAGAGGCGGGCGGGCCGCCTGACGTCAGAGATGCCGCCTGAAGCGGCCCAGCCTCCCTGAAGCCAGAAAACCAATAAAAACCACTAATCTACTTGGAAAAATTAGCTACAACTACTAAAACCTTTAAAACACGGAATTTCACTATAACAACATTGAGACATGAAATATAGAGAAAAATTAGCTCTATCCAATGGTACTAAGCACTTAACCCAAAGACTTAAGGTTAGCCCGTAAAACACAAAAAACAAAATTAAACAGCAATCTTTTATAAATGAAAAATGAGGAAATGACCCCTTAAAACTCAGAATATAAAAAATGTCTACAAGACATAAAATATAGAGAAAAACCAGGGCTATCCAATGATAGTACCCACATACCCGCAGACCTAATATCCACGGAATAAAACCAGAAAAATACCAAATTCATTAACAGATGTCAATTAAGACATGCACAAACAGCGCCAAATCACACAACAAAGGCCCCTGCCAATGTTGGAAGACCACATCCTCCCTCCAATTGAAAATGTCCGCATTCTTTCTTCATCCAACCACCATGTTTAACCTCCTTTCCAAATCTGCCTCTGAAATGGGCCCCTGTCAATACTGCATCAACCATAATTTAATCTGCGCCATAACACCACCTGTTCATCCATACAGAACGTCCTGCGATGTCTGCCACTCCAGAAAGAAGACCTGCCACAGACCTGGTCCACTTTCTTCTACAACAGATTCACCTACGCATCAACCTGGTCCTTCTTCTGCCAGCACCAAAAGATCTAGGCCATCCATCCTGATACCCAGATTAATCAAAAGACTCTACCCTTCCCAGAAGAGTGCCACAACCCATAAAACAACAAGTTCCACCATCCCTGGTCCATCTGATAGTAAAGAACTTTCATTTATTCCTTCAACTTTAAAAAAACTGATGAATTCTCAGTTTCTCCATCTTCTGATAGTGATGATAACAATGTAGGATCCATTGCACCACCAACACCAAACCACTTGCCCGCCATCAAGGCCAAATTTCAACAACACACATATCAGCAGAAACAACTCCTGCTTCACTACTTCCAATCCACTCTTGCTAGAGATCCACAGGACATTGAGAACAGAAGACACCTCATTCACCAGTTCAAGGCTTATTCTGAACACTTCATTTCATCTCTTGATTCCCTCTGTAATTCCACTAGTTCTTGAGTTTGATTTAGAAAAGAAAAATTGACCACACCCTCTATAGGATGTAACCACAATAACCCTCAGTTTCAAGTATTGGGGGACTATCCTCATTTTATAGTCTTGGGGGACTCAAAAACCCTCAGTTTAAAGTCTTGGGGGACTCAAAAACCTAAATCATAAACCCAGAACCAGAGATCAACCACATTAAGACACAGAGAAAAAACTAACATTCTGGGGTAATTGTGAATAGAGCAGCCAGCCCATCAATTACCCCCAAACTTGCCTTTGCTCAATTTGGAGGCTCCCCCTGTGGATACCCTCCACCAATCTTTCAAACCAACTCCAACAACAAAAACTTTTCACTCAGTTTATAGTCTTGGGGGACTTACAACCCTCAGTTTAAACTCTTGGGGGACTAACTGTCACCGGAAGACCTACGCACAAGGTCGAGGATGTTCCTGAAAGTGAGATGAGGGATTTAGAAACTTCTTCGAAGCACAGAGGAATGATTCGAGGAAATGATTCAAAGGTCACTCAAAGTAATAGCTACAGGTTTGACGTTTGTTCAAGAAGAATTATAGACTAGTTTCAAAGGTAATAGTAATTCTTAAAATCTCACAAAGGGTTGGAAACTCAATAATCAAAGATTTAGGATTTAGAAATGAATATTGAGAAAATAAAAGAAAGATAAAATAACAATGATTTTAACTTTAAGGATTTACCACTATTAATGTAAATACGATTTTATAATTTAATTCTAAGGAATATCGAACCAAATACCCAACCCCTTTTATATCCTTTGTTCCTCCTCGCATTGACTTCCCTTCCATCGCACCATTCCCATTCCATTGACCATTACTAACATACACTTAGACCCTCTTTGCTAAATATCCGTCCATGCTCAATTTACCCCTTTTTAATTAATTAACAAAACTTTAATGAAAACTACTACTGTACTATTTCATTGAACCTAGAGCTGTGCGTCGCTTATTGAAAAAGGACTAAGGCATCCTATTGGGAGATTGACTAATTTAGATTTAGAGTTTAGGCTAGCGCAGTTAAATAGTAAGTACACAAAGGAGAATCGCAGTTGCTATGGAGAATTGCTTTCTGCGCTTCGAGTATAGATTTAAGACTCGATATTATTGATTTAATGAGCTGATTTTGCCTCGAGTGTCACGTGGCGGGTGACAGATGCCCGGGTATAAAAATTGTGAACTCCGTTGAGCTTGAGCCATCTTCCCACACTAGTTTCCCTTCTTCTAATAATTTTTCCTCACTTATTAATTTCGCTTTTTTATAATAAACTGCCCCACTCCCACACCTACGCCTCCACACCCTAAAGCGGATGGGGGAATGATCACGCAACAGTTTTCACAAACTTGCACGGCTTGTGAAAGCATGGAGTATTTCTGTGTCGAAAGTATGGCGACTCGAGGCCCTCGCCAGAAATGCGAGTTTTGCCGTTGGCGACGAGTGGCGTGCGATGCGTTGACGAAGAACGCAGAAATCGAAAAGCGATTTACCAAGACTAAGTTTTGGGTAATCCCTAAAAACAAAGAGGTGGTCAAAGACATTTGGGATGTCTCTATTGAAGATGAACAATCTGTGGGGGAAAATGATAAGGAATTAAACAACGAGATCTCAACCTGGGTAACCCAGGCCACGAGTTTGAAGCGAGGTGTCGAGGAAGAGGTCGACGAGTTGGTGGAGGAAGATGAAGATGAAGTCCCTATTCCAGGGCGGGCACCCAAGAAACGACGGGTGGTCATCGAGGACGACGAGGAAGAGAGAGAGGTAGAGGTCGAAGTGGCGCCAAGATTATTTTTAGAACCTGACCCCATCTTTGAGGTAAGTTTTAATTGTTTATTTTAAGGATGAAGTTACTGATGAGTTTTGTTTTAGACATCGAATAACCTTGAAGAGCCGATTGGGGAGCCTGCACCGGTTATACCAACTGAGGCAAACCCTCCGGCCACTGAAGTAGTTGAAGAGCCTGAAGACACCCTGGACCAGGTGTGGTCGAAGAAACCTCGTCAAGGTCAACGAGTAAGGTTCGCGGAAGAATTATGTGGGGAGGTCGACACAATTATCGACGCTGCTTCCTTTGACGTGGCAGAGGAGCTCTTGGAGATGGGAGAGGTGGTTCCGGTAGGAGAGGAGGAGGTATTTGAGAAATGCAGGAAGGAGATAAGGGTAGTTTTGGAGAAGATGAAAAGATTGGTTTGAGGGAAATTAAAAGAAAAGATTTGAAATGAAAAGGAGATGTAAAGAAGTAGAAAAAAAATCTGTATTTTAGTTTTATTTTATTCTATTTTATTTTATTTTTTTATTGTAGGTGAATATTATTAATTTTATAAGATTTGGGAGAGAGAGAGAGAGAGAAAAGAAGTTTAAAATAAAATTTTTTTAGAATTTTGAAAGAAGAAATTTAAAGAAAGAAAAAGGTTGTTTAATTGAAGGAAGTTTTAATGTTTTAAAAGGAAAATTTTATGTAAAAAAAAGAGAGAAAAAGAAACGGTTTTGTGATTGAGATGAGTTTGTTAAATTGAGGATTTAAAAAAAATTTTTTTTTTTTTTAAGAAATTTTAGTTAAAAAGAGAGGAAGAAGAAAGTAAAGAAAAAAACAGAATTTAGAATTTAAGAGAATTTGAAAAGAAGAATTATTATAGGGAGATTTAGAGGTTGAAGTTAAGTTCGAGGAAATGGTCGTGTCGTACAAGATTTGATGATTCGAAGGAAAGAAAGTTTTTTAAAGAGAGAATAAATTTTTGGAAGAGAAATTTTTTGAAGAGAATTTTAAATTTAAGAAAAGAATGTATTTAAAGAATTGAAAAAGAAAAGAAAGAAAATATTAAGAGAGATTTAAGAGTTTTTTTTATTTTATTTTATTATTTATGTTTATTCTATTTATTTTATTTTATTTTATTTTATTATTTATATTTATTTTATTTTATTTTATTTTATTTTATTTAATTTTGATTTTGATTTTATTTTTAGTTGGTTTTGGAGGAAATTTTATAGAAGGAGAAGAAAGAAAAAAAGAAGAGAGAAAAAAGAAAACAAGGCCAAGAAATTTAAGGGGTGTTTTTAGATTTTAAAGAAAGAAAGAAAAAGAAAAGAAAATTTTAAAATAAAGAAATTTTTTTAAGGTTTTGGTTTTAAAGGATATTTCAAATGAAAAGATTTTAGGAGTTCAGGAGCATTAGAAACATTGATGGCTGGTTCCCAGGATGTTTTGTCTGAGTCATTGAGGAAGCCTTCCCATTCCACGAGGTATTGAAGTTTCCCCTTGCGTATTCTTGAATCAAGGATACGGCTTACTTCCCACTCTAGATGATCTTACTTTGACCGGTTCTGGAGGGGGTTGGTTCTTGCCCGGGTATATTTCTCGAGCCAGTTCCAGGAGAGATACATGGAAAACAGGGTGAATCGCCTGCCATTTAGGAGGTAACTTGAGTCGAAATGCAGTTTTAGAGACTTCAGAGTCGATTTTGAATGGTCCCAAGCGCTTTTCAGCCAGTTTCTTTGAAGGTCTTGTTGTTCGATTTTTTCGTGCATCAAGCCATACTTTGTCGCCTGGTTTAAAGGAAGGATCAGATTGTCGATGTTTGTCGGCCTGTTCCTTGTATCTTCAAATCGCTGATTCCAAATTTGTTTTAAGTTCTTCTTGGAGTCGTGATATAGTTCGAAGATAATGTTCCGCAGGATGATTAGTTCCTACATGGATTGAGTTGAATCGAGGATGTCGTCCATAAATGGTTTCAAAGGGAGATTGTCGTGTCGAAGAATGAGTCGAGTTATTATAAGCAAATTCGGCCAATGGTAACCATGTGGTCCAATCGTCTTGTTGGTAACTGACATACATTCGAAGATATTGTTCGAGGATTTGGTTAACTTTTTCTGTTTGACCATTGGTTTCAGGGTGATAGGCCGTGGAGAGATTCCTCGTGATATTGAGTTGTCGACACAGTTGGGTCCAGAATGTGGATACAAACAATGAGCCTCTATCTGAAATAATATCATTTGGTAAGCCGTGTTTAGAAAATACATATTCTAGAAACAATTTTGACAAATCTTCTGCTGTAGCAGTAGTAGTGGTTTTAATAAAAATAGACATTTTTGAAAATCTATCTACTATTACTAATATAGCATCAAAATCATTAGAAATAGGAAGTTGAGAAATGAAATCCATTGATAAAGATTCCCAAGGTTTAGAGGGAATAGGAAGTGGTTGAAGCAACCCATGCTTCTGGTGATGGGGAGCCTTATTCATATTACATTCGTAACAAGCTTTTATATAGGCCTTGATTTCCCTGGTCATACCTGGCCAGAAGAAATCCCTTGCTATTAACTGGTAGGTTTTATCAACCCCAAAATGACCAGCTAATGGAGAATCATGTTGACTGTTGAAAATCCATAATTTTATCTCATTGTTGTCGGGTATGACTACTCTACCTTCGAAGACTAATAGACCTTATTCAATACTAAATCTTTTGGCCCCTTGCTTCGAGAGTATTTTGTCTTTTAACCCTAAACAATATTCGTCCTTTGACTGAGCTTCGAGGATGTTGGATAGTGGATTTCGAAAAGATTGAATTGTCATTGAATTAAGTTGATGAGTCGTTAACATTGATTCGTTGAAGATTGATTGCACATTTGCTGGGTTCTGTCACACGCCACGTGACACTCGAGGCGAAATTAACTCAATAAATCAATAATATCAAGTCCTAAATCTATACTCGAAGTGCAGAAAGCAATTCTCCATAGCAACTGCGATTTTCCTTTGTGTACTTACTATTTAACTGCGCTAGCCTAAACTCTAAATCTAAATTAGTCAATATCCCAATAGGGTACCTTAGTCCTTTTCAATAAGCGACGCACAGCGCTAGGATCAACGAAATAGTATAGTAGTAGTTTTTTTCATTAAAGTTTTTGTTAATTAATTAAAAGGGGTAAATTGAGCATGGACGGATATTTAGTGGAGAGGGTCTAAGTGTATGTTAGTAATGGTCAATGGAATGGGAATGCTGTGATGGAAGGGAGGTCAATGCGAGGAGGAACAAAGGATATAAAAGGAGTTGGGTATTTGGTTCGATATTCCTTAGAATTAAATTATAATATCGTATTTACATTAATAGTGGTAAATCCTTAAAAGTTAAATCATTGTTATTGTATCTTTCTTTTACTTTCTCAATATTCATTTCTAAATCCTAAATCTTTGATTATTGAGTTTCCAACCTTTTGTGAGATTTTAAGAATTATTATTACCTTGGAACTAGTTTATAATTCTTCTCGAACAAACCTCGAACCTATAGCTATTACTTCGAGTAACCTTTGTATCATTTCCTCGAATCATTCCTCTCTGCTTCGAAGAAGTTTCTAAATCCCTCATCTCACTTACAGGAACATCCTTGACCTTGTGCGTAGGTCGTCCGGTGACAGTATAATTTAATTCTCCGTAGTTCTCATTCTTTGCACTACTACGTCTTTTTAGGTGTTTCTAAAATTTTAAATGGCACCTGTTCAACGCTCTCCTCCTACAGGCGCTACAACTAGAGCTCGCGCTAGAGGCAGGCCAACAGCCACAAGGTCTGTTTCTCGCACTCACTCTTTGGAACCACTCGACCTTAGGGAAAGGCAACATTCAGTTCAATCTGTAGAAGACATTCCACAAGATTTTGAGGATTCTAGTGATGAAGAAGAAGGGGAGGATACAATGCATGAGGCACCATCCGCCCCTGCCAATCACCCTTCTGGCCAATCCTCAGAACCGGGACCATCTAACTCTCTGGAAGATTTCATGAGACTTTTTATGAAAACCCTTTCAAATCCAACGTCTTCAGAGGGATCTAAGTTCAAAACTCCTTCTATGAAATCTCCTGACAAATTCGACGGAGATCACCCCGACAGATTGCGACCCTTCTTGCAAACCTGCAAGCTACTGTTCCATAATGACCCTCGAACCTTTAACAGCGACCGATCAAAGGTTGTTTACGCTTCTTCATTCCTAGCCGGTAAAGCAGCAAGATGGTTCGAACCTTATCTACTCATGCTTTCTTCGACAGAACCCCACTTACTTATCAATAATTGGGAAAAGTTTGAAGACCATCTTTTTACGTTGTTTGGGGACCCTAATGAAATGGACAACGCAGAAATTGAACTTTATTTTCTTCGCATGAGTGATAATGGTAAAGCCTCTGAATATATCTCAAACTTCAGAGCACTTCAAACTCGAGTAGGTTGGAATGATGCTGCCCTTAAGTATCATTTCAGGAAAGGACTTCCTTCGAGGATTCTGGATCAATTAAATCTTCACGGTCAGAAGATGACTACTTTAACGGATTTAATAGATCGAACCCTTGAACTTGACGGCGTTTATCAAGGACAACTTCAACATCGTCGATATTCCAACAAATCTCAAGGCCTAAATTTTAAATCGGGACCTTCTTCACACCCACGACCAAATCAATCCTCCTCGACTCAATCTAAACCCAATAAGGGAAAGGATAAACCTCGACCAAAAGGCTCGACCCCAGGCGATATCAGCAAAGTACTGGATCCTAAAGGGGAACTTAAAGAAGCTGAGAGGAAGAGAAGAGCAGATAATGGGTTATGTATGTATTGTGGGGGTAAGCACAAGTTGGAAGACTGTGTAAAGTTGAAGGAAAGAGAAGGTACTAGTTCGAAGTCAAAAAACTAGTAGATAGTTTACTTGTGTGCAAAGCAAACTATCTTATCTCTCCCAGTGCACAGAACCTCCATGTCTTAAGGACTGGAGTTGCCTTAAACCGCTTGAGATTCATTCTTTTTAAGGAGGATATCCCCTTCAGTTGTCTTATAGACTCTGGAGCTTCAATTTCTTTTGTTAGTTTATCTTTTGCCGAGAAGCTTCAACTAACATTTACAGATATCGATCAAACTCCCATCTATTTGGTCAAATCAGAGCAACCCAAATATTGGGTAAGTAAGAAAGTTTTATGGGTTTTCAACTTTCCGAATTTTCCCCCCTTTGAGTGGGAATTATCAGTCTTGGACGCCCCAAGGATCGATGATACCATTCTTGGCCATGACTTTTTAACGCATTGGAATCCCAAAATTGATTGGACTAGGGGATTGATCACCCCACGCTCTAAGTATATTTCTGATTCTTCAATGCAGGTCAATAGGGAGTTAAACAACCCGCCTGACAACGTCCTGCTAGAGGACAAATCTCTGCCAGATGACTTGCAAGCATCTGTACCTTCTTTAAATGATCAATTGGCTAACCCTTCTAGCTCGATGACTTCACTCAAAGAGGATTTAAATTGCCTCGAAGTAATCGAATTATGCTCTCTCAATACAGGTATCACCTCGACAGATTCTCTCGAAGATGAAGAGGACAACCAAATAAACGTTGAAGCCATCAAATCAACTCTACTCGAAATCTACCACGATTTCCTCGATGTTTTCTCAATCCGCAAGGCCGATAAGTTACCACCTCATCGACCCTACGACCATCAAATAGAGTTAATAGGCCCAGTACCTCCAGCAGGTCCTGTCTATTCTTTATCGAAGGACGAATCTCAAGTTCTTCGAGACTACAATGCAGAGAATTTAGCCAAAGTTTTCATCAGAGCCAGTAAATCTCCAACCGGCTCCCCTGTCTTCTTTGTAAAAAAGAAGGACGGTAGTCTTAGGTTGTGTGTTGACTAAAGAAATCTCAACACAGTCACTAAGAAGAATGCATATCCTGCTCCTCCTATGTCATTACTTCTTACCCTTTTCAATGGTGCTAATTTCTTTTCTAAAATTGATCTTAGAGGCGCTTACAATCTTATTCGCATTGCGGAAGGTCATGAACCACTGACTGCAATGCGCACTAGATTTGGTAGTTTTGAATATTTAGTTATGCCTTTTGGATTATGTAACGCACCTTCAACTTTTCAAACTTTTGTTAATGATATCTTTCAAGATGTTGTTGAACAATTTTTAGTCGTCTATTTAGATGATATTTTAATATTCTCAAAAACACTGAATGAACATATTCATCATGTTCGACAGGTCCTAAATCGTCTTCGAGATCATGGTCTCTACGCCAAGCATAATAAATGCGAATTCCACCTCAAATCAATTGATTTTTTGGGTTTTACGTTGTCCACTGACGGTTTAGTCATGGATGACAAAAAAGTCCAGAAAATCCTGGAGTGGCCTGAGCCCAAAACCATTAAATCACTCCAAGGATTTTTGGGTTTTGCAAACTTCTATAGAAGATTTATTAATGATTACTCTAAAACTATTTCCAATCTTACTTCTCTTCTTAGAAAAGATATTCCTTTTGTTTTTACTTCTACAGCACGAAAGGAATTCGAAGCACTAAAAACGGTGTTCACCACAGCCCCAATTCTTCGACATTTTGATCCTTTGGCCTTGACAATAGTTGAGACAGATGCGAGCGATTATGCTATTGCAGGGGTCATCTCCCAATTAAATCCTGAAACAAATTTGTTTCATCCTGTTGCTTTTGAGTCACGCAAACTCATAGCCGCGGAATTAAATTATGAGATTCATGATAAAGAGCTTTTAGCTATTATCCATTGTCTTAAAAAATGGTGTTCTTTTCTTCTCAGCCTAGATAGTCCTTTTCAAATTTTAACAGATCATAATGCTTTGAAATACTTCATGTCTTCTAAAGTGTTAACCAGGCGTCAAGCCAGGTGGGCTGAATTTTCTTTCTCTATTTCCTATCGCCCAGGAAAAAACTGCATTGTCCCAGATATCTTGTCACGTCGGGACGACGTTTACCCACAGCGGGGGGACGCATTTGCTGACATGAACCCAGCAAATGTGCAATCAATCTTCAACAAATCAATGTTAACGACTCATCAACTTAATTCGATGACAATTCAATCTTTTGGAAAGCCACTATCCAACATCCTCGAAGCTCAGTCGAAGGACGATTATTGTTTAGGGTTAAAAGACAAAATACTCTCGAAGCAAGGGGCCAAAAGATTTAGTATTGAATCAGGTCTATTAGTCTTCGAAGGTAGAGTAGTCATACCCAACAACAATGAGATAAAATTATGGATCTTCAACAGTCGACATGATTCTCCGTTAGCTGGTCATTTTGGGGTTGATAAAACCTACCAGTTAATAGCGAGGGATTTCTTCTGGCCAGGTATGACCAAGAAAATCAAGGCCTATATAAAAGCTTGTTACGAATGTAATAGGAATAAGGCTCCCCGTCACCGGAAGCATGGTTTGCTTCAACCACTTCCTATTCCCTCTAAACCTTGGGAATCTTTATCGATGGATTTCATTTCTCAACTTCCTATTTCTAATGATTTTGATGCTATATTAGTAATAGTAGGTAGATTTTCAAAAATGTCTATTTTTATTAAAACCAATACTACTGCTACAGCAGAAGATTTGTCAAAATTGTTTCTAGAATATGTATTTTCTAAACACGGCTTACCAAATGATATTATTTCAGATAGAGGCTCATTGTTTGTATCCACATTCTGGACCCAACTGTGTTGACAACTCAATATCACGAGGAATCTCTCCACGGCCTATCACCCTGAAATTGATGGTCAACAGAAAGAGTTAACCAAATCCTCGAACAATATCTTTGAATGTATGTTAGTTACCAACAAGACGATTGGACCACATGGCTACCTTTGGCCGAATTTGCTTATAATAACTCGACTCATTCTTTGACACAACAATCTCCCTTTGAAACCATTTATGGACGACATCCTCGATTCAACTCAATTCATGTAGGAACTAATCATCCTGCGGAACATTATCTTCGAACTATATCACGACTCCAAGAAGAACTTAAAACAAATTTGGAATCAGCGATTCGAAGATACAAGGAACAGGCCGACAAACATCGACAATCTGATCCTTCCTTTAAACCAGGCGACAAAGTATGGCTCGATGCACGAAACATCCGAACAACAAGACCATCAAAGAAACTGGCTGAAAAGCGCTTGGGACCGTTCGAAATTGACTCTGAAGTCTCTAAAACTGCATTTCGACTCAAGTTACCTCCTAAATGGCAGGCGATTCACCCTGTTTTCCATGTATCTCTCCTGGAACTGGCTCGAGAAATATACCCGGGCAAGAACCAACCCCCTCCGGAACCGGTCGAAGTAGAAGATCATCTAGAGTGGGAAGTAAGTCGTATCCTTGATTCAAGAATACGCAAGGGGAAACTTCAATACCTCGTGGAATGGGAAGGCTTCCTCAATGACTCAGACAAAACATCCTGGGAACCAGCCATCAATGTTTCTAACGCTCCTGAACTCCTAAAATCTTTTCATTCGAAATATCCTTTAAAACCAAAACCTTAAAATTTCTTTATCTAAAATTTTCTTTTCTTTTTTAAAATCTAAAACACCTCTTAATTTTTTTTTTTTTTTTTAGCCTTGTTCTCTTCTTTTCTTTCTATAAAATTTCCTCCAAAACCAACTAAAATTAAAATTAAAATTAAAATTAAATACAATAAAATAAAATAAAATAAAATCAAAATCAAAATTAAATAAAATAAAATAAATAGAATAAAACATTAATAATAAAATAAAAAAAATAAATAAATCTCTCTAAATATTTTCTTTCTTTTCTTTTCAATTCTTTAAATACATTCTTTTCTTAAATTTAAAATTCTCTTTAAAAATTTCTCTTCCAAAAAATTTTTTATTCTCTCTTTTAAAAACTTTCTTTCCTTCGAATCATCAAATCTTGTACGACACGACCATTTCCTCGTACTCAACTTTAACCCCTGAATCTCCCTATAATAATTCTTCGAAACAAATAAATCTTCTTTTCAATTCTCTTAAATTCTAAATTCTGTTTTTTTTTCTTTTCTTTCTTCTTCCTCTCTTTTCAACTAAAATTTCTTAAAAAAAAAATAAAATAAAATTTTAAAAATCCTCAATTTAACAAACTCATCTCAATCACAAAACCGTTTCTTTTTTTTTCTCCCTTTTTTTCTTACATAAAAATTTTCCTTTTTAAAACACTAAAACTTCCTTCAATTAAAACAACCTTTTTTTTTTCTTTCTTTAAAATTCCTCTTTCAAATTCTAAAATTTTTTTATTTGAAACTTCTTTTTTCTTTTTTTTCTTTTCTTTTTCTCTCTCTCTCAAATCTTATAAAATTAACAACATTCACCTACAATAAAAAAAAAAATAATACTAATAATAAATAAAATAAAAATAAAATAAAATTAAAATACAATTTTTTTTTCTCTACTTCTTTACATCTCCTTTTCTTTTAACTTCTCTCGAACCAAGCTTTTCATTTTCTCCAAAACTACCCTTATTTCCTTCCTGCATTTCTCAAATACCTCCTCCTCTCCTACCGGAACCACCTCTCCCATCTCCAATAGCTCCTCTGCCACGTCGAAGGAAGCAGCGTCAATAATAGCGTCGACCTCCCCACATAGTTCTTCCACGAACCTTACTCGTCGACCTTGATGAGGTTTCTTCGACCAAACCTGGTCCAGGGTGTCTTTGGGCTCTTCAACTACTTCCGTGGCTGGAGGGTTTGCCTCAGTTGGTATAACCGGCGCAGGCTCCGCAATCGGCTCTTCCAGGTTATTCGATGTCTAAAACAAGACTCATCAGTAACTTCATCCTTGAAATAAAACAATTAAAACTTACCTCGAAGATGGGATCAGGCTCCAGAAATAACCTGGGCGCCACTTCTACTTCTGCCTCCCTCTCTTCCTCATCGTCCTCGATGACCACCCGTCGTTTCTTGGGTGCCCGCCCTGGAACAGGGACTTCATCTTTATCCTCCTCCACCAATTCGTCGACCTCTTCCTTGACACCTCGCTTCGAACTCGTGGCCTGGGTTACCCAGGTTGAGATCTCGTTGTTCATCTCCTTATCATTTTCCCCCACCGATTGTTCATCTTCGATCGAGACATCCCAAATGTCTTCAACCACCTCTTTGGTCTTCTGAACTACCCAAAATTTTGTTTTTGTAAATTGTTTTTCGATTTCCGCGTTCTTCGTCAACGCATCGCACGCAACTCGCCGCCAACGGCAAAACTCGCATTTCTGGCAAGGGCCACGAGTCGCCGTACTTTCGACACAGAAATATTCCATGCTTTCACAAGCCGTGCAAGTCTGTGAAAACTGTCGTGTGATTATTCCCCCATCCGCTTTAGGGTGTGGAGGCGTGGGTGTGGGAGTAGGGCAGTTCATTATAAAATAAATAATTGAGAGATGAGGGAAAAAAGTATTAGACAAGGGAAATTAGTGTGGGAAGATGGCTCAAGCTCAACGGAGTTCGCATTTTTTATACCCGGGCATCTGTCACACGCCACGTGACACTCGAGGCAAAATTAACTCAATAAATCAATAATATCAAGTCCTAAATCTATACTCGAAGCGCAGAAAGCAATTCTCCATAGCAACTGCGATTTTCCTTTGTGTACTTACTATTTAACTGCGCTAGCCTAAACTCTAAATCTATATTAGTCAATCTCCCAATAGGGTACCTTAGTCCTTTTCAATAAGCGACGCACAGCGCTAGGATCAACGAAATAGTATAGTAGTAGTTTTTTTTCATTAAAGTTTTTGTTAATTAATTAAAAGGGGTAAATTGAGCATGGACGGATATTTAGTGGAGAGGGTCTAAGTGTATGTTAGTAATGGTCAATGGAATGGGAATGCTGCAATGGAAGGGAGGTCAATGCGAGGAGGAACAAAGGATATAAAAAGAGTTGGGTATTTGGTTCGATATTCCTTAGAATTAAATTGTAATATCGTATTTACATTAATAGTGGTAAATCCTTAAAAGTTAAATCATTGTTATTGTATCTTTCTTTTATTTTCTCAATATTCATTTCTAAATCCTAAATCTTTGATTATTGAGTTTCCAACCCTTCGTGAGATTTTAAGAATTATTATTTCCTTGGAACTAGTTTATAATTCTTCTCGAACAAACCTCGAACCTATGGCTATTACTTCGAGTAACCTTTGAATCATTTCCTCGAATCATTCCTCTCTGCTTCCAAGAAGTTTCTAAATCCCTCATCTCACTTACAGGAACATCCTCGACCTTGTGCGTAGGTCGTCCGGTGACAGGTTCTTGTCAGCAAATGCGTCCCCCCGCTGTGGGTAAATGTCGTCCCGACGTGACAAGATATCTGGGACAATGCAGTTTTTTCCTGGGCGATAGGAAATAGAGAAAGAAAATTCAGACAAAAATTCAGCCCACCTGGCTTGACGCCTGGTTAACACTTTAGAAGACATTAAGTATTTCAAAGCATTATGATCTGTTAAAATTTGAAAAGGACTATCTAGGCTGAGAAGAAAAGAACACCATTTTTTAAGACAATGGATAATAGCTAAAAGCTCTTTATCATGAATTTCATAATTTAATTCTGCGGCTATGAGTTTGCGTGACTCAAAAGCAACAGGATGAAACAAATTTGTTTCAGGATTTAATTGGGAGATGACCCCTTCAATAGCATAATCGCTTGCATCCGTCTCAACTATTGTTGAGGCAGAAGGATCAAAATGTCGAAGAATTGGGCTGTGGTGAACTCCATTTTTAGTGCTTCGAATTCCTTTTGTGCTGTAGAAGTAAAAACAAAAGGAATGTCTTTTCTAAGAAGAGAAGTAAGATTGGAAATAGTTTTAGAGTAATCTTTAATAAATCTTCTATAGAAGTTTGCAAAACCCAAAAATCCTTGGAGTGATTTAATGTTTTTGGGCTCAGGCCATTCCAGGATTTTCTGGACTTTTTTGTCATCCATGACTAAACCGTCAGTGGACAACGTAAAACCCAAAAAATCAATTGATTTGAGGTGGAATTCGCATTTATTATGCTTGGCGTAGAGACCATGATATCGAAGACGATTTAGGACCTGTCGAACATGATGAATATGTTCATCCAGTGTTTTTCAGAATATTAAAATATCATCTAAATAGACGACTACAAATTGTTCAACAACATCTTGAAAGATATCATTAACAAAAGTTTGAAAAGTTGAAGTTGCGTTACATAATCCAAAAGGCATATCTAAATATTCAAAACTACCAAATCTAGTGCGCATTGCAGTCAGTGGTTCATGACCTTCCGCAATGCAAATCAGATTGTAAGCGCCTCTAAGATCAATTTTAGAAAAGAAATTAGCACCATTGAAAAGGGTAAGAAGTAATGACATAGGAGGAAAAGGATATGCATTCTTCTTGGTGACTGTGTTGAGCTTTCTATAGTAAACACACAACCTAAGACTACCCTCCTTCTTTTTTAAAAAGAGGAAAGGGGAGCCGGTTGGAGATTTACTGGCTATGATGAAACCTTTGGCTACATTCTCTGCAATGTAGTCTCGAAGAACTTGAGATTCGTCCTTCAATAAAGAATAGACAGGACCTGCCGGAGGTACTGGGCCTATTAACTCTATTTGATGGTCGTAGGGTCAATGAGGTGGTAACTTATCGGCCTTGCCGATTGAGAAAACATTGAGGAAATTGTGGTAGATTTCCAGTAGAGTTGATTTAATGGCTTCAACGTTGATTTGGTCGTCCTCTTCATCTTTGAGAGAATCTGTCGAGGGGAAACCTGTATTGAGAGAGCAGAATTTGATTACTTGAAGGCAATTTAAATCCTCTTCGAGTGAAGTCATCAAGCTAGAATGGTTAGCCAATTGCTCATTTAAAGAAGGATCAGATGCTTGCAAGTCATCTGGCAGAGACTTGTCCTCTAGCAGGACGTTGTCAGGTGGGTTGTTTAACTCCCTATTGACCTGCATTGAAGAATCAGAAATATACTTAGAGTGTGGGGTGATCAATCCCCTAGTCCAATCAATTTCGGGATTCCAATGCGTTAAAAACTCATGGCCAAGAATGGTATCGTCCATCCTTGGGGCGTCCAAGACTGATAATTCCCACTCGAAGGGGGGAAAGTTTGGAAAGTTGAAACCCATAAAACTTTCTTACTTACCCAATATTTGGGTTCCTCTGATTCGACCAAATAGATTGGGGTTTGATCGATATCTGTAAATGTTAGTTGAATCTTCTCAGCAAAAGATAAACTAACAAAAGAAATTGAAGCTCCAGAGTCTATAAGACAACTGAAGGGGATATCCTCCTTAAAAAGAATGAATCTCAAGCGATTTAAGGCAACTCCAGTCCTTAAGACATGGAGGTTCTGTGCACTGGGAGAGATAAGATAGTTGGCTTTGCACACAAGTAAACTATCTACTAGTTTTTTGACTTCGAACTAGTACCTTCTCTTTCCTTCAACTTTACAGAGTCTTCCAACTTGTGCTTACCCCCACAATACATACATAACCCATTATCTGCTCGTCTCTTCCTCTCAGCTTCTTTAAGTTCCCCTTTAGGATCCAGTACTTTGCTGATATCGCCTGGGGTCGAGCCTTTTGGTTGAGGTTTATCCTTTCCCTTATTGGGTTTGGATTGAGTCGAGGAGGATCGATTTGGTCGTGGGTGTGAAGAAGGTCCTGATTTAAAATTTAGGCCTTGAGATTTGTTGGCATATCGACGATGTTGAAGTCGTCCTTGATAAATGCCGTCAAGTTCGAGGGTTTGATCCATTAAGTCCGTTAAAGTAGTCATCTTCTGACCGTGAAGATTTAATTGATCTAGAATCCTTGAAAGAAGTCCTTTCTTGAAATGATACTTAAGGGCAGCATCATTCCAACCTACTTGAGTTTGAAGTGCTCTGAAGTTCGAGATATATTCAGAGACTTTACCATTATCACTCATGCGAAGAAAATCAAGTTCAATTTCCGCGTTGTCCATTTCATTAGGGTCCCCAAACAACGTAAAAAGTTGGTCTTCAAACTTTTCCCAATTATTGATAAGTAAGTGGGTTTCTGTCGAAGAAAGCATGAGTAGATAAGGTTGGAACCATCTTGCTGCTTTCCCGGCTAGGAATGAAGAAGCGTAAACAACCTTTGATCGGTCGCTGTTAAAGGTTCAAGGGTCATTATGGAACAGTAGCTTGCAGGTTTGCAAGAAGTGTCTCAATCTGTCGGGGTGATCTCCGTCGAATTTGTCAGGAGATTTCATAGAAGGAGTTTTGAACTTAGATCCCTCTGAAGACGTTGGATTTGAAAGGGTTTTCATGAAAAGTCTCATGAAATCTTCCAGAGAGTTAGATGGTCCAGGTTTGGAGGATTAGCCAGAAGGGTGATTGGCAGGGGCAGATGGTGCCTCGTGCATTGTATCCTCTCCTTCTTCTTCATCACTAGAATCCTCAAAATCTTGTGGGATGTCTTCTACAGATCGAACTGAATGTTGCCGCTCCCTAAGGTTGAGTGGTTACAAAGAGTGAGTGCGGGAAACAGACCTTGTGGCTGTTGGCCTGCCTCTAGCGCGAGCTCTAGTAGTAGCGCCCGTAGGAGGAGTGCGTTGAACAGGTGCCATTTAAAATTTTAGAAACACCTTAAAGGACGTAGTAGTGCAAAGAATGAGAACTACGGAGAATTAAATTATACTGTCACCGGACGACCTACGCACAAGGTTGAGGATGTTCCTGAAAGTGAGATGAGGGATTTAGAAACTTCTTCGAAGCACAGAGGAATGATTCGAGGAAATGATTCAAAGGTCACTCAAAGTAATAGCTACAGGTTCGAGGTTCGTTCGAGAAGAATTATAGACTAGTTTCAAAGGTAATAGGAATTCTTAAAATCTCACAAAAGGTTGGAAACTCAATAATCAAAGATTTAGGATTTAGAAATGAATATTGAGAAAATAAAAGAAAGATAAAATAACAATGATGTTAACTTTAAGGATTTACCACTATTAATGTAAATACGATTTTATAATTTAATTCTAAGGAATATCGAACCAAATACCCAACTCCTTTTATATCCTTTGTTCCTCCTCGCATTGACCTCCCTTCCATCGCACCATTCCCATTCCATTGACCATTACTAACATACACTTAGACCCTCTTCGCTAAATATACGTCCATGCTCAATTTACCCCTTTTTAATTAATTAACAAAACTTTAATGAAAACTACTACTGTACTATTTCATTGAACCTAGCGCTGTGCGTTGCTTATTGAAAAAGGACTAAGGCACCCTATTGGGAGATTGACTAATTTAGATTTAGATTTTAGGCTAGCGCAGTTAAATAGTAAGTACACAAAGGAGAATCGCAGTTGCTATGGAGAATTGCTTTCTGCGCTTCGAGTATAGATTTAAGACTCGATATTATTGATTTAATGAGCTGATTTCGCCTCGAGTGTCACGTGGCGCGTGACACTAACACAGTGTTCAGTTTAAAGTCTTGATGGACTACTTCTTGACAAAATCTTGAAACCAGCCAGTTTAAAGTCTTGGAGGACTAACAGAAACCAGATTTCAGTTTAAAGTCTTGATGGACTGACTTGATACCATAGCTTTTTCAGTTTAGAGTCTTGATGGACTGATAAAATTTCCAGTTTAGAGTCATAGAGGACTGTCAGAATCTTGCATGAATCTGACCCAGCCAATTTCATCCAATACACACACAGCTAGACCCATGGAGCGTCCACCTTCACTTCATCTTCTACTCATCACTGAAAAAATCTTCTCTTATCCTTTTCCTCACCTTTCATACCACAAATAATGTCTGGATCCCCTGCTGTTGACTCCTCTACTCTTCCTTGCTTCACAGCTCCAAGGGACTATGCCTGCAAACAGTGAATCCACATGTGCAGACCTTGCACATTCACTCTTCCAAATCCAGAAGCCAAATTCTACAACAGGGCTTGTGACTCTTGCTATTCCAAAAAAAAGAAATGTGACAGAGATGCCCACTATCCTACTCCTCCGCCTTCTCCTTCTCACAAGTACATCTCCAGATTCCCTACCAGGTCTCCAGAACTTGGTCCATCCTCTTCCTCTCTATCTTCAGCTCCTTCCAGAAGATCCAGAAGCTCAGCTTCCCGCACTCTTCCAAAAAGACCAGCGTTAGCTTCTCAAGAAACTGCTTTTATCACTGCTAAATTAGCTCCAAAAGCTTCAAGATCAACCCCTAGGCTTCTAGACCGCGTCCAGGCGGCCCGGCTGACGTTGGGCTGCCCGCCCGCCTCACCAAACAGCAAAAACCAGGGCCAAAACCTCCAAAAACGGCCAGAAAATAGCCAAATTCATCCAGACAACAATAAAAACTCAACCCAACTACCTCCTACTGCTCCCAGAGCAATGCAATCCACCCTTCCAAAATCCAAAAACACCAAAATTTCCCAGATTTCTAAGAGAACTTCCAGAGAACCCCAAGAAGAAACCAGAACACCACACACTGCTCCACAACAACAACTTCCTCCCTAACTAAGACAAAGAAACTACACCTCTCCTCTGTCAGCCAACTACTCTTCTGACAGTTCCATCTCTTCAAATTCTCCATCCAGAAGAGAGCAGTCTGCTTCCAAATCCCCCTCTTCTGCTCCATCCTTTAACAACCCTGGTACTCCATCACCAGCACCTCCTCCAGCTGAATCCCACAGAAATTACAACCACAACAACAACAACACTCTCACTGCTCCAACTAGGCCCTAGGAACATCAGCATCCCAGTTCACCTTCTCAGGATCCTCCAGAGGAAGACCATGAGAATCCATATCTTTCCCTAGTTGATCCACCCACTATGACCATAACAAAATTGTCAGAGATCCAAATCCCAGCTGCTTACAGATTTGATGAGCTTCCAATCTGTAAGTACCAAATTAATTATTCCATTTCTTCAACAAAAAAAATTACTGATCCAATTCTTCTTGTCTAGTTGGCACCCCTCCTCCTGAATCTATTATTGGAGTTGGCCAAACTCTTGAAACTTCTTTGACCCTGGATTATGGAGACATGAAGAAACACCTAAGCACCATGTGTTCCAATATGCTAAAAGCCTTTGCCCTCCATGGACCCTTGAATGACTTTGAAAAATCCCTGAGAAAGCGCCTACTGGACGACCACTGGAAAATATCTAGGATCATTAAACACACCCTCCAGCACTCCATTTCTGCCTCTTCTTCTTCCTCCTCTGAACTTCCCTCTAATCCAATCCCTATAATCTCTCCAGCAGGATGCACTTCAAAGAACACAGTGCTTCCCACAATCCCAACAAAAAACAAAAAGGTCATCACGATCCGGACCAGCCTCCAGAAGCTTCATCATCCAGACAATGAGCTCCTGCAAAAGATTATAAACTTAAAAATAATATAAAACAAATAATAAAAAATAATCTCAGAATTTTTTTTATTTTTTTTTTTTATTTTTTTTTACTACTAATATACTAAAATTAAAAGTTAATAACTAAAATGAAATGAAATAAAATAAATGAAATAAAATAAAATATAAAAAATAATACAAATGGTATCCCCCAGCCAATTGATGAGCTGATCACCTGATACCTTACCCACATCCAAGTGCACCTTGATGTGGATACACAATTAATTCTTTTAAATGATTAACAGAAAACAAAATTCAAAAAAAATTTAGAAATTCAGAAGATAATAAAAATAATGAAACACAGAAACACACAAAATAAATAATGATTAAAAATAAGAAAATAGCATTGCCCGGCCAATTGATGAGCCTTTCCCCACCAATGCTTTCCCACATCCAGGTGACCCTGATGTGGTAACACCCTATATTTTTGATTTTATAATTTTAAACAACCCCCATAAAAAAATTAAAAGAAAAAATGAGAAAAAAGAAAATAATCTAAAACCGGTATCTATCAAAAACATAACTGCATAATCAAAGAAATTCCAGCTCCATAGATGGTCCAATAAGAGAAAGTCCTGTCCATAGAAATGATCACTGGGTGGGCTCCCTCCAATATGTAAAAATGACGGGAGACCACCAGTGATCCACCACCAATCTGAAGAACCAAAGATAAAGAAGCCAGTCCCAAACCAGTTTAAATTCATAGCGGACTTAAAACCTGAATAATAAACAACAGAACTATAATTCAACTAGGAAAAACAAAAGACTTGAGACAGACATTCTGGGGTAACTGTTCTACAGAGCAGCCAGCTCATCAGTTACCCCCACACTTGCCAAAATAAAATCTAGAAGCCCTTCCTGGGTACCTTCTAACAAAAACACAACGTCCAACACAAAAAAACCCAAAACCAATAAACAGTGAAGAGTCCAGCACTTGACAACCAGAGGAAATTCCAGTTTAAAGTCATAGAGGACTAAAACCTGTGAAAAGAAACCAACACTAGGGTTCAACCAAATTAAAATAAAGGGTTGGAAACAGACAATCTGTCTAACTGTTGATAGAGCAGCCAGCCCATCAGTCACCCCCACACTTGCCAAAATAAAATCTAAAAGCCCCACCCCTGGGTACCTTCTAACAAAAAGGATTTTCCAACACAAATCTTCTCCCATAAAAAACCAAAACCATTAAAAAATCATTAAAATTCTTGAAATCCAAAAAAATCCAATTTAGAAATAAAATTTTGCAGTTTAACCTCATGCTGAAGGTGAAATTAACAAAATCCTCCAGAATAACATCCATAACATCAAAATAAAAATCCACCTCCAAGCAGAGACCTTCTGATTTTGAGGGAACCACCTGAAAATAATCTTCCTCTATGAGAAAAAGATCCAAGACAGAATCTTTCTGTCCATCCAAAAATTAGACTGATACATTCTCCTCCAATAAGCCATTATCTGAACTTGAGAAAGAAAAATAATCATCCCTCAACAACCATTCATCCACCACAGATTCCTTTTCAATATCCCAAAATTTTTCTTCATGACCAGACAAGTCCTCCTTTCCACATAATTCACCCAAACTTGAGGAAATACACTGTTCCTCCAGTGTGTACATTTCCAAAACATCCAGTGAAGCACATTCCTCAGGTCCTATGGAATCCTTTGGAAAAGAAAAATTAGTTTCACAAAAATCATCAGAGTACCCATCTTCCAAAATTGATGGCTCCAACACCTCTCCAGAAACTGAATTTTCCACCACAGTCTCCTGAACCTCTACATCCAACAGGATTTCCTCTCCAGATTCCACATACCTATCCATCATACCATCCAAATATCCCAAAATAACCTCCTTCAGAATAGCCATACCAGGAATCATATTTTCCCCATTTGGAAGAGTATTCATCAAGTCAGCCTTGAAAAGAATCTCCAAAACCTCCACCTTTACATTCCTACCCATGCCACTCCAAAATACATACTTGGCCCCATCTTCATGTGGTAATATATCATTATATACCAGATAATCCAGAGCCTCCCCAAACTCCTCCATAAATTCCCCATACTGAGAAAAAGAGGTTACACCACCTTTCAATTCCCACTTCCTAGAAATCCCATGAAGATCCACCATTGAGAAAGTAGTGGGCCACCTTTTAACCATTTCAATCTTCAACTTTCCCAAGTCGGGACTCCTATATCCTGCCATACCAGAAACTTCCTTCTCCACCTCCCTATTACCAATGAAAAAGATTACTTGCCTAACCATGTCCAACAATGAGGCCCCATCAATCTCAGCAGCAACCTCAAACCTATCCAAAAACCCCTTTGCATCCTCCCCCAAAAACCTTGAACCATCCCAAGACTGAATCCTAACTATCCTAGCAACTCCCAGTTACAGCCTCCAATCTCCACCAAAGATAGCCAAAGTCCCCCCCAGTAGCCTTACAGACCTAAGAGGGACCAAACCCAACAGAAAAGAAGACCCCTAGACCAACCACAAAGAGATATAGCACCAAATTCAAAATCCACCAAAGGAGATCCACCAAAGAGAGTAGCCTAGATCAACAGAGATTCCAAAGAACTAGCAAGTTCCACCCCACATTGGGCGCCAGAAATGTAGACAATCCTATAGTACTAGCTATAGGCCTTGACCAAGGGAGTTGGAGAAAAACCAGAGAGAAAATACCCTGTCCCTTTAGAAAAATAGAGTGAGATTTACTTGCTAAAGTAAATTGGTTCCTGTTTTGCTAAAGCTCCTGTTTAACACACTTGACTGCTTGATGAGCCATGAAAGTAGTCCCCAGATAGACTACCAGACCAAAGAACTGAAATGTAGAACAAGTCCACACCAGAGACAGCAAAGATACTTGATGTAGGCTGCAAATCCACACCAGAGACAGCAATAATACTTGCTATAGCTTGCAAGACTATAACAGAGAAAACAGTTGCTAAAGTTAAGTTAAATGAAGAACTCACTTGCAACAAACACAGCCAATTGTGGCCAGAAAACAGTGAAAACTGAGTGAGGAACAATGAGATCACCTCTGGATGGTTGTAGGATAATTAAGGTTGCCCCAAACTGTCTTATTCACTATGTACACACAGACCACTAACTAAGAGCCCATGCGCACCCACCAATCTGGCGCCTGTACCAGCCAGATTGCATAAAAAACCCTCCTGGAGTGCTCCCCAACCTCCTAAAACAGAGGCGGGCGGGCCGCCTGACGTCGGAGATGCCGCCTGAAGCTGCCCAGCCTCCCTGAAGCCAGAAAACCAGTAAAAACCACTAATCTTAGAAAAATTAGCTACAACTATTAAAACCTTTAAAACACGGAATTTCACTATAACAACATTGAGACATGAAATATAGAGAAAAATTAGCTCTATCAAATGGTACTAAGCACTTAACCCAAAGACTTAAGGTTAGCCCTTAAAACACGAAAAACAAAATTAAACAGCAATCTTCTATAAATGAAAAATGAGGAAATGACCCCTTTAAACTCAGAATATAAAAAATGTCTACAAGACATAAAATATAGAGAAAAACCAGGGCTATCCAATGATAGTACCCACATACCCGCAGACCCAATATCCACGGAATAAAACCAGAAAAATACCGAATTCATTAACCGATGTCAATTAAGACATGCACAAACAGCGCCAAATCACACAACAAAGGCCCCTGCCAATGTTGGAAGACCACATTGTGTGCCAAATGCATACCGGGTGATGTTACACCTTTTATAATATTATTAAATAATTGTAAAAAAATATGAAAATGATTTGTTTTACGAAAAATAAATTGATATACAAAAGCAATATGAGGGATAAAAAGGTAAAATTAAAGGAATCAAATATGAAATAAAAAATTAAAATAAATATACTGCCATCAAGAGCAAGTAGACATGTTGGGGCAAATGTCCACCAGTGAGGCTAAACTTGGACTATAATTGCTTTTTTGAAAAACAAAAAAGTGCCAATCTGAGGTTTAAAAAAACTTCAGCATAACCATTTAGCCATATCAAACAACTTCTAGTTCAATGATTGAGAGAGAATTGATCACACCAGACTGCATGTGACAAAAAGTGTTCAGCACAAGTTCAGCCAAACTTGTGCTGGACACATTTATGACGGAGAGTAGCTAGGGTAGAATTTTTCTTCAGTTAGTCTGGTATTTCTTATAAACATGTCCATTGGTACTTGATCTTTGTGCCTCACTCATATATATCATTTGATTAATTTATTGTCACCATTATATTATTAATATTATAAGTATAGCAAAAACTTGTGTGCCAAATGCATACCGGGTGATGTTACACCTTTTATAATATTATTAAATAAAGGTAAAAAAATATGAAAATGATTTGTTTTACAAAAAATAAATTGATATACAAAAGCAATATGAGGGATAGAAAGGTAAAGCTAATCTCAAAGAGATCAATTATGAAAAACAAAATACTAGTAAAATTCTTGCTCTCAAGAGCCAGTAGAAGTGTTGAAAAAAATGGGAGCCATCAGGGCTAAATTGTAATAAGTGACCTTTTTTTTAAAGATAAAAAATTATACACCTGAGGTTGGGAAGAACAACAGGTGGATGATTCAGCTAAACAAAACTGCTTGTAGTGAAGTTTAATAAAAAAATGTTTTTTTGTTGCCATATAGAGAATTGATCCCATCTGACTGCACCTGACTAAAAGTGTCCAGCAGAAGTTCGGCCAAACTTGTGCTGGACACTTTTATGATGGAGAGTAGCTTGGGTGGAAATTTTCTTCAGTTCTTTCATCTTGTTTTTCTCATAAACATGTCTACTGGTATTTGATCAGTCTGTATCTTTCATATTTATCATCCGATTAATATTTTATCACCATTATATTATTAATGTTATTAGTATAGAAAAAACTTGTGTGCCAAATGCATACCATGTGAAGTTATACCTTCAATAATTTTTTAAAATAGATGTAAATAAATATGGAAAGGAATAGTTTTACAAAAATTTAATTGGAATTTAAAAGTAAAAAGAGGAATAAAAGAGTAAAATAAAAGTCAAAGAGTTAAAATATGAAAAAAATAGTGGTAAAATTTCTGCTATCAAGAGCCAGTAGAGGTGTTAAAGCAAATAGGAGCCATCAGGGCTTAATTGTAATAAGTGACCTTTTCTTTAAAGATAAAAAATTATACACCTGATATTGGGCAGAACAGCAGGTTGATGATTCAGCTAAACCAAACTACTTCTAGTGAAATTTGATAAAAAAATTTTTTTGCCATACAGAGAATTGATCCCATCTGACTGCACATGACCAAAAGTGTCCAGCACAAGCTCGGCCAAACTTGTGCTAGGCACTTCTATGATGGAGAGCGGCTGGGGTAGAATTTTTCTTCAGTTCATCTGGTATTTCTTACAAACATGTCTACTGGTATTTCATCTTTGTGCCTCACTCATACATATTGTTTGATTAATTTGTTGTCTTAATTATATTATTAATTATATAAGTATAGCAAAAAATTGTGTGCCAAATGCATACTGAGTGATGTTACACATTTTATAATATTATTAAAAAAATGTATAAAAATATTAAAATAATTTATTTTAAAATTTATTAATTGATATCCAAGAGCAATATGAGGAATAAAAAATTAATTTAAAGCGATCAAATATGAAAAAAGAAATCCAAGTATTATTGCTAATATCAAAGGCCAGTAGAGATGTTGAAGCAAATGAGAGCCGTCAGGGATAAATTGTACTTAATTGATTGTTTTTTAAAGATAAAAAATTGTGTACCTGTGGTTTGGATGAACTCTAGGTGGATAATTCAGCTATATCAAACTACATCTAGTGAAGTTTCTTATCAAATAATTTTTTTCATTTCCATAGAGAGAATTGATCCCATCTGACTGCACCTGACCAAAAGTGTCCAGCACAAGTTTGGCCAAACTTGTGCTGGACACTTTTATGATGGAGAGTAGCTAGGGTGCAGGTCTTCTTCAGTGCAACTGTTATTTTTTTAAAACATGTCAAATGGTATTTGATCTTTCTGTGTTATTCATATTTTATTATCTGATTAATTTTTTGTCATTAGAATTTTATTAATTTTATTAGTACAGAAAAAACTTGTGCGCCAAATTCATGCCATGTTATATTACACCTTTTAAAATATTATTAAAAAATGTTAAAAAAATATGAAAATGATTTCTTTTCCAAAATTATAAATTAATATCCAAATGTAACATGAGTGATAAAAAAGTAAAGTAAAAGAGATCAAATATGAAAGAGAAAAATTCAAGAAAAATTCCTGCCTTCAAGAGCCAGTAGAGGTGTTGAAACAAATGGGTGCCATCAGGGCTAAATTTGATAAAATTTAATTTTTTTTAAAGATAAAAAATTTTTCACCTGAGGTTTGGAAAAACTCAAGGTGGATAATTCAGCCATACCAAACTACTTCTAATGTAATTATTTAGCATTTTTTTTAATTTAATTTCCACAGAGAGAATTGATCCCATCTGACTGCACCTGAACAAAAGTGTCCAGCACAAGTTCGGCCGAACTTGTGCTGGACACTTTTATGATGGAGAGTAGCTAGGGTGGAAGTGTTTCTCAGTACATCATTTTTTTGTTTTTCACATTTCTATTGGGTTTTTAACTTTTTTTTATCATTCATATTTATCTTATAATTAATTTTTTGTCACCATATATATTATTAATGTTTCTAGTATGGCAAAAACCTGCATGCCAAATGCGAAATTGGTGATGTTACAACTTTAATAATATTATTATATAAAGTTAAAAAAATATGAATATGTTTAGTTTTTAAAAAAATAAATTGATATTTAAAATTAAAAAGAGTAATAGAAAAGTAAAATGAAAATAAATGGGATCAAATACAAAATAAAAAATACCAGTAAAATTTTTACTATCAAGAGCCAGAAGTGGTGTTGGGACAGTTGGGGACCCCTTGGTCAAGACTTGGTCTAAACTTACTTTTATGTATAGCTAACAAATTTTGAACTGAGGTTTGGACAGACATCCAGGGGGCAATTTTACAATATTAAACATTCTTTACTTCAATGATTGAGTGAAATATCATTTTTTATTGCCATAGAGAGAATTTATCTCATATGACTTCATGCAACCAAAAGTGTCCAGCACAAGTTTGGCCGAACTTGTGCTGGACACTTTTATAATTGAGAGTAGGCATACAGAAAATCTTCTTAAACTCAAAAGGGATTTCTTATAAACATTTCCACTGGAATTTGATCTTTCTGTGTCATTTAAATTTACCATTTGATTAATTTTTTGTCATCATTATATTGTTAACGTTATTACTATAGTAATAACTTGTGTGAAAAATGCATACCAGGTGGTGTTCCACCTTTAATCATATATTATTAAATAAAGGTATAAGAGTATGAAAATAATTTATTTTAAAAATTAAAAATTGATATCCAAAGCAATATGAGCAATAAAAAAGTAAAATAAAAGGGATAAAATAAGAAAAAAAAATCTAAGGAAAATTCCCACTATCAATAACAAGTAGAGGTATTAGATCAAATGTGCACCACCAGGGCTAAACTTGCACTATATTTTCTTTTTTTTTAAACCAAAGATAGTGTCCTGATTAGTTTTGAAAATTCATCAGGAGGACATTTTGGCAATATCAAACTACTTATTGTGCAATGATTGAGAAAAATGTCATTTTCATTTCCATAGAGTAAATTTATCCCATCTGACTGCATGCAACCAAAAGGGTCCTGCACAATTTCGGCCAAACTTATGCTGGACACTTTTATGATGGTGAGTATCTAGGGTGCAGGTCTTCTTCAGTTCATCAGGTATTCCTTATAAACAAATCCACTTGTATATGATCTTTCTGTGTCATTCAATTTATCATTTGATTCATTGTTTTTCACCATTATAATATTAATGTTATTAGTATTGAAAAAATTTGTAAGCCAAATGCATACTGGGAGATGCTACATCTTTCATAATCTTATTAAATAAAAGTAAAAAAAATATGAAAATTATTAGTTTTACAATAAATAAATTGATATTTGAAAGCAAAAACAGGAATAAAAAAGTAAAATAAAAGTGATTAAATATGAAATTAAACATTCAAATAAAATTTCTGCCATCAAAGATAATTTGAGTTTTCAGACCAAATTTGCACCACCAGTTCTAGATTTGGAATATTTTTTCTTTTTTTTAAAATTAATAAAAGTGTCCACCTGATGTTTTCCAAAAAATCAGCAGGATAGTATAGCAGTATAAAGCTACTTCTTGTGCAACGATTGAGCAAAAATTCATTTTAACTTCCATTGAGTAAATTTATCCCATCTGACTGCATGCAACCAAAAGTGTCCAGCACAAGATCAGCTGAAATTGTGCTGGACACTTTTATGATGGAGAGTAGCTAGGGTGCAAGTCTTCTTCAGTTAATCTTATATTCATTTTAAAAATGTCTATGGGTATTTGATCTTTCTGTGTCATCCATATTTATTATTTGATTATTTTTTAGTCACCATTATATTATTAATGTTTTTAGTATAGCAAAAAATGTGTAATGAATGAACACTGGATGATTTTACAACTTTAATAATATAATATAATAAATATAAAAAAATGTGAAAGTTATCAGTTTTACGAAAATAAAATTGATATTTAAAAGCTAAAGGATAAATAAAAGGGTAAGATTAAAATTAAAGAGATCAAACATGAAATAAAGATATTAAGTATAATTTCTGCTATCATGAGCCAGTAGAGGCTTCAGAAAAAATGGGCACCATCATAGATTAACATGGATCAAATTTACTTTTTACCAAAGGAAAAAATTGTCTACCTTAGGTTTGGACAAACTTCCAGGGGACAATTTGTCTATGTAAAACTACTTTCAGTGCAATGATGGAGTGATAATTCAGTCTCATTTCCATAAAAAGAATTGATTGCGTCTGACGGCATGCAGCCAAAAGTGTAAATCACAAGTTTTGCCAAACTTGTGCTGGACACTTTTATCATGAAGAGTATCCAGGGTGCAAGTCATTTTTAATCATCTCAAATTTCTAATAAACATTTCCACTGTTATTAAATCTTTGTGGCTCACTCATATTTATCAATTGATTAATTTTTTCTCACCATTATATTATTAATATTATCAGTATAGCAAAAAATTGTGTGCCAAATGAATACTGGGTGATGTTACAACTTTTATAATATTATTAAATAAAGGTAAAAAAATATGAAAATGATTTATTTTACAAAAAATAAACTTCTATCCAAAAGCAATATGAGAGGAATAAAGTAAAATAAAAGAAATCAAAGATGAAAATTAAAATCCAAGTTAAATTCCTGCCATAAACAGAAAAAAGAGATTTTGAATTAAATTAGAACAATCAGGGCTAAACTTGATCTAAATTTTCTTTTTTGTAAAAATAAAAAAAAAATACACTTGAGCTTTACCAAAACTTCAGCATGAAAATTTTGCCATATCAAACTACTTCTAGTGTAATTTTATATCAAATATTTATCTTCATTTCCATAAAGAGAATTGCTCCCATCTGACTTCACCTGACCATAAGTGTCCAGCACAAGTTCGGCTGAACTTGTGCTGGACACTTTTTTAATTTAGAGTAGCTAGGGTAGAATTTTTCTTCAGTTCATCTAGTATTTCTTACAAACATGTCTACTGGTATTTTATATTTGTTCCTCACTCATTAATATCATTTGATTAATTTTTGGTTGCCATTATATTATTAATTTTTTAAGTATAGAAAAAACTCATGTGCCAAATGCATACCAGGTGATGTTATGCCATTTATAATATTATTAAATAAATGTATAAAAATATGAAAATAGTTTATTTTAAAAATTATTAATTGATATCCAACATAAACATTAGGAATAAAAAATTAAGTTAAAGGGATCAAATATGAAAAAAGAAATCCAAGTAATATTCCTACTATCAAAGGCCAGTAGAGGTGTTGAAGAAAATGAGAGCCATCAGGGATAAATTGTACTAAATTGACTTTTTTTCAAAGATAAAAAATTGTGAACCTGTGGTTTGGATGAAATCTAGGTAGAAAATTTGGCTATGTAAAACTACTTCTAGTGAAGTTTTTTATCCAAAAAATTTTTTTCATTGCCATAGCGAGAATTGATCTCATATGACTGCAACTGACAAAAAGTGTCCAGCACAAGTTTGGCCGAACTTGTGCTGGACACTTTTTTGATGGTGAGTATCTAGGGTGCAGCTCTTCTTCAGTGCAACTGGTATTTTTTTAAAACATATCCACTGGTATTTGATCTTTCTGTTTTATTAATATTTTATCATTTGATCAATTTTTTGTTACCAGTATATTATTATTTTTATTAGTATAGCAAAAAAACATGTGCCAAATGCTTACAGGGTGATGTTAAACCTTTAATAATTTTATTAAATACAGGTAAAAAATTATGAAAATGATTTGTTTTACATAAAATTAATTGATATCTATAAGAAAAAAAGGGATAAAAAGAAATAGGTTGAATAATAGGGATTTTATATGAAATTCAAAATTCAAACTAAATGCCTACTTTCAAGGCTCAGAAGAGGTTTTGGATAAAATGGGTATCATCAGGAATAAAATTTTACTTAGTTTGATTTTTTAAAAAACTAAATGAAGTTTTCAACTGATTTTTTTCAATATTTAGTTGGACACTTTATCTATATCAAATTACTTCTAGTACCATGATTGACCAAATTAAATCCTCATTTCCATATGCAGAATTGATTCCATATGGATGGACC
This sequence comes from Hemileia vastatrix, assembly GCA_030280995.1. Classification (NCBI taxonomy): domain Eukaryota; kingdom Fungi; phylum Basidiomycota; class Pucciniomycetes; order Pucciniales; family Zaghouaniaceae; genus Hemileia; species Hemileia vastatrix. The sequence continues at coordinate 23,951,831 of JASXTE010000001.1, read as the reverse complement.
AGGCCAAAGGTGTCAACCACAAGTTTGAGAATTCTTCTGGTGGACACTTTTATGATGGACAGTAGTAGGGTGAAAGTCTTCTTTAGTTAATCTAGTATTCCTCATAAACATTTCCAACTTATTTTTGGCCAAAAATCAGGTGGAAATTTTTTCCATATAAAATTACTTCTAATGCCATGATTGACTAAACATTGATTCTCATTGCCATATAGAAAGTTGATCCCATATGACTGGATCTGGAAAAAGTGTCACCACAATTTTTGATAAACTTAAGTTTGAAAATTTTATGATGGAAAGTAATTGCAAGTCTTCTTCATTTCATCAAGTAATCCTCATAAAAATTTCCACCTGTATTTTGGCCAAACTTCAGGTGGACACTTTGGCCATATTAAATTGATTCTAGTTCCATGTTGATAAAAAACTGATAATTATTGCCATATATAGATATTAAACCCATCAGACTGTGCCTTTCCAAAAGTGTCTACCTGAATTATGGCTAAACCTCAGTTGGACACTTTTATGATGCAGAGTAGCTAGGGCAAAAGTATTCTTCAGTTAATTTGGTATTCATAATAAATTTATCCTCCTGAAGTTTAGCCTGGCTTCAGGTGGACAATTTTGGTAAGCACCAGTTAGTCACTATCCATCAAAAAAGTGTTCACCAAAATTTTGGCTAAACTTGTGGTGGACCCCTTTGATCAGCCACAGTCAGATGTGATCAACTCTTTAGATGGGAATGAGGATGATGTTTTGGTCAATCATGGAAATAGAAGTAGTGTGATGTGGCCAAATTACCCCCCTGAAGGTCAGACAAACCTCAGAAGGACACTTTTTAGCAGGTAGTAACTGAGAAAAATCCATTTATCAGAAGGAAAATCTTTTATTGGATAGATGCCAAGGTTTCATACTTGTGTATTATGGTCAGTATTAATTTTGAAAGAGTCTGTCCAAGCAATTTCATTGCCCATCATGACTCATTTTGTTTTAAATGTTTCAAACTGTGTGATACAGTATTAAGGTGTCACATAGTATAATTAAGTTCTATTAGGTGCCCTCCTATGATGCCTAAATTTATAATTTAATATCTTACATAATAATTTTTTTTATATAAATTCATCAATATTTTATTTTATTATCAAATTTAATAAAGCAAGTATCCTGAATTATTATATATGCATAAGCTTAGGCTAGATCAATTTGTGCTCAATTTGTTCTCATCAGTGGACCAAAATCAAGTTCTGGAGGATCAACTTGTGCATAATTTGGAATCAGTTGATATTCTGTCTATAATCAATCTGAGAAAAAATGTAAATCTAACTCTAATTTACTTATGTTTATAAAGTATTCATAAACCTGGCATATTTAAGGGACACTCTAAATTTCAAGAGAGGGGATTGCTAGCAATTCACCCCTAGATTTCCCGTGGTGTCTTATGCTTAAAATAAGATAACCTTAATTAAATTAAGCTTATATCTTAAAAATAATGTTAAAACAATTATATATATGATTATTATACATATATATATATTTATTACACTATTATATAACTTATAGTAGTTTAAATAGCTTATCCATAGCCTAATAATACTTATTAAGGTTTTAATGGAGTCATAATATACTTATCTTAAGTGATATGAAGTAATTATTGACATACATAAGCTTATATGTATACATAAATCTCATATTCAGTGAAATATGTAGTATATTATGTATATTTAGGTCTATAAGTGGGTTTTAGCCTCTTAATAGCCTATAACCTTTGTTTTTCTGCTTATTTTATGTCATATGGACGAAATCAGTGGATTCACAGTGCCTACAGAAGCATAAACATCTATATAAGGTGCATACACTCAGTTTGGACAACTTAATCTGCTTCCTTGGATGGATATTCACGGATTTATGGGTTGAGAGGTCATTGATGGGTTAATGTGGATGCTTGGGGATGTTATTGGGGCTTGGAAACTTCATTTGTTTCCTTTATATGCTTTGGGTTTCATTAAATCTCTTTTGGATTGCTTATTTTTACCTGTTTCTTTATGGTATCCGCTTTCATCTGGATTTTCTATATATGGTATAGGTCTGTGTTATTATTAATTGTGATGGAGGGTCCTTACTGGAGGTCTGGGTGTTGAATCTGCTTGAAGTGGACGCCATGGGGAGGTTATGGGCCCTCACAGTGCTGTAATTGCCGGGGATAGCAGTGACATCATCTGGATTGAAGGTCTGTGCACTCCAGGGGATTTGGGTATAAGTAAGGAGGGGTTTTGACGGTTACTTATCATCATTCACTTACTACAATTCAAAAAAACATTACAACAAAATTATTATTATTCAAAGATATATTATAAAGCCATTATAAATTGATATTATATTTATATTTTCTATAACTATATTTTATTCATCTATTTTCCACCACTAGCACGCATTTAAATCCAAGTATTGTGAGTTTTATTTGAGTATAACTATATATTAGTCTTCCCCTGAGGTTTAATCACTAGATAATTTATCAATATGTAATAGGACCATAAATATTTACTTTTATATCATACTTAAATACTAGATACACTGACAATTGGGGGTCTTTACTTGATTATTGTTGATTTTTTAGTATAAGCCTTAGGACGTGATTTTTACTTAGTATAGCTCAAAACAACCAAATATTTGGGTCTGCTGAATATTAGTGGGTCATCATAACTCAGTGATTGCGGAAAAGAATCCTTATAATAATTGTACTAATTTTTTATCATAAAAATTAGGTATTTACAGTAGTAACTGTACCCAATATAAACCCAATTTCACTTGGTATTTGGACACCAATATAACACCCAATTAAATTTGTATTTGGTTAAAGCTTGGTAAGCTACTTATTCACCCTTATAAAGGTCTAGTTGAACTTATTATTATATTTTTAACAGATTTTTTCGAATTTTCTTATAAATTATTTAAATAAATAAAGATATAAATTCAGGGTAAGCTCCATTGCTTTTTTATTAGTAATAACATTGCTAATATCTTTTGTATACTAATTCCATAGAGTTTTTTAATTTTGTAGACGTGGAATATTGTCATTTTTAACAATATGAGTGCTCCCCAGGACAGTGTAAGTGAAAAGTCTGCTTATAATACCAGGTCTAAAGCTAACAAAAACTTTCCAGGACATCACCATGGAGGGTCAACAATACCCCCAGGCAGAAAGCATGAGTATAGAGGAAAATGACGCCCTCTTAAAAAAGATAACTATAAAAAAGACGTCTCCTCCTCTTCAGGATCAACTGTCCCACCTGGCCAAACAGGTTCTGAAATTGGAAGAATCCAAATCACTCATGTTCAAAGAGGTAGAGCAGTTGCAAAACAATTGCAAGGTAGGGTTTCAGCAGATGAATCAGGCATTGGCAGAGTTAAAGGGAGGCCAGCCCAGTCAGCCAAATCAGCAACCCCCTACCCAAGGCGGGTCAACTCACTCCCAGGAGAAAATCCTGGTAGACAAATGGAAATGGGACTGGTTTCATCAACAGTGGACCAGCCACAGTTGCAACAGGGATCCACCACCTCATCTGACTTCCTCAGCTCACCCTTACAAAGAAAAAAGCGCCAAAAATCAGGACTGGCATCTATCCCATGGTAAGTAGATTACCCTCTCAGATTGAACACAATACTGATAATTACAATATAGGTAATTCTATTGATGTTAAGTCTGTGCAAAAAATAGAGGATTTAAGAAATTTAGGTTTTAGAGTAGATACACCTGACTTGTCTTTTGTCCGCAATAACAGTACTATTTATAATGATAATACAGTTAACCCTCAGTTGCAACCACCTACTAGTGAGATGAGAAGTTCACAGAAGAGTAAGAGAATTGAAAAGGAAGACATGGAATATTTTTACAATAATCCAACTGTCCATAGAATTGTTTCAGCATTGGGGAAAAGAATGACTGATTTTGAGGAACAGACAGTTAAGCTCACTAGTGATACAATTTTATCCTTGACATTAAACATTTCTCAATTAGCAACACGTAAAAAAGAATTAGAGAAAGAAAATTTGGCTCTAACTCTTAAATATGATTCATTGAGTAATAAATATAATGAACTTTCAAACAAATTCTGTGAGTTAGAAAAATTATATGAAACACATTTACAAAAAACTGAATCAAGAACTAAGTTATCTTTTGCCCAGACAAATCAAAGTGTCTCTGAGTTGCTACAAAGATTAACTAAAGTTAAGATTGAAACTGCCAATCTACTAATGAACCAGGATAATCATAAGTATAATCATTATAATAATAATCCTTTCATTGGCAAAAGTGAATCTCGTTCCTTCCCTGTACCACCACAATTAAAACCATCTGGTGGTAGTGTCAAATCTGAAAATGTAAGTCACAAATCCGTACAGGAAGAAATACAAGACCATTTATCAAAAGTGAATGAGTTGTTGAATTTACCTAAGATTAGTGAGATAAAATCCAATCAGAAGAACTAGCCTAAGATAGATCAGTACCCAACTTATGATGGGGAAGCCAGCTCTGATTGGCAACATTTTATTTTAAGAATTGACAACTTGAAATTCTCATATAAGTTACCAGATAAAGAAATAACATCAAAATTAATTTCTTTATTTAAGGATGTTGCTTTATTATGGTTTGAAGCTGTCTTGAGTGAGGGTAAAGATTACTCTTGGGCTGAATGGAAACAAGTTATTGAAAAACAATTTGGAGGTTGTAAATTCAGGCTTACTCAGCAAAGACTTTATGAGAAAACTAGGTACAATCTGTTGAATGGTGACAAACCTATGGTATTTTTAATGAATTTAAATAAAATATTAAAAGCCATTGAGCCTAATATGGATTTTAACTTATGGAAAGATAAGATAATATATAAATTACCTATATCTGTCAGAGACATTGTTGTAGCTAGAACAATTAATGTTACTGAATATTCTGACTTTATTAATATTTGCAATGAAATATTATTAAACCATAAGTATGAATCAAGTATACCACTTATAAACAAAATATTGAACCTGTAAAAACTCAGAATTCAAAAACACTTCAGGAGAAGCAGAAAAAACCTACTGCACCTGTAGTACCTAAAAAGTATGAAACAAATACTTATTATAAGTGTAACAAACCTTGGGTAAAAGGTCACAAAGGTGAGAAAAATATAAATATTGTTGAAAATCAACGTGAATCTGAAACTGATACTGAAAAAAGTAAAGAATCAAGTGATTATGATAGCAATATCTCATATAGTGATGAAAATGAAGTCTGTATGTTGGAAGATGATTTGTCCATCTTTGAAAAACCAATATTAAATATGAACTCAAATGAATCTTTAATGAAGTTTGAAGATGCTGAAATCATTAAAGATATACAAGCTGATAACTTTAAAATGATACCTATCATGGTTCCAGCTATCATTTCTAGTGAAAATGTTAATATAGTATTGGACACAGGAGCTGCTGGTTCTGTTGTTTCTGCTAATACATTACAGAAAATTGATAGTGAATATAAGTCTAAGCTTGAACCCCTTCAGAATAAAAATTGGAGAGGTTTTGGATCAGTGCTACACCCCATTGGTAAATACAAAGCTCTGTTTTCTTTAAACGTCAACATGGTTATGTAAGAGTAACTTGTGACTTTGTAGTAATGGATAATACTAGCTGTAGTAACTGTTTTATCATTGGAAATGATATTCTGACTAAATTTGGTGTAAAATTAGACCCTTCTAATAACAATTTTACAATTGGCATGAATCGTAAAAGGAAATTTAAAATAAATTCTTTTAACACAGTTTTACACATTGAGTCAGTAAAAAATTCCCCATGTAAAGGAAGAGAATCCAATGAGATGGAACTTCTGGAAACAGAAATTTCAAAAGCATCATTTGGTACTCAGATAAGTAAAGCTGAGAAAAATAATATTTTGGACTTAATTAAAGCATTTCCAATGGCTTTTGAACATGGTACAAATGAACTTGGCCTTGTAAAAGATCATGAAATGAAAATTAGTTTAACCTGTGATATGGATAATGTTCCTTCTAGTCTTAAAAAGAAACCATACCCTGCTTCACCAATGAAGAGGAAAGACATAGAGGATAATATTAAGATGTTATTAAAAATGAACATTCTTGAGAAGGTTGAAACTACACCAAAATATTGTGTAATATCACCAGTGCTTATTTCTTATGAACAAGATAAAGCAAGACTGTGCGGTGATTATAGAGCATTAAATACATTTACAGTCGATGATATTTATTGCTTGCCAAGGATTGCCTCTATACATGCTACCCTTAAAGGTGCTAAGTATATAATTTTCCTAGATGGAAATAAAGGGTACCATCAAATTCCTGTTGAAAAGAATTCACAGAACTTTTTGTTGATAACAACACACATGGGAATTTATAAATATGTCAGAATGCCATTTGGACCAAATAATGCTCCATCAGTATTTCAGAAGTTAATGGATATAACATTCCATAATGAAATGATTGAGGGATGTTTAATGGTATACATTGATGACATCATAGTGTTCTCTAAAACTTATGATGAACACTTAATACATTTAAGGAAAGTATTTCAAAAAATGGATGAAATAAATATGACCCTTGCATTGAAAAAATGTAAATTTGGGTTTGAATCTTTAAAAGTGCTTGGTCATATTGTATCTGGCTTACAAATATGTGTAGACCAAAATAAAATGGCTGCAATAAAGAATATTGGCATTCCTCAAAATGTAAAGGATGTACAATCTTTTCTTGGCATGTGTGGTTATTATAGACAATATATAAAAAATTACCAATCAATCGCTGCACCATTGACCACACTGATAAAGAAATCAGAATCTTTCATTTGGAATAATGAAAGACAACAGGCTTATGATAAGTTGAAAGAATGTTTAATGACAGCTCCTATCTTGGGATTACCAGATTTCCAATTTCCTTTAGTATTATATACAGATGCAAGTTTTATTGGTCTGGGTGCTGCTTTGCATCAAAAACAACTTATTGAAGGGAAAATTTCAGAAGTAGTAATATGCTATATTTTACGTACTCTACCAAATAAGTATAAAGAGGCATTAGAAAAAGGAATATTTTCCATTGAGGATGGTTTTATATATTATAGGAAAAATTAAGTAATGTAATTGTGATTCCCCCTTCAATGAAGGAGTTAATGTTAAGTATATGTCATGATGATATATTAGCAGGTCATTTTGACTTCCATAAAACATTAACCAGAGTAAAAAACACAGCTTGGTGGATTAACATGTCTGATGATGTTCAAAAATATGTTGAGACGTGTGATTCTTGTCAAAAATCTAAAAGATTAACAGGAAAAAGAGCTGGTTTATTACAACAAATTGAGAAACCAAAAGCTCCATGGGAAATTATTAACATGGACTTTGTAACAGGTTTGCCAATAGCAGGACGTAAGAGTTATAACTCCTGCTGGGTAGTTGTTGATAGATTTACAAAAATGTGTAAATTTATTCCTACTCATAAAGAGGTTTCTGCAAAGGACTTGGCTTTTTTATGGTGGACACAAATGTTAAATATAGTAGGTTTCCCCAAAGCAATAGTTTCTGACAGAGATCCTGAATTTTCTTCTGAGTTCTGGACATCACTTATGGATGTTTCAGGGTGTCAATTAAAACTTTCTACAGCACACCATCCACAAACTGATGGGCTAGTAGAAAGAATGATACAAACTTTAGAAGATATGATAAGAAGATACTGTGCTTTTGGTCTTAATTTTAAAGACAATGACAAATTCACGCATGATTGGGTAACCCTTATCCCAGGTTTAGAATTTGCATACAATAGTACAATACATTCTGTCACTGGCAAAAATCCATTTGAGTTATGGTTGGGTTATGTACGTAATACCCCTGCTAAAACTCTTAATAAATTAACTAGATTGGATATCCATCCAGGTACTAAGTCTTTTCTTCAAATGCAAGAATTTTGCAGAAAACATGCTCAAGAGTGTATAAATAAGGCATTTGAGTATGAGAAGAAAAGATGGGATAAAGCCCATAAAGAACAAATGTTCATAGAGGGTGATGAAGTCCTTATTTCAACACTACATTTCAATTTAAATGGTAATGTTAATTTGAAGGATCCATTCATTGGACCATTTTTAGTTAAAAAGATGGTTGGTAATAAGGCTGTTGAGGTTATTCTATACGCACCATATGATAGAAAACATCCAGAATTTCCTATTTCTCTTATAAAACCATACCATTCTAATGATACTGCTCTATTTCCAAGAAGATCAGGAAGGCATAAACAGCAACCTGAAGAAATAGTTGAAAAAGCAGAAATTGAAAAGATACTTAAAAAGAGACACCTTACAAAAGAAAAGGGAGTTGAGTATCTATTAAGATTTAAAAATAAATCAAGTGAATATGACCAGTGGATTCCAGATAATGAAATCTCTGATCTTAAAAATTTCTTGAAAAAATTTAAATCAAAATAATACTGTTTATTCAGTATATGTATTATAGAAAATTTAAAAAATTATTTTTCTATTTCACTCCTTACTTTTAATTAAAATGTCTTAACATTTTTTTATTGTTTTTTTTTGGGTGAGGGAGTGTCACCCTAAATATCCCTAGGACTGAGTATCTCTTATGCTTAAAATAAGATAACCTTAAGTAAATTAAGCTTATATCTTAAAAATAATGTTAAAACAATTATATATATGATTATTATACATATATATATATTTATTACACTATTATATAACTTATAGTAGTTTAAATAGCTTATCCATAGCCTAATAATACTTATTAAGGTGTTAATGGAGTCATAATATACTTATCTTAAGTGATATGAAGTAATTATTGACATACATAAGCTTATATGTATACATAAATCTAATATTCAGTGAAATGTGTAGTATATTATGTATATTTAGGTCTATAAGTGGGTTTTAGCCTATTAATAGCCTATAACCTTTGTTTTTCTGCTTATTTTATGTCATATGGACGAAATCAGTGGATTCACAGTGCCTACAGAAGCATAAACATCTATATCAGGTGCATACACTCAGTTTGGACAACTTAATCTGCTTCCTTGGATGGATATTCATGGATTTATGGGTTGGGAGGTCATTGCTGGGTTAATGTGGATGCTTGGGGATGTTATTGGGGCTTGGACACTTCATTTGTTTCCTTTATATGCTTTGGGTTTCATTAAATCTCTTTTGGATTGCTTATTTTTACCTGTTTCTTTATGGTATCCGCTTTCATCTGGATTTTCTATATATGCTATAGGTCTGTGTTATTATTAATTGTGATGGAGGGTCCTTACTGGAGGTCTGGGTGTTGAATCTGCTTGAAGTGGACGCCATGGGGAGGTGATGGGCCCTCTCAGTGCTGTAATTGCCGGGGATAGCAGTGACATCATCTGGATTGAAGGTCTGTGCACTCCAGGGGATTTGGGTATAAATAAGGAGGGGTTTTGACGGTTACTTATCATCATTCACTTACTACAATTCAAACAAACATTACAACAAAATTATTATTATTCAAAGATATATTATAAAGCCATTATAAATTGATATTATCTTTATATAAGCTATAACTATATTTTATTCATTTATTTTCCACCACTAGCATGCATTTAAATCCAAGTATTGTGAGTTTTATTTGAGTATAACTATTTTATTAGTCTTCCCCTGAGGTTTTATCACTAAATAATTTATCAATATGTAATAGGACCATAAATAAATACTTTTATATCATACTTAAATACTAGATACACTGACAGTATTCATCACATTAAAAATAGAGAAACTGACAAATTTAGCTGAATAAGATTCCAATAATCAAGAACATTAGCTGCCATTGCTTTAGCAATATGGCTAAGGGTGAAAGTATTAAAACTAAGTGTTATAGGCCTAGAATTATGTATTAAGGGTTTGATAATATTGAAGATATAAAAACTAAGGTTTTTCCAGGTTCTTTAACTTCCTGGATTATTATTATCACTGTATTTTATAAGGAGGCCAATTTGTGTTATGAATTCTAAATTGTCTGAAGCTGACACAAGCCAGTGGTCCTGTGAGGAAAGAAATAAACCACAAACACCATCAACCAAGAAAAAAGTAAGTAATTGATATTTATGGTGTGCATATTCTTGATTAATCTTCTGAATAGAATCATTATGAGACTCATCAAATCGCTGAATATCTGTCAATTTATTTTTATTCTTGAATGTCATTTTTTCTTGATTTGAGCTTGAGATATATTTGCAGAAGCCTGTCTAGATTTGAAAACAATTATTGAAATTATGATGTCAATTATTATGTCTCTAAATGGGCACAGAGGAGTCATTGAAAATTTTGCAGCAGTTAACTGTGATGTTGAGCTGTCAAACATATCAGGAACTTTTCATTTCAGATGTGTATGGAGGGTCAGAAAATGTAGGGCACAATCAATAGGACAATATGGATTGAAGTTGGATTCTTCATCAGGAAGGTTTAACTCTTGAGAAGCGAGATAAAGAGATGATGCAAAAAGGGATGCCACAAAGAACGCTGGTGAGCACTTGGGCTAACTAGTCTTGATAGCATCCATATCATTGATGATTCAAGGTGATAAGTCTTCTTAAATGGAAAAATATTATTTGAGTTTGGTTATTCAGCATTACAAATATTTTCCAAATTTTCAAAGTTCAAATTATTGACCAACAAGATCTGCAAAGTGTCACCATGCAATATTTGTGGGGAACTTTCTAGCAAGTCCTCAACTTGAAGTCAGATTAAACTCAGACTGGACTAAGACTTAACTCAGACTTGACTCAGACTGAGCTTTACTTTGAACTCATCTTGAGCTCTCAACCAAAAATGGATGAGTCTGTTCTGGAATAATAGTGAAAATTTAATGAATAATTTAAAGAAATAATAACAAGGGAAGATTAATAATCTGATCCATTCACAGAATTTCTTTCATAAAACTCATTTTCATTTTCATTTTGAATCTCACTTGATCATTAAAAAGACTGAAAACTATACTATTTATTTCAAAAAAATCACTTTTAACCTCTCTAATAATTTTATTCTATTTTTTTTGAAAAGATATAAAATAAGATCTGTGGTTATTTTTATTGATAACTCCTTTTAACCAAGAACTTGAAGCTTTTATTTTTTAATTTAAACCATATTACCTGATTTTTTTTTGTATTTTTATTATTTCTGATTATGAAATATAATTATTTTCAATTCAAAGGACTCATTTAAGAAAAATATTGAGCCATTAAAATTCTCAAGTTTTTATTCAAGAATACTGTGAAAAGACTCATAATTAAAAAAAAATAAAAGATAGAAACATGTTTTCCTAATTTCTGTTTCAATAAAGTCCTCTAATAGCTTCTTTAAACTAAGCATTAATTGTCAAAGGGTTTTTTGGTCTAGAATATTTTTAATGCAGGTCTAACGGCAGTGATAGTGGATTTTTAGGTTTCAAAGTTAAAGTACATATATTTTATCTTTTATTTGCTTTACTCAATTAAAAGAGGTAAAAAATTTTGTAATTATTATAAATAATGATTTAGAATTACTGTAAGTAAATACTAAAAACAATAAGTAGTAATAAATATATGATTGTAATAAATTTGTTTAATAAAATAATAAGTAAGTAAAAGGATGATCCAAAACAACCAGAAAAGGGAGGCCTTATATAGCTAAAAGAAAGACAAAGCACAGAGTTAAAGTCCTAAATACAGGAGTATGAGAGAAGAAAAGGAATATTCCAGAAAACATTTTCAAATTATAAGGTTGTTCCAAAAAGAAGGTGTTAGAAAAGTGTATTTACTGTATATGACAGAAATAAATTAGTTTATTTAAAAATTACTGTAAATGACATTTTTAAATAAGTAATTTGAATTTTTTGTATAAATTTAGTTTTATTTTAATATTAATTTTAACTATTTACTAACCTTACCTTTTTTTGTAAATAGTTACTTTATTACAAGTAAATTTAAGGTAAATTTATTATAATTAATAAAATTAAAATTGATAAGGTGTGGCTTCATCCCAGTAAATAATTAATTATTTTACTGGATAAGTCTAGCAGCCTGGCTGACACTCCCTTACTCTAAAAAAAAATAAAAAAATGCTATGATTTTTTCTTTTTATATTTCTTCAGCAGAGTAGGAAGATTAGATATCTCTTTCCCAGTTATCCAAGAATCATATTCTGAAAATTTATTCTTGAATCTCAATAAGGATTCAGTACTTTTTCAGCAGTAATTATTCTGTCATTTAGAATCTTATTGATTGATGCTGCCTCAGTTATTTCATTAGGCATCTTTTTTGCTCTTCCCCTCCTTTTGGGAAATAATTCACTATTGGATGTGTAAGGTTTTAAAAGAGATATTTGAAAAACAGGATGTTTTCTGTCATATGGAGAATACAAAATAACTTCAACTATATTATCACAAAACATTCTTCTGACAACAAATGGACCTTAAAATGTGTCTTTCAAATTGTTAATACCTTTTAAATTGAAGTGGACTGTAGAAATCAGTTCTTCATCACCCTTTTTAAAAGTGTATTCTTTATGGGATTTTTCCCATCTCTTCTTGTCAGTTTATCTAGAATATAAGTGTAATTTAATAGTATTTATTAATGGTCCTACAACTTATTTATAAATGATTTAGTTATTAAACCTCAGGGGAAGACTATTAAAATATTTATACTCAAATAAAACTCACAATACTTGGATTTAATGCGCGCTAGTGGTGGAAAATAGATAAATAGAATATAGTTATATCTTATATAATGATAATATCAACTTATGAAGACTTTTTAATATATTTATAAATGATAATAATTGTATTTAAATGTTTATTTGAATTGTAGTAAGTAAGTGCTGATCAATAACCGTCAAAATCCTCCCTTACTTATACCAAAATCCACTGGAGTGCACAGACCTTCAATCCAGATGATGTTACTGCTATCCCCAATAATTACCGCACTGTGAGGGCCCATCACCTCCCCATGGCGTCTTCTTCAAGAAGATTCAATACCCAGACCTCAAGTAAGGACCCTCCATCACAATTAATGATAACACAGACTCATACCATAAATAGAGAATCCAGATAAAAGTGGATACCATTAAGAAACAGGTAAAATAACTCATCCAAAAGGAATTAAATGAAACCAAAAATATATAAAGGAGAAATATTAAATTTCCAAGCCCCCAATAACATCCTCAAGAATCCATATTAACCCATAAATTACCTCCCAACCCATAAATCTGTGAATATCCATCCAAGGAAACAGATTAAGTTGTCCAAACTGAGTGCATGCATCTGAAATAGATGTATATGATTCTTTAGGCATTTTGAATCCACTGAATATTTCCATATTACCTAAAATAAGCAAAAAACAAAGTTTATAGGCTACTAAGAGGCTAAAACCCACTTATAGACCTAAATATACATAATATACTGCATATTTCACTAAATATGAGATTTTTGTATACATATAAGCTTATATATGTCAATAATTACTTAATATCACTTAAGATAAATATATTATGACTTCATTAACACCTTAATAAGTATTTTTAGGCTATTGATAAGCTATTTAAACTACTATAAGTCATATAATAGTATAATAATTATATATATATGTATTATAATCATATATATAAGTACTTTAACCTTATTATTAAGATATAAGCTTAATGTAATTAAGGTTATCTTATTTTAAACATAAGAATTACTCAGTCCTGAAGATACCTAGGCTGACACTCCCTCACCCAAAAAAAACAATAAAAAAATGTTAAGAAATTTTAATCAATAAGTAAGGAGTGAATAGAAAAATAATTTTTAAAATTTCTATGATACATATACTGAATTAAAAAGTATTATTTGGATTTAAATTTTTTCAAGAGATTTGTAAGATCAGAGATTTCATTTTTAGGAATCCACTAGTCATATTCACTTGATTTGTTTTTAAACCTTAATAGATACTCAACTCCCTTTTCTTTAGTAAGGTGTCCTTTTTTAAGTGTCCTACCTATTTCTGCCTTTTCAACTATTTCTTCAGGTTTCTGTTTATGCCTTCCTGATCTTCTTGGAAATAGAGCAGTATCATTTGAATGGTATGGTTTTATAAGAGAAATAGGAAATACTGGATGTTTTCTATCATATGGTGCATATAGAATAACCTCAACAGCATTGTTACCAACCATCTTTTTAACTACAAATGGTCCAATGACAGGATCCTTCAATTTAAAATTACCATTTAAATTGAAATGTAGTGTAGAAATAAGGATTTCATCACCCTCTTTGAACATTTGTTCTTAATGGGCTTTATCCCATCTTTTCTTCTCATACTCAAATTCCTTATTTATATATTCTTGGGCATGTTTATTGCATAATTATTGCATCTGAAGAAAATATTTTGTACCTGGAGGGATATCCAATCTAGATAATTTATTAAGAGTTTTGGCAGGGGTATTAGGTACATAACACAACCATAACTCAAATGGCTTTTTGTCAGTGACAGAATGTATAGTACTATTGTATGAAAATTCTAAACCTGGGATAAGGGTTAGCCAATCATGTGTGAATTTTTTATTGTCTTTAAACTTAAGACCAAAAGCACAATATCTTCTTATCATATCTTCTAAAGTTTGTATCATTCTTTCTGCTAGCCCATCAGTTTGTGGATGGTGTGCTGAAGAAATTTTAATTGACACCCTGAAAAATCCATAAGTGATGTCCAGAACTCAGAAGTAAATTTAGGATCTCTGTCTGAGACTATTTCTTTAAGGAAACCTGCTATATTTAAAATTTTTTTCCACCATAAGAAAGCTAAGATCTTTGCAGAAACCTCTTTCTGGGTAGGAATAAATTTACACATTTTTTTAAATCTATCTACAATTACCCAGCAGGAGTTATAACTCTTATGCCCTGCTATTGACAAACCTATTACAAAGTCCATGTTACTTATTTCCCATGGAGCTTTTAGTTGCTCAATTTTTTGTAATAAACCAGCTCTTTTGCCTGTTAATCTTTTAGTTTTTTGACAAGAATCACATGCCTCAACATATTTTTGAACATCCTCAGACATGTTAATCCACCAAGCTGTGTTTTTTACTCTGGTTAATGTTTTATGGTAGTCAAATTGACCTGCTAATATATCATCATGACATATACTTAACATTAACTCCTTCATTGAAGGGGAAATCACAACTACATTGCTTAATTTTTTCCTGTAATATATAAAACCATCCTTAATTGAAAATTTTACTTTTTCTAATGCATCTTTATACTTATTTGGTAATGTTTTTATTAAAACATTCATCAAAGAATTAGATGGATCATTTAATATTTTAGTGAGTTTACTCAAGTCAGGATTTAAAGCATATATGTCAAGAATTGATTGCATAAATTCATCCTCAAGATCTACAATATAAATGCCATAAATTTTAATAATCTTTGACCCAGGAACATAAGCAGGATTATCATCATTATTAGGCAGAGGTACTCTAGATAACAAATTTACATTAGAGTTTAAGTTTCCTGCTCTATGTGTAATAGTCATCTATCCCCTGTATTCTTGTACAGCTAATTGCCATCTAAAATGTGTCTATTAGGAGTTTTCATGTTTAAGAGTGACTGTACTGCACTACAGTCAGTTAACAACTCAAAGTTTTAGTCTTCAAGGTATTAATGTAGCTTCTCAAGAGCCCATACTACTTCTGAACATTCAAGTTGAGTAGTGCCATATTTTAATTCCATACTTCTTAGATTACATTAAATCTATCAAATAAATACTTCTGACATTTTCCCTTCAATAAGTTGTTTTTGATGCAAAGCAGCACCCAGAAAAATGAAACTTGCATCTGTATACAATACAAAAGGTAATTGGAAATCTGGTAATCCCAAGATAGGATCTGTCATCAGACATTCTTTCAACTTATCAAAAACCTGTTGTCTTTCATTATTCCAAATTACAGCTTCTGCTTTCTTTATCAATGTGGTCAATGGTGAAACAATTAATTGGTAGTTTTTTATATATTGTCTATTATAACCACACATACCAAGAAAAGATTCTACATCCTTTACATTTTGAGGAATGCCAATATTCCTCATTTCAGCCACCTCATTTTGGTCTAAATATATTTGTAAGCCAGATACAATATGACCAAGCACTTTTAAAGACTCAAACCAAATTTATATTTTTTCAATGCAAGGGTCATTTTTATTTCATCCATTTTCTGAAATACCTTCTTTAAATGGATTAAATGTTCATCATATGTCTTAGAGAACACTATGATGTCATCAATGTATACCATTAACCATCCCTCAATCATTTCATTATGGAATGTTATATCCATTAACTTGTGAAACATTGATGGAGAATTTTTTAGTCCAAATGGCATCCTGATATATTTATAAATTCCCATGTGTGTTGTTATCAACAAATAGTTCTGTGAACTCTTTTCAACAGGAATTTGATGGTACCCTTTTTTTCCATCCAAGCAACTTATATACTTAGCACCTTTAAGGGTAGCATGTATAGAGGCAATCCTTAGCAAGGGATAAATATCATCTACTATAAGTGTATTTAATGCTCTATAATCACCGCACAGTCTTGCTTTATCTTGTTCATAAGAAATTAGCACTGGTGATATTACACAATATTTTGAGGTAGTTTCAACCTTCTCAAGAATGTTCATTTTTAATAACATCTTAATATTATCCTCTATTTCTTTCATCTTCATTGGTGTAGCAGGGTATGGTTTCTTTTTAAGGCTAGGAGGAATATTATCCATATCACAGGTTAAACTTATTTTCATCTCATGATATTTTACAAGGCCAAGTTTATTTGTACCATGTGCAAAAGCCATTGGAAATGCTTTAATTAAGTCCAAAATATTATTTTTCTCAGCTTCACATATCTGAGTGTCAAATGATGCTTTAGAAATTTCTGTTTCCAGAAGTTCCATCTCATTGGATTCTCTTCCTTTGCACGGAATATTTGTTACTGACTCAATGTGTAAGACTGTGTTAAAAGAATTTATTTTAAATTTATTTTTACCATTCATGCCAATTTTAAAATTTTTATTAGCAGGGTCTAATTTCACAGCAAAATTAGTCAGAATGTCATTTCCAATGATAAAAAAGTTACTAAAATGAGTATTATCCATTCATACAAAGTCACAAGTTACTCTTACATAACCATGTTGATGTTTAAAGAAAACAGATTCTTTGTATCTACCAATGGGGTGTAGTACTGATAAAAAACCTCTCCAATTTTTACTTTGAAGGGGTTCAAGCTTTGACTTATATTCACTATCAATTTTTTGTAATGTATTAGTTGAAACAACAGAACCAGCAGCTCCTGTGTCCAATACTATATTAAAATTTTCACCAGAAATGATAGCTGGAACTGTGATAGGTGTCATTCTTAAGTAATCAGCTTGTATATCTTTAATAATTCCAGAATCCTCAAAATTCATTAAAGATTCATTTGAGTCCATATTTAATATTGGATTGTCAAAGATGGACAAATCATTTTCCAAGATACAGACTTCATTTTCATCACTATATGAGATATTTCTGTCATAATCACTTGGATCTTTACTTTTTTAAGTTTCAGTTACAGATTCACGTTGATTTTCAACAAAATTTATGTTTTCCTCACATTTGTGACCTTTAACCCAAGGTTTTTTACACCTATACAAGTATTAGTTTCATACTTTTTAGGTACTACAGGTGCAGTAGGTTTTTTCTGCTTCTCCTGAAGTGTTTTTGAATTTTGATTTTTAACAGATTCAATATTTTGTTTATAAGTGGAATACCTTGTTTCATACTTATGGTTTAACAATATTTCATTACATATATTAATAAAGTCAGAATATTCAGTAACATTAATTGTTCTAGCTACAACAATGTCTCTGACAGATATAGGTAATTTATATATTATCCTATCTTTCCATAAGTTAAAATCCATATTAGGCTCAATGGCTTTTAATATTTTATTTAAATTCATTATAAATACCATAGCTTTGTCACCATTCATTTGATTATACCTAGTTTTCTCAAATAATCATTGCTGAGTGAGTGTGAATTTAGAACCTCCAAATTTTTTTTCAATTAGTTGTTTCCATTCAGCCCAAGAGTAATCTTTACCCTCATTCAAAAAATCTTCAAACCATAATGAAGCAACATCCTTAAATAAACAGATCTATTTTGATGTTCTTTCTTCATATGGTAACTTATATGAGAATTTCAGGTTTTCAATTCTTTGGATAAAATGTTGCCAATCAGAGCTGGCTTCCCCATCAAAGTTGGGTACTGGTATATCTTAGGCCAGTTCTTCTGATTGGATTTTATTTCACTAATCTTAGGTAAATTCAATAAATCATTTACTCTTGATAAATGGTCTTGTATTTCCTCCTGTACGGATTTGTGACTTACATCTTCAGATTTGACACTACCACCAGATTTTTTTAGTTGTGGTGGTATATGGAAGGAATGAGATTCACTTTTGCCAATGAAAGGATTATTATTATACTGAGTATACTTATGATTATCCTGGTTCATTAGTAGATTGGCAGTTTCACTCTCAATTTTAGTCAATCTTTGTAGCAGCTCAGAGACACTTTGATTTGTCTGGGCAAAAGATAACTTAGTTCTTGATTTAGTTTTCAATAAATGTGCTTCATACAATTTTTCTAACTCAGAAAATTTATTTGAAAGTTAACTACATTTATTACTCAATAAATCATACTTAAGAGTTAGAAACAGATGTTCATTCTCAAATTCTTTATTTCTTGTTGTCAGTTGAGAAATTTTCAATGTAAAGGATGAAATTGTATCAACTGTGAGCTTAACTTTCTGTTCCTCACAATCAGTCATTCTATTCCACAATGCTGAAACAATTAATTGGACAGTTGGATTATTGTTAAAATACTCCATGTCTTCCTGCTCAATTCTTTCACTATCTTGTGAACTTCTCATCTCACTAGTAAGTGATAGCAACTGAGGATTTACTGTATTATTATTATGAATAGTACTGTTGTTATTGAAAAAAGACAAGTCAGGTGTATCTACATTTAAACCTAATATTCTTAAGTCCTCCTCTATTCTCTGTACAGATTTGACATTGATAATATTACCTATATTGTAATTATCAGTATTTTGTTCAATCTGAGAGGGTAATCTACTTACCAGGGGTTTCATGCAAGCCCTGATTTTTGGCGCTTTTTTTTCCTTTGTAGGGGTAAACTGAGGAAGTATGATGAGGAGAAGGATCATTTTTGCAGCTGTAACTGGACCATTTTTGATGGAACAAATCCCACTTCTATTTGTCTACCAGAATTTTTTCATGGTAGTGATGTGACCCTCCTGGGGTAGGGGGTTGCTGACTTGGCTGGCCTAACTTTATTTCTGCCAAGGTTTGATTCATCTTTTGGAATCCTACTTGCAATTGATCTGCAATTGCTCTACTTCCTTCAGCATGAGAGACTTTGATTCCTCCAACTTCAGGACATGTTTTGCAAGATTGGAAAGTTGATCCTGCAGAGGAGGAGATGTATTTTTTATTGTTATCTTTTTTCAGAGGGCGTCTTTTTCCTCTATACTCATTTGCTCTGGCTGGGGGTATGATTGACCCTCCATGGTTATGTCCTGGAGCAATGTTGTTATTAGCTTTAGACCTGGTATTATAAGCAGGCATTTCACTTACATTGTCCTGGGAAGCACTCATATTGATAAGAATAATAATATTTTACGTCTAAAAATGAGAAAACCTATATGGTAATTAGCAGACAAGAAATATTATCAATACAATTACTAATAAAAGCTCTGGAGCTTACCCTGAATTTACATCTTTATTTATTTAAATAAAATATAAGAAAAATTTGAAAAATCTGTTAAAAATAAAAAAATAAGTTTAAATAGACCTTTATAAGGGTGAATAATTAGCTTACCAAGCTTTAACCAAATATCAATTAAATTGGGTGTTATATTGGTGACCAAAACCAAGTGAAATTGGGTTTATATTTAGTACAGTTACTACTGTAAATACCTAATTTTTATTATAAAAAATTAGTACAATTATTATAAGGGTTCTTTTCAGCAATCACTGAGTTATGATGACCCACCAATGTTCAGCTGAGCCAAATATTTGGTTTTTTTGAGCTATATTAAAGTAAAAATCATATCCCAAAGTTTATACTAAATAATCTATAATAATCAAGAAAAAACCCCCAATTGTCAGTTTATCTAGTATATAAGTATGATTTAATAATATTTATTAATGGCCCCACTACTTATTTATAATTTATTTAGGTATTAAACCTCAGGGGAAGACTATTAAAATAGTTATACTCAAAAAAAACTCACAATACTTGGATTTAAATGTTTGCTAGTGGTGGAAAATAGATAAGTAGAATATAATTATATCTTATATAAGGATAATATCAATTTATAAAGACTTTATAATATATTTATAAATGATAATAATTGTTTTTAAATGTTTATTTGAATTTTAGTAAGTAAGTGATAATCAATAACTGTCAAAATCCTCCCTTACTTATACCAAAATACACTGGAGTGCACAGACCTTCAATTCAGATGATGTCACTGCTATCCCTAGAAATTACAGCACTGTGAGGGCCCATCACCTCCCCATGGCGTCTACTTCAAGCAGATTCAACATCCAGACCTCCAGTAAGGACCCTCCATCACAATTAATGATAAAACAGACTCATAACATAAATAGAAAAGACAGATAAAAGTTGATACCATAAAGAAACAGGTAAAATAACTCATCCAAAAGGAATTAAATGAAACCAAAAAAATATAAAGGAAAAAAATTAAATTTCCAAGCCCCCAATAACATACCCAAGCATCTATATTAACCCATAAATGACCTCCCAACCCATAAATCTGTGAATATCCATCCAAGGAAACAGATTAAGTTGTCCAAACTGAGTGCATGCGCCTGAAATAGATGTATATGCTTCTTTAGGCA
Organism: Hemileia vastatrix; assembly: GCA_030280995.1. Classification (NCBI taxonomy): domain Eukaryota; kingdom Fungi; phylum Basidiomycota; class Pucciniomycetes; order Pucciniales; family Zaghouaniaceae; genus Hemileia; species Hemileia vastatrix. Next base: position 23,930,832 of record JASXTE010000001.1, on the reverse strand, counting down.
TTTTTAATCCACTGAATACGTCCATATGACCTAAAATAATCAGAAAAATAAATGTTATAGGCTATTAAGAGGCTAAAACCCACTCATAGACCTAAATATACAGAATATACTGCATATTTCACTTAATATGAAATTTATGTATACATATAAGCCTACATTTGTCAATAATTACTTAATATCACTTAAGATAAATAGATTATGACTTGATTAACACCTTAATACGTGTTTTTAGGCTATTTATAAGCTATTTAAATTACTATAAGTCATATAATAGTATAATAATTATATATATATGTATTATAATCATATATATAAGTACTTTAACCTTCTTTTTAAGATATAAGCTTAATGTATTTAAGGTTATATTACTTTAAACATAAGAGTTACTCAGTCCTGAAGATACCTAGGCTGAAACTTCTTCACATATTCAAAGGATTTTTCAATACATTTTTGAACATGACTTCTGCAAAGATTTTGCATTTGAAGGAAAGATTTTACACCAGGATGTAAGTCCAATTTAGGTAATTTATTATGGAAAATTTGGAAAATATCCCTGCCAGAGCTCAAAAAACAGGAGGAAAAAAGCATCAACTAGACGTCTAGTTGTTTTTTTGGTTTCTGCTTGTCACCCTGTGCATGATTATGGTAATTACCCTGTGCGAATTCTTTTCTAGAAATCTCTTAACCCTTTTTAGTTAAACCCCCTTCATACTTAACTTTTTTTTCCACTCCATTAATTTGCTTGATCCCTTTGTTAAGCTTCTTTCATGTTCTACATGCTCACCAATTCTTCCAGAAATCTTAATCATTAACATTCTTTTTCTTCTATGTGTATTTTTCTGCCTACTTCTTTCCACTCCCTGATGTATCCATCATTTTACCTCCTCTTAGTTTCCTTATCATCCCCTGTTAATTGATACAAGATAAGAAAATAGAATTATATCTATTTGTTTTTCTATCATTACAATTGTTTAACTTTCTATAGGCTTCATGATTTTTTATAATATACATGCCTTTTTGAATCTTATTGTAGCATCCAAGATATCAATAGAAAAAATTAAAATTCACCAAGAATATTGTTGTTTACTGGATACTAATTTGATTCTCTTTTGGAACTTGATTTGCATTTGAATATATGTAAATAAAGGATAAGGAACAATGGGAAAAATAAGCAATTAAAAAGTAATACAATTAAAAAAAGAAAGGAAGGCAGAATACCCCACAGTGTCACCGGACGACCTACGCACAAGGTCGAGGATGTTCCTGAAAGTGATATGAGGGATTTAGAAACTTCTTTGAAGGACAGAGGAATGATTTGAGGAAGTGGTTCGAAGGTCACTCGAAGTAAGAGCTACAGGTTCGAGTTTTGTTCGAGAAGAATTATAAAATAGTTTCAAAGGTAATAGGAATTCTTAAGATCTCACGAAGGGTTGGAAACTCAATAATCAAAGATTTAGGATTTAGAAATGAATATTGAGAAAATAAAAGAAAGATACAATAACAATGATTTAACTTTAAAGATTTACCACTATTAATGTAAATACGATTTATAATTTAATTCTAAGGAATATCAAACCAAATACCCAACCCCTTTTATATCCTTTGTTCCTCCTCGCATTGACCTCCCTTCCATCGCACCATTCCCATTCCATTGACCATTAATAACATACACTTAGACCCTCTTCGCTAAATATCCGTCCATGCTCAATTTACCCCTTTTTAATTAATTAACAAAACTTTAATGAAAAACTACTACTATACTATTTCGTTGAACCTAGCGCTGTGCGTCGCTTATTGAAAGGGAGACTAAGGCACCCAATTGGGAGATTGACTAATTTAGATTTAGAGTTTAGGCTAGCGCAGTTAAATAGTAAGTACACAAAGGGGAATCGCAGTTGCTATGGAGAATTGCTTTCTGCGCTTTGAGTATAGATTTAGGACTCGATATTATTGATTTAATGAGCTGCTTTCGCCTCGAGTTTCACGTGGCGCGTGACACACAGGTATTTTTGATGTGTACTAGAGGAAAAATTATGTCTTGTTTTCATCACTCATTACAATGTCCTACAAAAAAAGTAAAATAGTTTAGTATCCTCTGTAACTTTAATTATTAAATATAAATGCTTAAAATAAAATGTAACCATTTACAGGACACCATGTCATTTTTTTTCTTTTTGGCAGTAAATCCCTACTCAATGCACAAACATGCAGATCCAACACCCCCTCCCCCATGTATGGAAGAATAGGACAAAATTACTAGATCAAAGTGGCCCAGTAATCAGTGCAGTGACAGTCGCTTACCATTATGATGATGTAAGACAACAAAAGTTGAAGCTGGTGTAAAGGAGCATACAGCTTGAACAATCTCAGCTTCACTTGAGACTCTACTGTGTCAGCTAAGTGGTAGAAGCTATACACAGTATTTTTCTCACTACTTGTCCAAATTTTTTCTCCCCCAATACTATACCTAAAAGTGAAAATTTGTGAAGGAAAATGAAAGATTTTGCTTGCCAGTCTTAATTATGCAATATGAATATGAATATTGAATATCCTCTTTTTTTGATCCTGTCAATATAATATTTTCAACAACAAATTAAGAATTAAGTAAGCACAATTTTGTCATTTCAAAAGAAAGATAATTCAATATTATTGTTTCAAATCAAATGAGAAATTCCGATTTAGAATCTAAGTTAAATTGGCCAAGTTATAGCTATTTCAACCTAAAATGTGATTTTCACTAAGAAGTGCTATATCTCACTGAAATTTTTATCTACAATAAAACTTTCAAGTTATAGAAAGGTTAATATAATGATTCCAAATCCAATGAGCTACACAAATTTAGTATCTAAGTAAAATTGGGCAAGCTATATCCATTTCAACCTAACATATGGTTTTTACCAAGTGTCACATCTCATTTATTGTTATGACTTAGCCAACTAGACATTTATTCTAAATCTGTGTATCTCACAGGTTATCAAACACTATATTAATCTTTATATAACTTGAAATTATTATTGTAGCTTAAAATTTGAGTGAGATATAGCACTTCTTAGTGAAAATCACATGTTAGGTTGAAATGGCTATAACTTGGCCAATTTAACTTAGTTTCTAAATCTGAATAGCTCATTGTATTTGCAACAATAATATTGACTTATCATTCTTTTGCAATGACAAAATTGTGCTTACTTGATTCTTAATTTGTTGTTAAAAATATTATATTGACAGGATCAAAAAAAGAGGATATTCAATATTGATATTCATATTGCGTAATTAAGACTGGCAAGCAAAATCTTTCATTTTCCTTCACAAATTTTCACTTTTGAGTATAAAATTGGGGGAGAAAAAATTTGGACAAGTAGTGAGAAAAATACTGTGTATAGCCTCTACCACTTAGCTGACACAGTAGAGTCTCAAGTGAAGCTGAGATTGTTCAAGCCGTATGCTCCTTTACACCAGCTTCAACTTTAGTTGTCTTACATCATCATAATGGTAAGAAACTGTCACTGCACTGATTACTGGGCCACTTTGATCTAGTAATTTTTTCCTATTATTCCATACATTTTTTTTATTCTCTTACAATCTCACCCAGCTAGGGGCATGAAGGGTAGGACTAATAGATGTAGGTACATGATGAGCGGGGCATGAGGGGAGTGGGGAGGGCAATAATTCTATTTGAAAATTAGTGGTTACTGTGTGAGGGGGATATTATTGTGGAATCTACCAGAAGAGACGAGGAATTTAGCAACTAGTGAGCTTATGGGAGAGGAAGTGAGGAGACCAGAAGTGGTAAAATGAGTTTTGTGTTTTTGTGCGGCCTTGAGAAGGATGCGGCAAAAAGCTAAGTGTGATGGGCATATAAGGAGGATGTGTTCAGGAGTGTCTTTTGAGGTGGTAGGGAAAAGGGGACATTTGGGAGAGTCTGAAGCTTTAAATCTAAATAGGTAGTGTTTCAAGGGAGAGTGACCAGAGAGGCATTGTATGAAAGCAGTGGCGTGCACTCTAGGGAGGCTAGTTAATGTTTTGTACATCCCATGTGGGTCAAACTTGCCTCTTAACTTCCTAAGATCTTCAGCTCAGGGAGGGGTGAGAAGTAATTACTTGGTTTGCAAAGATAATATTGACTTTAGAAAAGAGATGGATGGGGGAGGAGACTGAAAAGTGAGGAATGACTTAGCTGGGTGAGATAACTTGTCAGTACCATTAGCAAGCACATCAGCTGTCTCATTTCCTGTGAGGCCCATGTGACCGGGGCACCAGTGGAGAATGAGTGAGAAGTCAGGGTGGTGCTGTTTTAGTTGGTGAATGGTGGTGAGGATTGACAGGAAGATTGAGGAGTTGGATGAGGTTGGAGAAGGGGAGGAGAGGGAGCGAATAACAGATTGATTATCCATGAAAATGGTGAGGGTATTGAAGAGTGGGTGAAGGGGATTGTTTAAGAAGAGTTGTAGACACAGTAGGACTCCTATCACCTCCAACTTGAAGACTGAGAAATGGGAGGGGTCCTTGATTTGGGTCACAAATGGGAACTGTGATAGAGGGTCAAAAGCAGCAGCAAACATGCCATTTTGAGATTTTGACCCATCTGTAAAAATTAAGTATGAGGATGGGGGCAGGTGGAGCGTGGAGTTGGTAACTTTAGTAAGTGCATCATCCTTTGAGTGTGCAATGATCCCCTTGAATAATGGGGGAAACCAAGGGGGGAGCGGGAGGGGAAGTCTAGAATCCATATTTCCCAGGGGAACAGAGCGGGGAAATATGTTATTTGAAGATAGGAGATGAAGTTGGTGTAGGTGAGTTTTTGGGGAAGAGGGGGAATTACAGAGGGATCTAGCAAGTTGGGCCATAGGATTGGACAACGGGATAGTTACGAGGCGCGCTCATGCCTTGTTGACCGCCAAGTCAAGGCACTGCTTGCAGGATAGGGAGTAAGAGTCGTGGAGAAGAATGCAAGTGGGGGTGGATCTGAAACATCCCAGAGCTTGTCTGATGGATTTATTGTCAACCACTTGGAGTAATCTTGTGGTGCAGGTGTGTTTGGTGGGTTGGTGCCATACTATAGCAGCATAGTCTGTATGGGAGTTGATGAGAGAGGAGATGAGGATCTTATACTGTTTGAGTGGGATGCCCCATCCTGAGGAGGCCAGAAAATGGATGGAGGAGGCAGCCTTTAGGCCTGCGGAAATTATTTTTTTGCCATTGGGTCTGAAGGAGAGGGTGGGATCAATGGGGGTTCCAAGCCATTTTAGACTGGAGGAGAGGGGGAGAGAATCCCATCAAATTGAAGGGAAGGCGGAGATCTGAGGAGAGAAGGATGCTTAGTTAGTTGTAACCATTTAGTTTTTGAAAGTTCAAATATAGCAGCATGCTTAGAGCCCCAATCCACTGCCTCAGAACCTAATTGTGATAGTTTTTCCCAGACCTTGCTTTGTTCAGAGTCAGCAGCTAAATATATTATGTCATCAATATAGCCAAGGGCAAGGGTTGAAGTTGAGAGGGAAGGGAGCGAGAGTAGGTGAGAGTTATATATAATGTATAAAATTGGGGAGATGGGTGACCCTTGCAGGAGACCTTTGGGGAAGAAGGAAGTCGGGGACACATATGAAGAGAAAGCAATACTTGTTTTCCTTCCCTCCAATGAGTTGGTGATGAGTTTGATGAGGTTGAGCGGGAGAAGGAGTGAATGAAGGATTAAGGACAGGTGGGAGGTGTTAACAAAGGGGAAGGTGCCCTTAAAATCAAGGGATAGGGCGCCCACAACCTTACCTTTCCACCATTGGTATTTTTTCCAGGTGGTGAGATGTAGGAGTGCATCTGAGGTGCTTCTTAAGGGGAGGCCACCATAATGGTTTTCAGGTAAAAGATTACCTGATTCCATTAAGAACAACAGGTGTTTAGTCAGTAGGGAGTCAAGTAACTTACCCATGGTGTTTAATAGTGCAATGGGACGGTAAGCATTTGGGACGGTATAATTTGGGCGGCCGGGTTTTGGAATGATTACTGTCTTGGCTTCCTTCTAGGGGGAGGGGTAGTGTCCCTGGTCAAGGCTTGCCTGGAAAATTGGGAGAAGGATAGAAGTGATGGTTTGGGGTGGCAGTGGAGGAGGGAATTAGGAATGCAGTCAGGGCCAGGGGCCCTTCCCTTTTTTGATTTGAGAAGGGTGGCCTTAACTGCCTCAAATGTGAAGGGAGGAGAGGGGGAAGAGGGGGGAGGGGGACAAGGAGGGGCATCAGTAAGATCACCATGAATTTGTGCAACTGAAGTTCCTTCAAACAGGGCTTTAGCTTTTAGGAAGTTTTTAGTGAGCAAGGAGCCATCAGGAAGGGTTAAAGGAGGGTTGGAGTGGGAATTAGAAAGGAAAGGGGAAGACTTAGCCGGTTTAAAAAGAGTATGAGGGGTGAGTGAGGAAAGATGTGATTGCCAGTGTAATTTACGAAGGTATTTAATTTTGGAGCGGAAAGCTCTCCTTGCTAGCAGGAACTTGGCTGCAACATGTGGGGCTGGGGAAGACCTGAATTTATGTTGGGTCTGGTAGCAAGCAGACTTGAGGGGATTCAAGATGCTGCGATTCCACTATGCATGACACAACAAGCTGGGCTTCTGCAGCGGGACAGAACTTTCCATTAGTTCAATAAAATTGTAGGTAACATGTTTGGCAGCCAAATCAATGGAAGAGGCAGAGAGGAGAGGGGGAGGGTGGCAATGGGAGAGAGAAGTAAGGGAAGCAAAGAGAGAAGACTCAACAAAACCTTTCCAATTACAGAATGGAAATCGGTGAGGGAGCATGGGAAGGTTGAGTGAGATACGGGTGGTAATGGATTTGTGATTGGAAAGATGAGATGAAGAACCCTCTTGGTCAGTAATGCAGCTGACAACCATATTCAGAGGCCATACCGTTTGCAAACACAAGGTCAATTACAGATGTAAAATTACGTGAGTTGAAAAAGGTAGGAACCCCTTATTGAGACATGAGGGACATGTCAAGGTTGGAGAGGGCATCTAAAAAGGGGGAGGAAGCAGGGTTGTTAGTGTGGTGTTTTAAAGGATCAGCCCACAGATCATGATGTAAATTCGAGTAAGCAAAGAAGAAAGTTGGGGAGTTGCAGAAGGGGGAGAGAAAAGGAGAGATAAATTGAGTTGTAGAGAAAGTAGAGGTAGGATTGTAAAGGTTGGCGCAAAAAATGGGAGATGGTGAAAGGTCAATTTTCATGAGCGTGAGGTCAAGGGAGGGGCTTGGAATGGAAGTGAACAGGTAAATAGGGTGTTTCTTATTAATATAGAAACAACACTGGATAGGGGAGGGGGGAGAAGGAGGGGAGTGAAGAGGGATGATAAGGTTCCAGCATTTGGCTGGGGCAGGGTAGTGGTGGTTGGGTGAGTGAAAAGGTTCCTGAAACACTAGGATATCATATGAGTCAATAGTGGGATCATTAAAAATAGAGTGGAATACATAAAAAGAACGTTGACAATTAAGCTGAAAAAAGGTGAAAAGGCAAGAGCAGATTGGCAGAGAGGAAGGGTTGTCAATCATATTTGATTATTTTGAGGGCAGGTTGGGGCGTGGGGGAGATGGAAGATTGGAGGGGCGATGGAGAGATTTAGAAGGAGAGAGGGGAGAGAGTTGGGTGAATTCTTCAGGGGGTGTTCATTTGGGAGAGCATCCACACACCAGAAGCACACTGGGGAAGAGAGTTTAGGAGCCTTGCAGGTTTTGGAGTTGTGGTGGCCACACAATTGGAGCAACGGGAGGAAGCGAGCAATGGATGGAAAGATGACCTTTACTTCAGCACTGGTAACAGGTGCTCTTCTCTCGGTTGACTGCTTCCGTGTGCCTAACTTGTCCTTCAATAATAAGGGGATGGAGGGGAAAGGAGGAGGTGAGGGTGTCAGCATCATTTTGGTCAAAAAGGTGTAAAACTACTGAGGAATGGTTTTTTCCCATTCTGTCCTCTGGGTGTCTGAGCCATGAGAATCAGTAGAGGGATTTGAGAGAAGATGGGTTGTCCCCAATAATGGAGGAGATACATGCTTGATCATTAAGGTCGTAGTATGTTGGGACACCATGGGCAACAACTGGGAAGGTGGGCGGCTTAAAGATCATGCCTTGTGGAATCCATTCTTGCCAGGAGTTGACCAGGATGAGGTGTTCTTCCTTGGAGTCTGTGATGATTTTGAGGTCATTTAACTTGGGTCAAATGACACCTTTGACTTTGATGGAGAGTTTGATTGCAGGGTTCACAATTTTCTTGGTGACAAGCCGGTTGTTAATGAATGAGAGAAGTTTAGAATTTGGAAATTCTTTGAGGAAAGGGGAAGCCGGATCCGTTTGTTTGATAGTAAAGGATGGGAGAGATACCCTGGTTTTAGCATGGGGAGGATGGGTGCCTTGGGGGGAAAGACCTGCAGCAGTAGCTTGGGAAAAGGTGGGGCGTGATGGGGCTGAAGCATTGTGGATGGGGGGAGGGTGAGAGTGATGATCCTTGAGAGGAAGAGGGGAGAGAATATCATCAAGTTTGCTGTTGATGGAGTTAACAGAAGGGGGGAGGGGAGGTAGATTATTTTTGGAAAGTGGATTGGGATGCAAGGGGAGACAATGCAGCTGCCAAAGCTTTGATCTCAGAGATGGTGGCTGTGTGAACTGTGATGTGTGAACCATTTCTGGGTGGGTCTCTGATTGTACCTAAGAGATTATTGAGGCAGGAGACAAGAGCATGAGGGTTATTTGCACATTCTTTGCCCACCAGACGTATGATGCGGGCTGCAGGAGTATTTTGGTACACAGTGACAGGGAGAGGAATTTGAGGCACAGAGGAGAGGCCAAAACAGGCGAATGGTTTGTTTGGGTTGTGAATGGAGGCGCTAAGGGAGGCCCCTTGGGTTGGTGGGGAGGGTCTAAGAGTAAGGGGGATGGGGTTAATTTTTGGAGGAGGAGTGGGAGTGGCACTACCTTCAGAGCTAGAAATACTACCAGGATGTGGGAACAGCTCCAGATGTTGTTCCCTAGCTTCAGCCATGGATTGCTGAGACAAAAGGTGCATCCTAAAGTAGGTGAAGAATACCTGCGTTTCTTGGCAGCAGGGTATCTAGTGGGGCCAGGTGGGGGGGGCTGGACAGTTGGGGCTACGTAGATGGAATTGGGGTTGAAGAGAGGGGGGGAGGGGAGAGAGAGGAGAGAGCGGGGGGGAGGAGACCAGATTGATTGAATCTTGGGGGGGTGGGGGAAGATCTTTGACGACAGGATCAAGTGCCATGGAAGAATTGAAGTCTTGGGTGTGAGACTCCAGGAGGGAAGGGGCAGGAGTGGGGGAATTGGATGGAAGAGGGGGGATTCTGCTTCCAAAGGAGGGGAAGGGTCAGGAGGCATGAGAGGAGGCAAATTTTGTGGAGGCGCATCAGGCGTGTCAATTTGCTTATCAAGGTTGTTTGAGACAGAATCCATGATTATTCCATACATGGGGGAGGGGGTGTTGGATTTGCACATTTGTGCATTGAGTACAGATTTACTGCCAAAAAAAAACATGACATGGTGTCCTGTAAATGGTTACATTTTATTTTATGCATTTATATTTAATAATTAAACATTTCAGAGGATACTAAAATATTTTACATTTTTTTTAGGACATTGTAATGTGTGATGCAAACATGACATAATTTTCCCCTAGTACACATAAAAAATACCTGTGGGGTAATCTGCCTTCCTTTTTTTTAATCGTTTAAATTTTTAGTCATTCATTTTTATGTTTTTATTATTTCTCACCACATATGTACATCAAAAAAGTAGTCCCAAATTACAGAATTAAGAGAAATTTTTTTTTTCTTATTAGGTGCTTTAAGCACCTTTGAATTGCATGAAGTCGTATACTGTAAAGAGGTAAGTAGATATGTAGTTAACATGTTTTCATGTGCCACTTAAGAAGCAAAGAAAGGAAAATGGAAAGAAGAAAGAATAGGGCAAGAAAAAGAGAAAAGAAAATTTTAAAAAGGGGGAATTGAAATGAGGAAGGGAAAAGAAAACAATGATCAGGTAAGTATAAAGGGATAATGAGAAGAAGGGAGCAAGTGGGTTAGTGAAAAAGTGACTTTTTGTAGACAGTAAAAGGGTGGAAGGGATAAAGCAAGGTCATTCAAAGGTATCGAGAATAATCACAACCAGGGCTTGAACAGGGTCAAAAAAAACAACTAGACATCTAGTTTACTTATTTTTCCTGCTGTGAAAGGCTTTTTCTGAGTAACAGAATGAACAGTGCTATTATAAGCAAATTGCAACCCAGAAGTAGGGTAACCCAATCATGAGTAAATCTGTCATTGTCTTTGTACTCAAGGCCAAAGGCACAATACCTTATTATCATGTCCTCTAAAGTCTGAATCATTCTTTCAGCTAATCCATCAGTTTGGGGGTGATGGGCAGTAGAAAGTTTCAGATCACAACCACAAACATCCATCAGAGACATCCAATATTCAGAAGTAAATTGAGGGTCCCTTTCCAATATTATGGCCTTAGGAAAACCTGCAATATTAAAAATATGAGACCACCATAAGAAGGCTAATTCTTTAGTGGAAAAATCCTTGTGGGTGGGGATAAATTTACACATTTTTATGAATCTATCCACAAAAACCGAACAAGATTCGTAACTGTCTTTCACAGAAATGGGTGATCCTGTTAAAAAGTCCATGTTTATTATCTTCCATGGTTCATCAGGTGTTTCAATATGTTGCATTAATCCAGCTCTTTTACCAGTCAATCATTTTAATTTTTGGCATGAATCACAGTATTCAACATATAGTTTGGTGTCTTCAGACTTATTAACCCACCAAGCAGTGGTTTTAAATCTCATCATTGTTTTTTCAAGACCAAAATGTCCAGCCAATATGTCATAATGACAAATTTTCAAGATGATATCCTTCATAGAAGGAGGAATAACAATATCATTACTCAACTTTCTTCTATAATATAGATATCCTTCATCAATTGAAAATTAAGATTTTTCCAAAGCCTTCTGGTACTTTGGTGGAAGGGTTTTAATTAATGCTTTTATTGAAGCATTTTTTGGATCATTTAATATAATACATACCTTTTTAAGTTAGTTCCTTGTCATATGAATCCAGAATAAGCTGTAATAGCTCTTCCTCCATATCAACCACATATATCCCCTGAAAATGAATAATTTCATCTTCAGGATCATATGCAGGATTTGAGTCATCATTTGGCAAAGGTAATCTTGATAACATATCCACATTTGAGTGAACAATACCAGCCCTATGAATTATTGTCATTCTCCCTATGTATTCTTGAGCAGCCAACTGCCATCTGAACATATGTCTGTTAGGTGTTTTCAAGTTTAATAGGGATTCAACTGCACTTCAGTCAGTGACAAGTTCAAACTTCTGGTCATCCAGGTAAAAATATAGCTTCTCCAGAGCCCACAATACTGCTAAACATTCTAGTTGAGTGGCACCATATTTCAATTCACAATTTCTCAAGTTTCTTGAAATATAACAAATTACTAATTCTGATACTTTATCATTCATCACTTTATTCTTATGGAGGGCAACACCAAGACCAATAAAACTGGCATCAGTGTATAAAAAAAATGGTTGATTAAAATCAGGTAAAGCAAGAATTGGTGCTGACATTAAACAATGTCTCATAGTGTCAAAAGCTCTTTGTATTTCACTATTCCAGACAAAAGAAACATCTTTCCTAGTCAGTTGGGTAAGGGGTAATGCTATGACTTGGTAATTTCTAATATACTTTCTATAATACCCACACATTCCCAAAAAACTCAGGAGCCCTCACCTGCTTTTTGGCTGCCACTTTGTTTCGGTCAACACATATCTGTAACCCTGAAGCAATATGACCAAGCACTTTTGAGGAATGAAAACCAAATTCACATTTCTTCAAAGCAGGTGTAATATTAATTTCATCCATTTTGTGAAACACTTTGAATAGGTGGTTAAGATGGTCCTCAAATGTTTTTGAGAATATAATGATAACATCAATATAAACCATCAGCTATCCTTCAATTATCTCCTGATGGAATGTGTTATCCATAAATTCTTGAAAAACTGAAGGGGCATTTTTAGGGCAAATAGCATCCTAATATACTTATAAATACTTATATGAGTAGAAATCATCAGAAAATTCTGGGAATAATTCTCAACAGGTACCTGATAATGTCCCTTGTTACCATCCAAACAGCTGATATATTTAGCACCTTGTAGGGTAGCATGTATAGAGCTAATTCTGGGTAAAGGATAGATATTATCAACAGTATAAGAGTTCAATGCTCTATAATCACCACATAGTCTGGCTTTATCTTTCTCATCAGATATTAGGATGGGTGTGATAACTCAATGTTTAGGTGTTTCAACTACCTTTTCAATAATATTCATTTTTAAAGGGTAGAGATATTGTCTTCAATATCTTTTCTCTTTGTGGGAGAAGCTGGATAAGGCTTCTTCGTTAAACTAGGTGGTATTTCTGTCAATGGGCACAATAATGAAAGCTTCATTTCTTCCTTTACCAATCCTAATTCATGTGACCCATGAGCAAAGGCCATAGGAAAAGATTTTATCAATTTAATGATGGAATATTTATCCTCACCAGAAAGTTGTTCCCCAAAGGAAGCATTGTCAATTTCAGACACAAGGGCAGGCATTTCATTTGTAGATCTTCCTTTATAATGAACTACAGAATTACATGTGTTCAATCCTGGTGTTAATAATTTCTCAGGGGAGGAAATTTTAAAATTTCTCTTCCCATGCATCCCCATTGTGAAGCATTGGTTTGAAGGATCTAATTTTATGCCATATTTGGTTAAAATTTAATTTCCCTCAATGAACCAACTACTCAAATTATCATTTTTCATGACAACAGAATCATATATAGCTCTTACAAAACCATCATTATATTTGAAAAATACTGTGGCTTTGTATTTACCAATGGGGGACAAAACAGAGCCATAACCTCTTCAATTCTCAGAGATGATAGGCATAAGTTTTGATTTATAATCTTGGTCCACTTAAGTAAGTTCTTTTTCAGATACTAAACTTCCTTTAGCTCCAGAATCTAAGACAACCTCAAGGTTATTTCCATTGATCAAGACTGGTGCCTTGAGAGGGGCAATACTAATTGAGCTATCCTTAAGATTTTTTATGATCTCAGCATCTTCCACTGTAGATAAATCATTATTCTCAATATAAATATTGTTTAAATAATGAATATCCTCTTCCAGCATTAAAATTTCTTGGTGAGATTCATATGATATATTGCTGGCACAATCACTTGAAGTATCATCCAGTGATATTGTTTCATCAGCATGTTCCTCTGTCTGTTCAACAAGATTTATCTTCTTGTCACAAACATGGCCTTTCTTCCAAGGCTTTCTGCATTTTAAGTAAGTGTTTGTTGCATACTTTTTGGGTGCAACAGGGGCAGAAGGTTTACCAACCTTTTCCAGAGGTTGTTGTTGGTTATTGGAGGTTTTCACCAATGAAGTTCTAGAAATGAATCTTCTAGAATCATACTTGTTGTTTAGAAGGATCTCAATACAAGGATTAATGAAAGAAGAAGTTTCCCTTGAGAACTCAGTCCTAGAGACTATTAAGTCTCTATGAGACATAGGTAATTTATAGAGGATCCTGTCCTTCCATAAATCAAACTCCATATCTGGGTCTATTTCCCTCAATATTTTCACAAGTTTCATCAGGAACTCAATAGGATTTTCTGTTGAAGAGCTATATCTGGTTTCTTCATGTTGCCTTTGCTTATCTCACCTAAACTTGGAACCACCAAGTTGTGCTTTAATTAATTTTTTCCAATCTTCCCATGAGTAGTCATTTTTATCCAGGAGAACAAATTCATACCACATTAGGGCTATATTAGTAAATAAAGAAATTAATTTTGACACAATTTCCTCATCTGGGAGTTTGTAAAAAATTTTTAGACTATCAATCCTGCAAATGAACTATTGCAAATCAGAGGAAGAGTGACCATCAAATTTTTGATACTGGTCAAGTTTTGGCCAATTATTTTTATTTGAATTAGTCTCCTTATTACAAGCTTGGTTCTGAGTGAGAAGGAGATATAACTTCTCCAATTGGGCATTAATCTCATTGTTTAATCCTTCTGTAGACAATCCCGGTACATCATCAATTTTGATGGAAACTCAGTGGTATCAACAGGCATTTATGGCACTATTTTTACTTTGAATGAACTAGGAACAGGTACAATTGGGGTATCCTGCTCAACAGGTTCTTTCAAAGAAATGTCAGAAAACTTTTGATTATATAAAAATGAGTTCAATTTATCCTCAATATTTGTTAACCTAGTTTTTACTCTCGGAATACTAGATAAATTCTCATTTATGGTTGGAAAAGATAACTGGTTCTTTTTTTTTAAGATGAATAATGGTTACTCAATCTTTCTAAGTTCATCTTATCTCCTTCTAGCTCCTGGAAACAGATGGACACATCATCTTTTAATTTAGACAAATTATTCTTGATATTTTGCCATAAAGAAACTTTCTTTTCATGAGTTACTTTGTAATGAAACAAATAAAAAGAAACTCTCTGTAACTTACTCCTCAATGCTTGGTAGCCCTTTTCAGTTAAAAAACTATTATATTTCTGAGTCATTTTATATTTTTCATTATATGATTTTGTTTAGCAATAATATCCCTCAAATATTCATCATTAATGTTAGCTACATCTGGAGTATTTCTCAATAGTGAAACAGAATAACTTTCCAGATTCTCATAAAACTCAGGATCAATTTTCTCATCAATAATAGCCATATCCGGATTTATCATTGAAGTAGCAATCAAAAGCAAAGGATTAGATACATTAGAATATTGAGAAATTTGTCTAATATTCTCAGCCTATACTGGTCTCACAGTCTCATCTTCTCTTCCAGAATTACCTGAAGGAACTGAATCAGTTACAAGAAATGGTACTTGAGTTTCAATAGAGGGGCTTACCATGGCTTGGGCAAGAATTGAATGTGATTGTTTTTAATCTTTCTTTCTCATTGATAGGGGTGAGGGGGTGTGGGGGTGAACTGATTGGTTCTTGAAGGACCTGCCTGAGGTACTTGTTGCTTTTGTTGTTGGGACAGATAATCCCACTGGGTGTTCAGCCAATCCCACTGCCACTTTGAGACTTCCACCTTTTCTTGTTGCTTGGGGGCCAATTGTGGAATGGCTTTTGAAGGAGGAGGTTTCCACTTCATTTGAAGGAAGGACTCTATTTTTCTTACCTTATCTACTAGAGAGTCTGTTTAAGACCTCAGCTTGAGGTTTTCTGACCTCAACTCCTTGATGTGAGTGGAGATATTTTTGACTTGCTGATTCAAGGGAATATTTTTTATTTTGAAGCCTTTTTGAAACTCTTCTAGGGGGTTGATAGAAGGCTTTTGATCTTGAGCAGTTGTCTCCACTAATATTTCCATCTTCTGAATTTCTACATCCTGATTGGTCCAGTAATTGATTAATTTGAGCCAGTTTTGTAGTCAAAGGAGAACTTACAAAAGAAGCTTCATCATAGTCAACTAAATCCAGCTCCTCATCACTGCCAGCAGAAGCACTTTTATCAGTCATAGTTGTAATATACCTGAACTGAGAGAAAATTATAGAAATTTAATCAGTTATTATTTTTACTTTATTTTAAGAAAAATAGGGTAAAAAATTTATTATACAAGTAATTTTCAGGATTTTTTAATCAACTGGAATAATTAAAATATAATGTTAATCAGGAAAAAAAATCAACTGAAATAATAATCACAATTTTTATTAATTAATTTTAAGATAATTTTATAAATAGGATTTAAAATAAATCAACTTAAATAATAAAATAATTTAATAATTAGTAATATTTTAATAATTATCAGGACTAGAAGTCAACTGAAGAATTCAATTACCAGGACTTAATGTCAACTGAAAATACTTTTAATTACCAGGACTTAATGTCAACTGAAATAATTTAATTACCAGGACTTATTGTCAAATGAAGTAATTTTAATTACAAGGACTTAATGTGAACTGAAATAATTTGATTACCAGGACTTATTTTCAACAGAAATAATTTAATTAATTTTTAATATTATTAATTTACTTCCAGGACAATTTGTCAAGTGAAAAAATAATGTAAAAATTTAATTATGAGGACAGAAGTCAACTGAAATTATTAAAATTTCTTAATATAATTAATTTGATTTTTTATATCACTTCTTGGACTAAGAACAATATAGTTCTATCTTGTTCAACTAGGAGAAAAAATTTAATTTACCAGGCACCTCCCCCTTTACCTGAGCAAGTTAATGCCACTTACAGAGTGCTTAGTAAAAAAGATATACATGGAAAATGATATGTGAAAAATGACCCACAATTAATAATCAATATAATTACCACAATTATATATAACAATTGTCAATATATGAAGCTAAATTTTGGAGCCCGGTTCAATTCCGGTTGCAGCAAAAAAATAAGTCATGTGGTCTATGACATTTTTTGTTTTTGTAGTTCACTTGTCCTACTGGTACTTTGTTGTCAATGGTCCCTTTTTGGCAGATTCAAGATATCAATGCGCTGTCAAAAATTTGGAAAGGATCTCAAGTGTTGAAGGGCTCTTTTGGTCTAGAAGATTTTTAATGCAGGTCCAACAGAGGTGATAGGTTGATTTTGGGGTTTCAAAATTAAAGTATGTATATTTTATCTTTTATTTGCTTTACACAATTAAGAGAGGTAAGAAAATTTATAATTATTATAATTAATGATTAAGAATTACTGTAAGTAAATACTAAAAAAATTAAGTAGTAATAAATATATGATTGAAATAGATTGGTTTAAGAAAATATTAAGTAAGTAAAAGAATGATCCAAAACAACCAGAAAAGGGAGGCCTTATAAAGGCAAAAGAAAGACAAAGCACAGAGTTAAAGTCCTAAATACAGGATTATGAGAAAAGAAAAGGAATATCCCAGAAAACATTTTTAAATAATAAGGTCGTTCCAAAAAGAAGGTGTTAGAAAAGTGTATTTACTGTATATGACAGAAATAAATTAGTTTATTTAAAAATTACTGTAAATGAAATTTTTAAATATGTGATTTGAATTTTTTTTATATATTTATTTTTATTTTAATATTAACTTTTATTTCTCTTAAGCTGTCATTGAGCACAGTGTTAGGAAATAAAAATATAAGGGAAATTTAATATTTAATTTAATTATTTACTAACTTTACCTTTTTTTGTAAATAGTTGATTTATTACAAGTAAATTTAATGTAAATATATTATAATTAATAAAATTAAAAATAATAAGGTGTGGCTTTATCCCAGTAAATAAATAATTATCTTACTGGGTAAATCTAGCAGACTTGCTGACATTAATAAGTGATAAATTGTTTAATTATATATTTAGAAAGAAGTATAATTCTTATACAAGTGAATTTTAATCCAGTTTTTTACATTTTTGTATGCAAGATAATGAATAAAATTAAGAGAAAATTTCTTTTTTCTTTTTTTATTTCTATTGAATATTCAACTACTATGAATTTTTGCAATATTACTTTATTTAATTTAATACATATATGATATTCTGGAACTCTTCATGATGTATTTCATCAAAATTCCATGTAAATAAGGTTATTTGGTAGAGTAATCTCATGAGTTGAAATAATTAATCACTACTTAGTGAATTTTCAATATGAAACACCAAAATTAAAGCTAGATGTAAAAATTTAAAGATAATAAAAACAAAGTAGTATAAAATTATTTAAACTTTAATTTAAGTGCTTGATTTTGCTTCAATGCTGTATTGTGGGATAATTTCAGTGTCAACCTGGGATTAAGCACCATATAATTCCCAATGTTTTTTTGTGTTAAAAAATGTGCTTCAGGTAAATATTTTGATTGTATTATTGTTCAAGGCCTGAATTATATAGGTAAAAGTGGTACTTTTTGATAATTCTACCAGTTTCAAATTGAAAAACTATTATATGATATTCATTTTTTTAAAAAGGCACAATAGGTACTTTAGATTATACTCATGTACAAAAACAGCTTTAAAGGCAATCATCTTTTGATTAAAATAATATTATTCCATGTTTTAAATGAAAAGAAAAAAATATTTCAATACTATTGTGTTGAAAAATAAATTAGGGGGTGTCAAAGTTAGAAATTAGCCAGTTCAAAATCCTTGTTTTTTCCATCAAATCAGACATAATTATTTTTTCATATATAGCATGTTTTTCCCCCAAGATACCTCTTTACTGATAATTAAAGGCAAGTTTGTGGTTGTATTTTTGTGGTGTGAAATGTCATTTAAATAATTTCATATTTTTAACTTTGATACCCCCTATTAAATGAAACATTTCAGGTACGCTTTTTTAGTCATTAGAATCAAAGTTTTTATAGGAGTGATTCGCAAATGAACACTTACACACAATTGAAAAATTAAATATATGGGTTCAATATTTATCAATGATTTATTGAAATTATGATATTTATGCTGATTTGTAGATCTTATATGATGTTTCTATTCAATTTCTAAGGTTATGAAAAACAATCCCTTTGATATTTTATTTAAACCGAAGAATTCAAAAATTTTCTTGAACTTGGCCTTGTCACAAAGTAATACTGGAATGAGTATATTTTTATAAAAATAAGTTTAAATAGCAAAATATCAAATCTTCATAACAGATTAAAAAAAACATAAATTATAAAATATGACTTTTATAAAAACATATATTGATTTAAAAGATATTTATTAATTTTTTTTTACAAAATGAACAATTTTATCTTGTGAAGCTTCCCTTCAACTTACAAGTATAAGTCTAAAAAATTAATATGATGCTCTGAATACTCTATATAATGTGTACCTAAGGCAAGAATGATGTTTTTTTGAAGTACTTCAAATCTAAGCAGAAGAGCTTATATCTTTTTTATATAATATAGTTGTATTAAATTCTTTTTAGGTAATTTCTTAATCTGTTATATTGAAAGAAATAATATCAAAATAATATATAATAAACTTAAAACTATTTTTAATATAATATTTTCTAAAAATGATTCTTAATTTGTACTTATTTTCAGAACTTCAAAGTATTTAATAAAAATATTTTGATATAAAAATATAATTAGTTTTATATTTAAAAGTATTTAATAAAACTTCTAAAAAAGTATAAATTTTTTTCATGGCTTAAATTAGCTTTAACTACACTTGGAAAGAAGATTTCATTGAGAGTTCAATATAAGTTCCACCAAAAGAATCATAAATAATATTTTTGAAAATGTATATGGTCATTGAAATGAAAGAAAATTAGTAAAAGATAGGACTCAGAAAGTTTTTTCTGTTACTGAATAGATTATAATAAATATATTTTGGTAGATAACTTATTGAAATTTTTTAAATTTGCAGTTATTAAAGACAATTATCCAGCTATATATAGCAATCACAAAACAAGAAATCAACCTAAATGGTTATATATGTAGATAAGTTTTTTCTTCAAATCTTACCTGAATTATTTAATTTAATTCAAAGCTATTTTTAATCTAACCAATATATTTTACTATTACATTCAAAAATAAATACAATAAACTCATAAAATACGTAAGTTAAATAGTTTAAAATTTCTTTAAATGTTTTGTTCTAGTTTTTAACTTTTTGCTAAAATTTTCCTATTATATTATTTATTTAAATCATGTATAGTTATCAGAAGCATTCTGCGAATTTTTGTGTAAAAAAGCAAAATAGTATTTCATTACCAATTATTTGACTATATTACTGTCAGCCGGGCTGCTAGAATTACCCAGTGAAAAAATTATTTATTTAATGGGATGAAGCCACCCCTTTTTATTTCTTATATTATTATTAATTATAGTATATTTACTTCAAAATTACTTGTAATAAGTAAACTAGTTACAAACAGTAAATTTAGTAAATATTTAAAAATTAATTTTAAATTTCCCTTATAATTTTTATTTTGTAACAATTTACTCAATGACAGATTAAAGGGAATAAAAATTGATATTAAAATAAAAATTTATATAAAAATAAAAATAAATATACACAAAAAATTCAATTTAATTTATTAAAAGTGGCACTTACAGTAATTTTTAAATAAATCAATTTATTTTGACATATACAGAAAAAAAATATTTTACATACATTCTTTATAGAACAGTTTTAATATTTGAAATATTTTTCTTGAATTTTTTTTTCTTCTGTAATATTCCTGTATATTGGATTTAAACTCTGTTCTTTCTCTCTCTTTTGCCTATATAAGGCCTCCCCTTCTAGTTGTTTTAGGATCATCCTTGACTTATATCTTTAATTATTATATTTACAAACCAATAAATATTTATTACTACTATCCATTTTTTTAGTATTTACATTGCATATCTTCTAATTCATTAGTTATAATAATATTTATAAACTTTTACCTTTTAATTTGGGTAATTTAAACAAAGATATTTCTCTATCTACCTTGATCTTGAAATCTTCAAAATCCACCTACCATTGCTGTTGAACCTTCATCAGAACCTTGTAGACCAAGAGACCATCCTGACACTTACTTTCTTAGTCTTAAAGTGCATTGTAAATCAAAAATATAAAATAAAGATATATAAATTATAGGTTTAAGTTCAAAAATATCGATAAAAATTAATTATCAATGATTTTCTATATTGGCAGAATAGAGACGTAGATTGATGAGATGGACTCTGATGTTTTTCCAAAGAACAAAATTCACTCTCCATTTTTCACTATCTCAATTATGAGGGGGTTATAGGAGGGGTTTTGAAGTGGGTGTAGGGGTGGTTTTAGGGGGGGTTTGAGGGGTTTATAGGTGTGGTTTGAAGTGGGTGTAGGGGTGTTTGAAGGTGTAATAGGGGGGAGGAAAAGAGGGGTTGGGGTTGTAATAGGGGGGAGGAAAAGGGGGTTTGAGGGAGTAATAGGGGGGAAAAGGGGGGTTTGAGGCATCCAAGGAGGAACAAAAAAGGGGGTGAGAGGCAGACAAAGAGAAGGGAAAGGTGGTAATGAGGACACCAAGGAGGGTGGAAAGGTGGTATAATTACCAGGCTAGGGAGGGATAAAGAGGGGATGATGTAGAGTAAAAAAAAGAGAAAAAAGGGAGATAAAGAAAAAAAAGGTAATTTAACCTTGAAACCACAAAAAGAATCACTTACAAAAAAAATAAAAAAATAAAAAAATAAAATCAGAAAAAAAAATAAAAAAATTATAATTAGCAAACAAAAAATCAAAATAAAAAAATAAAAAAACTTACCTGGAGAGATGGAAGAGAAAATTGTGAAACCAAATTGTTTGAGGGATGTTTGGGGAGGGAAGGAAATTGAAATGAGGGATGAATAAAAAAAAAGAAACAGTCACCACACAATATGGGGGGGCATACTTGCTAGAAAGTCTGAAACCTTGGACCCAAACTCACCACAGATCGAACACATATTGAGCTATTGACAAAGGAACCATACAATCAGGGATGAACACCACTCAGCAGGACAGTTTTAGGTGGGTGCTCAAGTAGAGTTAAGTATGGGTTCAGTATGAGTTGAGTCTGAGTTCTGTCTCAGTTCAGGTTGGGGACTTGCTAGCAAGTCCACCCCCTATATTGGGTAGTGAGTGAAAAATTATGCAATTGCAGAAGATATGTGCTTTCATGATGAGCTGGTGAATATAAACAAATCAGACATCCAAAAAAGAAATATTCACCATAAATTCAAAAAACAAATATGCAAAAAAAACACCAACCAAGTGAATTAACACTACCAAATTTTTCTGTTACACCACATGGCATAAAATTTGGGTAAAGGTCATGTAACAAATACATAACAATTATTATTTATTGTTAAGGGACATAAAGATTGTTAATTATTTACTATACAACTGTTACACAACTGTTACGCATTTATTACGCCTTGTGGCGTAAAGAATGGTGTTGGTAGTTTAAGAAGACATGTTGAACATTTGGAGAGTATGGAAAAATAAAAATAAAAGTGTTGTGTTACAAAATGTTTTAGGGTGATTGGCATAATGACAGAGTGTATGCCAGTGTAAAAAATTTTTTATGATTCAAGGGAGGTGATACCTGGCACAGGTTCAGGTTCCTACTCTTATAAAGATCATTCCACTCATTCTTTAAATCAGCAAGGATATTGTGGAGTATAACGCATGTCATTATCCAATGATTTGCAGTTTTGATTTTCATCTTTTTTTGAAATTCTTTCAGCCTGTATATCCCCAGGCCTGAGTAAAAAGTACTTATAAGTTATGTTAAACACATGAAATATACATGGGAATAATAATTAAGAGTACACAAACAGTATACATAAGTAAAATTATGATAATATCCAAAATATGCCTTTATAACACCTTATATACACGCATATATCCACCTTTTATAAGTCTTATGTACTTAATATTAAGTTGGAATATGTTAGGGTAATCTTAAGAATCTAAAGTATAAGGCTACATAATTTTTAAGTACACTTAAAGCTGTTATTTTCACTGTTTTATGCAAAAAACAAGAAATGCACTTTATTTCACCTAAAAGTTGACTATATGCGCCATAAATTTGAGAATATCAAAAATGCGCTTTGACAGATCAATTTATCTCATTTAGGACTATTTATTTGACTATTTAAATGCATAAAAATAACACTTTTCAAATTTGGTGTTTTTTATGCCAGAAATGGCTTCTGTGTACTGGCCACATACTACCTACTTTTTTCCCATGTGAAAAGCTTCATTTTTAGCAAATTTAGCTTTTTCACACTATAATTACCCCACATTCTATGCCCAATGTGGGGAAACACACTAAAATAGGCAACAGGCGCTTATTTAGTGTCCTAGCCTAATTAATAATGCATTGACCTTGTTTATATGCACTAATTTCATTAATAACCTTACTCTTGGCGTCTTATTTCATCACCACACATAAATTTGCCTAAATTTAGTCAAGGATTAAACCGTGAAAGCGCCTTCCAAGAACTGCATGTAGTTACCCCACATCTCACGCTCTTTTTTGAGTTTTTGGGTGGTTTCTCAGTCAATATTGGGTATTTTTGAATGGGAATTTCACATAGTATAATGTCAGGATTAGCCCCATTATTTCTACAGTGAATCTCCCTTATTATTAAGCTTTTATTAACCTTAAAAATTCCCCTTTAGACTTTTATATTATTGTTTATTACGCATATATTCTCTTTTTATCTTATTTCTTAATTTTGATGGATTTTCCTTATTAATACAGGATTTCGGCGGTTGTTACTCTTCTAATTATGTCATGGGTTACTGGGAATGTTGATGGGAATGTCTATTAGTTGTTTAGAGGCGTCAATAACTGTTTCTTTTGTGTTACATCAAGGGAATCATTGGGGAACTCATTGTGTATAAAAGGAGGAGGGTTTTTGGTTGTATTTCTTCATTCTTTATCATTTACAATTTAACCAATATAACCAAATAAATTACAATAAATATCAATTAGTACTTTTATAAGACTTTTTAATAGTATCTGAATTATAAAATCTATTTTTCTACCAACTACAAAGATTGTAAGCCATGTATAAAATTAGTGAGAATTATATTACTGAGACCTTATATTTGATTATATTTTACTACTTGTTGGATTTATACTACAGTATTCATATAGGACCATTAAAATCTTCTAGACAACTGACCATTCAAGCTATTTCACGTCTTTGTACTTGACTTCAGCCTGAAAATTGGGGAACTTTCCTCAAGAATTCTGTTATAATCCAGTAAGTAAAAATTTCAAAGAAGGTGCACGTAAATAAAATCCCTATAAAAATATTTGGATAATTACAACAGGTTGGGGTCACTTATATAGTGATTTCAGAAAAAGAAGCCCTGTTATATAATAAAATTGTGATATTGAATAAACAATTTTACCACTAATTTAACATATAATTGTTCTTAGTGGGAGTCTGTCAATAGACCAATTAAATTTGTGATCTTTTCAGATGATAACCAATTAAACTGATAAATTGTTTTCTTTTAACAGGACTTTTAATCCCTTTCTATTGGTTTGTAAAATTCATTTATATTTGAAAAGGAATCTTACTGACAGTTGTTTTCATTTTAAATATAAAAACACGGCTACATATTGTAGAACAGTTAAATCAAGTGACCACTTAAAAAGCATATTTGACTTTTGGCACTTAGAAATTCACTTCATACCAATAAGTAAGCAATAAAATTGTCTTCAGTGGTATTGATAAATACTGATAAAACTCATTTTGAAGTTTCCATATATAAACTTTCAATTCTTTAGAAAAATTTCACATAAAAATGTGTGACAACAATGACATTGTAAGCAATAAGGCAAAACCTTATAACTTCAGACCTAGAGCTGAAAGACCTGTTACAGAACATTCAAATGGAGGTCCAGGACTCTCCCATAATAAACAACACTCCACCAATGTCTCTGGAGGAAAGGGAAAGACTTTTAAAGTAAGTTTCAATAAAGAAAGTAAGAAATACATTACAAGAAAAAATTCACTCCCTATCCACCCTATTGAACACCTTGAAAATAAGAGTCATTAATATAGTGGACCAGATCAACAAACTGGAGAAAAGAGCAGCTCAAGGTTTCATCAAAGTCAACCAAGCTCTAGTGGACATAAAGGCTCAACCACAAACAGTGGCACTCACCAATTCTGTAGCAACACCTCCAGCCCAAGAGGAGGATCAAAAAATCACAGTAAGCAAATGGAAATGGGATTGGTACGCCCAAAATCACAACAATCCTCAACTGCAGGGCTTCAGCAGTCACCCTTTCAGGGGAAAGGCAAGGAGAGGAATGAAAAGTGGGATAAGACCTTTGTAAGTCATCCAACTCCTCATAGTCAATTGTATCAACCTGACAATGAATTACTTATAGGTAATGAGATTGATAAGGAAACATTGGATATTATTGATAATTATTTAAAGGATTATTTATTTGAAAAGAATATGTTAAACTTGTCTCTACATGAGGACAATGTAAATAGTTCTATTGATCACCAGGATAATGCTATTAATATAAAAATGGAATCAAATCATGAGTCTCCTAAATTAGACACAGAAAAAATAGAATATTTTTTGAAAGAGAATCCAATGGAATCAAAAATAATAAGTAAATTATTATTGAGAATTGAAAAATTGGAAGAGTTCTCAAAAGAGTCAAACAATAATACAGAAAATGTATTAATACAGCTAACACAATCATTGAGTACCACAGCCAATAAATTAAAAATTATTGAAAATTCAAATGATGAATTAATCAATAAAAATAAAAGATTGTATTCTGAGATTAGGAATTTAGAAAGTAAATTAGAACATACTCAGAATGTTATGGCTACCATTGAAGGACGTGTTAAATTATCTTTTTCAAATGTAAATGATACTCTAACTCATGTACCTGTAATAAAGGATAGGTTACAAAGAGTAGAAATAGAAGTAGCAAACATTTTGAAAAATACTGAAAAAACAAAAGATAACACTTCTTATGTGGCAAGAGTACCTGTTTTCATGAAACACGCAAATGAAACACCAATGATGGAACATGAATATAGTTTCATGAGCTCTGAGAACAGTAAATCAGTAAAAGATGAAATAAATGATCATCATTCCAAAGTGAGTGAATTACTGAATATTCCTCAGGTTAGGGAAGCATGAACTAACCAAAAGAACTTGCCTAAGTTAGATCAGTACCCTTCTTTTGACAGGGATTCAAAATCTGATTGGCAGCAGTTCATACAAAGAATTGATACCTTAAAATTTTCATTCAAATTATCTGATGAAGAAATTATTTAAAGTTAATATCTTTATTTACAGATGTGGCCTTATTATGGCTTGAATCAGTATTGAGTGAGGGAATTAATTACTCCTGGAATGAATGGAAGGCACTAATTGAAAGGCAATTTGGTGGCCCAAAATTTAGAATCACTCAACAAAGATTGTATGAAAAATCCAGATATAATCCAAATGCTGGAGATAAACCCATGGTATTTTTAATGAATTTAATAAAAATCATGAAAGCCAAATATACAAGTTGCCTATATCAGTTAGAGACATTATTGTAGCTAGAACTGAAACCATCAGAGATACCTCTGGATTCATTAATATATGCAATGAGATATTATTAAACCACAAGTATGAAACCAAGTATAACAATTACAGACAAAGTTTTGACATGGTAAAACCTACTACAAGTAAATTTCCAGTGGAGAAGAAAAAACCTTCAGCTCCCCTTGTCCCTAAGAGACAGGAAAAAACACCTGTTACAAATGTAATTAGCCTTGGTTAAAGGGTCACACATGTAAGAAAAGAATAAATGTTATTGAAACCTCACAGAATTCTGAACCAAGTAATCATGAAGATGAGAATGTGGAATCCAGTGAGGATTTCAAAAGTAACATATCTTACAGTGATGATGAACATGAGATATTCGTATTAGAACAGGATATTATGTTCCTGAATGATGCTATACCATATACAGACACATCTTTAACTTCCATTGAGGAAGCTGAAATAATAAAAGATGTAACTCATGATACTTACAAAATAACACCTATCAGAGCACCTTTTATTATATGTCAAAATAAAATGAATGCCATTCTTGACACTGGGGCTGCAGGTAGTGTAGTTTCAATTAAGACATTAATGAAACTTGATAGTAAGTACCAGGAAAAACTAGAACCTGTTCAAACAAAGAACTGGAGAGGTTTTGGTTCAGTATTAAATCCAATTGGAAAATACAAAACTGCAGTATTCTTTAAATATAATAGTGGATATGTTAGAGCAGTGTGTGAATTTGTAGTAATGAATAATAAAAATTGTAGTGATTGGTTTATAATTGCCAATGATTTATTGACAAAATTTGGCATTAAACTAGATCCTGAAAACAGCAGCTTCACTATAGGTGTGAATGGTAAGAAAAAATTTAAAATATGTTCTGAAAACTCAGTGTATGCCATTTCTCCTAGAGAAGAACAACTGCAAGGTGGAAGAACCACCACTGAAATGGTTGAATTGGATAATGAAATCCAAAAGGCCTCTTTCAGTCCTCAACTCTCAAAAATTGAGGAAGAAAATATTTTGAGATTGATTAAATCATATCCTATGGCATTTGCTCATGGTTCAAATGAACTGGAATTGGTCAAAGACCATTAGATGAAAATCTCTTTAAGTTGTGATTTGGATAATATTCCTGGCAGCTTAAAAAGAAACCTTACCCAGCTTCTCCTGCAAAAAGGAAAGATATTGAAGACAACATAAAAATGTTGTTGGAAATGGCTATTTTTGAAAAAGTGGACACAACACCAAAGTATTGTGTTATCTCACCAGTATTAATCTCTTATGAAAAAGATAAGGCAAGATTATGCGGTGATTATAGAGCTCTGAATACAAACACAGTAGATGATATTTACCCACTACCAAGGATAGCTTCTATCCATGCTACCTTACAAGGAGCAAAATATATTTCCTGTCTGGATGGAAACAAGGGTTACCACCAGATTTCTGTAGAAAAGAATTCTCAAAATTACTTATTAATAACCACACATATGGGTATATTTAAGTATGTGAGAATGCCATTCAGCCCAAAAAATGTGCCTTCAGTCTTCCAAAAATTAATGGATAGTGTTTTCCATCATGAATTGGTAGAAGGATGGCTATTGGTCTATATTGATGACATCATAGTGTTTTCAAAAACATATGATGATCATTTAAATCACCTGGAAAGAGTCTTCCAAAAGATGGATAAAATAAAAATGACAATTGCATTAAAGAAATGTAAGTTTGGATTTCAATCCTTGAAAGTACTTGGACATGTTGTATATGGATTACAAATTTATGTTTACTAGAATAAGGTGGCAGCAAATAAAAACATTGGTATACCTAAAAATGTAAAAGAGGTTCAAATTTTTTTGGGTATATGTGGATATTAAAGACAGTACATTAAAAATTACCAATCCATTGCAGCTCCTTTAACAACATTAATCAGGAAAAATGAAGCTTTCATTTGGAATAATGAAAGACAACACGCCTTTAATAAATTAAAGGAATGTTTAATGTCAACTCCAATATTGGGACTGCCAGATTTCACCCTACCTTTTATCTTGTACACTGATGCAATCTTCATAGGTTTAGGTGCTTCTTTACAGCAGAAACTGATAATAAAGGGAAAATTATCTGAAGTAGTTATCTGTTATACATCCAGAACCTTAAGAAAAACAGAATTGAGGTATGGTGCCACACAGCTAGAATGTTTAGCTGTGGTGTGGGCTTTGGAGAAACTTCATTACTATCTGTAAGACCAGAAGTTTGAGCTTATAACAGACTGCAATGCAGTAAAGTCATTACTAAACATGAAAAGACCTAATAGGCACATGTTTAGATGGCAACTAGCTGTACAAGAGCACAGAGGAAGAATGAAAATTACTCACAGAGCAGGAACATTGCATTGTAATGTGGATTTTTTATCCACAAGTCCTTCTCCAAATGATGCTGACAACCCAGTTTATGTACCTGAAAATGAGGTTATACATATATTTGCAATTTATATAGTGGATTTAGAGGAATAATTTATGCAAACTTTATTGGAAAATTATTTATCTGATAAAGATTTGACTTAACTATCTACCATTCTAAATGATCCAAATAATGCCTCCATGAGTGCATTAATTAACACCTTGCCTCCAAAGTATAGAAATGTGTTGGAAAAAGGTAAACTGTCAATTGAAGATGGATACATATATTACAGGAAAAAATTAAGTAATGTAATAGTGATACCACCTTCTATGAAAGAGTTAATGTTAAGTACTTGTCATGATGACATCTTAGCTGGTCATTTTGACTTTAACAAAACATTAAATAGAGTTAAAAACACAGCCTGGTGGATAAACATGAGAGAAGATGTACAAAATACATTGAAACATGTGACTCTTGTCAGAAATCTAAAAGATTAACTGGGAAGAGAGCTGGGTCGTTACAACAAATAGAGCAGCCAAAAGCTCCATGGGAAATTATAAACATGGATTTTGTAACTGGCTTTCCGTTAGCAGGAAAAGAAAGTTTCAATTCTTGTGGGTAATTTTGGATAGATTAACCAAAATGTGTAAATTTATCACTACCCATAAAGAGGTATCTGCAAAAGACTTGGCACTACCATGGTGGACTCAGATGATGAATACTGCTGGGTTCCCTAAAGCCATAATCTCTGACAGAGACCCTAAGTTCACTTCAGAGTTCTGGAAATCTTTGATGGAAGTATCAGGTTGCCAATTGAAATTGTCTACAGCACACCATCCACAAACTGATGGGCTGGCTGAGAGGATGATACAAACTCTAGAAGACATGATCAGAAGATACTGTGCCTTTGGATTAGAATACAAAGACAATGAGAAATTCACACATGACTGGGTAACATTAATTCCTGGCCTTGAATTTGCTTATAACAGCACAACTCATTGTGTAACAGAGAAGAAACCATTTGAACTCTGGCTGGGATACGTACCAAATACCCCAGTAAATTATTTAAATAAATTACCAAGGTTAGATATACACCCTGGTACAAAATCTTTTATTCATATGCAACAAATGTGTAGAAAGCATGCAGAAGAATGCATCCAAGAATCATTATAATATGAAAAGAAAAGGTGGGATAAATCTCATAAAGAATTTGAATTCAAAAAGGGAGATGAAGTCCTTATATCAACACTACATTTTAACTTACAAGGTAATGTTAAATTAAAGGATCCCTTTGTAGGACCTTTTTTAGTAAGCAAAATGGTTGGTAATAATGCAGTGGAAGTCATATTATATGCTCCATATGATAGGAAACATCTAGTTTTCCCTATCTCATTATTGAAACCTTACCATGCAAATGATCCTGACTTATTTCCAAAAAGAAGGGGAAGGCCTAAAAAGAAACCTGAAGAAATTGTGGAAAAAGCAGAGATTGAAAGAATTCTCAAGAAAAGAATCCTTACTAAAGAAAATGGAACTGAGTATTTATTAAGATTTAAAGGGAAATCAAATGAATTTGATAAATGGATACCTGAAAAAGAAATTTCTAATTTATCCACCCTTCTTAAAAAAATTAAACAGAAATAAATTTCTATTCAACCAGCTGAGGGGTTAAAATACCAGTACTCATAATATTTTATTATAATTTATTTCTTTAAAGTATAATCTTTAATGCTACGTAATTAATCTGAATACCTGAAATTAAACAAATAAATAAATAAAAATGTATAACTTATCATTTTTTATTGTTTTTTTTTGGGTGGGCAAGTGTCAGCCTGTATATCCCCAGGCCTGAGTAAAAATTATTTATAAGTTATGTTAAACACATGAAATATACATGGGAATAATAATTAAGAGTACACAAACAGTATACATAAGTAAAATTATGATAATATACAAAATATGCCATTATAACACCTTATATACACGCATATATCCACCTTTTATAAGTCTTATGTACTTAATATTAATTTGTAATACGTTAGGGTAATCTTAAGAACCTTTATTATAAGGCTACATAATTTTTAAGTACACTTAAAGCTGTTATTTTCACTGTTTAACGCAAAAAACAAGAAATGCACTTTATTTCACCTAAAAGTTGACTATATGCGCCATAAATTTGAGAATATCGAAAATGCGCTTTGAAAGATCAATTTGTCTCATTTAGGACTATTGATTTGGCTATTTAAATGCATAAAAATAACACTTTTCAAATTTGGTGTTTTTTATGCCAGAAATGGCTTCTGTGTACTGGCCACATACTGCCTGCTTTTTCCCCGTGTGAATAGCTTCATTTTTAGCAAAGTTAGCTTTTTCACACTATAATTACCCCACATTCTATGCCCACTGTGGGGAAACACACTAAAATAGGCGACAGGCGCTTATTTAGTATCCTAGCTTAATTAATAATGCATTGACTTTGTTTATATGCACTAATTTCATTAATAACCTTACTCTTGGCATATAATTTCATCACCACGCTTAAATTTTCCTAAAATTAGTCAAGGACTTACCCGTGCAAGCGACTGCCAAGGACTGCATGTAGTTACCCCACATCTCATGCTATTTTTTGAGTTTTTGGGTGGTTTCTCAGTCAATATTGGGTATTTTTGAATGGGAATTTCACGTAGTATAATGTCAGGATTGGCCCCATTATTAATAAAGTGAATATCACCTATTTTTAAGCTATTATTAACCTTAAAAATTCCCCTTTAGACTTCTTTATTATTGTTTATTACACATATATTCTCTTTTTATCTTATTTCTTAATTTTGATGGATTTTGCTTATTAATACAAGCTTTTTATCAGTGTATCTAGTATTTAAGTATGATATAATAGTATTTACTTATGGTCCTACTACTTATGGATAAATTATTTAGTGATTAAACCTCAGGGGAAGACTAATAATATAGTTATACTCAAATAAAACTCACAATACTTGGATTTAAATGTGTGCTAGTGGTGGAAAATATATGAATATAATATAGTTATAGCTTATATAAAGATAATATCAATATACAATGGCTTTATAATATATTTCTCAACGCTAATTTTTGTGTTGTAATGTTTATTTGAATTTTAGTAAGTGAATGATGTCTAATAACTGTCAAAATCCTCACTTACTTATACCAAAATCCACTGGAGTGCACAGACCTTCAATCCAGATGATGTCACTGCTATCCCGGGAGATTACAGTACTTTGAGGGCCCATCACCTCCCCATGGCGTCCACTTCAAGAAGATTCAACACCCAGACCTCCAGTAAGGACCCTCCATCACAATTAATGATAACACAGACCCATATCATAAATAGAAAATCCAGATAAAAGCGGATAAAAGCGGATACCATAAAGAGACAGGTAAAATAACTCATCCAAAGAAAATATAATGAAACCCAAAGCATATAAAGGAAACAAATGAAATTTTCAAGCCTCCAATAACATCCCCAAGCATCCATATTAACCCAGAAATGACCTCCCAACTTATAAATCGGTGAATATCCATCCAAGGAAGCAGATTAAGTTGTCCAGACTGAGTGTATGCGCCTGAAATAGATGTTTATGTTTCTGTTGGCATTGTGAGTCCACTTTATACATCCACATGACCTATAATAAGCAGAAAATTAAAGTTTATAGGCTATTAAGAGGCTAAAACCCACTTATATACCTAAATATACATAATATACTGCATATTTCACTGAATATGAGATTTATGTATACATATAAGCTTATGTATGTCAATAATTACTTAGTATAACTTAAGATAATTATATAATAGCTCCATTAACACTTTAATAAGTATTATTAGGCTATGTATAAGCTATTTAAACTACTATAATTTATATAATAGAGTAATAAATATATATATATGTAATATAATCATATATATTATTATTTTAACCTTATTTTTAAGATATAAGCTTAATGTACTTAAGGCTATCTTATTTTAAGTATAAGAAATACTCAGTCCTGGGGATATCTAGTCTGACAATTTTTGTGGTTGTTACTCTTCTAATTATGTCATGGGTTACTGGGAATGTTGATGGGCATGTCTATTAGTTGTTTAGAGGCGTCATTAACTGTGTATTGTGTGGTACATCAAGGGAATCATTGGGGAACTCATTGTGTATAATTGAAGGAGGGTTTTTGGTTGTATTTCTTCATTCTTTATCATTTACAATTTAACCAATATAACCAAATAAATTACAATACATATCAATTAGTACTTCTATAAGAATTTTGAATAGTATCTGAATTATAAAATCTAATTTTCTACCAACTACAAAGATTGTAAGCAATATATACAATTAGTGAGAATTATATTACTGAGACCTTATATTTGATTATATTTTACTACTTGTTGGATTTATACTACAGTATTCATATAGGACCATTAAAATCTTCTAGACAACTGACCATTCAAGCTAGTTCACATCTTTGTACTTGACTTCAGCCTGAAAAATTCAATTCTAATTTACTTGAGACAAGAAAATTTTTGCTTTAAAATACCACTAGCATGTTCAATCTGTACTCTTGACTGGGAAAGGTGATAATTGAATGTTTTTTTGGGGTCTTTTTCTAAAGTTTCATCACAGAACGCAGGTATAATGTATTTTCCACTTGCATATGCTGAGTCTGCAAGGAGGTACTGAGATTTGTCAAAGTATTGGTCAGGATTTTGAGAAATCTTCATTCTTTGGAACACAGAAGAGTCATGACATGAGCCAGGGCAGCCACTATGAAAAGCAATAAACTTTTTTTTGACATCACAGAAAATTTGAATGGCAATAGAGTATCTAGAAAGAAGATGAAAAGTTAGTTCATAAAGAGAAACTTGAGAAAATTTTGAAGAAACCGTTTTTGTGATCAAAATAATGGTTGCCATCATGAGCAGGCTTTATGCTCAATTGTAAAGTTGTATCATCAACCAAACCTATACAGTCAGGGAAACCTTCAGCTTGCACTACTTGAGAGGATTTAAGTTTCTGTTGTGGAGTTGGCCAAGCAAGTGTTTGAGACTTGAGAGAAAGGATAGCAATCCTACAGCACTTGGTGTATAATATGACAGTACCATATCCTATTGTAAAGAGAATATCTTAATGTCTTACAGCAGAACCAATTCCATTCGAACCAAAGTGACATAGTGAGACAGGAAGTTTAAAGGTAGGATTATGCTGTTTGTTATGGGAATTATTATGGAAGATAGGATGATTGCAGATGAGTTGAGAAAGTTTGAAAAAATAATCAGGAGAATTTTGAGAAAGTTGTGTAAAGTTTAAATGAGTAATTTCAAGAATTGAGGCAAGATCATACCTGAAATCATGATAAAGATTTGGCCTTTTTGGGATGAGGTAACACTTTTTGGAAAGAAAAGACATATAAGCTAACATTTTTTTCAAGCCAGAGTCAGAATCAGAGTCAGCAGCCAAAGATAAAGTGATAGCACTCATAGCTGAGTGAAGTTGCTTCCTATTAGAGAGGTGCTACATTATTTTTGATAGAAGGTTTAGGTGATGAGTTGGAGGTGGGAGGTGGGAATTCGCCACCAAATGAACAGGGGGGGTGTGTAGATAGAAAAAGTTTTTATGTGTTTGCTGCCAAACTTAAGTATCATAGAGTGAAGAGACAAATAAGGATGAGAATGAATGTTATGTTTTTGCCACCAAATTAAGTAGCATAGAGTGAAGAGACACATAAGAATGGCATCTGCAATTATATATCATGTGAATTTCTTACAAATCAATCATGGATGTGATGAATTTGGGATCAGGAATTAGAAATGGAAATTGGTCTATAAGAGGTGGGATAATGCATTATTATTCTTATTCACTAGCCCCAGGGCTAGTAGATGATAATCTTCAACAATTAATAATGTCTGATCCTGGAAAAAAATATTCCTGATCTCTAATCATAGACCCCTGAACATTGTTACACCCTAATAGGTATGGGAGGCGGTACAGTACTGATTATGTAGTTATTAGTCTCAAGAAACATAAGGTATGTACAGAAAGGTGAAGCATCAGGTGCTAAAAGTAGTCTTACATTGATTTTTTGAGCACTATTAGAACCAGGATTTGTGCCAAAAAATGTACTTAGATTTTTGAGATACTTAGTTAGTGTTTTATATTCTTGTAGTAGCACCAAAATTGTCTAGTAGGGTAATTAAGCATAGGAAAAGGGTTCTATACATACTACAGGGTGTATAAATAATTAATCACTCTTAAAGACATAAGGATAGTAATGTAGTAATATATAGAATACAGATATAGAGTAGTTAAAAATATATAGATATCAAAAAATGAAAATTATAGTTAGAGAAAAAGATTCATAGATAATATTTATTTTATTTTTTGCACAAAGAGGGTGTACACACCAGAAGTAGCACTGTAGAGTTATTTTATTGCTACAGTAAAGATAGTATTAGATAGAGTGTTTCAGAGAGGGACTGACTGAGAATAGATCTAGCCGATGGATAGATTACTTATTCATAAATATATTTACCTCTGTCTTTAAAGGATCCCTAAATCATTCTAATCTTTCCTTCTTTACCTATATATATATAACCACACTTACAATATTTGATTTCACTGTCTTTTTTTAAATTTGAAGGTGCTTCTTTTTTTAAATTAGATTTAGAAAGGAGAACCAACCATATCATATTGTGTCTATTGCTTAGTATTATAGAACTTTCTTTCTACACTCCTTCATCCTTTATAAAAATCTCTTTAAATTATCACTAGAAAACTTGGGCCCTTAATAAGATAAAACCCTTGCTTATTCCCTAACAGACACACAAGTAGCCAAAACATCAGATCCAATAGCAGAAGACATCCCAAAGACCAAAGATAAGCCATATAAAAGTGTTTTAAAAGTGAGATTCTTGCTGGCTAAAAAACTACAAGTACCAAGTAAGTTTTTTAAAAGATAAGGATTTCAAACCCCACCTTGGGTGCCATTAATTTAGAAAGACTCTTACAGTTGCCTTGCTTTAAGCAGAATCAAAAGGGAGTTGGATAATCCCAAGAAAACCCTGTTCTTTATAAAAAATAAGACTTCTTAAAAATCAAAGCTAAAATTAAAATTTTATATGAAAAAGAATTTTGGTCCAAATAATATTGATTCTTTTGAGATGTTGGAATTTGTGTTCTTTATAAAATATAATAAAATACAACAAAAGGTTGTACCAGTGAAAAGTTATTTAAATAATTGAATATATATGTTTTTATAATGTTTTTAATTAATGAAAATTATGTTGTTTTTGACTCTCTGAGGTTAAGAAATTTTAATGGTACCCTTAAAGTATATATTTTTGAAATTTTATGTAAAATATTTGTAATATTTATTAAAATCTTGATTTCAAAAGGTTACTGGTATATATGTAATATTAAGTTATAATGTTTAAAATTATGTGTTGTTGGTTATTTGTTACAAGTTCTGCTTGTGCTGTATTCTCTATCTTTGAGTAAAAAGTCAAATATATGCATATATTAATTGCATGACACTATTTCCCCTTCCAGACACATCCTGGTGCTCGTATGGATCTCCAGGGAGCTTGTGTAGACATTCAGACTCAGTTGATGTCTAAAAACTACCCTAAAAAATCTGTAAAAATTAGGAAGATATATAAACTTCTGATACCTTATTTCATGCACTTTAAATAGCCTGAGAAGCACTATTAACTAAACTAAAAATCATTTAATTTAAGTAAAACTCTGTAAATAAAAAATTCTTAAAATTACTAAATACAATTTTTAAAAATATAAGAAAAGTTAGGAAAAATTCAGAAAGATTTACAAAGATATTTAAGCGTCCATAAATATTTTTTCATACACTTTTGACCCTATAAAAATATTTTTGACTGTAAATTAAATTTTCTTACCTGAGAATTATCATTACCCCCTTTTTATGCTTTTTATAGCCAACTTTAATGATAATTAAACTCAAATAATATTGGATTAAGATCAGGAAACTAATAGCTGAGCATCTCTTAACAATTTGAATTACATATTAGTGCTATCCTAAACTTTAGACTACCACAGTGTGACTTAAATTTGAGATAGGAACAACATTGAAGACAAAGTTTTTTTACAATTCATCTTAACACAGAATAAAAGGAGGGCAGTAGTATAAGTTATGTACAGCTTATATTTCAAGTAAAGATTAATAAATGTATTTCATTCCCACCCAAAGAATTATGTTCTCATGTCAATTTATATAGTAAGAAATTATTTCCCACTCAAGGAAACTATTCATGTTAATAATACAGAGTTATTTTTTCACCACTCCAGAAATATCAGAATCAAGTTTTAAATATTATGGGGTATCAGAGTTAGAAATTCTCAATCATTTAAAAAATATTTCACAACACAAAAAGAAGGCCACAAACTTGACATTAATTCTCAGTAAAAAGGTGGTTTTAGGGCACAAGATGGCATATTTTAAAAAATAATCAAGGTCGATTTGGTGGATCAGAAAGGTATTCCGAAATGGAAGATTTTTAACTTTGATATCCCTTATTACAAGCATCCTATTGTCCCCCCCTATTGGTAAGAAAAAATTTAGTGAGGTATATTAAGTAATAATTCATTATGTTTTTAAAGTAATTAACCAGAAGTAAAATCTTATAGGTTTTTCTCTCCCTTAACCATATATTATGGCTGACACAAGTCCTCTTTCATAGCAGCTATCAACTTCTCCTTTACTGAAGCTTACTAGCTAGAGAGAGGACTTGAGGAGAAAAATTGAATTCAGGTGTTTTTCACTGCAAAAAATCAAGTGGCACCTACTAGAAGGTGCCTATTTCTACATTCAGTTTTTATTTAAGATTAAATGTGATTTGATGTTGAGTGAGCTATTTTTCTCATTGATTAGTGCATAGTCTTTACAGAAGAATTAAAGCTGAGCTGAAATCATGTTGAGGCAAATATAGGGACTGGCGCCTGCTTTCAAGTGCCCATGTTTTTTTCAGTTGTTTCCTTCTCATAAATAAATTCAAATATCTCTGTTCTGTTTATTTACTCATCTGTCAGTCCTATCAACTAACTTTTAAGGTAATACATCAAGTGAGTTTCACTTAGTTATGTTTTATGCAGTAATTACTCTTTTTATAAATAAAATTTAACTTTGGCTGTGGAAGGTAAAAGATACTCTTAAAAACAACTCAAGTGGCTGGGTCTACATAAAATAAATTTCTTCCTTTGGCTAAAAAGATAGAAGAGTTTTAGATATTTGCTTATACAAGATTTATTTCAAGAATTAAATAAAAGAAAAATTTATAAAAAAGATTAGTTGTAAAGAATAAATAACCAAACACCACACAATATGGGGGGTGGACTTGCTAGCGAGTCCACAACCTTGGACCCAAACTTATCACAGATCAAACACACATTGAGCTGTTGATAAAGGAACCATACAGTCACGGATGAACACCACTCAGCAAAAAAGTTTTAGGTGGGTGTTCAAGAAGAGTTCAGTATGGGTTCAGTATGATTTCAGTCTGAGTTCCATCTGAGTTCAGGTTGAGGACTTGCTAGCAAGTCCACCCTCTACATTGCATAGTGAAAATTTCATAAAATTAAATAGATAGAAATTAAATAAAGTGAAATAAAATAAAGTGACTCTAAAGAAATTCAGATTAAGGAACTAAATAATTCAATGTATAAGAAAAAGAATAATAATGTTAAATTTAATGATGATTAATATTATTAGAGGGTCTCAAACATTATCATTTGCACCATTTAAGCATAAACAGAAGTTGGTACAAAGTAAGTCAATTTTATTTGAAGTACAACTTGCCAAGACAGGTGTACTTAAAATAGGGGGTATCAATGTTAAGGGATCCAATATTAGGGATCAGGAATTTTTTTCTGGAATCAGACATTATTAATACCTGAAAATTGTTATCCACTAGCCCCAGGGGCTAGTGCATAAGGAATGCACAAAAATGCATTTTCCCACCTCTTATACCTCATTCTCCATTACTAATTCCTGATCCCAAACTCATTACATCCATGAGTTATTTGTCAGCAAGTCACATGACAAATAATTGCGGGTGCCATCCTTATGTCTCTCTTCACTCTATGCAAGATTTGGTTATGACAGAAAGTTTTCTAAGAAGTTTTTATGAAAATTTAAGTAGAAAATGTTGGATAAAGGGGAACATTGACATGTAAAATTTCTAACCACCCAATTATTAGCAAAAATATTTGCAGAAGATAATTAGGGTATAATGATTTATATCTGCAATTGATTTAATTGTGGATCCCTTAACAATGATACCCCCTAATATGTGTTTGTAACGTAACATGCCCTTTTTCAGATGCATATATGACAATAACATGCTCCATCCCCTAATACACATACACACACCCATATAATAGAAAAAAATTAGGGAGTATTTTACTTGTTGTTTGAGAACCCAAATCCCAGGTCTTCCAGGCATGTATGTTAATTTTAAATATTCCCTATTGTAATTATTTTCATTAATCTAATTTTTTTAATTATAATAATAGTATTAATAAATTTAATAATAGTAATGATGATGATGATATGAGTATTAATACCAATAAACCTAGCAATAATAATTATAAAATTGAGATGATAAAGAAGAAGAGAAATTAAAATATTTAAATTTAGAATCAAAAAATCGGTTATAAATTTTTTAATAAAAAATACTTTTAATAATGGATATAATACTTGTAATAAAAATAAAGGTAATAATTATACAGAAAAAAGAAAATATGAAATTAAGATTTTTAACTATTCTTTATTTTAAATAATGAAAAGATTAAGGTTAATAAAACCTTTTTTATTAATTCTTTTATTGGTAAATAAATGTGCCATCAATATAGGCCTAAGAAGATTAGCATTTAAATGTATTTTTGGTTTTTGTTTCAGGAAAAAATTCATAATGCATGTTTCATCATTTAAAACATACTTATGTATAAAAAATAAAACAAAAACAAAAACATAGGAAGAAAACTCGAAAAATTATGAAAAGGTTTGAATTGACTAAAAAAAGCTCACTATAGTCATTAAATATAGTTATTTGATAAAAAAATGATTTATTTCTGTTAATTTTATGTCTTAAGCTGAAGTAACTTTGAAAACTGTATTTTATGGCTTTAAATAGTAAAAAATATTGATTTTATAAGATCAGAAGCTGTTTTCTATGAGGAAATTGAAATTTCTGTCTCATCTGATATGTTTCTAATCTCATTATGTAAAAAATTAAAAATTTATTTTAAATTTTTCTCATTATATTTAACAAATCAAGAGAAAGAGAAAATGGAAATCAAATTAGAAAAATTCAATGAAGAATGAGTCTTATTAAGAGTTTGGGAGTCCTATACTTCCCCCAGAAACTTTTTCTATTTAGTTGAGCTTTGTGATCCTATAAAACATATGATTGACAATCTGCTCTTAGATAATTCTCCAAAAAGAAATTATCTCTACAATAAAGTTCTAAAAACGTGTTTTTTACTGATTAAAAACCTAAGGGAAATGATTCAAAAATTTCAATTTAATTTATTATGAAAATTTTTTAGCAGGAGCTTTTTGAATAATATCTTCTAATAATTTAGTTCATGCCTTTTTTTTAGATGATTAAAGTAACCTGTTCATTTTATATACACCTTACAAAAAATTTATTAA
This sequence comes from Hemileia vastatrix, assembly GCA_030280995.1. Taxonomy (NCBI): domain Eukaryota; kingdom Fungi; phylum Basidiomycota; class Pucciniomycetes; order Pucciniales; family Zaghouaniaceae; genus Hemileia; species Hemileia vastatrix. Next base: position 23,890,643 of record JASXTE010000001.1, on the reverse strand, counting down.
CCCATATTACTGGTGATACAAATAGGATCAACTTATTCATGATGAAATCTAGTTATTTTGCATAAAAAATTTTGATGGAGGTTACATGAAAGTTATTTCAGGCAATTCAAAAAATTACTTGACTGCAAGTACTAACTTTTCCCCATGTATTTTTTACATGAATTTTTTTAAAAAATTAAACTGAATACAATAGGGGGTATCAATGTTGACCAATCTGCAATTAAATTGATTGTGGATAAAAATTATTATACCCTAGTTAGCTTCAGCAATTATTTTTGCTAATAATTGAGTTATTAGACCTTTTACATGTTAATTTTTACCTCTATCCAACATTTTTATCCTCAATTTTTCAAAAAAACACCTTGGACAAACTCTATAATAAGAACATCTTGCACTACTTTCTGTCATAAACACATCTTGAACTACTTATAGTAATAACCATATCTTGAACTACTTTCTGTCATAAACAAATCCTGTCTATTCATTCTATCTGTTCAGAACCCCTCTCCATCTCATCTTTTTGTTTCTTCTCCTTTTCATCTTCAAATATCTCAACATGCCTTGTTGTCATAAATCTTCTCAAAGGAAGGCTTCCATCTGTTTTTCTTCAAACCATACTACTCCCTCTTTTCCCCACTCAGCCAAGAAATCATAGACCATTCAGCTAAAAAAATATGATCACCTCATACTTATCAACTGGCTAAGAACTAAAGCTAATTATGATTTTTGTTTTGGTGCTGAGAATTCAACTAGAATAGGATTTCCCCCTTCATCAAAAGTAAATGGATATCTTCTAATGGCTTATGAATTAAGAAACAAGACAAAGGGAAGGATTGATCTTTTGCCTAAAAAGATTTCTGAATGCTTCAAGCACTATCAAGCCAAATACAAGAAGGTTAAGACTCTTTCTAATCTTACTGGTTTTGGAATTATCAAAATTGATATCAGTAAGGGCATCAATTCTATAGACAATAAACTTAATTCTTTATGTCCTTACTTTAAAGAGATGGATTCCATATTTGGAGAGCAAACCAATTTAAATCCTGAAAACATATTGTATGGAGAAGATAATATCTCCAAACATGATTTCAAAATAAATCTTTTTCCTTCCTCTTCATATCAAGCCTCCCCTCATTTGACTTCCACAAATTAAGATATCTTTCCAATAGATCCTTATGGTGATATAAATCAACCTGATCTCACCCAAGTGAGCTTTTGTCGGTCAGTCGTCTAGAAGAGGGAGGAAGAAGTGGTAGAGGAGAAGAAGGAAGGGATTATGGGAAATAAAAGAAAAAGAAATTTTAAAAATTATCTAATTTATTGAGGAAAATCAATGACGTTTTCTTGAGTGGTGACAAAAGTGAGGTTTTTATTTATTAATAATATTATTATGATGTAAGGGCTATGGGCAGCAGACACTGTGATCACTATCAGACTTAAAGCAACCTTTCAATTGTTGTATAGAATTTTGATTAGAATTTTATTACTAATAAAAAGAATATAAACGTAATGTAAAAGTGTATTTAATTTGTTGAGTGTATAATAAGTGATGAGGCTACAGGGGATTATCCAAGGCCTTTTTATAGGCAATGGGTCCTCTGAAGCGCCACTATATTTGTAAATACAAGAATTATAATTAGCTGAAATAAGAATATAAAAGAATAAGTGAAAAATAACAATGTAGAGAAAAATATGAAACAATTAATTAAAACACCAATTAAGAATCAAATTTTCCCACAATTAATTCCCAAATCAGTAAGTAAAAATAGTAAATAACTAAACAAGACTGGAACATAGGAACTATGAGAAAAATAATTCAAAACAGATGGTACAGTCTGATTTAAGGATTTTTAAGTGAAACAAAAAATATTTTGACGCAACAAAATAAGTAATTAATTTCAATTTACGATTAATTAGTTTTTCCTGACACATTTATGGGTCAAAAGAAGCGTCATTATTTATTGTTTAATACTATAAAAAATGATATTTAATATATAAATATAAATAATTAATTTAATTATATTATAAGTAAATTTTACACTTATAATTATAATATATGTTTTTAATTAATTAAATATAAATTTATAATTATTAAATGCATAAAAATGCGCCATTATTTGTAGAATATAAAATATATTATGTTTAATTTAAATGTATAAAAATTTATATAAGCAATAAAATTAATATAACACTTATATGTAATAAGATACATATATAATTTGATTATGCAATAAAATATTAATTTATATACATTAAATACAATTCTTACACCCTCTTTAAAGTCCTATAAGTTAAAATATCATTTACTGGGCTCCTTGAATAGCCTGGCTGACACTCCCTCACTCTAAAAAAAACAAAAAAAAATGCTAATATTTTTTCTTTTTGTACTTTTTCAACAGAGTAGGCAGATTTGAAATCTCCTTGCCAGGTATCCATGCATCATGTTCAGATGATTTGCTCTTATATCTCAACAAATATTCAGTACCTCTTTCAGAAGTGATAACTCTATCATTGAGAATTTTATCAATTTCTTCTGTTTCTGTGACTTCCTGAGGGTTTTTCTTAGGTCTTCCCCTTCTTTTAGGAAATAAGTCACTGTTGGAAGTATAAGGCTTAAGCAAAGAAATGGGAAAAACAGGATGTTTCCTATCATATGGAGAATACAATACAACTTCTACTGCATTATCACCAACCATTCTTTTAACAACAAATGGTCCTACAAAAGGTTCTTTTAATTCGTGGCTACCTTGTAAATTGAAATAAATAGTAGAGATCAACACTTCATCACCCTTGTTAAATGTGTATTCTTTATGGGATTTATCCCATCTTTTCTTTTAATATTCAAATGCTTTATCAATACAGCTCTGAGCATTTTTTCTGCATAGCTGTTGCATTTGCATGAAAGATTTTACACCAGAATGTAGTTCCAACTTAGGTAATTTATTGTTGAGGATCTGAGCAGGAGTATGTGGGACATAACCTAACCAAAGCTCAAAAGGCTTTTTCTCAGTGACAGAATGAACAGTGCTATTATATGCAAATTCAAGACCAGGTAATAGAGTGACCCAATCATGAGTAAATCTGTCATTGTCTTTATATTCTAAACCAAAGGCACAATACCTTCTAATCATATCTTCCAGAGTTTGAATCATTCTCTCAGCTAGACCATCAGTCTGAGGATGGTGAGCTGTAGACAATTGTAACTCACAGCCACAAATATCCATCAAAGAGGTCCAAAACTCAGAAGTAAATTTAGGATCCCTATCAGAGATAATGGCTTTTGGAAAACCAATAATATTAAACATGTAAGACCACCATAAGAAAGCTAATTCTTTGGTGGATACATCTTTGTGGCTTGGAATAAATTTGCACATTTTTGTGAATCTATCTACTATTACCCAACAAGAGTTAAAGCTTCTTTACCTGCAACAGGAAGACCAGTGACAAAATCCATATTAATGATTTGCCAGGGAGCATTAGGTGCTTCAATATGTTGTAATAGCCCTGCTCTCTTACCTGTTAACCTTTTATATTTTTGGCAGGAATCACAAGATTCAACATATAATTTTGTGTCTTGAGACATATTAGCCCACCATGCAGTGTTTTTGATTCTAATCAATGTTTTTTCAAGATCAAAATGACCAGCTAATATGTCATCATGACAAAGTTTGAGGATAGTTTCTTTCATTGAAGGATGAATTACAATTACATTAGTAAGCTTTCTTCTATAATATATATAACCATCTTCAATAGAAAACTTTCCTTTACTCAAAGCATTTTGATACTTTTCAGGAAGAGTTTTTATTAATGCTTGAATTGAAGAATTCTTAGGATCATTTAAGATAGTAACCAATTTATTTAAATCAGAATCCTTCTCATATGAATCCAGTATTAGTTGCAATAACTCTTCTTCCATATCCACTACAAATATACCATGGATATGAACAGTATCATCTTCAGGTACATAAGCAGGATTTGAGTCATTATTTGGCAGAGGCAATCTGGAGAGCATATCAACATTGGATTGAACATTTCCAGCCCTATGGATAATGGTCATCCGTCCTCTGTATTCTTGAACAGCAAGTTGCCACCTGAACATATGTCTGTTAGGTGTCTTCAGGTTTAAGAAGGACTTCACAGCACTAAAATCAGTTACCAATTCAAATTTTTGGTCATCTAGATAGTAATGAAGCTTCTCAAGAGCCCAAACAACTTCTAAGCACTATAATTGAGTGGCACCATATTTCAATTCACTATTTCTTAAGGTTCTTGAAATATAACAAATTACAACCTCTGAGGATTTATCATTAATAATTTGTTTCTGGTGAAGGGCAGCACCCAGACCAATAAAGCTAGCATCTGTATACAGGACAAATGGCTTGTTAAAATCTAGAAGAGCCAATATAGGGGCTGTCATTAAGCAACTTTTTAATGTATCAAATGATTTTTGACAGTCATTATTCCAGAGAAAGGCAACATCTTTTCTGGTCAGTTTTGTAAGAGGCAAGGCTATGACCTGATAATTTTTAATATATTGTCTATAATAGCCACACATACCCAAAAAACTTTGGATTTCTCTTACAGAAGTTGGTGCTTTCACATTTTGAATGGAAGCAACTTTTTTTTGGTCTACACAAATTTGTAAGCCTGACACAACATGGCCAAGGACTTTCAAAGATTGAAAACCAAATTTACACTTTTTTAAGGATAAAGTCATATTGATTTCATCCATTTTTCGGAAAACTCTATTCAAGTGAATCATATGTTCATCAAAAGTTTTAGAAACAACAATGATGTCATCAATATAAACCATGAGACATCCTTCAATTATTTCTTGATGGAAAGTGTTATCCATGACTTTTTGGAAAACTGAAGGAGCATTTTTAGGGCCAAATGGCATCCTAACATACTTATATATTCCCATATGAGTAGCAATAAGCAAAAAGTTTTGAGAATTTTTGTCAACTGGAACTTGATGATATCCTTTATTACCATCCAGACAACTAATAAATTTAGCACCTTGCAAGGTAGAATGTATTGAATTAATTCTGGGTAAAGGATAAATATCATCAACAGTATAAGTGTTTAAAGCTCTGTAATCTCCACATAATCTAGCCTTATCTTTTTCATAAGAAATTAAGACTAGGGAGATGACACAATATTTGGGGGTGACATCCATTTTCTCAATGATATTCATTTTTAATAATGTTGCAATATTATCTTCAATATCTTTTCTTTTTGTTGGAGAGACAGGATATGGTTTTTTCTTAAGACTAGGAGGGATATCACTCAAGTTAAAGGATAAGGTAATTTTCATTTCTTCCTGAAAAATTCCTAAGACATGAGAACCATGAGCAAAAGCCATAGGGAAAGAGGTAATTGAGGCAATAATAGAATCCTTTTGTTCACTAGTTAACTGATCACCAAAAGAAGCAGTATTTATTTCATTTAATAAATCATCCATTTCAAATTTTGTTCTGCCTTTAAACTGGATTAGTGAGTTATAAGACTTTAACAGATGCCCAGAAGGTTTTCTAGAAGAGGAAATTTTGAATTTCCTTTTGCCATTCATTCCTAAGGTAAAGCAATTATTTGCTGGGTCCAATTTCACACCAAACATGGTTAAAATATCATTTCCCATAATAAACCAATTGCTTAAATTATCATTCTTCATGACAACAAATTCACAAATAGCTCTGAAAAAACCACCATAATATTTGAAGAATACAGAGGTTTTGTGTTTTCCAATAGGAATTAAGGTAGAACCATACACTACGCAATATAGGGGGTGGACTTGCTAGCAAGTCCCCAACCTGAACTCAGACTGAACTCATACTGAACTCATACTGAACTCTACTTGAAGACCCACAAAAACTGTTATGCTGAGTGGTGTTCATCCCTGATTGTATGGTTCCTTTGTCAATAGCTCAATGTGTGTTCAATCTGTGGTGAATTTGAGTCCAAGGTTGCGGACTTGCTAACAAGTCCACCCCCCGTATTGTGCGGTGATACCCTCTCCATTTTTCAGAAGTCATAGGTAATAATTTACTCAAATAATCCCTATCTACTGAAGCTAAAGCTTTTTCAGACACTACACTTCCTCCACCACCAGAATCAAGAACTACATCAACATTTTTACCATTGATGATAACAGGTGCCTTCAAAGGGGATATAGGTATAGAATTGTTAGTAATATCTTTAATTATCTCAGCATTTTCTACTGAAGATAAATCCAATACACATTCTTCAGATATATTATTTAAATAATGGACATCCTGTTCCAACATTAAATCATCTTTAACAGATTCAATGTCATAGGAGATATTACTTTCACAGTCACTAGAAGAATTATTGACATCATGTTCAACTTCATCAGTGTCTTCATTTTGTTCAAAAAGATGAATTTTCTTGTCACAAACATGACCCTTTTGCCACGGTTTGCTACATTTATAACAAGTATTTGTTGCATATTTTTTAGGTGCAACTGGGGCAGAGGGTTTACCAGATTTTTCTGGGAGCTTTGTAGAAGGTTTATTCTGATCATTATAAGATTTACCAAGGTAATTCTTTGGTTCATATCTATGGGTGAGTAGTACCTCATTACAGATATTAATAAAAGAAGAATTTTCCCTTACATGCTCAGCTCTAGCCACAATCAACTTTCTAAGAGAATTTGGTAATTTATACAAGATTTTATCTCTACAAATATCATAATCCATCTTTGGATCAATTGCTTTTAGGAGTTTTCTTATTTTCATAAGAAAAACAATGGGCTTTTCATCAGAGGAGGATACATATCTAGTATTCTCATACAGTCTTTGCTGAGCTAACCTGAATTTTGAACCACCAAACTGATTCTCAATCAAGGATTTCCAATCATTCCATGTATAATGATTGTTATCTAAAAGAACAGATTCATACCACATCAAGGCTACATTGGAAAATAAAGAAATTAGCTTAGAAACAATTTCCTCATCAGGTAGTTTATAAGATCTCTTTAAATTATCAATCCTTTGGATAAAGTGTTGCCAATCAGAAGAAGAATCACCATCAAAGGTAGGATATTGGTCCAATTTAGGCCAATTTTTCTGACTACTGGGATGGTCCATTTTCTGGTTTGAATTATTCATTATTAATAATTCCTGAAGTTTAGCCAGGTGTTCAGAAATTTCATTATTTACAGAACCAGTTGGTACATGACCATCACAAGATTTTTTGCTAGTAGCAAAAGATTTGACAGACTCATTATCAGCTTTTTTAATGGCTGAAATATGAGGAAGAAAAGAGGAACTCTGTTCAGGTTCTTTTTCTTTATTTCTATGCAGCATATGGGCAGCATTCTCACTTATACCATGATTATTGATGGTTAAGGTTGAAAATTTTTCCTGCAGGTCAGACATATAGTTTCTTATCCTTGGAAATTCAGACATTTGGTCATTTATTTTTGCAAGAGATAAAACATTTCTGTCCTCAGAAACTGTGTGTTTGGTATTCGGTGCATGGAAATCATTCTTTAGCTTTTTAAACTCATTTTGTAGAGACTTTATTTCACTTTTTAATGAATAATTTTCCTCAATAAGGGGTTTCAATTCACTCAAGGTCTTATGCAGATTGATATTTTTATCTGAGATAGCTCTATGGTCACTCCTTATTTGTTTTTGTTGGCTAAGAACAATATTTAAAGTGTCTTTGATTTTATAATAAGCTGTATCTTGTACAGAAGAACTTACTTTACAATGCAAGTGTAGATTATTTAATCTATCACTTTTATGTATTAACACATCTCTTAAATGTTTGTCTTTCACAACATTAAAATCAAGGGTATCTCTCAATATTTCTTCAGAAGTTTTCTCAATTAAGTTATAGACTTCAGGGGAAACAGAATCATTCTTAATTGCAAGAGAAGGATTAATTAAAGAGGTAGAAGTTAAATGTAAAGGTTCATCAAATGAAAATTTGCTAATTACATCAATAGGACTACTAGTTACAGGAAGCTGTCTTTTAACAGGTTTAACTGTTCTTTCACCATATTCAATAATATTACCTGTAGAAGAAGTCTTATTAGAAAACATACCCAAGTGACTATCAACCAAATTACTTACCATGGCAGAGGAGGAAACTTCCCCTGAGACTGGGTTTGGGATTGTGCTTGGGCCTTCTTTCTCCAGCCTTGTTGGTAGGGATGAGGAGGAGGATGGAAATTGGGTGTTCTGGATGGGCCAGGCTGATGATGAGGAGGGTGTTGCACATTCTGTTGGTAGTGACTCATGAGATAATCCCATTTCCATTGCTCTACTTCCATAGTCTTTGAATTTTGGTTGGAGGAGCTGGGTGGCTGTGAAGGTTGAGCCTGAAACTGAGGCTGATTGGGAGGCAATTGAGGAGGGGCCTAGGCCTGATTTTGGTTCCTGAGTTCCTGAACCTGATCCCACAAGGTGTCTACTTTTGCTTTGTACCTCATGTTTTCTGTCTTCAGCTCTTTTATATGACTGGACAGATTGCTGATTTGTTGTGGCAGAGGAAGCTTTTTTATTTTGAATCCTTTTGGAAGACCTTCTTGAGTTACTAGAGGCTTTACTTCCTTCTGTGGTGCTGGGGGAAGGGGGTTTGGTTTGTTTACTTCTCCTGTCATTTCCACATCCTGAAGTATGTGAATTTTTTGTGTTAGCATAAGATTTTTTATGTTCAACTTTAGAAGAACTCACCGTATCAGCATCATAGTCAATTTCAATTTCATCCACTAGCATGTTATCCATTTTTTCAGCCAAATTGTTGGACATAATAGTGGGAAGATTAATTAATTCTTAAAAAAATTAATTAAAATCAGTTAATAATTTGCTCCAAAAAAAAAAAAATTTTTAGTAATTAAATTATATATAAAAAAAATTTTTTTAATATAAAGTAATATTTATAAAAAATTAATTAATAAAATGGATTGCAAAGTTAAATTGGGAATTCAGTTAATTCAACCAATTAATTAAATTACCAATATTAAATATGGCAATATATACGGGACTAAGCACAAAGTACTATTTAAGTCAACCAAAATTAACAATAATTAATAATAATAAAAAAATTAATTTAATAATTCTCTATATTAATAATAATGTTAATTCTTCTAGGACTAAGAGGATTTAACACTCTATAATGGTCAACTAGGAAAAAAAAATTAATAAATGAACACTTACACTCAGTGAATCAGCAATTAAGCCACAATCACTGTTATTGCAGTAAAAATATAGTAATATGAGTGAGAGGTGCAAAGGTGAACTTACTATAGTGATCAAAAAATCACTTCAAAATAATATATGAATTAATATAATATAAACCTAATATATCAAACCCAAGTTCGAAACATGGTCGCGGCAAAAGTTTCTTTTTTGCTAGGTGGTCCGTGCGTTTGTCGTTCGTTGCCAGGCTCAATCGTCGTCGTCGTTTAGAAAAGGCCTCCAGTTGTCGGTCAGTCGTCTAGAAGAGGGAGGAAGAAGTGGTAGAGGAGAAGAAGGAAGGGATTATGGGAAATAAAAGAAAAAGAAATTTTAAAAATTATCTAATTTATTGAGGAAAATCAATGACGTTTTCTTGAGTGGTGACAAAAGTGAGGTTTTTATTTATTAATAATATTATTATGATGTAAGGGCTATGGGCAGCAGACACTGTGATCACTATCAGACTTAAAGCAACCTTTCAATTGTTGTATAGAATTTTGATTAGAATTTTATTACTAATAAAAAGAATATAAACGTAATGTAAAAGTGTATTTAATTTGTTGAGTGTATAATAAGTGATGAGGCTACAGGGGATTATCCAAGGCCTTTTTATAGGCAATGGGTCCTCTGAAGCGCCACTATATTTGTAAATACAAGAATTATAATTAGCTGAAATAAGAATATAAAAGAATAAGTGAAAAATAACAATGTAGAGAAAAATATGAAACAATTAATTAAAACACCAATTAAGAATCAAATTTTCCCACAATTAATTCCCAAATCAGTAAGTAAAAATAGTAAATAACTAAACAAGACTGGAACATAGGAACTATGAGAAAAATAATTCAAAACAGATGGTACAGTCTGATGTAAGGATTTTTAAGTGAAACAAAAAATATTTTGACGCAAAAAAATAAGTAATTAATTTCAGTTTAGTATTAATTAGTTTTTCCTGACACAATTATGGGTCAAAAGAAGCGTCATTATTTATTGTTTAGTACTATAAAAAATGATATTTTATATATAAATATAAATAATTAATTTAATTATACTATAAGTAAATTTTACACTTATAATTATAATATATGTTTTTAATTAATTAAACATAAATTTATAAATAATTATTAATTACATAAAGATGCGCCATTATTTGTAGAATATAAAATATATTATGTTTAATTTAAATGTATAAAAATTTATATAAACAATAAAATTAATATAACACTTATATGTAATAAGATACTTATATAATTTTATTATGCAATAGAATATTAATTTATATACATTAAATACAATTCTTACACCCTCTTTAAAGTCCTATAAGTTAACATATCATTTACTGGGCTCCTGGAATAGCCTGGCTGACAGCTTTTATTTCTTGTCCAGTTGTTTTATTTTTTTTAAAATCTCTTTTTCTTATTACTAAAAAGGAAAATGAAAAAACATAGGAGCCAAAATCAAGCAAGTCTGAAGCTAGCATTGATGATGAAGAGGAAAATGTTACCTCCATAAAAAAGCAAAGACCATCAACTACTCTGAATTTCAACAGTCATAGAAAAAAAAAGAGATAGTTTTTCCCAAACCCCTTTTTCTTTCATTGATGATTTTCTGGAGAAACATGAATCAGGTAAGTGATAGCATACCTCTTAATAAATTAGTGAGCTTTTCTTTTCTTTTTTTAATATTCTTTTTCGCTCTAGATAGAGTTGAAGTTGCAATAGATACTCTTAAATCTCAAAATCAGCAATACAAGCTCTCTTAACGCAGGGATGATAGGGCACAAGACTTTGAGGAGAAGAAATTTCAGCTTTCTTTACAGAGAGATGGGAGAGTACAAGACTTGGAGGTGAAAAAAATTTGAGCTTTCTTTAGAGGGATGAGAGGGCACATGACTTGGAGGAGAATAAATTTAAGATAAAGAAAGAGGAGAAGGCTCTTGAGTTAAATTTCCTCTTTAATCAGATAAACCTCAAGTATCAACTTGAAGATGGTTGCAAAAAGAAATTTTTCTTGATAGGGTGCATTAAAGCTAGTAAATCTGTTGAGGAAATTGAAAAATTAATGATATTTTTTGATTGATTATTAGTTTTTTTATTTTATTTCCCATTTCACTTGTTTATAATATTTTGCACATGAAAGTTAACCAGTATAATACTTTGTCTGTTTTGTTGATCAGACTGATAATTGATGTGTACATACTTTAGTACTCTTTATCTGACAAATATTTACAAAACATTCCACATCTCAACAAGCATGTAGCACAATATAATAATCTTTCAGAGTATTCTGCCAGGTCCTCATAGAAGTAAGTATAATTCATCATCACAATATATAATTTTTTTTGAATTATTATGGGACCTTATTTACAAGCCTTCTTGTACCCTACTTTCATCATCTCTGATGTTGAATTTGTCAACCCTAAACTCAATCGTGCTTCCCTAATTAATTGAGTGGTAGACAATTTTTCAGTGCAACTGAAAAATACTTAACAAATATGAAAAAATGTGAAAGAAATTCTCAACACTCAGCCATCCCACTTTCCTCAAGAATATGGCACCCCAAATTTGTGTTGAATGTTGTGTGAGCTGCAAAGGTCTTCTACTTACAAATATTCAAATTAGGTATCTCCTGTGTGCAAAGGATTTATATTTACTCATTTACAGCCAAGTCACAAAATCGTGTGTAATTTTCAACAAAAAATTAAAAGTTTCACCCACAAAACAATGATTTGACTTTTCAAAAGGAAGTACTCCTTTCCTATCCCCAACCATTTTGAATAGGCAAATCATTTTGGTCACTATCTGGCAACAACTTGGATTTAATCCAGTGACAACCTAAACTTCTAATTATAGAAATTACCTGCATATTGTTACCTGCTTTCAACTTAAACATTTAATTATAGTAAATACCTTCATATTATAGCCCAGCAACAACCTATGAGACAGACATAAAATATATATTTTATTCAGTGAGAACCTGTATTACATAATATGTGCCATATGAAAACATCTATGTACTCTAATCCTAACACTTACTTTTACACTAAAAATGAAAGCATACTAACCCTAACTTCAAAGGATAATGAGAAGAAGAAAGTGATACTGCTAACTTTATTGAGGGCATGATACTGCCAGCTTTTTTGAGGGAACATAACTGCTGACTTTTTTGAGAGAATGATACTTCTAACTTATCAGAGGGATATATACTGCCAACATCATAGGTTGTATACTATCCATGGCTAAATACACACTCGGTTGTGCTTTTCCAAAGTTTGTATAATTTTTATTTATTTACTTTATTTAGAAATCTAGGTTGTCTCCAGATAAAATCCAGGTTGTGGCCAGATAGCTGCCCATCATATTTTGTTGAGAATAGCTTTTAATTTTTTTTCAAAATTCCACAAGCTTTTATGACTTAGATTTACTAAAAAAAATCTTTTAAAAAAATAAAAAACTCACCTTAAACGACCAAGTCACTGCACCGAGCAGTGCCTTTGATTCTCTGCCAGCTAGGAATAGCCTAGTTAGGAGTTAAGTAAAAAAGATAAATGATAAAAAAAAGATAAACAACTCACCTTAAAGAACCAAGGTTTCTGAAACAAGCAGTACAAGCAGTGAGTATGGTTTTCTCTCAGAAAGGCTCTTCTTGGATGGGAGAGAAGTAAAAAAATATAAAAAAATAAACAAAAAGACTCACCTTATACAACTGAGGTCACTGCAACAAGCAGTGACTTTGGTTCTCTCCCAGCCAGGAAGAGCCTGACTGGGAGAGAAGTAAATATATATATATATAAATATAAAGATAAACAAAACAACTCACCTTAAACAACCAAGGTCACTGCACCAAGAAGCAACTTTAGTTCTCACCCAGCCAGGAAGAGCCTGGCTGGGAGAGAAGTAAAATATATATATATATATATATAATAAATAAACAAAACAGCTCTCCTTAAAAAACCAAGTTTTCTGCACTGAGCAGCAACTTTGGTTTTTTCCCAGCCAGGAAGAGCCTGGCTGGGAGAGAAGTAAAAAAAAAATAATAATAATAATAATAATAATAATAAAGATAAACAAAAAAAACTTGCCTTAAACAACCAAGGTATTTTTATTAATCTTTTTTCTCTCCCAGCCAGGTTCTTCCTGGTTGGGAGAGAAAAAAAAGTTTAAAAAAATACCAAAAAAAAATAAAAAAATGTAATACTCACCTTAAACAAAGACTGAAGTCCCTGCATTTAGCAGTGGCTTTGGTTCTCTCCTAGACAGGAAGAACCTGGCTGTGAGAGTAAAAAAAAGATTTAAAAAAAAAGACTTAAAAAATAGCGAAAAAAAAAATCTCAGCTTAAACAAAGACCAAAGTCTCTGCTAGTTGCAGCAACTTTGGTGCTCTCCCAGCCAGGTTCTTCCTGGCTGGGAGAGAAAAAATAAAATAAAATAAAAGATTTAAAAAAATAGTGAAAAAGATAAAAAAAAAGTAAAATATAGTAGTGACTTTGGTTCTCTTGCAGCCAGGCTCTTCCTGGCTACCAAAGAAAACAAAAAAATGTAAAAAAAAAAAAAAGTAATAATTTAAAAATTGATGACAAAAATTAATAGAAGAACCAGAAAGACTGGACTCACCTTTAACAAATAAATAAATAGCTCCTTGTTTTGGGGGAAAAAGATTTCTATTTTAAATTAAACTTTCATATAATTCAATGTTAAGAACTTTCATATTTATTAATTTAAGCTCTTTACTATTTAAATTAATAGAACAAATATTCTTCCTTCAGGTCTGTATGGAGTTTTAAATGGGGTTTATTAGCTTTAGCTTCTCCCCACCAACAATAATATCTGTTGGGGATTTAAGTGGGGTCTATTGGTTGTAGCCCCCCCACCAACAAAAATATTTATTGGAAGATGTTTGTTAGGGTTTTTTTTATTTTTTATTTATTTAAAGCAGATTTAATATGACACGAAGAAAAAATGGACATCCAAATAAAGCTCTTATTTCAGAAGGGAGAAAAAGGCCTAGAGAAATGAGGTGGGAGCTGATTTTGAAGAGTTTTGGTACAGAAATTATCCATTTCAGGAGAGTGATACATCTCATGGCCCTATCTCTACATTCTCTGAATCTTACAACACTGGAACCTATTTCATAGCTCATTTATCATCAAAACCTTCTGTAATTTAATCTTCTAATCATGAAATTCATCCAGTGATTGTGAAGTCCTTTCAACTTGAAGAATTGAAGAGCTTGGGGATGTTGGAAGATTCCAGGAAATGTTGTGAATACCTAAGAATTCTGAGGCATAAAATAAAGACTAATTCTGCTGTTAAAAAAGGAGGTGGTGAGGGTAATATGTATTATTCTGGGGAAAGAGCTGCTAATCAAAATATATTTGACATCAGTAAGTAAATTTATTAATTTTTAAACTACATTATACTTATTAAATCTCCAGGTCTTTATATAAATTTAAAAACATATTATGAACATGTACAGGAGGCTCTAGGATTCATCTTTTCTTTTTGCACCTTTTTATACAAGCATCTTGCTTCAAAGTACTTTTTCAACTCTCTGCAAATGGTGAGTAAACTGGATCTTCCTTGCTATGATGGCTTTAATTCTTTTGGAGGTAACTTAACTTCAACTTCTGCGGGCTTCTCCAATGTCCCACACAAATATTTGTATGTCAGTGATATTAGCCTGAGTGTTTGGGGGTAAACAACTTTAGATTGACTTTTGGATGAAGATTCTTTGAAGGAAGGCACACTTAGACAACATGGAGGCCACTTTATCTTTCCAGAGCTCAAGTATATGATGGATTTTCAGAAGTATGATAGCTTTTTGGTGGTTATTTAGCCTTCTTTAAAACTATATCATCAAACCATTCCTGTAAAAGAGTTTGGCAGCTTTACAAGGCTAGGTTCTTCAATTAAAGTCAGTAAAAGACTATCAAAATCTATTAAAAAATTAAAAATGCTTATACCAGAACTTGTAATTTCTGATTATATAAAAATGAAAGAAAAAAATTTAGAATACATACATGATATCTTTCTTCAAAAATTATTGAATAATTCTGGCTGTTTAGAAATTTATGATTACTATTATTATTATCAGATGGCATGTATATCATTAGAAAAATACATTTAATTTTATTAGAATGAGAAATTTAAATACATATTGATTGAGGGAAACAAGAGGAGAGGAGGAAAAGGATATGAGGGGTGAAAGAAAAAATGAATAAAATATAATGAAAAAATTAAGGGAGTTGTGCCGAGAATTAATGGAGTATGATTTGCATAATGATAGAGTGTATCCCAAGGTAAATTAAGTTTTTTTAATCAAGGGGGAGGGAGGGCTGGGGCAGGTTGAAGATCTTCTTTTTAATAAAGAACATACTGCTCATCTTTCAAATAAGTCAGGATATTATGTAGTGAAATACAAGTCATTATCCAATGATTTGCAGTTTTTATTTCCGTTTTTTTAGAAATTGGATTCTGAGTTCCTGGAGACTAGAAAATCTTCCCTTTAAAATCCTAATAGTATGTTCAATTTATACTCTTGATTAGGAAAGGTGTTAATAAAAGGTGGTTTTGGGGCCATTTTTTAAAGTTGCACCACAGAAAGCAGGTAGAAGGTACTTTCCACTTGCATATGATGAGTCTTCAAGGAGGTACTGAGATTTGTCAAAGTATTGGTCATGATTTTGAGAAATATTCATTTTTTAGAACACAGAAGAGTCATTACATGAGCCAGGGCAGCCACTATAAAAAGTGTCAGGTTAAGGTCAAGTACAAAGACTTGAACTAGCTTGAATGGTCAGTTGTCTAGAAGATTTATATGGTCCTGTATGAATACTGTAGTACTAATCCACTAAGTTGTAAAATATAATCAAATTTAAAGGTCTCAGTAAAATAATTCTCCCAATTTTTATATATGGCTTACAATCTTTGTAGTTGGTAAAAAAAAGATTTTATAATTCAGATACTATTCAAAAGTCTTTTAAAATTACTAATTGATATGTATTGTAATTTATTTGGTTATATTGGTAAATTGTAAATTATAAAGAATGTAGAAACAAGACCCAAAAACCTCCTCCTTTTATACACACTGAGTTCCCCAATAAATCCCTTGATGTACCATCCAATACACAGTTAATGACGCCTCAAAACAACTAATAGACCTGCCCATCAACATCCCTAGTGACCCATGACATAATAGCCAAGAAACAACAGTCAAAATCCTGTGATAATAAGGGAAATCCATCAAAATTAAAGAAAAAGACAAGAAGAGAGTATATGCATATAAAACAATAATATAAAAGACTAAAGGATACTTTTTAAAGTTAATAATAGCTTAATAATAAGAGGGATTTACTGTAGAAATGGAGGGGCTAATCCTAACATTATACTACGTGAAATTCCCATCCAAAAATAACCAAAATTGACTGAGAAACCACCAAAAAACTCAAAAAAGAGCGTGAGATGTGGGGTAACTATATGCAGTCTTTGGCAGGTGCTTACACAGGTAAATCCTTGACTAAAATTAGGAGAATTTAAGTGTGTTGATGAAATAAGACGCCAAGAGTGAGGTTATTAATGAAATTATTGCATATAAACAAGGTCAATGCACTATTAATTAAGCTAGGACACTAAATAAGCGCCTGTCGCCTATTTTAGTGTGTTTCCCCACAGAATGTGGGGTAATTATAGTGTGAAAAAGCTAACTTTGCTAAAAATGAAGCTATTCACACAGGAAAAAGCAGTCAGTATGTGGCCAGTACACAGAAGCCATTTCTGGCATAAGAAACACCAAATTTGAAAACTGTTATTTTTATACATTTAAATAGCCAAATTAATAGTCCTAAATGAGCCCAATTGATCTGTCAAAGAACAATTTTGATATTCTCAATTTTATAGCGCATATAGTCAACTTTTAAGTGAAATAAAGCGCATTTCTTGTTTTTTGCGTAAAACAATGAATATAACAGCTTTAAGTGTACTTAAAAATTATGTAGCCTTATACTTAAGGTTCTTAAGATTACCCTAACATATTCCAACTTTATATTAAGTACATAAGACCTATAAAAGGTGGATATATGCGTGTATATAAAGTGTTATAATGGCATTTTTTGTGTATTATCATAATTTTACTTATGTATACTGTTTGTGTACTCTCATTTATTGTTCCCATGTATAGTTCATGTGTTTAACATAACTTATAAGCACTTTTTACTTAGTCCTGGGTATATACAGGCTGACACTCGCCCACCCAAAAAAAAAACAATAAATAAAAAAAAATGATAAGTTATACATTTTATTTATTTATTTGTAATTTTCAGGTATTCAGATTAATTCTGTAGCATTAAAGATTATACTTTAAAGATATAAAACATAATAGAATATTATGAGTACTGGTATTTTAACCCCTCAGCTGGTTGAACAGATATTTATTTCTGTTTAAATTTTTTAAGTAGGGTGGATAAATTAGAAATTTCTTTTTCAGGTATCTATTTATCAAATTCATTTGATATCTCTTCAAATCTTAGTAAATACTCAGTTCCTTTTTCTTTAGTAAGGATTCTTTTCTTGAGTCTTTTTTCAATCTCTGCTTTTTCCACAATTTCTTCAGGTTGCTTTTTAGGCCTTCCCCTTCTTTTTGGAAATAAGTCAGGATCATTTTCATGGTAAGGTTTCAATAATGAGATATGAAAAACTGGATGTTTCATATCATATGGAGCATATAATATAACTTCATCTGAATTATTACCTACCATTTTACTTACTACAAAAGGTCCTACAAAGGGATCCTTTAATTTAACATTACCTTGTAAGTTAAAATGTAGTGTTGATATGAGGACTTCATCTCCCTTTTTGAATTCAAATTGTTTATGACGATTGTGCCACCTTTTCTTTTCATATTCAAATTCTTTTTGGATGAATTCTTCTGCATGCTTTCTACACATTTTTTGCATATGAATAAAGGATTTTATACCAAGGTGTATATCCAACCTTGGCAATTTACTTAAATGATTTACTGGGGTATTTGGTACGTATCCCAGCCAGAGTTCAAACGGTTTCTTCTCTGTTACAGAATGAGTTGTGCTGTTATAAGCAAATTCAAGGCCAGGAATTAATTTTTCCCAGTCATGTGTGAATTCCTCATTGTCTTTGTATTCTAATCCAAAGGCACAATATCTTCTGATCATGTCTTCTAGAGTTTGTATCATTCTCTCAGCCAGCCCATCAGTTTGTGGATGGTGTGCTGTAGACAATTTCAATTGACAACCTGATACTTCCACCAAAGATGTCCAGAACTCTGAAGTAAATTTAGGGTCTCTGTCAGAGATTATGGCTTTGGGGAACCCAGCAGTATTCATCATCTGAGTCCACCATGGTAGTGCCAAGTCTTTTGCAGATACCTCTTTATGGGTAGGGATAAATTAACACATTTTTGTTAATATATCCACTATTACCCAGCAAGAATTGAAACTTTCTTTTCCGGCTAATGGCAAGCCAGTTACAAAATCCATGTTTATAATTTCCCATGGAGCTTTTGGCTGCTCTATTTGTTTTAACAACCCAGCTCTCTTCCCAGTTAATCCTTTAGATTTCTTACAAGAGTCACATGTTTCAATGTATTTTTGTATATCTTCTTTCATGTTTATCCACCAGGCTGTATTTTTAACTCTGGTTAATGTTTTGTTAAAGTCAAAATGACCAGCTAAGATTTCATCATGATAAGTACTCAACATTAACTCTTTCATAGAAGGTGGTATTACTATTACATTACTTAACTTTTTCTTGTAATATATATATCCATCTTCAATTGATAGTTTACCTTTTTCCAATGCATTTTTATACTTTGGAGGCAAGGTTTTAATTAATGCACTCATGGAGGCATTTTTTGGATCATTAAGTATGGTAGATAGTTTAGTCAAATCTTTATCAGATGAATAATTTTCTAATATAGTTTGCATAAACTCTTCTTCTAAATCCACTATATAAATCGCAAATATATGTATAACCTCATTTTCAGGTACATACGCTGGGTTGTCAGCATCATTTGGAGAAGGACTTGTGGATAATAAATCCACATTACAATGCAATGTTCCTGCTCTGTGAGTAATTTTCATTCTTCCTCTGTGCTCTTGTACAGCTAGTTGCCATCTAAACATGTGCCTATTAGGTCTTTTCATGTTTAGTAATGACTTTACTGCATTGCAGTCTGTTATAAGTTCAAACTTCTGGTCTTCCAGATAGAAATGAAGTTTCTCCAAAGCCCACACCACGGCTAAACATTCTAGCTGTGTGGCACCATAACTTAACTCTGTTTTTCTTAAGGTTCTGGATATATAACAGATAACTACTTCAGATAATTTTCCATTTATTATCTGTTTCTGCTGTAAAGCAGCACCTAAACCTATGAAGCTTGCATCAGTGTACAAGATAAAAGGTAGGGTGAAATCTGGCAGTCCCAATATTGGAGCTGACATTAAACATTCCTTTAATTTATCAAAGGTGTGTTGTCTTTCATTATTCCAAATGAAAGCCTCATTTTTGCTGATTGATGTTGTTAAAGGAGCTGCAATGGATTGGTAATTTTTAATATATTGTCTATAATATCAACACATAACCAAAAAACTTTGAAACTCTTTTACATTTTTAGGTATCCCAATGTTTTTAATCGCTGCCACCTTATTCTGTTCAACATAAATTTGTAATCCAGATACAAAATGTCCAAGTACTTTAAAGGATTTAAATCCAAGCTTACATTTCTTTAATGCAATTGTCATATTAATTTCATCCATTTTTTGAAAGACTCTTTTCAGGTGATTTAAATTTTCATCATATGTTTTTGAAAACACTATGATGTCATCAATATAGACCAATAGCCATCCTTCAACCATTTCCTGATGAAGAACACTATCCATCAATTTTTGGAAGACTGAAGGCGCATTCTTTGGGCCAAATGGCATTCTCACATACTTATATATACCCATATGTGTGGTTATTAATAAGTAATTTTGAGAATCTCTTTCCCCAGGAATCTGGTGGTAACCCTTGTTTCCATCCAGACAGGAAATATATTTTGCTCCTTGTAAAGTAGCATGGATAGAAGCTATCCTTGGTAGAGGGTAAATATCATCTACAGTGTATGTATTCAGAGCTCTATAATCACTGCATAATCTTGCCTTATCTTTTTCATAAGAGATCAATACTGGTGAAATGACACAATACTTAGGTGTTGTGTCTACTTTTTCAACAATACCCATTTCCAACAACATCTTTATATTGTCTTCAATATCATTCCGTTTTGCAGGGGATGCTGGGTAAGGTTTCTTTTTCAAGATGCCAGGAATATTATCCAAATCACAGCTTAAAGAGATTTTCATCTCATGGTCTTTGACCAATCCTAATTCATTTGAACCATGAGCAAATGCCATAGGATATGATTTAATCAATCTCAAAATATTTTCTTCTTCAATTTTTGAAAGTTGAGGACTGAATGAGGCCTTTTGGATTTCATTTTCCAATTCAACCACTTCAGTGGTGGCTCTTCCACCTTGCAGTTGTTCTTCCCTAGGAGAAATGGCATATACTGAATTTTCAGAACATATTTTGAATTTTCTCTTACCATTCATGCCTATAGTGAAGCAACTGTTTGCAGGATCTAGTTTAATGCCAAATTTTGTCAATAAATCATTGCCAATAGTAAACCAATCACTACAATTATTATTATCCATTACTACAAATTCACAAACTGCTCTAACATATTCATTATTTTTTTTAAAGAATACAGAAGTTTTGTACTTGCCAATTGGATTCAATACTGAACCAAAACCCCTCCAGATCTTTTTCTGAACAGGTTCTAGTTTTTCCTGGTACTTACTATCAAGTTTCATTAATGTATTAATTGAACCCACACTACCTGCAGCCCCAGTGTCAAGAATGGCATTCATTTTTTTTCCACATATGATAACAGGTGCTCTGATAGGTGTTATTTTGTAAGTATCATGAGATACATCTTTAATTATTTCAGCTTCCTCAATGGACGTTAAAGATGTGTCCATATGAGGTATAGCATCATTCAGGAACATAATATATTGTTCTAATACAAATATCTCATTTTCATCATCACTTTAAGATATGTTACTTTTATCATCCTCACTGGATACCTCATTCTCATCTTCATTATTACTTGGTTCAGAGTTCTGTGATGTTTCAATAACATTTATTCTTTCTTACATGTGTGACCCTTAACCCAAGGTTCATTACATTTGTAACTAGTGTTATTCTCTTGTCTCTTAGGGACAAGGGGAGCTGAAGGTTTTTTCTTCTCCACTGGTAACTTACTTGTAGTAAGTTTTACCACGTCAACACTTTGTCTGTAATTACTATACTTGGTTTCATACTTGTGATTTAATAATATCTCATTGCATATGTTAATGAATCCAGAGGTATCTCTGATGGTTTCAGTTCTAGCTACAATAATGTCTCTAACTGATATAGGCAACTTGTATATTATTTTTTCTTTCCACTCTTCATAATCCATTTTTGGATCCATAGCTTTCATGATTTTTATTAAATTCATTAAGAAGACCATGGGTTTATCTCCAGCATTTGGATTATATCTGGTCCTTTCATACAATCTTTGTTGAGTGATTCTAAATTTTGGGCCACCAAATTGCCTTTCAATTAGTGCCTTCCATTCATTCCAGGAGTAATTAATTCCCTCACTCAATACAGATTCAAACCATATGAAGGCCACATCTGTAAATAAAGATATTAACTTTGAAGTAATTTCTTCATCAGGTAATTTGTATGAAAATTTTAAGTTATCAATTCTTTGTATGAATTGCTGCCAATCAGATTTTGAATCCCCGTCAAAAGAAGGGTACTGATCTAACTTAGGCCAGTTCTTTTGGCTAGATTTTGCTTCCCTAACCTGAGGAATATTGAGTAATTCACTTACTTTAGAAAGATGATCATTTATTTCATCTTTTACTGATTTTATATTCTCAGAGCCCATGACACTATGTTCATGTTCAATCATTGGTTTATTATCAGAGTGTTTCATAAAAACTGGTACTCTTTCCACATAAGAGGTATTATCTTTTATTTTTTCAGGATTTTTTAAAATGTTATCTACTTCAATTTCTACTCTTTGTAACCTATCTTCTATTACAGGTACATGAGTTAAGGTATCATTTACATTTGAAAAAGACAATTTTACACGTCCCTCTATGGTAGCCGTAATATTCTGAGAATGTTCTAATTTAATTTCTAAATTTTTAATCTCAGAATTTAATCTTTTGTTTTCATTGATCAATTCATTATTTGAATTCTCAATAATCTTTAACTTATTGGCCGTTGTACTCAATGATTGTGTGAGGTGTAATAATACACTTTCTGTATTATTGTTGGACTCTCTAGAGAATTCTTCCAATTTTTCAATTCTTATTAATAATTTACTAATTATTTTAGATTCCATTGGGTTTTCTTTTAGAAAATATTCAATTTTTTCTGTGTCCAATTCAGAAGACTCATCATCAGGGTCAAGATTTAATTCATTTGGTTCCATTTTTATATTAATATTATTTTCCTGGTGGTCAATAAGACTATGTACATTGTCCTCATTTAAAGACAATATTAACATGCTATTTTCAAATGAAGAATTTTTTAAATCCTTATCAATTATATCCAATACCTCTCTATCAATTTCATTACTTATAAGTAATTCATTTTTAGGATTATATAATTGATCCTGAGAAGATGGATGACTTACCATGGTCTTATTCCATTTCCCCTGCCTCTCCTTGGCTTTCCCCTGTAAGGGTGACTGATGGATCCTTGTTGAGGAGGGTTGTTGTAGTTTTGGGCGTACCAATCCCATTTCCATTTGCTTACTGTAATTATTTGGTCCTCCTCTTGGGCTGGAGGTGTTGCTATGTAATTGTTGGGTGCCACTGTTGGTGGTTGAGCCTTTATGTCCACTAGAGCTTGGTTGACTTCTATGAAACCTTGAGCTGCTCTTTTCTCCAGATTGTTGATCTGGTCCACTATATTGTTGACTCTTATTGTCAAGGTGTGCAGTAGGGTGGATAGGGAGTGAACTTGTTCTTGTAAAGTATTTTTTGTTTTCTTTATTGAAACTTTCTTTAAAAGCTTTTCCCTTTTCTCCAGAGACATTGGTGGAGTGTTGTTGATTATGGGAGAGTCCTGGCCCTCCATTTGAATGTCCTGTAACAGGTCTTTCAGATTTAGGTCTTAAGTTATAAGGTTTTGCCTTATTACTTACAATGTCATTGTTGTCACACATTTTTGCGTGGAATTTAAAGAATTGAAGGTTTAGATATAAAAACTTCAAAAATGAGTTTTATCATTACTTATCAATACCACTGAAGACAATTTTATTGCTTACTTATTGGTATGAAGTGAATTTTTAAGTGCCAAAAGTCAAATAATCTTTTATGTGGTCACTTTATTTAACTGGTCTACAATATGTAGCTGTGTTTCTATATTTAAAAAAGAAAATCTGTCAGTAAGATTCTTTCTAAATATTAAATGAATGTTACAAACCAATAAAAAGAAGATAATAAGAGTCCTGTTAAATGAAAACAATTAATCAGTTTAATTGGTTTATTATCTGCAAAGATCACAAATTTAATTGGTCTATTGACAGACTCCCACTAATAATAATTTTATGTTAAATTAGTGGTAAAATTGTTGATTCAATATCACAATTTTAATATATAACAGGGATTCTTTTTCTGAAATCACTATATAAGTGACCCCAACCTGTTGTAATTATCCAAATATTTCTATAGGGATATTATTTACATGTACCTTCTTTGAAATTTTTACTTACTGGATTATAACAGAAATCTTGAGGAAAGGCCCCCAATTTTCAGGCTAAGGTCAAGTACAAAGACGTGAACTAGCTTGAATGGTCAGTTGTCTAGAAGATTTAAATGGTCCTGTATGAATACTGTAGTACTAATCCACTAAGTTGTAAAATATAATCAAATTTAAAGGTCTCAGTAATATAATTCTCACTATTTTTATATATGGCTTACAATCTTTGTAGTTGGTAGAAAAATAGATTCTAATAATTCAGATACTATTCAAAGTCTTATAAAATTACTAATTGATATGTATTGTAATTTATTTGGTTATATTGGTAAATTGTAAATTATAAAGAATGTAGAAACAAGACCCAAAAACCTCCTCCTTTTATACACACTGAGTTCCCCAATAAATCCTTTGATGTACCATCCAATACACAGTTAATGGCGCCTCAAAACAACTAATAGAACTTCCCATAAACATCCCTAGTGACTCATGACATAATAGCCAAGAAACAACTGTCAAAATCCTGTGATAATAAGGGAAATCCATCAAAATTAAAGAAAAAGAAAAAAAGAGATTATATGCGTATAAAACAATAATATAAAAGACTTAGGGAGACTTTTTAAGGTTAATAATAGCTTAATAATAAGGGGGATTTACTGTAGAAATGAAGGGGCTAATCCTGACATTATACTATGTGAAATTCCCATCCAAAAATAACCAAAATTGACTGAGAAACCACCATAAAACTCAAAAAAGAGCGTGAGATGTGGGGTAACTATATGCAGTCCTTGGCAGGCGCTTGCACGGGTAAATCCTTGACTAAAATTAGGCAAATTTAAGCTTGGTGATGAAATAAGATGCCAAGAGTGAGATTATTAATTAAATTAGTGCATATAAACAAGGTCAATGCACTATTAATTAAGCTAGGACACTAAATAAGCGCCTGTCGCCTATTTTAGTGTGTTTCCCCACAGTGGGCGTAGAATGTGGAGTAATTATAGTGTGAAAAAGCTAACTTTGCTAAAAATGAAGCTATTCACACGGGGTAAAAGCAGGCAGTATGTGGCCAGTACACAGAAGCCATTTTTGGCATAAAAAACACCAAATTTGAAAAGTGTTATTTTTATGCATTTAAATAGCCAAATCAATAGTCCTAAATGAGCCCAATTGATCTGTCAAAGTGAAATTTTGATATTCTCAATTTTATAGCGCATATAGTCAACTTTTAAGTGAAATAAAGCGCATTTCTTGTTTTTTGCGTAAAACAATGAATATAACAGCTTTAAGTGTACTTAAAAATTATGTAGCCTTATACTTAAGGTTCTTAAGATTACTCTAACATATTCCAACTTAATATTAAGTACATAAGACCTATATAAGGTGGATATATGCGTGTATATAAGGTGTTATAATGGCATTTTTTGTGTATTATCATAATTTTACTTATGTATACTGTTTGTGTACTCTCATTTATTGTTCCCATGTATAGTTCATGTGTTTAACATAACTTATAAGCACTTTTTACTCAGTCCTGGGGATATACAGGCTGACAAAAAGTGATAAACATTTTATTAATATCACACACAAGTTGAACAGTAGTAGAGCATCTAGAATGAAGATAAATAGTTATTTTTTGAAGAGAAATTTGAGAAGATCATGAGGAAACGTTTTTTTGCAATCAAAATAATGGTTGCCATCATGAGCAGGCTTTTAGCTCAACAGTATAGTTGTACCATCAACAAAAACCTACACAGCCAGGGAAACCTTTAGCTTGCATTACTTGAGAGGATTCAATTTTCTGCTGTGGAGTTGGCCAAGCAAGTGTTTGAGACTTGAGAGAAAGGATAGCAATCATACAGCACTTGGTGCATAATATGACAGTACCATATCCTATTGTAAAGAGATTATCTTAATGTCTTACAGCAGCACCATTTCCATTTGAACCAAAGATACATAGTACAGCAGCAAGTTGAAAGGTAAGATTATGCTGTTTGTCATGGGAATTATTGTGGAAGATAGGATAATTGGAGATTAGTTGAGAAATTTTGAAAAATTAATCGGGAGATGTTCAAGAAAGTTGTGTTAAGTTTAAATGAGGAATTTAATGAAATGAGACAAGATCATATCTGTGATCATGATAAAGATTTGTCCACCTTGTAATGATGTAATGCTTTTTGGAAAGATAAGACATATAAGCTAAAGTGTCTTCCAAACCAGATTCAGAATCAGAGTAAGGAGCTAAAGTTAAATTGATAGCATTTATAGCTGAGTGTAGTTACTTCCTAGTAGCAAGGTGCTTCATTATTTTTGGTAGAAGGTTTAGTTTATGAGTGGGAAGTGGGAATTCACCACCAAATGAGCAAGTGGGTTGTGTAGATAGAAAAAAAAAATTTGTGTTTACCACCAAAATTTAGTAGCATAGAGTGAAGAGAGACATAAGGATGGCATCTGCAATTGTATTTCATGTGACTTTCTTATAAAATAATCATGGATGAGATGAGTTTTTGATCAGGAATTAGGAATGGGAATTGGGGTATAAGAGGTGGGATAATGCATTATTGTGGATTCCTTATCCACTAGCCCCAGGGAAAGTGGATGAGAATCTTCTGCAATTTATAATGTTGGATGAAAGAGAATAAAATACCAGATCCCTAATTTTAGATCCCTGAACATTGATACCCATTAATTAATACTCATTAAATTAATATTTTTTCTGATTTCTTGCAGTATAATGTAAAAATTAAATATAAAAATTTCATTCAAGATATAACACATGCAATTTTTTTCAAATAATTTCTTAAATTCTCCTTATTAAAATTTTCAGAATGATTTCTTTCCTTATATAAGCTTTCTTGCTCCTTATTCACATTTTTAAAATTATATTGAGTCCAGACCAAAACTTTACAACTATAAATCAATGAAAAATAATTTTTCAATCAAAAAATTTGGCTAGTTAATCTGATAAGAAAAGAAGTTTTTCAAGCTATCACTTCAATTCATTGAATATTTTTTTTAAAATAATTTTATAAATAACATGAAGAATGTATTGAAACAAGCATAATTACTGGTGCAGTATTAATAAATATATTACACTATGCAGGAAAGTGATGTTTTTGGATTCTGAGATTTATAAAAGATAAAGTATTAAATAATAAAAATAAAATATGGAATTTGTGATTGATAAGAAATAAATTCTGACTAATAAAAAATAAAAAAAATTTAATTATTTAATTTGGAGATGACTGAGTGGGTAAGATAATGAACTGGTGGTGTTCAAGTGATTTGGGGGATGGAGCCAATGAATGTAATAAAACAGGGGATGAACCTGGTTATTATAAAAAATGGGAGGATTTAACCTAATTCTCAATAAATGATGATTAAAGAATATTTTGACTTAAATTTATGTTGTGGTGTGAAAGAGAAAGATCTCAGGCTCTGTTGAATGATGAGTAGCAACAAAGATTGCAAATAAAAGGGAATTTCACAATCCTTGTATACTCTCTGACTATTTAAAGGATTTTATTAAAGCAAAATAGGGCTATATAATTAAATAGTAATATGCAGGTTTAGATATATGTTAATTTATTTTTAAATATATATGTCATGTCACTGATGTCTCATGGCATGAAATTTAATAACAAGTGTAAAAGTTAAAAGTAAACACAAAAATAATTTTAGTGAGTGCAGGAGGCCAACAGACAACAAAAGCTAACATTGTGGTAGATTTTTCTGTGACAGAATATTTCAAGCCATAAATTGAGCTTGGAAATCACAAAGCACAAACCACTATGTGCTGTTACAACTACCTGTGTCCTGTGGCTATGACAAGTGTTTCTGAAAACCCCTTTCAATTTTTTCTGCTCATTTTAAAAATGCAAACTAATTTTCTGGTGGTGACTGCTTATTTTCTCAACATTCTACATTTATATAATCTGAAAAAAAATTCCCAGCTTGAATATGTGAAATTTTTATGCTTTCTAAGATATTCCCTTGTTTAATCATCTCTCTCATTTTTGGTGGTGGAGCTGGTGATGGTGGAGGAGGAGGTGGTGGTGGTTTATGAGGAGTTTGTGGTAGTGGTAGTGGTTTTGTGAGAGGTGAAAGTGAGTTAAAAGGGTGAGATGGTGAGGTACTGGTGAAAAAGTTGGTGGAGGTTGAAGGGCTGGGGGGAGGTTAAGGAGGAAAAAAATCAGAAAAAAAATAAAACAAAGTATGAAAAATTTATCTGCATATTTTCTTTAATTTCTTTTTTTTTCTATATATGAATTTTGCATCTGGTGGTTGAGGTTGAGGAGAAGTTGGAAGAGGAAATGAAAGTTATGGTGGTGGTAAGGAAGATGGCTGTGTTGGAGGTGGGGGAGGTTGAGGAGGAAAAAAATATGAAAAAAATAATACAAGAAAACAAAATATGGAAAATTCACATACATATTTTTTTTCTGGGTTTTTTTTATCTGGTGGTTTAGGTGGAGGAATATTTGAAAGAGAAAGTGACCATGATGGTGATGGTAAGTGAGATGCTTGTTTTGAAGGTGGTTGGAGGTTGCAGTGGTGGACTTGGGATGGGGTTTGTCAAGGTATACTTTTAGTCTAGAAGATTTGGTACGTAGTTCTACGAGGATTCAAAAGGCTTAAATGGATTCTCAACAATTTTGTACGTATTTCTTAATTCAAAGATGAATGTTTTTACTCAATAAAAGAGGTAGGATTAAAATATTAATATAAATTATAAATTAGAATTACGCTATTGTAAATACTAATGATATAGAATATAAGAATAAGTGTTTATTTGATTAATAGTTGTAATAAAATGGTTTGGTAAGATAGAATGATCAAAAGACAACAAAAAGAGAGGCCTTTTATAGGCAAAGGAGAGACAAAGCACGGAAAACAAATTCTAAAAACAGTAGGAAAAGAGAGAGAAAAAGAAAATTCCAGAAAGAGTATTTCAAATAATAAAGTTATTCTAAAAAGAAGGCGTCAAAAAGATGTATTTACAGAGTATGTCAGAAATACATCAATATTTTTAATATTTACTGTAAAAGTCAATCCTAAATAAGAAATTTGATTTTTTTGTATATATTTAATATTATTTGAATATTTAAATCTTATTTTATCTTTGTATTTATTTTTTAATATAAAATTTTATTTTTTCCCAACCTGTCAAATGAGCACGGTGTTAGAGAAAAATATAAGGGACAAAATTATAATTTTAATTTTAATTATTTATTTAATTAATTAATTTAATTTTAACATTTTGTAATTAGTTAATTTATTATAACTAATTTTAATGTAACTAAATGATAATTAAATGATAATTAAAAATGATAGGGTGCGGCTTCATCCAGTAAATAATTAATTATTTCACTGGGTAAGTCTAGTAGCCTGGCTGACACTCCCTCACTCTAAAAAAAACAATAAAAAAAATGCTATGATTTTTTCTTTTTATACTTTTTTAGTAGAGTAGGAAGATTAGATATCTCCTTCCCAGGTATCCAAGAATCATATTCAGATGATTTATTCTTGAATCTCAATAAGTATTCTGTACCTTTCTCAGCAGTGACTATTCTGTCATTTAAAATTTTTTCAATTTCTGCTGTCTCAGTGATTTCATTTGGGGTTTTCTTTGGTCTACCCCTCCTTTTTGGAAATAAATCACTATTGGATGTGTAAGGTTTCAAAAGAGATATTGGAAAAACAGGATGTTTTCTGTCATATGGGGAATACAGAATAACTTCAACTGCATTATCTCCAATCATTCTTCTGACAACAAAAGGACCAACAAATGGATCTTTTAATTTGTTATTACCTTGTAAGTTGAAGTGGACTGTAGAAATCAACACTTCATCACCCTTTTTAAAAGTGTATTCTTTATGGGATTTGTCCCATCTTTTCTTCTCATATTCAAATGATTTTTCAATAAATTTTTGAGCATGATTTCTGCATAGTTGTTGCATTTGAAGAAAAGATTTTACACCAGGATGTATATCCATTTTAGGTATTTTGTTATTGAGAATTCGGGCAGGAGTATTAGGAACATATCCAAGCCAGAGCTCAAAAGGCTTCCTTTGAGTAACAGAATGAACAGTGCTATTATAAGCAAATTCTAACCCAGGAAGTAAGGTAACCCAATCATGAGTGAATCTGTCATTATCTTTATACTCAAGGCCAAAGGCACAATATCTTCTTATCATGTCCTCTAAAGTCTGAATCATTCTTTCAGCTAAACCATCAGTCTGAGGGTGATGGGCAGTAGAAAGTTTCAGATCACAACCACAAACATCCAACAGAGACATCCAAAATTCAGAAGTAAATTTAGGGTCTCTGTCAGAGATTATGGCTTTAGGAAAACCAGCAGTATTAAACATATGAGACCACCATAAGAAAGCTAATTCTTTAGTGGAAACATCCTTGTGGGTAGGGATAAATTTACACATTTTTGTGAATCTGTCCACAATAACCCAACAAGAGTTATAACTGTCTTTACCAGCAATAGGTAATCCTGTTACAAAATCCATGTTTATTATTTGCCATGGGGCATCAGGAGGTTCAATATGTTGCATTAATCCTGCTCTTTTACCAGTTAATCTTTTTGATTTTTGGCATGAATCACAGGATTCAACATATAATTTTGTGTCTTCAGACATATTAGCCCACCAAGCAGTGTTCTTAATTCTGATCATTGTTTTGTCAAGATCAAAATGTCCAGCTAATATGTCATCATGACAAATTTTCAAGATGATTTCTTTCATAGAAGGAGGAATAACAATAACATTACTCAACTTTCTTCTATAATATAGATATCCTTCATCAATTGAAAATTTTCCTTTTTCCAAACCTTTTTGGTACTTTGGTGGAAGGGTTTTAATTAATGCTTGTATTGAAGCATTCTTTGGATCATTTAATATGGTGCATAACTTTTTCAAGTCAGTGTCCTTATCATATGATTCCAGAATAAGCTGTAATAGCTCTTCCTCCATATCAACCACATATATCCCATGTATATGAATAATTTCATCCTCAGGATCATATGCAGGATTTGAGTCATCATTTGGTAAGGGTAACCTTGATAACATATCCACATTTGAGTGACCAATACCAGCTCTGTGAACAATTGTAATTCTCCCTCTGTACTCTTGAACAGCCAGCTGCCATCTAAACATATGTCTATTAGGTGTTTTCAAGTTTAAAAGGGATTTAACTGCACTGCAGTCAGTGACAAGTTCAAATTTCTGGTCATCTAGGTAATAATGAAGCTTTTCTAGAGCCCATACTACAGCTAAACACTCTAATTGAGTAGCACCATATTTCAATTCACTATTTCTCAAGGTTCTTGAAATATAACAAATTACTACTTCTGAAACTTTATCATTTATCACTTGTTTTTGATGGAGGGCAGCACCAAGACCAATGAAACTGGCATCAGTGTACAAAACAAATGGTTGATCAAAGTCAGGTAAAGCAAGAATTGGTGCTGACATCAAACAGTGTTTCATAGTGTCAAAGGCTCTTTGTCTTTCACTATTCCAGACAAAAGCAACATCCTTTCTAGTTAATTGGGTAAGGGGTAAAGCTATGACTTGGTAATTTTTAATATACTGTCTATAGTATCCACACATTCCCAAAAAACTTTGGAGCTCTCTTACTGTTGTAGGAGCTTTCACCTGTTGTATGGCTGCCACTTTGTTCTGGTCAACACATATCTGTAAGCCTGAAACAACATGGCCAAGAACTTTTAAAGAATGGAAACCAAATTTACATTTCTTCAAAGCAAGTGTCATATTTATTTCGTCCATTTTCTGGAATACTTTACACAGGTGTTTAAGATGGTCCTCAAATGTTTTTGAGAATATAATGATATCATCAATATAAACCATCAGCCAACCTTCAATTATCTCTTGATGGAATGTGTTATCCATTACTTTTTGGAAAACAGAAGGGGCATTTTTAGGGCCAAATGGCATCCTAATATACTTATAAATACCCATATGAGTGGCAATCATCAGAAAGTTCTGAGAGTTTTTCTCAACAGGTACCTGGTGATATCCCTTATTACCATCCAAACAGCTGATATATTTAGCACCCTGTAAAGTAGCATGTATAGAGCTGATTCTAGGTAAAGGATAGATATCATCAACAGTATAAGTATTTAGTGCTCTATAATCACCACATAACCTGGCTTTACCTTTCTCATAAGAAATTAGGACAGGTGAGATAACACAATATTTAGGTGTTTCAACTACCTTTTCAATAATATTCATTTTTAAAAGGGTAGAGATATTATCTTCAATATCTTTTCTCTTTGTGGGAGAAGCAGGATAAGGCTTCTTCTTTAAACTAGGTGGTATATCAGTTAATGGGCAAGACAATGAAAGTTTCATTTCCTCTTTAACTAATCCCAGTTCATGTGACCCATGAGCAAAGGCCATAGGAAAAGATTTTATCAAGTTAATGATGGAATCTTTATCCTCACCAGAAAGTTGTTCTCCAAAAGAGGCATTGTCAATTTCAGACATAAGGGCATGCATTTCCTTTGTAGATCTTCCTTTATATTGAACCACAGAATTACATGTGTTCAATTCTGGTTTTAATAATTTTTTAGGGGAGGAAATTTTAAATTTTCTCTTCCCATTCAACCCCATTGTGAAACATTGGTTTGAAGGATCCAATTTTATGCCATACTTGGTTAAAATATCATTCCCTACAATAAACCAATTGCTCAAGTTATCATTTTTCATGACAACAAAATCACAAATAGCTCTTACAAAACCATGGTTATATTTAAAAAACACTGTGGCTTTGTATTTACCAATGGGGGACAAAACAGAGCCATACCCTCTCCAATTTTCAGAAATGATAGGCAAAAGTTTAGATTTATAGTCTTGATCTACTGAGGCAAGTGCTCTTTCAGATACCACACTTCCTCCAGCTCCAGAATCCAGAACAACTTCAATGCTGGTTCCATTAATCAAGACTGGTGCCTTAAGAGGGGCAATAACAATTGAGTTATCCTCAATGTTCTTTATGATCTCAGCATCCTCAACTGTAGATAAATCATTATTATCAATGTCAATAGTATTTAAATAATGAATATCTTCTTCCATCATCAAGATTTCTTGTTGAGATTCATATGAAATATTGCTGGCACAATCACTTGATGTATCATCCAGTGCCACTGTGTCATCAGCATGCTCCTCTGTTTGTTCCACAAGATTTATCTTCTTGTCACAAACATGGCCTTTCTGCCAAGGCTTGTTGCACTTGAAGCAAGTGTTTGTTGCATACTTCTTTGGTGCAACAGGGGCAGAAGGTTTACCAACCTTTTCCAGAGGTTTTTGTTGGTAAGTGGAGGGTTTCTCCAAAGGGGTCCTAGGAATGAATCTTCTTGCATCATACTTATTTTTTAGAAGTATCTCATTGCAAGTATTAATGAAAGAAGAGGGTTCTTTGGAGAACTCAGTCCTAGCCACAATCAAGTCTCTCAGAGACATTGGTAATTTATAGAGGATCCTGTCCTTCCATAAATCAAACTCCATATTTGGGTCCATTGCCCTTAAGATTTTTACAAGTTTCATTAAAAACTCAATAGGTTTATCAGTAGAAGAGCTATATCTAGTTTCCTCATACTGCCTTTGTTGAGCCATTCTGAACTTGGAGCCACCAAATTGTGCTTTAATTAATTTCTTCCAATCCTCCCATGAATAGTCATTCCCATCCAGGAGAACAGATTCATACCACATCAGGGCAACATTAGTGAACAAAGAAATTAATTTGGACACAATTTCCTCATCTGGGAGTTTGTAAGAATTTTTTAAATTATCAATTCTGCAAATAAATTGTTGCCAATCAGAGGAAGAATCACCATCAAATGTTGGGTACTGGTCAAGTTTTGGCCAATTCTTTTGATTTGAAGGAGTCTCCTTAGTACTAGCTTGTTTCTGAGTAAGAAGCAGCTGTAATTTCTCTAATTGTGCTGAAATCTCATTGTTTAATCCTTCTGTTGCAGATCCTGGTGCATCATCAGTTTTTGATGGAAACTCAGTGTTATCAACAGGTATTTCTGGATCAATTTTTATTTTAGATGAACTAGCCACAGGTACTGGTTGAGCATCCTGCACTATATGTTCCTTCACAGAAATGTCAGAATATTTTTGGTCATTTAACAATGAGTTTAATTTTTCTTCAATGGTTGTTAGTCTTGTTTTTATTCTTGGAAGACTAGATAAACTTTCATTGACAGTTGCAAAAGATAATTGATTTTTATTTTGAAAAGATGACAACTGGTCACTCAATCTTTTCAGATTTATCTTATCTATCTCTACCTCCTGGCAACAGGCAGATACAGTATCTTTTAGTTTAGACAAATCATTTTTTATATTTTGCCATAAAGCAATTTTCTTTTCATGGGTTGCTTTGTAATGAGACAATTCATCAGAGACTCTCTGTGCTTCACTTTTTAATGCTTGATAACCCTGATCAGTTAACAAACTATTATATCTCTGAGTCAATTGCATATTGTTCATTATATGATTTTGCTTGGCAATAATATCTCTCAAGTGCTCATCATTAATTCTTGCTACATCCGGAGTGTTTCTCAATAAGGAAACTGAGTAACTTTCCAGACTCTCATAGAACTCAGGGTCAAGAGTTTCATCAATCACAGCCATATCAGGATTAATCATTGAGGTAGCAATTAAAAGTAATGGATTGGATACATGAGATAACTGTCTACTATTCCCAGCCTCTATAGGTCTCAAGGTTTCATCTTGCCTTCCAGATTTACCTGAAGGAACAGAGTCAGCCACAAGAAAAGGCACTTGAGAATCAATAGAGGGACGTACCAGGGTTTGCTGGGTATCACCATGTTGGGCTTCCTTCTTCTTTTGCCTCCTTGATAAGGGTGGGGAGGAGTGGGGTTTGCCTGGGTGGGCCTTGATGGACCTACCTGAGGTAATTGATGCTGATTTTGAGCTAAGTAGTCCCACTGTGTGTTGAGCCAGTCCCACTGCCACTTGGACACTTCTACCATCTCTTGGGATTGGGGAGCCAATTGTTGTTGATCCCTGGGAGGAAGAGGTTTCCTTTTCTCTTGGAGAGAAGTATTTTTTCTTTTCTCCCATTCTTCCAAGGCATCTACCCTTACCTTTAGTTTTAAGCTGTCTGTCTTTAACTCCTTTATGTGGGTTGACAGATTCTTTATCTGCTGGGACAACGGCATCTTTTTTATTTTGAAGCCTCTTGGAAGCTCTTCTGGTGGGTTTGTCCTGGGTTTCTGATCCTGAGTATTGTCCACTAGGATTTCTACTTCTTCCATTTCCACATCCTGTTTGGGGCAAGGATTTATTAGTTTGAGAAATTCTTCTTGTTAAAGGAGAACTTACAGAAGTAGGCTCATCATAATCAATTAAGTCTAGTTCTTCTTCACGTGCAGTAAAACCACTTTGATCAGTCATTTTAAGATTCTACTGAAATGAAGGAAAAGAGACAAAATTAATTAATCTTTTATTTTTAATTTTTATTTAACAGAAATAAAATAAAAATAAATCAAAAAAAAAAATCTTATTAGGATAAAAATCAACTTAAATAAAATTAATAAAAAAAATTAAAACCAGGATAATGCAATCAACTGTAGAAATAAATTAGAATATCTATTAATTTTTATTTTCAGGATTTAAATCAACTAATTTATTACCAGGATTTATTGTCAACTGAAATAATTAAATATGAATCTTTATTAATAAAAATTATTTTAACTGATTAATTAACTACCAGGACTTAATGTCAACTGAAGTAATTTAAATATGAATTTTATTACTTAAAAAGATTTATTGGATTACCAGGACTCAAAGTCAACTGAAGTAATGAAATGTTAATTATTTATTTAAAAAAAATATAATTGTCAGGACAATTTGTCAACTGGAACAATTAATTAATCAGGACAAATGTCAACTGAAAAATTATAATAATTATTTTATTTAATAAAATATTTTATTGTCAGGACAGTTTGTCAACTGGAACAATTAAAATTCAAATTAATCAGGACAATTGTCAACTGAAAAATGATAATAATTAATATTAATATATAATTATTTTATTACCTCTGGGACTAAGAACAGTTATTGCTCTATTATGGTCAACCAGGAAAAATAAAAAAAAATATAATAATAAAATTAAATTCCAATTACCAGACACCTCCCCCTGCAAAATGAGCAAATTAATGCCACTTACAGAGTGCTGAGTAAAAGGAAATACGTAGCAAATGAAGAGTGAAGAGTAACCCACAAATAGTAATCACAATAATTACCACGATATATATGATCTTTAGTCAGTATATGAACTTAAGTTTTGGAGCGCCGTTCGATTCCCGTTCGCAGCAAAAACTTTTATCACGTGACGTATGACGTTTGTCGTTTTCTTGCCTCCACTCGTCCTTTACAGGT
Source organism: Hemileia vastatrix (assembly GCA_030280995.1). NCBI lineage: Eukaryota > Fungi > Basidiomycota > Pucciniomycetes > Pucciniales > Zaghouaniaceae > Hemileia > Hemileia vastatrix. The sequence continues at coordinate 23,854,166 of JASXTE010000001.1, read as the reverse complement.
GCTTCTACGCCGATGGTCCTCTCGATTACGCCTCAAGTAACGTTGCGCCGTCGATATTTCGGAAAGGCCCCCAATTGTCAAGGTATACTTTTAGTCTAGAAGATTTGGTACGTAGTTCTACGAGGATTCAAAAGGCTTAAATGGATTCTCAACAATTTTGTACGTATTTCTTAATTCAAAGATGAATGTTTTTACTCAATAAAAGAGGTAGGATTAAAATATTAATATAAATTATAAATTAGAATTACGCTATTGTAAATACTAATGATATAGAATATAAGAATAAGTGTTTATTTGATTAATAGTTGTAATAAAATGGTTTGGTAAGATAGAATGATCAAAAGACAACAAAAAGAGAGGCCTTTTATAGGCAAAGGAGAGACAAAGCACAGAAAACAAATTCTAAAAACAGTAGGAAAAGAGAGAGAAAAAGAAAATTCCAGAAAGAGTATTTCAAATAATAAAGTTATTCTAAAAAGAAGGCGTCAAAAAGATGTATTTACAGAGTATGTCAGAAACACATCAATATTTTTAATATTTACTGTAAAAGTCAATCCTAAATAAGAAATTTGATTTTTTTGTATATATTTAATATTATTTGAATATTTAAATCTTATTTTATCTTTGTATTTATTTTTTAATATAAAATTTTATTTTTTCCCAACCTGTCAAATGAGCACGGTGTTAGAGAAAAATATAAGGGACAAAATTATAATTTTAAGTTTAATTATTTATTTAATTAATTAATTTAATTTTAACATTTTGTAATTAGTTAATTTATTATAACTAATTTTAATGTAACTAAATGATAATTAAATGATAATTAAAAATGATAGGGTGCGGCTTCATCCAGTAAATAATTAATTATTTCACTGGGTAAGTCTAGTAGCCTGGCTGACAGGGTTAGTCAGGGTAGGTTGGGGTGGCAATTGTGGTGGTGGTGGAAATGGTTGGAAAAGGCTGGGGTAGATGCAGTGGTGGATTATCAAGTGTACTTTTGTACCATCCTTTTATGGACCTAGCTGAATGAGATTTTAAGAAATAAAAAAACAAAGGAATAAAGGGTTTTTTAGCAACAGTGTTTGATGTCACAGGCCACAAATAAATTTTTTGTCAATTTTTACTCTTTAAAATTACAAAGTCTGTGCTGCAACATGCCTTAGTCTTGTGGTCACTGGAAATTTTTAGATGCTACTTTCCACATAGTGTTATTTATTTTTATTTATATTTTCGAAATTAGTTCAATCTTAAGGGTATTTGAAAAGTCCCATTTTTATTTATATCTTCACTACATGCTCTCCTATATAACATGTAGATTTGCCTCTCTAATACTTCTCACACATTGCTTTAAAGAGCTTTATACCTTTTTTATAATTTTGGGACTGAAAAAAATTAAAAAGAATCAATTTAATGTCTGTACCAAAGTGAAAAATGGTTTCCTTGTTCACTTTTCTATAGAAGAGTATTTTTCTGTTGAAAATCAAGGCATATTAATTAAAACACTGGCATTAATTCAGTTACACAAAGGGCTTGTTTTAATACCAAGAGGTCTTGATTAATTTACAATCATTTAAGATAAATTTTGATACTGGAAGTTTTTATTTCAAAATATAATACACCAGAAAAAAACATGGGCACCTGATAGGAGGTTCCAATCCCTAACTTTGACTTAGCTCAATCTCATCTCAGCTTTAATTCTTCTGGAAAGACTACTCACTGAACAATGAGCACACTATCTTGCGCAACATCAAATCACATTTACTCTTAAATCAAAACTGTATATAGGGATAGGCACCTTCTAGCAGGTGCAACTTGATTTTTTGCAGTGATATTCAGGAAGAAATGCTTCTATAATTTTTCAGAAACTTATTTTTAGTTTATCTTCCTCCTTATACTTTTCAGCTTTTTAAAAAAGATGTTTCTTAACTCAATGCCAACCTTAAATTTCAACCTTTACTCTTCTAATATCAATTCTATTAGTTTAAAGCTAGATGAATAGTTTCTTGTTATGAGATACTGTTACATGATATGTTAGAGATAGGTTTATATCAATGATACCAATATATTTAGTCAAAGGCTGTTATGTTTTTTCTATTGATTTCTTTTCCTTATCTTTTATAAATCATCATCACCAATTTTTAGTACTTCCTCATAACAAATTTCTTGTGACTCTCTGTTACGGCCACATCTAGGTTGGAAGTTTAAGTCATTCCAACTTATCTGACCAATTATTGCAACTATACAAAAATCAATATATTTATTTTATAATTCAATAATACTTTGATATTGCTTCTTGGATATAACATAAAGATTAATTTGATATATCTTGATTGATTTTTTTATTATTTATAATATTTATCAAAAGTGGAAGAAGATAAAATAAACCTTTTTAAGAGTGAAATAAATAACTTGAACTTGTGGAGAATGCTATAAATTTGGGGCCAGCCAAGATTTTAGAATTGGGATTTTATTTTTAGTTTGGCAATCATTTTATTCTTCACTCAAGTAAATTCCCTGACTCATAATGGTGATAATGTAAAAGTAACTTAAGTTAGGTAATTCAGTGGACAATATGGAAAATGAAAAACTTGGTAAGTAACAGTGGACAAGTGGAAAGAGATAAAAAAATAAATAAAAATAAAAGAAAATCTATGAAGAAAATAATGAGCAAGGAAGAATGACAAGAGAGGCAAGTTAAGAGAGGAAAAATTTGATTCATTTCAGGGAAAATCAGAAATACAAGTATATCTGATAATGTAAAAGTAACTTAGATTAGTTAATTCAGTGGAAAATTAGATAGGTGGAAAATGTACAATAGACAACTTGGGAGGGACCAGTGAAAAAGCAGACAGAGATAAAGAGATATAGAAATATAGAAGGAAAGCTATAAAGAAAATAGTGAGCAAGGAAGAATGACAAGAGAGACAATTTATGTGAGGGAAAAATGGATTCCAGAATAGAAATGAGTGTGGCATCCATAACTAGTGGTTTACTGATAAATATGTATTTGTCTAATAGCTAGATGTTGAAAAGTATGTGATAAGTAGACTGAATAAGATTATTCTCATATTTAAGACTAGGTTGTACAAATACTAGTAAAATTAAAATTGATTCAACTAATAATACTATGTAACTAAACATTAAGAATAAAAGTGGGAGCTCAACACTCTTCCATGCACAAAGCAGCAATAAATTAATATGTAATTTTCTCATAAGATATTGATTTTTTACTTAACGAAGTGACTTAGTAAGGATATCAGCAGACATATCATTGGTTGAGATATAATTTACAGATATTTCCTTTGTATTTACAAGTTCTTGTAGCCAGCAGACCCTAGTGTTAATATGCCTTGTAAAATATTGATATAATGGATTGAGTGCCAAGTTGATTTCTCCTTGATTGAATCTATAAAGAACTGTATCAGCTAAAGGAATAGAGAAATAATTAAGTAATTCCTTCATCCATTGTAGATCCTGTCCACATTGAGTCATTGAATAGTACTTGTCTCCAGATAAGGATAAGGCAAAAGATTGTTTTTTGCTTGATTTCCAGGAGAGAAGTACTAAGTGGAAAACTAGAGCTCCTCATTTTGACTTTGAGTCTAATGGTTTGTTATAGTCATAATCAGAAAAACCAGTCAGCACTCAAATTAGAAAATTTTTGACATTACCTAGGGTTAGGGCAACATCTTTTGATTTTTGAAGGTATTGTAGGATATGGAAAATGCATTAATCTGTTGATCAGTTGGTTTGTTGAGGTATTGTATGAGGGAGCTGGCAGCAAAGGTCAAGTCAGGTTGAGTGCATAAGAAAAGGTTTTTTAGGAGTCCTATTGCACACCGGTAGTTAAAAAGACTAGTTAATTTTTTAGTAGAACACTTCATAAAGTGTGAGCTGGGTACCAAGGGATTATTGATTGCTTGAAAATTTTCATTATTGAATTCTTTTATTAGGTTGTTGACATATAACTGCTGAGATAAAGTAATAGTTCAATTAGGTTCTTCCTGATTAACCTCCATACCAGGTACAAAATTGAGTTCCCCTTGGTCATCCATGTCAAAGACTTGAGAGGTTTTAGTTTTTAAATCTTCATTAGATGGTCAGCCTATGATCAAGTCATTTAAATGTATGTACACATAACAAGGTCTTGATTTATCTGTGTTGAAAAAAAGACATGGATCAGCCTTGATGGCTTTAAAGTAAATACTGGCCAAAAAGCTGAAAATGTTTTTTTACCAGCACTGAGGGCTTTGTTTGATTCCATGGAGATATTTTTTGAGATGAAGACAAAGATTTGTGTTATTTGGAGTGTAAACACTATAAAATTGTAAATACAAGTCCTCATCAGGTTCACCATGGAGAAAGCTGACTTAACATCCATCTGATGGATTTCAAAGTTTTTAAAAGCAGAAATACTAAGTTGAAATCGGAGATTGACAAGTATTCCATTGGGAGCTTAATTTTCATTATATTTGATTCCTTATATTTGTGAGAAGCCTTGTATGCACAGTTGGGCTTTGTACTTAATGATTTTCCCTTCTGTGTCTGTTTTCTTCTTGAAGGTCCATATGGTCCTAAGAGGATGATTATTGGAAGGAGGTAAGATTTACTCCCACATTTTGTGCTTAGAAATACTCTCTAGCTCAGTATAAATAGATTTCAACCACTCATCACTTTCAGGTGAGTTCAGAGCCTGGTGATAGTTTTGAGGAGTGTCAAGTGGAGTACCAGCTAGGAAAGGTATATTGCATCTTCTCTTTGTGCTGAGTATATTAGATGTGTCAATATCAGAAGATATTTCTTGTGATGTTTTTTATGAACTGTCAAAATAGGTGTAATGTTTAGAGGTAGAGGGTGAGTAGACTTCTTGTGTAGATTCAGGAATTTCAAAAGATATAGTGTCAGGAAGTGTAGGTGGAGCAAGAATTTGTGAAGAGAATGTAATTGGGTCACTAATTTCAATATTTGGAGACTTCAGTTTTTCAGCAGATTTAACTTTAGATATCTTGCCTGAAAAGTTGAATGTGTATGTAATTTAACATCATGTGTAATTATGATTGAGTCTGAAGCAATACCATATATTCAATAGTTAATGTGTCCTTCACAGTATCCTACTTCCTCACCATTTTTATCAAATTTACCACTTTGTGTGTGTTTCTGAAGGTGTAATATAATGTCTGAACCAAAGGGGTATAATTTTGAGGGTACCTTTTCAAAATTATGCCATGTATTCCAATGGGAATTTTTATTTTTGAGTGACAATGAGGGAAGTATATTTAGTAGAAATGTAGCACTATTCACTGCTTCAGCCCACCAGTGGACATATAATCCAGATTTGATTAATAGGCATTTATCCTTTTCAACAATTGAGCAGTTAAACCTATCAGAGCTTGGATTTTTTTGATTTTAATAGGGGGAAGTTTGTAGATGAAGTATACCTTTGTATTTAAGATGACTACTCATGGCATTATTTGTGAATTTTCTGCCATTTTCTGACCCAATAAATTTGATTTTCCTTTCTAATTTATTCTCAACACAGGTTTTGTATTCCTTATAAATATGAATAGCCTCTGATTTAAGTTTGATGAAGTAAACATGTGGGTATCTTGAATTTCTTTCAACAATCTGGAAGAAATACGATTTTCCACCTTTTGACTCTGGATTTATTGGTCCACATAGATCCATATGGATGACATCCAACATAGATTATGGAGTAGGAAAAGTACCCAAGTAAAGAAGAGTATGGGATTTAGAAAGAGTGCAGGTTTTACATATGAAGTTGGAAAAATTCAAACCTGGGAATATCCTTTCCATAGTTTGATTACTAGGGTGCCTGTAATTATGAGGAAGTAAGACAAAATTAGAATCTTCATTAGTGTCCTGAAGTGTTAGGTTATATATGGGATTTGAAATCAATGGAAAAAATAAAATCATTCTGGAAGAGTTGCAGCTAATATGAGTATCACCCTTGAATTTTAATGTGAAGAGTCTACCTTTATTTTCAAGGCTTTGACCATCTACTATGATTTCCATGGCTGAGATAAGGTAAGCTTTTACTGATGGAATATATAATGCATTTTTAACTCTAAATTTATGTCCTGAAGTAGTGGTGAATGAAACTGTGCCTTTTCCAAGGGCAACAAGTTCCTCACCATTATCCATAGAGAGAATAATGCTGGTAGTTTGATAGGAGTTGAAAAATATAAGTGAGTTAAAATTGTAAAAGATTTTCCACTGTCCAGGATGGAATGATTTTCTGGTAAGCTAGAAATGATAGAATAGACTTTGTGAGTTGAGTCTTAATCTTTATTTTCTCATTCCTTCTTTCTTTTGAGAAATTTTTCACCTTTCTCAGGATGAAGTTGAAAGAATGAGGATTCATGATGAGGTGCTAGGGGGTTATGTTTACCCTTGAAGCACATCTTTTTAGCTCAGTTGTCCACAGCCAGAGTAGCACCAGAATTCATGTTGAGAACTTTCCTTCTGGTAATTTCAGTCTCAATATCTGAACAGATATTTTCAATTTTTGGCCGCTGATTGGTAATATCATACTTGCTGAAGATGATTGTTGCAGAAGTTTGATATGATTCCGGTAACAACTTGAGAACATAGTTTCCCATGATATAAAAAAGGATTTTTTCCTTGAATAGATCGGATGCTACTTCTCAAAGTGGTTTCATAGTACTTCAAAAGTCATTCATGGCCCCCAGAAGATTACTTTTGGTAAACTTGATTTTGAACAATTGATTGACCACATATGAGTAGTTCTGAGTAGATTTGGGGGCTTAATGATCTTTGATATGGGTCCATAATTTGGAAGGCTCAACTAAGTCATTTTCCAGTACAAACTTGTCCTGATTGGTTCAGTCCATATACATTTTGATTATGGTATTTGTTTGTCTTTTTTGTAGATTAAATATATTTAAAAGATCAGGGCCAGTGGGTATGGGAGAGTCTTCAATAAGTAATTGATCAAGATTTAAAATAGTGAGGGCATATTTAATGTCTGTTTTCCAAGTGTTATAATTTTTATGATTTAGTTTGTTAATTACCTTGATTTTGGAGTAAGAAGAACTATCTTGAAGATAGGAAAAATTTGGAGGATCACTATTGGAAGATGACATGGCCAGAAATGCTGTTCTTTCAGAGGAGCTACTTAATGAAGATGAGGGTGCAGTGTTTACATATTACGGAGTTTCCATATTTATTTAGAAGACAGGGGCACTGGGCCCATAACACTGATAATGTAAAATTGACTTAAGTTAATCAATTCAGTCAACAATTAGATAGGTGGACAATGGACAATGGGCAACTTGGGAAGGACCAGTGGACAGGTGGACTGAGATAAAGAAATAAGGAAAAATAGAGAGAAAGCCATGAAGAAAATAATGAGCAAGGAAGAATGACAAGAGAGGCAAGTTAAGAGAGGGAAAAATTGATTCATTGCAGGAAAGAGCAGAGATACAAGTATACCTGATAATGTAAAAGTAACTTTAGTTAGTTTAGTGTAAAATGGACAATGGACGACTTAGGAAGGACCATTGGAAAGGAAGACAGTGATAAAGAAATAAAGAAAAATGGAAAGAAAGCTATGAAGAAAATAGTGAGCAAGGAAGAATGACAAGAGAGACAAGTTAAGAGAGGGAAAAATGGATGCTGGAATAGAAATGAGTGTGGCATTCATATATAGTAGTTTACTTATCAATATGTATTTAACTAATAGCTAGATGTTGAAAGGTATGTGAGTGGGTAGACTGAATAAGATCATTCTCATATTTTAGACTAGGTTGTACAAATACTAGTAAAAGTAAGATAGATTCTACTAATAATGCTTTATAAATAAATATTGAGAATAACATTTGGAGTTTAACAAATGGGCCATTAATAAGGGAGACTTCCATTTAAGTTTCTCATAAGGATTCATATAATATTCATAACTTCATATACATTATAGGTTGAAATGAAATTTACAGTTATTCAGTTGAATAATAGCTAGTCCCAATCATATCCAAATTTCTGATTCTTGAAGCATCATTATTTGAGCTAACTGTTATTGTGGACAAGATGCAACCAGAATTTTCGGATCCTTTAGCTTCTTGATTTTCCGAAATAATTTGTATTTGGACCATAATCGACTCTATGATTTTGTAAATAAAAATTTTTAAGTTCCTGCTCACCACACATTTTCACTCTCCAACCCAAACTTACAGTCTGGAAAATAAGGGCAATAGAAAATATCAATCCTGTTCCGTGCAACATTATGGTAAAAACACTAGTCCAATAGGGGCTGACAAAATGAATTAATTTTGAGAGTAAGCATCACTTAAATTTTTTTATATTTCAAAGGTATATCAACAGCTTACCTCAGATAGAAGTCCAGCGGGTGCACAATAACCATCAAGCCAACACTCGTGCACCAAATGAGCCCAGCTAATGTAATTCCGCTTTGTATGAAGAGGCTCTCTATAGCTCCACAAAAAAACCATCAATTATATTGAACCAGGGTTGGTAAAAAATTGAACTCACGATGCTCAGCGGTCAATATTGAATAACAATTTTTCGAATTTCGACTTTTTTGTTGCTCTGAAAACTCTTTTGATTCTGAAGTTTGGGGAGATTTTAATGTTGATTCAAAACGGGTTAACGCGAAAAATCTGGGCTCTAATGAATTAATTGATATCTCGACAATAATGAAAGCCCAATGAACATACATCAAGCCAAAAGCAAATCCCAGTAGCTGGAAAGAGATCAAATAGGTTCAATTAAGGTTTTAGACTATTTATAACTGATTATTTGCTAAATCACGATATTTTATGGACTAACACAAGCTGATATCAAGCTGTTTATAAGCCAAGACCAACCCATCCATCGAGTGTGACTAGTAACTGCTTTGAAGGTATCAAAAAAGTTGTTTCCCTCGACTATTAGTAAGGGCACATTCCCCGAAAGGGGAAATAAGATTGTTTCCTTCAGATGAATGTATAGCTGTGCGTGACTTCTATCAAATCGGTGAACCAGTCCAACAAGTGTTGAACACCCAATTAAAGCCTGCAAAGCAACACCCAAAGGCACTATTAACACTGAAAAATTGACTATTATCGGATTTTCAAGCCACTTGTTGTGGTATCGAGCTTGTTTGCTAAGCCTAAAGTTTAGTTTTTAATGTAATTAGCTCTTGCCTTCCTTAACTTAAGAATGAATGGCAGATGCAATTACCAGGCATATATGGCACTGAAAGAACTTAACCATGCGCCCCAAAACCCCTGGTAATCAAAAAATATATATGAAATATAAAAAAAAGGAAAGAAATAGGTGAAATGTGTTGAAGAATATGGGTGCTATACCGGCAGCCAGAGCGTTGTGAGCCTAAACAGAATTAATCAGCTGAGCTCGTTTCAGTACATTTAAGACTTTACATACATTATCCGTGAGAACGCTCGAATCTGAATATTCTCTCTATAGGAAGGATTGATTTCAATTATTATCAAAATTGAATATATCAATGCCTCTAAAAAATGAAAAATGACTAGGAAAAAAGTGCCATTGGGTACTAGATAGGAAATATGAGAGCTAGTTACATCCTCTACGTGAAATGTCAGAATTGACTGAAAAGATGAGAAGAGAGAAATCCACTGACTAAGAGGGTAGCGCTTCTTAAATACCCAGAGATGCTCAGCTTTGAACTCTTTCTCTCGAGAGAAAAACCAAATGGTAAAACACATTATATATATTAGTACAAGAATATAAGCGTTTCCCATAAATATGAGATAGTTTGTCACATATTGCGGCTGGGGGATATAAACTCTTGATTCTATAAATTTGAAGAAGAAAATGAATACGTCCTCGTTTTGCGGCTTGAGGGCCATCAACTCGGAAAAAGATGATAGGGTTTGTTTTCCTAAGCTCATGATTTATTGAGATTTTGAGTTTTTTCGATGAACGAACCTATGATTTTGAATTAGTGAATGACGACTAATAACAAATAATTAAAAGTACAAAGTTGAGAGGCCAGAGATTTTCACTTATAAGAATTCCAACTTGCACTAACATTTAAATGGCTCACGCCAACGATCTGATCTGGAGACGGAAGTTTTATCGGAAATCACTGTGTAAGATAAAAATAACACAACTAAGAGGTTCACAGTGCCCACTTTGGTTCGTTCTGGCGAAATTTTCGGATTGATTATGCTCTCATTACGCTATCAATGCGACACGAAAATTTATTTGGTATCTGCAGATCTCTAAACTCATTAGTGATTTAAAATCATCCGAGATTTGATGCTGTGCAGACTGGTGCGCTCAGTATTCAATGTGCGGGCTTTACAGAAGTTTTACAGCTGAGGTAAAAATGAGTAAGAGGGGTTGGCACCAGCTGTAAGATGTACAAATTTTTTTCTTGGTGAATCAGTGATATGTTCAACAATAATTATCACATTGAACTGATGGAGAGCACTTACAATTTATTACAAAGAACCAAAATCAAAAACTTAGAGATATTCCATTTTGCATTAAAAAACACCATTTAATGATAAATTATTCTCAAAGGGAGCTTTTCACGCACACTCTATATTGATCTCCAAGAGGTTAGAGATGAGGGAAGCGGGCTATTTTTCCCAGGTATTATCTTGAGTCACTAAGCTCAATTCTGACAATGGAAGTATGGATAGATTTCATTGCCGTACTTTTCCGTTTCTACTTTTCAAAAAGTTACAGCTAAATTCAGAACGCTTGGTGCAACTTGTAAAATTTTTACAGGTTTGTCACGGCAATTTTAGTGCGAAAACCTTGAGAGATCTGTCACTGATTGCAGATCTCTCAGGTTGAGACAAAATTCTACAATCCAGCACCAGACCTTGCCACCAGCCACCACCCCCTCAAATTCTATACCATCCATTTCACCCCATCCATTTCATCCCAGCTACCCCAGGCCTAATCTGATGCCCATCAAGATTTGTTCATTAAACTTTGGTGTGTATCTTTTTTTTTCTTATCTTTTCTTTTTTTTTTCTAGTTTTCTAACCATTTTTTTTTAGTTAGACCTCTCCTCCCACCAATCCATACCATCCCAGCTACCCCAAGCCTAATCTGACACCCATCAAGATTTGTTCATTAACTTTTGGTGTGTATCTTTTTTTTTCTAGTTTTCTAACCGTTTTTTTTTTTTGTTAGACCTCTCCTCCCACCAATCCATACCATCCCATCTGTTCCATCCCAGATACCTCAAGACTTTTTTTTTGGTATGTATCTTTTTTTTTCTTTTTTATTTTTTTATTTTTTTTGGTTATCATCATCTATTGTTTTTCTGAATATATTATTGGATGCTAATCCTTTCTATTCATTTTATTTTATAATTTTCTTGTGCAGAAATGTTGAATTTGCCTCTGATCCCTCCACCTAACTACCAGAGTCATTATAAAAATACAAATTTTGATGCTTCAGCTCCTCATCATACAGCACATGAGTTAGTTTCTGGCACCAACAGCATCAACAACATCACTGATAAAAATCTACGTTATCAAATTACTATAGATGTCAAGTTTGTGATTTTTATCAAAAATAAAAACAAAATTTCTTCAGGTCTAAAAAGGAAGAAAACTACTGAAGATTCTAATGTGGCAATGGAAAAGATTTCCTCTGAACCTAACAAACTTTCATATGTCTGGGAGGTTGCTAACAAGAACCTGGACTCCTTTAAAAACCAAGTAATGAAAACTATTCGGGATGAAGTAGAAAGAGTGGTAGTGACACAAATACAAAAACAAGTAGACTAAGGTATGGTCTCGTGGTGTGGAATTATCCCTCAAACAAGGGATTTCTCAGCTCAAAAGAAAAGAAAAATTGATACTCTGGGGATCTTCAAACAATATCTTGCTATGGAAGTAGTCTCATCTGGAAATAGGCAAGTGATTATTCACTTGGATCATCAAGATCCCCGCCCTGCCCTAAAGGTAAGTATTTTCTTCTTTTCCTCTGAGTTTAGAATCTAAGATTTTCTCTATTTGCATGCTTAGAGGGGGTCAACTATAAAATGACTTAAAGAAGCTGCAATTGTAAACTCTTCCAAATAAAATGAAGAGGAAGCATCAAGTCCAAGCCATAGCATGCAAAGGGATGCTATTCATATAGAAAGAGTGAAGATGCTTTTACAGGTTCACAAGAAGAGGAAGGACATTTCAAAAGGCAAACTTGTGAACCGTTGTATTAGTCCAGAAAACCCTCAAGAGTACTTAATTCTTATTTACAATAAAGCAGAAATGTGGGCTGAAGCCATGGTAAATTAGTCTGATACTTTTTATCTTCTTAAATTTCAATAACACTGATTGGTTTTTGTCTAACCAGCATAATAAACCACATGAAGTCACCTATTTGAATCCCCCAGTCTCCCACTTATCAGTTTAAAAAAATTGTCTCAAAGACACATACTCAAAGCAATCCTTTAGAAGCTGGCCCTTCTTTTTCTTTTTCTTCTCCAGCTATAGCCCCCAGCAGTGATCCTCAAGTTTCTTCCTCTCCTGATTGCTCTGAAAATGAAGAAGTTGAAAATCCAACTTCAATGAAAGCTTTTTTTGCTGAAGCTTGGTTTTATAGCAACAATGCAAAGTTGAAAATGGGCCTTTATAATCTTGGGCTCACTCATTGGTCATACTTCCAGGATTATACCCCTTCTGAATTGAAAGAAGCTGTAGAACCTGATTCTTTAGCAAGAGCATGTGTTTGCACCTTAAAAACTTATGGTGCACATCTTAAGGAACTCCAAAAGAAGAAAACTAAGAAAAACAAAGGTAAAGAAATTTGTTACACTAAGTTTTGTCATGATGTTGAGCGTGCATGCAGAGGTGCTAATATTGGTAAAATTGTATATAGTTAGCACATATAAGATACACTTTTTATTGAAATTCAATATTTTATGATATAAACACTCTTAAAATGCTTAAGTTGAGAAATTTTTGAGATATGATCAAATAAAATCCTCAAGTTGAAATGAAATAATTTCTGCTTTTTCAAATAAGAATTTCTTGTTAAATGGTAAATTCGATTTACTTATTGTCCTTTTTATTGATTAATCAGTTCAACATAAATGTATTTCCTAATTCTACTCTACATATCCACTTGCTCTAAAAATATCATGCGTTAACTCATCTGTAATCCACATTTTTACAAATTGGTTAATTATATATTCATCCTCTGGGACACTGTTTAAATCAGAATAACCCTTTAAGTTGCCTTTCAATACAGAAAAACACTTCTCTATAGGATTTAGGTCAGGTGAGCAGGCTGGGAGGTAGAGGAGTCAACATCCAAATTTTTCCACTAAATCTTTAATTTTCCCCCATGATGAAAGGCGGGATTGTCCATGACAAGAGCACTGTTTCTTTCTGGATAAGGTGAAATCATGGGGAGCTTTCACACACTCAGAGCAGAATCAGCTTCTGAATTTAGAAACAATTAGTAGAAAGTAAAATTCAATAAAATGTACTGCAGAAAGAATTCAAAATCTGTACAGTACACCATTTCAGATTGTATTGCTGTAGCAACTAAACCTGAGAGAGATACCCCTGGAATAATATTGTAACATAAAGTTTCTCAAGTGTATTTTACTCATTTGGTACACTCTCCAACTTTTTCCCAACCTTCATTCCATTGCAAACCTTCCATAGACATGCCAGATTCATCTAATACAGAAAAAGATCAATATAAGAATTAATATAATAAATAAATAAAAATAAAAATACCAGTGAAAACAAGAGTTTTAGGATCAAACTGGCAAGCTTTTGAAATAAAACAAATAAATTACTCATAATCTTGTTTTTGATGAACTTTTTGAAGAGACTTTTTACTCATATGAAGTCAATATATTAGTTCCTTGTGAATTTTTGCTTGAGAAACATCTACATTATAATTCTCAAGCAAACTTGCCTGAAAATCTACCTGATATTTTGTAGGATTGGTTTCAAGAACCTCTTCAATGAATTCCTGTTGATCTTCTTATATCTTGAAAGGTTGTCCACATTTGAGATATGTGGAAAAGTTGGTTATAACTTCTTTAGTAGAGTTATAGACATTCATCCAACAAGATAGAGAGTTGTAGTGGATTTGGGAAGCATTTTTTAAATTAATTTCTTCTAGAGATTGACCTTCTAAAGCTGCCATGACAACCTTGACCTTGAATACCAGATCATATTTTATGAGCACCATGAAGTCACTAAAAAGCAATTAGAAAAGATAAGATAAAAAAAAAGATATGCATGAAAAAATCTTGATGGGTATTGGATTAGGCCAAAACAGTTAGAAAACTAGAAAAAATAAAATATGCACCAAAGGTTAATGAAAAAATCTTGATGGGTGTCAGATTAGGCCTAGGGTACTGAGATGATATGGATTGGTGGGAGGAGAGGTCTAACAAAAAAACAGTTAGAAAACTAGAAAAAAAAGATAAGATAAAAAAAAAATATGCGCCAAAGGTTAATGAAAAAATCTTGATGGGCCTCAGATTAGGCCAGGGGTAGCTGGGATGGAACAGATGGGATGGTATGGATTGGTGGGAGGAGAGATCTAACAAAAAAAAAGGTCAGAAAACTAGAAAAAAAAGATATGCTCAAAATTTTAATGAAAAAATCTTGATGGGTGTCAGATTAGACCTGGGGTAGCTGGGATGGTATGGATTGGTGGGAGGAGAGGTCTAACAAAAAAAACGGTTAGAAAACTAGAAAAAAAAAGACACACACTGAAGGTTAATGAAAAAATCTTGATAGGAATCAGATTAGGCCTGGGGTAGCTGGGATAGAATGGATGGAATGGTATGGATTAGTGGGAGGAGATGTCTAACAAAAAAAAATGGTTAGAAAACTAGAAAAAAAAAGATACACACCAAAAGTTAGTAAACAAATCTTGATGGGCATCAGACTAGGCCTTGGGGAGCTGGGATAGAATGAATGAGATGAGATGGATGAAGTGGAATGGATGGTATAGAAGTTGTGGGGGTGGTGGCTGGTGGCATGGTCTGATGCTGGATCATAGAATTTTGCCTCAACCTGAGAGATCTGCAATCAGTGACAGGTTTCTCAAGTTTTTCACTCTAAAATTTCTGTGATAAACCTGTAAAAATTCTAAAAGTTTCTCCAAGTGTTCTGACTTTAGCTGTATCTCTTCTCCAGATTCCTTATTAAGTTTCATATTTGGAATCATTGGAATTGAGTTTTTTTTTTAAATCTTGCACGTAATAAAGTGATAAAAGTTCTCTAATTTCTTGATCTTGAGGCAATGGTAATTTTTTAGGATTCCTATATTTACCACCCTCATACCTAAAATTAACATTGCCTCTTCTAGGTTTTCCATTCATAAATGAGAAATAATGGCATTTTTAAACCATGATATATTTCTACCAGAAATTGAGAGATTATCATCATCCACATAAGTGTAGAATGTAGTTTTTTTATTTCATGAATGAATAAAGAAGTATTGAAAGCAGAAGGATAGAAAAATACTGAATAAAAGAAGCTAAGTAATTGAGAATACCAGCAGTGTAATGATTTATTCAAGCCATAAAAAGAGTATTTAATTAAAATAAAATGGTTGTGGAATTTGAAGGTTTCTTAATAACTAAGTGAAAATTCATGTAAATATCTTTTTCTGGTTTTATATAAAGAAAAGCCTCTTTAATAAAAATTTGAGAAACTCCCAACATTCTCTATTTTCCAGATTTATCAGAACAAAGAAATTTTTTTAATAGTGCATCAGGAGAGAAAGTTTCTAGATAATTGGTACCAGAATTTTGAGACCTTTTAGGAACCCCCTACAGCACATAATATAATTTTATACTTGCTCATTTTGTCATCTGAATCTGTTTTTTAAATCAAAGTCTCACACAGAACTGAAAGATGGAATATTTTTTAATTTTTCATTAATCTTCCAAACATTTCTTCCTTCAATCATGTTCAATACTTTATACATTTCATTGATACATTAATCACCATAAGGTTAATTAATTGCATCATAATATTTTCATATATCAGATACACAGATTTTGATGTAGAATTGTGTTCTGAATGTGATGAAAATGTAGAACTAAGACAAAGAAATATATTTATTGAAGTGCTAGAGTTAAATAATCTATTAGTTCCACTTCTTGAAAATTTAATAATGCTATTTGTATCAATAACTGAAGCTAAATCTTGTGAAGCCCTATCTTTTCTTAAATTTTTCACCCAGAAATTTGATGAAGGCTTCATATGATATGAAATATTTGAAGTAATTTGATCTTCTTCATAATTATATTCAATACATAATTTTTTAACATTCTCTTAAATACTTTCAGTAAATGGCTGATTTAGATAATAATTAATATCACAATCTTTTTTAAAACTATTAACAAGTGACTTATTTTCTTTTTAAAAGTATTGAAGGGGAGAAAATGTTTCATCAAAAACAACACTATGAGAAGAAAAATTTTTTAGTAAGACTAAATACATCTCTTAATGATGATAGTAATGAAGAGAGAGAAAAAAAATATACTTTTTTAATCATTTTATTTTTTTACATATTTTTAATGATTTTGTATTTTTGAAAAAATTAATCAAGTACAGATCAAGATTCCAAACACTGAAAAAGCTGTATGATTTATTCAGAAGTGTCCCTAAAAAACTTCTTTTTGAAAAATAAAACAAATGAAAAAAATAATTTGTGAATTTAGAAAAAAAAAATTCCTTCTGTCTTTCCCCCTTATGATTTTATTAAAGACCGTTTATGGTTCTAAAGTTTTATGCTCATATTAGTGAGTATCAAAGATCTCAAATACTAGTTTAGGAAATTTATTCAAGGATAATAATTTGACAAAATTTATTTACAAAGTCAAATACAACTAACCATGGGGGTTGTATATTTAAGAGAAAGATACTCCCCCAAATTCACACTCTGAGTAACATTTTTTATGATTGTGGGACTTATACCACAACACAAATTTAAATTTTTATAATCATAATTCAAGTAAAAACTGTGAATACCTCATATAAACTGTATGAGGTTGAGTCAGGTAATATGTCTCCCTAAATAAGACTATTGGTCAGTATTTCAAGTTTTATATTACCTTAAAAATTACACATTAACCCTAAAACTACAAAATATAGGAGGTAGAATTGCTAGAAAGTCATAAATTTAACCCTAATTAACCTCATTGTGCACAAGCAAAGTTAAAAGTGAAGTAAATTAAGAGTAAGGGTGAAGCTTGACTCAAATGAACTTGAAGACAAGTTGAAACCTAATTGAAGCATAGGAGGTGTTTATTTTAAGTCTTTTTGTAATAACTTCTGAGCCAGTGCTCACTCACAAATGATTCAGGGATCATTCACTTCTGATTCAGTTGTCAATAAATTTTTCAGTAACCACTAAGTAAAATCTCAGTATGTGGTAATTAAGTACTTTATTTTTTTTTTTGGTTTAAAGCCAGTTAGGTTTCAGTGTAATTTCACTTATATCCTAGTTTAATTTTTCAGTGTTATTTCAGTATGAGTTCTATCTGACTTTCAGTTGTAGACTTGATAGAAAGTACCCTCAAATAGTTTCTGTGGTAAAATTTTAAAGCAAATTCATACTCTGATACCTACTTTTTGTTTCATGAAAGTGTCATTTCCTATTATTAAATTTTTCTCAGATATGAAATGATTAACAAAAAAGTTCTATTTCAACCAACACCAGGCAGGTGTATGAGGGAAGCAAAAAATCTCATTAATTTTTTATAATACCCCATGTTTTTGTTATGTATCTGGACCTGACACAAAAAAATAATGTTGATTATATTTGAAACTTGATAAATCACACTCCAGATAAACTTTTTATTATTTAAAAAATAACACATAATAATTGGTGTTTTTTTATTTTTCATATGTAATTAATTTGATGTTGTATTGAAGCTTTTTTATTAAAGAATGAGCTATAAAAAACCAAGAATTCAGTCACTAGAAGAATTCAATTTTCAAGTATGGAAAATTAAATGTGCAGGAGCCCAGATGAAGCAATAAAAATTTAAATTTAAAATATAAAATTATTATAACAAATAAACTCTCTCATTATGATGGCCATAGCATAAAAAAGGTAGAAAGTGGTATCAATAATAATCTATAATGGCTTATAGTATAATTATAATATTGAAGTTGCCAATAAATGATATTAGAATGGAATATAATGGTATTTTGGTGATTTAATTCAAGTAAAAAGAAGAAGAAAAATCATTGAAAATGTCCGCCAGGCTATTCCAGGAGTCCAGTAAATGATATGATAACTTATAAGACCTGAAAGAGGGCGCAAGAATTGTATTTAATGTATATAAATTAATATTTTATTACATAATAAAATTATATAAGTATCTTATTACATATAAGTGTTATATTAATTTTATTGTTTATATAAATTTTTATACATTTAAATTAAACATAATATATTTTATATTCTACAAATAATGGCGCATATTTATGTATTTAATAATTATAAATTTATATTTAATTAATTAAAAACATATATTATAATTATAAGTGTAAAATTTACTTATAAATATAATTAAATTAATTATTTATATTTATATATTAAATATCATTTTTTATAGTATTAAACAATAAATAATGACGCTTCTTTTGACCCTTAATTGTGTCAGGAAAAACAATTAATTAATTTATACTAAATTGAGATTAATTACATATTTTGTTGCATCAAAATATTTTTTGTTTCACTTAAAAATCCTTAAATCATACTGTACCATCTGTTTTAAATTATTTTTCTCCTAGTTCCTATGTCCCAGGCTTGTTTAGTTATTCACTATTTTTACTTACTGATTTGGGAATTAATTTTGGGAAAATTGGATTCTTAATTGGGGTTTTTAATTATTTGTTTCATATTTTTCTCTACATTGTTATGTTTCACTTACTCTTTGATATACTTGTTTCATCCTATTATAATTCTTGTATTTACAAATATAGTGGCGCTTCAGAGGACCCATTTCCTATAAAAGGGCCTTGGATAATCCCCTGTAGCCTCATCACTTACTATACACTCAACAAATTAAATACACTTTTATATTACGTTTATTTTCTTTTTATTAGTAATAAAATTCTAATTAAAATTCTATATAACAAATTGAAGGTTTCTTTAAGTCTGATAGTGATCACAGTTCTTTCCGCGCAGAACCCTTACTTGAAATAATAATATTATTAATAAAACCTCATCTTTTTGTCACCTCTCAAGTTACTCGTCGTTGGTTTCGTTTTAAATAAATTAAATAATCTTTTACATTTTATTTCTTTTTATTTTCTCCTTGTCCTCCTCCTTTTCTCCCCGTTTCCTTACCTTCTTCTAGACAATTGACCAACAACTGGGGGCCTTTCCTAAACGACGACAACAATCGAGCCTGGCGACAAACATCAAACGCACAGACCACCTGGTAAAAAAGAAACTTTTTCCGCAACCGTGTTTTGAACTTGGGTTTGATATATTAGGTTTATATTATATTAATTCATACATTATTTTGAAGTGATTTTTCGATCACTATAGTAAGTTCACCTTTGCACCTCTCACTCATATTACTATATTTTTACTGCAATAACAGTGATTGTGGATTAATTGCTGATTCACTGAGTGTAAGTGTTCAATTATTAAAAAAAATTTTTCCAAGTTGACCATTATAGAGTGTTAAATCCTCTTAGTCCTAGAAGAATTAACATTATTATTAATATAAAGAATTATTAAATTAATTTTTTATTATTATTAATTATTGTTAATTTTGGTTGACTTAAAAGTACTTTGTGCTTAGTCCCAAATATATTGCCATATTTAATATTGGTAATTTAATTAATTGGTTGAATTAACTTGATTTTTTATTCCCAATTTAACTTTGCAATCCATTTGATTAATTAATTTTTTATAAATATTACTTTATTTTAAAAAAAAATTTTATATATAATTTAATTAATTAAAAAAAATTTTTTTGGAGCAATTATTAACTAACTTTTATTAATTTTTTTTAAAAAAAGAAGTTAATTAATCTTCCCACTATCATGTCCAACAATTTGGCTGAAAAAATGGATAACATGCAAGTGGATGAAATTGAAATTGATTATGATGCTGATACTGTGAGTTCTTCTAAAGTTGAACATAAAAAATCTTATGCTAACACAAAAAATTCACATCATTCAGGATGTGGAAATGACAGGAGAAGTAAACAAACCAAACCCCCTTCCCCCAGCACCACAGAAGGAAGTAAAGCCTCTAGTACCTCAAGAAGGTCTTCCAAAAGGATTCAAAATAAAAAAGCTTCCTCTGCCCCAACAAATCAGCAATCTGTCCAGTCATATCAAAGAACTGAGGACAGAAAACATGAAATACAAGGCAAAAGTAGACACCTTGTGGGATTAAGTTCAGGAACTCAGGAACCAAAATCAGGCCCAGGCCCCTCCTCAATTGCCTCCCAATCAGCCTCAGTTTCAGGCTCAACCTTCACAGCCACCCAGCTCTTCCAAGCAAAATTCAAATACTATGGAAGTAGAGCAATGGAAATGGGATTATCTAATGAGTAACTACCAACAGAATGTGCAACACCCTCCTCATCATCAGCCTGGCCCATCCAGAACACCCAATTTCCATCCACTTCCTCATTCCTACCAACAAGGCAGGAGAAAGAAGGCCCAAGCACAATCCCAAACCCAGTCTCAGGGGAAGTTTCCTCCTCTACCATGGTAAGTAATTTGGTTGATAGTCACTTGGGTATGTTTTCTAATAAAACTTCTTCTACAGGTAATAATATTGAACATGGTGAAAGAACAGTTAAACCTGTTAAAAGACAGCTTCCTGTTACTAGTAGCCCTATTGATGTAATTAGCAAATTGTCATTTGACGAACCTTTAAATTTAACTTCTACTTCTTTAATTAATCCTTCTCTTGCAATTAAGAATGATTCTGTTTCCACTGAAGTCTATACCTTAATTGAGAAAACTTCTGAAGAAATATTGAGAGATACCGTTGATTTTAATGTTGTGAAAGACAAACATTTAAGAGATGTGTTAATTCATGAGAGTGATAGATTAAATAATCTGCACTTGCATTGTAAGGTATGTTCTTCTGTACAAGATACAGCTTATTATAAAATCAAAGACACTTTGAATATTGTTCTTAGCCAACAAAAACAAATAAGGAGTGACCATAGAGCTATCTCAGATAAGAATATTAATCTGCATAAGACCTTGAGTGAATTGAAACCCCTTATTGAGGAAAATTTTTCATTAAAAAGTGAAATAAAGTCTCTACAAAATGAGTTTAAGAAGCTAAAAAATGATTTCCATGCACTGAATACCAAACACACAGTTTCTGAGGACAGAAATGTTTTATCTCTTGCAAAAATAAATGACCAGATGTCTGAAATTCCAAGGATAAGAAACTATGTGTCTGACCTTCAGGAAAAATTTTCAACCTTAACCATCAATAATCACGGTATAAGTGAGAATGCTTCCCATAAGCTGCATAGAAATAAAGAAAAAGAACCTGAACAGAGTTCCTCTTTTCTTCCTCATATTTCAGCCATTAAAAAAGCTGATAATGAGTCTGTCAAAACTTTTGCTACTAGCAGAAAATCTTGTGATGGTCATGTACCAGCTGGTTCTATAAATAATGAAATTTCTGAACACCTGGCTAAACTTCAGGAATTATTAATAATGAATAATTCAAACCAGAAAATTTACCATCCCAGTAGTCAGAAAAATTGGCCTAAATTGGACCAATATCCTACCTTTGATGGTGATTCTTCTTCTGATTGGCAACACTTTATCCAAAGGATTGATAATTTAAAGATATCTTATAAGCTACCTGATCAGGAAATTTTTTCTAAGCTAATTTCTTTATTTTCCAATGTAGCCTTGATGTGGTATGAATCTGTTCTTTTAGATAACAATCATTATACATGGAATGATTGGAAATCCTTGATTGAGAATCAGTTTGGTGATTCAAAATTCAGGTTAGCTCAGCAAAGAATGTATGAGAATACTAGATATGTATCCTCCTCTGTTTAAAAGCCCATTGTTTTTCTTATGAAAATAACAAAAATCCTAAGAGCAATTGATCCAAAGATGGATTATGATATTTGGAGAGATAAAATCTTGTATAAATTACCAAATTCTCTTAGAGATTTGATTGTGGCTAGAGCTGAGCATGTAAGGGAAAATTCTTCTTTCATTAATATCTGTAATGAGGTACTACTCAACCATAGATATGAACCAAAGAATTACCTTGGTAAATCTTATAATGATCAGAATAAACCTTCTACAAAGCTCCCAGAAAAATCTGGTAAACCCTCTGCCCCAGTTGCACCTAAAAAATATGCAACAAATACTTGTTATAAATGTAGCAAACCGTGGCAAAAGGGTCATGTTTGTGACAAGAAAATTCATCTTTTTGAACAAAATGAAGACACTGATGAAGTTGAACTTGATGTCAAGAATTCTTCTAGTGACTGTGAAAGTAATATCTCCTATGACATTGAATCTGTTAAAGATGATTTAATGTTGGAACATGATGTCCATTATTTAGATAATATTTCTGAAGAATGTGTATTGGATTTATCTTCAGTAGAAAATGCTGAGATAATTAAAGATATTACTAATAATTCTATACCTATATCCCCTTTGAAGGCACCTGTTATCATTAATGGTAAAAATGTTGATGTAGTTCTTGATTCTGGTGCTGGAGGAAGTGTAGTGTCTGAAAAAGCTTTAGCTTCAGTGGATAAGGAATATTTAAGAAAATTATTGCCTATAACTTCTGAAAAATGGAGAGGGTATGGTTCTACCTTAATTCCTATTGGCAAATACAAAACCTCTGTATTCTTCAAATATAATGGTGGTTTTTTCAGAGCTATTTGTGAATTTGTTGTCATGAAAAATGATAATTTAAGCAATTGGTTTATTGTGGGAAATGATATTTTAACCATGTTTGGTGTGAAATTGGACCCAGAAAATAATTGCTTTACCTTAGGAATAAATGGCAAGAGGAAATTCAACATTTCCTCTTCTAGAAAACCTTCTGGGCATCTGTTAAAGTCTTATAACTCACTAATCCAGTGTAAAGGCAGAACAACAATTGAAATGGATGATTTATTAAATGAAATAAATACTGCTTCTTTTGGTGATCAGTTAACTAGTGAACAAAAGGATTCTGTTATTGCCTCTATTACCTCTTCCCCTATGGCTTTTGCTCATGGTTCTCATGTCTTGGGAATTGTTCAGGAAGAGATGAAAATTACCTTATCCTGTAACTTAAGTGATATTCCTCCTAGTCTTAAGAAAAAACCATATCCTGCTTCTCCAACAAAAAGAAAGGATATTGAAGATAATATTGAAACATTATTAAAAATGAATATCATTGAGAAAGTGGATGTCACCCCCAAATAGTGTGTCATCTCCCCAGTCTTAATTTCTTATGAAAAAGATAAGGCTAGATTATGTGGAGATTACAGAGCTTTAAACACTTATACTGTTGATGATATTTATCCTTTACCCAAAATTAATTCAATACATGCTACCTTGCAAGGTGCTAAATTTATTAGTTTTCTGGATGGTAATAAAGGATATCATCAAGTTCCAGTGGAGAAAAATTCTCAAAACTTTTTGCTTATTGCTACTCATATGGGAATATATAAGTATGTTAGGATGCCATTTGGCCCTAAAAATTCTCCTTCAGTTTTTCAAAAGGTCATGGATAACACTTTCCATCAGGAAATAATTGAGGGATGGCTCATGGTTTATATTGATGACATCATTGTTTTTTCTAAAACTTTTGATGAACATATGATTCACTTGAGTAGATTTTTCCGAAAAATGGATGAAATCAATATGACCTTATCCTTAAAAAAGTGTAAATTTGGTTTTCAATCTTTGAAAGTCCTTGGCCATGTTGTGTCAGGCTTACAAATTTGTGTAGACCAAAACAAAGTTGCTGCCATTCAAAATGTGAAAGCACCAACTTCTGTAAGAGAAATCCAAAGTTTTTTGGGTATTTGTGGCTATTATAGACAATATATTAAAAATTATCAGGTCATAGCCTTGCCTCTTACAAAACTGACCAGAAAAGATGTTGCCTTTCTCTGGAATAATGACTTTCAAAAGGCTTTTGATACATTAAAAAGTTGCTTAATGGCAGCCCCTATATTGGCTCTTCCAGATTTCAACAAGCCATTTGTCCTGTATACAGATGCTAGCTTTATTGGTCTGGGTGCTGCCCTTCACCAGAAACAAATTATTAATGATAAATCCTCAGAGGTTGTAATTTGTTATATTTCAAGAACCTTAAGAAATAGTGAATTGAAATATGGTGCCACTCAATTATAGTGCTTAGCAGTTGTTTGGGCTCTTGAGAAGCTTCATTACTATCTAGATGACCTAAAATTTGAATTGGTAACTGACTGTAGTGCTGTGAAGTCCCTCTTAAACCTGAAGACACCTAACAGACATATGTTCAGATGGCAACTTGCTGTTCAAGAATACAGAGGACGGATGACCATTATCCATAGGGCTGGAAATGTTCACTCCAATAGTGATATTCTCTCCAGATTGCCTCTGCCAAATAATGACTCAAATCCTGCTTATGTACCTGAAGATGATACTGTTCATATCCATGGTATATTTGTAGTGGATATGGAAGAAGAGTTATTGCAATTAATACTGGATTCATATGAGAATGATTCTGATTTAAATAAATTGATTACTATCTTAAATGATCCTAAGAATGCTTCAATTTAAGAATTAATAAAAACTCTTTCTGCAAAGTATCAAAATGCTTTGAGTAAAGGAAAGTTTTCTATTGAAGATGGTTATATATATTATAGAAGAAAGCTTAGTAATGTAATTGTAATTCATCCTTCTATGAAAGAAACTATCCTCAAACTTTGTCATGATGACGTATTAGCTGGTCATTTTGATCTTGAAAAAACATTGATTAGAATCAAAAACACTGCATGGTGGGCTAATACGTCTGAAGACGCAAAATTATATGTTGATTCTTGTGATTCCTGCCAAAAATCTAAAAGGTTAACAGGTAAGAGAGCAGGGCTATTACAACATATTGAAGCACCTAATGCTCCTTGGCAAATCATTAATATGGATTTTTTCACTGGTCTTCCTGTGGCAGGTAAAGACAGCTTTAACTCTTGTTGGGTAATATTAGATAGTTTCACAAAAATGTGCAAATATATTCCAACCCACAAAGATGTATCCACCAAAGAATTAGCTTTCTTATGGTGGTCTTACATGTTTAATATTATTGGCTTTCCAAAAGCCATTATCTCTGATAGGGATCCTAAATTTACTTCTGAGTTTTTGACCTCTTTGATGGATATTTGTGGCTGTGAGTTAAAATTGTCTACAGCTCACCATCCTCAGACTGATGGTCTAGCTGAGAGAATGATTCAAACTCTGGAAGATATGATTAGAAGGTATTGTGCCTTTGGTTTAGAATATAAAGACAATGACAGATTTACTCATGATTGGGTCACTCTATTGCCTGGTCTTGAATTTGCATATAATAGCACTGTTGATTCTGTCACTGAGAAAAAACCTTTTGAGCTTTGGTTAGGTAATGTCCCAAACACTCCTGCTCAGATTCTCAATAATAAATTACCTAAGTTGGAACTACACCCTGGTGTAAAATCTTTCACGCAAATGCAACAGCTATGTAGTAAACATGCTCAAAGCTGTATTGATAAAGCATTTGAATATGAAAAGAAAAGATGGGATAAATCCCATAAAGAATACACATTTAACAAGGGTGATGAATTGTTGATCTCTACTGTCCATTTCAATTTACAAGGTAACCACAAATTAAAAGATCCTTTTGTAGGACCATTTGTTGTTAAAAGAATGGTTGGTGATAATGCAGTAGAAGTTGTATTGTATTCTCCATATGATAGGAAACATCCTGTTTTTCCCATTTCTTTGCTTAAGCCTTATACTTCCAACAGTGACTTATTTCCCAAAATAAGGGGAAGACCTAAGAAAAACCCTCAGGAAGTCACAGAAACAGCAGAAATTGATAAAATTCTCAATGATAGAATTATCACTTCTGAAAGAGGTACTGAATATTTATTGAGATATAAGAACAAATCATCTGAACATGATGCATGGATACCTGGCAAGGAGATTTCAAATCTGCCTACTCTGTTGAAAAAATACAAAAAGAAAAAATCTTAGCATTTTTTTATTGCTTTTTAGAGTGAGGGAGTGTCAGCCAGGCTATTCCAGGAGTCCAGTAAATTATATGATAACTTATAAGACCTGAAAGAGGGCGTAAGAATTGTATTTAATGTATATAAATTAATATTTTATTGCATAATAAAATTATATAAGTATCTTATTACATATAAGTGTTATATTAATTTTATTGTTTATATAAATTTTTATACATTTAAATTAAACATAATATATTTTATATTCTACAAATAATGGCGCATTTTTATGTATTTAATAATTATAAATTTATATTTAATTAATTAAAAACATATATTATAATTATAAGTGTAAAATTTACATATAAATATAATTAAATTTATTATTTATATTTATATATTAAATATCATTTTTTATAGTATTAAACAATAAATAATGACGCTTCTTTTGACCCTTAATTGTGTCAGGAAAAACAATTAATTAATTTATACTAAATTGAGATTAATTACATATTTTGTTGCGTCAAAATATTTTTTGTTTCACTCAAAAATCCTTAAATCAGACTGTACCATCTGTTTTGAATTATTTTTCTCATAGTTCCTATGTCCCAGGCTTTTTTAGTTATTCACTATTTTTACTTACTGATTTGGGAATTAATTGTGGGAAAATTTGATTCTTAATTGGGGTTTTTAATTATTTGTTTCATATTTCTCTCTACATTGTTATGTTTCACTTACTCTTTGATATACTTGTTTCATCCTATTATAATTCTTGTATTTACAAATATAGTGGCGCTTCAGAGGACCCATTGCCTATAAAAGGGCCTTGGATAATCCCCTGTAGCCTCATCACTTACTATACACTCAACAAATTAAATACACTTTTATATTACGTTTATATTCTTTTTATTAGTAATAAAATTCTAATTAAAATTCTATATAGCAAATTGAAGGTTGCTTTAAGTCTGATAGTGATCACAGTGCTTACCGCGCAGAACCCTTACTTGAAATAATAATATTATTAATAAAACCTCATCTTTTTGTCACCTCTCAAGTTACTCGTCATTGGTTTCCTTTTAAATAAATTAAATAATCTTTTACATTTTATTTCTTTTTATTTTCTCCTTGTCCTCCTCCTTTTCTCCCCGTTTCCTTATCTTCTTCTAGAAGATTTACCTACAGAAAACCTTTCCTTTATATCTTTTTATTTATGAAGTATAAAGACTCTTGTACAGACCCATTAAATTATTTTTCCCAGAAATCATAGAAATTTGAGAGTTCTCAGCTCCTCATTATATTTACTTCCATTATTTTTATAGGCCCAGATTATAATGAGCTTTTTTATTCATACATGTAGAACATAAAAGATGAATTAACAATCCTAATAAAGAATAAAAATCCAAAAAATTGATATTTTACCCTTAAACCGAAACATTACTTGAAAACTAAAGCAACAGATTAAAGCTACTCTATCAAAGGTACCAAATGAATTAATAAAGAAATAAAAAATAGGAATTCTAAACTTCAATCCTGAATTATCAAGCTCATTCCTTTCTTCTAAAACCCAAATCAGAAGCAACAGTGAGGTACTTGTATGCATATTCTTAGTAGGTAGCTGTAATAATGTAAACTTGAGTAATTTAGTTCATATATACATTTGTGTTTCAAATAAATATTTGGAGAATCTTTAAGGTGTATATTAGGGAGTGTAAAAAATTTCAAGTCTGAAATTAGAGAATCTCATTTTTTCAATCAAAAAATAGCTTATAAACTTTCAATTAGGGGGTGCCAGTTCTGGAAAATGCAAACTTATCTAATTTCATATTTCTGAAACACACTAGCCCCAACACTGGTGTATTTCAAAATTGAAATAAGTCACTTATTTCAATATCTTCAATTTCTCAGCTAAAAGTGCTAGTTTCACCATAAAGTCCCATTTCACTGATTTTTCAGCATCTTCCCATTCATAAAAAGCACTCTTCAGCATAAAATTTTATTACTCAAAACATTATATTGCATGTTTATTTTCATATCGTATAAGGGCCATGCCTTCCTCACTCTCAAATTGTGATAAATTAAATTAAGCCATGACTTTTATAGCTCTTGATCTGCTCTTGGACTCTGATTTTGATTTTTATCTTGAAGAAGATTTTTTTATCAAAAATTTCCAGGAAATTTTATTTTCTTCCAAGAAATCCTCAAGTACTTCATACCCCCAATTATACCAACCAAACACTTCTTAACCTATCTGTACCAAGTTTTAGACAGTTTTTCAGGACTTCTCAGGAATTTTTCTTTATATTACTTGAGATTATTTAGGGTCACCCTATGGTTCACAATAATTTTCAAAAACAACAGTTTGACCCTTCACTCAGTTTTCCATCACACTATGTTGTTTGGTTTCTGATGGCAATAGAGCTGCCCGGAAAAATTTGGGAAATGTCTTTAATCTATGGTATGTCTCTTTTAAGGCTTAGAAAAAACAATGAATCACTGCTTTCAACTCCTTGTAATCTCAAATTCTCACCTGCCAACAAAAGAAGACCAACATGAATCATCTCAGATTATGAAAGCAGAGGGTTTCACAGGATGTATTGGTTTCTTTGATGGTACTACTACTCCTTTGATTCAAAAACATTCTCAAGGAGAAAATAATTTCTTTGACAGAAAAAAAAGGTAGCTTATTTTTTAATTCTATTAATTATTTTTTATACTAACACAAACAACCATATCTTATCTATAGATATTAAATCTCTCTTCAGCTTATATGTGACATCATCAAATAATTAATTTTTTCTTCACTGGTAATCCTTGATCATGTAATGATTCCTACATCTTCAAAAGAATGTAAATATCAAAAGAGCATGAAAAATTTCTCAATCAGGATCAGTATCTTCTGGAGAATTCTGCTTATGTGAATGGAAAGTATGTACCTCCTTCTTTATGGGTAACAGTTTCAGAAGACAGTCAAAATGCCAAGTTAAAAAATCATTTATCAAAGTTAATATTCCATATTCAACATTCTATTGGAATCTTGAAAGGTTGTTTTGCTATTCCAAGGGAATTGAAAAGTCCTCTTAGAAATAAATCCAAAATGGAGGCGGTGACAAACTGAACACTCTGTTAAACTATACTTAATAACCTACTTTCAGACCTCAAAGATCAATGGTTAGAGTTGTATGAAGATGAAAAAGTCCAACCACCTCCCACTATATCCACTAATTTCTTGGACCACTTTGATAAGGGCAAAAACTCCTCCAATAAGGCTAGCATATTGGGGGATTAAGAGTTAATTTAATTATTAAATATTTAGAAATAATTTTGGTTTTTATCTACTATCACTCTTTAATATCTTTTTGAAAATCTTTTAAAATTTCCCTATTATATTTTCATAAAGCATAAAACTGTACAATATAATCATCTTATACTAATTGCTAATCTCTAACAACTCTTTCCTACTCCTGATATCATACCTTCAACTTTTTCATTAACTAACTTCAAGAGATTTTGTTCTCATTTTATTTCCTATACTTTTTAGACTGTTCCCAAATATATTCTCTATATTCTTCATTTTTTGATTTGATTTTATTTTTTTTTCTTTTCTATAACTGATCCTGTACTAGAAACATGACTAACTAGTCTTTTTTGTGATTTTTTTCTTCCCATATTGGAATCACATATAAGATGTTATTTTTTCCTAGCTATCAGATTATTTTTGATGATCAGTATTACTTTTGTATTTTATCAGAAATATCTAAACTCAAAAGGCTCTATATTTGAGATATCTTATTCACTGGATTCTTCATCATCAATCTTTATATTTTGAGAACTTTCTGATTTGGTTATTTGTGTTGGTCTAAGAGTTTTTATATAACTAAATAATATTATTTAGTGCCTCTATAACATCCATTACAAAAATCATTAAAAACTTTCTCACCTTATCTTCTTCATTTCTTCATGGGTTAAAAATTTTGATAATATTGACATCAAGGACATCACATCTTTTATGGCACCATTGACAGCTTTGCCACATTACACTATCTTTCTTACCAGCTGTATTCTTAACACAATAGTAATCATAAACTTCACAAGGAGTGAAATGTTTTCTGTATTCTTTGTGAACTGATAGCCTTGTGCTTTGTAATTCTTCCAAGTATATGAAGAAGAGGCACTATTCATTTAGATAAACTCTAAAGCATTAGGTAAGGCTTTGAGATTTTAAATATAAACTTTACCAAAAAAATTGAGGTGATGGTTTCTTATACAAGAGTAACACCTCTTTTATCCACCAAATTTCATACACAAGTAAATTTCTTCACTTGGTCACCTTTTTTTAAAAAAAAATCAATTAAGTACTATGAAAATTCAGTACATTGTTGATATGATGTTTTTGATCTAAAATGTATGCATGTAAGTGCATAAATTTTTATTTTTCTAATTTTCAAATTAAATTTCTTTCAATTTCACTAGTCTAACATAAAATAAATTACTTTTTTCTAACTTTTTTCCTTCAAATTGTATGTTAAAAAAATGGAAATACCTCCCCTTTCATTTTATCCTATTAGAGGGTCCAAATTTCTAAATTTCAATTAAAATGCATAAATAAACAATAAGCAATTCATTCAGAGAAAAACACAACAATAAAGTAATATACTTCAAAAAAATAAATGTGAATCACAAATAGATTCCAGAAAACATGTCAAAAATTAATGTAGACATGATGCCCCAGCAGCACAACTTGATTGTCTAAAACCTCAAAGATGTGAAGTGAATAAATGGCTTGTATAGACTAAATTTTGACATTAAAAGAGAAAAAATGAAAAAATTTCTGAAAACCTGTACTATGCATGTCTACCTAAATATTTTCTTTCAGCAAAAAATTCATTTCTTACCTTACTTACACATTCTATTAAGTCTTGATTAATCTGAAAGGAGCACCTAAAATGGGTGAATTTATTGCATAATTAAAATCCAGGGGAAAATATTGATGTTTTATGGTTTTCCCTAGAAGAATTTCAGAATGTTTCAATAATTCTGTTTTATAAACCAAATTTGATAATACCTTTCTGACTTGAAAAATATAACCTATTTCTTTTAACTATTTTTGGAGATGGAATCAGACAACCTGTAATAGGGTTTATCTAAAAGAAGAGACCAAAAGTAAGGGAACTTAAGTCATTGCTGACTGTATGAATTTTGTTATGAAAACCTCTATAAGTAATGATAACATTAGAAGAGAAGACATTTATTTCTTCCAGAAAGATTCATTCAGCATCTGACCAACTAAGTAGGTATATTTTATCACCAGTTCATTCTAAGTTTGAATAGTAAAAATACATAATTTCCTCAAGAAATTCTTCAAAAAATTTTTAAAAGAATTCAAAGCATTCCAAATTTTCAAATCTTCTTTCATTTCTTCAAAACTAATATTTTTAAGCAAAGAATATATACCTAAAGAAATTATTAATTAAGAACTAAAATTTAGAAATTTGATTAACAACAAATAAACATTCCAAAATAAATTCTTTTCTCATATCCTTGTCTCCAATGAAGGCCAATCATAATCCCTTCATACTTTCTTTTATTAGTTAAATATTACCTAAACAAGACCATTTGATATAAAGCAGAGATAAGATCTGAAAGTGATTAGAAGCTTCATCTTGAGATCCATTAAAATAATAAACCTGTAAAATAAATTGAGGTTTGAAGCCATTACAAAAATTTTCTAGTACTTGATTGCCATCATTTTTAGGTAAGAATTTGATATTTTCTGGTAAATATTTAGGATATTTTTTCTTCTTAAAAATAACCACAGGGCTGAAAATGGGGAAGTAGATGTCTATTTCAGTTTTGTGGCCCCATTCAATTCCAAGGTGCATTTTTGGGACAAACCATTGAATGTCACTTTTTGAGCCCACCTTTTTTTTGCCTTTGGAAGAAAATTAAGATGATGTGGTGTGGGTATGCTTCTAAGAGAAGGGAGAAGATGGTGCAAATAGAATTTTTTGGTAAATCCATGAAGATTAGAGGGAATGAGCCAAGTAGATTCTAATTTTAGAAAAGCAAAAAAATGAGGTGGGATCAAACATGGTCACTCCATAAATCAGACCCAGAGTCATACTCTGCAACCAAAAACTGAACTTGTCATCTAGTTCAAGGATTTTTCCCCCTTTGACTAATTTTAAAAAATTTAATACCAATTAAGTGACCAAATAAAGCTTCACAGCATCTTCTTTCTTTCCTTAAGTGCTTTTTCTGATTTTTGAATATTTTTTTCTTGAATTTAATGAAAATGGGACTGAGGATAGAGAGGAGAATGATGAAGAAGAGAGTGAAGTAAGAGTAGATAATGAAGAGGAACTGTATTCATCTCCACTAGTTTGAGTATAAATCATTCTATAAAGCTAAAACAAATTCCAAAGAAAGGCTCCAAATATGCCTTCAACACACACCAAATATACCCCTGAAAACACCTAAAAATATCATTAAAAATTCCTTCAAAAAACAAAAAAAACACCCATAAAAAGCTACAAAACTCCTTTAAAAATTCCAAAAACACTCCCAGAAATGCCTTTAATATGCTTGTAAAACAGACCAAAAACTCATGTAAACAAAAGCAAAAAATGCCTGGAAAAAATAGAAAAAATACTTTCAAAACACACCAAACATTCCTGCAAAAAATAGAAAAAAAATCTTCAAAAAAAGACCAGAAATGTCTGAAAAAAATAGTGAAAAATACCTTCAAAGCAAACCAAAAAATTAACTTAAACAAAAGCAAAAAAACACCTGCAAAATAAACCAAAAAGGCCTGCAAAAAATTGTAAAAATTTCCAGAAAAACATGCCAAAAATGTCAAAAATAAATATGCCAATAAATGTCAAAAAAGGATTTGAGGTGTAATGGAGACTAAGAAAGAAGGTATTCCAAATTTTTGAGAGATAGGGAGAGTGATTTAATTAAAAATTATGCAATAGGAAAAAATAAGTGATTTGAAATTGTGGAGGGAGGGGAAACAAATGAAGTGAGTAAACCAGAAATTTTCTTGGAAAATGCAAAATTACTGTTCAAAATATAAATTTTTAAGTTGTGGTGAGGGGAGGAAATGAATATAATCAGCGAAAATGAGCCAACCATTACAAATAAAAAATAAATAATCAATTACAAAAGTCAAGAAATTTTATAATGTTCTTGTAAGATTGGCCATTTTTTATACATTCCATAATGAATTCTTTTTTTTTAAAAAAATTATTTCTTTCCTCTTTACAACTTCTCATTACTCTTTGAAATTTATGGTCTTTTGTTTTCTCCCAACAAAGATAAAAATTTTACATCTCCTCTGCCTCAAATTTGGCCTTTTCAATGTTTGATTGAAGCAAAAAAAAATTCCTCCAAATCTAATTCTCACTGATCATTCATTAGAATATGATCAAACTTCACCTTCTCAAATTCAATGGCATTTTTTTGCAATAGAAGAATTTTTTTTCAGAGAAAAGTGAGTACAAAAAATAAAAAAAATATGTTATTGACAAAAGATATATAGTGAGAAATTCTTACTTATAACTTTTTTCTCAAAATAATTGTCAAGGGAGTCCAAAGAGCTTGATGAATTATTACCATGTTATAAAAGATTTTTCAAGCTCAATGAAGTCAAGGCTCAGCACTTAAGTATGGATTTTGAGCTTGAGGCTTCAGGAAGTTCATCTAAAGCAGCTTCCAAAGTGGGATTCTCATAGCTGAAATTGTTAGTATTTTTTGAAATTTGAGATTGAGTGCAAGAATAGAAAATAAATAGTCATACATTTACTCAAGAATTAATAAAAAATGAAAAAATAATCATACTTCAAGATATTGCTGCTCTGATGACTCATATTTTCTTTTAAATTATTGTTCTTCTTGATAGTCAGGATCATCTTCAGCTGAACTATGGTAAGAAGCTGCAGGGGATTGATTTCCTTGAAGTACAGGTGTGTCAGGAGGGCTATTGGATGTTTGAGATCCAGAGTGTATATCCTTAGCAGTATTGTGTAAAAACCAAGGATTGACATCAATTCAGGAACCAAAAATAATAACCATTTCCTCACAGAAAGGACACATGAAATTCAGTTTTTTAGAGACAGTAGTGATTAAAATCTTCAAATAATTATCATAAATTCCAAAGCCAGTGGAAGTGGTAGAAAAATGAGCCTTTTTATATTTTGATTAATAACTTTTTTACCTCTCCTTCATTTGCTTAGGATTGATGTCAATTCTCCCTCTTGTTATCTTCTTTACTTCACTTTCCATCAACAAGAAGCCATTGACCTTTGATGAAGGTGTATTTTTAATATGAGTGCACTTATTGCAGTGAAATCATGAATTTTAATTTGATTTAATTTTGAGTAAGCTTATGATGATGAGATAATCTTCCTTTTTCAGCTTTCCAGACTTTTATTTATCAGCTTAGGGGCTTCCTTTACAACGATACTTTTGTGATGAAGCATTTTTTCTGTGTTACCTTTTGAGTGTTGAATTTTCTAAGAGGTATTATGAAACGGGTATGTCATAAGAAAGGAGATTAAGAGGTTGAAGAAATAAATAAGAAAGAAGTGAAACATGTCTGGTCAAAATTTTGCAAAAAAATATTGAAAATCTCAGTGAGGGGTGTGTGCCAAGGATTGCTGAGGGTATGGAGGTCAGTGTGTAACATGTGACAGGGATGGGGTATGCAAGAAAGTGATTCTGTGCCCAAACTTTTGCTGTGAATAAAAAATCAGGAAAAAAGTGCTGATTTGAGGTCATAACTGAAACCCATCTTTGAAATAAGTGACTTTTTTAAAAAAGTTAAGTGATGATTAGTTTTGAAATCCACACTTAAGTAAAGTGTGGATTTTCCAGAAATGCCACCCCCTAATAGAAGTCATCCTATTGATGAGACTATAGCAGTTGATCTGATGGGTCCATTTGAAGTATCAACAACAAACAAAGGTTTCAATCTGTCAGCCTCATGATACCAAGAGCTGAGTAAATTAAGCATATAAAATATGCTTGACACATTCAATAAACATGTGAGAAACATTTAAGTATATATAATTAGTATACATAGGTAAAATAAGTCATATAGTACAGTATATTCCAAATAGTTACCTTTATACATGCATACATAGGTGAAAAAAAAAAAAAAACAGAACTAGACATCTAGCTCAGTTTTTGGCTTCAGGGTTCACTTCTGGGTCAGATTTAGGGAGTGACCCTGTTTGAGCTCAGTAATTACTTTTTAATACTGATGTTGGCATCCCTCCTTCAGACCCCATCTGTCAGCCAGGCTACTAGACTTACCCAGTAAAATAATTAATTATTTACTGGATGAAGCCATGCTTTATTATTTTAATTATTTAATTAAATTAGTTACATTAAAATTACCTGTAATAAATTAACTAAGTACAGAATGGTAAAATTAAATGAATAATTAAAATTAAATATAAAATGTCCCTTATATTTTTATTCTCTAACACCGTGCTCATTGACAGGTTAGAAGGAATAAAATTTTATATTAAAAAAATAGATTTTTAGATTAAAATAAAATTTTAATATTCAAATAAAAATAAATATATACAAAAAATTCAAATTTCTTATTTAGAATTGACTTCTACAGTAAATAGTAAATAAATTTATGTATTTCTGACATACTCTGTAAATACATCTTTAAAATACATCTTTTTGATGCCTTCTTTTTAGAACAACTTTGTTATTTGAAATACTCCTTCTGGAATATTCTTTTTCTCTCTCTCTCATACTACTGTTTTTAGAATTTCATTGCCGTGGTTTGTCCCTCCTTTGACTATATAAGGCCTCTCTCTTGGTTGTTTTTTATTCATCGATTATTTACTTATTTTATTACAACTATTTACAATCCTTTTATTGCTATTTATTATTGCCTTAGTATTTACATTAAACGTAATTCTAATCCATTAATTTTAATAATAATCCAACTCTTTACCTCTTATTATTGAGTAAATAATCTTTAAGATAAGAAAATACGTACCTGAGTTTGAATCCCTTAAAAACCATTGTTACCACCATTGGACCTCCCTATAAAACCTTCTAGACTTGAAAGACCCCTTGACACCATCTCCCACATTACTCACCCCCCCCTCACCACCCCTCTCACCCCATCTTCACCTTGCACACTGATCCACCAGCTATGATAATTCTTTAACATGCGCCTCCTCTTCTTTCTGTTTTTTCATTTTTTAGTGTACTTATTTACACGGGCATCCCAGGTAATGAGGTGGTCAACACTCTGGCCAATGGTTCTCACTGCCTGGCCCCTTTTTGCTGAGTCTTTCTTTTCTTTTACCCCTCCCCCCCCCTCACCTCCCCTCTGTATCTGCTTTGAAATCTTTCTTAAAATCACATCAATCTTCCCTCCTTCTATCCTCTCCATCACCAGATGTTCTTAGGAAACTCAGAGGAAAATTCGCAATCTCTCATATTTTCAAATCCCTCTCACTTCTACTAACATCTCTGGCCAGTGTTTTTTCCCAATGTTGCTATGGTC
Source organism: Hemileia vastatrix (assembly GCA_030280995.1). Taxonomy (NCBI): domain Eukaryota; kingdom Fungi; phylum Basidiomycota; class Pucciniomycetes; order Pucciniales; family Zaghouaniaceae; genus Hemileia; species Hemileia vastatrix. Next base: position 23,817,441 of record JASXTE010000001.1, on the reverse strand, counting down.
ACTCCCCTCTAAAAAACTACCTCTTTTGTTTCAAAGCAGCTGACTCTCAAATTTGAACTCTCTGCTCCTTGGGGGCAAAAGATACTGCTGAACATGTTTTACTTTTTTGCCCTGCTCATTCTGTTATCTGTCATACTCTTATTAGAATTGTTACCAAACACAAACTGCCTTTTACTACTTCTGCTATCTTGTCTAATTCCCCTGTCATGGCTGCTGTGGCAAAATTCTTAGTAGATACTTGTAGGTTCCCTAATAACTTGCCTTTATCCCAGTAGTTTTTTCTCTAAGTGTTACTGTTAAATTGCCATGTGTCTCTCCCCAGTATTCCTGTCTCTCTCAATTTGTACATACTTTCCTATGTGTTATGCATCTCCTTCATGCCCCTTGCTGGGTGAGATTGTATGAAATAAAAAAATAAAAAATTTCCACATTCTTTATCATTACAATTAAAACATATAACCAATACAATTACTTTCAGCCTGTATATCCCCAGGACTGAGTAAAAAGTTCTTTTAAGTTATGTTAAACACATGAACTATACATGGGAACAATAAATGAGAGTACACAAACAGTATACATAAGTAAAATTATGATAAATACACAAAAAATGCCATTGTAACACCTTAAATACATGCATATATCCACCTTTTATAGGTCTTATGTACTTAATATTAAGTTGGAATATGCTAGGGTAATTTTAAGAACCTTAAATATAAGGCTACATAGTTTTTAAGTACACTTGAAGCTGTTATATTCATTGTTTTATGCAAAAAACAAGAAATGCGCTTTATTTCACTTAAAAGTTGACTATATGCGCTATAAAATTGAGAATATCAAAATTGCACTTTGACAGATCATTTGGGCTCATTTAGGACTATTGATTTGGCTATTCAAATTCATAAAAATAACACTTTTCAAATTTGGTGTTTTTTATGCCAGAAATGGCTTTTGTGTACTGGCCACATACTGCCTGCTTTTTTCCCGTGTGAATAGCTTCATTTTTAGCAAAGTTAGCTTTTTCACACTATAATTACCCCACATTCTACGCCCACTGTGGGGAAACACACTAAAATAGGCGACAGGCGCTTATTTAGTGTCCTAGCTTAATTAATAGTGCATTGACCTTGTTTATATGCACTAATTTCATTAATAAACTTACTCTTGGCGTCTTATTTCATCACCACACTTAAATTCGCCTAATTTTAGTCAAGGATTTACCCGTGTAAGCGCCTGCCAAAGACTGCATATAGTTACCCCACATCTCACGCTCTATTTTGAGTTTTTTGCTGGTTTCTCAGTCAATTTTGGTTATTTTTGGATGGGAATTTCACGTAGTATAATGTCAGGATTAGCCCCTCCATTTCTACAGTAAATCCCCCTTATTATTAAGCTATTATTAACCTTAAAAAGTCCCCTTTAGTCTTTTTTATTATTGTTTTATACGCATATACTCTCTTTTTGTCTTTTTCTTTAATTTTGATGGATTTCCCTTATTATTACAGGATTTTGACAGTTGCTACTGGTCTAATTATGTCATGAGTCACTAGGGATGTTGATGGGAAGGTCTATTAGCTGTTTTGAGGCGTCATTAACTGTGTATTGGATGGTACATCAATGGAATTTATTGGGGAACTCAGTGTGTATAAAAGGAGGAGGATTTTGGGTCTTGTTTCTACATTCTTTATTATTACAATTTAACCAATATAACCAAATAAATTACAATACATATCAATTAGTACTTTTATAAGACTTTTGAATAGTATCTGAATTATTAGAATCTATTTTTCTACCAACTAAAAAGATTGTAAGCCACATATAAAAATAGTGAAAATTATATTACTGAGACCTTAATTCTGAATTATATTTTACTATTTGTTGGATTTATACTACAGTATTCATATAGTACCATTTAAATCTTCTAGACAAAGACTTTTTAAGCTAGTTCATGTCCTTTTAGTTGATCTTGCCTGACAATTGGGGGCCTTTCCTCAAGAATTCTGTTATAATCCAGTAAGTGAAGATTTCAAAGAAGGTACACGTAAATAATATCCCTATAGAAATATTTGGATAATTACAACAGGTTGGGTTCACTTATATATTGATTTCAGGAAAAGAAGCCCTGTTGTATAATAAAATTGTGATATTGAATCAACAATTTCACCACTAATTCAACATAAAATTGTTATTAGTGGGAGTCTGTCAATAGACCTATTAAATTTGTGATCTTTGCAGATAATAAACCAATTAAACTGATTAATTGTATTCTTTTAACAGGACTCTTAATCTTTTCTTTTTATTGGTTTGTAACATTCATTAAATATTTAGAAAGAATCTTACTGACAGTTGTTTTCTTTTAAATATAAATACACAGCTACATATTATAGACCAGTTATATCAAGTGACCACATAAAAGCATATTTGACTTTTGGCACTTATAAATTCACTTGATACCAATAATTAAGCAATAAAATTGTCTTCAGTGGTATTAATAAATACTGATTAAACTCCTTTTTGAAGTTTTTCATATCTAAACTTTCAATTCTTTATATTCCACATAAACATATGTGACAACAATGACATTGTAAGTAATATGGCAAAACCTCATAACTTAAGAGCTAGAGCTGTAAGACCTGTTACAGGACATCCAAATGGAGGGTCAAGAATTACCAATAATAATAAACAATGCCCCACCAATGTCCATGGAGGAAAAGGAAAAGCTCTTAAAACAAATGTCAATAAAGAAGTCCAAAAACACTTTACAAGAGCAAATTCACTCCCTCTCAACCCTACTGAATACACTAACAATAAGAGTAAACAATATGGTAGACCTGATCAACAATCTGGATTAAAGGGCGGCACAGGACTTTATAGAAGTCAACCAGGCTCTAGTGGATATAAGGTCTCATCAACAACCAGTGGTACCAAATACCACAGTAACACCTCCAGCCCCAGAAGAGGACCAAAAGATAACATTCAGCAAATGGAAGTGGGATTTTTATGCCCAAAACTACAACAACCCTCCTCAACAGGGATCCAGCAGTCACCCTTACAGGGGAAAGCCAAGGAGAGGCAGGGGAAATGGAATAAGACCATGGTATGTCATCCATATTCTCAGGATCCATTATATAATCCTAACAATGAATTACTTATAGGAAATGAAATTGATAGAGAGGTATTGGATATAATTGATAAAGATTTAAAAAATTATTCATTCGAAAATAACATGTTAGACTTGTCTTTCAATGAGGACAATGTACAGAGTTTTATTGACCACCAGGAAAATACTATTAATATAAAAATGGAGTTAAATGAATTAAGTCTTGACCCTGATGATGAGTCTTCTGAATTGTACACAGACAAAATTGAATATTTTATAAAATAAAATCCAATGGAATCAAAAATAATTAGTAAATTATTATTAAGAATTGAAAAATTGGAAGAATTCTCTAGAGAGTCCAACAATAATACAGAAAATATATTATTAAACCTCACACAATCATTGAGTACAACAGCCAATGATTAAAGATTATTGAGAATTCAAATAATGAATTAATCAATGAAAACAAAAGATTAAACTCTGAGATTAAAAATTTAGAAAATAAATTAGAACATTCTCAGAATGTTATGGCTACCATAGAGGGACGTGTAAAATTGTCTTTTTCAAATGTAAATGATACCTTAACTCATGTACCTGTAATAAAAGATAGGTTACAAAGAGTAGAAATTGAAGTATCTAACATTTTGAAAAACAATGAAAAAATAAAAGATAATACCTCTTATGTGGAAAGAGTACCAGTTTTTATGAAACACTCTTATGATAAACCAATGATTGAACATGAACATAGTGTCATGGGCTCTGAGAATAAAAAATCAGTAAAAGATGAAATAAATGATCATCTGTCTAAATTAAGTGAATTACTCAATATTCCTCAGGTTAGGGAAGCAAAAACTAGCCAAAAGAACTGGCCTAAGTTAGATCAGTACCCTTCTTTTGACGGGGATTCAAAATCTGATTGGTAGCAATTCATACAAAGAATTGATAGCTTAAAATTTTCATACAAATTACCTGATGAAGAAATTAATTCAAAGTTAATATCTTTATTTACAGATGTGGCCTTCATATGGTTTGAATCTGTATTGAGTGAGGGAATTAATTACTCCTGGAATGAATGGAAGGCGCTAATTGAAAGGCAATTTGGTGGCCCAAAATTTAGAATCACTCAACAAGGATTGTATGAAAGTACCAGATATAATCTAAATGCTGGAGATAAACCCATGGTCTTCTTAATGAATTTAATAAAAATCATGAAAGCTATGGATCCAAAAATATATTATGAAGAGTGGAGAGAAAAAAAAATATACAAGTTGCCTATATCAGTCAGAGACATTATTGTAGCTAGAACTGAAACCATCAGAGATACCTCTGGATTCATTAATATATGCAATGAAATATTATTAAACCACAAGTATGAAACCAAGTATAGTAATTACAGACAAAGTGTTGACGTGGTAAAACCTACTACAAGTAAGTTACCAGTGGAGAAGAAAAAACCTTCAGCTCCCCTTGTCCCTAAGAGACAAGAGAATAATACTTGTTACAAATGTAATGAACCTTGGGTTAAGGGTCACATGTGTAAGAAGAGAATAAATGTTATTGAAACATCACAGAATTCTTAACCAAGTAATCATGAAGATTAGAACGTGGTATCCAGTGAGGATGGTAAAAGTAACATATCTTACAGTGATGATGAAAATGAGATATTTTTATTAGAACAGGATATTATGTTCCTGAATGATGCTATACCTCATATGGGCACATCTTTAACTTCCATTGAGGAAGCTGAAATAATTAAGGATGTCTCTCATGATACTTACAAAATAACACCTATCAGAGCACCTGTTATCATATTTTGAAAAGAAATGAATGCCATTCTTGACACTGGGGCTGCAGGTAGTGTGGTTTCAATTAATACATTAATGAAACTTGATAGTAAGTACCAGGAAAAACTAGAATCTGTTCAGAAAAAGATCTGGAGGGGTTTTGGTTCAGTATTAAATCCAATTGGAAAGTAAAAAACTTCTGTATTCTTTAAAAATAATAATGGATATGTTAGAGCAGTTTGTGAATTTGTAGTAATGGATAAAAATAATTATAGTGATTGGTTTATTATTGGCAATGATTTATTGACAAAATCTGGCATTAAACTAGATCCTGCAAACAGTTGCTTCACTATAGGCGTGAATGGTAAGATAAAATTCAAAATATGGTCTGAAAATTCAGTATATGCCATTTCTCCTAGAGAAGAACAACTGCAAAGTGGAAGAACCACCACTGAAGTGGTTGAATTTGAAAATGAAATCCAAAAGGCCTCATTCAGTCCTCAACTCTCAAAAATTGAAGAAGAAAATATTTTGAGATTGATTAAATCATATCCTAGGGCATTTGCTCATGGTTCAAATGAACTAGGATTGGTAAAAGACCATGAGATGAAAATCTCTTTAAGCTGTGATTTAGATAATATTCCAGGCAGCTTGAAAAAGAAACCTTACCCAGCATCTCCTGCAAAAAGTAAAGATATTGAAGACAATATAAAGATGTTGTTGGAAATGGGTATTGTTGAAAAAGTAGACACAACACCTAAGTATTGTGTCATTTCACCAGTATTGATCTTTGATGAAAAATATAAGGAAAGATTATGCAGTGATTATAGAGCTCTGAATACATACACAGTAGATGATATTTACCCACTACCAAGGATAGCTTCTATCCATGCTACTTTACAAGGAGCAAAATATATTTCCTGTCTGGATGGAAACAAGGGTTACCACCAGATTCCTGTGAAAAGAAATTCTCAAAATTACTTATTAATAACCACACATATGGGTATATATAAGTATGTGAGAATGCCATTTGGCCCAAAGAAAGCGCCTTCAGTCTTCCAAAAATTGATGGATAGTGTTTTTCATCAGGAAATGGTTGAAGGATGGCTATTGGTATATATTGATGACATCATAGTGTTTTCAAAAACATATGATGAGTATTTAAATCACCTGAAAAGAGTCTTTCAAAAAATGGATGAAATTAATATGACAATTGCATTAAAGAAATGTAAGTTTGAATTTCAATCCTTGAAAGTACTTGGACATGTTGTATCTGGATTACAAATTTGTGTTGACCAGAATAAGGTGGCAGCAATTAAAAACATTGGGATACCTAAAAATGTAAAAGAGGTTCAAAGTTTTTTGGGTATGTGTGGATATTATAGATAATATATTAAAAATTACCAATCCATTGCAGCTCCTTTAACAACATCAATCAGGAAAAATGAGGCTTTCATTTGGAATAATGAAAGACAACACGCCTTTAATAAATTAAAGGAATGTTTAATGTCAGCTCCAATATTGGTACTGCCAGATTTCACCCTACCTTTTATCTTGTACACTGATGCAAGTTTCATAGGTTTAGGTGCTGATTTACAGCAGAAACAGATAATAAATGGAAAATTATCTGAAGTAGCTATCTGTTATATATCCAGAACCTTAAGAAAAACAGAATTAAGGTATGGTGCCACACAGCTAGAATGTTTAGCCGTGGTGTGGGCTTTAGAGAAACTTCATTACTATCTTGAAGACCAGAAGTTTGAACTTATAACAGATTGCAGTGCAGTAAAATCATTACTAAACATGAAAACACCTAATAAGCACATGTTTAGATGGCAACTAGCTGTACAAGAGTACAGAGGAAGAATGACAATCACTCACATAGCAGGAACATTGCATTCTAATGTGGATTTATTATCCAGAAGTCCTTTGCCAAATTATGCTGGCAACCCAGCTTATGTACCTGAAAATGAGGTTATACATATATTTGGGATTTATATAGTGGATTTAGAAGAAGAGTTTATGCAAACTATATTAGAAAATTATTCATCTGATAAATATTTGACTAAAGTATCTACCATTCTTAATAATCCAACAAATGCCTCCATGAGTGCATTAATTAAAACCTTGCCTCCAAAGTATAAAAATGCATTGGAAAAAGGTAAACTATCAATTGAAGATGGATATATATATTACAGAAAAAAGTTAAGTAATGTAATAGTAATACCACCTTCTATGAAAGAGTTAATGTTGAGTACTTGTCATGATGACATCTTAGCTGGTCATTTTGACTTTAACAAAACATTAACCAGAGTTAAAAATACAGCCTGGTGGATAAACATAAAAGAAGATGTACAAAAATACATTGAAACATGTGACTCTTGTCAGAAATCTAAAAGATTAACTGGGAAGAGAGCTGGGTTGTTACAACAAATAGAGCAGCCAAAAGCTCCATGGGAAATTATAAACATGGATTTTTCAACTGGCTTGCCATTAGCAGGAAAAGAAAGTTTCAATTCTTGCTGGGTAATAGTGGATAGATTAACAAAAATGTGTAAATTTATCCCTACCCATAAAGAGGTATCTGCAAAAGACTTGGCATTACTATGGTGGACTCAGATGATGAATACTGCTGGGTTCCCCAAAGCCATAATCTCTGACAGAGACCCTAAATTTACTTAAGAGTTCTGGACATCTTTGGTGGAAGTATCAGGTTGTCAATTGAAATTGTCTACAGCACACCATCCACAAACTGATGGGCTGGCTGAGAGAATGATACAAACTCTAGAAGACATGATCAGAAGATATTGTGCCTTTGGATTAGAATACAAAGAAAATGAGAAATTCACACATGACTGGGTAACATTAATTCCTGGCCTTGAATTTGCTTATAACAGCACAACTCATTCTGTAACAGAGAAGAAACCATTTGAACTCTGGCTGGGATACGTACCAAACACCCCATTAAATCATTTAAATAAATTACCAAGGTTTGATATACACCCTGGTACTAAATCCTTTATTCGTATGCAACAAATGTGTAGAAAGCATGCAGAAGAATGCATCCAAAAAGCATTTGAATATTAAAAGAAAAGGTGGGACAAATCTCATAAAGAATTTGAATTCAAAAAGGGAGATGAAGACCTCATATCAACACTACATTTTAACTTACAAGGTAATGTTAAATTAGAGGATTCTTTTTTAGGACCTTTTGTAGTAAGTAAAATGGTTGGTAATAATGCAGTGGAAGTCATATTATATGCTCCATATGATAGGAAACATCCAGTTTTCCCTATCTCATTATTGAAACCTTACCATGCAAATGATCCTGACTTATTTCCAAAAAGAAGGGGAAGGCCTAAAAAGCAAGCTGAAGAAATTGTGGAAAAAGAAGAGATTGAAAAAATACTCAAGAAAAGAATCCTTACTAAAGAAAAAGGAGCTGAGTATTTACTAAGATTTAAAGGGAAATCAAATGAATTTGATAAATGGATACCTGAAAAAGAAATTTCTAATTTATCCACCCTTCTTAAAAAATTTAAACAGAAATAAATTTCTGTTCAACCAGCTGAGGGGTTAAAAACCAGTACTCATAATATTTTATGATGTTTTATTTCTTTAAAGTATAATCTTTAATGCTACAGAATAAATCTGAATACCTGAAAATTAACCAAATAAATAAATAAAAATGTATAACTTATCATTTTTAATTGTTTTTTTGGGTGGGCGAGTGTCAGCCTGTATATCCCCAGGACTGAGTAAAAAGTGCTTATAAGTTATGTTAAACACATGAACTATACATGGGAACAATAAATGAGAGTACACAAACAGTATACATAAGTAAAATTATGATAAATACACAAAAAATGCCATTGTAACACCTTAAATACATGCATATATCCACCTTTTATAGGTCTTATGTACTTAATATTAAGTTGGAATATGTGAGGGTAATCTTAAGAGCCTTAATTATAAGTCTACATAATTTTTAAGTACACTTAAAGCTGTTATATTCATTGTTTTATGCAAAAAACAAGAAATGCGCTTTATTTCACTTAAAAGTTGACTATATGCGCTATAAAATTGAGAATATCAAAATTGCACTTTGACAGATCATTTGGGCTCATTTAGGACTATTGATTTGGCTATTAAAATGCATAAAAATAACACTTTTCAAATTTGGTGTTTTTTATGCCAGAAATGGCTTCTGTGTACTGGCCACATACTGCCTGCTTTTTTCCTGTGTGAATAGCTTCATTTTTAGCAAAGTTAGCTTTTTCACACTATAATTACCCCACATTCTATGCCCACTGTGGGGAAACACACTAAAATAGGCGACAGGCGCTTATTTAGTGTCCTAGCTTAATTAATAGTGCATTGACCTTGTTTATATGCACTAATTTCATTAATAACCTCACTCTTGGATTCTTATTTCATTACCACGTTTAAATTCGCCTAATTTTAGTTCAAGGATTTACCCATGCAAGCGCCTTCCTAGGACTGCATATAGTTACCCCACATCTCACACTCTTTTTTGAGTTTTTTGGTGGTTTCTCAGTCAATTTTGGTTATTTTTGGATGGGAATTTCACGTAGTATAATGTCAGGATTAGCCCCTCCATTTCTACAGTAAATCCCCCTTATTATTAAGCTATTATTAACCTTAAAAGGTCTCAATTAGTCTTTTTTATTATTGTTTTATATGCATATACTCTCTTTTTGTCTTTTTCTTTAATTTTGATGGATTTCCCTTATTATTACAGGATTTCGACAGTTGCTACTGGTCTAATTATGTCATGAGTCACTAGGGATGTTGATGGGAAGGTCTATTAGTTGTTTTGAGGTGTTATTAACTGTGTATTGGATGGTACATCAAGGGATTTATTGGGGAACTCAGTGTGTATAAAAGGAGGAGGATTTTGGGTCTTGTTTCTACATTCTTTATCATTACAATTTAACCAATATAACCAAATAAATTACAATACATATCAATTAGTACTTTTATAAGACTTTTGAATAGTATCTGAATTATTAGAATCTATTTTTCAACCAACTAAAAAGATTGTAAGCCACATATAAAAATAGTGAGAATTATATTACTGAGACCTTAATTCTGAATTATATTTTACTATTTGTTGGATTTATACTACAGTATTCATATAGGACCATTTAAATCTTCTAGACAAAGACTTTTCAAGCTAGTTCACGTTGTTTTAGTTGATCTTGCCTGAAAATTACAATACAGATCAATAGTACCTGTAAAAGTCTTTGAATAGTGTTTGAATTATTATCTTTATTTTTCTACCAACTATAAATTGTAAAGCAATTATCATTAGGGAGATTGAATTGCTGAGTCCCTTATATTGAGTTATATTTTACTACTTATTGGATTTGTACTACAGTATTCATAAAGGACCATTAAAATCTTCTAGACAACTGACTAACCCAGCTACTCACGTCTCTGTACTTGAACTCAGCCTGACAGAGTCCATGTTGATTATGGCAGATTTGACATGATTTACCTTAAATTGCTGGGTGAAAATTCTTGACTTTTTTTATTTTTTATTTTTTTTAATTTTTTTTAATTTTTTTTACCATGGACTGCACCAAGTGTTCTTAATGTAGCTGTCAATCCCATCCAGAGCGTGAATCATGTCAATTTGTAATACATAAGAAGAAACTTGTATGTGTAAAATGGTGTAATTTTTTGAAGTGATCATTGCCAACCCCCTCCCTCCCCCCCTTCTCTCCTTGCAAATGCTTTCTGAATTATCACGACTTCCTAAAGCCCAAGCCACAGCATTTGCACAATGTTATGCAGGCCACTGCTGCCTCAACAACTATCTTTACCATTTTAGAGTTGTGGACTTACCAACCTGTGGTATGTATTGTATGGTACATAGATACATACAAACTGTCGGTCAGTTGTCTAGAAGAGGGAAAGAAAAGGGGCAAAAAAGAAGAGAAACAAATAGGAAAAGGTACTAAGGGTAAATAGAAAAATAAAAATAATAATAGAAATAATTTATTTAAAATGAAGCAACGACGAGTGAGTTGGGAGAAGAACAAATTGAGGTTTTATTAAATATTAATATTATTTAAATAAGAGTTCTGCGCGGCAAACACTATAATTCCTATCAGACTTAAGGCAACCTTTAATTTGTTATTGAGAATTTTTAATTAGATTGTAATACTAATAAAAATAATAATAAACGTAATAAAATTATCTTTTAAATTGTTGAGTGTATAGTAAGTGATGAGGCTACAGGGGATATCCAAGGCCCTTTTATAGGCAATGGGTCCTCTGAAGCGCCACTATGTTTGTAAATACAATAATTATAATAGAATAAAACAAGTATATCAAAGAGTAAGTGAAACATAACAATGTAGAGAAAAATATGAAACAAATAATTAAAAACCCCAATTAAGAATCCAATTTTCCCGCCATTAATTCCCAAATCAGTAAGTAAAAATGGTGAATAACTAAACAAGACTGGAACATAGGAACTATGAGAAAAATAATTCCAAACAGATGGTACAGTCTGATTTAAGGATATTTTAAGTGAAACAAAAAATACTTTGACGCAACAAAACATGTAATTAATCTCAATTTAGTATAAATTAATTAATTGGGTTTTCCTGACACAATTAAGGGTCAAAAGAAGCGTCATTAATTATTGTTTAGTATTATATGAAAGGTGTTATTTAATATATAGATTTAAATAATTAATTTAATTATATTATAAGCCAATTTTACACTTATAATTATAATATATGTTTTTCAATTAATTAAATATAAATTTATAATTATTAAATACATAAAAATGCGCCATTATTTGTAGAATATAAAATATATTATGTTTAATTTAAATGTATAAAAATTTATATAAACAATAAAATTAATATAACACTTATATGTAATAAGATACTTAAATAATTTTATTATGCAATAAAATATTAATTTATATACATTAAATACAATTCTTACGCCCTCTTTCAGGTCTTATAAGTTATCATATAATTTACTGGACTCCTGGAATAGCCTTTCTGACACTCCCTCACTCTAAAAAGGCAATAAAAAAAATGCTAAGACTTTTTCTTTTTGTACTTTTTCAACAGAGTAGGGAGATTTGAAATCTCCTTGCCTGGTATCCATGCATCATGTTCAGATGATTTGTTCTTATATCTCAATAAATATTCAGTACCTCTTTCAGAAGTGATAATTCTATCATTGAGAATTTTATCAATTTCTGCTGTTTCTGTGACTTCCTGAGGGTTCTTCTTAGGTCTTCCTCTTCTTTTTGGAAATAAGTCACTGTTGGAAGTATAAGGCTTAAGCAAAGAAATGGGAAAGACAGGATGTTTCCTATCATATGGAGAATACAATACAACTTCTACTGCATTATCACCAACCATTCTTTTAACAACAAATGGTTCTACAAACGGATCTTTTAATTTGTGGTTACCTTGTAAATTGAAATGGACAGTAGAGATCAACACTTCATCACCTATGTTAAATGTGTGCTCTTTATGGGATTTATCCCATCTTTTCTTTTCATATTCAAATGCTTTATCAATACAACTCTGAGCATGTTTTCTGCATAGCTGTTGCATTTGCATAAAAGATTTTACACCAGGGTGTAGTTCCAACTTAGGTAATTTATTATTGAGAATCTGAGCAGGAGTGTTTGGGACATAACCTAACCAAAGCTCAAAAGGCTTTTTCTCAGTGACAGAATGAACAGTGCTATTATATGCAAATTCAAGACCAGGCAAAAGAGTGACCCAATCATGAGTAAATCTGTCATTTTCTTTATATTCTAAACCAAAGGCACAATACCTTCTAATCATATCTTCCAGAGTTTGAATCATTCTTTCAGCTAGACCATCAGTCTGAGGATGGTGAGCTGTAGACAATTTTAACTCACAGCCACAAATATCCATCAAAGAGGTCCAAAACTCAGAAGTGAATTTTGGATCCCTATCAGAGATAATGGCTTTTGGAAAACCAAGAATATTAAACATGTAAGACCACCATAAGAAAGCTAATTCTTTGGTGGATACATCTTTGTGGGTTGGAATAAATTTGCACATTTTTGTGAATCTATCCACTATCACCCAACAAGAGTTAAAGCTGTCTACACCTGCAACAGGAAGACCAGTGACAAAATCCATATTAATGATTTTCCAGGGAGCACTAGGTGCTTCAATATGTTGTAATAACCCTGCTCTCTTACCTGTTAACCTTTTAGATTTTTGGCAGGAATCACAATATTCAACATATAATTTTGTGTCTTCAGACATATTAGCCCACCATGCAGTGTTTTTGATTCTAATAAATGTTTTTTCATGATCAAAATGACCAGTTAATATGTCATCATGACAAAGTTTGAGGATAGTTTCTTTCATAGAAGGAGGAATTACAATTACATTAGTAAGCTTTAGTCTATAATATATATAACCATCTTCAATAGAAAACTTTCCTTTATTCAAAGCATTTTGATACTTTGCAGGAAGAGTTTTTATTAATGCTTGAATTGAAGCATTCTTAGGATCATTTAAGATAGTAATCAATTTATTTAAATCAGAATCCTTATCATATGAATCCAGTATTAATTGTAATAACTCTTCTTCCATATCAACTATAAATATAACATGGATATGAACAGTATCATCTTCAGGTACATAAGTAGGATTTGAGTCATTATTTGGCAGAGGAAATCTGGAGAGCATATCAACATTAGAGTGAACATTTCAAGCTCTATGGATAATTGTCATCCTTCCTCTGTATTCTTGAACAGCTAGTTGCCACCTGAACATATGTCTGTTAGGTGTCTTTAGGTTTAAGAGAGACTTCACAGCACTACAGTCAGTTACCAACTCAAATTTTTGGTCATCCAAATAGTAATGAAGTTTCTCAAGAGCCCAAACAACTGCTAAGCACTCCAATTGAGTGGCACCATATTTCAATTCACTATTTCTTAAGGTTCTTGAAATATAACAAATTACAACCTCTGAGGATTTATCATCAATAATTTGCTTTTGGTGAAGGGCAGCACCCAGACCAATAAAGCTAGCATCTGTATATAGGACAAATGGCTTGTTAAAATCTGGAAGAGCCAATATAGGGGCTGTCATCAAGCAACTTTTTAATGTATCAAAATCTTTTTGACAGTCATTATTCCAGAGAAAGGCAACATCATTTCTGGTCAGTTTTGTAAGAGGCAAGGCTATGACCTGATAATTTTTAATATATTGTCTATAATAGCCACACATCCCCAAAAAACTTTGGACTTCTCTTACAGAAGTTGGTGCTTTCACATTTTGGATGGCTGCAACTTTGTTTTGGTCTACACAAATTTGTAAGCCTGACACAACATGGCCAAGGACTTTCAAAGATTGAAAACCAAATTTACACTTTTTTAACGATAAGGTCATATTGATATCATCCATTTTTTGGAAAACTCTATTCAAGTGAATCATATGTTCATCAAAAGTTTTAGAAAAAACAATAATGTCATCAATATAAACCATGAGCCATCCTTCAATAATTTCTTGATGGAAAGTGTTATCCATGACTTTCTGGAAAACTGAAGGAGCATTTTTAGGGCCAAATGGCATCCTAACATACTTATATATTCCCATATGAGTAGCAATAAGCAAAAAATTTTGAGAATTTTTCTCAACTGGAACTTGATGATAACCTTTATTACCATCCAGACAACTAATAAATTTTGCACCTTGCAAGGTAGCATGTATTGAATTAATTCTGGGTAAAGGATAGATATCATCAACAGTATAAGTGTTCAAAGCTCTGTAATCTCCACATAATCTAGCCTTATCTTTTTCATAAGAAATCAAGACTGGGGAGATGACACAATATTTGGGGGTGACATCTACTTTCTCAATGATATTCATTTTTAATAATGTTGCAATATTATCTTCAATATCTTTTCTTTTTGATGGAGAAGCAGGATATGGTTTTTTCTTAAGAGTAGGAGGAATATCACTCAAATTACAGGATAAGGTAATTTTAATTTCTTCCTGAACAATTCCCAAGACATGAGAACCATGAGCAAAAGCCATAGGGAAAGAGGTAATAGAGGCAATAATAGAATCCTTTTGTTCACTAGTCAACTGATCACCAAAAGAAGCAGTATTTATTTCATTTAATAAATCATCCATTTCAGTTGTTGTTCTTCCTTTACAGTGGATTAGTGAGTTACAAGATTTCAACAGATGCTTAGAAGTTCTAGGAGAGGAAATTTTGAATTTCCTTTTGCTATTTATTCCTAAGGTAAAGCAATTATTTGCTGGGTCCAGTTTTACACCAAACATGGTTAAAATATCACTTACCATAATAAACCAATTGCTTAAATTATCATTTTTCATGACAACAAATTCACAAATAGCTCTGATAAAACCACCATTATATTTGAAGAATACAGAGGTTTTGTATTTGCCAATAGGAATTAAGGTAGAACCATACCCTCTCCATTTTTCAGAAGTTATAGGTAATAATTTACTCAAATATTCCTTATCCACTGAAGCTAAAGCTTTTTCAGACACTACACTTCCTCCAGCACCAGAATCAAGAACTACATCAACATTTTTACCATTAATGATAACAGGTGCCTTCAAAGGGGATATAGGTATAGAATTGTTAGTAATATCTTTAATTATTTCAGCATTTTCTACTGAAGATAAATCCAATACACATTCTTCAGATATATTATTTAAATAATGGACATCCTGTTCCAACATTAAAACATCTTTAACAGATTCATTGTCATAGGAGATATTACTTTCACAGTCACTAGAAGAGTTATTGACATCAAGTTCAACTTCATCAGTGTCTTCATTTTGTTCAACAAGATGAATTTTCTTGTCACAAACATGACCCTTCTGCCACGGTTTGTTACATTTATAACAAGTATTTGTTGCATATTTTTTAGGTGCAACTGGGGCAGAGGGTTTACCAGGTTTTTCTGGGAGCTTTGTAGAAGGTTTATTCTGATCATTATAAGATTTACCAAGGTAATTCTTTGGTTCATATCTATGGTTGAGCAGTACTTCATTACAGATATTAATGAAAGAAGAATTTTCCCTTACATGTTCAGTTCTAGCCACAATCAAATCTCTAAGAGAATTTGGTAATTTATACAAGATTTTATCTCTCCAAATATCATAATCCATCTTTGGATCAATTGCTCTTAGGATTTTTGTCACTTTCATAAGTAAAACAATGGGCTTTTCAACAGAGGAGGATACATATCTAGTATTCTCATACAGTCTTTGATGAGCTAACCTGAATTTTGAACCACCAAACTGATTCTCAATCAAGGATTTCCAATCATTCCATGTATAATGATTGTTATCTAGAAGAACAGATTCATACCACATCAAGGCTACATTGGAAAATAAAGAAATTAGCTTAGAAACAATTTCCTCATCAGGTAGTTTATAATATCTCTTTAAATTATTAATTCTTTGGATAAAGTGTTGCCAATCAGAAGAAGAATCACCATCAAAGGTAGGATATTGGTCCAATTTAGGCCAATTTTTCTGACTACTGGGATGGTCCATTTTCTGGTTTGAATTATTCATTATTAATAATTCCTGAAGTTTAGCCAGGTGTTCAGAAATTTCATTATTTACAGAACCAGTTGGTACATGACCATCACAAGATTTTTTGCTAGTAGCAAAAGATTTGACAGACTCATTATCAGCTTTTTTAATGGCTGAAATATGAGGAAGAAAAGAGGAACTCTGTTCAGGTTCTTTTTCTTTATTTCTATGCAGCATATGGGCAGCATTCTCACTTATACCATGATTATTGATGGTTAAGGTTGAAAATTTTTCCTGCAGGTCAGACATATAGTTTCTTATCCTTGGAATTTCAGACATTTGGTCATCTATTTTTGCAAGAGATAAAACATTTCTGTCCTCAGAAACTGTGTGTTTGGTATTCGGTGCATGGAAATCATTCTTTAGCTTTTTAAACTCATTTTTTAGAGACTTTATTTCACTTTTTAATGAATAATTTTCCTCGATAAGGGGTTTCAATTCACTCAAGGTCTTATGTAGATTGATATTTTTATCTGAGATAGCTCTATTGTCACTCCTTATTTGTTTTTGTTGACTAAGAACAATATTCAAGGTCTCTTTGATTTTTAAATAAGCTGTATTTTGTACAGAAGAACTCACTTTACATTGAAAGTGTAAATTATTTAATCTATCATTTTCATGGATTAACACATCTCTCAAACGTTTGTCTTTCACAACATTAAAATCAAGGGTATCTTTCAATATTTCCTCAGAAGTTTTTTCAATTAAGGTATAGATTTCAGGGGGAACAGAATCATTTTTAATTGCAAGAGAAGGATTAATTAAAGAAGTAGAAGTTAAATGTAAAGGTTCATCAAATGACAATTTGCTAATTACATCAATAGGGCTACTAGTTACAGGAAGCTGTCTTTCAACAGGTTTAACTGTTCTTTCACCATGTTCAATAATATTACCTGCAGAAGAAGTTTTATTAGAAAACATACCCAAGTGACTATCAACCAATTTACTTACCATAGCAGAGGAGGAAACTTCCCCTGAGACTGAGTTTGGGATTGTGCTTGGGCCTTCTTTCTCCTGCTTTGTTGGAAGGGATGAGGAGGTGGATGGAAATTGGGTGTTCTGGATGGGCCAGGCTGATGATGAGGAGGGTGTTGCACATTCTGTTGGTAGTGACTGATTAGATAATCCCATTTCCATTGCTCTACTTCCATAGTATTTGGATTTTGGATGGTTGAGCTGGGTGGCTGTGAAGGTTGAGCCTGAAACTGAGGCTGATTGGGAGGCAACTGAGGAGGGGCCTGGGCCTGATTTTGGTTCCTGAGTTCTTGAACCTGATCCCACAAGGTGTCTACTTTTGCTTTGTACCTCATGTTTTCTGTCTTCAGCTCTTTTATATGACTGGACAGGTTGCTGATTTGTTGTCGTAGAGGAAGCTTTTTTATTTTGAATCCTTTTGGAAGACCTTCTTGAGGTACTAGAGGCTTTACTTCCTTCTGTTGTGCTGGGGGAAGGGGGTTTGATTTGTTTACCTCTCCTGTCATTTCCATATCCTGAATTATGTGAATTTTTCTTGTTAGCATAAGATTTGTTATGTTCAACTTTAGAAGAACTCACAGTATCAGCATCATAATCAATTTCAATTTCATCCACTTGCATCTTATCCATTTTTTCAGCCAAATTGTTGGACATAATAGTGGGAAGATTAATTAACTTGTAAAAAAATTAATAAAAGTCAGTTAATAATTGCTCCAAAAAAAATTTTTAATTAATTAAATTATATATAAAAAAAATTTTTAATATAAAGTAATATTTATAATAAAATTAATTAATAAAATGGATTGCAAAGCTAAATTGGGAATAAACAATCAAGTTAATTCAACCAATTAATTAAATTACCAATATTAAATATGGAAATATATATGGGACTAAGCACAAAGTACTTTTAAGTCAACCAAAATTAATAATAATTAATAATAATAAAAAATTAATTTAATAATTCAATTTGTATTAATAATAATGTTGATTTTTCTAGGACTAAGAGGATTTAACACTCTATAATGGTCAACTAGGAAAAAAAAATTAATAGTTGAACACTTACACTCAGTGAATCAGCAATTAAGCCACAATCACTGTTATTGCAGTAAAAATATAGTAATATGAGTGAGTGGTGCAAAGGTGAACTTACTATAGTGATCAAAAAATCACTTCAAAATAATATATGATTTAATATAATATAAACCTAATATATTGAACCCAAGTTTGAAACATGGTCGCAGCAAAAGTTTCTTTTTTTGCTAGGTGGTCCGTGCATTTGTCGTTCGTCGCCAGGCTCGATCATCGTCATCGTTTAGGAAAGGTCCCCAGTTGTCGGTCACTCGTCTAGAAGAGGGAAGAAGAAAAAGGGAGAAAAGGAGGAGGACAAGGAGAAAATAAAAAGAAAACAAGATGTAAAATATTATTTAATTTATTTAAAAGGAAACCAACGACGAGTATCTGGAGAGGTGACAAAGGATGAGGTTTTATTAATAATATTATTATTTCAAGTAAGGGTTATGCGCGGCAAGCACTGTATTTACTATCAAACTTATTGCAACCTTTAATTTGTTATATAAAATTTAAATTAGATTTGTAATACTAATAAAAATAATAATCAAACGGTTATAATAAAATATGTTAAATTGTTGAGTATATAGTAAGTGATGGGGCTACAGGGGATTATCCAAGGCCCTTTTATAGGCAATGGGTCCTCTGAAGCGCCACTATATTTGTAAATACAATAATTAGAATAGAATAAAACAAATATATCAAAGAGTAAATGAAACATAACAATGTAGAGAAAAATATGAAACAAATAATTAAAAACCCCAATTAAGAATCCAATTTTCCCGCCATTAATTCCCAAATCAGTAAGTAAAAATAGTGAATAACTAAACAAGATTGGAACATAGGAACTATGAGAAAAATAATTCCAAACAGATGGTACAGTCTGATTTAAGGATATTTTAAGTGAAACAAAAAATACTTTGACGCAACAAAACATGTAATTAATCTCAATTTAGTATAAATTAATTAATTGGTTTTTCCTGACACAATTAAGGGTCAAAAGAAGCGTCATTAATTATTGTTTAGTATTATATGAAAGGTGTTATTTAATATATAAATTTAAATAATTAATTTAAATATATTATAAGTCAATTTTACACTTATAATTATAATATATATTTTTCAATTAATTAAATATAAATTTATAATTATTAAATACATAAGAATGCGCCATTATTTGTAGAATATATTATATCATGTTCAATTTAAATGTATATAAAAATTTATATAATCAATAAAATTAATATAACACTTATATGTAATAAGATACTTATATAATTTTATTATTCAATAAAATATTAATTTATATACATTAAATACAATTCTTACCCACTCTTTCAGGTTTTATAAGTTACATATCATTTACTGGACTCCTGGAATAGCCTGGCTGACAATATTTGTAAATACAAGAAATATAATAGAATGAAACAAGAATCTAAAAGAATAAGTGAAACATAACAATGTAGAGAAAAATATGAAACAAATAATTAAAAACCCCAATTAAGAATCCAATTTTCCCACCATTAATTCCCAAATCAGTAAGTAAAAATAGTGAATAACTAAACAAGCCTGGAACATAGGAACTATAAGAAAAATAATTCAAAACAGATGGTACAGTCTGATTTAAGGATTTTTAAGTGAAACAAAAAATATTCTGACGCAACAAAATATGTAATTAATTTCAATTTAGTATTAATTAGTTTTTCCTGACACAATTATGGGTCAAAAGAAGCGTCATTATTTATTGTTTAATACTATAAAAAATGATATTTAATATATAAATATAAATAATTAATTTAATTATATTATAAGTAAATTTTACACTTATAATTATAATATATGTTTTTAATTAATTAAATATAAACTTATAATTATTAAATACATAAAAATGCGCCATTATTTGTAGAATATAATATATATTATGTTTAATTTAAATGTATAAAAAATTTATATAACCAATAAAATTAATATAACACTTATATGTAATAAAATACTTATATAATTTTATTATGCAATAAAATATTAATTTATATACATTAAATACAATTCTTACCCCCTCTTTCAGGTCTTATAAGTTAACATATCATTTACTGGGCTCCTGGAATAGCCTGGCCAACAGTATTCCTCTTCATATATACTGATTATATCTTTTATGAAATGCTTGAGTGCTCTGAGGGCAGTTGTTTCACCAATACATACATACTCATCAGTGCTATCAGCAGAGATCCCAAAAGCAAGTTGTTGTAAAGCAGATGTCATTTTTTTGCTGTGGTGATAAGCCTAATTGACCACAACAGTCCTAAAAAATATTATGTAAATAAATTTGTGATTAGTGTTACTGATAAAAACCTATCTTACCTTTTTCCATATCCAAAAAGAGTTATGTCTTTGTAAGTCTTCACAAATCTTGTTAAACAAATCCCTGGTCATACAGAAACATCACTCAAACATGATGCTGTTGTATGTACAGAAGGGGTAAAAGTAGTCATTCATTAGTCTTTGATGGCCTTCTAGTCGATTTCAATTGAGTATTTCTTTTTTTTTGTCTTGATCTATTTTTGTTTGTATTGTCAAAGAGATATGAAATGATATAATCTTCTTCTTCCATTTCAAGTAATTCATCAACTATGTTAAAAGCCATGAGAAGGAAAAAAAAGAATTGAGGTTTAATGAATAGGAGCCAAACTACGATGGTTGAATATTAACTAAATGGAGTGAATAGTAAAAGATACTGCATAGGGTGGTTGAATATGGCAATTCATTATGAAATGACCCAAGTAACATGCAATTATATACTTATTTTTTACCGACACGATGGTAGATGCCCTCAACAACTATCCTTACCATTTTAGAGTTGTGGACTTACCAACCTGTATGTATATACATACAAACTGTGCCACGAGCAGTAAAGACATACCTGAACACACTTATGTATTGCTACACCTACCCAGCATATGCTATTCTCCATGCTGCCAAGCAATACAAAATCCCCTTTAACACTTCTTCTTTATATACTCTCTCCTTATCTCCTATTATCTCCGACGTTGCCACTTTCTTAATTGCCTCCAAAAAGATTTATACTTCATTTGTCCCTCACGGGCTAAGTCCCTTCCTAATAGTTTTCTTCTTATCATTGCACTAGTTTTTCCTTTGGAGGCAAAAGTGTGTCACATTTGCATTTTGTCTGGCAATGCTCCACTCAACATGCAAATGTGACACTTTTGCCCGCGGTGAGAGGTTCATACACATGGAGAAAAAAAATGTAAGTATAGGCACTTCAATAAATGTTAACGAATTTTCGCAACGCCAACTTCAACTTTGGGAGAGGTACTTGCAGAAACGGCAGATACCTGTTCCACTTTCAATATCGTTTTATCTTTTTATACACACTAAGCCGAAATGTTACATTGAAAGTGGAACAGGCACCAGCCGCTTTTGCAGATACCTGTGTCCCAAAGTTGAAGTTGGAGTGGCGAAAACTCACCAACATTTATTGAAGTACAGCAAAACCAGAAAAGCTTGCGGCTTTCTTGTCTCCGATTCCCCGCAAAAAAACATGAGTTGAGGTCGCTTTTGGCAGGAAATGAGTGGCAAGAAACCCGCAAGCTTTTTTTGGTTTAGCTGTAGCTATATGTGCGACAAATGAAAGATATGATTGTAATTACATGCTAAAAAAAAAAAAAAAAAAAAAAAGGAACTTATCGGAGAGTTTGTACACGAAACTGATTGATATGTAAAAAAACGAAGGAGCAACAAATGCTAAACTAAGCTTTTTTGTGACAAGTGAACGTGATTACCTAATTCTTGTAAATGTGTTCTCAACAAGCTAGCAATTTGAACTCTGTAGTTCATTTTAATGGAATCAGAAGGAGAAGAAACCCGGTGAGTGGGGTGACGTAAGGATTTGTATTTAGAAATAAGTTCAGATAGATTTGTGATTGTACCATCATCATTTCTGAAAGGTTTCCGATTGATCGGAGTGGAGAATGTGAGGGAAAGAGAATCAACTCGACGAGGGAAAAATTTGTTGGGAAAAGGACGGTTTTCAGGCATGAGGCGATCAAAGTTGTGGAGCCAAATTGGGATGACGAATGGCTCTGGATCAGACTCCATCAAGATCCTTGAAACCTAAGCATGGCGAGAAAGGGAATAGTAAGATATCTAAGACAAAGTGGGATTAGTAATGGGAACATTGACATACCCCCCATTTGAATCTGAGTAAAGAATGAGGAGAGTGAGGATGGCAAGGCTGATGGACGCGACCTTCAGGAAAGATATGGACCTAGGAAGGAAGATGTGAGAAGGGAGAGAAACATGGGGAGGGAGGGGGGTCAGGGGCGTTTATACCCAGTGGGAAAGATTGATGTGCTGGATAGCTTGGTCAATGGCTGGCTGATAGATTCCTCTGCCGCGAACAGTTTCAATGACTTGACCACGTGAGAACAGGAAAGAAGTGAGCCTATGGGAAGGGGAGCAAGTGAATATGAGAGAGAGACATTCCAGATAGAAAAAAAGCTACGGATTGTTGAAGAGGATATCGGACGCCCCCAGTGACCAGCGGATCTTTGCGGGATCAGAGAGCGACTTCCAGGGCAGGAAAGACCACATGAGCGGGTCATCGAGGGTAGAGATGTGATTTGAGATAGTGAGGAGGGGAGCAGCTGAGGGGGCGTCGATCCAGTCGAAGAAGGAAGCATGTTGGCCATGAAGGGTGATCCGGCGTGGAGACTGGGTGACAACGAGTGGAAGAAGGGCTTGAAAGAAAGTTGAAACGGCAGCAATGTAGGTGGACATGTGGATTGGCCACTGGGAACACTCGGCAGACATAAAAGCCTATTGCTCTTCCTGCCTTGCTCTCCCAGCAGCCGCGTCTGCCACTGCCATCTCGTTGCTGTTACAAGTTTGTTTGATAAATTATTATTCACGACATTTATCTACAGTTGGACATTAGTGGTATATATACACCCTTAAAAGTATATATCGTGTTTCCAAGTTTGACTGGCTTGCACCCACTATTTTTATATTATCATCTTTACAAGAATGTCTTCTCGATCTCGTTCTGCTGCTGCCTCCGCCTCTCCTTCAGCTTGTCATTCTAATTCTATAGTTGATCCTTCACTTCTCCTTTTTAACACTCACTCTGAGTCTGACGCGTCTGTTGATCTGATTACCCACGTCTTGCCCCCCTGGCTATCTTCTGCTGATGCTTCTGCAGCTGCCAGCAATGACACTTCTGTCTCTTTCTTTCGACGTATGTATATTTCACTTTCCTTTTCTTTCTCTCTCCATGTAGAACTATCTGTAATAACTTCCCTTGTCCTTTCATTACAGAATCTTCCCTTGAGCCTAAGGTCCCTCCTTCCAGTCCTGCAAGGAGATCTCCTACTCCCAATATTTTTCCTTCCCCTGTCCCCCCAAAATCCTCTAAGCGTACTCGATTCGCGTCTTATTCACAAGATAATGAGAGTCAGTACAAGAGGCTCAAAGCTCCCCATTCTCCTCTCGTCGAGCTGGAACTCTCTGGTCCTCAATCTACGGACTGCACTTTCTCCGATATCTCTGCTCGAGAGCCTTCCTCGTCTTCCACAGACAACTTCTCATCTTTTTCTAACAACTCCAATTCCTTCACCACCGGTCTCTTGGACTCAGCTTCCCAAAACGCAGCCCCAACCTCTCCTCTGATCGTCTTTTCTCCTGACAAGGCTTCTCTCGAACCTGTTCAATCCGTTCCTCATTCTTCAGCCTCTTCTTTGCTCAAATCTTCTCCTTCTTACTCAGTTCTCTTGAGACCTCAAGACAGCGAACGGTATTCAAGGATAACTTCGCTCACTTTTCCCGCATCTTCCACGGAATTGTCTCCACATGCTGTTTCCCATTCCCCCAATCGTGCCAAACCTGTCTCTGCACAGAAAAGAATGAGTGAGAATGTCCACTCTTCCTCTTCCGATAAGCCTTCTACTTCGCCAGGCCGATCTATCTTAAAAGCTACCGCTCGCCAGTTTGCTTATACAATGCCCAAAAAACAAGTGATCGAGCGGGTCGAATCGGTCCCCGAAATTCACTCCCCTGATGCTTCTTCATCTTTAATGTCTTTGTCGATGAACTTAGACGAGCATTCTTCTCAACTTCCCACTTGCTCTACCCCCACTTGCTCTAATGTATTCGACCTGCCGATTCCCCCAGAATCAAGACCTTCCTTGGGATCTTCAAAAAAACAACGAAGGCAGTCTACTGCTTTTTACTCTCCTCAAGGAAAAGTCGGTCTTGTACCTTTGCGGGAACTTCATGACTATTTAGAAGGGCAAAATGATAATGCTCTGTTATCGGCCAATCATCCAACATTATCGCAGGATGTCCAATCTCATTTAATTTTGGGTCCCCAAGCGGCCCATCCTCCGGCAGGGGAAAAGAGTAAGTCGTGATAAAAATTCTATGCATGGTATATTGATATTAATGATGTTGATTATACATGCAGAACTTTTTGGAAGTAATTCAATCCGCAGATCATCTGGCGCTACTTCCATCAACGCTTCAATCGAGTTTTCATCTCTTGATTCATCTTCCAATCTTTCTTCGTCTCCGCCCCATCAAAGTGGATCTTTCTTACCACAACAAGTTCATGCCTCCACGGTCATAACGTTGCAGGCTCCTGTATCCCATCTACCTCCATCGGGTCATTCTAATGATCAGACAGAGGATCCTAATTTCGTTCCTGAAGAAAAAGAAAAAAATGAGATCGACTTCGCTTCCAATGCGGAATCGCGTCCGAAAAATCCTTACGCTCCTTTATTGGCTGCTGTTCAACGAGCAGCATCTATCCCAGCACCAATTCTTTCTCCAACTCCTGGTATGTTTATGAATAATATATTATTATTATTATTATTATTATTATTATTATTATTATTATTATTATTATTATTATTATTATTATTATTATTATTATTATTATTATTATTATTATTATTATTATTATTATTATTATTATTATTATTATTATTATTATTATTATTATTATTATTATTATTATTATTATTATTATTATTATTATTATTATTATTATTATTATTATTATTATTATTATTATTATTATTATTATTATTATTATTATTTATCAATTTATTTCTATTTCTTCTATGTGATGATGCTAGACATTATGATTGATCACCTCCTTTCTTCTCAAGGGTAAATCAAGGCAACTAACTATTTGATTCTACATTTCTTATTTCTGTTTATTATTCAGACTCAAGGGTGGTCAAGCAGACTAAAACTGATGGCCCGCCATCGCCTAAAAGTTGTACCCCTCACCCTGTTTCTTCCTCGTCGTCGCCAAAGGCAAAGAAGCTTGATGTCCTTTCTTCTGCTGGAACCTCGATGGGTGTTAAAGTTGTCAAAGCTATTTCTTCACGTCTGAAAAGTGCTAACAATCTTTCTACATTCGCTCATCAAGACCTTCTCCCTTCCCAACCTATCAAAAACATTGACAGATTGCCCAAACTTCCTGAACCTGTTAAGTGCGATGCCAATGATGATGGCGACGTATTATCGGGAGCTCCAGCTAATTTTCAGAAAAAACATTTACCTCCATCTGCAGCTTCTTTGGTAGGTGAAAAATTGATGAGGATCAACTTGCCTTTACCACTCGAACCATCATCTAGTTCTGCAAAGGTTGAGAATGTACAGCATCGAGAACTCCCTCTTTTGTCTGATCCCACGGTTCTTGTATGCCCACCACCCACTAGTCTGGCTCAATCTAAAATTGATTTGAAGTCTCCTTCGACATCTCGTAAACGAAGTTCCGAACTGGCCGTCAAGATGCCTGAACCCAAGAACAATTTGTCTTCAGGAGATCGTCTTCTTCCTTTAGTAGAAGATTCGGCTGCTAAAAACTCATCAGCTTCGTCATTCAAGGAGAAAAAGAGTTATCTTGAAATCCAACAAGCCAACACTTTTTTTCCTGTTAAAGAGAATGAATCGATGATGACTACTGGTGATAGAATTGGAACTCATGCTAGTGAAGCGGTGCATACGAAGGATAATATTCGTTCAAACTTATCGTCTGAGCCGTGGGCCGAAACTTCACGGGACCCAGCACCATCAGTTTCCGATAGAAAAGATCAACATAACGATGCCGAAGTTGGAAAAACTGACACCATAAGGTCTCGAGTTTTCGTTTCTCGACGTTCAACAGGAGGAGCTTCTCAACTTCCTGGATCCAGCAGCGAAGGTCCTCTTATTTCTAGCCAAAAAGTCCAATCAAAAAGGCGATCGACGGCAAACAAGACTGGAGGTGGTGGTGATAGATTGACAGGGCAGTCAATTCATCTGTCGCATGACAATGTTTGTGCGATTGAGAAATTTACCAAAAAGGAGGATCAGGTAGAGATTGAGGATGATGCTAATGTTAAACAACCTGAAACAGTGCAATTAAAAAGACCTACTTTGTCTAATCCATCAACATCAAGTAAAAAATCTGCTGGATCTAAAGAACGATCTTCCTGGCACAGTAAAAATCTCAATTTTGTAGGCGATGCAGAACCTGTTCTCAAAACATTAACAATTGATGAAACCCCGGTATTCGGGATGCAGACGCTCGAAGTTGACGGCAATCTCGCGAATCTTCAGGCCGCAGCTTCTTTGAAATTGAAGCCAGATGAAGACAGAGAGGGAGAATCTAGGATCAATTCTAATGTTGTTGATAAGCCAATATGCTCGGTCAACTTTGGTGTTAAGTCTAAAGAACGATCAAACAAACCGACTTCATCATCATCAAAATATGCGATTCCTTTCCCCTCTAAGCAAGATCGTGATAGCAAGGATCGATCTTCTCTGCCTCAGAAAAGAGTAGTGGTAGAAACTACTAGAATACCAAATCATGGAAGTAGCAGTAGATTAGTTACCGATCATGCCCAGACAGAAACGAATATGAACAGTATTCAAAACGAATCTGAGAGTGGTGCACAAGAAGGAAATCCTAACCACCTATCTAATCTCAAGACAGATCATGGTTCAAATTATGTTATCACTCTAGAAGCTCCTCTTTCTCATGATGATAAAATGGGTGGCAACTCTACTTTCCAAAATCATTTCGTTGATCCATCGAAACCGGTTTCCTTGAAAAGTCCAAGCCATGAAAACGATCAGCAAGAATCTTGCCTGGAACTCGTCCCAACAGCACTAGCCACTGTTTCCAAGCCATTGAGAGAGTTGCCTAATAATTTTGATTTCAGTGGATATCTACCTGCCCCTAGAGTGGAATCTACTTCTGGATCAATAGAGCAAAATGCTGATAATGACTTGGAGAATAAACAGCAACCGATAAGTAGGAAGAGGAAGAATTCAGTTATTGTTAAAATACCACCAAGTCCTGTCCGACCGAGTAATCCAAGCTCTAAAAACTTTCCTCTCCCTGAAAAGACTATCTCGGATAAGTCTTTTAACAAAGTAATTTATTTTCTTTTTTTCTTTCTCTTTTTTTGTTATCTCGTTTTAAAGGTGTAGAGGATTATTTGGCTAATGATGTTTTTTTTTCTCCACTGAAGCGCGCTAAAATTGAAGCTCCTTTATCTACGTCTTTGGTGAAACCAAGTGCGACAGCTAAAAGAAGTGTTAATCGTTCGAGTGAGAAAACTGGCATTTTGAATCGAACTGTTGTTAGCCACTCGAATGTACCTTACGGATCACGACGCCCTACGTTTAAATCAACCTTCCCAACCCAGGGAAACCGGCGTGTTCCTTCTGTTTCTCAAAAAGTTTCATCATCTTCTGGAGTTCAGGATCTAGTTTCCAGTGTTTCGAATAAGCAACCAATGGGAGGAGTTGCTTCCAAAGAAGCAACCGGTTTACGTTCCCTTGCCAGAAATCAGATGGCATCTCAGTCTGTGAATTGGGTTGGTTTTAAAGCTTCGATTGGTGATCTTGCCGTGGTTCCTCTAGATGAGCCTCAACCTGCTCAAGAAAAAGTTGATGAAGAAGAGCCTCAAGTTCCAATGGATTACAATGACAATTTTGGTGAGGCTAAATCTGTTCCTGAAAATGCTGCGAAGGATCAGCTGGATTTGCTTGTTCCACGTCTAGAAATGGGCTCCACTTCTTCTCCAAGGGCCAGCAGATCTTCACGCCATTCTACCTCAGCAGCAGTTTTGTCAGGTAATGAGATTTTTAAGCCCCGTCGAATGTCATTGAGGCGGAAGTCTGTGGGGACTGATGATGTGAAGACCCCGGAAATCCCGTCTGCCAATCTTAGTATTAGCTCTTCTTCGACAGGAAAGAAAAGGAGGGGTAGCGGCGCCGTGAAGGAATTGGAGGACATTGCTGACTTTGAGAATAAGGTGGTTGAAGAACCAACGCCTCGCCGTGCTTCGCTTCGAAAGAAGTCAATCGATTTGTCAGCTTCATCTATTACCCAAAATACTGTTTCTAGCGTGAATGTCAGTTCAAAGGAAGAAGAATCGACCCGGCCTCAGCGCGTGGTGCCTAAAGCTCAGAAAAAGCATATTGAAATAGAGGGTGGACATAAAAAGTTCATTCGTCCTGGTGGTAATGCTAATCAGGCATCTTCAATGTTTGCCAGACAAGTCTCTTCATCTTCGCGCCCACCGGTACAAGGCTCTTCATCCGGAAAAGTAACTATTCTTATTCTGTCTTTTTGCCGTAATTTACATGTGTAATATAATATTAATATGGACTGGTGTTCGGAATTTATTAACTTTTATTTGTTTCTAACTTGTCCAGTCTATTTTAAATCCTTTGAACCCAAGTGGGAAAGCGGCAGGGTCAACTTCGAGAAATATTTTACCTATACCTAAGTCCACGAAGGAGAGTCAAAGACCTGCCCCAAAGGTATCTATCTACGTCCAGCCCAATTGGTTACATAGTCATTTTTTAACTAGATGATTACTGATGTTAATAATGCTTTCCTTCATTTTTTTTTTTTTTTTTTTTTTTTTTTTTTTTTTTTTTTTTTTTTTTTTTTTTTTTTTTTTTTTTTTTTTTTTTTTTTTTTTTTTTTTTTGCAGTCGCTTAAAAGACAGACCCGCTTTCAGAGGAAAAAATTGTTCCCCCCGAATGATGCAGCTACAGGATCGAGCCCTGAAGTCGATGCAGTTGAGTGGCAAGATGTATCACTGGTTCCTCATTTGATCCCCATGAAAGTTTTGCCAGTGGTGCAATCGCCCCGAAAGCGAAAACAAGCTGAAGAAGAAGGAGAATTGGATGTCAAAGTTGAGAAGACGAATAGAGTGGTAGGGGGCTTATCTGGCAGGGTATGGACCGTTTTTCCCCTGTGATCATGTCGAATTTCTCTCCTTGTTTCTATTTTTTCAAAAACATATACTCATGAAAGTTGTTTCATACTTATACAGAGCGTGAGTAATAATGGTGCCGGTCCTAGTGGAAGTAGAAGCAAGTTGAAGAAACCTGAGGCGATCATCCCTCCAAATCAAAAGAAACGTCGTCTATCATCTCGTCTTCAAAATTTAGCCCATCAAACTACAGGCGATGAGCCTGCTGTTAATAATAATGACAATGATGATGACGAAGCAGGAGGGATTCCAGAATGGCAGGATGTCTCGCTTGTTCAACATGTGTTACCAGTGAGAGATTTCAGGGGAAAGAGAAGTACTGGGGCTAGTGGCAGCGGGAAAGTAGGAGGTCCATCAATTTCATTGGGGCTGGCTACTGAGAGAAGAGTCATTGAGCGATCCAATTGGGCAAAAAGGGTCGCCGCTGATAAGAAAAATCGTCAAGAGAAGGTGTAGGAATCGAGACTTATACATATATATATTAGTTAGATTCCTTGGTTTTATTTTTATTTTTATTTTCTCTTTATCCCATTTCTCTATCTCACTTTACCATTTCATATCAGTTCTCGCTATTTATATCGTGTGTTGGTAATGTAAGAAATAACCATCATGATGGATGGATAGATTTTGTTATTGGTTTTTTTTCGGGCAGTTTTTACTGCTCAAGCTCCTGATCTTGTTGGTTCTTTGTTTATCCCCTCTCCTGCTGCTTCCTTTTCAGCTTTTCTTTCTATTTTCTTTCTATTTATTGTTTTGATAAAACAACTTCTCAACTTAGTTTTTCATTTTTTTTTCATATTATTCATTATCATGCATTCCATTTATATTTTGTTTATTTTAGTTACACACACACATATATAAATATATATATTGAAAGAAATTATTTTATTTGGCAGTTTTTGTTTTGGATGTGTGTGTGTGCGTGTGTGTGTGTGTGAAAGAGAGAGGGAAAGAGAGGGAAAGGGTTGTTAAAGAAATAGGCGGATATGCTGCGTGTTGGTGGTTTTGGAGTAAAGAGAAATAGAAAAATTCATGTTGCAAGTGTTATGACCGTCCCTATGAGGGCGACTTTATCTAACCGCTATGGGCATCTGTCTCCGTGTCGGTAAAAAATAAGTATATGATTGCATTTTACTTGAGTCATTTCATAATGAATTTCAATATTCAACCGCCCTATGCAGTATCTTTTACTAATCACCACATTTAGTTAATATTCAACCCTGGGACTTTGGCAGTCATTTTAGGTCAACCTTGACTGCTAATTTTTTATGCATGTCATTCAATGCTCTTCTCAATAGGGGAAGGTGTCAGTTCTAGAAAATCTGCACTTAACTTGAGTGCAGACTTCAAACCAAATCAGCACTTCAATTTTTCCAAAAAAAAAAAAGTCATCTATTTCCAAAAAATGGGTATCAGTTATGACCTCACCATCAGCACTTTTTTTTTCACAATTTTTTTTTTTTTCACAATTTTTTTTTTTTTTTTTTTTTTTTTTTTTTTTTTTTTTTTTCTTTTTTTTTTTTTTTTTTTTTTTTTTTTTTTACAACCACATGTTGGACACATCATCCCTATCCTTGCCGACTTTGTCCCTGTCCCATGTGACACCCAGACCTCTCCATCCTCTCATCAATCCTCAGCACACACACACACACACACACCCCCCCCCTCACTGAGATTTAAAATAATTTTATTGCAAAATTTTAACCAGGCATGTTTTTTTTTTTCCTTTTTTTTTTTTTTTTTAATGTTTTCAACCTCTTCATCTCTTTACTTGTAACATACCAGTTTCATAATGCCTCCCAAACAATCCAACACTCAAAAGGCAACCCAAAAAAAAAAAAAATGCTTCCTCACAAAGGTCTTCATGTAATGCAAGCCCCTTAACTAAGAAATAAAAGTCTGGAAAGCTAAAAAAAAAGGAAGATTATCTCATCATCATCAACTTCTTCAAATTAAATCAAATTATGATGCATGTTTTGGATGTGAGAAGTCCACCCAATTCAGACATCCACCTTCATCAAAGGTCAATGGCTTCTTGTTGATGGCAAATAAAGTAAAAAATGAAAACAAAAGGGAGAATCCACATCAATCCTAAGCAAATGAAGGAGAGGTTCAAAAGTTATCAATCCAAATATAAAAAAGCTCATTTTTCTACCACTTCAACTGGCTTTTAGTATTTATGATAATGATTTGAAGATTTTAATTACTACTGTTTCTGAAAATCTCAATGTCATGTATCCTTTCTATGTGGAAATGGATAATCTTTTTGGTTCCCAAGTTGATTTCAACCCTTTGTTTACACACAATACTACCAAGGATATACCCTCTGGTTCTCAACAATCTAATAATCCTCCCAACACACCTGTTCTTCAACAAGATCAATCCCCTCCTGCTTTTAACCATAGTTCAGCTGAAAATGATCCCAACTATCAAGCAGAAGAGTTATTTCAGAGAAAATCTGAGTCCTCATAGCCCCAATCTTTTAATAGAAGGTGTCAGTTCTGGCAAATCCGCACTTATTTAAGTGCGGATTTCCAAAACACACTAGCCCCAATACTGGTGGATTTCAAAATGAAATAAGTCACTTATTTCACTCAAATCTGCACTTTATCAACCAAAAGTGCTGATTTCACCATCAAGTCCCATTTCACTGATTTGTCATCATCATCCCAATCATACACAGCACTCTGCAGAATAACACTTCATAACTCAAAACATTGTACATCATGTACATTTTCATATCATATCATATAAGAGTCATGCCTTCCTCACTTTCAAATCATGATAAATTACATAAAGCAATGACTTTCATGGCTCTTGAACTGCTCTTGGACTCTGATTGCGATTCTAATTCTGATCTGGAAGAAAATTTTGTCTTTTTATCAAAAATTCCCAGGAACGTTACCTTCTTCCCAGAAAGCCTCAAGTACTTCATACCCCCAAGTACACCATCCAAACACTTCTTAACCTATCTACACCCAGTTTTAGACAGTTGTTCAGGACTTCTCCAGAATTTTTCCTTAAATTGATTGAGCTTATTCAGGATCATCCCATATTTCACAATAATTCTCAAAAAGAACAACGACATCCTTCAATTCAATTGGCCACCGCACTATGTCGTTTGGGTTCAAATGGTAATGGAGCCACTTTGAAATCTTTAAAAAATGTCTTTGATTTAGGGTATGGTTCAGTTAACACTTATACCAAACAATGCATCACTGCCATCAACTCCTTGGAATCTCAACTTCTCACCTGTCCAACAAAAGAAGAGCGACTTGAATCATCTCAGGTTATGCAAGCAGAGGGCTTCCCAGGATGTATTGGTTTTGTTGACGGTACTACTATTCCTTTGAGCCAGAAACCTCCTCAAGGTGGAACCAATTAATTTGACCATAAAACAAGGTAGATTATTTTTAACTCCTTTCATTCTCTTTTAAACTAACACAAACAACTGTATCTTCTTTATAGATATTCAATTTCCATTCAGCTTATATGTGACGTTAACAAAAAATTTATATCATTCTTTGCTGGCTATCCTGGCTCATGTCATGACTCCTACGTCTTCCAAAGAATGCAAATTTAAAATGAACCTGAAAAATTCTTTGATGAAGATTAGTATCTTCTTGCAGATTCTGCTTATGCAAATGGAAAGTATGTACTTCCTGCTTTTTCGGGGAGCAGCTTCAGAAGACAGTCAAAATTCCAAGTTCAACAATCATTTGGAAAAGTCAAGAGTCCGTATTGAACATTCTATTGGAATCTTGAAAGGCTGTTTTTCTAGTTTAAGGGAATTAAAAAGTCCTCTTAGAAATAAGTCTGAAATGGAGACAGTGATCAACTGGATTCTGTGTTGCACTATACTTCATAACCTACTTGCTGACCTCAAAGATCAATGGTTAGAGCTGTATGAAGATGAACAAGTTGATTCACCTCCAACTATATCCAACACTTCTATTTCTCAATCGACTACTTTAAGGGCAAAAATTCTTCCAATAACACTCCAAAATTTTTCAACACAATTTTAATTTTTTTTTTTTTCATACTCTTCAAATGATCAATTTGTATGTTTTATTCACTGAGAATGGTAATTTTTTTTTTTTTTTTTTTTTGCATATTTATTTTGTTTTTGAATTTTCTGTTAAAAGTCTTAATTTTTTTTTTATCTCTCTGTGTTATATTTCATCAACTCAACATGAAATCACATATTTTCTGAAAATGCATATTTTTTCAGTCGCTCTCTTTTTTTTTTTTCTTCACTCATATCTGTTTCCTCCTCTCTTCTTACATCACTCAACCAATTTCAATTCTATTTCTTTTTTTTCTCAACTCATCTCTCCAGGCAAGTCATTTTTTTCATTTTTACTTAATTTTTTGCTAATTTTTTTTTTGGTAGTTTTTTTTTGGTTTTTTTTGTAAGTGCTTTTTTTAAATTTATAGGTAAAATTAACCTTTTTTTTTCTCTCTCCCTTCCCTCTTTTCTCTCATTCATCCTATTCTTTATCCCCCCTTGGCCTGGGCTTTTTCCCACCTTTACCCTCTCCTTGGATTGGATATGTCCCCCTTTTCCCCTCTTTGGCTGCCTTATTTCCCCCTCCTTGGCTCACTCTAACCTCCCTATTCTCCCTCTTTGGTCTCATCTCTCTCTTTCTCCCCCTTGTTGGTGTTCTCATTTCCTCCCCTCATTCATTTCTCTCCAACCCCCTGCTCCTATCCCCCACAGAACCCCCCTCCTTTCCCCCTCAGAACCCCCCCAACCCCCCCTGCAATCCCCCCAATCCCCCTACCCCCCCTCATTCCTCCTTAACGATTCACTAACAAATTGTTAAGTTACTGAACGATTTGTTAGCAAATCATTAAGTTAATGAAGGATTATGATTAATCATTCAGTAACTTAAAGATTCGTTAGCAAATTGTTAAGGAGGAATGAGGGGGGGGGATTGGGGAGATTTTGAGGGGGATAGGAGGGGGGATAGGAGGGGGGATAGGAGGGGGGATTGGAGGGGGGATTGGAGGGGGGATTGGAGGGGGGGTTGGAGGGGGGGATTGGAGGGTTCTGAGGGGGATTGGAGGGGGGATTGGAGGGGTTCTGAGGGGGATTGGAGGGGGGGATTGGGGGTTATTTGGAGGGGGGATTTGGCAGATTTGGAGGGGGATAGGAGGGGGGAATTGGGGGGTTATGAGGGGGATTGGAGGGGATTGGGGGGTTATGAGGGGGATTGAAGGGGATTGGGGGGTTATGAGGGGGATTGAAGGGGTGGATTGGGGGGAATTTGAAGGATGCGGGGAGGTTTGGGGGGGTTTGTACAAGGGTTTTGGGGGGGTGGGAGAGGGGTTTGGAGGGGGGAATTGAGGGGAATGGGGAAGTGATAAAAAAATTTCACAGTTTTTTTATTTTTTATTTTTTTCTGAATTTTAGAGAAAAATATTCATCAAGTTCAAGTGAAATAAAAAAAATTCTTATTTGTCTTTTGGGGATTTTCTTTAATTTAAATTAAGTGAGTTTTTTTTAATGTATAATTTTGGGTATTTTAAAAGTAACAATTTTTTATGTAGAAAAATACATGTCTTTAACTTCAGATTCACCACTTACCTCACTCTCTTCTTCTTTAACTTCATTATCATCTTCAAATTCAACTTCTTTTCAATCATCATCTAAAACATTGACGAAAAATGAAGAGTATTGAAATAAAAGATATTTAAAAAAAATTCACTTGGATCAAATATTTGGCCATATTTCAAAAATCAAGTACTATAAAACTAAAGTTGAAAAAAAAAACAATTTTCCAAAAACGTTACCTGAAAATATACATTATTTAACTGAAATTGGAGGTGATGAAGTTAAAGCTGTTATTAATAATACTTTCAAACCTCAATTTATTTATGAAAACCATTCTTTTAATGGTTTAAAAGATGAATCATTTAATCAACTCTGCAATCTCATCATAACACTCTATTAAATGGCTTTGGTTTGCTTACCTTTAAGGAATAAGAATTTTTTGGGTGGTATTATGATTGGTATTGGATGGAGACCTAGATTTGATAAAGGATTTTCTCTTGGTATGTTTAAAATTATTTCTTGATTTTTTAATATCATATTACTGAATTTAATTATATAGGCATATATTCTTTACTCAGATCTTTATCTAAATCTGAATTAGATAATGATTTTCAAAAATGGAATACACTACCTTCATTTAATTCATTTCTTGCTCTTTGACTTGAAAAACTCTTCAATAAAGCTTTTGAAAAAAATCATGAACTTGCTACAAGACTTGGAATACCAGATTGGTGCAACTCTGAATGGGAAGATATTAGCAGTGATTATCTAATGTTTTCAAATATTATAATAACTCATTCTGGATTTCATAGCTGAATTCACACTGACTCAAATGATGCCAATTACCTTATGGAATTTTCTCATATATTAATCCTATCACTGGTCAACCTATTCCGTCACCTGCTAAAATTAAAGGACATGGACTATATTTCCCAGATCATAGATGTTTAATCGATTTTGGATTAGGAAATGAAATCATTGAAACAGTTTGGAATTCTTCTTACAATAATCACCAAACCACAAAGGCTCCTCCAGGTTGGGAATCTTGTCAAGACTTCACACATTTTGGTTGCTCTTTCAAGATCAGTCAAATGTTAATCCAACAAATAAACAAGTTAAAAAAAGAAGAAAAAGGTAATAAATTTAAAAATTCTTTATGTAGATCTAAAAAGTATGGGGATCAATAGAGTCACCAAATATTTAATATTCTTCCATAAATTTTTAATAAATAAATCTGATATGTCACTTTACCAAATTAAAGTAATGAGCCAATGACCTTGGGTTGTATAAAAGGTAATCATGAAAAAATTAATTTGTTTCATGGGGTTCCTCTAGCCTATAGCTGTGGAAAGTCCCAAACTTAGTTTCTAGACTTGATCTGCATTTTGGAATGAGGAATTGTCATTACTTTAAAAGTAGTAGATTTGACATAACTTATTTATATATTAATTAATTTATGTAATTATATTAAATTTTGGTGACTTTCACCCTTTACTTCAATAAAATGCAGGGGAGCATATTTCCAAATTTTTAAATCTGACATGTGAAATTGATGATTTAGAAAAATTTGGTGGTACCCACCACCCCTTGTTTCAATAAAGTTCAAGAGGAGGTATTGCCAAATCTTCAAAAAAGATATAGAATTTTAATGACTTAGCAGTATTTAGATAAGCAAAATTATTGACTTGAAAGTAAAGATAGAAAAATTGTATTATATTTTCAAATTTTTGTCAAAAAAAAGTATAAGCAAACTTATTGACTTGAATGTAAAGATAGAAAAATTGTATGATGTTTTTGAAAATTTGTCAAAAAAAAGTTACTATATTCAAGACCTTTTATAAGTCAGCATATAAGGAAATATTACCAAAAAGAAATCAAACAAAATTAATTTAACTAGAAAAACAATTTATTGATTGAAAAGGTCAAGCAGTTTTTTAATGTCCTCATAAGATTGGCCATTTTTTACACATTCCATAATGAAATCTTTTTTTTAAAACTTTCTTGTTTTTCCAATTCACAAGTAGCCATTTCTCTTTGAAATTGATGGTCATTTACTCTTTCCATCTCCTCTGCCTCAAATTTTTTTTCTTCCAAATATAAGGCTTGCTGATCTTTCCTTAGCATATGAGCAAACTTCATATTCTCAAAGTCAAGGGCATTTTTTACAATAGTTGATTTTTCTGAGAAAATTAAATAGAAATAAATAAGTGAATAAGTTAATGAATAAGATATATAGTAAACAAATCTTACTTATATCTTTTTTTCAAAATAATCTTCAAGGGAGCCAATCAAGCTTGTTGAAGTATTACCACGTTTTAAAAGATGGTTCAAGTTCATTGAAGTTGAGGGTCGTTTCTTTAGTTCAGAGTTTGAAAAAGAGGCTTCAGAAAGTTCATCTAAAGCAGCTTCTAAAGCGGGATTCACATTTCCATCATCGAGATTATTTAATAGAGTTTGAGTTTGAGTAGGAGGAGACTAGAAAGAAATAGAAATTTAGAGAGGAATTGAAGAAAAAAGAAAAAGTAAACATACATCTAAATTTTGGGGCTTTGAGGATTCAGATCTGCTGCAATATAATTGTTCTGCTTGATAGTCGGGATCATCTTCTGCTGAACTATGGTTAGAAAGTGGAGGGGATTGATATCCTTCAAGTAAAAGTGTGTTGGGAGGATTATAGGAAGGTTTGGATCCAGAGGGTATATCCTTAGTAGTATCATGTAGAAACCATGGGTTTACATCAACTCGGGAGCCAAAAAGATTATCCATTTCCTCATAGAAAGGACACATGACATTGAGCTTTTTGGAAGCAGTAGTAATTCCAATCTCCAAATCATCATTGTCAATACCAAAGCCAGTTTCATTTGCAGCATGATGAGCCTTTTTATATTTTGATTGATAACTCTTAAATCTCTCCTTCATTTGTTTAGGATTGACATAGATTCTCCCCCTTGTTTTCTTCCTTACTTCATTGGCAATCAATAAGTAGCCATTAACCTTTAAAGAAGGTGGGCATCCGATACAAGTGAACTTTTCACATCCAAAACAAGCATCATAATTTGATTTTACATTAAGGAAGTTGATTATGATCAGATAATCATCCTTTTTTAGCTGACCCAACTTTGATTTTTTAGGTGTGGGGCTTGCTTTATGAGGAGACTTTTGTGATGAAGCAGATTTTTGATTTACCTTTTGAGATTTGGAATGTCTTGGAGGTATTATAAAACTGGTACATAACAAGAAAATAGATTAAGAGGTAGAATAAATAAGTAAAAAAGAATGTATACATGCCTGTTAAAAATGTTGTAATAAAATGGTGAAAATGTTAGGAAGGGGTGTGTGCCAAGGATTGATGGGTAGGGAGCGAGGAAGGTCAGTGTGTCACATGCAACAGGGATGGGGTAAGAAAGGAAGGGATGTTGTGGCCAAAATGTGGTTGTGAAAAAAAACAGGAAAAAAGTGCTGATTTGAGGTCATAACTGACACCCTTTCTTGAAATAAGTGACTTTTTTGCAAAATTTAAGTGCTGATTCGCCAGAACTGACAACCCCTAATGTATGATTAATTTTTCTTTTTTCATTGTTTCTTATCTAAAATTCTCATTCCTCCTCTTATAGTCTCCTCCTACTGAAGCTCAAATTTCAAAAAATATTAACAATTCTGGCAATGAGAATTCTGCTTTGGAAGCAGCTTTAGATGAACTGCCTGAACCCTCTAGCTCAAAATCCAAACTAAAGTTCCAAGCCTTAACTTCAATGAACTTGAAACTTCTTTTAAAATGTGGTAATACTTCAGCCAGCTCTTTTTTCTCCCTTTATAATTATTTTGAGAAAAAAGATACAAGTAAGATTTGGCCACTATATACCTTCTTCAATAACATATTTATTTCTTTTTTTCTATTCAATTTTCTCAGCAAAATCCTCTATTGAAAAAAATGCCCTCAACTTTGAGAAAATGAAGTTTGATCATATGCTAATGAAAGATAAATGGGCCTTAGATTTGGAGGAACATGTTTTTTTCTTCAATCAATTTTCGAAAAGGCTAGATTTGATGCAGAGGAGATGGAAAGAGCTCATCTTTTCTCAGAGAAAACAAAAAAGCATGATTTTGAAAGAGAAATGTAAAGTCTTGATTTGGAAAAGCAAGAAAATTAAAAAAAAATCTATTATGGAATGGGTAGAAAATGGCCAATTTTATGAGGACATTAAAAAATTACTTGAATTATTTAACTGATTAATTGGTTTTTCTTTTTGCAATAGATGACTCATATTCACAATGAAAACTTTTTTTTCCTGATTATATTCTTTTCCTCCCTCTCCATAACTTTAAAATTGTATATTTTTAACAGTCATTTTGCATTTTCCATAAAAAT
The DNA here is from genome assembly GCA_030280995.1 of Hemileia vastatrix. Taxonomy (NCBI): domain Eukaryota; kingdom Fungi; phylum Basidiomycota; class Pucciniomycetes; order Pucciniales; family Zaghouaniaceae; genus Hemileia; species Hemileia vastatrix. The sequence goes on along the minus strand of JASXTE010000001.1, from coordinate 23,777,664 downwards.
TTCTGTTTTCAATACATGCACACCACAAAAAATCAAGTCACACCTGCTAGCAGGTGTCTATTGCTATATTAAGTTTTGATTTAAGAGTAAATTTTCTTTAATATTGTGCAAGCTAGTGTTCTCATTTTTCAGTGTGAAGTCTCTCCAGCAGAATTACAACTGAGCTAAAATTGAGTCAAATTAAAGATAGGGATTGGCACCTTCTACCAGGTGCCCATGTTTTTTTTCTTGTTACATCTGCATAACAGATTTCAGAATGCATTTCATAAAACATATCATAACACATATCATAGCGCCTTCATGATGAAATTATCCTTCCAGATCCCTTCAACTATCTTTCTCTTCACTTGTTATTCTGCCTTTTCATCAAGTTGTGTGTTTTTTATTCTTTTCACCATTTTCATAATTTTCTCATTCCTCTCATCTTTTCATTCCTTTACCCTCATGTTTTCTAATATCATTTGTCCCCTTTTTCTTTCTTTTCTCTCTTTGCTTTCTCCACCCTTGCTAACTTTTTTACTTGCTTTATTTCTTCTTCTTTGATCATAGGTCCATCTTATGCTTAGCCCAGGTTAGTACTTACTAATATTTATTTTCCCTTTTCTTTCTCTTACTAACTTTTATTTTTTTATTTTTTTTGTTTCTTTTGTGTATTTTACTTCCAATAACTTTAGAAAAAATCCCAGCATTTTTTCTGACTGTTTCCAAGTGTTCTAGGTAAGTTATTTCTTTCTTTCTTGGAATTACCTTTAAAATGCTTCAAAAATGTCTCCAAGATGTTTCCAAGCATGTTAATGAAATTTTTTTATTTTCTTTCTTCCAATCACTTTCAAAACAGTCCCCTGACATTTTCTTCCTGTTTCCATGCATTCTGAGTAAGTTTTTTATTTGCTCTGAATTGCCTTGGAAATACTTTCAAAACATTTCCAAGCATTTTACTGACTTTTTTTTATCTTCAGAAAGATTTTTTCATGTCCTCTTCATCTCTTTCATCTTTAAATCCCTTTCTTCAATCAAATCTTTTAAAAAAAATGTCCTCTTCTTCACTCTCATCTCTTTATTAAATTAAACATTTGAATGAATCACTGAATATTTCTAATGGAAAACCAACTATTTCTGAGGGGAAGAGGGTATCATATCAAAAACATAAATAAGTTTTAATGAAACAATGGTGTCAAGCATACTTTGGCCATATAGAAAATCTGAATTTTTATAAAACTAAAATATGTAAGAAAAAAAGGTATCTGAAATTACTACCTGAAAAAATCAAGTAATTAACTGTTAGTGGAAAGAATCTTTTTGTTGCTGTTGTGAGTAATTGTTACAAACCTCAATTTATTTTAGAGGTTCATTGATTTGATGGAGTTCAAGATGTAGTTTTTAAGAAATTATTAGATCTTATAACAACTTTTTATAAGATATATTTTTTTGAACAACCTTTGAATAATAAAAAAATTGCAGTAGGTATTATGATTGGACTTAGATTTGGACCTGGTTATTAAAAGGGAAAATCTCTTGGTAAGAGTTTATCATTATTTACTTTGAATAAATATATTTTCTTACTCCAATAGTATGTATTTATTCCTTTATTATAAAATTAAGCTCTAGTGAAATGAAGGATGATTAAGAAAGATGAAAACTCTTGGGATCCTTCTATAAGTTTTAGACAAAGAAATTAAAAAATTATGCATTTGTGCTTTTGAATATAATCATGAACTAGCCATGATAGAAGGCATACCAAATTGGACAGATTTGAAATGGATCACACTTGAAGATGATTATATCTTTTCTTCTAATGTCATCATTAGCTTTGGAGGATTATATAACAATATTCATGTTGATAAAAATAATTCTAATTTCCCACACATTTGGTCTTTTCTGTTATATTGATCCCATCACTGGTCAGAAAAATCCTTTAACTGCTTTAGTCAAAAGCCATGGACTATACTCCCCTGATCATAATTGTATTATTGAATTTGGATTAGCAAATGTAGCTGTGGAAGAAATTTGGAATTCTTCTCAGGATAACCATCAAGCAACACAAGCTCCTCCTGGATTACAAACTTGTAAAAGGTTTACTCATTTTGGATTTTCAGTCCAGATCAACCAAAATTTGATAAAAAGGGTAAATAAAGTGAGATGTTAAGTTTCAATGAAAAGTAAGTCATTAGGGAGGGAGGCTAAATATAGTAAAGAAAGGATTTTCAAAGATTCATTTTCTTTTCATAAATTTATAATTAATTAGCCATAAAAGATAATCATCAGTTTTAAGTAGTTGGTCCTTGCTTCCATATAAAGGCTGTCAGCCAGTAACTTATTTTATACATGTAAACTGGCCTGATAGAATTTCTTACTTAATTATTAAAAATATTATAATATTAATATTTTAAATTCTATAGGTATTATAAATTATTATGTAACTACATTATTTATATTATTTAACCATAAAACAATTAATTTATTTAAACTTACAAAATTATGATTATTGTTTTAATTGAGTTTATGGGGAAAAAGATACAGAAAAGTTGTAGATCTAAGTCCTTTAAATTACTGAGTCTTAGACCTTGTTTGAAGCTAGATAGAGGGGGGACAGGGAGAACTAGAGAGGGTCTTTATTATCTCCTTGGAACATTAAGGGATATAGTTTTATTAAAATTTAATTTATGATTAAATATTTGGTATACAGGTGCATTTAAATTATTTTATTTATTTTATTAAAGCCTCACTCTAAAAATTTAAAGGTTTATTTTCATTTCATCATTAAATTAAATATTAATTGCACTATATTTTTTATTTTAGTTTTATCAATGATTTTGTTGACTTCAACAAAATTCAGGTTGAACTTACTATTCAGTATAAAAGGGGTTCCCTTTTGTTGTTTTAAAGTATCTTTTTCAATATTATTATGATTAAATTTAAATTAAAAATCATCAAAGCATTGAATATTATTATTTGAGAAATTAAAATTTTTATTATTTAATATCATAAATGATTAAATCAATTCCTGAAATAATTAGTTAATAGAATTTTAACTTATTTTAAATATATAATTGTTCAATGTGAAATAGATGTTATATTTATTTAAATTACAAAAATAAAGTCTAATATTTTCCACTCTAGCTTTAATTCTTTATCAATTAGTAACCATTCCTTCTAAAATTCTTACCATCCCTACCATAAAAGCTTAAAAAGATACTAATTCAAGCATTTAATTGTTTGAATGAGGTCAAAATAAAATTCCATGTCAAATGTATTCTTTGACTTTGGTCACATCAGATCTCATTTGCAGGTAGTATTCTGAATGCCATTACTTTTAGTTTGTTGATTATCTTTTTTGATTGGTTTAATTATTAATTTATGAAATAAAAATGAAAATTTGGTAATCTCGACCCCCTCCCATAGTAAATTTCAGGGTAGGGAATCACCTTTTTTTTCTTTTTTTTTGAAATTTGGTTGGAAAATAAATTTTATACACCTATACAAAAAAAATTCAAAAAGAAAAGAAGAACATATTAAAATAAATTATTTAATCATAGCCTTTCTTTTGAGAATAAAGATACATGTTTTATACATTTACTTTCATGAAGACTTACATTTTATAATTTAACTTCTTTTCAAAAATGATAGCACAAAGGAATAAAAAGCTCTAAACATTTTAAGTGCACCCAAATAAGTAGGTCTCATTTCATAATTTGGTACAAGAAAATACAAGTGTGGGTAATAAAAATGAAGCTCTTTTGCTTTAAATCTCAAAAAACAAATATTGTTAATTTGCACCAAAAACCAAAACATTTTACTTAGTCCTTTATAGTTTCCCATTATGATTTCTCTACCAACATCATAATATACTCAGAAACAGTACAGTACAGAAGACTATAATAACACAAGTGGATACTGAATTTCTTGTACTTAATGTGAAAGGTCTAATTAATATTGTGTTAAAAACACAGGAGTAAAAGGATTCAGTTCAACATGTGAGTTTTTTCAATTGTGACATATACAAAGTGATGTCCATGAGATCAATCCAGATACTCAAGGCCAATTTAAATCTACTCAATACTTGACTAATGAGACAGAAAGAGATATTATCTAAGAGAGCTTCATTATATATCTTTGATATATTTGAGTTTTAAGTATATCAATTCTAATAGGCCATTATATAGAACTACTCCTACCGAACAAGTTTTTGATGAAGAAGCTTCAACCAAAGAATATATTCCCAGAAAAAGGATAAAGATAATTATTCTAAGTGATTTTTAAGTAGTTATTTGAAAATACAAATATATGACTAAAATTTAGAACTTCATTAGTAAGAAAACAATCAAAAAATAATCATATAAATTCAGAGGATGAAGAATGTGTTTGGAATTTGAGATTGGAATGTGATGATACTAAGCACAAAGAAGCTATCCTGGAGTTTATTGAAAAGTGTGTTGAAGGGTTGAAATAGGGATAGGAAAAAAAGTATTAGAAATCAGTAGGCTAGTGAGTAAAACAAATATAGAAAGGTTTAATGATGTACAAGATTATATAGGAGATGTTTTAAAAGACTTTCACAAAGATGTGAAAGAAGAAATAAAGAAATAATTTGACTAATAGTAGATAATATGATGGAGCTTATCACAGTAAAAATCAAGTTTAATAAGATTCTTCATAATTCAAGAACAATATAAAGCTAAATATCCCAATGTGCTAGTGTGATTGAAAGAATTTTTTCCCTTATGTCAGTGGTTTGATAAATATAAGTTTTGGATATAGTGTGAAGTTTTTTGAATTCTTCATCTTCATAAAACTCTAACCATTTATCTTTGAGGTCAGTGAGTAGGTTATGAAGTATAGTGAAACACAGAATCCAGTTGATCTCTGCCTCCATTTTGGATTTATTTCTAAGAGGAATTCTTTATTTCATTAAAATAGAAAAAAAAACCTTTCAAGATTATGATAGAATGTTCAATATGGAATCTTGACTATACCAAATGATTGTTGAGCTTAGCATTTGGTCTGTCTTCTGAAGATGTTCCCAAATAATTAGGAAGTAAATTATTTCAATCCACATAAGCAGAATCTACCAGAAGATACTGATCTTCATTGAAGAATTTTTTACATTCTTTTAAAATTTGCACTCTTTATAAGATGTAGGAAGCATTACAGGATCCAGGATAGGCAGAAAATATATAAATAAATTTTTATTGAATTCACATATAAGCTGAATAGAAATTGAATATCTATAGAGAAGATATAGTTTTTTTTGTTAGTATGATGAATAATGAAAGGAATTAAAAAATAAGCTACTTCTTTTTTTGGTAAAATTAAATGTTTCCACCTTAAGTAGGTTTCTCACTCAAAGGAATAAATGTATCATCAAAAAAGCCAATACATCCTGGTAAAACTTCCGTTTTCATAACCTGAGATGATTCAAGTTGCACTTCTTTTGTTGGAGAGGTGAAAATTTGATATTCCAAATAGTTGATAGCAGTGATGCATCAATTTGTATAAGTTTTAACAGAACCTTACCCTAAATCAAAGGCATTTTACAATATTTTTCAGGAAGCTCCATTACCATTGGAACCAAAAAAACATAGTGTGATGCCCACTTTAATTGAAGGATAAAATTGTTGTTTTTGAGAATTATTATGAAACAAGGGGTGATCCTGAAGAAGCTCAATCAATTTAAGGAAAAATTCCTGAGAAGTCCTGAAAAACTTTCTAAAACTGTTCTCAGATAGGTTAAGAAGTGTTTGAATGGTGTACTTAAGGGTATGAAGTACTTGAGGCATTCTGGGAAAAAGGTAACTTTCCTGGGAATTTTTGATAAAAAGACAAAATTTTCTTCAAGATCAGAATCAGAATCACAATCAGAGTCCAAGCGCAGATAAAGAGCTATGAAAGTCATTTCTTGATGTAATTTATCATGATTTGAGATTTAGGAAGGCATAAATCTTTTATGGCAAGAAATGTAAATGCTGTACAATTCTTTGAGCTATAAAGTTTTATGCTGTGGAGTGTTGCATATGAATGGGATGATTCTGAAATATTATTGAAATGAGACTTTATCATGAGATCAGAACTTTTGGTTGAGAAAGTGAGGATTTAAGTGAAAGAAGTCACTTATTTCACTTTTTAAATCCACCAGTGTTGGGACCAGTGTGTTTTGGAAATCTGCACTTAGAAAAAATGGAGATTTTTAAACACAGATTTCCAAAAACTGACATCCCCTAATGTGAGGTGTAAATGAAACGGTGCCAGAATATGCATGGAGTGGGGTGTTACCAATGCAGTGGTAGATGCCCTTAGCTTTTCATTTCAGTTAATATTGGGTACAAGTAAGTATATATACTTACAGATACTTACTTTGCATCATTAACTTGCACCTCTCCATACTAAATGTTCTTTGTTTTGTATCACTCATCAAGATACTTAATTGTGACCTTGATTCCACCATTGTTTCACAAATTATCTTTTCAAGTCACAATACTCACTACTCATCAGCAGATTTTATAGATTTTCACTATTTTACACTACTGGCTGCACATTCCAAGCCTCAATTACTAAAATATGCCAAGAAACCACTAGAAAAAGTGCTGTCTAAACATAGATAGGAAATAGTATACTCTTATTCTTTTGTACCAAGTTATTCATTAAGAAAATTGAATGACATGTGTAAATAACTAGCAGTCAAGGTTTATTTAATGACTCCAAAAGTCCAGGGTTGAATATTAACTAAATGTAGTGATTAGTAAGAGATACTGCATAGGGAGGTTGAATATTAAAATTCATTATGAAATGACCAAGTAACATGCAATTATATACTTATTTTTTACTGAAAAAGAGGTAGATTCCCTATAAGAATCTACCACCATGTTGATGAATTATGAATAGCAAAATTAATAATTGACACAACATTGGTTAATGAACTGACTGAAATAACCACTGTATGAACCCTCATTTACAACTGGCATATTAAACTGAATTTTCAAATATTTTTCCCAACACAACTTCAGTAAAAACCTGCTAATTTAATTTCTGCATGACATGGGACATTGCACCATGTCACATTTCATTTCAGGACATTGCAATCTGCATTGAAAATTCTACATGATTTTTCCCCCAGTTGTTTTTATACTCTGATTTTATGTATTTTAAATGGATATAAGGGTGATGGGAGATCATAGGGGATGATATTAAAAATTGAATGGTGCCAATAAATATTGTTGTGTAGTGTTTGAGATGATGTGAAGTGAAAGTGAACAATTCAAAAAGTGATTGGAGAGATTTGAGAGTGTTGGGTGTTGCAGATGAGTTTGAAAAAAATGTGTCACACGCCACGTGACACTCAAGGCAAAAGCAGCTCATTAAATCCATAAAACAGAGGTCTAAATCCATACTCAAAGCACAGAAAGCAATTCCCCATAGCATCTGCGACTTTCCTTTGTGTACTCACTATTCAACCACGCTAGTCTAAACTCTAAATCTAAATTAGCCAATCTATCAATAGTGTGTCTTAGTCTTTTTCTCAATAAGCGATGCACAGCACAATAGTCAATTTAATAGTACACTAAAAAGGTTTATTAAATTTCTGTGGATTATTAAAAGGGGTAGTGAGCATGGACGGAATGGTTAGTAAAGGATTAAGGGGTTAACGGATGTTAGTGAGGAGGGTCCAGGTGTAAGGGGTGTATTTTTAATGGTCTGTGGTGTGCGGAATAGTGAATGGGTATGAGGTCAATGCAAGGAGGAGTAAAGGATATAAAAGGGGTTGGGTTTTTGGTTTGACATTCTTTAGAATTAAATTATAAAACATATTTATAGTTAATAGTAGTAAAACTGCAAGTTAAATCATTGTTATTGTATCTTTCCTTATTTTCTCAATAATCATTTCTAAATCCTAAATCTTTGATTATTGAGTTTCCAACCCTTTGTGAGATTTTAAGAATTTTAACATTACCTTTAAATTATATTAGAATTCTTCTCGAACATATCTCAAAGCAGTAGCTCTTCCTTTGACTCATCTTTGAATCACTTCCTTGAATCATTCCTCTGTGCTTCAAAGAAGTCTCTAAACCCCTCATCTCACTTTCAGGAACATCCTCGACCTTGTGCGTAGGTTGTCCGGTGACAGTATAATTTAATTCTCCGTAGTTCTCATTCTTTGTACTACTACGTCCCTTTTCAGGTGTTTTCTAAATTCTTAAATGGCACCTGTTCAACGCACTCCTCCTACGGGCGCTACTATTAGAGCTCGCACCAGAGGCAGGCCAACAGCCACATGGCCTGTTTCCCGCACTCACTCCTTGGAGCCACTCAACCTAATGGAACGGCAACATTCAGTCCAATCTGTAGAAGATATCCCACAGGATTTTGATGATTCTAGTGATGATGAAGAAGGAGAGGATACAATGCACGAGGCACCATCCACCCCTGCTACTCACACTTCTGGTCAACCTTTGGAACCTGGACCATCTAATTTGCTGGAGGACTTCATGAGACTTTTCATGAAGACCCTTTCCAATACAACGTCTTCGGAGGGATCTAAATTCAAAACTCCTTCCATGAAATCTCCTGATAAATTAGATGGAGAACATCCAGGAATATTGTGACCCTTTTAGCAAGCCTGCAAAATCCTGTTCCATAATGACCTTTGAACCTTCAATAACTACCAATCAAAGTTTATTTACGCTTCTTCATTCCTAGCCGGGAAAGCAGCAAGATGGTTTGAGCCTTATCTTCTCATGCTCTCTTCGACAGAAACCCACTTACTTATTAATAACTGGGCAAAGTTTGAAGACCAACTCTTCACGTTGTTTGGTGACCCTAATGAAACTGACAACTCAGAAATTGAACTTAATTTTCTTCGCATTAGTGATAATGGTAAAGCCTCTGAATATATTTTGAACTTCAGAGCACTTCAAACTCATGTAGGTTGGAATGATGCTGCCCTTAGGTATCATTTCAAAAAAGGACTTCCTTCGAGGATTCTGGATCAATTAAATCTCCACGGTCAGAAGATGACTACTTTAACGGATTTAATGGATCGAACCCTTGAACTCAACGGCGTTTACCAAGGACGACTTCAACATAGTCAATATGCCAACAAATCTCAAGGCCTAAATTTTAAATCGGGATCTTCTACACACCCACGGACAGCTCAATCCAAACCCAATAAGGGAAAAGACAAACCTCAACCAAAAAGCTCGACCCCAGGCGATATCAGCAAGGTACTGGATCCTAAAGGGGAACTTAAAGAAGCTGAGAGGAAGAGACAAGCAGATAATGGGTTATGTATGTATTGTGGGGGTAAGCACAAGCTGAAAGATTGTGTAAAATTGAAGGAAAGAGAAGGTACTAGTTTGAAGTCAAAAAACTAGTAGATAGTTTACTTGTGTGCAAAGCAAACTATCTTATCTCTCCCAGTGCACAGAACCTCCATGTCTTAAGGACTGGAGTTGCCTTAAACTGCTTAAGATTCATTCTTTTTGAGGAGGATATCTCCTTCAGTTGTCTTATAGACTCTGGAGCTTCAATTTTGTTTGTCAGTTTATCTTTTGCCGAGAAGTTACAACTGACATTTACAGATATTGATCGAACTCCAATTTACTTGGTTGAATCAGAGGAACCCATATATTGGGTAAGTAAGAAAGTTTTATGGGTTTTCAACTTTCTGAACTTTCCCCCTTCAAGTGGGAATTATCAGTCTTGGATGCCCCAAGAATGGATGATACAATTCTTGGCCATGACTTTTTAACGCATTGGAATCCTGAAATTGATTGGACACGGGGATTGATCACCCCACGCACTAAGTATATTTCTGATTCTTCAATGCAGGTCAATAGGGAGTTAAACAACCCGCCTGACAATGTCCTGCTAGAGGACAAATCTCTGCCAGATGACTTGCAAGTATCTGATCTTTCTCTAAATGAGCAATTGGCTAACCCTTCTAGCTCAATGACTTCACTCAAAGAGGATTTAAATTTCCTCAAAGTAATCAGATTCTGCTCTCTCAATTCTGGTCTTCCCTTGATAGATTCTCTCAAAGATGATGAGGACAACCAAATCAACGTTGAAACCATTAAATCAACTCTACCGGAGATCTATCATGATTTCCTTGATGTTTTCTCAATCCGCAAGGCCAATAAGTTACCACCTCATCGACCCTACGACCATCAAATAGAGTTAATAGGTACAGTACCTCTGGTAGGTCCTGTCTATTCTTTGTCGAAGGATGAATCTCAAGTTCTTTAAGACTACATTGCAGAGAATGTAGCCAAAGGTTTCATCAGAACCAGTAAATCCCCAACCAGCTCCCCTGTTCTTTTTGTAAAGAAGAAGGATGGTAGTCTTAGGTTGTGTGTTGACTATAGAAAGCTCAACACAGTCACTAAGAAGAATGCATATCCTGTTCCTCCTATGTCATTGCTTCTTACCCTTTTCAATGGTGCTAATTTCTTTTCTAAAATTGATCTTAGAGGCGCTTACAATCTTATTTGCATTGCGGAAAGTCATGAACCACTGACTGCAATGTGCACTAGATTTGGTAGTTTTAAATATTTAGTTATGCCTTTTGGATTGTGTAACGCACCATCAAATTTTCAAACTTTTGTTAATGACATCTTCCAAGATGTTTTCAAACAATTTGTTGTTGTCTATCTAGATGATATTTTAATTTTCTTGAAGACACTAGATGAACATATTCATCATGGTCGACAGGTTCTAAATCAACTTCGAGATCACGGTCTCTACACCAAGCACAATAAATGTGAATTCCATCTTAAATCAATCAATTTTTTGGGTTTTACGTTGTTCACTGTTGGTTTAGTCATGGACGACAAAAAGGTCCAAAAAGTCCTGGAATGGCCTGAGCCCAAAACCGTTAAATGCCTCCAAGGATTTTCGGGTTTTGAAAATTTCTATAGAAGATTTATTAAAGATTACTCTAAAACTATTTCCAATCTTACCTCTCTTCTTAGAAAAGATATTCCTTTTGTTTTTACTTCTACAGCACGAAAGGAATTCAAAGAATTGAAGACTACTTTCACCACAGCTCCAATTCTTCGACACTTTGATCCTTCTGCTTTGACAATTGTTGAGACAGATGCGAGCGATTATGCTATCGCAGGGGTCGTTTCTCAATTAAATCCTGGAACAAAATTGTTTCATCCTGTTGCTTTTGAGTCACGCAAACTCATTGCAGCAGAATTAAATTATGAAATTCATGACAAAGAGCTTTTAGCTATTATCCATTGTCTTAAAAAATGGCGCTCTTTTCTTCTCAGCCTAGATAGTCCTTTTCAAATTTTAACAGACCATAATGCTTTGAAATACTTCATGTCTTCCAAAGTGTTAACCAGGTGTCAAGGCAGGTGGGCTGAATTTCTGTCTGAATTTCCTTTTTCTATTTCCTATCGCCCAGGTAAGAGCTGCATTGTCCCAGATATCTTGTCACGTCAGGACAACTTTTACCCACAGCGGGGGGATGCATTTGCTGACAAGAACCCAGCAAATATGAAATCAATTTTCAACGAATCAATGTTAACAACTCATCAACTTAATTTGATGACAATTCAATCCTTTCAAAATCCACTATCCAACATCCTCAAAGCTCAGTCGAAGGACAATTATTGTTTAGGGTTAAAAGACAAAATACTCTTGAAGCAAGGGGCCAAAAGATTTAGTATTGAATCAGGTCTATTAGTTTTCAAAGGTAGAGTAGTCATACCCAACAACAATGAAATAAAATTATGGATTTTCAATAGTCGACATGATTCTCCATTAGCTGGTCATTTTGGGGTTGATAAAACCTACCAGTCAATAGAAAGGGATTTCTTCTGGCCAGGTATGACCAGAGAAATCAAGGCCTATATAATAGCTTGTTATGAATGTAATAGGAATAAGGCTCCCCGTCACCAGAAGCATGGGTTGCTTCAACCACTTCCTATTCCCTCTAAACCTTGGGAATCTTTATTGATGGATTTCATTTCTCAACTTCCTCTTTCTAATAATTTTGATGCTATATTAGCAATAGTAGATAGATTTTCAAAAATGTCTATTTTTATTAAAACCACTACTACTGCTACAGCAGAGGATTTGTCAAAATTGTTTCTAGAATATGTATTTTCCAAACACGGCTTACCTAATGATATTATTTCAGATAGAGTCTCATTGTTTGTATCCACATTCTGGACTCAACTGTGTTGACAACTCAATATAACAAGGAATCTCTCCACTGCCTATCACCCTGAAACTGATGGGCAAACGGAAAGGGTCAACCAAATCCTCAAACAATACCTTCAAATGTATGTCAGTTACCAACAACATGATTGGACCACATGGTTACCATTGGCGGAATTTGATTATAATAACTCAACTCATTCTTCAACATGAAAATCTCCTTTCGAAACTATTTATGGAAGACATCCTTGATTCAACTCAATCCATGTAGGAGCTAATCATCCTGCGGAACATTATCTTCGAACCATATCACGACTCCAAGAGGAGTTTAAATCAAATTTGGAATTAGCGATTTGAGGGTACAAGGAAAAGGCCGACAAACATTGACAATCTGATCCTTCTTTTAAACCAGGCAACAAAGTATGGCTCGATGCACAAAACATTTGAACAACTCAACCATCAAAGAAACTGGCAGAAAAATGCTTGGGACCATTCGAAATAGACTCTGAAGTCTCTAAAACTGCATTTTGACTCAAGCTACCTCCTAAATGGCAGGCTATTCACCCTGTTTTCCACGTATCTCTCCTGAAACTGGCTTGAGAAACATACCCAGGCATGAACCAACCTCCTCCAGAACCGGTCAAAGTAGAAGACCATCTAGAGTGGGAAGTAAGCTGTATCCTTGATTCAAGAATGCGCAAGGGGAAACTTCAATACCTCGTGGAATGGGAAGGCTTCCTCTATGACTCAGACAAAAAATCCTGGGAACCAGACATCAATGTTTCTAACGCCCCTGAACTCCTAAAATCTTTTCATCTAAAATATCCTTTAAAACCAAAACCTTAAAACTCTCTTTATTTTATTTTTTTCTTCTCTCTAAAAATCTAAAACGTCTTTACTTCTAAAAAAATTCCTTATTTTGTTTTCTTTTTTTTCTTTTCAAAAATTTTTTCAACCTTCTTTAAAATGAATAAAATAAAATAAAATAAAAATAAAACTACATTAAAAAAATGAAAATAAAAGAAAATTATTAAAAATAAAATTTAAAACAAAATAAATAAAAAATCTTCATAAAACCTTTTTAAATTTCTTTAAATTTTTCTTTTCTTTTTTCTTTTTCAATTTTCTATATACATTCTTTCTTAAAAATTCTTTTTCTTTGAACTATCAAAATTTTTTCACGAACGCAACACGACCATTTTCTCGAACTTCACTTCAACCTCTAAATCTCTCTTTTAAAATTCTTTGAACAAATTACTTCTTTTCTTTCAAAGTCTCTTTTCAAATTCTTTTAAAAATTATTTCTTCTCTTCTTTTCTTTCTTTCTTTTCAAATAACTAAAATTCCTCAAAACTTCAATAAATAAATTTTCACAAATAACAATTTTTTTCTTTCATTAAATTTTCATTTCCAACAAAATTATTTCAATCAACTATTTCTTTTTTTCTTACTTAAATTTTTTCTTTTCAAAATTTAAACTAAAACTCCTTCAATTAAATATTCTTTCTTTTCTTCTTTCAAAATTTAAAACAAAATTTTATTTAAATTTTATTTTTCTTTCTTTTTTCTTTTTCTCTCAAAATCTTATAATAATAAATATTAAAATTTTAAATAAAACAACAAAATAAAAATAACTAAAAATACAAATTGTTTCTACTTTTCTTTTTTCTTTCTTTTCCTTTTTCCTTCCATTTTAAATTCTCTCCTTTATTTTCTCTCCAACCAATCCCTTCATCTTCTCCAAAATCTCCCTTATTTCCTTCCTACATTTCTCAAAAACCTCATCCTCTCCTACCAGTACCACTTCCCCAAATTCCAGTAGTTCTTCGGCCACGTCAAAGGAAGCAGCATCAATAATCTTATTGACTTCAGCGCTTAAATCTTCAATAAACCTAGCTCATCGACCCTGGCAAGGTTTCTTTGACCATACCTGGTCAAGAGTTTCTTCATTATCCTCCCTTGAGGCAATCACTGGTAACTGTTCTTCGGTAGGGATCGACGGCGCCACTTCCACAGCAGTGGTGTCCACAATAGGAGCTCCCACACTCGAAGCTTCCACCATAGGGGCTTCCGCAATGACATCTAAATTCTAAATCATATGGTCATCAGTAAAATTTTTCTTTGGGAAAATAAAATTAAAGTAAAATAAAATAAAATAAAACTTAATTCAAATAATGGGTCAGCTTCTAGAAATAACTTCAATTTGACTTCCACCGCCACTTCTTTTTCTTCCTCGTCATCTTTGATGACCATTCGTTGCTTTTCCAGCGTCCGCCTTTAAATGGGGACTTCCTCCTCTTCTACCCTTTGTTTACCCAGAACGTTGTATTGTCCTCAACTTCCTCCTCAACTGCTTCTGATTGATCATCATCGATTGAAACGTCCCATATGTCTTCAACCACTTCTTTTGTCTTCGGTATTACCCAATATTTAGTCTTGGTAAACCTTTGTTCGATATCCAAATTTTTTGCTAACGCATTGCACGCCACCTGTCTCCATCGGCAAAACTCGCATTTCTGGCAAGGACCTTGAGTGGCTGTACTTTCCAAACAAAAGTACTCCATTGATTCTCAGGCTGTGCATGCTTGGGAATACTGTCAAGTAAAAAGCCCACCATCCGCTTTGGGGTGAGGAGGCATGGGAGCTGGAGTTGGAAAAGCTGACATAATAATAATAAATAAATAAACAAGAATTAAATAAAGGGAAAATAATGTGGGAAGTATGTCTCATGCTCAACAGAGATCGCGTTTTTATACCCGGGCATCTGTCACACGCCACGTGACACTCGAGGAAAAAGCAGCTCATTAAATCAATAACACAGAGGTCTAAATCCATACTTGAAGCGCAGAAAGCAATTCTACATAGCAACTGCGACTTTCCTTTGTGTACTCACTATTCAACCGCGCTAGTCTAAACTCTAAATCTAAATTAGTCAATCTCTCAATAGTGTGTCTTAGTCTTTTTCTCAATAAGCAACGCACAGCACAATAGTCAATGTAATAGTACACTAAAAAGGTTTATTAAATGTCTGTGGATTATTAAAAGTGGTAGTGAGCATGAACAGAATGGTTAGTGGAGGATTAAGGGGTTAATGGATGTTAGTGAGGAGGGTCCAGGTGTAAGGGGTGTATTTTTAATGGTCTGTGGTGTGCGGAATAGTGAATGGGTATGAGGTCAATGCGAGGAGGAGTAAAGGATATAAAAAGGGTTGGGTTTTTGGCTCGACATTCTTTAGAATTAAATTATAAAACGTATTTATAGTTAGTAGTGGTAAAACTGCAAGTTAAATCATTGTTATTGTATCTTTCCTTATTTTCTCAATAATCATTTCTAAATCCTAAATCTTTGATTATTGAGTTTCCAACCCTTTGTGAGATTTTAAGAATTTTAAAATTACCTTTAAATTATATTAGAATTCTTCTCGAACATATCTCGAAGAAGTAGCTCTTCCTTTGAGTCATCTTCGAATCACTTCCTTGAATCATTCCTCTGTGCTTCAAAGAAGTCTCTAAACCCCTCATCTCACTTTCAGGAACATCCTCAACCTTGTGCGTAGGTCATCCGGTGACAAAATGGCAGGAGCAGGTGAAATTTACAGATGCAACATCTGAATGCTTCAGTAAATTTTCTTACAGGGTTGGATTATCTACTTAAATTTCTAATAATTTGTGAGTTTAATACAACAGTGGTTAAAATTTGTTAAAATGTTCAGTGAGGTATGCATACCAAAAATTTGATAAAAACTGTGGTAGATTCTCTAAGAGCATTTACAGTGCCAGGAAATAAATTCTCATCAACACTAAAAATTTTCATTTCTCTCAAAAAATCACACAATATTTTAAAGTAAAGGTGTAACATGACTAAATTGTAGATACAGAAACTGAGTATTAATTAGAAAAAGGCAGAAGTCCAACAATGTTTATTTATTTATCATTTTTTCCTTCCCCATGTTTTCTACACAAGCAGCCAATATATAGAAAAAAAGTGTTATTTACAATGATAGACCATGTAGATATCATAAAAAGTAATTCTTGAAAAAAAAGTCAAACTTGTAAAAACACATTTTCACCAGCAAGTAGAACCTCCAAAGACTCCTGATGAAAACCTTCATTCTTTGAGGTATAGATGAAATAAGATTCTTTAAAAATTTGTTGGAAAGGTTTTTCCCAAGAAGAATGAAACAAATTCACCATATCCTCCTTCTTTTTTAGATTGTGAAACTGATGAGTATTATTTTTGTTCATCTTCCATAGGTTCTTGATGGAATTAAAATCTGGTTATTGAGCTGGCCACTCAATCTTTTTCAAATGTACTTCATCACAGAAATCTTGAACTTTCTTCAAAGTATGTATTTACATGTTATCCTCCATGAGGACAAGGTCTGAGCTGGAATAATTTGAATTCAGGAATGGAAGGAAGCAGCCTTGGTACACATGCACAAACATTGTCTTTGATGTTAGATGTTGAACAGGAAGTATAACCAAGGGGACTTTTGTGTGGTTAAAAAAGCCCTCCCTTTGTGTGACCTCACAGAAGTTCAACACTCTACCCCTCCACAATCAATCCCCCCTCTTCCCCGTTTTCCAAAGATGAATAAATATTGGAAATCCTGAGTAAAAAGCTGAAGAAAGCCCCAGGCCTAGATGGAATTCCAAATATTATGCTCAACCTATGCCCCACTAAAATAGGCAGGCTGATAATTCCAATGTTCAAGCATGTTTAGAGGTTGGATATTATGCAAAAAATCTAAAAAGTAAAAGCTGTCATTATTCCTAATCCAAATCAACGAAACTACTCTATTCCCAATGCTTACAACCAAATTGTGCTACTAAACACAATGGGTAAGCTCCTAGGCTCCATCCTAACCAAACATCTTTGAATTTTTTCTTGAAGCAGGTAACCTCCTCACTGACATGCATTAAAGTGGCTTTCTACTCTGCTCAACCTTAGGTAATGTAGTTGGTTCTCTTTCTCTTGAAATAAAAGGTGCATTCCCTAGAGTGAGCCTTGAGAGATTAGAATCTTTTCTCCCCTCCCTTCCCACTTCCCTGCAACCTCATCAGTCTCATAACCAACTCCCTCAGAGATATATGCACCAGAATATCTTTCTCTTCATATGAGTCCCCTCAAATCTTCCATCCCAAGAGCCTTCCATAAGGTTAAACTATATTCCACCATCTTATACATTAACTAAAATTCTGCACTTTTAACCCTTCCCTCACTATTTTTAAATTGCCTGTCATTAGCCTATATGGATTACGTGATATATTTAGCATCAAACCATAACGGTGATTGGGTCTTTAACAGACTAGAAGCTCTAGGATCTACCTGGATTCCCCTTTCTGGGGTATCTCATTCTTCCAATTCACTATTAATACCTCCCTAGTACACTCAAGGACTGATTATGCAGCTATTGTATGGAATAAACCCATGGAACCCACCAGAGTAACATGCATGCTCCAGGTAGTTGACAAAAAAGTAATGAGACATGCCTTAGGATGTTTTTGTACTACTATGGTAATTTCACTGTTAAATGACTCCACTTTTCTAAATGTTTTTCAGAGACTGAGTTTAGTGGTGAAAAAAGCTTGGCTTTTCCTCCTATCAATCCCATCATGTAACTAAATGACCAAAATTTCCAAAAATCCCCATTCAAGTCCCTCTTCCTAAGTAACACTGCAAACAATCTCATATCATATCCTTCAACCATTTCTTCCCTCCCCTCACCCCTCATATCATATCTAAATGCCCTTAACCCACACCTTCCAACTCTCCTCTTTTTAACACTCAAAAAACCAAAAAATAAAATTTCATAAGAGAAGTTTCTTCCTTACTATAATCTTCCCCCTCTGAAACCACTTCATCTACACTGATAGATCACATTTGTCAGTTTATGCTAGTATATAAGTATGATTTAATAGTAAAAATTAATAGTCCAACTACTTATTAATAAATGACTTAGTGATTAAACCTCAGGGGAAGACTAATAAAATAGTTATTCTCAATTTAAACTCACAATACTTGGATTTTATGTGTGCTAGTGGTGGAAAATAGAATAATAAAATATAGTTATAGCTTATATAAAGATAATACAAATTTAGAAAGGCTTTATAATATATTTTTATATGATAATAATTGTTTTGTAGTGTTTATTTTATTTTTAGTAAGTAAATGATGTCTAATAACCATCAAAATCCTCCCTTACTTATACCAAAATCCACTGGAGTGCACAGACCTTCAATCCAGATAATGTCACTTCTATCCCCAGCAATTACAGAACTGTGAGGGACCATCACCTCCCCATGGCGTCCACTTGAAGCAGTTTCAACACGCAGACCTCCAGTAAGGACCCTCCATCACAATTAATGATACATCAGACCCATACCATAAATAGAATAAACAGATCAAAGCGGATACCATAAAGAAACAGGTAAAATAACTCATCCAAAGAGGATAAAATGAAACCCAAAGCATATAAAGGAACCAAATTAACTTTCTAAGCTCCCAATAACATCCCCAAGCATCCACATTAACCCAGTAATCATATCTCAACTCATAAATCTGTGAAAATCCATCAAAGGAAGCAGATTAAGTTATCCAAAATGGATATATGCCCCTGAAATAAGTGTATATGCTTGTGTAGGTGTTGTGAGTCCACTGGATATGTCCATATGACCTAAAACAAGCAAAAAAATAAAGTTTATAGGCTATTAAGAGGTTAAACCCCACTTATAGACCTAAATATACATAATATAACTAAACGAATAAATGTTAACAACTCATCAACTTAATTAGATAACAATTTAATCCTTTCAAAATCCACTATCCAACATCCTTGAAGCTCAATCAAAGGA
This sequence comes from Hemileia vastatrix, assembly GCA_030280995.1. NCBI lineage: Eukaryota > Fungi > Basidiomycota > Pucciniomycetes > Pucciniales > Zaghouaniaceae > Hemileia > Hemileia vastatrix. The sequence continues at coordinate 23,758,645 of JASXTE010000001.1, read as the reverse complement.
CAATTATTGTTTAGGGTTGAAAAACAAAATACTCTTGAAGCAAGGGGCCAAAAGATTTAGTATTGAATCAAGTCTATTAGTTTTCGAGGGTAGAGTAGTCATACCTGACAACAATGAAATAAAATTATGGATTTTCAATAGTTGACATGATTCTCCATTAGCTGGTCATTTTGGGGTTGATAAAACCTACCAGTTAATAGTGAGGGATTTCTTCTGGCCAGGTATGACCAGGGAAATCAAGGCCTATATAAAAGCTTGTTACGAATGTAATAGGAATAAGGCTCCCCGTCACCGGAAGTATGGGCTGCTTCAACCACTTCCTATTCCCTCTAAACCTTGGGAATCTTTATTGATGGATTTCATTTCTCAACTTCCTCTCTCTAATAATTTTGATTCTATATTAGTAATAGTAGATAGATTTTCAAAAATGTCTATTTTCATTAAAACCACTACTACTGCTACTGCAGAAGATTTGTCAAAATTGTTTCTAGGATATGTATTTTCCAAACATGGCTTACCTAATGATATTATTTCAGATAGAGGCTCATTGTTTGTATCCACATTCTGGACTCAACTGTGTTGACAACTCAATATCACAAGGAACCTCTCCACAGCTTATCACCCTGAAACCAATGGGAAAACGGAAAGGGTCAACCAAATCCTCAAACAATATCTTCAAATGTATGTCAGTTACCAACAAGACAATTGGACCACATGGTTACCATTGGCCGAATTTGCTTATAATAACTCGACTCATTCTTTGACACAACAATCTCCTTTTGAAACTGTTTATGGAAGACATCCTCAATTCAACTCAATGCATGTAGGAACTAGTCATCCTGCAGAGCATTATCTTCGAACCATATCACGACTCCAAGAAGAACTTTAATCAAATTTGGAATTAGCGCTTCAAAGGTACAAGGGACAGGCCGACAAACATTGACAAACTTCTCCTTCTTTTAAACCAGGCGACAAGGTATGGCTCAACACACGAAACATTCAAAGGACTTGACCATCAAAGAAACTGGCTGCAAAACTCTTGAGGACATTTGAAATAGACTCTGAAGTCTCTAAAACTGCATTTCAACTCAAGCTACCTCCCAAATGGCAGGCTATTCACCCTGTTTTTCACGTATCTCTCCTGGAACTGGCTCGAGAAACATACCCGGGCATGAACCAACCTCCTCCAGACCCGGTCAAAGTAGAAGACCATCTAGAGTGGGAAGTAAGCCATATCCTTGATTCAAGAATACGCAAGGGGAAGCTTCAATACCTTGTGGAATGGGAAGGATTCCTCAATGACTCAGATAAAACATCCTGGGAACCAGCCATCAATGTTTCTAACGCCCCTGAACTCCTAAAATCTTTTCATCTTAAATATCCTTTAAAACCAAAACCTTAAGACTCTCTTTTACTTTTTTCTTTTCTTTTTTCTTTTCTCTGTTTTTTTTCTTTTAAAATGTAAAACATCTTTCCTTCTAAAAAATTCTTTTTTGTTTTCTTCTTTATTCTTTTTCTTTTCAAAATTTTTTCAACCTTTTTTAAAAATAAATAAAATAAAATTAAAATAAAATAAAATAAAAATAAAACCAAATTAAAATAAAATAAAATAAAACAAATAAAAATAAATTTTTTTCTTCTCAATTTTCTATATACATTTTTTCTTTAAAATTTTCTTTTCCTCGAACTATCAAAATTCTTCATAAACATTACACGACCATCTTTCTCGAACTTCACTTTAACTTCTAAATCACTCTTTTAAATTCTTCGAAAAAATTACTTCTTTCTTTCAAACTCCTCTTAAAATTTTTATTTCTTCTTTTCCTTTGCTTTCTTTTCTTTTTTCAAGTAACTAAAATCCCTCAAATCTTCAATTAACAAACTTAAATAACAAATTTTTTTCTTTTCATTAAATTTTCTTTACAACAAAATTGTTTCAATCAACTATTTTTTTTCTTCTTTCTTCTCTCATTCAAACATCTTCTTTCAAAATTTAAAACAAAATTTCTATTTAAATTTTTTCTCTGTCTTTTCTTTGTTCTTATTCCTCTCAAAATCTTATAAAAATAAATATTAAAATTCTAAATAAAATAACAAAATAAAATAACTAAATACAAATTGTTTCTACATTCCTTTTTCTTCCTTTTTCTTTCATTTTAAATTTTCTCTTTTATCTTCTCTCAAACCAATCCCTTCATCTTCTCCAAAATTTCCCTTATCTCCTTTCTACATTTTTCAAAATTCTCCGCCTCTCCTACCGGAATCAATTCCCCAATTCCAGTAGCTCCTCGGCTACATCGAAGGAAGCAGCATCGACAATCTTATCGATTTTGCTGCTTAAGTCTTCAATAAATTTCGCTCCTTGAACCTGACAAGGCTTCTTTGACCATACCTGATCGAGGGCTTCTTTGTGTTCCTCCCTCGAGGTAACCACCGGTAATCTATCTTCAACCAACACTGCCACACCCACAGCAGTGGGTTCCACAAGGGTCGCTTCCACATTTGAAGCTTCTGCCATAGGGACTTCGATGATGACATCTGAATTCTAAAACAAGACCATCAGTACCTAAATTTCTAAAATATCAAGGAATAGACTTACTTTGAAAATAGGGTAAGCCTCCAAAAATAATTTTGGAGTGACCTCCACCGCCACATCCCTCTCCTCTTTGTCATCCTTGATGACCACCCATTGTTTTTTCGGGGTCCTCCTCGACCAACTCGTCAACTTCCTCTTCTACTACTTGCTTTTTACTCGCAGCCCGAGTCACCCATGTTGTCACATCATCCTCAACCTCCTCCTCACTCTCCCCCACCAATTGATTGTCCCTAATTGAGACGTCCCAAATGTCTTCAACTACTTCCTTTGTCTTAGGGATTACCCAGTATTTTGTTTTAGTAAACTGACTCTCGATATCGGCATTCTTCAACAAGGCGTCACACACCACCCTTCTCCATCGGCAAAATTCGCCCTTCTGGCAAGGCCCTCGTGTCGCCGTGCTTTCCACGCAAAAATATTCCATTGACTCGTAGGCCGTGCAAGTCTTGGAAAACTGTCGTGTAATGATACCCCCATCCGCTTTAGGGTGTGGAGGTGTGGGAGTTGGTGTGGGGAAATCCGTCATAGTGAGTTAAAAAAAATAATAATAATTAAATAAAGAGGAAGGAAAATTAGTGTGGGAAGTATGTCTTACGCTCAACGGAGCTTGCGTTCTTATACCCGGGCATCTGTCATGCACCACGTGATACTCGAGGCAAAAGTAGCTCATTGAATCAATAATAAAAGGCTCAAATCCATACTGGAAGCACTGAAAGCAATTCTCCATAGCAACTGCGACTTTCCTTTGTGTACTCGCTATCCAATTGCGCTAGTCTAAACTCTAAATCTAAATTAGTCAATATATCAATAGTGTGTCTCAGTCTTCTCTTCAATAAGCAACCCACAGTGCAATAGTCAATGTAATAGTGCACTAAGAGGTTTATTAAATGTCTGTGAATTATTAAAAGGGGTAGTGAGCATGGACGGAATGGATAGTGGAGGATTAAGGGGTTAACGGATGTTAGTGAGGAGGGTCCAGGTGTAATGGATATATTTTAATGGTCTGTGGTGTGCAGAATAGTTAATGGGTATGAGGTCAATGCAAGGAGGAGTAAAGGATATAAAAAGGGTTGGGTTTTTGGTTTGATATTCCTTAGAATTAAATTATAAAACGTACTTATAGTTAATAGTGGTAAAAACTTTAAGTGAAATCATTATTATTGTATCTTTCTTACTTTTGCTCAATAATCATTTCTAAATCTTAAAACCTTGATTGTTGAGTTTCCAACCCTTTGTGAGATTATAAGAATTTTAACATTACCATTAAACTATATTGGAATTCTTCTTGAACATATTTCGAAGCAGTAATTCTTCCTTTGAGTCATCTTCAAATCACTTCCTCGAACCATTCCTCTGTGCTTTGAAGAAGTATCTAAACTCCTTATCTCACTTACAGGAACATCCTCGACCTTGTGCGTAGGTCGTCCGGTGACACCTATATTTCAATCATCAGTATTGTGTTCAATCTGAGAGGGTAATCTACTTACCATGGGATTTGTGCAAGCCCTGATTTTTGGCACTTTTACTTTCCTATGTAGGGGTGAGCTGAGGAAGTCTGATCAGGGGGAGGATCCCTGTTGCAATTGTGACTGGACCATTGCTGGTGGAACCAATCCCACTTCCATTTCTCTACCAGGATTTTTTCCTGGGAATGATGTGACCCTCTTTGGGTAGGGGTTGTTGGCTTGGATACCCTACCTTGAACTCTGCCAAGGTTTGATTCACCTGTTTGAAACCCACCTTGCAGTTGTTTTGCAACTGCTCTACCTCCATTAGCATGAAAGATTTTGATTCCTCCAGTTTCAGAACCTGCTTTGCCAGATGGGACAGTTGATCCTGCAGAGGAGGCGAAGTCTTTTTGATTATTATCTTTTTTAAGAGGGCGTTATTTTCCTCTATGCTCATTTACTCTGGCTGTGGGTAGGATTGACCCTCCATGGTGATGTCCTGGAGCAATGTTTTTAGCTTTAGACCTGGTGTAATAAGCAGGTTTTTCACTTACATTGTCCTGTGGAGCACTCATTGTGTCTATAAATAACAACTTTACACATCTACAAAAGGGAAGACCTATATGTTAATTAAAAGACAAAAAATATTAGCAATACAATTACTAATAAATGCACTGGAGCTTACCCTGAATTTATATCATTATTTATTTAAATAAAATATAAGGCAAATCTGAAAAAATCTGTTAAAAATTAAATAATAAAAATGATAAATAGACCTTTATAAGGGTGAATAATTAGCTTACCAAGATTTAACCAAATACAAATTTAATTGGGTGTTATATTGGTGACCAAATACCAAGTGAAATTGGGTTTATATTGGGTACAGTTACTACTGTAAATACCTAATTTTTATTATAAAAAATTAGTAAAATTATTATAAGGGTTCTTTTCCGCAATCACAGAGTTATGATGACCCACTAATATTCTGCAGACCCAAATATTTGGTTTTTTTGAGATATACTAGAGTAAAAATTACGTCCTAATGCTTATACTAAATAATAAGTAATAACTAAGGAAACACCCCCAATAGTCAGTTTATGCTAGTATATAAGTATGATTTAATAGTAGAAATTAATGGTCCAACTACTTATTAATAAATGATTTAGTTATTAAACCTCAGGGGAAGACTAATAAAATAGTTATTCTCAATTTAAATTCACAATACTTGGATTTTATGTGTGCTAGTGGTGGAAAATAGAATAATAAAATATATTTATAGCTTATATAAAGATAATATCAATTTATAAAGGCTTTATAATATATTTTTATATTATAATAATTGTTTTGTAGTTTTTATTTGATTTTTAGTAAGTAAATGATGTCTAATAACCGTCAAAATCCTCCCTTACTTATACCAAAATTCACTGGAGTGCACAGACCTTCAGTCCAGATGATGTCACTGCTATCCCTGGAAATTACAGCACTGTGAGAGACCATCACCTCCCCATGGCGTCCACTTCAAGAAGTTTAATCACCCAGACCTCCAGTATGGACCCTCCATCACAATTAATGATACCTCAGACCCATACCATAAATAGAATAAACAGATCAAAGCGGATACCACAAAGAAACAGGTAAAATAACTCATCCAAAGAGGATAAAATGAAACCCAAAGCATATAAAGGAAGAAAATTAACTGTCTAAGCTCCCAATAACATCCTCAAGCATCCACATTAACCCAGCAATCATATCTCAACTCATAAATCCGTGAAAATCCATCCAAGGAAGCAGATTAAGTTGTCCAAACTGGATATATGCACCTGAAATAAGTGTATATGCTTGTGTGGGCGTTCTGAGTCCACTGGATATGTCCATATGACCTAAAATAAACAGAAAAAGAAAGGTTATAGGCTATTAAGAGGTTAAAACCCACTTATAGACCTAAATATACATAATATAACTACATATTTCACTGAACATGAGGTTTATGTATACATATAAGCTTATGTGTGTCTATAATTACTTAATATCACTTAAGATAAGAATATTATGAATCCATTAACACCTTTATAAGTATTATTAAGCTATGGAGAAGCTATTTAAACTACGATAAGTCATATAATAGTGTAATGATTATATATATATGTATTATAATCATATATATATGTATTATAATCATATATATAAGTATTTTAACCTTATTTATAAGTAATAAGATTAATGTAATTAAGGTTATATTATTTTAAAAATAAGAATTAATCAGTCCTGGAGATACCTAGGCTGACAAAAATACCCATTAGTAATCTTTGCCACAGCTTTTGATCCCAGTCTCCCCCTCCCATGTCACCCCATTGGGAGACACAACTACAAACACATTGTTTTAAGCTGAAATTATTGGTATTATTCTAGGTCTTGATTTATTCTTCTCAAACCTTCCCTAAAGCTTTGATTTGTCAGTTACTTTCCTGATTGGCAACCAGGAAGTCATAAGATGCCTCTCATCTTCCCCTCTGACAGCCCCTAATTCCTCATACCTCCACACAATCCTCTAATAAACAAACCAACTATGAGAGATAAACCCAATAATAAATCTAAAACTTATATGGTGCTCAGGCCACTCTGGTGTATATGGCAATAAAATTTTTGACACCTTAGAAAATGGGTCCCACAAAATAGCCTCCCACGCCATATCCTCCCTTCATCTCTCCCCTCCCCTTCATTGATAGCTTTCCTAAAACCCAGCTAAAATAACACTACAAATCCCTTTTTATTACCCTCCCTTCTCTAACTAAATCAATCCAAAATATTTAGAGGCAAATCAACCCCTCTAATCATTTCAAACAATTGTACTCCCTTTATTTCTCCCAGGCCACCATATTCTCCCAATTCCACTCAAAAAACTTCCCACTTGTAAACTACTTATTTTGTTTCAAAATTTTTGTCAAATTGAGGTGCCCAAACTGCAGCCCAAATTTCAAATAAAACACAGAACACATCCTTATATTTTGTATGTAATATGCAGCTAATAGAACAGAAATTGTCCAATCTGCCTCCCACCACAAAATCCCATTAAAAACATCTTCCTTTCTCTCCCCTTATCCCATAATCTAAGAAGTAGCTGACTTCTTAATATTTACAAACAGATTCACTAATAATTTAACCCTAGATAGTTAAACCCTCTCTCTCCTCTGTTACCTTCCACATTGAGTTCAGTTTTATTTCCCAGTTACACTATAATATTCTCTACTTCCTATTGTATGTTAATTTCTTAGTATCCTTCATGCCTCTTGTTGGGTGAGCTTGCAAGAAATAATAAAAATAAAAAATGAAAAAAGTCCTCCATACCATAACCAATTATCAACCACTTTGGAATGTGGATTGAAGGCACTTAAGTAAGAATTTTTCTGTTTTTGAATTCCAAACCAATTATGAAACCAATTGCTTTTCAAATTTAAGAGAGGACTTTTCAGTCCATATGACTTTATTCAAGTCTTCTGTTTTCCAGTGTAGATTCCCAACAGCAAAATAAAGTTGGCAATGGTGATCAAATTCCCTAAAAAATTGACTCTTATCTGCCATTTTTTTCTGCAGCCTCATCTCATGGGAAAACTTTTGAACTTTGCAAGGTGAAAATATCCTTGTCAAGGAGTAAAAGATGTAAGAAAGTTTGGCATCCCTGTTTTATTTTGGGACATGTGCTAGCTCATGAAAATTTTAGGGAGTGATTTTTCATGTGCTTCCAAATTGAGTGACAGTCTGGAGTGCTCCCAGGTCATGATATCTCTGAATGATTGAGTGGAAAGTTGTTCAAGGTAGTTTAAGCTTACATGAAATGTGGCATTTTTTGCAACCACCTTACCAAATTCCAGAAACCAATGCTTTGTTCTCAGTTGAATTATAATTAATTCATACTCTGGAGGAGGCCATGTTACAGAAAAGGTAAGAAATTCAGTTTTTGTTGTGTCTTTACAGTTAAGGAATGGTGAAAACATACAAATGATGTCAAAAAACAGGAGAAATTTTTGGTACTTCCAAGTAGGTGAGGGAAGTGTTGGTACTAATAATTGTGGTGAAGGGAGAAGGGAGGTATTTCCAAGGTGGTGAAAAACTTGGGGAAGAAATGACTATGTGGTGGTAAAGGAAACCATGTGAATCTGGGTCCCTGAAAAAAAGTAATGGGGTGACCAGAGTAACTTTCCAGTCACTGTACAATTGTCCATTAAATTGGCCAATTTATGCAATTTTTTTCACAATACTTTTCACTTTTTGCTCCAATCATCATTTTTTCTAATTTCCATCAAATAATTATCTTTATAAAAAAATTGCATAATTGAAAATAAAGGAGGATATTTGAGCCCCATATGATTTTAACACCACAGGGAAACAGGTTCTTATGTATTTAATCCTCACTTTTTTCTACTTTATGTCATTTAATATCTATTTTCACACATTCAATATCTACCCTTAAACTTGAAACATTTCAATTTGTTTTTTCTGTAGCTTATATTTTCTCATAAATCAATTCCTCCAGTTTAATTCATCTCACATATTATTTCTTCCTCTTCCTTTTCCTTGCACCAATATTTTATTCTGTACAATATTTTCCCCCTCCTCATCTTTTGAAATGAGTACAGACACCTGTTTTAACTTAAAAAAGAAACTCTCTGAATCTTGGCTTCATGTCATCCAAAAGCCAGTTTTTTTGGTTTAATGCTCTGGTAACTCATTACATGTTGCAAACAAAGCCTTTTGACCATACAACACACAATATTTGGGGGGACTTGCTAGAAAGTCCTCAACTTTAAGTCAGATGGAAATCAGATGGAACTCAGACTGAAGTAATACTGAACTTTCACTTGAAGTATCACACAAATAATAATGGATCTATATTTAAAACATAGTGAAAGTGTGAGGATAACTGAATGGAAGCCAGAAAAATTGTTCCATGAGTCTACCCAATGTACAGTATTCTTTCAAGCAACTTATTTAAATAATACTTTATTAAATTAAGTTGATCAATAAAAATCAATTGACAATATCACAATTCTTAAATACAATAATTTTATTAAAAACTTTCAGATTAAATATATAAAAAATCAGTGAATTTTTCTATTACCTAAAACTGTTTTTAAAGAATTGAAAACTATGTTTCAGCTAATAGTTTATGTAAGTGAACTCTGTTCTTCACCCAAAGAACAGAGTTCATCCTCCTATTTTCACACTTTGTTTGCACCAACACCCATCCCTTTCAATTCTATCAACACATGCTTGTCTTCCCTCCCCACCCCTTTTGCTATCCTCCCAGTCCAATTGCATTCCATCCTCTTTTGATCCCCATTTCACCCCTCTCAACCTCTCCTTGACCCTTTTCTTCATTCAAAACACCTCGGAACCATAAATCTTCCCTTCCAACTCTTTCCCAGCCTTTTTGCTACCCCATATACCCTTCATCACCCCTCTCTCCAGCCTCCCCAACCCTTGTAGCCCCATTCCTCCCTTTTACTCCTTGAACCCCAATTTCCTCCCTTTCAACTCAGTCCCTATTTCTGTATATAAAAATAAAGTGTTAGGGAGAAATGGGGAGGTAAGCAAACTGGAAGGAGAGGAGTGGAGAGGGGTAGAGAGGCATGGAGAGGGAGAGGCAAATGTAGATAGGGGTTGAAAATTATTACAAAGTGAGTGAAAAGGTTGGGGAGAAAGATGAGGTGAGAATAAAGAAATATTTCAAAGGGAAAAGAGTGGGGTATTCTTGAGAGGGAGTAAAAAAAGAAAATAAAAGAAGATAGTAATACAAAATAAATATACAAAAAATATAAAATATACAAAATATGTTACAAAGAGTATGAACAGAAATTCCTTGAATCCTAAAAATACACAACTCCTATGCTTTTATTCTCTTCATTTACTTAAATCAAATAAAAATCTAATTTTTAATATTTTAAAAATTTTGAAGAAGAGGGGAAATTAATTTTAATAGATATTAGTATGAATTTTTTTTATTTAATAGTAAAATATGGTATGTCAATTGAATTTGAAAATTATATGTCTAAGTAAAGTCTTTGTAACATCATTTTTAAGATTTTTGCACCTTCTTTAGATATTTTAATGATTTATAATATTCAATATTATCTAGTCATAAAATAAGTATATAATTTTTTCAATTCTTGAAAATAATACAGTAAATAATATAAATGAACAAAATAAACTTTTCTAAACAAATTGACATATTTCAAATTGTAGTTTCTCCATGTATTTCTGGCCAAAGAAACTTATATAATAATTTCAGATGGCATCTGTCACCGGACGACCTACGCACAAGGTCGAGGATGTTCCTGAAAGTGAGATGAGGGATTTAGAAACTTCTTTGAAGCACAGAGGAATGATTTGAGGAAGTGATTCGAAGGTCACTCAAAGTAAGAGCTAAGGATTCGAGGTATGTTCGAGAAGAGCTATAATATAGTTTCAAAGGTAATACGAATTCTTAAGATCTCACAAAGGGTTGGAAACTCAACAATCAAGGATTTAGGATTTTAGAAATGATTACTGAGAAAGTTTAAAGAAAAATACAATAACAATGATTCAATTTTGTAATTTTACCACTATTAAATGTAAATATGTTTTATAATTTAATTCTAAGGAATGACAAACCAAAAACCCAACCCTTTTATATCCTTTATTCCTCCTTGCATTGACCTCCCTCTCATCACACCATTCCCATACCACAGACCATTAATAACATACACTTAGACCCTCTTTTCTAATATCTGTCCATGTTCAATTTACCCCTTTTAATTAATTAACAAACTTTTTAATGAAAACTACTAGTGTACTATTACGTTGATCATAGCGCTGTGCGTCGCTTATTGAAATTAAGACTAAGACACACTATTGAGAGATTGACTAATTTAGATTTAGAGTTTAGGCTAGCGCAGTTGAATAGTAAGTACACAAAGGGGAATCGCAGTTGCTATGGAGAATAGCTTTCTGCACTTCGAGTATAGATTTAGAACTCGATATTATTGATTTAATGAGCTGCTTTTGCCTCGAGTGTCACGTGGCGCGTGACAGATGCCCGGGTATAAGAGTCGCGAGCTCCGTTGAGCTTGAGCCATCTTCTCACACTAGTTTCTCTTTCCTCTATATATATCTTTTCTTGATTATTACTTTCCTCATTATATAATGAACTGTCCTACCCCAACGCCTACGCCTCCACACCCTAAAGGGGATGGGTGAATGGTTACACGACAGTTTTCCCAGGCTTGCACGGCTTGTGAAGTGATGGAGTACTTTTATGTCGAAAGTACGGTGACTCGAGGCCCTTGCCAGAAGTGCGAGTTTTGCCATTGGCGACAAGTGGCGTGCAATGTGTTGACAAAGAACACAGAGATTGGACAAAGATTCACCAAGACTAAGTTTTGGGTGATCCATAAAACAAAAGAGGTGGTCAAAGACATTTGGGATGTCTCGGTTGGAGATGATCAATTGGTGGGGAAGAACGATAAGGAACTAGATAAGGAGATCACAACCTGGGTAACCCAGGCCACAGGTTCAAAACGGGGTGTCGAAGAAGAGATCAACAAATTGGTGGATGAAGATGAGGATGAAGTCCCTGTTCCAGGGCGGACACCCAAAAAACGACGGGTGGTCATTGAAGATGACAAGGAGGAGAAAGAAGCAGAGGTAGAGGTGGCTCCAAGGTTGCTCTTAGAACCTGACCCCATCTACGAAGTAAGTTTTATCTGTTGCTTTTTTTAAGGATGAGGTTACTGATGAGTTCTTGTTTCCACATCGAATGCCATTGTTGAAGACCCAATTGGGGAACCTGCGTCGCTTTTGCCAACTGAGGCAAACCCTCCTGTCACGGGTGGAATCGAAGAACCTGAGGAAACGCTGGACCAGTTGTGGTCGAAGAAGCCTCGTCAAGGTCGACAAGTTAGGTTTTCAGAAGAGTTGTGTGGGGAGGTCGATACAATTATTGACGCTGCTTCCTTCGACGTGGCAAAGGAACTGTTGGAGATTGGAGAGGTGGTTCCGGTAGGAGAGGAGGAGGTATTTGAGAAATGCAGCAAGGAGATAAGGGTAATTTTGGAGAAGATGAAAGGATTGGTTTGAGAAAAAATTAAAAGAGAAAATTTGAAATGAAAGGGAGAGATCTAAAGAAGTAGAAATGTAGAATTGTCTTTAGTTTTATTTTTGTATTATTTTATTGTATTTAAGGTGAATATTATTTTTTATAAGATTTGGGAGGGAGAGAAAAAAAAGTATTAAATAAAATTTTACTTTAGAATTTGAAAGAAGAAATTTAAATAAAGAAAGAAAAAGAAAGAAGTTATTAATTGAAGGAAGTTTAAGTTTAAAAGAAAAATTTATGTAAGAGAAGAGAGAAAGAAGAAAAAAATGGTCGGTGATTGAGATGAGTTTGTTGAAATGAAAATTTAATGAAAGAAGAATTTGTGATTTGCAAAAAGTTGTTTATTGATGTTTTAGGAATTTTAGATAGTTGAAAAGAGAGAAAAAACAGAATTAGAATTTAAAGAGAATTTGAAAAAGAAGAATCATTTGTTTGAAGAATTTTATAAAGAGATTTAGAGGTTGAAGTTAAGTTTGAGGAAATGGTCGTGTTGTTATTCGTACAAGATTTTGATGGTTTGAAGGAAAGAAAGTTTAAAGAGAGAATAAATTTTAGAAAAGAAAATTTTAAAGAGAATTTTAAATTTAATAAAAGAATGTATTTAGAGAATTGAAAAAGAGAAGAGAAAAAAAACATTTAAAGAGATTTAAAAGTTTTTTATTTTATTTTATTATTTATTTTTATTCTATTTATTTGTTTATTTTATTTTTTATTTTAAAACTTTATTTTATTTTTAATTTTTAATTTTAATTTTGATTTTAACTTTAGTTGGTTTTGGAGAAAATTTTATAGAAGGAGAAAAAAAAAAAAAAAAGAACAAGGATAAAAAATTTAAGAGGTATTTAGATTTTAAGAGAAAGAGAAAAAAGAAAGAAAAGAAAAAAAGAAAAGAAAATTTAAAATAAAATAAATTTTAAGGTTTTGGTTTTAAAGGATATTTCAAATGAAAAAATTTTAGATGTTCAGGGGCATTAGAAAAATTGATGGCTGGTTCCCAGGATGTTTTGTCTGAGTCATCAAGGAAGCCTTCCCATTCCACGAGGTATTGAAGTTTCCCCTTGCGCATTCTTGAATCAAGGATACGACTTACTTCCCACTCTAGATGATCTTCTACTTTAACCGGTTCCGGAGGGGGTTGGTTCTTGCCCGGGTATATTTCTCGAGCCAGTTCCAGGAGAGATACATGGAAAACAGGGTGAATCGCCTGCAATTTAGGAGGTAACTTGAGTCAAAATGCAGTTTTAGAGACTTCAGAGTCAATTTCGAATGGTCCCAAGCGCTTTTCAGCCAGTTTCTTTGATGGTCATGTTGTTCAAATGTTTCGTGCGTCAAGCCATACTTTGTTGCCTGGTTTAAAGGAAGAAGAAGATTGTCGATGTTTGTCAGCCTTTTCCTTGTATCTTCGAATCGCTAATTCAAAATTTGTTCTAAGTTCTTCTTGGAGTCGTGATATAGTTTGAAGATAATGTTCCGCAGGATGATTAGTTCCTACATGGATTGAGTTGAATCGAGGATGTCGTTCATAAATGGTTTCAAAGGGAGATTGTCGTGTTGAAGAATGAGTCGAGTTATTATAAGCAAATTCGGCCAGTGGTTACCATGTGGTCCAATCGTCTTGTTGGTAACTGACATACATTCGAAGATATTGTTTGAGGATTTGGTTAACTCTTTCTGTTTGACCTTCGGTTTCAGGGTGATAGGCCGTGGAGAGGTTCCTCGTGATATTGAGTTGTCGACACAGTTGGGTCCAGAATGTGTATACAAACAATGAGCCTCTATCTGAAATAATATAATTTGGTAAGCCGTGTTTGGAAAATACATATTCTAGAAACAATTTTGACAAATCTTCTGCTGTAGCAGTAGTAGTGGTTTTAATGAAAATAGACATTTTTGAAAATCTATCTACTATTACTAATATAGCATCAAAATCATTAGAAAAAGGAAGTTGAGAAATGAAATCCATTGATAAAGATTCCCAAGGTTTAGAGGGAATAGGAAGTGGTTGAAGCAACCCATGTTTCCGGTGACGGGGAGCCTTATTCCTATTACATTCGTAACAAGCTTTTATATAGGCCTTGATTTCTCTGGTCATACCTGGCCAGAAGAAATTTCTCTCTATTAACTGGTAGGTTTTATCAACCCCAAAATGACCAGCTAATGGAGAATCATGTCGACTATTGAAAATCCATAATTTTATTTCATCATTGTTGGGTATGACTACTCTACCTTTGAAGACTAATAGACCTGATTCAATACCAAATCTCTTGTCCCCTTGCTTCGAGAGTATTTTGTCTTTTAACCCTAAACAATAATTGTCCTTTGACTGAGTTTTGAGGATGTTGGATAGTGGATTTTGAAAGGATTGAATTTTCATCGAATTAAGTTGATAAGTCGTTAACATTGATTCGTTGAAAATTGATTGCACATTTGCTGGGTTCTTGTCAGCAAATGCGTCCCCCCGCTGTGGGTAAATGTTGTCCCGACGTGACAAGATATCTGGGACAATGCAGTTCTTACCTGGGCAATAGGAAATAGAGAAGGGAAATTCAGACAAAAATTCAGCCCACCTGGCTTGAAGCCTGGTTAACACTTTGGAAGACATAAAGTATTTCAAAGCATTATGGTCTGTTAAAATTTGAAAAGGACTATCTAGGCTGAGAAGAAAAGAACGCCATTTTTTAAGACAATGGATAATAGCTAAAAGCTCTTTGTCATGAATTTCATAATTTAATTCTGCTGCAATGAGTTTGCGTGACTCAAAAGCAACAGGATGAAACAATTTTGTTCCAGGATTTAATTGAGAAACAACCCCTGCGATAGCATAATCGCTTGCATCTGTCTCGACAATTGTCAAAGCAGAAGGATCAAAGTGTCAAAGAATTGGAGCTGTGGTGAACACAGTCTTCAATGCTTTGAATTCCTTTCGTGCTGTAGAAGTAAAAATAAAAGGAATATTTTTTCTAAGAAGAGAAGTAAGATTGGAAATAGTTTTAGAGTAATTTTTAATAAATCTTCTATAGAAGTTTTCAAAACCCAAAAATCCTTGGTGTGATTTACTGGTTTTGGGCTCAGGCCATTCCAGGATTTTCTGGACTTTTTTGTCATCCTTGACTTAACCGTCAGTGGACAACGTAAAACCTAAAAAATCAATTGATTTGAGGTGGAATTGGCATTTATTATGCTTGGTGTAGAGATCATGATCTTGAAGTCAATTTAAGACCTGTCAAACATGATGAATATGTTCATCTAGTGTTTTCGAGAATATTAAAATATCATCTAAATAGACGACTACAAATTGTTCAACAACATCTTGAAAGATGTCATTAACAAAAGTTTGAAAAGTTGAAGGTGCGTTACACAATCCAAAAGGCATAACTAAATATTCAAAACTACCAAATCTAGTGCGCATTGCAGTCAGTGGTTCATGACCTTCTGCGATGTGAATCAGATTGTAAGCGCCTCTAAGATCAATTTTAGAAAAGAAATTAGCACCATTGAAAAGGGTAAGAAGTAATGACATAGGAGGAACAGGATATGCATTCTTCTTAGTGACTGTGTTGAGCTTTCTATAGTCAACACACAACCTAAGACTACCGTCCTTCTTTTTTACAAAGAGGACAGGGGAGCCGGTTGGAGATTTACTGGCTCTGATGAAACCCTTGGCTACATTCTCTGCAATGTAGTCTTGAAGAACTTGAGATTCGTCCTTCGACAAAGAATAGACAGGACCTGCTGGAGGTACTGGGCCTATTAATTCTATTTGATGGTCGTAGGGTTGATGAGGTGGTAACTTATCGGCCTTGCAGATTGAGAAAACATCAAGGAAATTGTGGTAGATTTCTGGTAGAGTTGATTTAATGGCTACAACTTTGATTTGGTCTTCCTCTTCATCTTTGAGAGAATCTGTCGAGGGGATACCTGAATTGAGAGAGCAGAATTCAATTACTTTGAGGCAATTTAAATCCTCTTCGAGTGAAGTCATCGAGCTAGAAGGGTTAGCCAATTGTTAATTTAGAGAAAGATCAGATGCTTCTAAGTTATCTGGCAGAGATTCGTCCTCTAGCAGGACATTGTCAGGCAGGTTGTTTAGCTCCCTATTGACCTGCATTGAAGAATCAGAAATATACTTAGAGCGTGGGGTGATCAATCTTCTAGTCCAATCAATTTCGGGATTCCAATGCGTTAAAAAGTCATGGCCAAGAATGGTATCATCCATCCTTGGGGCGTCCAAGACTGATAATTCCCACTCGAAGGGGGGAAGGTTCGGAAAGTGAAAACCCATAAAACTTTCTTACTTACCCAATATTTGGGTTCCTCTGATTCAACCAAATTGATTGGAGTTTGATCAACATCTGTAAATGTTAGTTGAAGCTTCTTGGCAAAAGATAAACTAACAAAAGAAATTGAAGCTCCAGAGTCTATAAGACAACTGAAGGGGTATCCTCCTTAAAAAGAATGAATCTCAAGCGGTTTAAGGCAACTCCAGTCCTTAAGACATGGAGGTTCTGTGCACTGGGAGAGATAAGATATTTTGCTTTGCACACAAGTAAACTATCTACTAGTTCTTTGACTTCGAACTAGTACCTTATCTTTCCTTCAACTTTACACAGTCTTCCAACTTGTGCTTACCCCCACAATACATACATAACCCATTATCTGCTTGTCTCTTCCTCTCAGATTCTTTAAGTTCCCCTTTAGGATCCAGTACTTTGCTGATATCGCCTGGAGTCGAGCCTTTTGGTCGAGGTTTATCCTTCCCCTTATTGGGTTTGGATTGATTCGAGGAGGATTGATTTGGTCGTGGGTGTGAAGAAGATCCCAATTTAAAGTTTAGGCCTTGAGATTTGTTGGCGTATCGACGATGTTGAAGTCTTCCTTGATAAAGCCGTCAAGTTTGAGGGTTTGATCCATTAAATCCGTTAAAGTAGTCATCTTCTGACCGTGAAGATTTAATTGATCCAGAATCCTCGAAGGAAGTCCTTTCTTGAAATGATACTTAAGGGCAGCATCATTCCAACCTACTCGAGTTTGAAGTGCTCTGAAGTTCGAGATATATTCAGAGGCTTTACCATTATCACTCATGCGAAGAAAATCAAGTTCAATTTCTGAGTTGTCAGTTTCATTAGGGTCCCCAAACAACGTAAAGAGTTGGTCTTCAAACTTTTCCCAATTATTGATAAGTAAGTGGGTTTCTGTCGAAGAAAGCATGAGCAGATAAGGTTCCAACCATCTTGCTTCTTTCCTGGCTAGGAATGAAGAAGCGTAAACAACCTTTGATCAGTCGCTATTAAAGGTTCGAGGGTCATTATGGAACAGTAGCTTGCAGGTTTGCAAGAAGGGTCGCAATCTGTCGGGTTGATCTCCGTCGTATTTGTCAGGAGATTTCATAGAAGGAGTTTTGAACTTAGATCCCTCTGAAGACGTTGGATTTGAAAGGGTTTTCATGAAAAGTCTCATGAAATCTTCCAGAGAGTTAGATGGTCCAGGTTCTGAGGATTGACCAGAAGGGTGATTGGCAGGGGCGGATGGTGCCTCGTGCATTGTATCCTCTCCTTCTTCTTCATCACTAGAATCCTCAAAATCTTGTGGGATGTCTTCTACAGATTGAACTGAATGTTGCCGTTCCCTAAGGTCCAGTGGTTCCAAAGAGTGAGTGCGGGAAACAGACCTTGTGGCTGTTGGCCTGCCTCTAGCGCGAGCTCTAGTAGTAGCGCCCGTAGGAGGAGTGGGTTGAACAGGTGCCATTTTAAAATTTTAAAACACCTAAAAGGACGTAGTAGTGCAAAGAATGAGAACTACGGAGAATTAAATTATACTGTCACCGGACAACCTACGCACAAGGTCGAGGGTGTTCCTGAAAGTGAGATGAGGAATTTAGAAACTTCTTCGAAGCACAGAGGAATGATTTGAGGAAGTGATTCGAAGGTCACTCAAAGTAAGAGCTACGGATTCGAGGTATGTTCGAGAAGAATTATAATATAGTTTCAAAGGTAATACAAATTCTTAAGATCTCACAAAGGGTTGGAAACTCAACAATCAAGGATTTAGGATTTTAGAAATGATTACTGAGAAAGTTTAAAGAAAAATACAATAACAATGATTCAATTTTGTAATTTTACCACTA
Source organism: Hemileia vastatrix (assembly GCA_030280995.1). Classification (NCBI taxonomy): domain Eukaryota; kingdom Fungi; phylum Basidiomycota; class Pucciniomycetes; order Pucciniales; family Zaghouaniaceae; genus Hemileia; species Hemileia vastatrix. The sequence goes on along the minus strand of JASXTE010000001.1, from coordinate 23,740,346 downwards.
TTAAATGTAAATATGTTTTATAATTTAATTCTAAGGAATGACAAACCAAAAACCCAACCCTTTTATATCCTTTATTCCTCCTTGCATTGACCTCCCTCTCATCACACCATTCCCATACCACAGACCATTAATAACATACACTTAGACCCTCTTTGCTAATATCCGTCCATGTTCAATTTACCCCTTTTAATTAATTAACAAACTTTTTAATGAAAACTACTAGTGTACTATTACGTTGATCATAGCGCTGTGCGTCGCTTATTGAAATTAAGACTAAGACACACTATTGAGAGATTGACTAATTTAGATTTAGAGTTTAGGCTAGCGCAGTTGAATAGTAAGTACACAAAGGGGAATCGCAGTTGCTATGGAGAATTGCTTTCTGCAATTCGAGTATAGATTTAGAACTCAATATTATTGATTTAATGAGCTGCTTTTGCCTCGAGTGTCACGTGGCGCGTGACAGCATCTTGCTGGATCTATACATTGGTGTTCTTTTTTTTGTAAATCACAAAGAAACTGCTTGAATAGTTTAAAATGTGTATTTTTCAGATTAATTTGAGTGTGGTCTGCACTTAATTAAAATTTCTATAAAAAAATCTCATTCTTCATATCTCAAGAATTGTTCAAAGTATTATTACCTATACTTCATTAAATGTTCAATTTGTATTCATATTGAGTTCACCAGAATATCAATATTTTTTCTTGGTGGTTTCATCACTAATTCAATGTGAACTCAAAAAGATATCAATTAGGGTTCAAGGTTGCGGACTTGCTAGCAAGTCTGCCCCCCATATTGTGTGGTGATATGTCAGCCATTCACCACGGGAAATCTGGGGGTGAACTGCTAGCAGTTCCCTCTTTTTGAAACTATTAGGAATTTGTCAGGAAACTGTTGGGAAACCATCCTGAAACTGTCAGAAAGATGTTTTTAAATCTGATGAAAAAACATTGAAAAAATAAACTGTCACAGATTGAATCCAGAACAATCCCTCCTTGAGCAGAGCTTAAGAACCACATTGAACATCAGTTAATCTCAGGTTTGGCAAAAGGTTGAACAACATCACTTAGCATACCTTAATATTCAAATATTAAACTTGAATATATGTTGCGTGTATGATATAGAAGCATATGCATTTGAATCTGCATGGTGGATACTTATTGCATGCTAAAAATTGATGTGAATTGCCTATCCAAAGTGTATGCATAATGACTATGAAGAATAAATATGTATAAAAAATATGCATAAAAATATGCATAGTGATTATGCATAAAAAATATGCATATTGAATATGCATTAAAATATGCATATTGAATATGCATTAAAATATGCATATTGAATATGCATTAAAAATATGCATATTGAATATACAAAAAAAAGGTGCATATACGTATATGAATAAAATATATTAATATGCATATAAATCTGTATAATGAATATGCATATGAATATGCATAAATATGCATAATGATTGAAAAATGCAAATAAAATGATGCTTAACAAGTATATTTTATGCATAAATAGAAATATGCAATATGAATTCATATTGCATACAGATAACACTGGCAAACCATTTTGACCAAAACTCATACTAAATTTTCATTCTGGACTAAAGGTGTGAGGGAAGGAAGAAAAACAGTCCAACGTTAGAAAAATGCTACATGCACTCATCTTGTAGCAGAGCAAATGAGAAGTGCTGAATTATGGTTGGTGCCCATAATTTAGTATGATATCATAATTTTATTTAATTGTTTTCAAAATTGAAAAGACTTTAGGTCGGTTGATATGGATCTAGCTGTGCCAGGGTCTAATCTAATTATTTTAACAATTTCTTAATAATTAACAGGCTTTAATACAAAAACAGGTTGTATTTTTTGTGGGATACTGGATATGATAAGGTCTTTTGTAAAAAAAACTTATATTGTTTAAAAATATTCCTGAATCAGAAGTGGGATAATCACTACAAAAAATTGTAGTACTGTGGGCAATAAAATATATGCACAAGCAGTAAAGAAAGGACCAAGTGAACCCTTTTTGTGCAGTGGGAATCATTAGAGTGGAATTGTTGCTGAAAAATATAATTCATTATTACCATTTTATTTAATCAAAAAATTTATAATATTAAAAAGAACTATTGATTAATTGGTATTTGACCTTTGTGCCTCACTCATATTTATCATTTGATTGATTTTTGTCACCATTATGTTATTAATATTATAAGTATAGCAAAAACTCGTGTGCCAAATGCATACCGGGTGATGTTACACCTTTTATAATATTATTAAATAAAGGTAAAAAAATATGAAAATGATTTGTTTTACAAAAAATAAATTGATATCCAAAAGCAATATGAGGGATAAAAAGGTAAAATTAAAGGGATCAAATATGAAATAAAAAATTAAAGTGAAATTCCTCCCATCAAGGGCAAGTAGACATGATGGGGTGAACGCCCACCAGTGGCACTAAACTTGGACTATAATTTCTTTTTTGTAAAAATAAAAAAAATCCACTGGAGCTTTACCAAAACTTCAGGATGACAATTTTGCCATATCAAACAACTTCTAGTGCAATTATTGAAGAAAAATTCATCTTCATTGCAATAGAGAGAATTGATCACATCAGACTGCATGTGACCAAAAGTGTCCAGCACAAGTTCGGCCGAGCTTGTGCTGGACACTTTTATGATGGAGGTTAGCTAGGGTGGAATTTTTCTTCAGTTCATCTGGTATTTCTTATAAACATGTCCACTGGTATTTGATCTTTGTGCCTCACTCATATTTATCATTTGATTGATTTTTGTCACCATTATGTTTTAATATTATAAGTATAGCAAAAACTCGTGTGCCAAATGCATACCGGGTGATGTTACACCTTTTATAATATTATTAAATAAAGGTAAAAAAATATGAAAATGATTTGTTTTACAAAAAATAAATTGATATAAAAAGCAATATGAGGGATAAAAAGGTAAAATTAAAGGAATCAAATATGAAATAAAAAATTAAAATAAATATACTGCCATCAAGAGCAAGTAGACATGTTGGGGCAAATGTCCAACAGTGAGGCTAAACTTGGACTATAATTGTTTTTTTGAAAAACAAAAAAGTGCCAATCTGAGTTTTAAAATACTTCAGCAGAACCATTTAGCCATATCAAACAACTTCTAGTGCAATGATTGAGAGAGAATTGATCACACCAGACTGCATGTGACAAAAAGTGTCCAGCACAAGTTCGGCCAAACTTGTGCTGGACACATTTATGACGGAGAGTAGCTAGGGTAGAATTTTTCTTCAGTTAATCTGGTATTTCTTATAACCATGTCCATTGGCACTTGATCTTTGTACCTCACTCATATATATCATTTGATTAATTTATTGTCACCATTATATTATTAATATTATAAGTATAGCAAAAACTCGTGTGCAAAATGCATACCGGGTGATGTTACACCTTTTATAATATTATTAAATAAAGGTAAAAAAATATGAAAATGATTTGTTTTACAAAAAATAAATTGATATACAAAAGCAATATGAGGGATAAAAAGGTAAAATTAATCTCAAAGAGATCAATTATGAAAAACAAAATACTAGTAAAATTCTTGCTCTCAAGAGCCAGTAGAAGTGTTGAAAAAAATGGGAGCCATCAGGGATAAATTGTAATAAGTGACCTTTTTTTTAAAGATAAAAAATTATACACCTGAGGTTGGGAAGAACAACAGGTGGATGATTCAGCAAAAAAAACTGCCTGTAGTGAAGTTTAATAAAAAAATGTTTTCTGTTGCCATATAGAGAATTGATCCCATCTGACTGCACGTGACTAAAAGTGTCCAGCACAAGTTCGGCCGAACTTGTGCTGGACACTTTTATGATGTAGAGTAGCTTGGGTGGAAATTTTCTTCAGTTCATTCATCTTGTATTTCTCATAAACATGTCTACTGGTATTTGATCAGTCTGTATCTTTCATATTTATCATCCGATTAATATTTTATCACCATTATATTATTAATGTTACTAGTATAGCAAAAACTTGTGTGCCAAATGCATACCATGTGAAGTTATACCTTCAATAATTTTTTAAAATAGATGTAAATAAATATGGAAAGGAATAGTTTTACAAAAATTTAATTGAAATTTAAAAGTAAAAAGAGGAATAAAAGAGTAAAATAAAAGTCAAAGAGTTAAAATATGAAAAAAATACTGGTAAAATTCCTGCTATCAAGAGCCAGTAGAGGTGTTAAAGCAAATGGGAGCCATCAGGGCTTAATTTTAATAAGTGACCTTTTCTTTAAAGATAAAAAATTATACACCTGATATTGGGCCGAACAGCAGGTGGATGATTCAGCTAAACCAAACTACTTCTAGTGAAATTTAATAAAAAATTGTTTTTGTTGCCATTCAGAGAATTGATCCCATCTGACTGCACATGACCAAAAGTGTCCAGCACAAGTTCGGCCAAACTTGTGCTGGACAATTCTATGATGGAGAGCGGCTGGGGTAGAATTTTTCTTCAGTTCATCTGGTATTTCTTACAAACATGTCTACTGGTATTTTATCTTTGTGCCTCACTCATACATATTGTTTGATTAATTTTTTGTCTTAATTATATTATTAATTATATAAGTATAGCAAAAAATTGTGTGCCAAATGCATACTGAGTGATGTTACACATTTTATAATATTATTAAAAAAATGTATAAAAATATTAAAATAATTTATTTTAAAATTTATTGATTTATATCCAAGAGCAATACGAGGAATAAAAAATTAATTTAAAGCAATCAAATATGAAAAAAGAAATCCAAGTATTATTGCTAATATCAAAGGCCAGTAGAGATGTTGAAGCAAATGAAAGCCGTCAGGGATAAATTGTACTTAATTGATTGTTTAATAAAGATAAAAAATTGTGTACCTGTGGTTTGGATGAACTCTAGGTGGATAATTCAGCTATATCAAACTACATCTAGTGAAGTTTCTTATCAAATAATTTTTTTCATTTCCATAGAGAGAATTGATCCCATCTGACTGCACCTGACCAAAAGTGTCCAGCACAAGTTTGGCCGAACTTGTGCTGGACACTTTTATGATGGAGAGTAGCTAGGGTGCAGGTCTTCTTCAGTGCAACTGTTATTTTTTTAAAACATGTCAAATGGTATTTGATCCTTCTGTGTTATTCATATTTTATTATCTGATTAATTTTTTGTCATTAGAATTTTATTAATTTTATTAGTACAGAAAAAACTTGTGCGCCAAATGCATGCCATGTTATATTACACCTTTTATAATATTATTAAAAAATTTTAAAAAAATATGAAAATGATTTCTTTTCCAAAATTATAAATTAATATCCAAATGTAACATGAGTGATAAAAAAGTAAAGTAAAAGAGATCAAATATGAAAAAGAAAAATTCAAGAAAAATTCCTGCCATCAAGAGCCAGTAGAGGTGTTGAAACAAATGGGTGCCATCAGGGCTAAATTTGATAAAATTTAATTTTTTTTAAAGATAAAAAATTTTTAACCTGAGGTTTGGAAAAACTCAAGGTGGATAATTCAGCCATACCAAACTACTTCTAATGTAATTATTTAGCATTTTTTTAAATTTAATTTCAACAGAGAGAATTGATCCCATCTGACTGCACTTGAACAAAAGTGTCCAGCACAAGTTTGGCCGAACTTGTGCTGGACACTTTTATGATGGAGAGTAGCTAGGGTGGAAGTGTTTCTCAGTACATCAGTTTTTTGTTTTTCACATTTCTATTAGGTTTTTAACTTTTTTTGATCATTCATATTTATCTTATAATTAATTTTTTGTCACCATATATATTATTAATTTTTCTAGTATAGCAAAAACCTGCATGCCAAATGAAAAATTGGTGATGTTACAACTTTAATAATATTATTATATAAAGTTGAAAAAATATGAATATGTTTAGTTTTTAAAAAAATAAATTGATATTTAAAATTAAAAAGAGTAATAGAAAAGTAAAATGAAAATAAAAGGGATCAAATATGAAATAAAAAATACAAGTAAAATTTTTACTATCAAGAGCCAGAAGTGGTGTTGGGACAGTTGGGGACCCCTAGGTCAAGACTTGGTCTAAACTTACTTTTATGTATAGCTAACAAATTCTGAACTGAGGTTTGGACAGACATCCAGGGGACAATTTTACAATATTAAACATTCTTTACTTCAATAATTGAGTGAAATATCATTTTTTATTTCCATAGAGAGAATTTATCTCATATGACTTCATGCAACCAAAAGTGTCCAGCACAAGTTCGGCCGAACTTGTGCTGGACACTTTTATAATTGAGAGTAGGCATACAGCAAATCTTCTTAAACTCAAAAGGGATTTCTTATAAATATTTCCACTGGAATTTGATCTTTCTGTGTCATTTAAATTTACCATTTGATTAATTTTTTGTCATCATTATATTGTTAACTTTATTACTATAGTAATAACTTGTGTGAAAAATGCATACCAGGTGGTGTTCCACCTTTAATCATATATTATTAAATAAAGGTATAAGAGTATGAAAATAATTTATTTTAAAAATTAAAAATTGATATCCAAAGCAATATGAGCAATAAAAAAGCAAAATAAAAGGGATAAAATAAGAAAAAAAAATCTAAGGAAAATTCCCACTATCAATAACAAGTAGAGGTATTAGATCAAATGTGCACCACCAGGGCTAAACTTGCACTATATTTTCTTTTTTGTTAAACCAAAGAAAGTTTCCTGATTAGTTTTGAAAATGCATCAGGAGGACATTTTGGCAATATCAAACTACTTATTGTGCAATGATTGAGCAAAATGTCATTTTCATTTCCATAGAGTAAATTTATCCCATCTGACTGCATGCAACCAAAAGTGTCCAGCACAAGTTTGGCCGAACTTATGCTGGACACTTTTATGATGTTGAGTATCTAGGGTGCAAGTCTTCTTCAGCTCATCAGGTATTCCTTATAAACAAATCCACTTGTATATGATCTTTCTGTGTCATTTATATTTATCATTTGATTCATTGTTTTTCACCATTATAATATTAATGTTATTAGTATTGAAAAAATTTGTAAGCCAAATGCATACTGGGAGATGCTACATCTTTCATAATCTTATTAAATAAAAGTAAAAAAAATATGAAAATTATTAGTTTTACAATAAATAAATTGATATTTGAAAGCAAAAACAGGAATAAAAAAGTAAAATAAAAGTGATTAAATATGAAATTAAACATTCAAATAAAATTTCTGCCATCAAAGATAATTTGAGTTTTCAGACCAAATTTGCACCACCAGTTCTAGATTTGGAATATTTTTTCTTTTTTTTAAAATTAATAAAAGTGTCCACCTGATGATTTCCAAAAAATCAGGAGGATAGTATAGCAGTATAAAGCTACTTCTTGTGCAATGATTGAGCAAAAATTCATTTTAACTTCCATTGAGTAAATTTATCACATCTGACTGCATGCAACCAAAAGTGTCCAGCACAAGCTCAGCTGAAATTGTGTTGGACACTTTTATGATGGAGAGTAGCTAGGGTGCAAGTCTTCTTCAGTTAATCTTATATTCATTTTAAAAATGTCTATGGGTATTTGATCTTTCTGTGTCATCCATATTTATTATTTGATTATTTTTTAGTCACCATTATATTATTAATGTTTTTAGTATAGCAAAAAATGTGTAATGAATGTACACTGGATGATTTTACAACTTTAATAATATAATATAATAAATATAAAAAAATGTGATAGTTATCAGTTTTACCAAAATAAAATTGATATTTAAAAGCTAAAGGATAAATAAAAGGGTAAGATTAAAATTAAAGAGATCAAACATGAAATAAAGATATTAAGTATAATTTCTGCTATCATGAGCCAGTAGAGGCTTCAGAAAAAATGGGCACCATCATAGATTAACATGGATCAAATTTAGTTTTTACCAAAGGAAAAAATTGTCTACCTTAGGTTTGGAAAAACTTCCAGGGGACAATTTGTATATGTAAAACTACTTTCAGTGCAATGATGGAGTGATAATTCAGTCTCATTTCCATAAAAAGAATTGATTGCGTCTGACGGCATGAAACCAAAAGTGTCCATCACAAGAATGGCCAAACTTGCGCTGGACACTTTTATCATGAAGAGTATCCAGGGTTCAAGTCATTTTTAATCATCTGAAATTTCTTATAAACATTTCCACTGTCATTAAATCTTTGTGCCTCACTCATATTTATCAATTGATTAATTTTTTCTCACCATTATATTATTAATATTATCAGTATAGCAAAAAATTGTGTGCCAAATGAATACTGGGTGATGTTAAACCTTTTATAATATTATTAAATAAAGGTAAAAAAATATGAAAATGATTTATTTTACAAAAAATAAACTTCTATCCAAAAGCAATATGAGAGGAATAAAGTAAAATAAAAGAAATCAAAGATGAAAATTAAAATCCAAGTTAAATTCCTGCCATAAACAGAAAAAAGAGATTTTGAATTAAGTTAGATCAATCAGGGCTAAACTTGCACTAAATTTTCTTTTTTGTAAAAATAAAAAAAAAATCCACTTGAGCTTTACCAAAACTTTAGCATGAATATTTTGCCATATCAAACTACTTCTAGTGTAATTTTATATCAAAAATTTATCTTCATTTTCACAGAGAGAATTGCTCCCATCTGACTGCACCTGACCATAAGTGTCCAGCACAAGTTTGGCCAAACTTTTGCTGGACACTTTTTTAATATAGAGCAGCTAGAGTAGAATTTTTCTTCAGTTCATCTAGTATTTCTTACAAACATGTCTACTGGTATTTTATATTTGTTCCTCACTCATTAATATCATTTGATTAATTTTTGGTCGCCATTATATTATTAATTTTATAAGTATAGAAAAAACTCATGTGCCAAATGCATACCAGGTGATGTTATGCCATTTATAATATTATTAAATAAATGTATAAAAATATGAAAAAAGTTTATTTTAAAAATTATTAATTGATATCCAAAAGCAATATTAGGAATAAAAAATTAAGTTAAAGGGATCAAATATGAAAAAAGAAATCCAAGTAATATTCCTACTATCAAAGGCCAGTAGAGGTGTTGAAGCAAATGAGAGCCATCAGGGATAAATTGTACTAAATTGACTTTTTTTCAAAGATAAAAAATTGTGCACCTGTGGTTTGGATGAAATCTAGGTAGAAAATTTGGCTATGTAAAACTACTTCTAGTGAAGTTTTTTATCCAAAATTTTTTTTCATTGCCATAGCAAGAATTGATCTCATATGACTGCAAATGACCAAAAGTGTCCAGCACAAGTTTGGCCGAACTTGTGCTGGACACTTTTTTGATGGTGAGTATCTAGGGTGCAGCTCTTCTTCAGTGCAACTGGTATTTTTTTAAAACATATCCACTGGTATTTGATCTTTCTGTTTTATTAATATTTTATCATTTTATCAATTTTTTGTTACCAGTATATTATTATTTTTATTAGTATAGCAAAAAAACATGTGCCAAATGCTTACAGGGTGATGTTAAACCTTTAATAATTCTATTAAATACAGGTAAAAAATTATGAAAATGATTTGTTTTACATAAAATTAATTGATAGCTGAAAGAAAAAAAAGGGATAAAAAGAAATAGTTTGAATAATTGGGATTTTATATGAAGTTCAAAATTCAAGCTAAATGCCTACTTTCAAGGCTCAGAAGAGGTGTTGGATAAAATGGGCATCATCAGGAATAAAATTTTACTTAATTTGATTTTTTGAAAAACTAAATGAAGTTTTCAACTGATTTTTTTCCAATATTTAGTTGGACACTTTATCTATATCAAATTACTTGTAGTACCATGATTGACCAAATTAAATCCTCATTTCCATATGAAGAATTGATCCCATATGGATGGACAAGGCCAAAGGTGTCAACCACAAGTTTGAGAATTCTCCTGGTGGACACTTTTATGATGGACAGTAGTAGGGTGCAAGTCTTCTTTAGTTAATCTAGTATTCCTCATAAACATTTCCAACTTATTTTTGGCCAAAAATCAGGTGGAAAGTTTTTCCATATAAAATTACTTCTAATGCCATGATTGACTAAAAATTGATTCTCATTGCCATATAGAGAGTTGATCCCATATGACTGGATCTGGCAAAAGTGTCACCAAAATTTTTGATAAACTTAAGTTTGAAAATTTTATGATGGAAAGTAATTGCAAGTCTTCTTCATTTCATCAAGTAATCCTCATAAAAATTTCCACCTGTATTTTGGCCAAACTTCAGGTGGACACTTTGGCCATATTAAATTAATTCTAGTTCCATGTTGATAAAAAACTGATACTTATTGCCATATATAGATATTAAACCCATCAGACTGTGCCTTTCCAAAAGTGTCTACCTGAATTATGGCTAAACCTCAGTTGGACACTTTTATGATGCAGAGTAGCTAGGGCAAAAGTATTCTTCAGTTAATTTGGTATTCATAATAAATTTATCCTCTTGAAGTTTATCCTAACTTGAGGTGGACAATTTTGGAAAGCACCAGTTAGTCACTATCCATCAAAAAAGTGTTCACCAAAATTTTGGCTAAACTTGTGGTGGACCCCTTTGATCAGCCACAGTCAGATGAGATCAACTCTTTAGATGGGAATGAGGATGATGTTTTGGTCAATCATGGAAATAGAAGTAGTGTGATGTGGCCAAATTACCCCCCTGAAGGTCAGACAAACCTCAGAAGGACACTTTTTAGCAGGTAGTAACTGAGAAAAATCCATTTATCAGAAGGAAAATCTTTTATTGGATAGATGCCAAGGTTTCATACTTGTGTATTATGGTCAGTATTAATTTTTAAAGAGTCTGTCCAAGCAATTTCATTGCCCATCATGACTCATTTTGTTTTAAATACTTCAAACTGCGTGATACAGTATTAAGGTGTCACATAGTATAATTAAGTTCTATTAGGTGCCCTCCTATGATGCCTAAATTTATAATTTAATATCTTACATAATAATTTTTTTTATATAAATTCATCAAGATTTTATTTTATTATCAAATTTAATAGAGCAAGTGTCCTGAATTATTATATATGCATAAGCTTAGGTTAGATCAATTTGTGCTCAATTTGTTCTCATCAGAGGACCAAAATCAAGTTCTGGAGGATCAACTTGTGCATAATTTGGAATCAGTTGACATTCTGTCTATAATCAATCTGAGAATAAATGTAAATCTAACTCTAATTTACTTATGTTTATAAAGTATTCATAAACCTGGCATATTTAAGGGACACTCTAAATTTCAAGATAGGGGATTGCTAGCAATTCACCCCTAGATTTCCTGTGGTGATTATAGCAAAAAAGATCATTTGAAAAGCAGAAATTTGCTTAATTTAATTTGCAGGGTTTTGAATACAATGAATATGAATATGCAATCTGAAGTCCATAAAAGATAATTTGAGAAATAAAATCCCATTAAATTTAGTTGGATTGATGTGATTTCATGTCCAAATTTTTTATTTTCCATTAGAAAATGTGACAGTAGTAGGGGGATTCCCATTAATTTAAAATTAAGTGCACAATGAAGCAAATGATTTTGATGATTATATGTGCAAAAAATTATATATATTTGTAAAAAAATTAGGAAAATTCATTTGTATAGGTTTTGATAAGTACTTTCAGCCTAGGTATCCCCATAACTGAGTAATTCTTATGTTTAAAATAAGATAAACTTAATTATATCAAGCATATAACTTAAAAGTAAGGTTATATTACTTATATATATAAATATTACACTATTATATGACTTATAGTAGTTTAAATAGCTTATCCAGAGCCTTATAATAATCATCAAGGTGTTAATGGAGCCATAATATACTTTTCTTAAGTGATATTAAGTAATTATAGACATACATAAGCTTATATGTATAAACAAACTTCATATTCAGTGAAATATGTAGTTATATTATGTATATTTAGGTCTATAAGTGGGTTTTGACCTCTTAATAGCCTTTAAACTTTTTTTCTGCTTATTTTAGGTCGTATTGATGTATTCAGTGGACTCACAATGCCTACAAAAGCATATAAACCTTTTTCAGGCACATATATCCAATTTGGACAGCTTAATATGATTTGTTTGATGGATTTTCACAGATTTATGGGTTGGGATATCATTACTGGGTTAATATGAATGCTTGAGGATGTTATTGGGGGCTTGGAAAGTTAATTTTGTTCCTTTATATGCTTTGGGTTTCATTATATACTCTTTGGATGAGTTATTTTACCTGTTTCTTTATGGTATCCTCTTTTATCTGTTTATTCTATTTATGGTATGGGTCTGTGATATCATTGATTGTGATGGAGGGTCCTTAATGGAGGTTTAAATGTTGGAAATTCTTGAAGTGTACTCCATGGGGAAGTTATGGGCCCTCACAGTGCTGTAATTTCTGGGGATAGTAGTGACATCATCTGGATTGAAGGTCTGTGCACTTAAGTGGATTTTTGTATAAGTAAGGGAGGATTTGACAGGCTATTGGACATCATTCAATCAATAAATCACTTACTAAAATTCAAATAAACACTATAAAACAATTATTATCATATATAAATATATTTTAAAGCATTTATAAATTGATATTATCTTTATATAAGCTATAACTAAATTTTATTTATCTATTTTCCACTACTAGCACACATATAAATCCAAGTATTGTGAGTTTATATTGAGAATAACAATTTTATTAGTCTTCCCCTGAGGTTTCATCACTAAATCATTTATAAATAAGTATTAGGACCATTAATATTTACTATTAAATCATAATTAGATACTAGAATACACTTACAGGTCCAGTTCTTGGTTACTTTTATTCTGAAGAGGGAGAAGAAGAATATGAAATCAGGAAAAGTATGTGAAAACCCACTACCTGGTTTAACTGCAAGCCAGGTTTATTGGAAGTAAAAATCATTCAAGTGAAAATTTGTACTAGTGGATGTAGAGTGAAAGGAAAATTAAGGGGAATTTAAGGGTTAAATTTAGGAGGCAACCAATTCTTTTAAGGCATAAAGTCACTATTTTCAAAAATGTGAAATTGATATTTCAAATTATTGATATTGTTATTTTCAAATCAGTGACATTGCACAAAAAGTGACTGAAGTAGTAAATGATTCATGACTGTGGAACTCCAATTTTAAAGCACATTAAAAAATTCATATTGAATCCTTTTTTAGAAAATCACAGAAACAGGCCACCTAGCCAAATTTTATAATGTTGCACAACATTTTCTTATTTAATTTTTCAAGAATAATTGAACATGCTTAAATCATTCTGACATGTCAACACAAAAAGAAAACTAATAAGTAGCAAGAACACTTTTATACAAGCTGTCCTAACGGCTTACTACTATTCAAAGAGGAATTAAAATTTTAAGAACATAAAGATAAAATTTGATTGGTTGGAATCACCAGGGGAAATACTGTGTCATGTTTTATTGTGGGTAATTGACACCCAAACTGTGTCACATTTACATTTCATCTTTCAAAGCCCTCACACAAAACAGGACATAAATTCTTGCAATATAATGTGACATGGGGACCCACATTATTTCATGTTTCATCTCAGGACCTGATGTCTCAAAGTTAATCAGGAAATGTGATCTCACACTATTTCATGTTTTGAATGTGGCACCTTGACACCTGAAATGAAAATATGACATAGAGCCCTACAATATAATGAGACATTGTGACATAATTTTGCCCCCAGGGAATACAAGTGTACAAAATCCTTTCAAAAACAAGGAGATATATCTTATCTAGACTTATCTATCTTGGAAAACAATCAAGATATTGATTCAGACACAATGATGACAAATAACATAAAATCAATTATTGTTACACCTTGAGAGCTTGCTTAATAATTTTATAGAATAAAATTAGATGAAAAATTTCATATTGTACTGAAATTAAATGCATTTAAATATACAGACTGGTGCTTAAACCTCAAGATATATCTAGTAGGCCCAGTATACTTGAGAATATATTCTTTCCTGGAATTTGGAACCTCAAAATTAGAACAAGGATGTATCTATACAAAAAGAGGAATCTTATATACTTCTTCTAAAATAATCAAATAAAAAATTATTCACCTGAATGATACAAGTGTAGTGATAGATTTTTAGAAATGGGAATATGGTAAAATGTTCTTCAAACATGTACAACACATATGAAATACAATCCAGAAAAATAATATGTTATGACTCATATGGCCAAAAGTCAATCCATTTGTGAATCCTTGGAAAGTGTAAAGTATAATAGTAATATTATTCAGTATATTTATGCCTTAGAGAAACTGCCTCTGTTGAGTCCAATATTCTGAAGCTAACTGCATACACCACACAATATGGGGGGAAGACTTGATAGCAAGTCCAAAAACTTGGACCCAAAACTCACCACAGATTGAACACACATTGGGCTATTGATAAAGGAACCATACAATCAGAGATGAAAACCACTCAGCAGAAAATTTTTAAGTGTTTGTTCAAGTAGAGTTCAGTATGAGTTCCATCTGAGTTCAGGTTGGGGACTTGCTAGCAAGTCCACCCCCTATATTGCATAGTAATATTAGAGGTATCATTTGTTACCAAAATGCATTCCCACACCCTCTTTTGGGAAACTTTCACTACATGAGACTTATACTTCCAAAGTGGGAAAAAAGAGTGCACTAGATATCTAGTGCTTTTTTTCTTCCTGAAATGATTCCAATGAGGACTCCATTAGTGATTCCATTTGTGTACTCCCTCACCTAACTTTCTTTTATCTTTCACCTCCTCTTCCTGTTTTCTCTCTCTTCTCCTGACACATCCTCTCCTTTTTCCCAATCTAATATTTCCTTATTTCTCCTCTGTTTTCCATTTGTTATATCTTCACTTTCCACTTTTATCCCCCCTTCCACTTTCTTTTTTTATATTTCAATTTCATTTTCCCTCATTCTCCACTGCACTTCACAAACGTTTAAATTCATACTAGACTAAGGAGGGGAAATGTGCATCATTGGAGTCGCTCACTGAATAGTCTAGAGGCACTGAAAAACAGGTTAATGAAGCAGTGAAGAGTTTCCATGTGCATACCAAAGAAAAGCAATAGAAGTAGACAAAAAGGAAATGTAAGAGCTAAAAGGTGCAGTAATAAATTCAGTGACAGTCATTCACAATAATGGTGATTTGTACAACTGGAGTTGAAGCTGTTGTAAAGGAGAATAGGGCGCAAACAATATTAGCTTCACTTAAGACTCTACTGTGTTAGCTTAGTGGTGAAAGCTATACTCAGTATTTTTCTCACTGCTTGTCCAATTTTTTTTCTCTCTCCAAAAATATACCAAATAGTTAAAATTCATGAGGGAGAAAAAACAATTTCACTTGCCTGTCTTTTTTATCCAATATGCATATCAATATTGAATATTGTCAGTACAGCCTAGTGTATAAGTATGATATAATAGTGTTATTTTATGGTCCTACTACTTATTAATAAATGATTTAGTGATTAAACCTCATGGGAAGACTAATAGAATAGTTATACTCAAATTAAACTCACAATACTTGGATTTAAATGCATGCTAGTGGTGGAAAATAGAAGAATAAAATATAGTTATAGCTTTTATAAAGATAATATCAATTTATAAGGGCTTTATAATATATTTCTGAATGTTAATAATTGTAGTGTAATGTTTGTTTGAAGTGTAGTAATTGAATGATTATAATAAACCGTCAAAATCCCTCCTTACTTATACCCAAATCCACTGGAGTGCACAGACCTTCAATCCAGATGATGTCACTGCTATCCCCGGCAATCACAGCACTGTGAGGGCCCATCACCTCCCCATGGCGTCCACTTCAAGCAGTTTCAACACCCAGACCTCCAGTAAGGACCCTCCATCACTATTAATAATAACACAGAGTCATACCATAAATAGAAATCCCAGATAAAAGCGGATACCATAAAGAAACAGGTAAAATAAAAGATCAAAAAGAGATTTAATGAAACTAAAAGCATATAAAGGAAACAAATAAAATGTCCAAGCCCCCAATAACATCCCCAAGCATCCACATTAACCCAGAAACATCTTTCCAACCCATAAATCCGTGAATAACCATCCAAGGAAGTAATTTTAGTTGTCCAAACTGGGTGTATGCGCCTGATATAGGTGTCTATGCTTCTGTAGGCATTGTGAGTCCACTGATTTCGTCCATATGACCTAAAATAAGCAGAAAAACAAAGGTTATAGGCTATTAAGGGGCTAAAACCCACTTATATACCTAAATATACATAATATACTGCATATTTCACTGAATATGAGATTTATGTATACATATAAGCTTATGTATGTCAATAATTACTTCATATCACTTAAGATAAGTATATTATGACTCCATTAACACCTTAATAAGTATTATTAGGCCATGGATAAGCTATTTAAACTATTATAAATTATATAATAGAATAATAATTATATATATATATCATAAAATAATATATATTATTATTTTAACCTTATTTTTAAGATATAAGCTTAATCTAGTTAAGGTTATCTTATTTTAAGCATAAGAAATACTCAGTCCTAAGGATATTTAGGCTGACACTCCCTCACCCCAAAAAAACAATAAAAAAAATGTTAAGACATTTTAATTAATCTTAAGGAATGAAATAATAAAATAATAAAATTTTTTATAATACATATACTGATGAACAGTATTATTTAGATTTAAATTTTTTCAAGAGATTTCTAAGATCAGAGATTTCATTTTCTGGAATCCACTGGTCATATTCACTTGATTTATTTTTAAATCTTAATAGATACTCAACTCCCTTTTCTTTAGTAAGGTGTCTCTTTTTAAGTATCTTTTCAATTTCTGCTTTTTCCACTATTTCTTCAGGTTGCTGTTTATGCCTTCCTGATCTTCTTGGAAAGAGAGCAGTATCATTAGAATGGTATGGTTTTATAAGAGAAATAGGAAATACTGGATGTTTTCTATCATAAGGTGCATATAGAATAACCTCAACAGCATTATTACCAACCATCTTTTTAACTACAAATGGTCCAATGAATGGATCCTTCAATTTAACATTACCATTTAAATTGAAATGTAGCGTTGAAATAAGGACTTCATCACCCTCTTTGAACATTTGTTCTTTATGGGCTTTATCCCATCTTTTCTTTTCATACTCAAAAGCCTTATTTATACATTCTTGAGCATGTTTTCTTCATAGTTCTTGCATTTGAAGAAAAGATTTAGTACCTGGATGAATATCCAATCTAGGTAACTTATTAAGAGTTTTAGCAGGGGTATTAGGTACATAACCCAACCATAACTCAAATGGCTTTTTGCCAGTGACAGAATGTACTGTACTATTATATGCAAATTCTAAACCTGGGATAAGGGTTACCCAATCATGCGTGAATTTGTCATTGTCTTTAAAATTAAGACCAAAAGCACAGTATCTTCTTATCATATCTTCTAAGGTTTGTATCATTCTTTCTGCTAGCCCATCAGTTTGTGGATGGTGTGCTGTAGAAAGTTTTAATTGACACCCTGAAACATCCATAAGTGACGTCCAGAACTCAGAAGTAAATTTAGGATCTCTGTCAGAAACTATTGCTTTGGGGAAACCTGCTGTATTTAACATTTGTGTCCACCATAAAAAAGCTAAGTCCTTTGCAGAAACCTCTTTGTGGGTAGGAATAAATTTACACATCTTTGTAAATCTATCTACAATTACCCAGCAGGAGTTATAACTCTTATGCCCTGCTATTGGCAAACCTGTTACAAAGTCCATGTTAATGATTTCCCATGGAGCTTTTGGTTGCTCAATTTGTTGTAATAAACCAGCTCTTTTTCCTGTTAATCTTTTAGATTTTTGACAAGAATCACATGTTTCAACATATTTCTGAACATCCTCAGACATGTTAATCCACCAAGCTGTGTTTTTTACTCTGGTTAATGTTTTATGGTAGTCAAAATGACCTGCTAATATATCATCATGACATATACTTAACATTAACTCCTTCATTGAAGGGGGAATTACAATTACATTACTTAATTTTTTCCTGTAATATATAAAACCATCCTCAATGGAAAATTTTCCTTTCTCTAATGCCTCTTTATACTTATCTGGTAATGTTTTTATTAAAACATTCATTGAAGCATTAGATGGATCATTTAATATTGTAGTTAATTTACTTAAGTCAGGATCTGAATTATAATTATCAAGAATTGATTGCATAAATTCATCCTCAAGATCTACAATATAAATTCCATAAATGTTAATAATCTCTGACTCAGGAACATAAGCAGGATTATCATCATTATTAGGCAGAGGTACTCTAGATAACAGATCTACATTAGAGTGCAAGGTTCCTGCTCTATGTGTAATAGTCATCCGTCCTCTGTATTCTTGTACAGCTAATTGCCATCTAAACATGTGTCTATTAGGAGTTTTCATGTTTAAGAGTGACTTAACTGCACTACAGTCAGTTATTAACTCAAATTTTTGGTCTTCAAGGTAATAATGTAGCTTTTCAAGAGCCCATACTACTGCCAAACATTCAAGTTGAGTAGCACCATATTTTAATTCACCACTTCTCAGAGTACGTGAAATATAGCAGATTACTACTTCTGACATTTTACCTTCAATAAGTTGTTTTTGATGCAAAGCAGCACCCAGTCCAATAAAACTTGCATCTGTATATAATACAAAAGGTAATTGGAAATCTGGTAATCCCAAGATAGGAGCTGTCATTAAACATTCTTTCAACTTATTAAAAGCTTGTTGTCTTTCATTATTCCAAATGAAAGCTTCTGATTTCTTTATCAGTGTGGTCAGTGGTGCAGCAATTGATTGGTAGTTTTTTATATATTGTCTATAATAACCACACATTCCAAGAAAAGATTGTACATCCTTCACATTTTGGGGAATGCCAATATTCTTTATTGCAGCCACTTTATTTTGGTCTACACATATTTGTAAGCCAGATACAATATGACCAAGCACTTTTAAAGATTCAAACCCAAATTTACATTTTTTCAATGCAAGGGTCATTTTTATTTCATCCATTTTCTGAAATACTTTCCTTAAATGGATTAAGTGTTCATCAAAAGTTTTAGAGAACACTATGATGTCATCAATGTATACCATTAACCATCCCTCAATCATTTCATTATGGAATGTTATATCCATTAACTTCTGAAATACTGAAGGAGCATTTTTTGGTCCAAATGGCATTCTGACATACTTATAAATTCCCATGTGTGTTGTTATCAACAAAAAGTTCTGTGAATTCTTTTCAACAGGAATTTGATGGTACCCTTTATTTCCATCTAGGCAACTTATATATTTAGCACCTTTAAGGGTAGCATGTATAGAGGCAATCCTTGGCAAGGGATAAATATCATCTACTGTAAATGTATTTAATGCTCTATAATCACCGCACAGTCTTGCTTTATCTTGTTCATAAGAAATCAGCACTGGTGATATTACACAATATTTTGGTGTAGTTTCAACCTTCTCAAGAATGTTCATCTTTAATAACATCTTAATATTATCCTCTATGTCTTTCCTCTTCATTGGTGAAGCAGGATATGGTTTCTTTTTAAGACTAGCAGGAATATTATCCATGTCACAGGTTAAACTAATTTTCATTTCATGATCTTTTACAAGGCCAAGTTCATTTGTACCATGTGCAAAAGCCATTGGAAAAGCTTTAATTAATTCCAAAATATTATCTTTCTCAGTTTCACTTATCTGAGTGCCAAATGATGCTTTTGAAATTTCTGTTTCCAGAAGTTCCAACTCATTGGATTCTCTTCCTTTAGACGGGGAATTTGTTACTGACTCAATGTGTAAGACTGTGTTAAAAGAATTTATTTTAAATTTCCTTTTACCATTCATGCCAATTGTAAAATTGTTATTAGCAGGGTCTAATTTTACACCAAATTTAGTCAGAATATCATTTCCAATGATAAAACAGTTACTACAATTTGTATTATCCATTACTACAAAGTCACAAGTTACCCTTACATAACCATGTTGGTGTTTAAAGAAAACAGCAGCTTTGTATTTACCAATGGGGTGTAGTACTGATCCAAAACCTCTCCAATTTTTATTTTGAAGTGGTTCAAGCTTAAACTTATATTCACTATCAATTTTCTGTAATGTATTAGTGGAAACAACTGAACCAGCAGCTCCTGTGTCCAATACTATATTAACATTTTCACCAGAAATGATAGCTGGAACCGTGATAGGTGTCATTCTAAAGTTATCAGCTTGTATATCCTTAATGATTTCAGCATCCTCAAAATTCATTAAAGATTCATTTGAGTCCATATTTAATATTGGATTTTCAAAGATGGACAAATCATCTTCCAACATACAGACTTCATTTTCATCACTATATGAGATATTGCTGTCATAATCACTTGATTCTTTACTTTTTTCAGTTTCAGTTTCAGATTCACGTTGATTTTCAACAATATTTATGTTTTTCTCACATTTGTGACCTTTTACCCAAGGTTTATTACACTTATAACAAGTATTTGTTTCATACTTTTTAGGTACTACAGGTGCAGTAGGTTTTTTCTGCTTCTCCTGAAGTGTTTTTGAATTCTGAGTTTTAACAGGTTCAACATTTTGCTTATAAGTGGAATACCTTGATTCATACTTATGGTTCAATAATATTTCATTGCAAATATTAATAAAGTCAGAATATTCAGTAACATTTAATGTTCTAGCTACAACAATGTCTCTGACAGATATAGGTAATTTGTATACTATCTTATCTTTCCATAAGTTAAAATCCATATGAGGCTCAATGGCTTTTAATATTTTGTTTAAATTCATTAAAAATACCATTGGTTTGTCACCATTCAACGGATTATACCTAGTCTTCTCATACAGTCTCTGCTGAGTAAGCCTGAATTTAGAACCTCCAAATTGTTTTTCAATAAGTTGTTTCCATTCAGCCCAAGAGTAGTCTCTACCCTCACTTAAGACAGCTTCAAACCATAATAAAGCAAAATCCTTAAATAAAGAAATTAATTTTGATGTTATCTCTTCATCTGGTAACTTATATGAGAATTTCAAGTTGTCAATTCTTTGAATAAAATGTTGCCAATCAGAGCTGGCTTCCCCATCATAAGTTGGGTACTGATCTATCTTAGGCCAGTTCTTCTGATTGGATTTTATCTCACTAATCTTAGGTAAATTCAACAACTCATTTACTTTTGATAAATGGTCTTGTATTTCTTCCTGCACGGATTTGTGACTTACATTTTCAGATTTGACACTACCACCAGATGGTTTCAATTGTGGTGGTATAGGGAAGGAATGAGATTCACTTTTGCCAATGAAAGGATTATTATTATATTGATTATACTTATGATTATCCTGGTTCATTAGTAGATTGGCAGTTTCAATCTCAACTTTAGTTAATCTTTGTAGCAGCTCAGAGACACTTTGATTTGTCTGTGCAAAAGATAACTTTGTTCTTGATTCAGTTTTTAATAAGTGTGTTTCATATAATCTTTCTAACTCACAAAATTTGTTTGAAAGGTCATTATATTTATTACTCAATGAATCATATTTAAGAGTTAGAGACAAATGTTCTTTCTCTAATTCTTTATTACGTGTTGCTAATTGAGAAATGTTCAATGTTAAGGATGAAATTGTATCACTAGTGAGCTTAACTGTCTGTTCCTCACAATCAGTCATTCTATTCCACAATGCTGAAACAATTCTATGGACAGTTGGATTATTGTTAAAATATTCCATGTCCTCCTTTTCAATTCTCTCACTCTCCTGTGAACTTCTCATCTCACTAGTAGGTGGTTGCAACTGAGGATTAACTGTATTATCATTGTATATAGTACTGTTATTATGGACAAAAGACAAGTCAGGTGTATCTACTCTAAAACCTAAATTTCTTAAATCCTCCTCTATTTGTTGTACAGATTTAACATCAATAGAATTACCTATATTGTAATTATCAGTATTATGTCTAATCTGAGAGGGTAAGTTACTTACCAAGGGATGGTTGCCAGTCCTGATTTTTGGCGCTTTTTTCCCTTGTAAGGGTGAGCTGAGGAAGTCAGATGAGGGGGTGGATCCCTGTTGCAACTGTGGCTTGTCCACTGTTGGTGAAACCAGTCCCATTTCCATTTGTCTACCAGGATTTTCTCCTGGGAGTGAGTGGACCCTCCTTGGGTAGGGGGTTGCTGATTTGATTGACTGGGCTGGCCTCCCTTTAATTCTGCCATTGCCTGATTCATCTGCTGAAATCCTACCTTGCAATTGTTTTGCAACTGCTCTACTTCTTTGAACATGAGAGATTTTGATTCCTCTAGCTTCAGAACCTGTTTGGCCAGGTGGGACAGTTGATCCTGAAGAGGAGGAGACGTCTTTTTGATAGTTATCTTTTTTAAGAGGGCGTCCTTTTCCTCTATACTCATGCTTTCTGGCTGGGGGTACTGTTGTCCCTCCATGGTGATGTCCTGGAAAGTTTTTATTAGCTTTAGACCTGGTATTATAAGCAGGCTGTTCACTTACACTATCCTGAGGAGCACTCATATTGTTCAGAATAACAATATTTTACGTCTACAAAAGGAAAAAAACTCTTTGGAATTAGTAGACAAAAGATATTAGTAATTATATTACTAATAAAAAAGCAATGGAGCTTACCCTGAATTTATATCTTTATTTATTTAAATAAAATATAAGAAAAATTCGAAAAAATCTGTTAAAAATATAATAATAAGTTTAACTAGACCTCTATAAGGGTGAATAATTAGCTTACCAAGCTTTAGCCAAATACCAATTTTATTGGGTGTTATATTGGTGTCCAAATACCAAGTGAAATTGGGTTTATATTGGGTACAGTTACTACTGTAAATATCTAATTTTTATGATAAAAAATTAGTAAAATTATTATAAGGGTTCTTTTCCGCAATCAATGAGCTATGATGACCCACTAATATGCCGCAGACCCAAATATTTGGTTAATTTTGAGTTGTACTAAGGTAAAAATCACGTCCCAAGGCTTATACTAAATAATAAGTAAAATATAAGGAAAGACCCCCAATTGTCAGTACAGCCTAGTGTATAAGTATGATATAATAGTGTTATTTTATGGTCCTACTACTTATTAATAAATGATTTAGTGATTAAACCTCAGGGGAAGACTAATAGAATAGTTATACTCAAATTAAACTCACAATACTTGGATTTAAATGCGTGCTAGTGGTGGAAAATAGAAGAATAAAATATAGTTATAGCTTTTATAAAGATAATATCAATTTATAAGGGCTTTATAATATATTTCTGAATGTTAATAATTGTAGTGTAATGTTTGTTTGAAGTGTAGTAATTGAATGATTATAATAAACCGTCAAAATCCCTCCTTACTTATACCCAAATCCACTGGAGTGCACAGACCTTCAATCCAGATGATGTCACTGCTATCCCCGGCAATCACAGCACTGTGAGGGCCCATCACCTCCCCATGGCGTCCACTTCAAGCAGTTTCAACACCCAGACCTCCAGTAAGGACCCTCCATCACTATTAATAATAACACAGAGTCATACCATAAATAGAAATCCCAGATAAAAGCGGATACCATAAAGAAACAGGTAAAATAAAAGATCAAAAAGAGATTTAATGAAACTAAAAGCATATAAAGGAAACAAATAAAATGTCCAAGCCCCCAATAACATCCCCAAGCATCCACATTAACCCAGAAACATCTTTCCAACCCATAAATCCGTGAATAACCATCCAAGGAAGTAATTTTAGTTGTCCAAACTGGGTGTATGCGCCTGATATAGGTGTCTATGCTTCTGTAGGCATTGTGAGTCCACTGATTTCGTCCATATGACCTAAAATAAGCAGAAAAACAAAGGTTATAGGCTATTAAGGGGCTAAAACCCACTTATATACCTAAATATACATAATATACTGCATATTTCACTGAATATGAGATTTATGTATACATATAAGCTTATGTATGTCAATAATTACTTCATATCACTTAAGATAAGTATATTATGACTCCATTAACACCTTAATAAGTATTATTAGGCCATGGATAAGCTATTTAAACTATTATAAATTATATAATAGAATAATAATTATATATATATATCATAAAATAATATATATTATTATTTTAACCTTATTTTTAAGATATAAGCTTAATCTAGTTAAGGTTATCTTATTTTAAGCATAAGAAATACTCAGTCCTAAGGATATTTAGGCTGACAAATATCCTCTTTTTTTGATCCAGTCCATATCACATTTTCAACAACAAATTAAAGACTCTGTAGGCACTGTGTATCAGCTATGTGAGCACCATTTTCACATTTAAAGTGATATATTATATATTTGGATTATTAGAAATTAAATGAGCTATTCAGATTCACAATTAATAAAAAATTGACCAAGTTATAGGTATTTTAATCTAATATGTCTTTTTTACTTTTAAGTGCCATATCCCACACAAAGGTTATGCAAAATATGTATTTTGAAGATAGGGAAAGATAAATATGATGATTCTGAATCAAAATTATAAGTAAAATAGAGAAAGATATAGCTACTTCTATCTTATAATTGATTTTTGATCTGACTCAAATTTTCAGCTGTCATTGTGCTTTGACAGTATAAGAAGTTAAATATTATAATCATCAATCTACTTAGATTCTAAATCTGAATAGCTTGTTTGGCTCGGAATCATCATATTAATCTTCCTCTATGTTTAAAATACATATTTATGTAAAATTTTGAGTGAGATTTGGCACTTAAGAAAAAAAATCACTTTTTAGATTAAAATAGCTATATTGTGGTCAATTTTACTTAGATTCTAAATCTGAATATCTCATTTGATTCAGGATTATCATATTTATATTTTTCTATCTTCAAAATACATATTTCACATAACCTTTGTGTGGGATATGGCACTTAAGAGTAAAAAACACATGTTAGATTAAAATACCTATAACTTGGTCAATTTTTTATTAATTGTGAATCTGAATAGCTCATTTAATTTTTAATAATCAAACTTTATAATATATCATTTTAAATGTGAAAATGGTGCTCACATAGCTGATACACAATTCCTACAGAGTCTTTAATTTGCTGTTGAAAATGTGATATGGACTGGATCAAAAAAAAGAGGGTATTCAATAATGATATGCATATTGGATAAGAAAGACTGGCAAGTCAAACTGTTTGTTCTCCTTCATGGATTTTCACTTTTGGGTATAGTTTTTGAGAGAGAGAAAAAAATTTGGAGAAGCAGTGAGAAAAATACTGAGTATAGCTTCAACCACTAAGCTAACACAGTAGAGTCTTAAGTGAAGCTGATATTTTTTGAGCCCATTTCTCCTTTACACCAGCTTCAACTCTAGCTGTAGAAATCGCCATTATAGTGAATGAATTTCACTGCATTGAAATACAACATATTTACATTTCACTATGTTGCAGAACAAACACAACAGTTATGCAATGGTTTGTAACAATTATTTTTTGCACTTAAGGCCCACTAAAGACTCTTTAGTGTGAAAAACAATTGCTGCACACCTGCTGCACTATTTTTGTACCACTATTTTTCCCCTTGGCAAAAAAAACATGTTTCATAGTGTTGATTACTGGGCCACTTAGTTCTAGTAACTTTTTCCTACTCTTCAACACAATAGGGTTATGGTATAATTTGTGCCTATTTGTGCTTTGATAGGTGGTCTCATTGCTATAAAATGTAAAAAATGAGATGGTGTCCTGTATGCAATCACATTTTTATGGTCTTTCTTGTTATTTAATAAATTTTTAGTAAAATTTGGGTCACATATGTGTTTTTTGAAAGGATATCTTTCCTGTCAAAATTAAAACATGACATGGTGTCCTGTACAAGATCAACTTTTATTTTAGGCCTTCACGACTCCTAACACTCTGAAAAATGTTTATTTAGCTATGGGGTCCAACAATTATGCAACAGTTGTGCAACAGTTAGTTAAAAATTATTTTTTGCATTTAAGACCTTGCTTAAGACCCCACTTAGCATCTTTAAGTGCAAAAAACAATATTTATCTAACCATTGAACAACTTTTTCATGATAATTGTGTCTTTATTCTGATCCATGGCAAACAAACATTTTTTGTAGTGTAATAAAGTGTTATATGGGAGAATGTAAAATTTGACTTTTCATTTCAGAAACTTAGCACCTGTAATACAAACATGACATAATGTTTTCCCCAGTACATAACACCACAAGAGAATCAATGGAATTTTATGCTTTTCACCACCCAATTGTTTGACCTGTCAGTCAAGAGATCTATCATTTATTGGCTTGAGAAATTTCAAACAACTTTTATTGATAGAAAAGACTCTTGATGTTGACCTGTTGTAGGAAAAAGAAAAGCTGTTTGAAATGTCTCAAGCCAATGAATGGTATTTTTCTTGACTGACAGGTCAAAAAATCAGGTGTCAAAGAGCCCAAAACGTCATTTATTCTCTTGTGATGTAAGAAATACAAACATTGTGTATGGTATCTGCCTTTTTTTTGTTAAAAGTTTCATTTTTTGATTTTTTATTGATTTTTTTCTTTGAAATTGAAAAGCCATTACTCAATGAATAAAGCTCCAAAAAAGAGATCTTTCCCTAGTTTGTTGTTAACATTAAATTTAAGTGAAGGGAGGTAAAAAAGTGGAGGATAAAGGCGGGTGACATAGGGGAGGGAGAGTCTTAAGAATGGAGTGAAAATACTGGAATGGGACTTAAGGCAGGGGGGTGGGAGCAGTGAGATAGAACAAGGTCATTCAGTGACATAGACTGAAGTCACAAGCAGAATCACAACAAGAGATAGAAAAAATCACTAGACATCTAGTGCACTCTTTTTTCCCACTGTGTTCATATTGATATCTTGTGTTTTTACTCATAATTTCAATTGATATTTCATACATGGCACTATACACAAATTTTATTTTTGATTAATTCCTAGAAATCAGAGAAAAGGAAGCAGTTCTTTCTCTCTTATACAATGATTTTTCAACGGATAATAAAAAACCAACTATTACACTAAAAACAAATTGAAAGCCATAAAAAACTGATGCAAAACTATTTTATTCCTAATTGTATAGTTTCCAGCCAATTATATATGATAGTAGAATTTCTTAAATAATTCACTCAATATTTATTGTATTGTCCTCATTTTTAAAGTACTGACTATTTAGCCTCCTTTTTTTACTATAAAATAATTGCTTCAATTCATGTAATTATCTTGCCATAACCATTTGAAAAAATGAAATGTTAATGTCTTCCAGCTAACATAATGAAAGATATACCAAATATAGCATTTATTAGACTCTCCTTGATGATTAAATTGATCAAAAAATTGAGAAAAAAATCACAAAAAATCATTTTATACCATCAAAAGGACCCACCCTCATTCACCACAAAAAATAAAGTGGCACCTGCTAGCAGGTGCTAATCCCTATATTCAGTTTTGATTTAAGAGTCAATTTGATTTGATATTATGCAAGCTAGTGTGCTCATTTTTCAGTGTGCAGCCTTTCCAGAAGAATTACAGCTGAGCTGAAATCAAGTTAAATCAAAGATAGGGATTCACACCTGCTATCAGGTGCCAATTTTTTTTCTGATGATTATTAATAACTTTCTGTTCTCTTTTGTGAATAGATGCTCCCAATTTTTCTAAAAATTCAATTAGAATGTTTTCCCAAGATTTTTGAATGACTTCATAAATTTCAGCAGGTGATTTGGGTTTATAATCACATGTAACATTGCACTGGACTTGAGACCACAAATTTTATATGGGGTAGAAATCAGGTGATTGGGGAGGTTAATTGACCAGTTTTTTAAATCCAAAGCTTTCTTGATAATCATAAGCAGCAACCTTTGTATTTTGGACAGGGAAATTGTCCTCTATCAAAATAAATTAATTTTTGGGATCAAATTTTAGACTTAAAATTTTGAATAAAATGTTTTGCTAATTGTTATTTTATAAGTAGAAAGACTAAAGGAGCTTTTTTTACATTAAAAAAAAGTGCCTTAAATCATGACCAATGATCAGCCACTTTGAAAGGTATGTTAGAGATAATGTTGTTTCTCATATTTGGTTCCCCAGACCTTGAATTGAAATGAAAGCTACCCCAACTCAAAGGTGGACTCAACTGACCAGATGATCCTCTTTCAGTAATCTGTTTTCCTGCTAAGAATTGTTTTGGAAAAGATAATTTGTTTCACATGATGCTCTTGGTTTATATATGGCTTTTTTAAAAACAAGCAGGCACCACCCCCCAATTAAACTAACATAGTTCAGTCAGAGATAGGAGCCTTCTAGCAGATGCCAGGTTTTTTTCAGGTGATTAATTTCATGTTTTTAGAAAATAGAAATTTTAGAATATAAAAAAAACAAATTGCAAGCATATGAGACTAGTATAAATAGATATCCGTACTTTCATAATTTCAATATGAGAAGAAAATTATGTTAAAAACAAAGAGTGGAAATATAAAAAAAGAGTCACTAATGGGTAGACCCCCTAGCTTTAATGACTGCTTTGAGTCTTTGAAGAATTTAATTGACAGGATTTGTATGAATTTATGATGATATATCATCCCAGAAAATTTTGATTTCCTATTCCATTTTGTGCTTTGACTTTGGGTGAAAAGAGTTAAAAATAATATGCTTCATTATTCTCCACAATTTTTTATTAATCTTAAATTCAGGGGACTGATCTGGCCAGTCTTTCATTCTTTTTATACTATTCTCTTCATAATATTATTTAGCCTTCTTCAATTTATGTATTGGAAAATTATCCTCCATGAGGAGGATTGCATTTTTTGGGATATTATTTTGAAGGTAGGGGAGGAAGGTGGGCTCATAAACATTTCAAATAGGGGGTGTCAGTTCTAGAAAATCAGAACTTAAATTTTAAGAAAAAGTCACTTATTTTGAAAATTGGTGTCAGTCCTGACCTCAAATAAGCACTTTTTGCATGATTTTTTTTACAACCACATGTTGGCCACAACATCCCTATCACATGTAATGCACTAAACTCCCTCTCTACCTTTCAATCCTTGAAACACATTCCTCACTGAGACTTTAAAAATTTTAACCAGGCATGTTTCCCTTCTTTTTTATTTACTTTTTAACCCAAATTCAATTGTTTTCCCTCCCACCATAACTTAAAATTGAATATTTTTACTTATCACATAATTTTTCATTCATTGACTCTACCCATGTCTAAAAAATTAAAATTCCCTTCTTTTCCAGTTTACAATATCCCTCAACTCATTTTTATGGAATTTATTGGAAGATTTTTTACTATATTTTAGTTGAATTTATTGCTGATTTTGGTGGTGTTTTTTTGAATTTTTTAGTAGCGTTTATTAGAATTTTTTGGTGGTGTTTTTTACTACTTTTAGTGGTTTTAATTGGTATTTTCTTATGTTTTTTATTGCTGATTCTGTTAGTTTTTCTCACTATTTTTTAACCAGTTTATTGGAATTTTTTGGAGGCTTTTATTTCTGATGTTGGCAGTGTTCTTCATCATTGTTTAGCAGAATTTGTTAGTATCTTTTATTTCTAATTTTAGAGGAATTTTTTTCTATTATTAAGAAGTAATTCAAATTGATTTTGAAGGAAATTTTTTTATCATTTAGCAGTGTTTATTGTATTTTTGGAAGCATTTTGAGGGGTGTTTTTTTGGGATTTTTAGAGGCATATTTACCTAGTTGGTCAGATGCTGAATGAATAATTTTGAATGAAAGATATATCTTCTCCTATAATGTTATAATTATTAATTGAGGATATCATAACAAAAATCATTTGAACAGCAATTACTCAAAGTCCCTTACCTTTGGTCTCTTCTCTTACATAAAAACTATTACTTGTTGTACAATTTCATCCCCAACACTAGTTAAAGGAAATGGTTGGTATCTTCCAGATTATAATCATATTATCAACTTTGGCTCATGGAATAGAATTTTTGAAACAGTCTGGAGCTCTTCTAGAGAAAACCATAAATCAAAAAGAGCACCCCCTGGTTTGAAAACATGTGATAAATTTGCTCATTTCAGGTGTTCTTTTCAAATCAACCAAGAATTAATCAATAGGGTAAGGAAGGTAAGAAAAGAAACTTCTATTACTTCTAAACATTTAGGTAGACATAAAAAGTACAGGGTCTAAGAAAGGTTTCAATTTTTCTCTTTCAATGTCATAATTTCACATATACAAGTCATTTATGCACTTCACTTACATGAGGTTTTGGACTATCAGGCTTTGCTGCTGTGGTATTATGTCTACATTAATTTGTGACATGTTTTATTGAATTCATTTGTATATCAAATTTATTATCTTGAAGTATAATTATATTATCTTTGTATCTTTCACTTAATATATAGAGTTTATATACAGTATAGTTATACCTTTTGTTCTTGTGTTTAACACAACTGAATTTCTCTTTAACCTAACATGATGATATCACACATACTAAAGGATGGCTCCTCTATGAGTTTGGCATCCAATCTATCAATATTATTACTTTTTACCAAAAATATCTTTTTTCTCTCTCAAAAGTTCTCATTTCCTACCTCTTATCTTGTTCTTTCCATATTGTCCCAAGTTCATCTTTGACCATGGTCCTTGTCTGTCCTGAGTCCAATAAGTTCATGAACTAAACTATTAACAGGTAAATGTATGTGTGCTCCTCTACAGAAATGCAATGCAATCTATCACTACTATTACTTTTTACCAAACTTATCTTTTCTCTCTCTCATTAGTTCTTATTTCTTACTTCTTATCTTTTTCTCTCCATATTCTCCCAAGTACTTGTCCTTCCTTAGTCTACTAAACATATTAGGGGGTATCAATGTTCAGGGATCCACAATTAAATTAATTGCGGATAAAAATCCTTATACCCCAATTATCTTCCACAATTATTTTTGCTAATAAATGGGTTATTAGACACTTTACATGTCAATTTTCACCTCTTATCCAACATTTTTCTACTCAATTTTTCATAACCACATCATGGACAACTTTCTGTCATAACCACATGTTGCACAACTTTCTTCCATAACCACATCTTGGACTACTCTCTGGATATGCCTCATGGATATGATGAGTTTGGGATCAGGAATTAGGAATGGAAATTGGGGTATAAGAGGGGGGATAATGCATTATCGTGGATTCCTTATACACTATCCCCGGGGCTAGTGGATAAGAATCTTCTGCAATTAATAATGTCTGATCCCGGGAATAAAATTTCCTGATCCCTAATTGCGGATCCCTGAACATTGATACCCCCTATTAGCTAAATTATTAAAATTTTCTACCTGGGGAGAAAGTAGAGGGTTAGTTTTGTAGTAAATACAGCTCTTCCTACAGAAATTAAAATTTCAAAAGAGCTCTCTAAGCATGTTTTATTAAGAATTATAATAAATATATTTCAATAAATTATACAATATATAAAACAACTGTTTTATTAAATTAAACAATCATCATTTGAGATAGAAATAATTTTTTTTATTTCATTGCCTGAATGAAAATATGAACAGCTCTGGCTTAAAAAATTACCACTTTGGTGGATTTGATGGATAGGACCCTTGGGCTTGACAGTGCCTATCAAGGACAACTCCAACATCAACACCACTCATATAAATTCACTCATGGTTTCAACTTTAAATCAGGGACTTACTCAAATCACCCTTGACCAACACATTCCTCACCAACTCAATCCAAACACAGTCTAAAGAGTAAGGATAAAACTTAACCTAAAAGCTCTACCCCCAGTGATATTAGTAGGATATTGAACACAAAAGGGGAATTAAAAAAATATGAAAGGAAGAGAAGAGAGGATAATGTTTTGTGTATGTATCTTGGTGGTAGGCACAAGTTATAAGATTGGGCTAAGTTGAAGGATAGAGAAGGAACTATTTCCAAGCAAAAAAACTAGTGAATAGCTTACTTGTGGGCAAAGCAAACTATTTTATATCCCTCAGTGCACACAAAATGAATGTCTTAAGGACTGGAGTTTCCCCAAACTATTTGAGATTAATTCTTTATAAGGAGGATATTCCATTAAGTTGTCTTATTGAATCTGGAGCTTCAATTTCATTTATTAGTTTATCTTTGACTAGAGACTTGAGCTGAAATTTGTAGATATCAACAAAATTAAAATTTATTTGGTAAAATCAGAGGAACACAAGTATTGGGCTAGTAAGAGAATTCTGTGGGTTTCACACTTTCTTTATTTTCCCTCCTTTGAATGGGAATTAAAAGTTTTGGATGCCCTAAGGATGGAAAATACCATTTTTGGCCATGAATTTTTAAAACATAGAAATACAGTGATTGATCACCCCTCTTTCTAAGTATACTTCTGATTCATAAATTCATTTCAATAGGGAGCTAAGAAACCAGACTGAATAAGTCCTGATAGAGGACACTTCTCTGCAGGATGTATTTCAACAATCTGAAATTTATTTAAATGAGCACTTGGATACCTTTTTTAGCTAGATTACTTCACTCAAAAATGATTCAATTACCTCAAAGCAACCAATGTGTTCTCTCTAAATTCCAGCCTTCACTCAACATATTTCTTTAAATATGAAGTAGAAAAACAAACAGATATTGAAGCTGTTAAATCAACTCTACCTGAAATCTATCATGATCTCCTTGATGGTTTCATAATATGTAAGGCCAAAAAATTACCCCCTTATCAATGCTACAATCATCAGATAGAGTTAATAGGCCCAGAAACTTTGGCAGGAACTTTCTATTCTTTTTCAAAGAGAAAATCTCAAGTTCTATGAGACTTAATTGCAGAAAATGTAGCAAATGGTTTCATTTGAGCCAGTAAATATCCAATGGGCTCTCCAGTTCTTTTTTTTAAGAAAAAGGATGAAAGTCTTAGGTTGTGTGTTGAATATAGAAGACTAAAAACAGTGACTAAGAAGAAATCTTATCCATTTCCTCCTATGTCATTACTTCTTACTATGTTCAATGGTCCTGATTTCTTTTATAAATTTGATCTCAGAGGCGCTTATCATCTCATATGTATTGCAGAACTCCATGAACCTTTAACTTCAATTTGCACCATATTTGGTAGTTTTCAATATTTGGTTATGCCCTTTAGATTTTGTAATGCAAAATCAACTTTAAAAGCCTTCTTCAATGATATCTTTCATTATGTTGTCAAACAGTTTGGTTTTGTCTATTTATATGACATTTTAATTATCTCAAAGACCCTCAAAGAGAATACTCAACATGTTTGACAGGTTCTAAACTGCGTTTGAGAACATGGTCTCTATGTCAAGTACACTAAATTAAAATTACACTTAAAATCTATTGACTTCTTAGGCATTACATTCTCCACTGATGTTCTAGTCATGGATGGTAAAAAGGTCCAAAACATCTTGGAATGGCCTGAGTCAAAGACTCCAAAATCCTTACAAGAATTTCTGAGATTTGAAAATTTTGATAGAATATTTATTAAAGATTATCCTAAAACTATTAAAAATCTTAATTGTCTTCTTAGAAAAGACATTCTTTTTGTTTTTACCAATACATCAAGGAAGGAATTTGAAGCATTGAAAACTGTGTTCACCACAGCTCCAATTATTTAATATTTTGATCCTACTGTTTTGACAATAGTCAAGACAGACTCTAGCACTTGTGCTATAGCAGGGGTAATATCTCAACTCAATCCTGAAACAAAAATGTTTCATCATGTTGCCTTTGAGTCACGCAAGCTCATTCCAGCAGAATTAAACTACAAAATTCAAGATAAGTAGTTATTAGCTATTTCTCATTGTCTTAAAAAATGAAATTCTTTTCTTCTGAGTCTTAGTAGTTATTTCCAAATCCCAACTGATAACAATGCTTTGAAATAATTCATGTCTTCCAATGTAGAGACTATATTTCAGGCTATGTGGGATACATTCTTATCTGAATTCAGGTTTACTATTGCCTACTTCCCAGGTAAAAGTTGTTTTGTTCCTCATATTTTTCCATGTTGGGAAAATGATAAACCACAGCAGGAGGAGGTATTTGCAGAAAAAAATCCAGAAGATTTAAAATCAATTTCCAAAAAATTAATGTTAAAAACTCATCAACAGAATAAGATGACAGCTCAATGAATTCATAATCCTTTATCCAACATTCTAGAAGACCAGTCACAGGAAAATTATTGCTTGGGTTTAAAAGAACAGATACTCATGAAGAAAGGTGCCAAGAGATTAAGTATATATTCCGGTGTATTAGTCTTCAAAGGTAGAGTAGTCATACCCAAAAATAAAGATATAAAATTATTGATTTTCAACAGTCAACATAATTCACCATTATCTGGTTATTTTGGGGTTGATAAAACCTACCAGTTAATAGAAAGGGGTTTCTTCTGGCCATTTATGACCAGAGAAACAAAGGACTATATTAAATCCTGTTACAAATCAAATAGAAGCAAGGTACCTTGACAAAGAAATTATGAGTTGCTTCAACCACTTCCAATTCCCTCTAAACCTTGGGACTCAATTTCAGTGGATTTCATTTCTCAATTAACTCTATCAGATAAATTTGATGCTACATTAGTCATAGTTGATAGATTCTTTAAAATGTCTATTTTTATTAAAACAATGTTACTGCTACAGTGAAAGATTTAGCTAAATTTTCTCTAGAATATGTATTTTCTAAACATAGATTACCTTCTGATATTATTTTTATTGAGGTTCTCTTTTTGTTTCTACTTTCTGGAATCAACTCTGTTTGCAACTAAATATTAAGAGTAATCTTTATACTGCCTATCATGCTAAAACATACATGCAAAATGAAAGAGTCAATCAAATCCTCAAATAATATCTTTAAATTTTTGTCAATTATCAACAAGAAAATTGGACAACATGGCTACCATTGGTCAAATTAGACTACAACAACTTGACACATTCTTTGACAAAGAAATCTTCCTTCAGAAAAATTTATGGAAAACATCTTTGATTCAATCCAATTCAGGTGGAACCAAATTATACTGCTGAAAATTATCTTCAAACTATCTCACAACTTCAAGGCAAGCTTCTATCCAACCTTGAAGTGGAAAACCAAAGATACCAGGATCAAGCCAATAAATATTGACAATCTGCTCCACTTTTTAAAACAGTGGAAAAATTATGGCTCAAATCTAAAAATATTTGAACAACTTAAAAATCAAAGAAACTATCTGAGAAGTGCTTGGGACAGTTCAAAATTGACTCTGAAGTCTCTAAAAATAAATTTTGACTCAAGTTACCCTCAAAATGGCAATCAATTCATTCTATTTTTCATATATCTCTCCTGGGACTAGCTTTTTGAAATATACCTGAAAAAGAAACAACCTCCTCCAGAGCCAGTCAAAGTAGAAGATCATCTAGTGTGGGAAGTAAGTCAGATTCTAGATTCAAGATGGTGCAAGGGGAAACTTCATTATCTTGTGGAATGGGAAGGTCACCTTGAATAATCCAATAAAACATCTTGGGAACCAGTTGTTAATGTTTCTAATGCTCCTAAACTTTTAAAATATTTTTATTTATAATATTCTTCTAAACATAAACCTTAAAACTATTTTTTCTTTTCTTAAATTTAAAATTTATTTTCTAAATCTAAAATTTTTCTCTTTTCTAATTTCTAATTTCTTTCTTTCTTAAAATCTAAACTAAATTAAAACCAAATTTAATTAAATATACAGTAAAATAAATTAAAATTAAAATTAAAAAAAATCTAAAAAAAAAAATTAGAATTAAATTTCTTTTTCATAAATATTTTAAAATCAATTTACAGTATTTTCTTTTCTTTTCTTCTTTCAATTCTTTTTTCTTTAAAAAAAACTTCCAAAAATACTTTAAGTCACAACATTCTTTCTTTAATTATTTTCAAAAAAAAATCTCAAATCTTCAAACCTTTTAATTTCTCAATCTTCATTCCATTAATCTTCAAACCTTCAAACCTCTCAAAACTCTTTAGATCATCAAACTTCAAAATTTTCAATTTCTCAAATTTTTCAGTCCTCAAATTATAAATCTTAAAAATTTCTTTCTTTAATTTATTTAAATTTAAAGCTCTCAAAACTATCCAAAATTTTACAAAAAATCACAACACAAAATCTCTCTTAACTTCAAATTATCTATGAATAAATTTTTCATTCTTTTTAAAAAAATTTATATATTTTCTTTTAAACTCTTTTAAACACTTTTTTCTTTTTTCCTTAGACAAATTAAGTTAAATAAAGCAAAGAAATAAAAAATAGAAATTAAAAAAAATAAATGTAAACAAAATTTTCTTTTATCTCTTCAAAAACTTTTTCTCATGCTTGTCTCAATTTTATCTTTCTTTCAAAGAAATTTCTTTTTTAAAAAACTCCTTCTATTTCTTTTAAAAATAATACAATCAAAATAAAAAATAAAATAAAACTAAATATACAAAATAATATATATGCAATTTTTTCACTTTTTCCTTTTCCTTCCTTTTCCTTTTTTCTTTCTCTCTTCTAATTTTTTTCCTCTATTTTCCATCAAATAAAATCTCTCATATTATCCAACACTTGAAAAATTTCTTTTCAACTATTCTCAAAGACTTCTTCCTTCCCAACTGTCACAACTCCTCCAATGTCCATTAATTCTCTTTCTACTTTGTACAAAGCCACATCCACAATCTTGTTGAACTCATTGCATAAATTCTTGAAAAAGTTATTTTGAGAAGCTAGACTGGGTCTTCTAGACCAAACATTTTCCAGTTCTTCCTTATCTGTAATGGTGGTAACAACAGGTTCAGGATGGGAGTGATTTTCAACAAAACAGCAGTAAAAATTTGCAAAGCCTAGGAATTACTGGAGCTCTTTTACTGATGCTGGTGTTGGCCATTCTCTTACTGCCTTTACTTCTCCTGGTCCATTTGCACCCTATTCTTTGAAATGATCATACCCAGGTAGGGGATTACACTCACTGAGAAGACACATTTCTCTGGTTTTAACCATATATGGGCCTCCCTCAAGTGCTGAAAACAGTCTTTCACATGTATCTGGTGTTCTTCAATTGATCTGGAATAAATAAAGATGTCATCCAGGTATACTGCTGTGGTCCTGCAACATTGGCAGAGGCCTTTGTTGGTCTGTTTGGCGCTGATTTGGTATGTCTTAATTAACATTGGTTGAATAATTGGGTGTTTTTCTGGTTTTATTCAGTGAATATTGGGACTATGGGTATGTGGGCTCTACCATTGGATAGCCCCAGCTTTTCTTTATATTTTAAGTTCTTGATGAAATTTTTCATATTCTAAGTTTTATGGGGTCATTTGCTCATTTTTCATTTCTAAAAGATAGCTGTTTAATTTTGTTTTTTTGTTTTACGAGCTAACCTTGAGTCTTAGGGTTAAGTGTTTAGTACCATTAAGTAGAGCTAATTTGGCTCTATATTTTATGTCTCAATGTTGTCATAGCTTAATTTTGTCTTTTGAAGGTTTTAGTAGTTGTGGTGGATTTTTCTAAGTATTTTGGGCTTTATTGGAGGTTTTTGGTGGTTTTCTGGCTTCAGGGAGGTCTGGCCACTTCTAGGTGGGCTGCCCGCCTAGGCTTTAGAAGGCTGGGGAGTGCTTCTAGAGGGTTTTTATTCAATTTGTCTGCCAAAAGCACCAAATTTGTTAATGTGCATGGATTTTTTAGATGGTGGTCTGTGTGTACATACTGAATTAGAAAGTTTGAGGCAACTTTAATTATCATACAACCATCTGGAGGTGATATAATTGTTCTCCCTCAGTTTTCACTGTTTTTGACAATGTATACAATCTTATAGTGCTAACTATAGGCCTTGACCAAGGGAGTTGGAGAAAAACCAGAGAGAAAATCCCCTGTCCCTTTAGAAAAAGAAGTGATATTTACCTGCTACAGTAAATTGGTTCCTGTTTTGCTAAAGACCCTTTTCCAATACACTTGACTGCTTGATGAGCCAAGAAAGTAGTCACCAGACAGACTACCAGATCAAAGAACTGAAATGTAGACCAATGTCCACACCAGAGACAGCAAAGATACTTGATGTAGGCTGCAAATACACACCAGAGACAGCAATAATACTTGCTATAGCTTGCAAGACTATAACAGAGAAAACAGTTGCCAAAGTTAAGTTAAATGAAGAACTCACTTGCAACAAACACAGCCAATTGTGGTCAGAAAACAGTGAAAACTGAGTGAGGAACAATGATATCACCTCCGGATGGTTGTATGATGATTAAGGTTGCCCCAAACTGTCTTATTCACTATGTACACACAGACCACTATCTAAGAGCCCATGCGCACCCACCAATCTGGCGCCTGTAATGGCCAAATTGCATAAAAAACCCTTCAGAAGCGCTCCCCAACCTTTTAAAACAGAGGCGGGCGGGCCTCCTGAAGCGCCATGGCCTCCCTGAAGCCAGAGAACCACTAAAAACACCCAATCTACTTAGAAAAACTAACTACAACTACTAAAGCCTTTAAAACACGGAATTTCACTATAACAACATTGAGACATGAAATATAGAGAAAAATTAGCTCTATCCAACGGTACTAAGCACTTAACCCCAAGACTTAAGGTTAGCCCATAAAACACAAAAAACAAAATTAAACAGCTATCTTTTTAAATGAAAAATGAGGAAATGACCCTTTAAAACTTAGAATATGAAAAATGTCTACAAGACATAAAATATAGAGAAAAACCGAGGCTATCCAATGATAGTACCCACATACCCGCAGACCCAATATCCACGGAATAAAACCAGAAAAATACCTAATTCCTTAACTGATGTCAATTAAGACATGCACAAACAACACCAAATTGCACAAAAAAGGCCCCTTCCAATGTTGGAAGACCACATCCTCCCTCCAATTAAGAATGTCCACATTCTTTCTTCCTCAAACCACCATGTTCAACCTTCTTCCCAAACATGCCTCTGAAATGGGTCCTTGCCAATACTGCATTGACAATAATCTAATCTGCGCCATGACACCACCTGTCCATCCATACAGAACGTCCTTCAATGTCTGCCAATCTAGAAAGAAGCCCTGCTACAGACCTGGTCCATTATCTTCTGCAACAGATTCACCTCCACCTCAACCTGGTCCATCTTCTACCAGCACCAAAAGATCTAGGCCATCCATCCTGATACCCAGATTAATCAAAAAGCTTCACCCTTCCCAGAAGAGTGCCACAACCCATAAAACAACAAGTTCCACCATCCCTGGACCATCTGATAGTAAGGAACTTTCATTTCTTCCTTCAACTTTAAAACTGATGACTTCTCAGTTCCTCCATCTTCTGATAGTGATGATAACAATGTGGGATCCATTGCACCACCAACATTAAACCACTTGCCCACCATCAAGGCCAAGTTTCAACAACACACATCTCAACAGAAATAACTTCTGCTTCACTACTTCCAATCCACTCCTGCTAGAGATCCACATGACATTGAGACCAGAAGACACCTCATTCACCAGTTCAAGGCTAATTCTGAACACTTCATTTCATCTCTTGATTCCCTCTGTAATTCCACTAGTACTTGAGTTTGATTCAGAAAAGAAAAATTGACCACACCCTCTATAGGATGTAACCACAAACAACCCTCAGTTTTAAGTCTTGGGGGACCATCCTCATTTTATAGTCTTGGGGGACTCAAAAACCCTCAGTTTAAAGTCTTGGGGGACTCAAAAATCTAAATCATAAACCCAGAACCAGAGATCAACCACATTAAGAGGCAGAGAGAAAACTAACATTCTGGGGTAATTGTGAATAGAGCTTCCAGCCCATCAATTACCCCCAAACTTGCCTTTGCTGAATTCAGAGGCTCCCCCTGTGGATACCCTCCACCAAAAATAACACACATTCCTCAGTTTATAGTCTTGGGGGACTATCCTTGAAACCATAAATTTTCAGTTTAAAGTCTTGATGGACTAATAAAATTTCCAGTTTAGAGTCATAGAGGACTGACAGATAAATCTGACCCAGCCAATTTCATGCACTACACCCACAGCTAGACCTGCGGAGCGTCCGCCTTCACTTCATCTTCTACTCATCACTGACAAAATTCTTCTCTTATCATTCTCATCATCTTTACACCACAGATCATGTCTGGACCCCCTTCTGTTGACTCCTCTACTCTTCATTGCTTCACTGCTCCCTGGGACTATGCCTGCAAATGGTGCATCCACATGTGCAGACCTTGCACATTCACTCTTCCAACTCCTGAAGCCAAATTCTACAACAGGGCTTGTGACTCTTGCTATTCCAAAAAGAAGAAATGTGACAGAGATGCCCACTATCCTATTCCTCCGCCTTCTCCTTCTCACAAGTACATCTCCAGAACTTGGTCCATCCTCTTTCTCTCTATCTTCAGCTCCTTCCAGAAGATCCAGAAGCTCAGCTTCCCGCACTCTTCCCAAAAAACCAGCCTTAGCTTCTCAAGAAACTGCTTTTATCACTGCTAAATTAGCTCCAAAAGCTTCGAAATCAACCCCTAGGCTTCTAGACTGCATCCAGACGGCCTGCCCACCTCACCAAACAGTGAAAATCAGGGCCAAAACCTCCAAAAACGGCCAGAAAACAGCCAAATTCAATCAATCAATGAAAACAACTCTACACATCACCTCCTACTGCTCCCAGAGCCATGAAATCAACCCGTTCAAAGTCCAAAATGCGCCAAAATCTCCCAAATTTCTAAGAGACCTGCCAAAGGACCCCAGGAAGAAACCAGAACTCCCAGAACTGCACCAATATCACAACCTTGTCCGCAATCAAGGCAACGCAACTACACCTCTCCTCTGTCAGCCAACTATTCTTCTGACAGTTCCATTCCTTCAAAACCTCCATCCAGAAGAGATCAATCTGCTTCCAAATCACCCTC
Organism: Hemileia vastatrix; assembly: GCA_030280995.1. NCBI lineage: Eukaryota > Fungi > Basidiomycota > Pucciniomycetes > Pucciniales > Zaghouaniaceae > Hemileia > Hemileia vastatrix. The sequence goes on along the minus strand of JASXTE010000001.1, from coordinate 23,699,417 downwards.
TCCTGCTCCATCTTTCAACCATCCTAGTACTCCATCACCAGTACCTCCTCCAACTGAACCAAGCAGAAATATTAGCAACAACAACAACCCTGCCGCTATAACTAGACCCCAGGAAGATCAGCATCCCAGTTCACCTTCGAAATGATCACTGGGTGGGCTCCCTCCAATAAGTAAAAATGATGGGAGACCACCAGTGATCAACCGCCAATCCAAAAGAACCAAAGATAAAGAAGCCAGTCCCAAACCAGTTTAAAGTCATAGTGGACTTAAACCTGAATAATAAACAACAGAACTAGAATTCAACTAGGAAAAACAAAAGACCTGAGACAGACATTCTGGGGTAACTGTTTTACAGAGCAGCCAGCTCATCAGTTACACACACACTTGCCAAAATAAAATCTAGAAGCCCCCCCCCTGGGTACCTTCTAACCAACAAAACACCACATCCAACACAATAATCCAAAACCAATAAAAGTGAAGAGTCCGGCACTTGAAAACCAAAGGAATTTACAGTTTAAAGTCATGGTGGACTAAAACCTGTGAAAAAAAAACAATACTAGGGTTCAACCAAATTAAGAGAAAGGGTTGGAAAAAGACAATCTGGGGTAACTGTTGATAGAGCAGCCAGCCCATCAGTCACCCCCACACTTGCCAAGGCAAAATCTAGAGGCCCCGCCCATGGGTACCCTCTAACAAAACTCTACAACAAATGGATGCATAGCATCACCACAAAAAAAACCAAAATTAAAGAATGGTCCATAGTTTATCCTCATTGCGGAGTCAATCTTCTTCATGTCTAGTGCCTCTGGGATAAAATCTCTTCACCTGGTCTGAAGCCACTCTCTTTTCCAAGACTGCACCATCCAACTCTTCCAAAACATAAGAATCTCCTGACGCCTGAGATCTGACTCTTTAAGGTCCATTCCATCTGTCAGCAAACATTTTTCCCCACTGACTCTCCAAACTTCTATTATACACCAAAACCAAACAACCAGGTTTCAAGGGATTCCTGAGTCTATGAGCCAACTTCTTGTCCCAGTACCTGACTGATTGATTCCTAATTTTCATCATTCTAGAGTATGCCCTCTCTTGACAATCCTCTTTACATTCCAACTGTTGCATCCTGGCGCAGAGCCAATCTTCTGTTGAGTGCACGTCATCCCAATCAATTCCAAGATTAGAGACAGCTTCTAAGTCCACCGGTAGAACAGCTTTCTGACCAAACATTAATTCATAAGGAGAATAGCCAGTTGTCCTCTTCACAGTGACCCTATCAGCAAATAACACCAAGGGTAAATAATTCATCCACTTTTCAGCACTATCCCCACACATCTTTACCAAAGCATTCTTGATAACTTGGTGGCCTCTTTTGACCATGCCTTCAGCTTCAGGATAATAAGGTGTAGCCACTCTAAGTTTAGAACCAACACTAGCCATGGCTTCTTTAAATTTGGCACCAAACTCTGGCCCGCCATCAACAGTCACCAACTTCTTCAACCCATACCTATAAATCCACTCCTTCTTCAAAAACTCCGCCACATTCTTGGCAGTCAAATTAACCAGAGGCACTGCCTCAACTCAACCAGACAAATCATCCCTGGAAACAATTAAGTATTTATACCTGCCCTCTTTAATATGGACAGCATCCAGACTGACTCTTCCAAAAACAGTTGTTTCACCAGTAGCACGGCCAACCTCTTTAGGTTTCAAGTGACTTCTTCTTTGACATTCTTCGCAAGATTGAACCCAACCCTGCACCGCCAACTTCATACCTGGCCACCAAAATCTGTCAGCTACTCTTCTGTAAGTCTCCCCAAAGCCCCTACGACCAAGGTCTTCATGCAAAGACTTCAACACAACTTCTTGACCCTTCTTCTGAGTCACCACAACTTGAGGATTAGGATGTCTCCTCCTCATCAGCCTTCTTCCTGACACATAGAATCCAGGACTCTTCTTCTTGATTGCCAGCCAAGTATCATCATCACAACTATCTGGCCTCTCCAAGGTCAACAGATATTCCACCATAATAAAATAAAACCCAGACTGACCCCAGGTCTCATCTTCAAAATCCAACAAAACAACATCCAAGGGTACAACTCTGTCATCAAAATCACCAGTGTGAAAATGAGCCAATTGACCAGCCCAACCAGGACACCAATCCTTAAATTTTGGCACGTCCTTCTCTTTCCACTGAATCTTATGAGAATCCAGTTCACTAACAAAAACACCCTTCTCCAATTTTGAGCTGTCCTAAACAACAACTTCATCTTCATCAACAAAAACATCCTGATCACCCGAATCAGGATCAGCTCCAGCCAGTTTAACCTCTTGGGTGAGGTCAGAACAATTGTCCAGTTTAGCCTCATGGGGGAGGAAAGAAAAATCTTCAGCACCCTTTGTGCTGGCCTTAACCACTGGAACATCTTCATCAAACTCTTCAGAATCAGAATCCTCATCTGTAGGTGGCCTCCTCGATAATCCATTAGGCATTGTAAAAGTTTTGCCCGGTTTGTGTACCAGGTCAAAAGAAAAATGCTGAATAAATGCCACCCACCTAGTCATCGGTGCATTTGGAAGACTAGGTGTATTGATCATCTGAACCAAAGATTCTGCATACACCTGCAGCTCAAAATTCTGCCCCTACAAAACTCTCTGTAGCTTCTTCAAAATTTTTGCTACACCACACAACTCCAACTTAGGCTGAGAATACCTAGATTCCACCACATTAAACACCACAGATTAATACCTTACTGGTCTGACCCTCCCAGTCTTATCTTCCTGAGACAAAACAGCACCAGCAGCAATATAGCTTGAGTCCACTGCCAGATAAATTTTTCCAGCATCAATGCCATAATCCAACTTGTGAAGAATAATATCTTCAACAACCACCTTCTTCAACTTCTGAAAAGCCTCTTCACACTCTTCAGTCCATTCCCAGTCTGCATCTTTTCTGGTCAGCCTCCTTAAAGGTGAAGCCAACAAAGAAAAATCGTTAATGAAAATCCTGACATAAACACACACACACAAAAATCCCCTGACTTCAGTGGTATTTTTAGGCCTTGGCCATGACTGAATTTTATTAACCTTTTTCTTTGCCATAATCCTTCCCTCTTTACATACCACATGACCCAGAATTTTCAAAGCAGGAACGCAACAGCAGAATTTTGACCCTGAAATGGTCAGACCAACCTCTTCAATCTTAAACAACACTCTCTCTAGAGTTATTGCATATTCCCAGACAAAACTCCTTATACCTGGGTTCTCCGGCAACACCTCATTATTATAATAAGTGGATGGTCCTTTAATTCCACCATCATCAATGAAAATACCAGCATGATTAGGGACCTCATCCTGAAAAATCCAAGCCATTTGTGCTTGATAAACTGCCACTGAATTTGTTGCTCCTTGAGGCAACCTAGTGAGCTGAAATCTTCCCAAAGGAGTCTCAAAAGTTGTGAGAGGCCTTTAATCCATGTGAAGTTCCCTCTTATCATAACCACCCATAATATCAACCAAACCATAACACACCCTTCCAGCAAAAGCTTCAACAAAGTCCTCTGCACTTGGTGGCATACCAGCATCCTTAATAGTGACTCTATTCAAGGCTCTAAGATCATGGACCACCCGCAATTTTCCATTCTGCTTCTTTACACAGAACACCGGACTTGAGTAACTAGAAGTCAATTTTTCATATAACTCAGTCCTGACTCTTTCCCTAACAATCTCTACAAAATCCTCTCTGATAGCAACTGGAATCAGAATAGGTTTGATTTGCCAAGATTCATGACAGACCACTGGAATCAAGTAAGGTTCCCCATAAGAGTGTTTCAATGCACCCCTTTCCTCTTCAACAAATGCCACAGCTTTCTCCCTCAGCACAAAAAAGTGCAACAACAACTTCTTTTCTTCTTCTGACAACCACCCATCAGGACCAAAATTAACAACCTTCAACCTCTCCGCAGTCACTCTAGCCATCTCTACAAATTCAGGAGGATTCTTCACCAAAGGAGTACAGTACGGATCTCTTGACAAAGGCGGGTTTGAACCCACAGGCATAGGCTCATTGACAGGCCTAATCTTCCGCCCCACCTTCTTATATTTTGCCGCTCCACCTTCAACTTGAGGGATCTTCAGGACATCTTCACTACCAGACCTGGAACAAAAACCAAGGGTTTCCCCATTGCTCACATGTGTGGCCAAGGTAATGTTTTTAAAAGGTGTAGAAGAAACCCTAGCAGTGCACAATTGGGAGGACTTACTTTTAGACCCCAATCTCACCACTCCACAGCTTTTCCGCAACCCCAAAGTTTCATCTCCACTTCCATCTTCTAAATCTTCAAATCTTGATTCATCATTAGAATCAACTCTTCTTAAATATTGCAGTTTATCCTCTTTCTGGAGGCCCAAAAAAAGATCTTGATGATCTTCCTTCTTCAATATCTTCTGCAGTTTAACCTCATGCTGGAGGCTCAAAAATAGATCTTGTTGATCTTCAAAAAAATATTTTGAATCTTCTTTCTTCATTATCTTCAGATTTTTTTCTTGATTTTCTTGAATTATTTTGAAGTTTTTACCTTCTTTTCTTGAGTTTTCTTCTGACCTACAAAAATAACCAGGGGTTTCCCCAATGCTCACAGGTGTGGCCCAGGTAATGTTTTTGAAAGGTGTAGAAGAAACCCTAGCGGTGCACAATTGGGAGGACTTACTTTTAGACCCCAATCTCACCACTCCACAGATTTTCCGCATATCTTTCAATAAAGATATATAACCAATCTTCTTTTTTGAACTTGAATTAAAAATAATTAAAAATCTTGAGAGAGAACAGATACTTGATAAAAAATTTGATGAATACTTGCAGAGAAGAGAAACATTAAAAAGAGAAAGTTGAAAATCTACTTGGTATATCTCCAAGGGAGCTGACCTACTACAACCTGGGATTTTCTCACCTTGGGGAGAGGTTGTAGCACTTGGGTGATCAGCCCTCATCACTCTAAAAAAGACAGACTCTCAATAGAGCCTGAGCCACACTCCAAAAAACTGGAGGCAGCACCAACTTCTCTCCATCTCCTGCAACAATCCATACACTGGCACATTGAAGATAAGCCAGGCCTGGTCTCCCAACCATCCTCTCCAGGGGATGATAACCTCATGTGAAGTCTTCTTTCATCTTCACCAGTCAACTCCAAACTGATTCCCAGTTCATATTGATAGCCAATTCTTGCCTGGAAATCCATCAAGAATGGCCCACCCAAAACTGATTTTACATTACCTTTAGCAATGTAAAAATGAACCTTCCCTGAGGCTCCACCAACATCTAACTTCACAAATTTGGAAGTTTGGACCAATTCAGTGACATGGCCACCAATCCCTCTCAAGTATCCACCAATACCAGTTTTGATGGGGAGGCCCAAATGAGTTGCCTCAAACAAGGAAATCAGGTTTATCTGTGAACCTGAATCCACCAATGCCCTTGCCTCCCTGCCATTCAGAGTGACATTTACATATCCCAGAGGAGCAGAAAAATGAGTTTCAAACCCCTCACCAAACTTTTCAGCAGAATCACAGATGTATTCCACCTCACCTGAATACACCCTTCTCCTGGTCAACAACTTCTCTTGCCTATCAGCCAACCCCTGACTGATGGCATACAATTCCCCATAAGATAGGGAAGCCTGACCCTGATTCATCCTTTCCAGAACAGAGTCCATAACATTGGATTGACCAGAAACTACTGGCCTCTCAAAGTGAGCCCTTGGCTTCACTATCTCGGTCCTAGAATTTTCCTGAGGACCAGCACCACCAACAGATTTACCATCCACAGGAACTAAACCTGATCCCTCACCAGATACTCTAACTCCAGCAGGCTTTGGCAATGAGGCCAAAGGGACATCCTCCTCAGAGTCAGAATCAACATACATAGGCATTGGCTCACCATTCATGTCCAATGCGCCAAAACTAGGGGGGCCCATATAAGCAATCCCTTCTGCATCTTGTACAGCTCTTCTTTGCTGTACTTCCTCCTAGCTGCACCCAGCTTAGGATCCGCTTTAGAAGCCTTAGGCTTTGGTTGGTCCTGAGAACTGCTCTTTGGCCTTCCCACCTTACCTGCCTCTACATCATTAACACCAACCAAGCATTCCCCACTTGACTGTCCACCACAAGAATACAACTCCAAACCACCAAAGGAAGTAGAAAAAGAGACCTTATTGACCTCCTTTCCCTTTCCCTTGACATCCTCATTCTCCTTAGCAGAAGACTTCCCCTGATCAGGAATCTCCTCAAACCTCGGCCTCCTTTGGTTGAGACCTCCCCTCCTCCTGACCAAATCCACAGGAGCCTGCCCCTCACTGGGCTTCACAAAAGAACCATCAGGGAACTTGAAAACCCTGCCATCAAACTCCACTTTTCCTTCAGACACATCTCTGTTCAACACCCAACAATCATTGGACCTGTTCCCCCTCCTACTGCAAAAAGAGCAAACCCAAGGATCACTCCTTCCAGCCCTCCTTTCAAACTCTCTAGGCTGAGAATGTGCTTTATTGACCTTCTTAGCCTCCTGCACAAAAATGTGAAGCTGATTTGTCAGGTCAGCTAACTGTTCCACCATTGGGTCCCTCTCCTGTTTTGGAACCTTCACCAAATTCTTCTCCTCCTTCTTCTCCCTAACTTCCTCATCAGCCAAAGCCTCACTGACTTTTCTGACATACTTGGCACACCCCTCCTGATAGGTGTCCACAGCCAATAACTTCAAATGGGCCTCAACAGCCTCCTTCACCTTATCCAAGGCAGGCAACTTCTGATCCCCATTAGAAAGAGTTTTCATCAATTCCTTTCTTGACAACTCCTTCAACACATCCATCCTGACATCTATAGCCAGGGCAGACCAAAAAACATCCTTGGCAGCATTTTCATGTGCCAGCTCCTCCACTTCCACCAAATATTCCACCACAGGATCAAACTGTAGCAGAAACTTCCTGTAACTGTGTAAGTTACCAACACCACCATAAGATTACCATTCACTGACAGCCTTGTTCAGATCCACCATAGTGAACCTGACACCCCATCTATCAATCATCTCCCTACACAGCAACTTCCAATCCCTCTTCTTGTAGCCAGACATGGCCACAATCTTCTTCTCCACTGCCCTATCACCAATGAAGAAAATAATCTGCTTCACCATGTCCAGGTAAGAAGCACCATCCACACCAGCAGCAGTTTCATATTTCTCCAGAAAACACTTCACATCTTCTCCATTAAACTTGGTACCATCCCAAGTTTTAATCCTAACACATTACCTAACCATCACAGCAGGAGGACCATCCCCCCCACTGACAGTCACCACAGGAATAGCAGAACCAGAAGCCATTCTTCCAGTCCAAAACACCAAAAAGATCCAACCAAGGAAAACAGAGATTCCAAAGAACTAGCAAGTTCACCCCCACGTTGGGCACCAGAAATGTAGACAATCCTATAGTGCTAGCTATAGGCCTTGACCAAGGGAGTTGGAGAAAAACCAGAGAGAAAATCCCCTGTCACTTTAGAAAAAGAAGTGATATTTACCTGCTACAGTAAATTGGTTCCTGTTTTGCTAAAGACCCTTTTCCAATACACTTGACTGCTTGATGAGCCAAGAAAGTAGTCACCAGACAGACTACCAGATCAAAGAACTGAAATGTAGACCAATGTCCACACCAGAGACAGCAAAGATACTTGATGTAGGCTGCAAATCCACACCAGAGACAGCAATAATACTTGCTATAGCTTGTAAGACTATAACAGAGAAAACAGTTGCCAAAGTTAAGTTAAATGAAGAACTCAATTGCAACAAACACAGCCAATTGTGGCCAGAAAACAGTGAAAACTGAGTGAGGAACAGTGATATCACCTCTGGATGGTTGTATGATGATTAAGGTTGCCCCAAACTGTCTTATTCACTATGTACACACAGACCACTATCTAAGAGCCCATGCGCACCCACCAATCTGGCGCCTTTCCCCGCTAAATTGCATAAAAAACCCTCCAGAAGTGCTCCCCAACCTTCTAAAACAAAGGCAGGTGGGCCACCTGACGTCGGAGGTGCCACCTGAAGTGGCACGGCCTCCCTGAAGCCAGAGAACCACTAAAAACACCCAATTTACTTAGAAAAACTAACTACAACTACTAAAACCTTTAAAACACGGAATTTCACTATAACAACATTGAGACATGAAATATAGAGAAAAATTAGCTCTATCCAATGGTACTAAGCACTTAACCCCAAGACTTAAGGTTAGCCCGTAAAACACAAAAAACAAAATTAAACAGCAATCTTTTATAAATGAAAAATGAGGAAATGACCCCTTAAAACTTAGAATATGAAAAATGTCTACAAGACATAAAATATAGAGAAAAACCAAGGCTATCCAATGATAGTACCCACATACCCGCAGACCCAATATCCACGGAATAAAACGATAAAAATACCTAACTCCTTAACTGATGTCAATTAAGACATGCACAAACAACACCAAATTGCACAACAAAGGCCCCTGTCAATGCTGGAAGACCACAACAACAATTGGCTGTGTTTGTTGCAAGGTTAGTTCTTCAGTTAACTCAACTTAAGCAACTGGTTTCTCTGGTGTAGCTTTGTAACCTGCATCAAGTATTATTGCTGTTTTCTGTGCAACAAGTGCAAAGTGTTTTGTTTTTCTGGTGTGGATCTTTCTGCATTTCAGGTTTCTGGTTCTTTAGTTCTCAGTGGTCTGCTATTGGCTACTGTCTTGACTTGTTAAGAAGTCAAGAAGTGTGTTGGAAGGGGTATAGTAACAGTCTCTAATTTTCTGTAGCAAATAAATCGCACCTGATATTTTCTCAAAGGGACAGGGATTTTCTCTCCATTTTTACTCCAACTCCCTTTGTCAAGGCCTATAACTAGTACTATAGGATTGTCTACAACATCAGACCACAAACATAGAGAATATTAGCTTCTCCAATCACTCATCACTTTATGTTCAATTTCCAAATTTTCGGCTTTAAAAAGTGTATCCACAAATGATGTTGATGAATTAAAAACACTGCTATTGGAGTATTGTAACTTCTTGGAAGAAGGTTGGAAAAATATCAGCTTTAAGCCAAATCTGCATTTCACTCAATTTTTTCCAGAAATGATTAAACATTTTGGTCCACCCGTAGGTATGGCTACTTGAGCTTCTGAAACAGTTAATGGTATATTATTGGAAATTACAAACAATCATCATCCAGGTATTTAGTTTGGTAATTGGGTGCTTAAAAAAGCAAATGAGCTAATTTATTTTTATTGAACATAGAAGAACTACCACTGAACATGCTCAAGCACTGGCTTCGGATATCTAGGATATTTTTCAGACTAGGTATCTCCAGGACTGAGTAGCTCTTATGTTTAAAATAAGATAACCTTAAATACTTTAAGCTTATATCTTAAAAATAAGGTTAAAACACTTATATATATGTTATAATACATATATATATAATTATTACACTATTATATAACTTATAGTAGTTTAAATAGCTTATCCATAGCCTAATAATACTTATTAAGGTGTTAAGGGAGTCATAATATATTTATCTTAAGTGATATTAAGTAATTATAGACATACATAAGCTTATATGTATAAATAAATCTCATATTCAGTTTTGCAGTATGTTATGTATATTTAGGTCTATAAGTGGGTTTTAGCCTCTTAATAGCCTATAAACTTTGTTTTTCTGCTAATTTTAGGTCATATGGATGTATTCAGTGGATTCACAATGCCTACAGAAGCATATACATCTATTTCAGGCACATGTACTCAGTTTGGACAACTTAATCTGCTTCCTTGGATGGATATTCACAGATTTATGGGCTGGGAGGTCATTTCTGGGCTAATATGGATGCTTGGGGATGTTATTGGGGGCTTGGACATTGAATTTGTTTCATTTATATGCTTTGGGTTTCATTTTATTCCTTTTGGATTAGTTATTTTACCTGTTTCTTTATGGTATCCGCTTTCATCTGGATTTTCTATTTATGGTATGGGTCTGTGTTATCATTAATTGTGATATAGGGTCCTTACTGGAGGTCTGGGTGTTGAATCTGCTTGAATTGGAAGCCATGGGGAGGTGATGGGCTCTCACAGTTCTGTAATTGCCGGGGATAGAAGTGACATCATCTGGATTGAAGGTCTGTGCACTCCAGTGGATTTTGGTATAAGTAAGGGAGGATTTTGGCGGTTATTAGACATCACTTACTTACTAAAATTCAACAAAACATTTAGACACAATTATTATCATTTAGACATATATTATAAAGCCTTTATAAATTGATATTATCATTATATAAGCTATAACTATATTCTATTTATCTATTTTCCACCACTAGCATGCATTTAAATCCAAATATTGTGAGTTTTATTTGAGTATAACTATTTTATTGGTCTTCCCCTGAGGTTCAATCACTAAATCATTTATCAATAAGTAGTAGGAAAATTAATAAATACTATTAAATCATACTTATATACTAGATACACTGACAGTATTGGAACTAGGTGAAGCTGAAGATGATGCTCAGTATGGATCTAATATTAAAAAAATTGAGCACAATACAAAAAAAAGACATATAAATTTAACTGAGACATTATTTACAAAATGGGTAAGGGCATTCTTGAGAAAAGAGACATCTAAACAGGCTTTGTTACCATTAGAGAAGGTAGGAGACCAGTTAGTTGAAGATGTAGCAAGCATATTGGTCCATGGAAAGCGTTATACAACTAATGACAATAGTCCTGGGAATTCTACCATTGAATTCTACTTTGTAAAAGATAGTAAGTTTGGGAATATTGATCGTCTTTTTAGTTCAAAGGAATATAATGAAAAAATCTATCTAATTGTAAGTCCATTTAAAGAGCTTATACCAGAAGATACAAAAAAGGATCCCTATGAAGGGTTTTCACAAGTGCATTCCTGTTTAGTAAGAGTAGAAAAGGCAACAAAAATTGTGATAAATCAAGATTCAATTATTTGACATGAGGCCACTTTACAGCACCAAAGGGAAATGTTTGGAATAAAGTACAATGTTATCACTGCTGTTGGACTTCAGACACTAGTAAGCAAAAAAATTAAACAACATGGAAATTTTATTTTTGTTAATATATGTGAAATTATTTAGGATTGGTAAAAATTTGTAGGATTTGTAATTTTTGTCTAAGCTTTTTGGAACAGTTAGATGCAAGATTAATAAATAAAAGTTTCTGAGATTTTGCCTAAATTTTTAAGAAAAAAATAACAAGGGAATTCTTCATGGTTTAGAAACCCTGCTATTAGTGAGTGACATTTTATTGTAAATTTAATTTCAACTAAAAGGAATTCATTGTACTATACAAAGTCTACCAATACTTGAAAAATATTAAAAATAGTTCAGAACCAGGGTTGAAAAATCAAAGGACCATATTTTACAAGCCAAAAAAAAAAGCGAGTTTTCCACTAATTTTTTTTGCTTGAATATTTTATTCATTTAACTCACAATTAAAATGTATAGCTAATTTCTCTTTAATATTATCTTGTCTATATTCTGAAAGTTAATAATCTTTGTTTTATTATTTATAAAGCACAGAATGTCTGATACTGGTAATGCCATTCAGGTTGATACTCCATTAGCAAGTAACTTTAGAGGGAAAAATAATCCTCCTCCTCAAAATCTTAGAACAGGTAATTTGGGTCCTGTCCCCCCTGAAATTACTAGAGAAAATCCAGGTTAACCCTAACATCCTCCTCAGTCTTCATCAGATCTCCAAATTTGATCAACTGATTGCTCTTCTAATATCACAAATACAGATGGTCAATCTGCACCTTGTAATTTTAAGCAGAAAGCACCACAGAAAAATTTGGGGGGGTATTGCTAGCAATACCCCTTGTTTAAAAATTTTGGGAAGTTGTTGGAAAGCTGTTGTAAAGCTGTTGGGAATTCATTTTGAAACTAGATTTAAATCAATTGGACAAAGAGTTGGTAATCAGTTAGACCTAGATTCAACCTAACTCATTCACAGGTCTCTTGGAGCTTGGTGATTACTTTGATCTTCAGCTGAGCACAGATTGAGAAAATCTTGAACATATCACTTAAAATATCATAATATTTACTTTCCCATCTTGTGGAAAGCAAAATTTGATACTCAGTCTAAAAAAATCTACAGATATTTTCTTGCCAAGTTGGTAACAGAAGGTTAAACTGTAGTATCTCAATTATTACATTAGACCACATAGATATTTGATAAAACATACAATTCAAATCAATTTTAATATTATTGAGATCACCATAAGTGTCTGTCCAAAGACTTACAAAAAGTATGTTAGTATCAAGACACCATTCTAGGTAGTAGTTTCAATTTGGATTTTGAACTGCCATCTAAAGCATTTTACTATTATACAGAGACATAAATAAGTGTAATAAGAGTGAAATTATTCTATTTTGTGATTATAATGTAACAATAAAGCACATTTTTATTAAAAAAAATTTTCTTCTTCCACAAACCCAAATTTACTCTATAGGCTCAAGATTTAATTTTAAGCCATATTATTTATTTCAGTTATCATTTATTTACTTCCAATATTTTTTAAAAAGATAATAATAATACATGTGAAAGAATTATGATCTTAGAGTAGCATATGCTAAAAAGTTATTTTGTTGTTTTATTCAAAACTGATTATTCATTTTTTGGTTCAATTCATCTTTTAACAACCACTATCTTCAGATACTATTCTTACTTAATATGTCAAGTCTCAGATGTGTTGTAAAGTTCTCAATAACAATTGATAAAATTTATATGAATGTATTTTCAAGATTTAAAAACTCACCAACCCCCACAATTTTACAGCAAGGCCATTTGAATGTTCATATTTTTGGACTATTTTAAGAAAGAAAAACAAACCCTTGTTGGAAGTCTTTCTCAAGTGCAGAGTCAGTACATTGGACCACTATTGGGTGACATTGGGTCTGGATCTCACCTTTCAAACCAAAGAAGTGCCTTGAATCCTATGAAACCATTCTATTTTCATTCTTACTTGGTTCCAGTTTTTGGTAATCAGTATCAAATTTGGGGATGCCTCTTTTCTTCAAGTTCACTAATCAGTCTTGCTAAAGAAGGCTCAGTGTACTAGAAGAAAAGACAAGGTCTTAATGACCCATCCTTTTTTCCTGAAAAGATCACAGGGGCTTTTCAGGGAGATTTTGATTCTCTGATGAAACCATTCTTCAAATTTTCATCAATCATATTTTTTAGAGCTGTTGACTCCATTATTGACAATGGGATTATGCAGCTAAATTGAGAGGTTTCACCTGGCATCAGATCAATGGCAAAGTTGTATGGTTTATGAGTTGGAAGGGTCTTTAATTTTCCATCTTCAAACAGTGCTAAAAACTCCCAATAAGCTTCAGGGACCATCTCCTTGAGGCTTTTTGTTGGCTTTGAGGACTTTACCTTGGCTGAAATCTTGGCAGATATGTTCGAAGCTGTTGTGTCACATTCCATGCCTTCCTATTTCTCCAGAGCCCCCTCCAAGTCCTGAAACTTAGAATCAAGAGAAAGTGTCAGTCCTTGTGGCAAGTCTACTGATGATAGCAAAACACCAGGGGACTCTCTGTGTCGGCCAGTTGTCTAGAAGGAGGAGAGAAAAAGGGAACAGGAACAGAGGGGGAAATAATAAAAGGCAATAAAGGTTTGTAGGTAATAAAAGAAATAAAGATTTAATTTTATTTAAAGTGAGACAATGACAAGTTTACTTGAGGTATGACACAACTATGAGGATTTATTTAATAACAATATTATTTGATGTAAGGTTTCTGCGCGGCAAACACTATGAGTACTATCAGACTTAAGGCAACCTTTGAATAGTTATATAGAATTTAAATTAGAATTTTGATACTAATAAAAAATAATATAAATGTAATATAAAGGTATATTCAAGTTGTTGAGTGTATAGTAAGTGATGATGCTACAGGGGATTATCCAAGGCCTTTTTATAGGCAATGGGTCCTCTAAAGCGCTACAACTGACTATATACAAAATAGTAATGAAGTAAAAAAAGAAGATTAAAGAAGATATTTGTAACATAGTAATTGAGAGAAAAATATACGAAAATAATAAGAATTCCAATTAAGAAAATAAATTTCCGATACCAAATTCCCAAACCAGTTAATTTAAAATAATGAGTAACTAAACAACCCTGTGACATAAGAACTATGGGAAAAACAATTCAAAACAAGTATTACAATCTGTTTTCAGCATTTCTAAGTGAAACAAATAACATGTTTTGACGTAACAAGGTATGTAATCAATTTAATTCAGTGTAAATTAATATTATTTAATTGGTTTCACTATGTAATTAAATAACTAATTTAAATGAAACAATTAATTAATTTAAATTAAGAATTTATAATACTATTTTATAAAATAAGTATTATAATTTATTTAATTTTTTCCTGACACAATTAAGGGTCAAAATAAAGGCCCAATTTGATTTTTTAATAATATATGAAGTTTTATTTCATATATAAATTTAAATAATTAATGTAATTACATTATAAGTCAATTTTACATATATAATTATAACATATGTTAGTAATTAATTAATTATAAATTTATAATTATTAAATACATAAAAATGCGCCATTATTTGTAGAATATAAAATATATTATGCTTAATTTAAATGTATAAATAATTTATATAAAAATAAAATTAATATAACACTTATATTTAATAAGATACTTATATAATTTTATTATGCAATAAAATATTAATTTATGTACATCAAATGCAATTATTTATGCCCTCTTTCAGGTCCAATAAGTTAACATATCATTTACTGTGCTCCTGGTATAGCCTGGCTGACACTCCCTTACTCTAAAAAAAACAATAAAAAAAAATGCTAAGATTTTTTCTTTTTGTACTTTTTCAACAGAATAGGAAGATTTGAAATCTCCTTGCCAGGTATCCATGCATCATGTTCAGATGATCTGTTCTTATATCTCAATAAATATTCAGTACCTCTTTCAGAAGTGATAATTCTATCATTGAAAATTTTATCAATTTCCGCTGTTTCTGTGACTTCCTGAGGGTTTTTCTTAGGTCTTCCCCTTCTTTTGAGAAATAAGTCACTGTTGGAAGTATAAGGCTTAATCAAGGAAATGGGAAAAACAGGATGTTTCCTATCATATGGAGAATACAATACAACTTCCACTGCATTATCACCAACCATTCTTTTAACAACAAATGGTCCTACAAAGGGATCTTTTAATTTGTTGTTACCTTGTAAATTGAAATTGACAGTAGAGATCAACACTTCATCACCCTTGTTAAATGTGTATTCCTTATGGGATTTATCCCATCTTTTCTTTTCATATTCAAATGCTTTATCAATACAGCTCTGAGCATGTTTACTACATAGCTGCTGCATTTGCATGAAAGATTTTACACCAGGGTGTAGTTCCAACTTAGGTAATTTATTATTGAGAATTTGAGCAGGAGTATTAGGGACATAACCTAACCAAAGCTCAAAAGGCTTTTTCTCAGTGACAGAATGAACAGTGCTATTATATGCAAATTTAAGACCAGGAAATAGAGTGACCGAATCATGAGTAAATCTGTCATTGTCCTAATATTCTAAACCAAAGGCACAATACATTCTAATCATATCTTCCAGAGTTTGAATCATTCTCTCAGCTAGAACATCAGTCTGAGGATGGTGAGCTGTAGACAATTTTAACTCACAGCCACAAATATCCATCAAAGAGGTCCAAAACTCAGAAGTAAATTTAGGATCTCTATCAGAGATAATGGCTTTTGGAAAACCAATAATATTAAACATGTAAGACCACCATAAGAAAGCTAATTCTTTTGTGGATACATCTTTGTGGGTTGGAATAAATTTTCACATTTCTGTGAATCTATCTACTATTACCCAACAATAGTTAAAGCTGTCTTTACCTGCAACAGGAAGACCAGTGACAAAATCCATATTAATGATTTGCCAAGGAGAATTAGGTGCTTCAATATGTTGTAATAACCCTGCCCTTTTACCTGTCAACCTTTTAGATTTTTGGCAGGAATCACAAGATTCAACATATAATTTTGTGTCTTCAGAGATATTAGCCCACCAAGCAGTGTTTTTAATTCTAATCAATGTTTTTTCAAGATCATAATTACCTGCCAGTATGTCATCATGACAAAGTTTGAGGATAGTTTATTTCATAGAAGGAGGAATTACAATTAAATTAGTAAGCTTTCTTCTATAATATATATAACCATCTTCAATAGAAAACTTTCCTTTACTCAAAGCATTTTGATATTTTGCAGGAAGAGTTTTTATTAATGCTTGAATTAAAGCATTCTTAGGATCATTCAATATAGTAACCAATTTATTTAAATCAGAATCCTTCTCATATGAATCCAGTATTAATTGCAATAACTCTTCTTCCATATCAACTACAAATATACCATGGATATGAACAGTATCATCTTCAGGTACATAAGCAGGATTTGAGTCATTATTTGGCAGAGGCAATCTGGAGAGCATATCAACCTTGGAGTGAAAATTTCCAGCCCTATGGATAATTGTCATCCGTCCTCTGTATTCTTGAACAGCAAGTTGCCACCTGAACATATGTCTGTTAGGTGTTTTCAGGTTTAAGAGGGACTTCACAGCACTACAGTCAGTTACCAATTCAAATTTTTGGTCATCTAGATAGTAATGAAGCTTCTCAAGAGCCCAAACAACTGCTAAGCACTCTAATTGAGTGGCACCATATTTCAATTCACTATTTCATAAGGTTCTTAAAATATAACAAATTACAACCTCTGAGGATTTATCATTTATAATTTGTTTCTGGTGAAGGGCAGCACCCAGGCCAACAAAGCAAGCATCTGTGTATAGGACAAAAGGTTTGTTGAAATCTGGAAGAGCCAATATAGGGGCTGTCATTAAGTAACTTTTTAATGTATCAAAAGCTTTTTGACAGTCATTATTCCAGAGAAAGGCAACATCTTTTCTGTTCAGTTTTGTAAGAGGAAAGGCTATGACCTGATAATTTCTAATATATTGTCTATAATAGCCACACATACCCAAAAAACTTTGGATTTCTCTTACAGAAGTTGGTGCTTTCACATTTTGGATGGCAGCAACTTTGTTTTGGTCTACACAAATTTGTAAGCCTGACACAACATGGCCAAGGACTTTCAAGGATTGAAAACCAAATTTACACTTTTTTAAGGACAAGTTCATATTGATTTCATCCATTTTTTGGAAAACTCTATTTAAGTGAATCATATGTTCATCAAAAATTTTTGTAAAAATTATAATGTCATCAATATAAACCATGAGCCATCCCTCAATTATTTCTTGATGGAAAGTGTTATCCATAACTTTTTGAAAAACTGAAGGAGCATTTTTAGGGCCAAAATGCATCCTAACATACTTATATATTTCCATATGAGTAGCAATAAGCAAAATTTTTTGAGAATTTTTCTCAACTGGAACTTGATGATATCCTTTATTACCATCCAGACAACTAATAAAATTTGCACCTTGCAAGGTAGCATGTATTGAATTAATTCTGGGTAAAGGATAAATATCATCAACAGTATAAGTGTTTAATGCTCTGTAATCACCACATAATCTAGCCTTATCTTTTTCATAAGAAATCAAGACCGGGGAGATGACACAATATTTTGGGGTGACATCCACTTTCTCAATGATATTCATTTTTAATAATGTGGCAATATTATCTTCAATATCCTTTCTTTTTGTTGAAAAAGCAGGATATGGTTTTTTCTTAAGACTAGGAGGGATATCACTCAAGTTACAGGATAAAGTAATTTTCATTTCTTCCTGAACAATTCCTAAGACATGAGAAACATGAGCAAAAGCCATAGGGAAAGAGGTAATTTAGGCAAAAATAGAATCCTTTTTTTCACTAGTTAACTGATCACCAAAAGAAGAAGTATTTATTTCATTTAATAAATCATCTATTTCAATTGTTGTTCTGCCTTTACACTGGATTAGTGAGTTACAAGACTTTAACAGATGCCCAGAAGGTTTCTTAGAGGAGGAAATTTTGAATTTCCTTTTGCCATTTATTCCTAAGGTAAAGCAATTATTTTCTGGGTCCAATTTCACACCAAAAATGGTTAAAATATCATTTCCCATAATAAACCAATTACTTAAATTATCATTTTTCATGACAAAAAATTCACAAATAGCCCTGACAAAACCACCATTATATTTGAAGAATACAGAGGTTTTGTATTTGCCAATAGGAATTAAGGTAGAACCATACCCTCTCCATTTTTCTGAAGTCATAGGTAATAGTTTACTCAAATAATCCTTATCTACTGAAGCTAAAGCCTTTTCAGACACTACACTTCCTCCAGCACCAGAGTCAAGAGATACATCAACATTTTTACCATTAATGACAACAGGTGCTTTTAAAAGGGATATGGCTATAGAATTTTTAGTAATATCTTTAATTATTTCAGCATTTTCCACTGAAGATAAATCCAATACACATTCTTCAGATATATTATCTAAATAATGGACATCCTGTTCTAACATTAAAAATCTTTAACAGAGTCATTGCCATAGGAGATATTACTTTCACAATCACTAGAAGAATTATTGATATCAATTTCAGCTTCATCAGTGTCTTCATTTTTTTCAACAAGATGAATTTTTTGTCACAAAAATGACCCTTTTGCCATGGGTTGTTACATTTGTAACAAGTATTTTTTGCATATTTTTTAGGTGCAACTGGGGCAGAGGGTTTACCAGATTTTTCTGGGAGCTTTGTAGAAGGTTTATTCTGATCAGTATAAGATTTAACAAGGTGAGTTTTTGGTTCATATCTATGGTTGAGTAGTACTTCATTACAGATATTAATGAAAGAAGAATTTTCCCTTACATGCTCAGCTCTAGCCACAATCAAATCTCTAAGAGAATTTGATAATTTATACAAGATTTTATCTCTCCAAATATCATAATCCATCTTTGGATCAATTGCTCTTAGGATTTTTGTTATTTTCATAAGAAAAACAATGGGCTTTTCAAAAGAGGAGGATACATATCTAGTATTCTCATACCATCTTTTCTGAGCTAACCTGAATTTTGAACCACCAAACTGATTCTCAATCAAGGATTTCCAATCATTCCATGTATAATGATTGTTATCCAAAAGGACAGATCCATACCACATCAAGGCTACATTGGAAAAAAAAGAAATTAGCTTAGAAACAATTTCCTCATAAGGTAGTTTATAAGACCTCTTTAAATTATCAATTCTTTGGATAAAATGTTGCCAATCAGAGGAAGAATCACCATCAAAGGTAGGATATTGGTCCAACTTAGGCCAATTTTTCTGACTACTGGGATGGTCCATTTTTTGGTATGAATTATTCATCATTAATAATTCCTGAAGTTTAGCCAGGTGTTCAGAAATTTCATTATTTACAGAAACAGCTGGTGCATGACCATCACAAGATTTTCTGCTAGTAGCAAAAGATTTTACAGACTCATTGTCAGTTTGTTTAATGGTTGAAATATAAGGAAGAAAGGAGGAACTCTTCTCAGGTTCTTTTCCTTTATTTTTATGCAGTTTATCGGCAGCATTCTCATTTATACCATAATTATTGATGGTTAAGGTTGAAAATTTTTCCTGCAGGTCAGACACATAGTTTCTTATCCTTGGAATTTCAGACATCTGGTCATTTATTTTTGCAAAAGATAAAACATTTCTCTCCTCAGAAACTGTGTGTTTGGCACTCAGTGCATGGAAATCATTCTTTAGCTTTTTAAACTCATTCTGTAAAGACTTTATTTCACTTTTCAATAAATAATTTTCCTCAATAAGGGGTCTCAATTCACTCAAGGTCTTATTTAGATTGATATTTTTATCTGAGATAGCTCTATGGTCACTCCTTATTTGTTTTTCTTGGCTAAGAACAATATTCAAGGTTTCTTTGATTTTAAAATAAGCTGTATCCTGTACAGAAGAACTTAGTTTACATTGCAAGTGCAAATTACCTAATCTATCATTCTCATGGATTAACGCATCTCTCAAATGTTTGTCTTTCACAACATTAAAATCAAGGGTATCTTTCAATATTTCTTCAGAAGTTTTCTCAATTAAGGTATAGACTTCAGGGGAAACAGAATCATTCTTAATTGCAAGAGAAGGATAAATTAAAGAAGTAGAAGTTAAATGTAAAGGTTCATCAAAAGACAATTTTCTAATTACATCAATAGGGCTACTAGTTACAGGAAGCTGTCTTTTAACAGGTTTAACTTTTCTTTCACCATGTTCAATAATATTACCTGCAGAAGAAGTCTTATTAGAAAACATACCCAAGTGACTATCAACCAAATTACTTACCATGGCAGAGGAGGAAACTTCCCCTGAGACTGAGTTTGGGATTGTGCTTGGGCCTTCTTTCTCCTGCTTGGTTGGTAAGGATGAGGAGGAGGATGGAAACTGGGTGTTCTGAGTGGGCCAGGCTGATGAGGAGGAGGATGTTGCACATTCTGCTGGTAGTGACTCATTAGATAATCCCATTTCCATTGCTCTACTTCCATAGTATTTTGATTTTGGATGGAGGAGCTGGGGGGCTGTGAAGGTTGAGCCTGAAACTGAGGCTAATTGTGAGGCAACTGAGGAGGGGCCTGGGCCTGATTTTGGCTCCTGAGTTCCTGAACTTGATCCCACAAGGTGTCTACTTTTGCCTTGTATTTCATGTTTTCTGTCCTCAGTTCTTTGATATGACTGGACAGATTGCTGATTTGTTGGGGCAGAGGAAGCTTTTTTATTTTGAGTCCTTTTGGAAGACCTTCTTGAGGTACTGGAGGTTTTACTTCCTTCTGTTGTGCTGGGGGAAGGGGGTTTGATTTTTTTACTTCTCCTGTAATTTCCACATCCTAAATTATGTGAATTTTTCTTGTTAGCATAAAATTTTTTATGGTCAACTTTAGAAGAGCTGACAGTATCAGCATCATAATCAATTTCAATTACATCCACTTGCATGTTATCCATTTTCTCAGCTAAATTGTTGGACATAATAGTGGGAAGATTAATTAATTCTTAAAAAAAATTAATAATAATCAGTTAATAATTTGCTCCAAATAAAAAAAATTTTTAAATATAAAGTAATATTTATAAAAAATATAAATGGACTGCAAAGGACAATTGGGAATAAACAGTTAAGTTATTTTCAACCAATATATTAAATTACCAATATTAAATATGGCAATATATGGGACTAAGCACAAAGTACTATTTAAGTCAACCACAATTAAACAATAATTAATAATAATAAAAAATTAATTTAATAATTCAATTTTTATTAATAATAATGTTAATTCTTCTAGGACTAAGAGAAATTTTAACACTCAATAATAGTCAACTAGGAAAAAAAAATTTAATAAATGAACACTTACACTCAGTGAATCATCAATTAAGCCACAATCACTGTCATTGCAGTAAAAATATAGTAATATGAGTGAGAGGTGCGAAGGTTAACTTATTATAGTGATCCAAAAACCACTTCAAAATAATAGATGAATTAATTTAATATAAACCTAATAGATCAAACCCAAGTTTGAAACACGGTGTGGTAGCCTAAAGTTTAGTACGGCACCTAAATATGTAAATGGAGTTATTACGGCGTGCAAGATTGGCGTTATTATTTTTTATAAAAGGGTTTTATTTAATTTATTGGAGTTTTAAATATGAAGAAATTGGTCACGAGCGAATGCCTACACGAAAACAATTTATTTTACGGAGAAAACTTATTTTTACGGTCTAAAAAATTTATAAGTATTAAGTCGAGTCACTCAGAACCTTGGGAAATTTTCCCAGAATTTTTACTATTCTTCTTAAATTTTTAAATGAATTTTAAAGTTTTATAGAAATATTTACGTTTTCAAAAATTACTTAACTTTGATGAATTTTCACGGGGTAATTAGAGCTGCGCAGACTACGAAAATTAGTTTGGTATGTAAAGGGGAAGTAGCTCTATTATGTGTAATTTTTTTAGATTTTTTATTATAGTTTTAAGGTTCTAAATTGAGTCCGGAAGTCCGGAGGGACTCCGTACGGACTCCGTATGGACTCCGCTTTGACTCCGTACGGACTCTGTACGGACTCCGTTCCGGCTCCGTACGGACTCCGTACGGGCTCCGGATTGACTCTGGAAGAGCTCTGGAGGGGAAAATTTAGGCACGTGACTAGGAATACTTAAGCGCTTCTCAAACTCGAAATTGAGAGGGGGGGACAGATCATACAGCTTAATCATTAACCACCACGGTCACATATTTTTTTATTACTCAACAAATTAAATAAAATTATAATACCCATATAACTTTATATTTTATATATAACATTTTAGAAATACTACTCAACAATTTAAATCTCACATCATACAGGGTATCTTTAGAAAGGTCTTCATCACTGGGACTTGATTATTGCTGTCTCATAAAAATTAAAAATATTATAAAAACATAAAAGTCAATCTTTACAGATCTTTCACTGATACACCTTAATTGTTGTATTCAGTATTTCTTTATCAACAGCCACTTTTATCTCAATCTCAATAAGCGTTAATTATTTTAGAGTTTCATTATTTTTATCAATCAGATCTAAGTAGATTGGTTAGCTTAGTGATTTAGAATTCCCATTTTGTTATTTTATTGGAAGGACGGGGTTTTCAGCTAAATCCACACATCTCCTCCGGATTCTGCTTACAGCAAGGCGACTGTAAGAGTTTACCTTACCATAGTTGGCGCCCAACATGGGGTTCGATTTCTCTAGCTTTTTCTAGGACTTACTTAGATCTAGGACTTTCTTAGCCTGCAAGAGGCTTATTCTCTGGAACTCTAATTGGATTTTGTTATTGGCCTGCAAGAGGCTTGTTATTTTATCGATTGTTAACGCTATTCATTACTTATTGGGATGTCTTCTTCTGCTGTTGCTTCTGGATCTTCTAACCCTCTTACTCCCTCAGTTAGAATTGTTTCTTGGGATGGCCCAAAGTTTGATGGGGAGGAGGTTAAATGGTTCATTAGCAGGTATGAAGCTGCTGCTGCTGTTGATGGTGCTTCCCATGTGGATATGGTGAAGCAAGTTAAATTTTTTATTGCCGATAGGGAGGTGGAAAAAGAGGTTATTGCTATGCAGGCATTCAAGGACAAGGATTGGGTTAAGCTTTCTAAAGCTATGGTTGATAGATGGGGTGTTAGGTTTACTATGATGGACCTCAATAAAATTGTTGGAGACTGGCAAGCAAAAGGTGGTGTTTCTTCTATGGCTGACTTCAAAAAGCTCTGTGTTCAGTTTGATGAAGTGGTGGAATATCTCATACTGGTGGACGAGTTAGTGCATGAGAACCAAGCAAAAGATTTGTTTTGGTCAGCATGCAGCAGGGATATTCGTATGGACGTCTTGAAGGATCTTTCAAGAAAAGATTTGATGAAGGAACTGCCTAATGGTGAGCAGAAACTGCCGGCTCTGGAGGTTATCAAGGACAACATTCAAGCCCATCTAAAGTTATTGGCGTTGGACAAATATCAAGAGTCATGCACTCAATATGTTAGCAAGGTTAGCGAAGTTTTGGCCGAAAATAACGATATTATGGTCAAAGCCCAGGAGGCCAAGAAGGCTCAAATGGGATTACCTGCTGCTAAAGTTGAGGGTAATGTGGATAATAAGATGGTCGATCACCTGGCCGATTTAACTAAACAATTAAAAATATTTGTTCAAGAAACCCAGAAGGCCAATAAGGCCCCAATCGCTTCTTCGTCGACGTCGACTTCTTATCAGTCTAGAGGTTATGAACGTCGAAATTATAATGGCAATAACAACGGTAACCGCTTCCCAGGCAATGGGAGAAATGGTGGGAATGGTGGTAGTAATTATAGAGGTGGCTATGATGAGCCAAAGGTGTGCTCCTATTGTAATAGGAGAGGGCACAGAGCAACAGTTTGTTTTGCTCTTGATAAGGATATGGATGCTGGGCGAGTTTTATTCGATGGTAAAGTTTATAAATTTCCCGATGGTTCGTTCATCAAGCCCAGTGATGGACAGTCTCCTTCTGATTTGGTCAGAAGAAGTTTAACGGCTGAAAGGAGAGCCAGATTTGAAGAGGTGACGGATAAAGATGTTAATGCCAAGAGTGGCAAAAATGGTAATGTTAATGGTGGTAAAGCTGACAAGGGCAAGGAGAAAGAGGTCAGTAAAGCCACATTTTCTACTTCTTTTGGTGGTTTAGAGCTGGCGACAGTTGCCCAGGTGGAGGGTAGCTGTATGGCTGGCGAATACAATGTTAATGCTTCTAGAAGAGCAGCTGCTACTAAGGCGAAGAGTAGCATTCAGAGCCAATTGAGGGCTAATCCTGGCAAGGCCAATAACAAAGTGAACCCTTACTCTAAGGACAAGATTTCTAGTGCTCAAACTGCCGCCAACAAATTGAACCCTTACTCTAAGGACGAATTATATAAAATGCAGAAGGGGATTGCTGATATGGGGCCCCCTAGTTATGGCAAGTTTGATTTAAATGGTGAGCCTATGCCAGAGGATGATTCGGATTCTGAGGAGGACGTACCGTTGGCGTCTCTACCCAGACCAAGTTTTAGCGGTCCCATCCCAATGGAGGGTGTAAGAAGGACTAGCGATGGATCAGGATTAGTGCAAGAAGCTGGTGACGGAGTTAGGGTTATAGAAAGTGAAGATGTTATAATGGGGGGTGAAGATGGCTCGGTTGGACCTCAAGAGGTACCCAGGGCCAAGGTTGTTAAATCAAAGGTCCAGTATGAGCAGCCAGTAGTTTCTGGTCAAGCTAATGCGATGGACGCAGTTTTGAATAGGGTGAATCAACTTCAGATTCCCTTATCTTTGGGGGAGTTACTTACGATTAGTCCGGCGCTTGCTGAAAAGCAAAAGAAGCATTTGACGAGGCGTCGTGTTTCCACTGGAGAGGTGGAATATATTTGTGAAAATGCTGAAAAGTTTGGGGAAGATGTAGATACACATTTTTCCGCTCCCCTGGGTTATCTGGTAGTAACTCTTAATGGTAAAGAAGTAAAGGCCTTGGTCGATTCAGGGTCTCAAATTAATTTAATTTCATTGGAGCAAGCAACGAGTATAGGCTTGCCAATTAAAAGTGGGACTGGGGGAAACCTCAGAGGTATTGGAGGGCATGCAACAGAGCTGATGGGTACAGCTGAGCATGTCAGGTTAGGCATTGGTGGATCTGTTGGTAAGGTTCACTTTTATGTGGCCAGAGGAGCAGTCAAAACTGTTCTTGGGGGTCCTTTTTTGATGGATTTTGAGGCCAGGATAGGGTATCAAGCTGGCATGGGGATTAGTTTGGAGATCACTGGTGATGATATGCGGAGGTTACATATGCGGTTAGCGCCTCCTGGAGATGAAGGTTGGGAAACACGGCCAGGGATTACTACTCTGTGCCAGTGTTGTGTTTGCACCAAGAAGCGGCATATAAAACGGACGGCTTCTGGTGAATTATGTTTGTTTGAAAGGGATGAATGCCCTCATTTTTTGGGGTAGCAGGGGCTGATCGCTCTAATGTTGTAATCTCTCCTCAGGATGAGATCCCGGATTGCAATAGGTCAGCTCACTTGGAGATAATTCAAGTGGATTCTCAATTATTTTCTGTTAATATTTCTTTGGAGTGCAAATATGTTTTGGACTTTTCTATATGTTTATTGGATTTACCCGGTTTTTCTATTAAATTTAAAAATGGTGAAAAAGGCAAAATGGGCCAAATTAGGTTGGATAAAAATTGGAAGGGTATGTATATGTGCCTCCAGCAAGAGGTTAAACTGCAATTATCTCCTTCTATTTTGGACCTCCAGCAAGAGGGTAAACTGCGAAAAACTCATCAAAATACGATTAAAAATCTTAGTATAAGTAAAACACAAAAAAATAATTTATGTGAAAATGTTATTTCGGTCCTCCAGCAAGAGGTTAAACTGCCGACTTTCTTTACGGGTGATATACTGTTGGATAAGGGAAGCAAAGGTGTTGAAAATCTGTTTATAAATTAGACAAGGGAAAGGAAAAAAGGGTAAAATTTAAAAATGAAATAAAATATTTCTCCAATTTTTCTTATTCTGATTCTGGCGATGAAGAAGATTCATTTGATGAAAGTTTTAATGGCGATGTTTTACCTCAAGTTTATTTAGATGTGGACGCAGCCAAATATAAGAAAGTAGCAAATAAAGTTCGACCTATTAATGAACCACTACCTGCTGAATTAAATCCACCCTTGAGAAGACCAAGGTTATCAAGAGATCCTTATGAAAGTCCCTTGGTAAAGAATCCGCCTGAATTTTCTGAGACGTCAAGAATCACTTTTGAGAGACTGGGTGTTGTTAATTTTGGACCTGATTGTTGGTTGTCTGGAGAAGAGAAGAAGTTGTTGTTGGATGTGATGGTCAAGCGAGAGAAGGCCATTGCTTTTGAAGAAGAGGAGAGGGGTGTGTTGAAGCATTCCTATGGGGAGCCTTACAAGATTCCTGTGGTATGTCATGAACCGTGGCAGCGGAAACCGATTCCTATTCCGGCTGCATTGAAAGAAGCTTATATCGAAGTTGTCAGAGAACGGATACGCACTGGACTGTATGAGCAATCAACATCAAGTTATTCTAGTCCGGTATTTTGTATCAAGAAACCGAATGGCAAGCTTAGAGTTGTTCATGATCTTAGGGAATTAAATAGGGTTACAATAAAGGATGCTGGGATACCGCCTAGTGCTGAGGAGTTTGTTGAAGCGTTTGCAGGGAGAGTGTGTTATGGTTTGGGAGATATTATGGGTGGATATGATGAGAGAGAGTTACATCCGGACTCAAGGCCTCTCACTACATTTGATACACCACTTGGACGTTTACAGTTAACAAGATTACCTCAAGGAGCAACAAATTCGGTTGCAGTTTATCAAGCTCAGATGGCTTGGATCCTTCAAGATGAAATTCCACAATATGCTGGAATCTTTATAGATGATGGAGGAATTAAGGGACCAACAACCGACTATGATAACCAGGTGTTGGAAGAGAATCCCGGGATACGCAAATTCATTTGGGAGTTTGCAATTACTTTAGAAAGAATCTTGTTTCGAATTGAAGAGGCTGGTTTAACTATTTCAGGTTCAAAATTTTCATGTTGTGTGCCAGCCTTAGAAATATTAGGCCATGTGGTATGTAGAGAGGGTAGGATTATGTCCAAGAAGAAAGTTAACAAAATTCAGTCCTGGCCAAGACCCAAGAATACGACCGAAGTTAGAGGGTTTTTAGGCGTTTGCGTATATGTTAGAATGTTTATCAAGGACTTTTCTTCATTGGCAGCTCCATTGAGACGGTTAACGAGAAAGGATGCAGGCTGGGAGTGGGATGAAGAGTGTGAAAAGGCGTTTGTGAAGTTGAAGGAGGTTGTGGGGAAGGATTTAGTCCTGCACAAGTTGGATTATGGAAAAGAAGCTGGCAGAATTTATTTAGCAGTCGATTCAAGTCAGGTTGCAGCTGGGGCGGTTTTGTCTCAGATGGATAAAGCTAGTTACATCAGGCCAGTTAGGTATGAATCTGTAGTATTTACTGAGGTCGAATCAAGATATTCTCAACCAAAATTGGAATTATGTGGTGTGGCGAAAATACTGAAGAAACTTCAGCATATTTTGTGGGGGCAACATTTTGAGTTGCAAGTGGATGCGAAATCGTTAATCCAGATGATTAATTCCCCAAGTTTACCGAACGCACCCATGACGAGATGGGTAGCTTTTATTCAACATTTTTCATTTGATTTAGTTCATAAGCCTGGAAAAACTTTTACTATGCCAGATGGTTTATCAAGGAGACCACCCACTGAAGAAGATTCAGACTCAGAAGAGTTCGATGAAGATATACCTATTATCAAAGCCAGCACTAAAGGAGCTGAAGACTTTCCATACCTCCCCCATGAGGTTAAACTGGCAGGACTATTGTGTTTAGATTATGATGATGATGACCTCCACCAAGAGGATAAACTGGAAAATAGTTTTTATGTTAATAAAGGTGTTGGAAAAGGTGTAGATAAATTCGGCAGAGAGGAGGTAGAAGAAGATGTGGTGTATGTAGAGGAAGATGGATTGGTAGTGTGGGATAGTAGTAAATTAAGGAATGGTGTATATGTTGGAGAATTAGAGAATTTAAATAAAAAGGTGGATAAAGAGAAAGACATTTTTTTAAATACGGTTTTCGAAGGATCCAAAGGTTCAGAAGAAAAACGTCGACATAGCTCGATTAAAGATTTATTTAGGGGTCAACGATTATTGGCTCATTCATGTGCAGGTGATATTGGTGATAGAGAAGTCCCTATTGATGTTATATTAATCGATTTTCAAGATGAAGTCTGGGGTCAGACTGGTTTTTATTTTTTGTTAGTCAAATATTTGTTGACTTTAGAGAGGCCAGAAGATTGTGAAGACGATGAATGGGTGGCTATCAAGAGGAAGTCATCTACGTTTTACCTATCTGGTCGACGTTTAATGAGGAGGAGGTATCCAAATCCTCAAGTAGTTATAACTCAACAGAAGGGGCAAGAATTAGTTTTGAAATCACTGCATGAAGATCTCGGGCATAGAGGCGTTGGAGAAACATTTAGAAGAATTTCTGATCGATTTTGGTGGCCTGGCATGAAGATTGCTGTTAAACAGTGGGTTCAGTCATGCGAAGAATGTCAAAGACAAAGTTATTTAAGGCCAAAAGAACCTGGACGCGCGACCGGTGAATATACGCTCTTTGGAAGAGTTAGTTTAGATGCCATTCATATAAAAGAGGGACGGTATAAATATTTAATTGTGGCCAGAGATGATCTATCTGGTTGGGTAGAGGCAGCGCCTCTTATTAATTTAACTGCCAAAAATGTGGCAGAATTTTTTTTGAATAATTGGGTATATAGGTATGGGGTGATGAAGTTGGTGACGGTAGATGGAGGTCCTGAATTTGGGACAGAGTTTAAAGAGGCCGTATTGAAAGTTGGATCAAAGGTTAGGGTAGCAACCCCATATTATCCTGAAGCTGAAGGCATGGTTGAAAGAGGGCATCAAGTTATTAAGGATGCTTTAGTTAAAATGTGTGGGACAAGTGCCGAAAAGTGGAGGCACTATTTACCTTTAGTTTTATTTTCTGATCGAATCACTGCCAAAAGGACGACCGGATTTTCACCTTATGAACTTGTTTTTGGACAGAAAGCAGTTTTACCGGTTGATTTAGAAGCTGAATCATATCTTGGAGTTGACTGGGACACGGTCAAAACTACTGAAGAATTATTGTGTGCAAGAATGATACAGCTAGAAAAGAAAGAAGAATATTTAGAAAAGGCATATTCGCGGATGATGAAGATCCGAAATCAATCAGTTAGATATTGGGATGAGCGGTTGGCACATCAATTAAGGAAACCTTTGAACCCAGGAGATATGGTCCTGGTGTATAATAGGAGTTTGGAAAGCCAGTGGGGAAAGATGTTTGCAGATAGGTGGAAAGGACCGTATAAAATCAATGAGCAAGTTTCCGGCGGTTCATATGTGCTAGAAGAGTTGGATGGAGTTGTATTGAAGAAGAGGGTAGTGGCCGATCAAGTGAAAAGGTTCTATCCTAGAGGCACCAGGAGTGCCGAAGTCTTCCTCCGCAATGAGGATAAACTATGATATTGATGAAATTTTACGGATTCCTCCGCAATGAGGATAAACTATGATATCAATGAAACTTTATGGATTCCTCCGCAATGAGGATAAACTACGAAATTTCTTAAATTTTATCAACTCCGAAATGAGGATAAACTACAATTTTAATGACTTTTATTAAATTTATACCTCCGCAACGAGGATAAACTATGATATCAACAAAATTTTATGGATTCCTCCGCAACGAGGATAAACTATCTTCTTATTTTTATCAAAAATACTTTACTATCGTTACACTTCCTATGGGCGACGAAACTATGATGAAACTTAATAAAATGCAAGAAAACCTTCATTGAAAATTTTCAAAATTAAAAATTCTTAAAATATGGGTGAAGATAGTGTTGGAAAAATTTTTAAATTTATTGGAAGAAGTGTTCACAGGGGAACCTTCTTAATTTAATATTGGCAAGTGTGGGGGTAATTGATGGGCTGGCTGCTCTATACACAATTACCCCATAATGTTCGTTTCCAAAATTTTCCCTGTTTCTAGTTGAATCCTGGCTTTGTCTTTTAATTTTAGGAAGTCCACTAAGACTATAAACTGGAACGAATCAAGAGACACCGCTCTCAACGCCAGATTCAAGATTTTTTTTTATTTTATTTTGTTTTTGATTTTTTTTTTTATGTTAGATTGTGATTACTTTTCTTTAATATATATTATGAATTGATGTAAAGGTGATGCTCACTGGTGGTCTCTAATCATTTTTATAAATTGGAGGGAGCCCACCCAGTGATCATCATTATAAAAATTATCTTCTAAAAAACTTTCATATATTTTCTTTTCTTTTCAATTTCTTAAAATTGTGTAACCACATCAAGTTGCACTTGGATGTGGGTATGATGTCAAGGGTACGGCTCATCAAATGGCCGGGGGGCATCTTTTAAAATTTATTTTAAATTTTTTTTTTAGTACTTTTTTTATCTTTCTTTTCACATTCATTTATCTTTCTTTAAAATTAAATTTTAACTTTTATTTCAAAACTATCTATTCTAAAATCTTTTATTTTAAATTTAAAAAAAAAAAAAAAATTAAAATTAAAAATAAAATAAAAATAAAAATAAAAATAATAATAAAAATAAAAAAATAAAATAAAATAAAAAAAAATAATAATAAAATAAAAAAATATAAAAAAAAAATATAAAAAAAAAAAAAAAATTAATTAAAATTAAAATTAATTAATTAAATCAAAATTATTATTATATTTATTAGTTTTATTTTTTTTAGTTTTCATTCTTTTTAGTTTTTTTCATTTAGTTTAGACAGGAAACAGGGTCTAGGGGAACTCAATACCTATGGGATTTTACTTCAAGACATCTGTTTAGTCCTCCAAGACTTTAAACTGGCTACTTTTCAAGACTTTCCTTAAGGGTTTTATACAAATTTTGGAGCTGTTAGTCCTCCAAGACTTTAAACTGGCTACTGTTCAAGACTTTCCTTAAGGTTTTTTTTTTATATACGAATTTTGGAGCTATTAGTCCTCCAAGACTTTAAACTGGCTACTGTTCAAGACTTTCCTTAAGGTTTTTTTTTATATACGAATTATGGAGCTGTTAGTCCTCCAAGACTTTAAACTGGCTAATTTTCAAGACTATCATTAAAATTTTTTTGGATTTTTTAGGTCCACCAAGACCTTAAACTGGAGTGTTATCAAATTTTAGGTCCACCAAGACCTTAAACTGGACTATTATCAAGTGTTGGGTCCACCATGACCTTAAACTGGATTTCTTATCGATTAAATGTTTGGTCCACCATGACTTTAAACTGGTAGTTCATTCATTGTCTAGTCCACTATGACTTTAAACTAGAAAATTAATATCTGCAGGATAATTCAACATTCATTGGACCACTATGGCCTTATACTGGATTACTTGTCGATCAAATGTTTGGTCCACTATGACATTAAACTGGATTATCAAACTTATTCAATCTTTGGTCAAGCCTAGGCCTTACTTAGGAATATATCAAGATATTTATGCACTTAAACGATCTTTGGTCCACCAAGACCATAAACTGGAAATCGATTATATGTTTGGTCCACCAAGACTTTAAACTGGAATGTCAATCTTGTTTGGATAACTCAATTCAATCTTTTAATTTATCACTGTCCACTAAGACTCTAAACTGGTTATTCAATTATTTCTGGAATTGGGTGCTGATAGCTTTAGGAGGTTAAAATTTTAGGTGGTAATGATGCTAAAGAAAGCATAATGGTTAATTAGGTAAAATTTGTGGCGCTTTAACATGGTCTAAAGTTATATTATTATTGGAAGCCTGGCAAAAGTATTTTATGGGTTTGCTGTATAGCAAAGTTTGAAAATTGTGATGAAGGAATCAGAAGTTAGGATGGTAGTTGGATTTTAGGGAATGATTTTTTTTAGTGCCTCATAGTTAGGCCATTTTTTTTTGGTGTGAAGCTTGGAGGACCTTATGGCGAGATTGGAATCATAGAATTCGGCTCAGTGGGGGGCCCTATGAGGTTGTAATCAGGAGTATTCGGCTCATAGGAAGATCCACTCTCTCAATGCTGTGACAAGAAGGAAGACTGGTATATGGGAGTCTGAAGGGATTCAAACCTTGCTCTCAGAAGTGGAATCATCACAAGATTTATATTATTTTATTTTATGTTATATCAAGCCAGAGAAGAAGAAAGAACGTTTTTATTATAAAGATTTAAAAGAAGACCAGCTAAAACAAATTTATCAAATTACTTTATTGGAAAAGATAATTCTTTTGGAATTGCTCAACCACTTATGCAAAGTTATAAGAATGGGGACATTCTCGATTGGAGGGAGGATGTGGTAGCCTAAAGTTTAGTACGGCACCTAAATATGTAAATGGAGTTATTACGGCGTGCAAGATTGGCATTATTATTTTTTATAAAAGGGTTTTATTTAATTTATTGGAGTTTTAAATATGAAGAAATTGGTCACGAGCGAATGCCTACACGAAAACAATTTATTTTACGGAGAAAACTTATTTTTACGGTCTAAAAAGTTTATAAGTATTAAGTCGAGTCACTCAGAACCTTGGGAAATTTTCCCAGAATTTTTACTATTCTTCTTAAATTTTTAAATGAATTTTAAAGTTTTATAGAAATATTTACGTTTTCAAAAATTACTTAACTTTGATGAATTTTCACGGGGTAATTAGAGCTGCGCAGACTACGAAAATTAGTTTGGTATGTAAAGGGGAAGTAGCTCTATTATGTGTAATTTGTCTAGATTTTTTATTATAGTTTTAAGGTTCTAAATTGAGTCCGGAAGTCCGGAGGGACTCCGTACGGACTCCATACGGACTCCGTTCCGGCTCCGTACGGACTCCGTACGGGCTCCGGATTGACTCTGGAAGAGCTCTGGAGGGGAAAATTTAGGCACGTGACTAGGAATACTTAATCGCTTCTCAAACTCGAAATTGAGAGGGGGGGACAGATCATACAGCTTAATCATTAACCACCACGGTCACATATTTTTTTATTACTCAACAAATTAAATAAAATTATAATACCCATATAACTTTATATTTTATATATAACATTTTAGAAATACTACTCAACAATTTAAATCTCACATCATACAGGGTATCTTTAGAAAGGTCTTCATCACTGGGACTTGATTATTGCTGTCTCATAAAAATTAAAAATATTATAAAAACATAAAAGTCAATCTTTACAGATCTTTCACTGGTACACCTTAATTGTTGTATTCAGTATTTCTTTATCAACAGCCACTTTTATCTCAATCTCAATAAGCGTTAATTATTTTAGAGTTTCATTATTTTTATCAATCAGATCTAAGTAGATTGGTTAGCTTAGTGATTTAGAATTCCCATTTTGTTATTTTATTGGAAGGACGGGGTTTTCAGCTAAATCCACACATCTCCTCCGGATTCTGCTTACAGCAAGGCGACTGTAAGAGTTTACCTTACCATAACGGTCACGGAAAAAGTTTCTTTTTTCGCTGGGTGGTTGGTGCGCTATGTCGTTCGTCGCAAGTATCGGTATCGTCGTCGTCGTTTGGAAAGGTTCCCAGTTGTCGGCCAGTCGTCTAGAAGGAGGAGAGAAAAATGGAACAGGAACAGAGGGGGAAAGAATAAAAGGCAATAAAGTTTTGTAGGCAATAAAAGAAATAAAGATTTAATTTTATTTAAAGTGAGACAATGACAAGTTTACTTGAGGGATGACACAACTATGAGGATTTATTTAATAACAATATTATTTGATGTAAGGGTTCTGGGCGGTGTGGTAGCCTAAAGTTTAGTATGGCACCTAAGTTTGTAAATGGAGTTATTATGGCGTGCAAGATTGGCGTTATTATTTTATAAAAGGGGTTTATTAAATTTATTTGAGTTTTAAATATAAAGAAATTTGGTTAAAAGCAAATGCCTACACGAAATCAATTTATTTTACAGTCTGAAAAGCTTATAAGTATCAAGTCGAGTCACTCAAGAACCTTGGGAAATTTTTCCAGAATTTTTACTATTTTTCTTATATTTTTAAATTAATTTTAAAGATTTATAGAAATATTTACGTATTCAGAAATTACTTAACTTTGATGAATTTTCACGGGGTATTTAGAGCTGCGCAGACTACGAAAATTAGTTTGGAATGTAAAGAAGAAGTGGCTCTATCATGTGTAATTTTTCTAGACTTTTTATTATAGTTTTAAAGGTTCTAATTGAGTCCGGAAGTACGGACGGACTCCGCTTTGACTCCGTACGGGCTCCGGATTGACTCTGGGTGAGCTCTGGAGGGGAAAACTTAGGCACGTGACTAGGAATACTTAAGATCCTCTCAAACTCAAAATTGAGGGGGGGATACAACATACAGCTTAATCTTTAACCACCACGGTCTCATTTTTTATCACTCAACAAATTAAATAAATTTGTAATACCCTTATAACTTTATATTTTATATTTAACATTTTAGAAATACTACTCAACAATTTAAATCACACTTCAATCAGGGTATCTTTAGAAAGGTCTTCATCACTGGGACTTGATTATTGCTGTCTAATAAAAATTCAAATTATTATAAAAACATTAAAGTCAATCTTTTCAGATCTTTCACTGGTACACCTTAATTGTTGTAATCAGTATTTCTTTATCAACAGCCACTTTTATTTTAATCTCAATAAGCGTTAAACATTTAGAGTTTCATTATTTTTTAACAATCAGATCCAAGTAGACTGGTTATCTTAGCGATTTAAAATTCCCATTTTGTTATTTTATTGGAAGGACGGGGTTTTCAGCTAAATCCACATATCTCCTCTGGATTCTGCTTACAGCAAGGCGACTGTAAGAGTTTACCTTACCATAGTTGGCGCCCAACGTGGTGTTTGATCTCTCTAGCTTTCTTTAAAGACTTACTTGGATCAAGAACGTTCTTAGCCTGCAAGAGGCTTATTTTCTGGAACTCTAATTGGATTTTTGTTATTGGCCTGCAAGAGGCTTATTATTTTATCGATTGTTAACAGTTTTCATTACTTATTGGGATGTCTTCTTCTGCTGTTGCTTCTGGATCTCCTCAAACTCTTACTCCCTCTGTTAGGATTTTTTCTTGGGATGGCCCAAAGTTTGATGGGGAGGAGGTTAAATGGTTCATTATCAGGTATGAAGCTGCTGCTGCTGTTGATGGTGCTTCTCATCTGGATATGGTGAAGAAAGTTAGATTTTTTATTGCTGATAGGGAGGTGGAAAAAGAGGTTATTTCTATGCAGGAATTTAAGGAAAAGGATTGGGTTAAGCTTTCTAAAGCTATGGTTGATAGATGGGGTGTTAGGTTTACTATGATGGACCTCAATAAAATTGTTGGAGACTGGCAAGCAAAAGGTGGAGTTTCTTCTATGGCTGACTTCAAAAAGCTCTGTGTTCAGTTTGATGAAGTGGTTGAATATCTCATACTGGTGGATGAGTTAGTGCATGAGAATCAAGCAAAAGATTTGTTTTGGACAGCATGCAGCAGGGATATTTGTATGGACGTCTTGAAGGATCTTTCAAGAAATGATTTGATGAAGTAACTGCCTAATGGTGAGCAGAAATTGCCGGCTTTGGAGGTTATAAAGGACAACATTCAAGCCCATCTAAAGTTATTGGTGTTGGACAAATATCAAGAGTCATGCACTCAATATGTTAGCAAGGTTAGTGAAGTTTTGGCTGAAAATAACAATATCATGGTCAAAGCCCAGGAGGCCAAGAAGGCACAAATGCAACTACCTGCTGCAAAAGTTGAGGGTAATGTGGATAATAAGATGGTTGATCATTTGGCCAATTTTACGAAACAATTAAAAATATTTGTTCAAGAGACACAGAAGGCTAACAAGGCCCCAATCGCTTCTTTGACCAACGTCAACTTCTTATCAGTCCAGAGGTTATGAACGTCGAAATTATAATGGCAATAATAATGGTAACCGCTTCCCAGGCAATGGGAGAAATGGTGGGAATGGTGGTAGTAGTTATAGAGGTGGCTACGATGAGCCAAAGGTGTGCTCCTACTGTAATAGGAGGGGCACAGAGCAACAGTTTGTTTTGCTCTTGATAAGGATATGGATGCTGGGCGAGTTTTATTTGATGGTAAAGTTTATAAATTTCTGGATGGTTCGTTCATCAAGCCCAGTGATGGACAGTCTCCTTCTGATTTGGTCAGAAGAAGTTTAACGGCTGAAAGGAGAGCCAGATTTGAAGAGGTGATGGATGAAGATGTTAATGCCAAGGGTGGCAAAAATGGTAATGGTAATGGTGGAAAAGCTGACAAAGGTAAAGAGAAAGAGGTCAGTAAAGCCACATTTTCTACTTCTTTTGGAGGTTTAGAGCTGGCGACAGTTGCCCAGGTGGAGGGTAGCTGTATGGCTGGCAAATACGATGTTAATGCTGCTAGAAGAGCAGCTGCTACTAAGGCGAAGAGTAGCATTAAGAGCCTATTGAGGGCTAATCCTGGCAAGGCCAATAAAAAATTGAACCCTTACTCTAAGGACAAAAATTCTAGTGCTCAAACTGCCGCCAACAAATTGAACCCTTACTCTAAGGACAAAAATTCTAGTGCTCAAACTGCCACCAACAAATTGAACCCTTACTCTAAGGACGAATTATATAAAATGCAGAAGGGGATTGCTGATATGGGGCCCCCTAGTTATGGCAAGTTTGATTTAAATGGTGAGCCTATTCCAGAGGATGATTTGGATTCTGAGGAGGACGTACTGTTGGCGTCTCTACCCAGACCAAGTTTTAGCGGTCCCATCCCAATGGAGGGAGTAAGAAGGACTAGCAATGGATCAGGATTAGTGCAAGAAGCTGGTGACGGAGTTAGGGTTATAGAAAGTGAAGATGGCACGGTTGGACCTCAAGAGGTACCCAGGTCCAAGGTTGTTAAATCAAAGGTCCAGTATGAGCGGCCAGTAGTTTCTGGTCAAGCTAATGTGATGGACGAAGTTTTGAATAGGGTGAATCAACTGCAGATTCTCTTATCTTTGGGGGAGTTGTTTACGATTAGTCCGGCGCTTGCTGAAAAGCAAAAGAAGCATTTGACGAGGCGTCGGGTTTCCACTGGAGAGGTGGAATATATTTGTGAAAATGCTGAAAAGTTTGGGGAAGATGTAGATACACATTTTTTTGCTCTCCTGGGTTATCTGGTAGTAACTCTTAATGGTAAAGAAGTAAAGGCCTTGGTCGATTCAGGGTCTCAAATTAATTTAATTTCATTGGATCAAGCGACAAGTATAGGCTTGCCAATTAAAAGTGGAACTGGGGGAAACCTCAGAGGCATTGGAGGGCATGCAACAGAGCTGATGGGTACAGCTGAGCATGTCAGGTTAGGCATTGGTGGATCTGTTGGTAAGGTTCACTTTTATGTGGCCAGAGGAGCAGTCAAAACTGTTCTTGGTGGTCATTTTTTGATGGATTTTGAGGCCAGGATAGGGTATCAAGCTGGAACGGGGATTAGTTTGGAGATCACTGGTGAAGATATGCAGAGGTTACATATGCGGTTAGCACCTCCTGGAGATGAAGGTTGGGAAACACGGCCAGGGATTACTACTCTGTGCCATTGTTGTGTTTGCACCAAGAAGCAGCATATAAAACGGACGGCTTCTGGTGAATTATGTTTGTTGGAAAGGGATGAATGCCCTCATTTTTTGGGGTAGCAGGGGCTGATAACTCTAATGTTGTAATCTCTCCTCAGGATGAGATCCCGGATTGCAATAGGTCAGCTCACTTGGAGATAATTCAAGTGGATTCTCAATTATTTTCTGTTAATATTACTTTGGAGTGCAAATACATTATGGACTTTTCTATATGTTTATTGGATTTACCCTGTTTTTCTATTAAATTTAAAAATGGTGAAAAAGGCAAAATGGGCCAAATTAGGTTGGATAAAAATTGGAAGGGTATGTTTTATGACCTCCAGCAAGAGGTTAAACTGCAAGTATCTCCTTCTATTTTGGACCTCCAGCAAGAGGGAAAACTGGGAAAATCTTATCAAAACCCAATTAAAAATCTTGGTATAATTAAAATACAAAAAAATAATTTTTGTGAAAATTCAATTCTGGACCTCCAGCAAGAGGATAAACTGCAAGTATCTCCTTCTATTAAGGACCTCCAGCAAGAGGGAAAACTGCGAAAATCTTATCAAAATCCAATAAAAAATCTCAGTATAATTAAAACACAAAAAAATAATTTTTGTGAAAATTCAATTCTGGTCCTCCAGCAAGAGGTTAAACTGCCAACTTTCTTTACGGGTGATTTACTGTTGGATAAGGGAAGCAAAGGTTTTGGAAAATCTGTTTATAAATTAGACGAGGGAAAAGAGAAAAGGGTAAAATTTAAAAATGATATAAAATATTTTTCTAATTTTTCTTATTCCGATTCTGATGATGAAGAAGATTCATTTGATGAATTTTTTAATGGAGATACAAAAGTAAATGTTTTACCTCAAGTTTATTTAGATGTGGACGCAGCCAAATATAAGAAAGTAGCAAATAAAGTTCGACCTATTAATGAACTGCTACCTGCCGCATTAAATCCACCCTTGAGAAGACCAAGGTTATCAAGAGACCCTTATGAAAGTCCCTTGGTAAAGAATCCGCCTGAATTTTCTGAGACGTCAAGAATCACTTTTGAGAGACTGGGTGTTGTTAATTTTGTACCTGATGGTTGGTTGTCTGGAGAAGAGAAGAATTTGTTTTTGGATGTGATGGTCAAGCGAGAGAAGGCCATTGCTTTTGTAGAAGAGGAGAGGGGTGTGTTGAAGCATTCCTATGGGGAGCCTTACAAGATTCCTGTGGTATGTCATGAACCGTTGCAGTAGAAACTGATTCCTATTCCGGCTGCATTAAAAGAAGCCTATATTGAAGTTTTCAGAGAACGGATACGCACTGGACTGTATGAGCAATCAACATCAAGTTATTCTAGTCCGGTATTTTGTATCAAGAAACCTAATGGCAAGCTTAGAGTTGTTCATGATCTTAGGGATTTAAATAGGGTTACAATAAAGGATGCTGGGATACCGCCTAGTGCTGAGGAGTTTGTTGAAGCGTTTGCAGGGAGAGTGTGTTATGGTTTGGGAGATATTATGGGTGGATATGACAAGAGAGAGTTACATTTGATACGCCACTAGGACGTTTACAGTTAACAAGATTACCTCAAGGAGCAACAAATTCGGTTGCAGTTTATCAAGCTCAGATGGCTTGGATCCTTCAAGACGAAATTCCACAATATGCTGGAATCTTTATAGATGATGGAGGAATTAAGGGACCAATAACCGATTATGATAACCAGGTGTTGGAAGAGAATCCCGGGATACGCAAATTCATTTGGGAGTTTGCAATTACTTTAGAAAGAATCTTGTTTCGAATTGAAGAGGCTGGTTTAACTATTTCAGGTTCAAAATTTTCATGTTGTGTGCCAGCCTTAGAAATATTAGGCCATGTGGTATGTAGAGAGGGTAGGATTATGTCCAAGAAGAAAGTTAACGAAATTCAGTCCTGGCCAAGACCCAGGAATACGACCGAAGTTAGAGGGTTTTTAGGCGTTTGCGTATATGTTAGAATGTTTATCAAGGACTTTTCTTCATTGGCAGCTCCATTGAGATGGTTAATGAGAAAGGATGCAGACTGGGAGTGGGATGAAGAGTTTGAGAAGGTGTTTGTGAAGTTGAAGGAAATTTTGGGGAAGGATTTAGTCCTGCACAAGTTGGATTATGGAAAAAATGCTGGCAGAATTTATTTAGCAGTTGATTCAAGTCAGGTTGCAGCTGGGGTGGTTTTGTCTCAGATGGATAAAGCTGGTTACATCAGGCCAGTTAGGTATGAATCTGTAGTATTTACTGAGGTCGAATCAAGATATTCACAACCAAAATTGGAATTATGTGGTGTGGCAAAAATACTGAAGAAACTTCAGCATATTTTGTGGGGGCAACATTTTGAGTTGCAAGTTGATGCGAAATCGTTAATCCAGATGATTAATTCCCCAAGTTTACCAAACACACCCATGACAAGATGGGTAGCATTTATTCAACATTTTTCATTTGATTTAGTTCATAAGCCTGGCAAAACTTTTACTATGCCAGATGGTTTATCAAGGAGACCACCCACTGAAGAAGATTCAGACTCAGAAGAGTTCGATGAAGATATACCTATTATCAAAGCCAGCACTAAAGGTGCTGAAGACTTTCCATACCTCCCCCATGAGGTTAAACTGGCAGGAATATTGTGTTTAGATTATGGTGATGATGACCTCCACCAAGAGGATAAACTGGAAAATATTTTTTATGTTAATAAAAGTGTTGGAAAAGGTGTAGATAAATTTGGTAGAAAGGAGGTAGAAGAAGATGTGGTGTATGTAGAGGAAGATGGATTGGTAGTGTGGGATAGTAGTAAATTAAGGAATGGTGTATATGTTGGAGAATTAGAGAATTTAAATAAAAAGGTGGATAAAGAGAAAGAGGTATTTTCAAATACGGTTTACGAAGGATTTAAAGGTTCAGTAGAAAAACGTCAACATAGCTTGATTAAAGATTTATTTAGGGGTCAATGATTATTGGCTCATTCATGTGCAGGTGATATTGGTGATAGAGAAGTCCCTATTGATGTTATATTAATCGATTTTAAAGATGAAGTCTGGGGTCAGACTGGTTTTTATTTTTGTTAGTCAAATATTTGTTGACTTTAGAGAGGCCAGAAGATTGTGAAGACGATGAATGGGTGGCTATCAAGAGGAAGTCATCTACATTCTACCTATCTGGTCAACGTTTAATGAGGAGGAGGTATCCAAATCCTCAAGTAGTTATAACTCAACAGAAGGGGCAAGAATTAGTTTTGAAATCACTGCATGAAGATCTCGGGCATAGAGGCGTTGGAGAAACGTTTAGAAGAATTTCTGATCGATTTTGGTGGCCTGGCATGAAGATGGCTGTTAAACAGTGGGTTCAGTCATGCGAAGAATGTCAAAGACAAAGTTATTTAAGGCCAAAAGAACCTGGACGCGCAACCAGCAAATATACGCTCTTTGGAAGAGTTAGTTTAGATGCCGTTCATATAAAAGAGGGACGGTATAAATATTTAATTGTGGCCAGAGATGATTTATCTGGTTGGGTAGAGGCAGCGCCTCTTATTAATTTAACTGCCAAAACTGTGGCAGAATTTTTGTTGAATAATTGGGTATATAGGTATGGGGTGATGAAGTTGGTGACGGTAGATGGAGGTCCTGAATTTGGGACAGAGTTTAAAGAGGCCGTATTGAAAGTTGGATCAAAGGTTAGGGTAGCAACCCCATATTATCCTGAAGCTGAAGGCATGGTTGAATGAGGGCATCAAGTTTTTAAGGATGCTTTAGTTAAAATGTGAGGGATAAGTGCCGAAAAGTGGAGGCACTATTTACCTTTAGTTTTATTTGCTGATCGAATCACTGCCAAAAGGACGACCGGATTTTCACCTTATGAACTTGTTTTTCGACAGAAAGCAGTTTTACCGGTTGATTTAGAAGCTGAATCATATCTTGGAGTTGACTGGGACACAGTCAAAACTACTGAAGAATTATTGTGTGCAAGAATGATGCAGCTAGAAAAGAAGGAAGAATATTTAGAAAAGGCATATTCGCGGATGATGAAGATCAGAAATCAATCAGTTAGATATTGGGATGAGCAGTTGGCACATTGATTAAGGAAACCTTTGAACCCAGGTGATATGGTCCTGGTGTATAATAGGAGTTTGGAAAGTCAGTGGGGAAAGATGTTTGCAGATAGGTGGAATGGACCGTATAAGATCAAGGAGCAAGTTTCTGGCGGTTCATATGTGCTAGAAGAGTTGGATGGAGTAGTATTGAAGAAGAGGGTAGCGGCCAATCAAGTGAAACGGTTCTATCCTAGAGGCACCAGGAGTGCCGAACTCTACCTCCGCAATGAGAATAAACTATGATATCAACAAAATTTTATCAATACCTCCGCAACGAGGATAAACTATGATATCAACGAAATTTTATGGATCCCTCTGCAATGAGGATAAACTATGACATTTATCAAAATTTATTTACTCCCCAACGAGGATAAACTATCTTCTTTTTATCAAAATACTTTACTATCGTTACACTGCGTATGGGCGACAAAACTATGATGAAACTTAACGAAATTCAAGAAGACCTTCTTTGAAATTTTCAAAAACTTAAAATTCTTAAAATATGGGTGAAGATAGTGTTGGAAAATTTTTAAAATTTATTGGAAGAAGTGTTCACAGGGGAACCTTCTTAATTTAATATTGGCAAGTGTGGGGGTAATTGATGGGCTGGCTGCTCTATACACAATTACCCAATAATGTTTGTTTCCAAAATTTTCCCTGTTTCTAGTTTAATCCTGGCTTTGTCTTTTAATTATAGGAAGTCCACTAAGACTATAAACTGGAACGAAACAAGTGACACCGCTCTCAACGCCGGATTCAAGATTTTTTTAATATTTTTAAATTTTGATTTTTTTTTATTTTAGATTGTGATTTCTTTCCTTTAAATATATATTATGAATTATTGCAAAGGTGATGCTCACTGGTGGTCTCTAATCATTTTTATAAATTGGAGGGAGCCCACCCAGTGATCATCATTATAAAAATTATCTTCTAAAAACTTTCAGTTATTTTCTTTTCTTTTCAATTTCTCAAAATTGTGTAACCACATCAAGTTGCACTTGGATGTGGGTATGATGTCAAGGGTACGGCTCATCAAATGGCCGGGGGCTTTTTTTAAAATTTTATTTTAAAATTTTTTTTATTACTTTTTTTATCTTTCTTTTCACAATAGTTTATCTTTCTTTAAAAATTAAATTTTAATTTTTATTTCAAAACTATCTT
Organism: Hemileia vastatrix; assembly: GCA_030280995.1. Lineage (NCBI taxonomy): Eukaryota > Fungi > Basidiomycota > Pucciniomycetes > Pucciniales > Zaghouaniaceae > Hemileia > Hemileia vastatrix. The sequence continues at coordinate 23,656,337 of JASXTE010000001.1, read as the reverse complement.
TTCTAAAATATTTTATTTTAAATTAAAAACAAAATTAAAATAAAAAAATAAAAATAAAAATAAAAATAAAAATAAAAATAAAAATAAAAATAAAAATAAAAATAAAAATAAAAATAAAAATAAAAATAAAAATAAAAATAAAAATAAAAATAAAAATAAAAATAAAAATAAAAATAAAAATAAAAATAAAAATAAAAATAAAAATAAAATAAAAAATAAAAAATAAAAATAAAAATAAAAATAAAAATAAAAATAAAAATAAAAATAAAAATAAAAATATAAATAAAAATAAAAATAAAAATAAAAATAAAAATAAAAATAAAAATAAAAATAAAAATAAAAATAAAAATAAAAATAAAAATAAAAATAAAAATAAAAATAAAAATAAAAATAAAAATAAAAATAAAAATAAAAATAAAAATAAAAATAAAAATAAAAATAAAATAAATAAAAATAAATAAATAAAAAATAAAATAAATAAAAGTAAAATATTAATAAAAAAAAATTAATTAATTAAATTAAAATTATTATTATATTTCTTAGTTTTATTTTTCAGTCTTCATTCTTTTTAGTTCTATTCATTTAGTTTAGACAGGAAACAGGTTCTAGGGGAGCTCAAAACCTATGGGATTTTACTTCAAGACATCTGTTAGTCCTCCAAGACTTTAAACTGGCTACTGTTCAAGACGTTCTTAAAGTTTCTTTTATATGAATTTTGGAGCTGTTAGTCCTCCAAGACTTTAAACTGGCTACTGTTCAAGACATTCTTTAAGGTTTTTTATACGTATTTTGGATCTGTTAGTCCTCCAAGACTTTAAACTGGCTAATTTTCAAGACTGTCATTAAAGATTTTATATTGGAGCTATTAGTCCTTCAAGACTTTAAACTGAATTTCAAGGATGATCAAGATTTTATGGATATTTCCGGAGACGGATTTATATATATATATATATCAAAATGTTAGGTCCACCAAGACCTTAAACTGGACTATTATGAAGTTGTTGGGTCCACCAAGACCTTAAACTGGACTATTATCAAGCTTTTGGGTCCACCATGACCTTAAACTGGATTTCTTATCGATCAAATGTTTGGTCCACCATGACTTTAAACTGGTAGTTCATTCATAGTTTAGTCCACTATGACTTTAAACTGGAAAATTAATATCTGCAGGATAATTCAACATTCATTGGACCACTATGGCCTTATACTGGATTACTTGTCAATCAAATGTTTGGTCCACTATGACATTAAACTGGATTATCAAGTTTATTCAATCTTTGGTCAAGCCTAGGCCTTATTTAGGAATATTTCAAGTTATTTATGCACTTAAACGATCTTTGGTCCACCAAGACCATAAACTGGCAATCAATTATATGTTTGGTCTACCAAGACTTTAAACTGGAATGTCAATCTTGTTTGGATAACTCAATTCAATCTTTTTAATTTATCACTGTCCACTAAGACTCTAAACTGGTTATTCAATTATTTCTGGAATTGGGTGCTGATAAGCTTTAGGAGGTTAAAATTTTAGGTGGTGATGATGCTAAGGAAAGCATAATGGTTAATTAGGTGAAATTTGTGGCGCTTTAACATGGTCTAAAGTTAATATTATTATTGGAAGCCTGGCAAAAGTATTTTATGGGTTTGCTGCACAGCAAAGTTTGAAAATTGTGATGAAGGAATCAGAAGTTAGGATGGTAGTTGGATTTTAGGGAATGATTTTTTTTAGTGCCTCATAGTTAGGCCTTTTTTTTTTGGTGCGAATCTTGGAGGACCTTATGGCGAGATTGGAATCATAGAATTCGGCTCAGTGGGGGGCCCTATGAGGTTGGAATCAGGAGTATTCAGCTCATAGGAAGATCCACTCTCTCAATGCTGTGACATGAAGGAAGACTGGTTAACGGGAGTATGAAGGGATTCAAACCTTGCTCTCAGAAGTGGAATCATCACAAGATTTATTTTATTTTATTTTATGTTATATCAAGACAGAGAAGAAGAAAGAACGTTTTTATTATAAAGAATTAAAAGAAGACCAGCTAAAACAAATTTATCAAATTATTTTATTAGAAAAGATAATTCTTTTGGAATTGCTCAACCACTTATGCAAAGTCTTAAGAATGGGGACATTCTCAATTGGAGGGAGGATGTGGTAGCCTAAAGTTTAGTATGGCACCTAAGTACGTAAATGGAGTTATTACGGCATGCAAGATTGGCGTTACTATTTTATAAAAGGGTTTTATTAAATTTATTTGAGTTTTAAATATAAAGAAATTTGGTTAAAAGCAAATGCCTACACAAAATCAATTTATTTTACGGTCTGAAAAGCTTATAAGTATCAAGTCGAGTAACTCAAGAACCTTGAGAAATTTTTCCAGAATTTTTACTATTTTTCTTATATTTTTAAATGAATTTTAAAGATTTATAGAAATATTTACGTATTCAGAAATTACTTAACTTTGATGAATTTTCACGGGGTAATTAGAGCTGCGCAGACTACGAAAATCAGTTTGGAATTTAAAGAAGAAGTGGCTCTATTATGTGTAATTTTTCTAGATTTTTTATTATAGTTTTAAAGGTTCTAATTGAGTCCGGAAGTACGGACGGACTCTGCTTCGACTCCGTACGGACTCCGTACGGGCTCCGGATTGACTCTGGGTGAGCTCTGGAGGGGAAAACTTAGGCATGTGACTAGGAATACTTAAGAGCCTCTAAAACTCAAAATTGAGGGGGGGATACAACATAAAGCTTAATCTTTAACCACCACGGTCTTATTTTTTATTACTCAACAAATTAAATAAATTTGTAATACCCTTATAACTTTATATTTTATATATAACATTTTAGAAATACTACTCAACAATTTAAATCACACTTCAATCAGGGTATCTTTAGAAAGGTCATAATCACTGGGACTTGATTATTGCTGTCTAATAAAAATTCAAATTATTATAAAAACATTAAAGTCAATCTTTTCAGATCTTTCACTGGTACACCTTAATTGTTGTAATCAGTATTTCTTTATCAACAGCCACTTTTATTTAAATCTCAATAAGCGTTAAACATATTAGAGTTATATTATTTTTTAACAATCAGATCCAAGTAGACTGGTTAGCTTAGCGATTTAAAATTCCCATTTTGTTATTTTATTGGAAGGACAGGGTTTTCAGCTAAATCCACATATCTCCTCCGGATTCTGCTTACAGCAAGGCGACTGTAAGAGTTTACCTTACCATAGCGTCAAACACTATGAGTACTATCAGACTTAAGGCAACCTTTGAATAGTTATATAGAATTTAAATTAGAATTTTGATACTAATAAAAAATAATATAAATGTAATATAAAGGTATATTCAAGTTGTTGAGTGTATAGTAAGTGATGATGCTACAGGGGATTATCCAAGGCCTTTTTATAGGCAATGGGTCCTCTAAAGCGCTACAACTGACTATATATAAAATAGTAATGAAGTAAAACAAGAAGATTAACGAAGATATTTTTAACATAGTAATTGAGAGAAAAATATACGAAAATAATAAGAATCCCAATTAAGAAAATAAATTTCCCATCCCAAATTTCCAAATCAGTTAATTTCAAATAATGAGTAACTAAACAACCCTGTGACATAAGAACTATGGGAAAAACACTTCAAAACAAGTATTACAATCTGTTTTCAGAATTTCTAAGTGAAACAAATAACATGTTTTGACGTAACAAGGTATGTAATCAATTTAATTCAGTGTAAATTAATATTATTTAATTGGTTTCACTATTTAATTAAATAACTAATTTAAATGAAACAATTAATTAATTTAAATTAAGAATTTATAATACTATTTTATAAAATAAGTATTATAATTTATTTAATTTTTCCTGACACAATTAAGGGTCAAAATAAACGCCTAATTTGATTTTTTGATAACATATGAAGTTTTATTTAATATATAAATTTAAATAATTAATGTAATTACATTATAAGTCAATTTTACATATATAATTATAATATATTTTAGTAATTAATTAATTATAAATTTATAATTATTAAATACATAAACATGCGCCATTATTTGTAGAATATAAAATATATTATGCTTAATTTAAATGTATAAATAATTTATATAACAATCAAATTAATATAACACTTATATTTAATAAGATACTTATATAATTTTAATATGCAATAAAATATTAATTTATTTAAATCAAATGCAATTATTTATGCCCTCTTTCAGGTCCAATAAGTTAACATATCATTTACTGGGCTCCTGGTATAGCCTGGCTGACACTCTGGGAGGGGCCCCTGACCCATGAAGATGCCAGGGGACAAATTCTTTCTCTGCACCATCCACCTTTCCATATCCTTCTTTCCCCCATCTTTGTTGCGCCTTCTCCTCTTCTTGTTGCACTTCATCTTCCCTCTGTCCCTCTTTGGTCCTCTTCATTGGTGACCCATTCCCAGACTGCTACTTAGAATCAAGAGAAAGCATCAGTTCTGGTGGCAAGTCAACTGATGATAACAAAACATCAGAAGACTGGCTGGGATGGGCCCCTGACCCCTGAAGGGGCCAGAGGGCTGATACTTTAGCACCAATATCCCTTTTGCTTCCAATCAATATGTGGGTTGTATTGGTCCAGCCATGTCATCACCAGTACCATTTTGTACTGGTCCTTCAGGTTTGTTGCATATGCCCTTCATTGAGACTCCCTTCCATCACACCAGAATCTTCAAAAAACCTTCTCTCTTACTTCTCCTCCCCCACCTGGGTATCTGTCAAACATATTTAGATGCCTATGGCAGTCCAATTTTTCTTTTTTCTTTTTATTTCTCTGTAAAAAAATGTTAGAAATAAAACAGGCTGTGGCCCCACAGTCCAGTAGGGCTTGTACATTTGTTGTGGCATCAAGGGTCATTAAATGAAAAGTTAGTATAATAAAATTATCATTAAATTCAATTGGCTTACATGCTGATAGTCCTCTAATAAATCTACCTCTTCCTTTCCCTCTAACCTGCTCAGGGAGGGCACAACCTTCACTCCTGAGCACTGTCTTTAACCTGGGCCTTTCCTGTGCTATCCTCCACTTCACTAACCCTAATTTTCCCTTTGCACTCACTTGCCAGATGAATGCTTCTTCCACACCTGAGGCACAGTCCTTTGCTCATGCACCTCTGATATTCATCATCCAATAACCTTTTCCTCCCACTAGCACCAGGTGCATTTGTTGCATCTATATCCATGGCGTTTGGGTCCCTGGAACTGGCCCAGCTTGTTGAGGCATAGATGCACCACAGAGGGGGCTACTAAAACCATCTTTTTGTTGATTCGTAAACTCATTTTCAAATTGGATTGCCAGTTCCATGAGTCCTTGGAGGGAGGTTGGATGTGGGTGGCTGATTAGGGCGTTTCTTATTTTCAATGAGAGCCCATTCCTGAAGTGAGTCATGAGCGCCCCTTCTCCCCATGTTGTGACGTATCTGGAATGGCCCCGGAATTCTGACACATACTCAGCTACTGAGTTTCTTTGTTGAAACTGATTGAGTGCATGCTCTGAGGTTGTGGCCACATCTGGGTTGCCAAAGGCTAATTCAAAAGGGGCCATGAACTGACAGAAAGTTGTTGCTGCCTGAGAGTTTTTGAGGAGTTCCTTGGTGTACGGCCTTTCCAAGAGTTCCGCCTCATATGTGAGGTATGATACTGCAAACCCAATTTTTTCTTGCTTGTCTGGAAATTGATGTCCATTGAGAAGGACATAGAGTTCTACCTGCAAGACATACTGAACTTCCCAGGGACATTTTTTCCATTGAAGATTGCTGGGACTTCAATCTTAGGACCTTTTACAAGTGGTGCTGGTGTGGTTGGTGGCACCTGTGCTTCAGAAGCATCCAAATCTGCTTCAGTGGGGCCACAACACAAGGGCTGTTCCTCCACTAGACATTCTATGAGTCTGGAATTTTGTTCTTGCAAGTGTGCCATTTGTTCTTGCATTGAAGAAAGGGCTTCTGCATCAGGTTGACCTGAGGGATTCATGTTCTTCAGTAGTGCGCCAATTAAGATTTGAAAAAATGTTAAGACCTAAGAAGGCTGACTGCTACTAGTGCTGATGCTAGCCTTTAAGCAGGACTGACTATGCTGATACAGAAGTGAGACTAACTAGACTGACTATGTTGGGGCTACCAACAGTGAGGGGAAAACAGGACTGACTATGCTAATTAGCAGTGCAACAAGCGTGTAACTGGATTACTAAATTAGTTGTCTGATGAGGAGCATACCACAGCACTTGCCCCATATTACCTGTCGGTCAGTTGTCTAGAAGAGGGAAGAAGAAGGGGAAGAAAGAGAGGAGGACAAGGAGGTAATGTTGATTTGAGAAATAAAAGAAATAAAGTCTAATATAATTATTTAATTTATTGAAGAGAAAGGCAACGACAAGTAATTTGAGAGGTGACAAAAAATTGGGTTTTATTAATGATAATATTATTTCAAGTAAGGGCTATGCAGGGCAGACACTGTGATTACTATCAGACTTAAAGCAACCTTTAAATTTTTATATAGAATTTTAATTAGAATTTTATTACTAATAAAAAGAATATAAACGTGATATAAAAGTATATTAAATTTGTTGAGTGTATAGTAAGTGATGAGGCTACAGGGGATTATCCAAGGCCCTTATATAGGCAATGGGTCCTCTGAAGCGCCACTATATTTGTAAATACAAGAATTATAATAAGATGAAACATGAATATAAAAGAATAAATGAAACATAACAATGTAGAGAAAAATATGAAACAAATAATTAAAAACCCCAATTAAGGATCCAATTTTCCCACAATTAATTCCCAAATCAGTAAGTAAAAATAGTGAATAACTAAACAAGCCTGGGACATAGGAACTATGAGAAAAATAATTCAAAACAGATGGTACAGTCTGATTTAAGGATTTTTAAGTGAAACAAAAAATATTTTGACGCAAAAAAATATGTAATTAATCTCAATTTAGAATAAATTAATTAATTGTTTTTCCTGACACAATTAAGGGTCAAAAGAAGCGTCATTAATTATTGTTTAATATTATATGAAAGATGTTATTTAATATATAAATGTAAATAATTAATTTAATTATATTATAAGTCAATTTTACACTTATAATTATAATATATGTTTTTAATTAATTAAATATAAATTTATAATTATTAAATACATAAAAATGCGCCATTATTTGTAGAATATAAAATATATTATGTTTAATTTAAATGTATAAAAATTTATATAAACAATAAAATTAATATAACACTTATATGTAATAAGATACTTATATAATTTTATTATGCAATACAATATTAATTTATATACATTAAATACAATTCTTAAGCCCTCTTTCAGGTCTTATAAGTTATCATATCATTTACTGGACTCCTGGAATAGCCTGGATGACATTACCCCTTTATGCCATATCCACTCATCCACCTCACCTCTTTACTATGCATAGCACCCATAGTGCTCTTTCTCCTCACCTCTCAACCAAATCCTAACATCAATGCACATCTTTTTCTCCAACACAATTCAGGCTACTAGTTACAATTTAGAACACCTTCACTTATAGCAAGGATCACTAGTTGCTAAACTTTCAATTAAGAACAAGTCTAAAGCTATGCAGGGGGTGCATGAATTTCTGAGCTGGAATGTGAAAATGCCTCCATTTGCCCAAGGGAAAGGTGGGCAGGCATGGGAATATGTTGTGCAGGAATAAAATTAATATTTTAAAGTTTGAAATTATTAAAAAGGATATATAGATATATGAAGCAATGGAATATATAAATATAATGAAGAGCTTATGTCATATACCCAGGAATATGTCACATAACATGTGAAAGTTAAATAAAAATTGGCTCATTATGTCCATAATCCAGGACATAATTATCTCAACTAAACCCATATGCAAAGCGCAGAAGCAAAAACTGTGTAGCAACTGTGCTTTCTTTGTATTCTCAATCCAGAATCACTCATTTGACTGTGCTCTATCTAAATTCAAAATCTCAATCAGTCAATTAATTCAAATATGTGCTCATACTCTTCAATTTCAACGGATTTATGCACAGTTAGCACTATGGTCAATGCAATATTCTAAATGTGGGCTATTGTGGGTCTGTGAGTAGGAGCAGGTGTTAATGTTAGAGGGTCTGTGATATTTTGATGAAATTTACTAAAGTTTTCAATGCAAGGTGAAGTTGTCTATATAAATGGTGTTGGTTTCAATTCAAAATTCCCTAAAATTAAATTATAATATTGTTGTGATAGTAGTTTAATTTATAGTAATATTTATTGGGCTATTCTTGTTTCCATCCATCTCTTAATAATAATTTTCAAATAAATTCTAAATCCTTTAAATCATTTCCTTTTGTTATTAAGTCTCCAACCCTTTGTGAGATTTCTTAGAATATTAGTATTACCTTTAAATACATATAAATATTCCCCTTGCACATATCTCAAAGCAGGATAGGCTCCTTTGACATATATTAGAACCATTTCTTCAAGGTATTCATCTGCGCCTTGAAGATTTTTGAAAATTACCTTTCCAGTCTCACTTACTCAGGAACACCCTTGACCTTGTGCGTAGGTTGTCCAGTGACACATGTATTTGATTTATTAGCTGAACAGGGGAAAGAGGGAGTAGTTAGATTTAAAGAACAAGTGGAAGAAGGCTTCTTTTGTGAAGATATGTGATGCCAAGAAATGTTAAGATATTTGATGATGAAAAGGAGCAGAAATGAGCAGAATAAATAGATAGAGTGATCTGAGTTGTTCAAAGAAATAGACATGATGGGAGTGTGCAACAAGGTAGGGAGGCTGGAACATTCAGAAAGATGTCCAACCTAAAAAAAGAAAATGAAATGAAATAATATTTAAAATTAAAAAATTAAATTAATAAAAAATCATAAATCCCGGATTAAAATGAAGAAACAAGCATTGTGATGTAGCTTTTTATAAAGAATCCAGACCTTAGTTTACCCCCAACTTTCCTATATTAAATCTATAAGTTCCCCTGTGAACACTTCTAAAAAAATCCAAAAAACCCTGCTCAAATCTTAACCATAAAAATGTTTACATTTGAAATAAAAAATCAAACCTTCATTAATGGTAGTAGCTAGTTTATCCTCATTTTGGTGTTAAACTTCAGTACTCCTGGTGCCCCTAGGATAGACCCTCTTGAATTTATTGGCAGCTATCCTCCTGTTTAACATAATACCATTAAACTCATTTAAAATATATGAACCACTAATGTAGTGATTTTAATACCAAATTTTGCCCTTTTCTCTGAGTAAAAAAATCTTGAGGATTCATATACCTCCTTTTCATCAACCTCCTACCAGATAAATAAGAACTTGGTGACTTCCTTTTTATAGCCACCAAATTATCATCACCACAACTCTTCAGCCTTTCCAAAGCTAACAAATATTTCACTAAAAAATGATAAAAAAAAGTCTGACCCCAGACTTAATCTTTAAAATCTAAAAAAAAACATATACATGGGAACTTTCCTATCACTTCAATAACATAAAGATGATTGAGCTTAAAGCTTCATAACATGAACTTTCTGAGTAAAACTTTATAATTTTTCTACACCAGAACCTTCCAGCCTCTCTTAAACCATATTTTCTTCAACACTAACTGTTCCCAACCTCATTTTACAAAATTTTCACATTTATACAACCTCTTTTTTACTGAATTAAACTCCAAAAAATACACCATTCTCTAAACTTCTACTTTGCAACACAATTAACCTTCCTCATCAAAATGCACCTCTACATCTCCAACCTCTTTTTTACCTAATTTTTCTACATAACCTACTTCAAGTAAGCAATCTGCACATTCATAATCATTATTTAGATAAATACAGTCAGCCAGTTTAAACTCATGAGGGATGTAAGTAAATTCTTTAGAATCTTTTGTGCTGGTCATGATAACAGGTATGTCTTTAGCAAATTGTTATAAGTCATAATTGTCCTCTGTGGGTGGTAATCTTGACAAACCATTTGGAATAGTAAAGGTTTTTCAGGATTATGCACTAAATCAAGTGAAAAATATTGAATAGAAGCTACCCATCTGCTCATGGGTGAATACAGTAAACTATGATAATTAATCATTTGAATTGAAGATTCAGTTTTGACTTGAAGTTCAAAATGTTGTCCCCATAAAATATTTTGAATTTTCTTCAAAAATTTTTTCACACCAAACAGCTCCAATTTTGGCTTTGAACATCTTAATTCTACCTCATTAAAACCACAGATTCATACCTGAATGTTCTTAAATGAACATATTTATTCATCTGAGACAATACAACCCCAGCAGAGATTTGACTTGAGTTCAAAGCCAACTAAATTCTACCTGCATCTTTTCCTTGATCCAACTTTTTAAATACAATATCCTCACCAACCACCTTCTTCAACTCCACAAACATCTCTTCATACTCTTCATCTTAATACCAATAAGCATGTTTTTCTTTTCAATCTTCTCAAAGGAACTCCCAATAAAGAAAATTCATTGATGAAAAATCTAGCATAAACACATACCCCTATAAATTCTCTGACTTCAGTAGTATTTTTGGGTCTTTGAAAAGACTTAATTTAATCAATTTTTTTTTTGAAATCATTCTACATTCCCTACACACCAAATGTCTAAAAATCACCAAAGCTGGCACAAAACAAGAAACATTTTGAACCAGAAGTAGTTGACCCAGGCTCTTCAATTCTAATCAAAATATTTTCCAAAGTTAAAGTATACTTCCAGATAAAATGGTTAATACCTAGACTCTCCTCCAAAGGTTCATTACCATAATCAGTTGAAGGACCTTCAGTTCCACAATTATCAAGAAATATACCTGAAAATTTAGGATTTCATCTTCAAGAATCCAAGCTATCTGAGCTCCATAAAAGTAAACTGAGTTTGTTTCACCTTGAGTTAATCTTGTAAGCTGTAACTGTCCAAATGGAGTATCAAAATTATTAAGAGATCTATAATATGGATACAATTATCTCTCATAATACCCCCCTAATATCACCTAATCCATAAAACACTCTACCAGAAAATGCTTTTACGAAATCTTCAGAACTAAGTCGTATACCAGCATCTTTTATTGTAAACTTTTTTAGTATCCCAAGATAATGAGCTACCCTGAGCTTTCCATTAAGTTTCTTGATAAAGAAGACTGGAATTGAATAGCTTGATGAGGACTGTTCATATAATCCTGTTAAAATTTTTTCTCTAATGACTTCAATATAATCATCTTTTAAAGCCGCAGGAGTTTTAATTGCCTTTTCTGCCAAGGTTTTTAACATAAAACAAGAATCTTGTAGATATTCCCATAAAAACTCTTCAACACACCTATTTCCTCTTCTAAAAAAATGCACTCTCCCTTAACACCATCATATTCAACAAACACTTTTTCTCCTCTCCAGACAACCAATCTTCTGGTCCAAAATTAATAACACCAATTCTATCAAATGATTCTTGATGTTTCAGAAAATTCAGGTGGATTATTGACTAAAGGGAAATCATAAAGATCTGTTGATAAAATTGGCCTCTTCAATGGTGGATTCAACTCATCAGGTAGAATTTTGTTAATTGGTTGACTTTATTTGATAACTTCTTGTATTTTTCCGCTTCAACATCCAAATTGACTTGAGGAATAAGATCTCTTATGGAACCATTTTGAAAATATTCTTGACCAGAGTATTCATCATCATAATCATCATCAGAAGTAAAATCAGTTGAGAGGATTTTTTTATTATCATTTTACAAAAACAACAGAACTAAAAAATTTTAGAATAAAACTTTATTTTTACCATCACCAAATAAATATTTCACAAGTTTTACATTAAATTAAGTTGGAAGTTTAACCTCTTGCTTAAGGACAGAAACAGGATATTTAGATTGATAAAAAATAATTCTTTTTGTGAATTAATTATACTAAGATTTTCAAGTTGATTTTGATAATTTATTTGTAGTTTATCCTCATGCTGGAGGGTAGAAACACCTTTATTAATAATACCACAGATATACATAATTTTTCTTAAATATTTACCCCAATTCTTATCCAACAAAAGACATCCTATCTTCCCACTTGAACCATTAATGAAAGAAACTGAAAAATTTGACAGATTATTGAGACAAGTTGAAAGGGCCATGACATATTTGAATACCAAATATATGCCAAAAGAAAATAATTGAGAGTCCACTTGAAGTATTTCCAAGTCATCTGACCTATTTAAATCTAGGATCTCCTCTTGGGTAGAGATTATAACAGTAGGGTGATCAGCCCTTCATACCCTAAATAAATGGGCTGTCCATAATCTACCTGCCTAAATAATTCACCAGAAACTGACCATTTAATTTAGCTCTTCTTTGTGCAAATAAAAGGCTTACACATAGTAGTGACTCCAGGCCTAGTCTCCCAACCTTCATCTCCTGGAGGTTCCAAATACATATTTAATCTTCTCTTATCATCACCATTAATTGTCAAACTAATACACATACCAGACTGATACCCAATTTTAGCTTCATAATCCATCAAAAAAGGACCACTCAAAACTGTCTTTATGGCCCCTCTGACTACATAAAACTGCACTTTATCTAGTGCTCCACTAACACCTAGTTTAAAATTCTCTGCTTTACCCAGAAACTCAGTATCATGAGCACTAATAACTCTAAGATTACCACCCATACCAGTATTAATAGGAAAAACTTCACCAGTTTCCTGCTTCAAAGAAATCAAATTCATTTGGGACCCAGATCACACCAAAGCTTTCATATATTTACCATTTAAAGGTACCACCAAATAGATCAAAGGGATAAAAAAATGAGTTTCCACCTCATTAAATAACCTTTCCACATTTTCATGCAAATATTTAACCTCACCAACAGAAACTCTTCTCCTTTTCAGATGCTTATTTTCTTCTCTGAAATGGTTGTACTAATAGTAAAGAGCTCCCCCAATGATAGAGGAGTTTAAAGCCAATTTAAATTACCTAAGACAAAAAAATCACATTCTTTTGACCAGCCACAATTGACCTTTTATACTGCACCTTTTATTTCACCACCTGTGTCCTAGGTACCTCCTGAGGACCAATATTGTCATCATCAGAATCCATCTCTACATCTTCAGAATTATTAAAATTCAACCCATAATTTAAATTACCCAAACCAGAACAGTTACAGGTCCTCCTAACTCCCTACATTGGATTAGGACCACTAAAACTTGGCCTTGGAATGGATTCCAAAGGTAAATCCTCTTCAGAATCAGAATCATCAGCTACTGGTATTGGCTCACCTATTAAATCCAAAACAACAAAACCAGGAGGCCTCATATCAGCCATCCCCTATTTAATTATATTAATTAATTCTCTTTAAAATTTTACTTCTCAAAATTTCTTGGTTCCACCTTGTCAGTTTTAGGCCTGAGTTGAGACTGAATGCTACTTTTTGCTTTAGTAGCAGTATCAACATCATATTCACCTGAAATACAGTTTCAACATACCTAAGCAACCAAAAAAAATACAAAACCGCATAAGTAGAAAATGTGGTCATATTGAAATCCTTCTCTTTATCCTTACCACTACCACCATTATCATTTCCATTTCAATTACCATTCTTTTCACTATAACCACAAGGAAACTTCTCAAACCTTGTCCTCTTTTCACTCATGCTATTTCTCCTAACCAAATCAGAGGGAGCCTGACCTTCACTGGGCTCATTTAAAGATTGATTAGGAAATTTATAAGGCTTTCCATAAAATTTGACTCTACCAGAAGCCATTTCCCTACCTAAATCAAAAAAATCACTGGAACTTTTCTCTCTCCTATTACAATAAGAGCGCAACTTCAGCTCACCATTTCCAGCTTTATATCCACCATTACCACCATTAAAACCATTTAAATAAAAACCATTTTTTCCACAATTAAAACCATAATCCCTCCTCTCATATTCTCTAGACTAATAAGAAGAAGAAGTAGAAGCAACTGGATTCTTATTGACCTTTTTGAGTCTCTTGAAAGAAATTTTTAGCTGTTTGTTAAAGTCAGCTAACTGATCCACTATCATAATATCCACATTTTCATCTAATTTAGAAACATGTTTCCACATCTGAAATTTCATGGCTTATTGAGATTTGATAATTAAGCAACTATTTTTGGCCAGAAATTCACTAATCATGCTGACATATTGAGTAAAATAATTTAAATAGTTTTCAGATGCCATAAGTTTAAGATAGTTCCCCACAGCCTCTTTAATAGGGGTTGTCAGTTCTGGCAAGTCCGCACTTAACTTAAGTGCAGATTTCAAACCAAATCAGCACTTAAATTTTGCAAAAAAGTCACTTATTTTAAAAAAGGGTGTCAGTTATGACCTCAAATCAGCACTTTTTTCATATTTTTTTCACAAAAACATGTTGGCCATAACATCCCTTCCTTTCTTACCCCATCCCTGTCACATGTGACACACTGACCTTCCTTGCTCCCTACCCATCAATCCTTGGCACACACCCCTTCTTAACATTTTCACAATTTTATTATAACATTTTGAACAGGCATGTATACATTCTTTTTTACTTATTTCTTCTACCTCTTAATCTATTTTCTTGTTATGTACCAGTTTTATAATACCTCCAAGACATTCCAAATCTCAAAAGGTAAATCAAAAATCTGCTTCATCACAAAAGTCTCCTCATAAAGCAAGCCCCACACCTGAAAAATCAAAGTCATGTCAGCTAAAAAAGGATTATTATCTCATTATAATCAACTTCTTTAAGATAAAATAAAATTATGATGCATGTTTTGGGTGTGAAAAGTCCACTCGTATTGGACATCCACCTTCTTCAAAGGTTAATGGCTACTTATGGATGGCCAATGAAGTAAGGAAGAAAACAAGGGAGGGAATTGATATCAATCCTAAACAAATGAAGGAGAGGTTTAAGAGTTATAAATCAAAATATAAAAAGGCTCATTATGCTGAAAATGAAACTGGCTTTGGTATTGACAATGATGATTTGGAGATTGGAATTGTCACGCGCCACGTGCCACTCAAGGCAAAAGCAGCTCATTAAATCAATAACATCGAGTTCTAAATCTATACTCGAAGCGCAGGAAGCAATTCTCCATAGCAACTGCAATTCCCCTTTGTGTACTTACTATTCAACTGCGCTAGCCTAAACTCTAAATCTAAATTAGTCAATCTCTCAATAGTGTGTCTTAGTCTTAATTTCAATAAGCAACGCACAGCGCTATGATCAACGTAATAGTACATTAGTAGTTTTCATTAAAAAGTTTGTTAATTAATTAAAAGGGGTAAATTGAGCATGGACGGATATTAGCAAAGAGGGTCTATGTGTATGTTATTAATGGTCTGTGGTATGGGAATGGTGCGATGAGAGGGAGGTCAATGCAAAGAGGAATAAAGGATATAAAAGGGTTGGGTTTTTGGTTTGACATTCCTTAGAATTAAATTATAAAAGGTATTTACATTTAATAGTGGTAAAATCTTTTAAGTTAAATCATTATTATTGTATCTTTCTTTATTTTCTCAATAATCATTTCTAAATCCTAAATCTTTGATTGTTGAGTTTCCAACTCTTTGTGAGATCTTAAGAATTCCTATTACCTTTGAAACTATATTATAATTCTTCTCGAACATACCTTGAACCCTTAGCTCTTACTTTGAATGACCTTTGAATCACTTCCTTGAATCATTCCTCTGTGCTTCGAAGAAGTTTCTAAATCCCTCATCTCACTTTCAGGAACACCCTCTACCTTGTGCCTAGGTCGTCCGGTGACAGTATAATTTAATTCTCTGTAGCTCTCATTCTTTGCACTACTACATCCTTTTAGGTGTTTTAAAGTTTTAAAATGGCACCTGTTCAACGCACTCCTCCTATGGGCGCTACTACTAGAGCTCGCGCTAGAGGCAGGCCAACAGCCACAAGGTCTATTTCCCGCACTCACTCTTTGGAACCACTCGACCTTAGGGAACGGCAACATTCAGTTCAATCTGTAGAAGACATCCCACAAGATTTTGAGTATTCTAGTGATGAAGAAAAAGGAGAGGATACAATGCACGAGGCACCATCCACCCCTGCCAATCACCCTTCTGGTCAATCCTCAGAACCTGGACCATCTAACTCTCTGGAAGATTTCATGAGACTTTTCATGAAAACCCTTTCAAATCCAACGTCTTCAGAGGGATCTAAGTTCAAAACTCCTTCTATGAAATCTCCTGACAAATTCGACGGAGATCACCCCGACAGATTGCGGCCCTTCTTGCAAACCTGCAAGCTACTGTTCCATAATGACCCTCGAACCTTTAATAGCGACCGATCAAAGGTTGTTTACGCTTCTTCATTCCTAGCCCGGAAAGCAGCAAGATGGTTCGAACCTTATCTGCTCATGCTTTCTTCGACAGAAACCCACTTACTTATCAATAATTGGGAAAAGTTTGAAGACCAACTCTTTACGTTGTTTGGGGACCCTAATGAAACTGACAACTCAGAAATTGAACTTAATTTTCTTCACATGAGTGATAATGATAAAGCCTCTGAATATATCTCGAACTTCAGAGCACTTCAAACTCGAGTAGGTTGGAATGATGCTGCCCTTAAGTATCATTTCAAGAAAGGACTTCCTTCAAGGATTCTGGATCAATTAAATCTTCACGGTCAGGCGATGAATAATTTAAAGGATTTAATGAATTTAACCCTCAAACTTGACGGCGTTTATCAAGGACGACTTCAACATCGTTGATACGCCAACAAATCTCAAGGCCTAAACTTTAAATTGGGATCTTCTTCACACCCACGAACAAATCAATCCTCCTCGACTCAATCCAAACCCAATAAGGGGAAGGATAAACCTCGACCAAAAGGCTCGACTCCAGGCAATATCAGCAAAGTCCTGGATCCTAAAGGGGAACTTAAAGAAGCTGAGAGGAAGAGACGAGCAGATAATGGGTTATGTATGTATTGTGGGGGTAAGCACAAGTTTGAAGACTGTGTAAAGTTGAAGGAAAGAGAAGGTACTAGTTTGAAGTCAAAGAACTAGTAGATAGTTTACTTGTGTGCAAAGCAAAATATCTTATCTCTCCCAGTGCACAGAACCTCCATGTCTTAAGGACTGGAGCTGCCTTAAACCTCTTGAGATTCATTCTTTTTATGAAGGATATCCCCTTCAGTTGTCTTATAGACTCTGGAGCTTTAATTTCTTTTGTTAGTTTATCTTTTTCCGAGAAGCTTCAACTAACATTTACAGATGTCAATCAAACTCCAATCTATTTGGTCGAATTAGAGGAACCCAAATATTGGGTAAGTAAGAAAGTTTTATGGGTTTTCAACTTTCCGAACTTTCCCCCCTTCAAGTGGGAATTATCAGTCTTGGACGCCCCAAGGATGGACGATACCATTCTTGGCCATGACTTTTTAACGCATTGGAATCCCAAAATTGATTGGACTAGGGGATTGATCACCCCATGCTCTAAGTATATTTCTGATTCTTCAATGCAGGTCAATAGGGAGTTAAACAACCTGCCTGACAACATCCTGCTAGAGGACAAATCTCTGCCAGATGACTTGCAAGCATCTGATCTTTTTCTAAATGAGCAATTGGCTAACCCTTCTAGCTCGATGACTTCACTCAAAGAGGATTTAAATTGCCTTGAAGTAATCAAATTCTGCTCTCTCAATTCAGGTATCCCCTCAACAGATTCTCTCAAAGATGAAGAGGACGACCAAATCAACGTTGAAGCCATTAAATCAACTCTACCAGAAATCTACCACGATTTCCTTGATGTTTTCTCAATCCGCAAGGCCGATAAGTTGCCACCTCATCGACCCTACGACCATCAAATAGAGTTAATAGGCCCAGTACCTCCGGCAGGTCCTGTCTATTCTTTGTCAAAAGACGAATCTCAAGTTCTTCGAGACTACATTGCAGAGAATGTAGCCAAAGGTTTCATCAGAGCCAGTAAATCTCCAAACGGCTCCCCTGTCCTCTTTGTAAAAAAGAAGGACAGTAGTCTTAGGTTGTGTGTTGACTATAGAAAGCTCAACACAGTCACTAAGAAAAATGCATATCCTGTTCCTCCTATGTCATTACTTCTTACCCTTTTCAATTGTGCTAATTTCTTTTCTAAAATTGATCTTAGAGGCGCTTACAATCTGATTTGCATTGCAGAAGGTCATGAACCACTGACTGCAATGCGCACTAGATTTGGTACTTTTGAATATTTAGTTATGCCTTTTGGATTGTGTAACGCACCTTCAACTTTTCAAACTTTTGTTAATGACATCTTTCAAGATGTTGTTGAACAATTTGTAGTCCTCTATATAGATGATATTTTAATATTCTCGAAAACACTAGATGAACATATTCATCATGTTCGACAGGTCCTAAATCGACTTTGAGATCATGGTCTCTACGCCAAGCATAATAAATGCGAATTCCTTCTCAAATCAATTGATTTTTTGGGTTTTACGTTGTCCACTGATGGTTTAGTCATGGATGACAAAAAAGTCCAGAAAATCCTGGAATGGCCTGAGCCCAAAACCATTAAATCACTCCAAGGATTTTTGGGTTTTGCAAACTTCTATAGAAGATTTATTAAAGATTACTCTGAAACTAGTTCCAATCTTACTTCTCTTCTTAGAAAAGACATTCCTTTTGTTTTTACTTCTACAGCACGAAAGGAATTTGAAGCACTAAAAACGGTGTTCACCACAGCCCCAATTCTTCGACATTTTGATCCTTCTGCTTCGACAATAGTTGAGACAGATGCGAGCAATTATGCTATTGCAGGGGTCATCTCTCAATTAAATCCTGAAACAAATTTGTTTCATCCTGTTGCTTTTGAGTCACGCAAACTCATAGCTGCAGAATTAAATTATGAAATTCATGACAAAGAGCTTTTAGCTATTATCCATTGTCTTAAAAAATGGTGTTCTTTTCTTCTCAGCCTAGATAGTCATTTTCAAATTGTAACAGATAATAATGCTTTAAAATACTTCATGTCTTCCAAAGTGTTAACCAGGCATCAAGCCAGGTGGGCTGAATTTTTGTCTGAATTTCCCTTCTCTATTTCCTATCGCCCAGGTAAGAACTGCATTGTCCCAGATATCTTGTCACGTCGGGGGGACGCATTTGCTGACAAGAACCCAGCAAATGTGCAATCAATTTTCAACGAATCAATGTTAATGACTCATCAACTTAATTCAATGAAAATTCAATCTTTTCAAAATCCACTATCTAACATCCTCAAAGCTCAGTCAAAAGACGATTATTGTTTAGGGTTATAAGACAAAATACTCTCGAAGCAAGGGGCCAAAAGATTTAGTATTGAATCAGGTCTATTAGTCTTCGAAGGTAGAGTAGTCATACCCGACAAAAATGAGATAAAATTATGGATTTTCAACAGTCGACATGATTCTCCATCAGCTGGTCATTTTGGTGTTGATAAAACCTACCAGTTAATAGCGAGGGATTTCTTCTGGCCAGGTATGACCAGAGGAATCAAGGCCTATATAAAAGCTTGTTACAAATTTAATAGGAATAAGGCTCCCCGTCACCGGAAGCATGGGTTGCTTCAACCACTTCCTATTCCCTCTAAACCTTGGGAATCTTTATCAATGGATTTCATTTCTCAAATTCCTTTTCTAATGATTTTGATGCTATATTAGTGATAGTAGATAGATTTTCAAAAATGTCTATTTTCATTAAAACCACTACTACTGCTACAGCAGAAGATTTGTCAAAATTGTTTCTAGAATATGTATTTTCCAAACACGGCTTACCAAATGATATTATTTCAGATAGAGGCTCATTGTTTGTATCCACATTCTGGACCCAACTGTGTCGACAACTCAATATCACGAGGAACCTCTCCACGGCCTATCACCCTGAAACCGATGGTCAAACAGAAAGAGTTAACCAAATCCTCGAACAATATCTTCGAATGTATGTCAGTTACCAACAAGACGATCGCACCACATGGCTACCACTGGCCAAATTTGCTTATAATAACTCGACTCATTCTTCAAAACCATTTATGGACGACATCCTCGATTCAACTCAATCCATGTAGGAACTAATCATCCTGCGGAACATTATCTCTGAACTATATCACGACTCCAAGAAGAACTTAAAACAAATTTGGAATTAGCGACTTAAAGATACAAGGAACAGGCCAACAAACATCGACAATCTGCTCCTTCCTTTAAACCAGGCGACAAAGTATGGCTCGATGCACGAAACATTCGAACAACACAACCATCAAAGAAACTGGCTGAAAAGCGCTTGGGACCATTTGAAATCGACTCTGAAGTCTCTAAAACTGCATTTTGACTCAAGTTACCTCCTAAATGGCAGGCGATTCACCCTGTTTTCCATGTATCTCTCCTGGAACTGGCTCGATAAATATACCCGGGAAAGAACCAACCCCCTCCAGAACCAGTCGAAGTAGAAGATCATCTAGAGTGGGAAGTAAGTCGTATCTTGATTCAAGAATGCGCAAGGGGAAACTTCAATACCTCGTGGAATGGGAAGGCTTCCTCGATGACTCAGACAAAACATCCTGGGAACCAGCCATCAATGTTTCTAACGCCCCTGAACTTCTAAAATCTTTTCATTTGAAATATCGTTTAAAACCAAAACCTTAAAATTTCTTTTATTTTAAATTTTCTTTTCTTTTTTTCTTTTCTTTCTTTTTTCTCTTTCTCTTAAAATCTAAAACACCTCTTAAATTTCTTATCCTTGTTTTCTTTTTTTTTCTTTTTCTTTCTTCTCCTTCTATAAAATTTTCTCCAAAACCAACTAAAATTAAAATCAAAATTAAAATTAAAAAATTAAGATTTAAAATTAAAAAAAAAAAAAAAAAAAAACAAATAAATAGAATAAACATAAATAATAAAATAAAAAAAAAACTTTTAAATATCTCTAAATTTTTTTTTCTCTTCTCTTTTTCAATTCTCTAAATACATTCTTTTCTTAAATTTAAAATTCTCTTTAAAATTTTCTTTTATAAAATTTATTCTCTCTTTAAACTTTCTTTCCTTCGAACCATCAAAATCTTCTATGAATAACGACACGACCATTTCCTCGAACTTAACTTCAACCTCTAAATCTCTTTATAAAATTCTTCAAACAAATGATTCTTCTTTTTCAAATTCTCTTTAAATTCTAATTCTGTTTTATCTCTCTTTTCAACTATCTAAAAATTCCTAAAAAATCAATTAACAACTTTTCGCAAATAACATATTCTTCTTTCATTAAATTCTCATTTCACCAACCATTTTTTTCTTTTTTCTCTCTTCTCTTACATAAATTTTTCTTTTAAACTTAAACTTCCTTCAATTAATAACTTCTTTCTTTTTCTTTCTTTATTTAAATTTCTTCTTTCAAATTCTAAAGCAAAATTTTATTTAAAACTTTTTTTTCTCTCTCTCCCAAATCTTATAAAAAATAATATTCACCTTAAATCACCACAGAAAATTTGGGGGGGTATTGCTAGCAATACCCCTCATTTAAAAATGTTGGGAAGTGGTTGGAAAGCTGTTGGAAGGCTGTTGGGAGTTCATTGTGAAACCAGATTTAAATTAATTGGACAAAGATTTGGTAATCAGTTAGACCTAGGTTCAACCGAACTCAATCACAGGTTTCTTGGAGCTTGGTGATTACTTTGATTTTGAGCTGAGCACAGATTGAGCAAAGCTTGAACATATCACTTAACATATCATAATATTCACTTTCCCATCTTGTGGAAAGCAAAATTTGATATTCGTTCTAAGAATATCTACATATATTTTCTTGCCAAGTTGGTAACAGAAGGTTAAACTGTAGTATCTCAATTTTTACACTAGACTACATAGATATTTGATAAAACATACAATTCAAATCAATTTTAATATTATTGAGATCACCATAAGTGTCTGTCCAAAGACTTACAAAAAGTACGTTAGTATCAAGACATCGTTCTAGGTAGTAGTTTAAATTTGGATTTTGAACTGACATCTAAAGCATTTTACTATTAGACAGAAACATAAATAAGTGTAATAAGAGTGAAATTATTCTATTTTGTGATTATAATGTAACAATAAAGCACATTTTTATTGAGAAAATTTTTCTTCCTCAACAAACCAAAATTTACTCTATAGGCTCAAGATTTATTTTTAAGCCATATTAATCATTTCAGTTATCATTGATTTACTTCCAATATTTATTAAAAAGATAATAATAAAACATGTGAAAGAATTATGAGCTTAGCATAGCATATGCTAAAAAGTTATTTTGTCGTTTTATTCAAAACTGATTATTCATTTTTTGCTTCAATTCATCTTTTAACAACCACTATCTTCAGATACTATTCTTACTTAATATGTCAAGTCTCAGATGTGTTGGACAGTTCTCAATAACAATTGATCAAATTTATATGAATGTAATTTCAAGATTTCAAAACTCACCGACCCCCACAATTTTACAGCGAGGCCATTCGAATGTTCATATTTTTGGACTATTTGAAGAAAGAAAACCAACCCTTGTCGGTAATCTTTCTCAAGTGCAGAGTCAGCACATTTGACCACTATTGGGTGACATTGGCTCTGGATCTCACCATTTAAACCAAAGAAGTGCCTTGAATCCTATGAAGCCTTTCTATTTTCATGCTTACTTGGTTCCAGTTTTTGGTAATCAGTATCAACTTTGGGGATGCCTCTTTTCTTCAAGTACACTAATCAGTCTTGCTAAAGAAGCATTTTCTTCTGCTCAAATCGATTTATGTCCAATCCTGAACTACGACTCCACTATCTTTTTTAATATTCCGCATGTAATTTTTGAAGGCTCTTTCCAAATATCTCAGAGTACTCAAGATTGGAAAGCTGATCAACTTATCCGAGGAATCAAAACAGTTCTCAAAACACATCAACTTCAAGCAATAAATTTTATGATTGACAATGAACGAATGTTAAAGGAAAAGTTGGATATCATGTGGAGGCACCAGGAAAACTATTGGCTTAGAACTGGATTCGATGACTATAAAGATCAGTTTCCTAACAATCAATTAACGCCTGAAGGAAACGGGTCAATACTTGCTTATGATATGGGTTTGGGAAAGACGCTTTCAACTCTTTCTCTTATAAGTGCAACTCAAGGTGAAGCAAGACAATTCCAGGTATCAGAAAATCAAGAAGGTATTAATCATAGTTCAGCCACACTGATTATATGCCCCCTGGCAACACTATCAAATTGGATCAATGAAATAAGTGTGCACTTTGAAGATAATGCACTTCCTTTCAAGGTTCTTTATGGGAAGGATTGTCAAAATACTAATGTCAATGAGCTACAGGACACTGCTATTGTTTTAACGACCTATGAAACAGCTAGCCCAACGATGTCAAAAAATCAAAGCCAAAAAAAGATACCGGTGACCCAAATGCTCTTTTGGTATAGAGTTGTTTTAGATGAAGCTCAGTTAGTGCCCATTTCTATATCTAAAACTTAAAACTTAAATTTTATAATCAATTTTTATAAATATTCTTTTAGTTACATTAAAAATCCTTACTCGCAGAGGGCTCAAACAATATTTGACTTGGAATCCCAACACCGACTATGCTTGACTGGAACTCCACTTCAGAACAGGCCCACTGACCTTCAAAGTCTCATATTTTTTCTTAGAATCGAAAAGTGGCAAGAAGACTGGTTATGGAAGAATTTCCTTTTTCCAGGTTTGCAAAAAGGAAAGGCTAATTCTATTAAATCAATCAATCACTTAATGAAAGTCATAAGCCTACGTAGAACAAAGGATGCAATTTTGTCTCTTCCAAAAAAGATTCAAAGGGGGATATCGGTTCAATTAGCAGATCCATGGAGGTCTAAACTTGATGTGCTTCAAGAAGGATTCACTGAGCGATATGGGCCCTCCAGAAGCACTGACTTCCCTTGGGACTCATCTGAGTTTCTAAGAGAGCTGATGATTTTAAGAAAATTCTGCAACCATCCAATCTACGAAAATCTGGATGAAACTCCAACTTTTGATTTCACCTGGCAGCATTCCGCAAAGATTTGTCATCTTATAGGCCACTTAAAAAACTTTTTGTCTGGTGAAAGGGGTATAAATTTTCCAAAAGCTGTTATATTCTCCAACTTTGCAGACTTTTTGCAGATGTAAGTGATTCTATAATGAATTTTTTTACAAAATTGTGTTGGCTTATTAAAAACAATTTTCTAATATTTCAAAATAGAATAAAAATGGCTTTAGATGAACTCAATATTAGGTATACCCAGCTTACGGGTGAACTCAGCAGGACAAAGCGAGACAAAAATATGCATGAATTCCATTTTAATAAAAATTGCCAAGTTTTGGTTGGAACGATTCAGGCTGCAGGAGTGGGTATAGATCTCAGGTGTGCTCAAAATGTATATATAATGGTGAGCTCAATGTCTTTTATTTCATATTAAGAACAAAAATATTAAATTTTTTATATGTTCAATGTTGAAATAGGAGCCGAATTGGAATCCAGCAGTTGAGCAACAGGCTGTTGATTGGCTGTATAGAATGGGGCAGCAAAATGAAGTAAATGTTTTGAATTATTTTGTACAAGGAAGTATAGAATTCAGCATGTATAAGATTCAAAGGAAAAAAATGGAGCTAAAAATGTAAGCCAAATTTCATTTCTATAAATTTTAATGATAATAGTAATCATTAAAATTATGTTTTTGTTTTCAAGGCTAAGTGTCCCAAACAGTGGAAATGAGGAGTATGAGTGTGCAAACCTATTATTAAGGGAGTTTGTCAATCACTCACATTAGAGGAAGAAAGAATTTCAAGGAGAGCAGGTAAATTTATGGGATTTTGAGGATTTAAAAGTCTGAGTTGTTGAGGATTTAGAGATGCAAGATATAAGGGAGAATAACAGTCACTTGGCAAACCCCGGGGGACATGAGAAGGATTAAGGTTAGGGGATAATGTTGAAACCAAACTGACTCTTTTGTACAAGGCCAAGTCCTTTAGCACACTTCCAGAGTAGGTTGAATTATCTCGAATATCAAAGTGTTGTTGGTCAAGATATTGTGCAACTTTAGAAAAATCTTCAGACCTCCATTGCATTAAGATACGTCTTAACAATCCATCATTATCAATTTTGGTGTCTGAAAAACACTTGATGTTTGTGAAAAGGTTGTGATAAGTTTCACAATGTGGAAGTTGTTTAAGAAGTTTAGTTTGGTTAACTGAATTCTAAGAATCTTTGTTATTTGAAATAAAGGTCATAAATAAAAACGGTTGAAAAAAAGGGGATTTTCATACTTTTTTTTTATTCTATATTTATGCTTTCTCACTTTGATTATTTCATGAGAGCTATGAGAATCCTTCCCAAGTCTTAATCTATCAGCATGACCTAAAAACCAACAGTGAAGAACTCCTATTTGATTTGAGAAGCTAATTTGAGTTGAGTCAATTGGATATGCAATCAAATTATTGGTTTTTAAGGCATTGTCCCAGTGTTTAATGAGAATATTTGCCAAGACCTGGTTCCATTTGTCAACCCAATCTAGGTTCCAAGCAAAAGTTGATCCTGGGAAACCACACATGCGAAGGTGCTCAATAAAAGATTCACGGAAAATTGGTGGAAACTTTTCCAAAACCGCTGAATTTGATTCTGGATGAGGTAGTTCAAAGGCAATGTTGCAAGAATTCATGTCGAATGATGAAAATCTGTCTAATTGCTCTTCAGTAGGGTTTTGTTTCCATCCATTTGATTCTGGTGACATATCAAAAAGTGAACGACAAAAATTGTGTATAGATCTACAAAAGTGAGAATTGAATGGAGGCAAAGTCTCATTAAAAATTCTATTAAGTGTTCTTGTGTTTGTGGGCAGGTTTCCATGAGGAAAGTAAGAGCTACTAGGGTTCATAAATAATTAGATTAAGAAAGTGTTCAATTAAATTAAACAAAGAGGAAGGATAAATTGTTGAGCTCCAAAACTTTATGATCAAAGTTGATTTAAGGAGAAATATCACAAAAATTAAGAATAAGAAATATTTCAACTTAATGGAATTATAATATGCATAAATTATATTTTTATATGCAACTTGAACTCAAAAGGAATGGTATAAAATAAAGAGAATGATTATGTGATAAAAGCAGACTCATTTAAGAAACGGATTTTTTTTTCTTTTCAAAAAATTCTTCCACAAAAATAATTTGTTAAATGTGAGGCTATGTTCATTTTTTGATTACCAAAAAATTATTTTTGGTCCAATATGATAGTAATACATATTCTATTGAGTAATTTTTGTTCAACCTGAATAAATAGACTAGAGTGTCACTTCATCACATTTATGTATGAAAAGTTATACAAGGTTTCAGCTTTTATGTAATTCTTTAAGGTTTACACTTTTGTAGCATCTATTATTTGAGTATTTTTGATTTTTTCTTTATAGAAAATTCTACCTAGTACAGACCAATTTTCAAAGTGAAAGAAATATGTTTGTGATTGTTTTTTACAAAATATTAACCTTGTTTTTGGGTTTAACTTTGATTTTTGGGGTAATTTTTTAAATAATTATGTTAAAAATATGGATTACTTTTCTTATAGTCCATAACTAAGAATTTTTATCAAAATCAAATAATTATAGGGCAGTTAGATATAACTCAGAAGGCATTTGATAGAAAAATAATTAAGATGCTTGTGCGTACAACAGAATTTTTTCTATGATAGAAAATATTCTGATAAACATGCATGCATTGTTGTACAAATGCAGAGAGTATACAGAATACAAATAAAGTAGACCGCATAACTTTAAATTAATATATAATTTATCTGATTAAAAATTAAACATTTAAACTTAAATAATTTCAACACATATTCCATCATATTCTTTTGATAAAAAAATGTAGCTTATATTAGCTAGTGCCTTTCAAAAAAAGGAATACCTTCAATCGGTAACTTCGAATAGCTAACTTATTCCTACAATTATCACAATTACAATGCCTCCATTTTTTCATGTATGTCAATGTCAAGATCTTGGATGTGTCAATAGAAAGTATCAAACTTCTTCTGGGTCTTTTGAAGTTGGTATGGCTTTCAAAAGCTCTAATTCTTATGCAAAACATCAAGAGGAAAGAAATAGGAAGGCCCAGATGGTTATTTCTTCCAACAATCCACTTAACATTGGAAGTTCCAGCTCCACAGAACCATTAAGCTGTATATCTATAGTTCAATGTGAGAATAAAAGTCTTTATGATGTTTCAATGATTTATTACATAGGGGCAGCTGCTATTGGGGGCAGAAGTATCTTCAACAGTCTCTAGAAACTCAAATCTTGGGGAACGGTATAGCCAAATAATTATGTGGCAGGCAGCAAAGCTTTCTCTTATTCATCATTTGAGAAAAGAAGGTTGTACTCAATTTTTGGATGAAGAAATTAAGAAGCTCAAACTTCTAGGTGATAGTGGAATACTGGATTCTGATAGCATTGTCCGCCTGGTCCCATGCTCAATAGATACAGTTTTTAGTCGATTAAAGCTCAATCAATCATTTTTCACTAAAACATGCTGTCCTAAATGCTTTGCTCTTTATGAGTATAACTCTGAATCTCAACCATCTATACTATGTTGCAATCAACCATTTCTTTCATCATCAAAGCGCTATTTAAAAATGTTTGGAGCAGGACAAATTGCAGTTAAATGTGATGAAAGGCTGTATTTGATGGAGGAACATCAAGAACATGTAAAATAATTATCTCTTAAAACATTTCATCACAATTCTTTTATCGACTGGCTTAAGGAAAAGATCAAACTGTTCAAATTTGAGCTTCTGATTGAGAAGAAAACCCCTGTGGCAGAACGTGTAGAGTGTGATTTGATGAAGGATGTTTGTGATGGTTCAATTTGGAAAAACTTTCCCATAACCACTCCAGCTCTGGATAGAAATGATGATGAATATACGATAACTTCAGGCAAATTAATGTTTACTTTATATGTCAACTGGTTTAGGCCTGGTGGCAATAGGATTGGAGGTCATCAGAAGTCTGTAGGAAATATTATGATGGTGTGTATGAACCTACCTCAAGAAGATAGATACAAAATGGAAAATCTTTTTTTGTATGCTATTATACCTGGACCAGCAGAACCCACAAGTGAACAGCTTAATCACCTTCTAAAACCACTGGTTAATGATCTACAAACTCTATGGGATGGTATATTGATTGAAAAGACACATCTTTATCCATGAGGCCGGAAATTAAGAGTTGCATTGTTCTCTTTGATAGGTGACATTCCTGCAATACGAAAATTGGCTGGCTTTTCGAGTCACTCTGCAAAAATGTTCTGCTCTTTCTGTAATATCTCTAAAGATGAAATTAGTGAAAAGAATGTGGGAAATTTTTCATTACGGAATCATGAGGATCATATGTGCTGGGCAACAAAGTGGAAAAATTCTAAGTCACATTGGGAGCGTGTATCAATTGTTCAAAATCATGGGGTACGATGGAGTGAGCTGAATAACCTTGAATATTGGCATCCAACTGAATATTGCTCAATTGATGTTATGCATTCACATATGCTTGGCAACCTAAAAGATCACAGTCTAAGCTATTTTCAAATCCAAAATGCAGCAAAAGATCTAGAAAGAAAGCTGGAAAAGGATAAAAATTGGCATGTAAGAGAAGAAGATGATGATTTCTTTTCTGATACTTCACTGCACAAACATTCGAAAAAACGTAGAAGTAGCTTAAGCACCACAAATAATGATGATGATGATACAGGACACACAAGACAGCACAAGCGGCAAAGACGTACCAGTTCAAGACAGTCATCAAGTCATCATGGACTAGATAATGAAGGATTGGGAACAAATCGATCAAGAAGCCAGAGTAGGTCATCCAGCTCCAAATTTATTCCTCCATATAGTGATTTGGCCTCAATACAGTCTCACAGCAGTGACAGTAGGAATTCATTGCATAGCTTAAGGCAAAGAAGCATTAGCATATCACAGAGTGAAGGATCTCACTCATCAAATGAGACAGCTAGAGATGAAGAAAATAAAAGGAAAGGTAAGGAGAAAGAAAATGAAGGTAGTAGTAATCCACAAATCACAGAAGCAGAGCTACAGGTTGTATGGAAGATGATTGATCAAGTAAGAAGACCTTCCTGGCTAACATGAGTTCCAAAATCAGTAGGATCTAAAAAGGCAGGATCCCTCAAGGCAGCAGAATGGCACATGCTGTATACTCTCTACTTCCCTTTGTCACTTATACCCCTTTGGTTTGAAAAATTTAAAGAATCTGAATCTTCAGCTTCCTCAGCTGATAAACCAAGAGAATATTATCTTCTCAAGTCACTTGTAACATTATGCTCGATCACCAATTTTTTGACATTAAAAAATATACAGACTAATGAGCTTAAAGATCTAGATCAATTTCTCTTAGAGTATCGTGAGTGCCTTGAAGAGGGTTAGAAGAATATTAATGCAAAGCCAAATCTGCATATCACTCAACATTATCCTGAAATGATAAAGCGTCTTGGTCCACCATCAGGTACAGCTACTTGGTCTGGAGAGCGGGTGAATCATATATTATCTGAAATTCCAAACAATCACCTTCCACGTATGTAATGTTTGTAAGAAATGATTTAAAAACTCAGCTGTGCTAATTTATTAATATTTACCACTGGAGAGATACCGCTAACAATGCTCAAACATTGGTATCGGAAGTCTAGGGTATTAGATCTTGGTGAAGCTGAAGATAATGATCAATGTGAGACTAAAAAAATCCATATTGATCTCGATAAACAAAACAAATGGATCCATCTAAGTATGGCATTATTTACTAAATGGGTAAGGGCACGAATGGGAAAAGAAACTTCAAGACGGGCTTTGACACCATCGGAGAAAAGTGGGGATCGGGTAGTTGAAAATGTAGCAAGCATATTGATACATGGAAAGAGGTTTACTAGTTACCATCGACACATTGCTAATTCAACAATTGAATTCTACTATGTAAAAGATAGCCAGTTTGGGCAAATTGATGATCTTTTCAGATCAAAGGAAGAGAATGATCAAATATATTTAATAGTAAGTCCTTTCAAAGAGCTCCGTCCAGAAGAAACATCAAAGGATCCCTATGAGCTTTTCCCACAAGTGCATTGTCGGTTAGTAAGAGTAGCCAAAGCAACTCAAATTGTGATTAAGAAAGATGCAATAATTGGACATGCAGCTACTGTCGAGCACAAAAAAGGAATTTTTGGAATCAAAGACCAGGTTGTCACTGCCATTGGACTGCAGACAGTAGTGAGTGAAAAAATTAATCAAATTTATTTTCTGTTGACTAAAATCTTTGTATTAATTTGGGATTGGGGAAATTTGTAGGATTGGTGATGTTTGTAAATGGTGAAAGAAATAATTCAATGCTCGATTAAAAAATGCAATGCATCCAACTTACCTTATCATAAATCAGTGAACAATTACTTTGGTTGCTTTTATTGCGAGAGAACCCATGCTTTCAATGAGTCATTTTTATCTTAAATGTAAGAATGAAAGAAATAAAATCATGATAATGAGAAATATGATAAAATTTTTACTTAATGAATGATCTTCTTGCTCATTCATCTACTATAAATAGTTTGACCTTCCAACTTTAGCTGATAGCTATATATTATTCACTTTATTTTTTGACAAGAGAACATACACGTTTACAAGACTATATACATAGTATCTTTTTTTACTTTAGCTTTGATAGGTATAAATTTTAACAACTGATTATTTTTATTTTATTTTATTTTATTACAGTTCATTATGGATGATAATTTTGAAGGGATGTCTGTTGACCCAACCAATTCTGATTGTTTTCCGCCTCAACATACTAATACTGGAAATACTCCTCCACCACCCTCTGCTGATCCACCTCCAGATGCATCTCAATCTGTACCACCTAATCCCAATCCAGGCGAAGAGTCTCATTCAGAACCGAGAAATTTTAATTTCAATCATCCTTCTGCTTCTGAAAGTGCTGATCAGCAAGCTGATCAGCTAGGAAGAGATTGGGCTAGTGAAGTATTGAGGGAATTTTTCAGAGACCAATCATCATCTGCTCTGCCTAACCAAGGAGCAAGCACAAGTGGAGCAGGTAAGTCAAATTTTTAGTGTATTCTTTTATTGAAAAATAACCAATTTAATTAACTTATTTGAATTGTTAGTGAATCCCTCAATCATTATGGGTATCAGTGATTACCACAGACTCAATTCAGCAGAGTCTCATGAGCGAGAGCGGGGGTTAAGGGCTGTAAGAGGCTTAGTTAGAAGGAATGATGTTCCCAGGAGCTCGGACAGTCTAAATAGAAATATTTACCACTTTCTGAAGTATTGTCTTGGGGGACCAACACAAATAACAAAATATCCTGCCAGCCCAACACCTTTGGAGATTGAAAATTGGAAAGCTTGGAACCAATTCAAACTAAAAACCATTCAAACTGTCCTAACCCAAGTCCAATCTTCTAACCGTGCCAATTCTGCAGCTGATCGACAATTTCTGATAACCAATTCTATAGCCTTCTTGCGATCCAAAATTTGACTACCCAAATTTTTTCCAGCACCTGAGCCTCGAGGACTAAAAAGAGGAGCACCGATCCCACTTTCTGTCAAAAGAAACTTAGAGCGTGAATTGCAAGAAAAAGGTTTTCGAAAATTCACGTTTGATTGGACTTGCCGTGATTTTTCAGAATCAACTTGGAATCAAGTCATGGGAAGCATAGTATGCGACCACTGTACCAGATGGCTCACCACCTTGAATACAATCGATCAGTCAAAGCTTCAGTTCACTCAATGTGTTATTGAGAAATGGGTAGTTAATAAGGGGAAGGAGATGATAAGGTTGTTTGGGCAAGAAGAGGAAAGGGTAGCAAGAGAAAAGATCGAAAAGAGGGCAAGGGCACAAGTAAAACGTTATCGGACCAAGGTAAGTTTTTTATTTTACTTTGCTTTTTGTTATTATGAAGCTGATTTAGTTGGAATTCAGATTGCTAGTGCACGCTACAAGTTAGCAAGAGATCTCTGCAGTGATGTGCCAGGTTTTTTTGTGCTTTTTCATGATACTAGGTGCATCTCTGATATCAAGGAAGGCCCAGCACCAGCCCCAACTGCACCTATCCGAGCTATTCCTGGATGGCGAAATCCTGAACTCAATGATTTGTTTAAAAAAATGGATAAGATGATTCAGGACATAGCCCATACACCAGCTCAAAGAAAATCAGTATTAAAAACATATTCACGGTCATCAGAAAGGACGGTTGCACAAAATGGTATATTCAATGTTCCCAAATACCTCCCCAAGAATTGCTATTCAGCAACATTTTTGAAAGGATTATCTGTGAATGAATGTGAGTCACTTGGGGTTGGAGCTGATATTGATCTGGTAAAGATTCGGGAATCAATTAATAGAGAATCAACATCATCATAACTTAGGTATAACGGTGATCTTCTGTGTAATATAGCTATCTTATATTGAATTTTATGTATTCTGTTTTTTTTCAAAGCAGCTTGGTAAATGTTATAAAGTGATATTGAGAGAGAGTAACATTTTATTTAAGAAAAACAAATAATGTATGAGATATAAAAATGTATTTTCAACAAATTGATGGTCCATACCTCTTTATGTCACATTTATGTATCCATATTAATTTCAATCGAATTTAATGTTGACCAATACATAGTGAATACACGCTATTCCACTTATACTTTCCAGGCATTACTACCATTAAATATGCCAGTATAAAAAATTAATTTTGATCGAAATTAATGAGCATGATAATCATGAATTTCTGGAGTCAACTGCTTATTTTTATGCATGGTGCCTTGCCAACATTAATTTCGATCAAAATTACTTTTGATACTAGAAT
Organism: Hemileia vastatrix; assembly: GCA_030280995.1. Classification (NCBI taxonomy): domain Eukaryota; kingdom Fungi; phylum Basidiomycota; class Pucciniomycetes; order Pucciniales; family Zaghouaniaceae; genus Hemileia; species Hemileia vastatrix. Next base: position 23,623,430 of record JASXTE010000001.1, on the reverse strand, counting down.
ATTGCATGGTGTCTATTCCTGGAAAGTGTAAGTGGCATAGTGTGTATTCATTACGTATTGGTCAACATTAATTTCAATAGAATTTTATATTGACATTTTCATATTGAACCCAAACCAGCAAACAGCCCAAAAAATTCTTCATAAAACTGCTCATTAATTTCGATTGAAATTAGTGAGAACCATATACATATTGAATGGTAGTTATATCTGGTGTGTGTAAGTTGTAAAGCTTGTGTTCAATGTTTATTGGTCAACATTAATTTTGATTGAAATTAATATTAATGTGTAAATGATATTTACATGCTCAATATGCATTGTAATGTGTTTACTTAAGAATAGAGTGCCCTACTTTTCATCTTACATAAAAATGCTTGGTGGCATGTCAAATTCAATTTTTATTAAAATTAATGTTGACATGTTACCATGCATAACAGTAAACAACTGACTGAATAAATTGATGATAATCATGAACCTTAATTTTGATCGAAATTAATGTTGCCAAGTGCAGATTGAAAAAAAGCTATGCCACTTACACTAGCCAGGCATATTTACTATTTATTATGTATTGGTCAACATTAATTTTTATAGAAATTAATATGGATATGTAAATTTTATATTTACCCTCAACATGTATAGTAAATTTCAATACTTAAAAATACTTGCCGTCCTTTACATGTCATGCAAAAAAGCATTATATCATTTCAACATTAATTTTGATCAAAATTAATGTTGGCATGCCATTATGCATTGAAACAACTAACTGACTGAAAAAGTTCATGATCAAAATGCTCATTAATTTTGATCAAAATTAATGTTGACCAATACATATTGAATATAAGTAATCTCCGCTTACTCAGACCAGATATAACTACCATTCAATATGTATATGGTCAGCCTTAATTTCGATTGAAATTAATGGGAAGTTTTATGAAGAATCTTCTGGGTTGTTTTCTGGCTTGGGTTCAATATGCAAATGTCAATATTAAATTCAATCGAAATTAATGTTGACCAATACATAATGAATACACACTATGCCACTTACACTTTCCAGGCATATATACATGCAATATGCCAGTATCAAAAGTAAATTCAATCGAAATTAATGTTGGCAAGGCACCATGCATAAAAATAAGCAGTTGAATCCAGAAATTCATGATTATCATGCTCATTAATTTCGATCAAAATTAATTTTTGATACTGGCATATTTAATGGTAGCAATGCCTGGCAAGTGTAAGTGGCATAGCATGTATTCATTATGTATTAGTCAACATTAATTTTGATCGAAATTAATATGGACATGGACTATGCATAAAATTCCTATAAGTATAGGTAAGCTAAGCAGTTAGATTAACTGGTTTGATCAAGTACACCATATAAAAATTGATGTTTTAATGCCTTGGTTAATTTCGATCGAAATTAATTTTAAGCCATGCATGTTGAATTTTATCTATGTCTGTGTAGTCCATGTGAAATGGCTTGTATTCAATATGCAGGGGTCTATATTAATTTCGATCGAAATTATGAGGTTCATTGCCTCATAAATTTGATGGTTTCTGTCAGTGTTTCATGCATGGTGCCATATGATACTTGTTGATTCCTATCAAAATTAATTTCAACACCAATATATTGAATAAAAAACATGGCACTTACAGTACTTGGTCATAGCTAAAATTCAATATGCTAGTCTCAAAATTAATTTCGATAGAAATTAATCAGGATCCATGAAGTTTATCAATAGTGTATGAGTTAAGTTTCAAGTCATATGTTTCATCATTTTCTTGCACCCATTTCTAGGTTATCTCAACAATTTTTTTCAAGTTTTATTATATTAATTAAAACTGTGGTAAGTTGTGAAAAATTTGCTAATCCAAATCTCAAATTGAATATTAATATTTTAATAATTTTGAATGTTGCTTAAGGTATTTCATTGGGTGATTCATAATAATATTTTATCAACTTAGTAGTCCTATAACTTTTGAAAAGTAACAATATTGGTATAGTTAGGGACAACAATGCAATATCTTGTGCAGACTAAGATATATTGTAAAATAAAACTATTCAATTTTTTTTTCCCTTAGTTGTATCCAAGTTTATCAAAGGTTTGGTCACGGTGCCCACACCCTAGCCTAACACTCATCCTGTCACTTAAAAAACAAATTCTTATCTTAAATTCTAATGTTACCAATTTTATATTTATAATTCATTTCTTGTTTGATGAGGCATATCAGTATATATGTGAATCTCGCATTGTCATCTGAAATTAAATTTAACAAATATTCATAAAGGATTATCCTTTTTTTTTCATATAATATACTAATTAAGTGTATCTCCATTGTTTAGGAGTAAATTCTAATTTAAAAAATTTTGTATTTACCCGTGGCAATTTGCATATGGGATATACATTTGTTATTATTTGTTTTTCACACTAAAAGTCCCCAAAGAATTACTAGTATTTTCTGTTAGCTACATCAAATTTCGCTTCAATATAAACAGATTGTGATTTAGCATGTTACTCAGTTTACCCCACTATGGATAATACATGTTAAAAAAAGCTCAAATAATATAAAATCCCCCTCTTTATGTTTTCTGTTTCTTTCATCCTCACTTTAATTTTAATCTTATTCAATTTTTTATCCTATTAAATTATCAACTTCAATTTTCTAGAATAGAGTTTCTTATAATTATTCATCATATTACATCATAATTTCTTTATATCGAATACTTTTTTTTAATATTCATTAATCAATATGTCTAGTATACAAAATCCTACACCTCCACTTTGTATGTATATCATGTTCCTCTCTCTTAATCTATATATTTCACTTATGTTCTATATCTTTTTTTTTCAAAAATTTGATTTTCCAGCACTCGAATGTGTTTCATCCCACTCTCTGATTGATACTCGCTTTGAAGCTTTTGAGCTTGCACCATGTCTGCCACATGGCATGGCACCTAACCCTCCTGTACTTAGAAATGAGAGGCAGGAAATAACAAGAGTTCAGTATCTCAACTTACTTGAATTGGCTAGAGATAAAACAGAAGAACTTGTCAAGATCCTTAACAATAATCCTTCTCCTTCATATTTATCTAACCCTTGTAATGACTTACTCCAATATGTGAAAAGCATTGAAAAATGTATGTTCTTCACCTTTTTTGTCTCCTTTTAAATTAGTAGATAAGATTATCAATATTTTTTTTCTTCATATATATTTGTAGCTTACAAGGAGGGTATGATTCCTCCTGATGAAATCATTGTCATTAGGGATGATGATGAGACAGATGAACCATCAGATTTAACACATGCTTCAACTTCTAAGGAAAATCTTGAAAAACCTGTTATCCGCTCCAAGAAAAAGAGATTATCCCAAGGCTCCTCTTTTGTTCGATGTATTAAACCAGCTTCTGCTAATGAATTTTCCGATGTATCAAATAATAAATCTCAAAAAAAAAGCAAAGGCTTTGATAATGAGTATATTCTTGTTTCCTTTTTTTTTTATTATTCTTTTATCTTTAAGATTCTATCATATATCTCTTTTATTGCTTACATATTGTACTTTTTATCTTTCTTTTGATATTTTGTACCAGAAACTCACCTTCTGTAGATTGTTCCATCCATAAACGCCCTCTCCCTGATGAAGATGATGAAAAGAGCGATGAAAATAGTGATGATCAACTGTCAGAATATGAAGCTATGCTTGTTCATCAAAAAAAGCAAAGTTTAAAATCTTCTTCAAGACATGACAATATGTTTGATAAAGATGATGATTCAAACAGCTCATCACCAAATTCCTTCATTTCTAAGAAGCAATACCCATCACCTCCTAAATTACCTACTTTGACCACTTTGAAAGCTTCTCTACCAATGAAATCAACTCCAATCAAGATATCGAAAAAACCTCTAACTTATTCACCCTCAGTTCTAAAAGAATCTGATTTGCAGGAGGAATTCTGTAAAATTCATAATTTTTATAAAGGTAGAATCAGCACGGCAAAGGTCCTCAGGTCGTGGTTGGAAATTGTTACTCTCCTCGAATTACGCTCTTCTACTTCTTCCCAAGAACCCATGTCAAATATTCCAATGTTTATTTTTCATTGGGAAAAATCTTGTGGAGAATATTGGCTTTCAAAACTTACTGAGTTATGTAAGTTACCATAATTTTTAGTCTTGACTTTTGTTCTTTTACTTATTTTTTTTTTCCTTTTGTAGCAAATATTTTTTTAGAGATTGATAGCTCACAACTATGGGTACTCAATAATATTGATTTCAAAAAAATGGAAGATTTATGTGATCCTGATGGTTTAAATACTGAAATTCTTTCCTCAACAAAGAAAACGGATCACCCTGAATCTAATCTTATCCGAATGCTCATGAGATTAATGATCCCAAGTGACCACTGCCGTTCTTCATGGGTATCTCTTATATCATCTTCACTTTATCTGACCGCACATGAATTCAGCCAGCTTCCATCACATCAAAACATTAACTCAGATTGTCCAATTGAATGTGGTCTTCAGCTTCTAGCTCACCTTTCAAATCTGAAGAGTCCAATTTCTGATGGCTTAGAAGTTGGTCCCACTGCACTTCAAACCCGTGATATATCAATGTCAACTCTTCTTCAAATCAGCAATATTATCATTGATATAATTATGTCAATTATCATTCTTAAATCAAAATATTGTTCTGCAACAATATCAAGTGGCAAGACTAGTGAAGCTCAACAATCAAGTGAGAAAAACGAGAATACGGAACTGACTATAATGAGAGAGAAACAAAAGGCTGCACTAAACAAAATAAATTCTGAATACTCCCACCACCGATATCAATCTTTCACATTCTATATAATCGATGGCGTCCGTGGTTTATTTCTGAGCTCTCAAGATCATAGATTGGCTTCAGCAGCTGATTGCTTGGAGGTAATATCAGAAGTTAAGTTTCTTAATTTACATGAAAAAAAAAATCATTTGATGGAAGAAATAATGCGGAAAAATTTAAATAACTATATTTTAACATTAATAAAACCTTTTATAGGCAAGTGTGATCCATTTCCTTTAAAATTTGATACCCCAAGTCCTCCGGGAATCGCTAGGGCTATTTCTGCAGATTTTCTTAATCACTGGAGCTCCATTCAGCCAGTATCACCTTTTTTTGCTAAACATAGCCTTTCAATAAATTGATATTCCAACATGTAAATAGATAAAGTTCTGTCTATATGATTTATCTTGTATAATTCAAGTTATTTTCCTTCAAATACGTCAAAAATGTGACCATCTTTGAAATTTATTAAGTAACCTTTGACATGATTTTCTAAATTAATTATTAAAAAAAATTATTGTAAGTCCAGCAATAACAAAGATTTTAAAATCTACTTATATGATTTCAAATACTTGTATTAAATTCTTAAATATTTTATTGTTTATATAAAAATATGATAACTGCTCTAGTTTTGTTACTTTACCTTTAATATTATATAATCTATTAATTATTACAAATATTTTCGTTGATTGTAACATTTTTAATCAGAAGTAGAACAATTTAAATAATTAAATGAGTACATTCTTAAAAAATACAATTTAATCTATTATTGATTCAAAATTCTTTCTTCAACTCTTTATTATTAACTTTTTTATTAATAAGCCTGTTTGACCTAAAATACTATACAGTTAATTTGGTAGCATTAAAAGCACATTTTTATGGCTAATATATTTCAAATTCTTTATTATAGTTTTTTTATTTTAGAACCTTTGCTACCAATTTAATAAAAATGACATTTAAAGATTTCACAACTTATATATTTCCTCAAAAGTAAATCAAATTTTCTTATAATATTATGAAAAAAAATTATTTTATTTCACAAATAAAAAAATAGATAATACTATAATTATCAAAACTGAAAATGTTACAGCTACTCCCAGTATTTATCATGTTTAAATTTGCATTAAGTTGTGTATATATAATATAAATTTTTAATATTTATATATCTAGATTTTTTAGATTTGTCTTAACATTAGATAAATAATACTTTGCTGATTCTATTTCTTCCTCTATTAAGTCATCTCTTTTCAAAAAATCTCTTAAAGCACTAATCAAATATTCTACCCTAAATTTTTCTTTTTTAATTTCTAAGTATTCTGAAATATCAATATCAAAAACATTGAGCTTTTCTATAGCATGAAAAAGTCTAGTGCTGATTTGAATAGAAGAACCTATCCTAGCAAAGCCAGGAATTTCATGACATCTTGAGGTAAAATGCCTTAGTTGATTGGCAGGCCATAATGTCACTGCTATTCCATTAGTTGCTTCAAAGTTGATTTTACTTCGAATTTCGGGAAACATAAGTTCTCCACCTATTTGTCGTGGTTGGGTCTTATCATACTTCATATGAATGGTGTTTTTTTCTGTATCTTTAGGAAAAAATATTCCTAAAGTATACTCACTTGCATCCTTATTGAGATGAACCTCATTAGAGAACCCATTACCATTCCCTCCAGATGTCCAAGTTAAATTACTAGCAAACGGTACACCCTCTTCTTCACTAGAAACTTTTGAAAATCCAGGAATACCAAGTTTTGCGCAAAGATTAGTTGCCTCGTTGTGGTCTTCCAACATGGACAGGGGCCTTTGTTGTGCAAATTGGTGTTGTTTATGCATGTCTTAATTGACATCTGTTAAGGAGTTAGGAGTTTTTCTGGTTTTATTCCATGGATATTGAGTCTGCGGGTATGTGGGTACTATCATTGGATAGCCCTGGTTTTTCTCTATATTTTATGTCTTGAAGACATTTTTCATATTCTGAGTTTTAAGGGGTCATTTCCTCATTTTTCATTTATAAAAGATTGCTGTTTAATTTTGTTTTTCGTGTTTTACGGGCTAACCTTAAGTCTTAGGGTTAAGTGCTTAGTACCGTTGGATAGAGCTAATTTTTCTCTATATTTCATGTCTCAATGTTGTTATAGTGAAATTCCGTGTTTTAAAGGTTTTAGTAGTTGTAGCTAATTTTTCTAAGTAGATTAGTGGTTTTTGTTGGTTTTCTGGCTTCAGGGAGGCCGGGCCGCTTCAGGCGGCACCTCCGACGTCGGGCGGCCCGCCCGCCTCTGTTTTAGGAGGTTGGGAAGCGCTCCAGGAGGGTTTTTTATGCAATCTGGCAGGTACAGGCGCCAGATTGGTGGGTGCGCATGGGCTCTTAGTTAGTGGTCTGTGTGTACATAGTGAATAAGACAGTTTGGGGCAACCTTAATCATCATACAACCATCCGGAGGTGATATCATTGTTCCTCACTCAGTTTTCACTGTTTTCTGGCCACAATTGGCTGTGTTTGTTGCAAGTGAGTTCTTCATTTAACTTAACTTTGGCAACTGTTTTCTCTGTTATAGTCTTGCAAGCTACAGCAAGTATTATTGCTGTCTCTGGTGTGGATATTGGTCTACATTTCAGTTCTTTGGTCTGGTAGTCTGTCTGGCGACTGCTTTCTTGGCTCATCAAGCAGTCAAGTGTGTTGAAAAGGGGCTTTAACAAACAGGAACCAACTTACTTTAGAAAGTAAATCTCACTCTATTTTTCTAAAGGGACAGGGGATTTTCTCTCTGGTTTTTCTCCAACTCCCTTGGTCAAGGCCTATAGCTAGTACTATAGGATTGTCTACATCGTTGTACTTTACATATGATATTTTTTTAAAAAAATATTCAAAGTAAATTTCAATCCTCTTCATTCGTTTTTACAATATCATCAGTGTATTCATCTGCAAGGAAAAGCATTAAAAAATTCAGTATTTAAATTAAAAAAAGTGATACTTACGAATATATAAAGATTTCTTCCTATCTAAAATAAAGCCACCACCAAACATTTTTCCAAAAACACCAGCTCTTCGATGATAACCATTATTTTTAATTTCATGTTCGCAGTAAGAAAGATCCTTAATGGATTGCACCGTAGCTTATAACATATCTAGTTCTTTGAGCTCATGAATTTCAAAAGTCTGCACAAGAACATTAGGTATTAAGACACCTTTTGGTTTATAAATACTACATCCAGGAAAAAAATTTTAATAATTATTGCATAAGATTGTGCATAGAAATGTGGCTTCTTCCCGTTTGTATCCATTCCAAGAGCATTTACAAGTTTCATTCCAGTAGCAATGTCTTTCGCCCACCTATTGATAGAGTTCTTCCCTGGTTGTTTTTTTTTTCAAATCTTTACTCATTGATGGTTCAATCCTAAGAGAATTCAATTTTGATTTAAAATAGAAAAAAATCAAAAATTAGAAAATAGTAACATAATTTCAATTATCAGTCAATGATACCTTTAACTTTATCATATCTTCAATATTAGAAATACAAAAGTTAGCATATCTACATATTAGTAAATTTATATACTTTTTCTTTATTTCAAATATTAAGAAAGCGTTTCAAAGGTATACTTTATTAAATTATACATATAAAGAGTATAGCTTTATCCTGTATGCATTCAGCAAGTACGAGATTTGGCTCTACACTTAATATTAATAATATAATGAAAGTATAACTCTAATACACTAGTAATATTAAAAAATTTACGGAATTATGATATCCACATATATAAAATGAAAAATCTTGCTCTGATCAATATATTGACTTAGAAAGTTATACTTCAATAAATTATTAATTTTTAAATTGTAGCATTGTCCTGTATGCTTTCAGCAAGTACGAGACTTTGAAACAACTTAAAAATCAATAAATTAAAGGTAAAGTACAAACAATCTAATTATTATTATGAAAAGCAAAACATTATCCTGTATGCTTTCAGCAAGTACGAGATGATGTTTTACTTTTCATATTAATAATATAATGGTTGAGAAAGTATTAAAGAAATATAGAAAAATGATAAGCAAAACATGAACTTACATTTCTATAAAATCTTCTTCCATTTGTAGCTGATTGATCAAAATTAATTATAAAGTTTATTTTATAATCACTGTTTTAAAAAATAAATGGTTAGATAAATAAATTGAACATTTTTGATAAGGAATAAAGAAAAGTAAATTGACAAACAAATAAAAAAACTTTAAGTTAACTGAAAAAGAATTATTTTATAATGAATCGAAAGGGTACAGTAAAAGATACCATAAAAATAAATTCAGAATTAGAATCATTAGATTAACTTGTCAAAAGTGTAAAAAAGTGTAACAAACCAAAATGATATGAAATGCAATAGCAAGAAAAATTTGCTTACCGGTAATCAGATAAGGTCAAGAAAATAGTACCAATAATTCAAAATGATAAAGCAAAAATATGATTGATAATTTTTGAAAAAGGTAAGTGAGAAAGAGAAAGGAAAAATAAATTGGGTGGCAAACAGATGTATATATCATGAATTTTCACTGATCACATTTTCAAAAAAATGCAGCTCTCCAAGTCATATGATAAACTTCATCTAAATTCCAAGAATGATGTTGCCAAGGCACTTTACACAGCATGATCATTTTTTCCTATGCATATACTAATTCCAGCTAGAATTTACTTGGCTGCATGTTGTACAGATGCACATTTGTGGAACACTGAATTTCACATCTAAAAAAAATTGACGCCACATAATTCTAGCTACCATGTTTCACGTAGCTAAAAAACATACACTCATCACATTTAAATTTACATTGCGCCAAAATTAATTCATTTTTGAATTTTTTTAAAGGAAACTATAATGTGCACCACCTATTTCTAAAATATGAACCTCCGCACCATATTAAATTGGGAGACTTTTAATTATGCAATTTTTTTGCCGTGACCTTTTTCCTGATCTTACTTGGTTCAAAATATTGAAACATGACCAATGTTGATGAAAGAAACATTTGATTTTGTTTCTATGTGTAACAATGGAAGGCTGTTTCTTACTGGCTGAAGAGTGTTGTATATTTTATTTGTACACATTTTTATTTTTTTATGTATTTTATTTAAAAAATTTACTTTTTATTGCAGCCAGATTTATACTGGCTGCTTTTTAGAAACCTTAATTTATGACCCAAGCCTTTGAAATTGGCTTGGGTCCCTTACATTGCAATTTAGTACTTCCATCCAGGTTTCCCCTGGCTGGAAGTGTCTCTTTCAAGCAATCGAAGTTGCTAAAAGCGACTTCGATTGCTTGCTGTAATGTTTGCCACCCTCCCAGCTAATTTACTAGGCTGGGAGGTGGCCAAAGCAGTGTGCAACGCGCGTTGCACAATCGCTACCATATCTCATGCAGCTGATATCAAGTCAGCTGCATGAGATATGCGCAGCACATGCAATGCGCATTACTTGCAGCAGCAATGCGTGTTGCATGTGCTGCATGAAGTGCATTGCACAGCCAGTTTTTTTCTGGCTGTGCAATGCACACAGAGAAACCAAAGTCCCTGCAAGGGACTTTGGTCTCTAAAATGGAAGCGACTTTCCCTACCAGGTGCAATCTGGTGGGAAAGTGAGAGAAACGTTAGACCAAAGTTGTTTGAAAGCAACTTCGGTCTTAAAAACATTAAAAATCATTAAAAAAAATGAGAAATCTAGAAAAAAAAAATTAAAAATTAAAATGTGAGTATAAGAAAAAAAATAAGTGCTAGTGATACCAAAAATCCAAGCCGATTTCATTTGGCTTGGTTATTTAATAATTATTTTTTAATACATTAAATTTAAAATTGAAACACCATAAAATATATGAATTCTTTTTATATGAATATTATAAATTTAATCTATCTCTTTCTTATAATTATATTTATAATTTTGTTTTTTTAATTTTTGACATTTAAGTTTATTTTTTGGAAATACAAAATTAAATTTTCAACTAAATTTTTTAGTAAGGTAAAATAAATTATAAATTTGACATTTTGTAATTGAATAATGAAAAAAATTTTAAATTTATTTAAAAAATATTTTTGTTTGAAGAATACCAATATTTTAAGGGTAGAAATATGGTGCAAATTGTAAGTAAAAAAAATTATATTTTTTTTTGTGAGGGGTTATTTCTATTTTTAAAAATATTTTTCAAAAAAATTCATTAAATACTGAATTAAATTACTTTGCAACTCAAATTTTTTGTAAAATAATTAAAAATGAAATAATAATATTGTTATATTTGATATAAAATTTGAATTGGTAATATTAATGTCTCTTTAAGTAAATTTGAAAATCATTTAAAAAGACCATGTTGATAAGTACTTCATTTTTGATATACAATGGTTATATATATATCTTATATATATTTCTTGAGTGTTATTTTTATATACATTCAATAAAATTTGTAATATAAAATGCCATTTAATCATTAATTATTGTTCAACTTAGTAATAACAACTTCATATTTAATACCAGCCACTAGTATTTACTTTTTAATTTAAAACTCCAATATAATATGAGAGTATTCTTATTTTGTCTTTATGTAATGAACAACAATAACAGACCATAAATGAGTGGGTAATTAATTACAATAAATAGTTGAAGAATAACCTATAAGAAATGATAAGTTTATCAAAAAGAGTACATTAAAAAAATATACTTTTGAATTTTTTTTGATATAATTTGGGTAGTTAAATGAAAATTTAAATTATCAGACATCAAAATGGATAAAATCTAAAAGTGGTGTTTATATAATAAGCCTCATATAAAAAAAAAGATAAAAAATCTACTATGTAACTAAATTATTAAATATTAAGGTATTATAAAAATTATTGAAAAACTTATTTTACAGTTATAATGAAATCTAAATGTGAAAATGATGGTGGGATAATAGTAAGACTATGTGGAAACACTTTAATCTATACATACTTTCAACTTTGTTCAGATAAAAAAATTGTTAAAATTGTATAATAACATCTAGTTAATAGTGATGCAATTTTATTTAGATCAAGAATAAATTTTTCTGAGGAAAAACTAATTAAATTGAGATATGGGCATCTCCTTTCAAGAGATAGAATAATAATAAAAATTTAAAAAATTATAATAAGTATTCTTAATCACCATTTTTGAAAAGTCTCTAGTAAAATTCATTATAATATATCATTCATTTATTACATTATATGGAGTTTCATCTTGAAGTAGTGATGTGCAGCTTTGAACTTATGTTATGAAAAACAAAAAAGTTAAAAAATATATAGTTATACTAATGAAAAAGCCAAAAATAAAAATACTATTATAAATTAAAAAAATAAAACTACATAAATTTTATTCTGCTCTAATGATGGAAGGGTACTATGTATGAATTTCCACATGTTAAATCCAAACCTGCTTTAAGCCTAGTTTACAGATAGAGCTTTTAAGTTTCCTTAAATTCTAAAAATAACTTATGCATTTTACTAATTATTTTTTTCTTGTTTTCTTTCCAAAGTTGTTAGAGTTGCTTAATTAATACTGTTATCTTGATTGTAAGATATATAATTTTTTTTGAATACATGATTTATTGTTTCAAAAATTATATTATAAATTTAAATCATTTATTTCATTTTCTAAAGCTTCATTGTCAAAGAGACAACTCCATTTTCTATTACTTAACAAATATATAAAATGTGATAGTAAAATTTGAGGAATTTTCTTTTTGAGAGGGTCAAACTATATTGTGAAGATTTTTATCTAGAAATTCTTGTACTCTAAAACCATATAATTTTCTCCCTTAAGTAAGCCATTTCAAAAATATGAGAATATAAACAAGAATATTGACTTAACTTATTTTTATTTTCTTTACTGAAAGTTTTAGTTCAATCCCTTTTTTTATATGACATTAGTATAAAAACATGGTGAAATGCTACAATATAATTAATTTTTATTTTATATATATATATATATATATATATATATGAAATATTTAGAAGGTCATCCTTTTTTATTTACTTGAATAAATGGCTCAATTATAATACCCAACACTTATTAATGTTTCCCAAACTCAATAACAGATTTCTCATATGAAATATTAGCTTCTAATATAAGAAGTTTATCTATAGATGATATTCAACATGTGATTTTACTTTTTAGATTCAGCTAAAATTAAACAAAAGGAGAAATCATGCATATGTGTATAAATGGTAACCATATGTTACTTAGATGATTGTGAAATTCACTCATCAGAATGGTTTAAGTATTAAAATAAATTGAGGTCATTATTTTCTAGTATTTGAAACTAATTAGGAAATTATTCTAAAAATATATATTTTAATGTGTATCATGTTTAAAAAGTTGGAAATATGATTTTTGAAAATTGTGAGTTTCTTATGAGATACCAAGCTTTAGTTTACATTGTTTCAAGTAGAATAGAATTTTAGTATTAGAAATTGAAAGCAATGTACCATTATCAGATTTTAACTGTGTTCTACTTATAGAATGATTACATAACATTAAACATTATTTAAATCAAAAAGGTTTAAAAGATATTTAGAATTTTACCAAATTTCACCATTTATTAATCTTTTATTTGAAAACAAACTATGATGTACACTCACTAGAAATAAGCAATCTCAATTTTAACATAATTTATCAATTCAAAAATAATGAGTCAATGAACATGAAAATATATATTTTTTCAAAACCAAATCTCTAGATTTAAAATATGATGCTTTAATGAAAAATTAATACAAAACTTTAATGCAATGAACTCTCTTAAAAAATTCAAAAATAGAATATCAAAACAATTAATTTCTGCAAAAAAAACTACTAACTATTGTAGATAAAGCATAAAAATAAGTCATATTTTTTAAAAAAATGATCTAACAATATTTATTTTTGTTAAAAAAATCAAAACATTGTTTAGTTTGCTTGTTATAATAATGTTAAAATCCACTAAACATTATCTAAAGGTGGTAAAATATGTTAAAAATATGTTGAATTTTGTGAGATAAAAATCAACAATTTTGTATCATTTCCTGTTGTGCTATAACTTTATTCCACCCTTTTTATCTGATTCTTCCAGTATTACTTTGCTATGATCACTAGTTTTCAAGTTAAAACTTACAAATGTTCATTATACTTGATAATATGAAAAATAACTCAAACTTTTATAACTACAAAATAAGATTTTGTAACTCCTTCTTTCAATCAATATTTAAAGAAATTTTTAGTTTATTTGAGTAATGATTTTAAGAATAACAAAAAATTTGAAATTCACAAGGAATTTTTTCCAGAGACTATAATTATTTACTTGTGTAATGCATGAGCTACTTATCAATGATGTAAAACATCAGAAAAGTAAGTTATAGTTATAAATCTACAGATTATACTGTTTCTGGTATATATATCTTCAATAAATCTTTTAAACTTATCTTAGCCTACATACCACACAATAGAAAATCATTATATTAAAAAAGGAAAAAATTCTATGATAATATCATAAAGAATGATAACCATGGATTAATATTCCATAAAAATGGTTAATAAAATTTTAAGAGAACCTAAATTAGTATTCTTTCATCAAAATATATCCTTTTTGTCTTTGTAATTTATTCCAAACAAATTTTTTGAAAGTTGAATCTATATATCTAATGCCAAAACCACTATTAAGTTCCCTCTTAGACTTTTTAAGAAATTATATATATATATATATGTATATATATATATTATTTATCAAAAATTGAAATAAAGAATAAAAACATAATTTTATTTACCTTTAATTATTCAAATATAGAGTATTTTCAGAATGCATTGTGGTTACTTGTGAAGGTTAGAAGATTTGAAGTTGGATTTATGAGTTTTTAGAAGGGCAAATATTGTAAAATTCTTTCAAAAATATTTATTTCATAGTTTCAAATGTTGAAATCTACAAACTAATGGGATTTAAAATTATATTGAGATTTAAAATCTGTTTTCTACTCAATTAAAATAAAATAATATGATGATATCAAAATTGAAATTAAGTTTAAACTTTTGATATGCTCTATCTTCAATTTCAACTTATGTAAGAATAAAAATTATTTTTATTGAAATTTACATGAGAAAGTATGCCTATTATTCAAAATCAAACTTTCTCTAATGGTGTTTTTCAATCATTATTTCCATTCATAACAATAAAAAACATTTCAATTTGCTGATGTTTTAGTTTTTGATATCCCCAAGTTTATATCTCAGGTGTACTATTCACAAAATTATTAAAAGTATAATTTTTGAAATACATGATAAACTTGAAAGTGAGGGGGCATTAAATTTTTAAAAATGAATTCTAAATTCAGGATGGATAGTATTTTTTCCATTTTCACAAATGAACAATTTTTTGTTTCAATTAATCCAGAAAGAAAATTTTGTTGTAAGCATATTATATTATATTTATTATGATTTTAAATACTATATTTTCAAGATTTGTGTTTAATATTTCCTGTGAAAGTTAATGTTAATGTGAATTTAAAGTAAGCTTGAAGAAATTTAATCAATAGGCATATTGGATATTTAAAATAATATTTTGCTCCAATCTTGAATCATCCTGGGCTAAAAAATATCCCAAATAAGGTTTTTGTGGGTCAATTTGGATTTAAGTAGGATTAAGTGAGGTTTAATAAAGGACAGATAAAAGGCTAAATTCATTACTAGTGACTTTTTTCTCAAAATAGTTATAAAATATGTATCATTCTGGAATCAAGCTTCAATAAAGTTGAATTGAAACAGAGATAATTTCTAGCAGCACAACACCATATTTACAAAGGTGTAAAATACCTCAAATATTACTCATAATATAGGAAGGCAAGGAATCTACAAAATTCACATTTCAAACAAGGATTTATATTTTGAATTTGAAATTGAGAAATGGAATATTATTTTCCAATTTAAATATCTATTAGTCATTTTACCAAAAGTTTTCAGTAATCAGATTGAATTTTGATGGTATTTTTTTGTAGATTAATCATTTTGATGAGCCATTTACTCAAAATTACTGGTTTCGTTTCTAATATTCCATGTGAAATTCATTACGAATCTTTTTGAAAGTGAATAGTTGACATATTGGATATGCAAAAGCTTATGTTAGATCAAAGTGAGATAAAAGGGAGTTCAACTGATGATCAAATTAGGATTTTACAAGATCAAATGGTGATCAATGTAGGTTCATCTTGAGCTCAATTTGTGACAAATCTCTGACTAAATGTAAGGCCAAACAATTTCCTACATGGTGATGATGTGTGCATAATTCAAGCATAGATTTGTGGCTCAACGGAGTTCAAGCAAGGGGTATTGCTAGCAATACCCCCCCATTTTTTCTGTGGTGAATACAATAAAATAATACAAAAATAAATAAAAACAAAAAAAACTAAAGACAATTCTACTTTTCTACTTCTTTACATCTCTCCCTTTCATTTCAAATTTTTCTCTTTTAATTTTTCTCGAACCAATCCTTTCATCTTCTCCAAAATTACGCTTATCTCCTTCCTGCATTTCTCAAATACCTCCTCCTCTCCTACCAGAACCACCTCTCCAATCTCCAACAGTTCCTCTGCCACGTCGAAGGAAGCAGTGTTGATAATTGTATCAACCTCCCCACACAACTCTTCTGCGAACCTAACTCGTCGACCCTGACGAGGCTTCTTCGACCACACCTGGTCCAGCGTTTCCTCAGGTTCTTTGATTCCACCCGTGACCGGAGGGTTTGCCTCAGTTGGCAAAAGGGACGCAGGTTCCCCAATTGGGTCTTCAACAATGGCATTTGATGTCTAAAACAAGAACTCATCAGTAACCTCATCCCTAAAAAAAAAAAAAAAAAAAAAAAAAAAAAAGCAACAGATAAAACTTACTTCGAAGATGGGGTCAGGTTCTAAGAACAACCTTGGAGCCACCTCTACCTCTGCTTCTTTCTCCTCCTCGTCATCTTCAATGACCACCTGTCATTTTTTGGGTGTCCACCTTGGAACAGGGACTTCATCCTCATCTTCCTCCACCAATTTGTCGATCTCTTCTTTGACACCCCGTTTTGAACCTGTGGCCTGGGTTACCCAGGTTGTGATCTTGTTCTCTAGTTCCTTATCGTTCTCCCCCACCGATTGATCGTCTCCAACCGAGACATCCCAAATGTCTTCGACCACCTCTTTTGTTTTAGGGATCACCCAAAACTTAGTCTTGGTGAATCTTCGTCCAATCTCTGCGTTCTTTGTTAACGCATCGCATGCCACTTGTTGCCAAAGGCAAAACTCGCATTTCTGGCAAGGGCCTCGAGTCGCTGTACTTTTGACACAAAAGTATTCCATTGCTTCACAAGCCGTGCAAGCCTGGGAAAACTGTCGTGTAACCATTCACCCATCCGCTTTTGGGTGTGGAGGCGTAGGCGTTGGGGTAGGACAGTTCATTATATAATGAGGAAAGTAATAAACAAGAAAAGATATATATAGAGGAAAGAGAAACTAGTGTGAGAAGATGGTTCAAGCTCAACGGAGCTCGCTATTCTTATACCCAGGCATCTGTCACGCGCCACGTGCCTTTTGAGGCAAAAGCAGCTCATTAAATCAATAACATCAAGTTCTAAATCTATACTCGAAGCGCAGAAAGCAATTCTCCATAGCAACTGCGATTCCCCTTTGTGTACTTACTATTCAACTGCGCTAGCCTAAACTCTAAATCTAAATTAGTCAATCTCTCAATAGTGTGTCTTAGTCTTAATTTTAATAAGCAACGCACAGCGCTATGATCAACGTAATAGTACATTAGTAGTTTTCATTAAAAAGTTTGTTAATTAATTAAAAGGGGTAAATTGAGCATGGATGGATATTAGCAAAGAGGGTCTAAGTGTATGTTATTAATGGTCTGTGGTATGGGAATGGTGCGATGAGAGGGAGGTCAATGCAAAGAGGATTAAAGGATATAAAAGGGTTGGGTTTTTGGTTTGACATTCCTTAGAATTAAATTATAAAACGTATTTACATTTAATAGTGGTAAAATCTTTTACGTTAAATCATTATTATTGTATCTTTCTTTATTTTCTCAATAATCATTTCTAAATCCTAAATCTTTGATTTTTGAGTTTCCAACCCTTTGTGAGATCTTAAGAATTCCTATTACCTTTGAAACTATATTATAATTCTTCTCGAACATACCTCAAACCCGTAGCTCTTACTTCGAGTGACCTTCGAATCACTTCCTCGAATCATTCCTCTGTGCTTTGAAGAAGTTTCTAAAACCCTCATCTCACTTTCAGGAACACCCTCGACCTTGTGCGTAGGTTGTCCAGTGACAGGAATTACTACTGCTTCCAAAAAGCTCAATGTCATATGTACTTTATATGAGGAAACGGATAATCTTTTTAGCTCCCTAGTTGATGTAAGCCCTTGGTTTCTACACAATACTACTAAGGATATACCCTCTGGATCTCAACCATCAACTAATACTCCTGAAATACCTGTAAATCAACAGGATCAATCCCCTCCACCTTCTAACCATAGTTCAGCTGAAGATGATCCTGACTATCAAGCAGAACAATTATATTTCAGCAGATCTGAATCCTCAGAGCCCCAAAATTTAAATTCATGTTTACTTTTTCTTTTTTCTTCAATTATTCTCTAAATTTCTCTTTCTTTCTAGTCTCCTCCTACTCAAACTCAAACTCCATTAAATAATCTCCATTCTGGAAATTTGAATCCCACTTTAGAAGCTGCTTTAGATTAACTTCCTGAAGCCTCTTGTTCAAACTCCAAACTAAAGAAACAAGCCTCAACTTCAATGAACTTGAACCATCTTTTAAAACATGGTAATACTTCAACAAGCTCAATTGGCTCCCTTGAGGATTATTTTGAGAAAAAAGATATTAGTAAGATTTGTTTACTATATATCTTATTCATTAACTTATTTTTTTCATTTCTATTTTTGTAGTAAAAAGCTGAATTGCAAAAAATTCCCTTGACTTTGAGAAGAGGAAGTTTGATCATATGCTAAGGAAAGATCAGCAAGTCTTAGATTTGGAATAAAAAAATTTGAGGCAGAGCAGATGGAAAGAGTAAATGACCATCAATTTCAAAGAGAAATGGCTACTTTTGAATTGGAAAAACAAGAAACTTTTTAAAAAAAATATTTCATTATGGAATGTGTAAAAAATGGCCAATCTTATGAGGACATTAAAAAATTGCTTGACCTTTTCAATTGATAAATTGTTTTTCTAGTTAAATTAATTTTGTTTGATTTCTTTTTGGTAATATTTCCTTATATGCTGACTTATAAAAGGTCTTGAATATAGTAACTTTTTTTTGACAAATTTTCAAAAACATCATACAATTTTTCTATCTTTAAATTCAAGTCAATAAGTTTGCTTATACTTTTTTTTGACAAAAATTTGAAAATATAATACAATTTTTCTATCTTTACTTTCAAGTCAATAATTTTGCTTATCTAAATACTGCTAAGTCATTAAAATTCTATATCTTTTTTGAAGATTTGGCAATACCTCCTCTTGAACTTTATTGAAACAAGGGGTGGTGGGTACCACCAAATTTTTCTAAATCATCAATTCCACATGTCAGATTTAAAAATTTGGCAATACCCTCCCCTGCATTTTATTGAAGTAAAGGGTGAAAGTCACCAAAATTTAATATAATTAAATAAATTAATTAATATATAGATAAGATATGCCAAATCTACTACTTTTAAATTAATGACAATTCCTCATTCCAAAATGCAGATCAAGTCTAGAAACTAAGTTTGGGACTTTCAACAGGTATAGGCTAGAGGAACCCCATGAAACAAATTGATGTTGTCATGATTACCTTTTATACAACCCAAGATCATTGGCTCATTACTTTAATTTGGTAAAGTGAAGTATCAGATTTATTTATTAAAAATTTATGGAAGAATATTAAATATTTGGTGACTCTACGAATCCCCATACTTTTTAGATCTACCTAAAGAATTTTCAAATTTATTACCTTTTTCTCTTCTTTTTTTAACTTTTTTATTTGTTTGATTAACTTTTGACTTATCTGGAAAGAGCGACCAAAATTTGTGAAGTCTTGACAAGATTCCAAACCTGAAGGAGCCTTTGTGGTTTGGTGATTATCGTAAGAAGAATTCCAAACTGTTTTGATGATTCCATTTCTTAATCCAAAATCATTGGATATCTATAAATAAGATACAGTTGTTTGTGTTAGTTTAAAAGAGAATGAAAGAAGTTAAAAATAATCTACCTCTTTTTAGGTTCAAAGTAATTTTTTCCACCTTGAGCAGGTTTCTGGCTCAAAGGAATAGTAGTACTGTCAACAAAACCAATGCATACTGGAAGCCCTCTGCTTGCATAACCTGAGATGATTCATATCGCTCTTCTTTTGTTGGCCAGGTGAGAAGTTGAGATTCCAAGGAGTTGATGGCAGTGATGCATTTTTTGGTATTAGTGTTAACTGAACCATAACCTAAATCAAAGACATTTTCTAAACGTCTCAAAGCGGCTCTGTTACCATTGGAACCCAAATGACATAGTGGGATGGCCAATTGAATTGAAGGATGTTGTTGTTCTTTTTGAGAATTATTGTGAAACATGGGATGATCCTGAATAAGCTCAAACAATTGAAGGAAAAATTCCAGAGAAGTCCTGAAAAACTGTCTAAAACTGGGTGTAGATAGGTTAAGAAGTGTTTGGATGGTGTACTTGGGGGTATGAAGTACTTAAGGCTTTCTGGGAAGAAGGTAACGTTTCGAGGCCATTTTTGATAAAAAGACAAAGTCTTCTTCTAGATCAGAATCAGAATTGCAATCAGAGTCCAAGAGAAGTTCAAGAGCCATGAAAGTCATTGCTTTATGTAATTTATCATGATTTGAAAGTGAGGAAGGCATGACTCTTATATGATATGATATGAAAATGTAAATGATGTAAAATGTTTTGAGTTATGAAGTGTTATGCTGCGGAGTGCTGTGTAGGATTGGAATGATGCTGACAAATCAGTGAAATGGGACTTGATGGTGAAATCAGCACTTTTGGTTTAGAAAGTGTGGAATTGAGTGAAATAAGTGATTTATTTCATCTTGAAATCCACCAGTTTTGGGGCTAGTGTGTTTCAGAAATCCGCACTTAAATAAGTGAGGATTTGGTCAAATTTAAGTGTGGCTTTGTAAGTGCAGATTTGCCAGAACTGACACCCCCCAATAACAGCTAAATCAAGTAGTTCCTGCTCTTCATTATATAAGGTCTTCATCAGGACCCTTCTAGATTACTCCTTCAACACATCCATCCTAGCACTCCTACCAAAATCTGACCAGAATAAATCCTTAACCTGATTTTCATGAGCCAGTTCCTCTATATTGATAATATAGTCCACCACTTCATTAAACTTCCCAAAGAGTTTCCTGTATTCCACCAATGAAGTAGCTTCACCTTTAGTTTTCCAATCACTGACAAACTTGTTTAAGTCTACCATAATATTCTTGACACCCCATATATATATCATCTCTTTAGATAACTTAGAAAAGTCTCACTTTTTATAACCATCCATAGCAATAAACTCTTTCTCCACCTCTCTGTCCACAATAAAAAACCTGACTTGCCTCACCATATCCACATGAGAATTCCCATCAAAAGCAGAAGAAGCTTCATACCTTATTAAATAAATATTTAACCCCCTCACCATTAAACTTGGTCCATTCCCAATTTTAAATCCTAACTGATACCATAGCAAGAGGAGCACCAGCAGCAACACCAGATCAAGAATTAGAAGACATTCCAAAGTCTAAAGATCAACAATAAAATAAGATCCCCTTTTAGGCTAAAAATATTATAATTAACAAGTAAATCTGTTAGAATCCAGAGAGTTTGTGCCACAGGTTGGTTGCCACCAATGTAGAAAGACTCTTACAGTTACCTTGCTGTAAGCAGAATCCAAGGGAGTTGGATAAACAAGAGAAAAACCTGTCCATTTAAATTAAATGAGAGTGCTCAATTAGCTAATATTAAATATCTACTTGATAAGAAAATATTTTTTTGACTAATTTTTGTTGATTCTTTTGAGATGATTTGAATCTTTGTTTAAAGTAAAATAACTGAAATGCAACAAAAAGTTATGCCAGAGAAAAGATTTTTAAATGATTGTACTTATATGTTTTTAGAGAGTTTTTATTTTATGAAATCAATGTTAATTTTGAGTTACTAAAGATGTGACCTTTCTAATCGTACCCTACAACTATATATTTCTAAGTTTTTGAGTGAAATTATTGTTATTTTTAATAAAATGTTAAAATATATAATGTTACTAATAAATCTTTAATAATATGTCAATTGGTTGCTTTTATGTGTTATTGGTTTTTGAAGTTAATGTCTGATTGATTAAGTTTCCTACACAGCTGAGTTTCCATGCTAAACTATGCATATTCTAGTCCCTTGCTCCAGATTCCCTTCCAGACGTGTTCCGGAGGTTATTCAGACATCCATGGATGTGCACAGAGCTTGTCTGGACGTCTGGACTCATTTACAAACAAAAAATATCACTAAAAATCTAGAAAAATTAGAAATGATAGCTCCACATCTGAAAAATTATTTCCAATAATTTTTGTGGCCTGTGCAACCCTAATTATTGATCCAAAAATTATTAAAGCTGAGTAATTTATCAAAAATTAAAATTCATAAAAATACTAAAAATACTAAAAAAAAATCATAAAAAATGTTAGAAAAATCAGGAAAAATCCAGAGAAGTTAGAGAAGGTTCTTTGAAACCTGGATTTTTTTTCCATACACTTTTGAGCCCATGAAAACTTATTTTGACTGTGAAATCAATGCTTAAAACCAAGCTTTTAAATAACCAATTTTCTCCTATTAACCAAGCAATTTTCTCCATTAAAAACTCAACATGAACACCAAATAACCACTTAATATTAACAAATGAATGAATGTCCAACTATAATTTCCATATCCTTTAGGTGCCATACTAAACTCTGGAATACCACAATTTGTGAACCAAATTGGCTCTAGGTGTGACTGAAGAGCCGGGACAAGAAATAGGGGACCAACAAAGTAAATTCATTAAAATAACAAGTCTCTGTGCATCTGTTTTTTACCAATCGATTTCTAATGTATAATATCATTTACACTCAAAGCACCAGTATCTCACAGCACCAAAAACTGTGTTTGGTGATAATGAGCAAATTGTTTAAGGATTGGCATCCACTAGGTGCCAGTTAGCTACTTGTGTGGTAAAAGTCTGAAAAATTATAAAAATAAAGCAAAAAATACTGCAGCCTTCCAGATTTTTCTCATTTGATTTTCTTTACCTGATATATAAAATTGATGATTTCACAATTCTAGTGTTAAAGTAATAGGCAGGCTAGTAATATGTAATTGGCAAACTAGGGAGGAATCTTGACTCGCAGTAGAAAGTAGCAGCAAGGGAAAGAAATTTTGCAATCAAATGTGTGGCAACAATTGATATATATATATTGGAGGGATCAATATATAAGTTACAAAGGTTTTGTGAGGCTTTGACAGAGCAATTTGGTTGACAGCACAAAAAAAAAAGTGGCTTTTAGCCACAATCGTTGAGTTAGACATAAGCTGCATATTAATTGGGTTTAGCTTTACGATTGTTCATGTTCTAAGAACTTGGATTTGGGTGAGATCGGCTTGTGAAAAATGACCAGTTAAAATTGCATCCGATTTCCCTTTACGAACCTCTTTTAAATCGGTTAGTGGGTTACTAATTTGCCGACGCCCCATCTGACAACTCGCGAGGATATTCTCCTGTTTAGGAGAAATTCTAGTGAGCTCTCACATTCTCTCCCCCTGCTAGTTCGGGGTTCATTGAAAAAGTAGAAAGTATCCATCCTTACATGACATTTGGTGCAGGCGTCATCTTCCTATCTTTACCAACAATAGCAAACCTTTCACTGAACAAATCTGGTTGCCCTGCTACACTCACTTTATAATAATAAACCTAAAAAAATTCACAATCACTGGATATTAGCTTGAAATCCTAAGTGAATGCAAAAAGGACAATCATTGAAGACGGAGCCATGCACCTACCGGACCGTGGAACGAGACCTTTGGACATTTATGTTCATAAAATACCTTTCCAAGGATATTATAGTTTCTTTCAATAACCTTGAGTGATAATCTTTCCTTATCGCTTCCCGTCATAAGCTCGATAGATATCAGTTTGTGGGCAGGATCATGAAACTGGATCGGACAGCTTCTTCCCTCTTCAAAAACATCGGTTGAAGAAGGTCCAACAATCACAAAAGCTAAACCAAAATGAACCGATGATCAAAAACTAGCTGAACCGGTTTAAAATTTTAAGATAAAACAGAGCCGTTCTTAACCTACTTGAGCGCACCATAGCGAAGGCAGCAAGTGAAAAAACCCATAGCATCCTGCCCAAGGAAAGAAAAATTATCCGCTCCATGGACTAATAGCGTACCAAGCAGATGCAAAGTTGTTTGAGCAACCGAAAGATAAAGAGATGAGGAGTTAAATGTAGCAAGATTACTTCCAATGTATGAAGCTGTGGAGAACAGGTGATATACAAACAATTAATGAGGTAATTGTTCTGAGGTATAGAACTAAGTAGAAGAACATTAAGCTAAGAAGACAATTACTTTATAATTTATTGACAGTTAACAGAGTTGTTAAAGAGGTATGTATAGAACGTCAGACAAATTGGATTGTACATCGTAATGAGAGATTTTTTTATCACCAATGCAGAGAATATACGGGCTAATTTAGGTTATTTCTGTGTACAGGTAGTCAATATATGATGGAGTAAAAAGAAGACGATTTGTGAAGTCACGCGAGTCACCCAGGCGAAAAAATAAATTTGCAAACGGGGAACACTTTCTCATGTCAGGAAAGCGCAAAAGCACGTCATATTCTTTTTTTTTTTTTTTTTTTTTTTCCCCTATGGCAACCCCATCTGTGTCCTCAAAGGCGCCTAGCTCCCCCTGTTATCCTGTTAATTGCCCAGATAACTTACCCACTACGTTCATTACTCCTCACATGTACCTAGCCTATTAAGTTTACAATGCCTTCATGCCCCTAGCTGGGTGAGATTGTAAGAAATAAAAAAAATAAAAATAAAAATAAAAAATTCTTTTTTCTTCCCCAATAATATCCCCCTCACACAGTAACCACCAATTTTAGGTTTAGATTAGTGAGAACCGCAACTGCGGCCTTTAATGTATGTAGACTTTGTGCGCGAGTCCCCTCTCTTCATTCTGACACGGGGTGAAGAGAGCGAGCTTACCATTGGGGCTTTGGGATTCGGGTGCACAGGGCATTACAGGTTATGGGCGTTTAGTGCGTTACCAGTTGCAGACAAAGAACAAGCAAGTAAAGAAAGAAAAATACGAGAGACAATATAAAATAATCACAAGAGTCATCAAGTTGTTTAGATATTATAGATATGAGAATCAAGAAATATAAATAAATATATGAAAATTAAAATTAAAAAAAAAAAAAAAGTTTAATTTTTTCTTCTTCCCTATTTTTTTGTCTTCTTTAATAAAATCAAAATGTTATATCTTTCTTACTCAAATTGGAGGTCTTGTTACTGTTCATCTGGCCCTACCGCCACATTTTTTCACTCCTATGGGACTGCTCCTTTTCACTCTAATCATCAATAAATACAATTCTCATTCCAGTACTCTCCCATCTCCGCAAAAACTAGCTTTGTTTGACCCCTATGCAACTGATCACATAAGTGGGGATTTATCTATATTTTCTGAATTGCAATACTTACCTCAAAAGATTCCTCTTATTGTCAAGGATGATCCTGAATCTCAACAGTTTGTAACAGGAATTGGCTCCATCATCCTGAAAGGCTTTGATAACTCCAACTTCACCATCAAAAGAGTTTTTTTCTGCCCAACTGCTAGTGGTACCTTAATTTCTGGATCTGCATTATTAAAGTCTGGGGTTTCATTCTATGCCAATGCAGAAAATCATTTTGTTCTAAAAAAAGGTGATACTGAATTAGCTAAAGCAAAGTGGTCTGGTGGAAACAAGTGGTTTCTCAGAATGTGGTATAGTCCTTTTCCTCAATGTAATGCTACCTCTATTTCCTCCTCTCTGTCTTCCAAGCCGCCAGTTCCATTTTTGTCACTTGACCCCCCAGTTCAGCGGCAACCTAATTCAACTCAACAGCCTGAGAGTGAACTCATGAAGTGGCATCGGATGCTTGGACATGTCAGCATACAAGTTATGAAAAGGCTTTTTGCTTCTGGTGTTGCCCTTGGTCTTCCCTCCTCTCTTCCTCCTGGAATTATTGATTGTGAAGAATGTTGTACTTCCAAGAATGTCCAAAGACACACACTACTTCCTACTGAACATGATCCTGAACCTTTGGAAATTATTGTCTCAGATGTTTTGGGTCCCTTTGAAGTGGAAACATTTAATGAAGCAGGCTATATTGTTTCCTTTTGAGATGTGAAGACAAGCTACTCTGATATTAAAATCATTCAATCAAAAAATGAAGTCCTTGATGCTATTATATGATTTCATTTAAAAATGGAGCAGTTGACTAGTTTCAAACTGAAGATTCTTTTTTCAAATAATGGTGGAGAATATCTTAATCAGAAGATGCAAAAATATCTATCACAACATGGAATTCAGTGGGAACATTATATGCTTTATCATTCTGAATAAGATGGAGTTTCTGAATGCTACAACAGGACTATTTCTGATATGGGTAGGACAATGCTTTACAACAGTGGTTTGTCAAAGTTCTTTTGGGGTGCAGAATTTTTGTGGGAAGCTTATCTTCATAACCAACTTCCCAATTCAGTTTCTATTTCAAAAACTCCCTATGAAGCAATGTTCAAGCAAAAACCTCAACTTGATTTGTTACGGACTTTTGGAGAAGTGGCCTTTTTTCATGTTGCAAAATATCAATGGTTGAAACTTGATGTGAGGGCAGTGAAATTTTATGTGGTTAGGTATGTGGAGGGTGGCAAAGGTTGGCTTTTTTGGGATCAAACAAACAACAGGCTTGTTCAATCTGCTTTTGCTGAATTCCCTTCACGTGCAACAACTCAAAAAGTTTCTGAAAAACAAAATAACTCTAAATCACCTGATATTGCAGAAGGACAGCTGCCTCAAGATAAAAGTGATGTGATTTCATCTTCAGAAAAGCATGGTCTTCCGTTTATTGTGAATTTGTTAACTCTTGGTGATTTTGAACTTGATAAAAGACTGCTGGATCAAGATGCTGTTGGAACTGAAATTCAAATTACTTGCTTAGAATTGTTCCCTGAAGCACCAAAAACATATAAGAAAGCTAAGAAAAGTGAAGAAAGTCATCAGTGGTCTTTGGCTTGCAAAAATGAACTTGAAAATCTTTCCAGGAAGAAAGTTTGGTCACTTGTTAAACCTCCACCTGGCATCAAAGTTCTTGGAGCATGATGGATTTTTGCTATTAAACCAAGACTTTCGGCTGATGACCCTAAGCGTTTCAAAGCACGTTACATAGCTCAAGGATTTTTGCAGCAATATGGCCATGATTATTAAGAAACTTTTGCTCCTACTGCTACCTTCACATCTCTATGACTTATTTTTACTCTGGCAGCAAAGTTTAACTGGTTTGTTCATTCTTTTGATGTGGTTGCAGCTTATTTGAATAGTCCTATTGAAGAGGAAGCTTATGTCCGCCCACCTGAAGGACTTGAAGGAAATGATGGCACTTTAGTATGCCAGTTGCACAAATCTCTTTATGGTACAAAGCAAGCAGCAAGATGTTGGTGGAAGTTCATTGTGGAAAAGTTGAAGAATTTGGACTATGAACCAAGTCTTATTGATAATTCTGTCTATATTTTAAAGAAGAGTCTGGGTTCATCAGTTATCTGGCTTCATGTGGATGATGGAATTGTGGCATGTGATTCTCAAGAAACTTTGAAGAAGTTGGAAAAAGATTTGGCTATAGTTTTAGAAATTAAGTGGAAGGAAAAGGTGGATTGGATAGTGGGTTTAGATGTGGAACGAGTCTGGGATGGGTTTATTTTTTCTCAAGCTCCCCTTGCTCAGAAGATCAGAGAACTTCATAATCCTTCTCAATTGCATACTAAGGCTCCCCTTCCAAGAAAGTGTAACCTGGTTTCAGCAGATCCATCATCTTCTCCAATCAACCCCCTGGGTTTCCTGTCAATTGTTGGTTCTTTAATCTACCTGGCACAAGGAACTAGGCCATATATTGCTTATTCTGTCAATCTATTAGCACACTTTACCAGAAATCCATCAGAAGATCATTGGAAAGCTTTAAACCAACTTTTGGCTTATGTTTCAGCAACAGCTGATTTCACATTTAAGATATTTCCTTCTCATTCAGATTTGGTTGCAAAAGTTGAATTATATGCTGATTCAAGCTAGAGTGGGCATGAAGGTGATAGAGCTTCTAAAGGCCATATCATATATTTCTTCAAGGTACCTATTAGCTGGAGTGCAAAACAGCAATGGACAGTGGCACTATCTACTTCAACAGCAGAATACATCGCTTTTTCATCATGTTTCAGGACTGGCTTATGGGTCAAGAAGTTGTTTGAGGACTTTGTTAACTATCAAGATGCAGTTCATCTTTATTGTGATAATCAGACAGCAGTGAGGACAGGAAAATACCATTCATCAAATAAGGATACTAGACATTCAAAGGGAGATTTCTATTTTGTCAATCAGCTAATTCTCAAAAAGAAATACTTCTTACTTGGGTGCCTAGTAGAGATCAAAAGGCAGATTGTATGACAAAGTCATTGGGTGGTTTGAATATTCAACATTTTTTGTCTTATCTTTCAGTTGGAACTTAGTTTTAATTTAATTTCATTTTTTTCCTTCATATTTATCTTTTTCTTTCTTTTATTTGTAATATTTTTCTATTAGGCTATTGGTGGTAGAGGCCTTGTTGCAAGGGGGGGTGTTAGTTTTAGATTAGTAAGAACCACAACTGCAGCCTTTAATGTATGTTGACTGTGTGCGCAAGTCCCCTCTCTTCATTCTGACATGGGGTGAAGAGAGCGAGCTTACGATTGGGGCTTTGGGATTTGGGTGCAGAGGTTAGTAATCCTGCAATTATCATTCTGACACAGGGTGAAGAGAGCAAGCTTATCATTGGGGCTTTGAGATTCAGGTGCACAGGGCATAACAATTCCATCTCTGTAATAGGCATTCACATATACAGATATGTATTAGCTGACAAAGTGACATTTGAAAGATACTCAATATGAGGTATCAAAGTACTCCAATCTGCAAGTAACATAATGGCATACAAGAGGTTAACTATCCATCATTATTAGGGAGTATCAAAGTACTCAAATCTGCTGTTAGGGATACACCATTAATTTTTTCATAAACCCCCCTTCACACACACACATCATGATATCTGTGCCAATGTATATCAAATAGTCCTAATAGGGGGTGTCAAAGTTGAGCAATCCACAATTAAACTAATTGCGGATAAAAATCCTTATATCCCAATTATCTTCCGCAATTATTTTTGCTAATAATAGGGGGTATCAAAGTTAGAAATCTTACATTTCAAAATACCTCTTTTTTCCTCGAAATCAACCATGATTATTTTTGAAGGTATGCCATCTGGTGCCCCCAAAACATCTTTTTACTGAAAATTAATGTCATGCTTGTGGCTTTCTTTTTGTGCTGTAAAATACCTTTTAAATAATTACAAATTTCTAACTTTGATACCCCCTAATTAGGTTATTAGAAATTTTACATGTCAAAGTTGACCTCTTATCCAACAATTTTCTAGTCAATTTTTCATAACTACATATTAGACAACTTTCTGTCATAATAAACTCTTGGCCTACTTTCATTCATAACCACACCTTTGACTACTCTCTGGATATACCTTCTACCTTTCTGCACACTCCCATTCTCATCTCATCATGTCTATTCTCTCCATTCAGAACACCTTGCTATCTCATCTGCTTGTTTTTTCTCCTTTTCATTTTCAATTATTTTAACATGCCCTGTCATCATAGATCTTCTCAAAGGCAGCCTTCCCCCAGCTGTTCTTCAAATTGCACTACTCCCTCTTTCCCTCACTCAGCCAAGGAATTAAAGACCTTTCAATTGAAAAAAGATGATTATCTCATTCTTATCAACTGGCTGACAACTAAATCTAACTATGATTCTTGTTTTGGTACTGAAAATGCAACTAAAGTAGGACAGCCCCCCACATCAAAAGTTAATGGTTATCTACTAATGGCTGATGAATTATGGAATAAGACCAAGGGAAGGATAGATCTTTTACCTAAACAGATTTCTGAATGTTTGAAGCATTACTGAGCCAAATAAAAGAAGGCAAAGACTCTTTCAACTTTGACTGGTTTTGATATTACTGACATCAATATCAGTAAGGGCATAAAACTCATAGATGATATACTTGAATATTTATGTACTTAATTTAAAGAGATGGATGCTATTTTTGGAGACAAAGCTGATGTTAATCCTGCAAACATGTTGGATGGTGAAGATGCTATCTCTGAACATGATGTCAAAACAAATCTTTTCCCATCCTCTTCCTCCACTCAAGCCCCCCTTGTTCTAAATTCAATAAATCTAGATAGATTTGCTATAGATCCTTATGGCAATTTAAACCAACCCAATCTAACTCATGTATGTTTTTTTATCTTACCAATCCTTTTTTTATTTACATTTTCTTATTTATAAAAAGGCTGAAGAAAAAACTCAGGAGCCACAATCAACTGGGTCTGAAGCCAAAAACAATGATGAGGAGGAAAATGTGACCTTGAAAAAAAAGCAAAGGGCTTCAATTAGTCTAAATTTCCACTCTCAAAGAAGAAGAAAAAGTGATACTTCATCTCAAACCTTTTTTTCTTCTATCAAAGAATTTTTGGAGAAATGCAATGCTGGTAAATGATACCATACCTCTTAATACTTTGCTCTGCTTTTCTTCTACTTTTTGTTAATATTTCATATCACTCTAGAAAAAGTGGAAGTTGCTAAAGAGACTCTAAAGTTTGAAAAGTAAAAATATGAGCTCTCTTTAAAGAGGGATGATAGGGCACAAGACTTGGAGGAGAGGAAGTATGAGCTCTCTTTATGGAAGGATGATAGGGCACAAGACTTGGAGGAAAGAAATTTGAGCTAACTCTTAGTATTGAAAAATCAAATAAAGAGGAGAAAACACTCAAGCATCAAAAATTAATGGAACAGATGAAATTTAAGCATGATTTCAAAGAAAAATCAAAGAAGAAAATTTTTTTAATGGAATGTGTTAAAGCCAATAAATCTTATGAGGAAATTAAATGTCTAATAAAATTTTTTAATGACTAGTGTGTTTTATTTCTTTCATACTTCAACTATTCATACTTATTTGTACATAAAATTTTAAAATAATTTCCTGTATTTCATTACTCTATCATTCATTAGTTGAAGTTTTGTATTTTAATGTTAAAAATTCATTTTTAAATAAATTTTTCAAGTCTCATTTGAAAATTTTCCAACTCCTTCCCCTTGCATTTTATTGAAGTAAGGGGTAGATATCACCAGAATTCTTTCAAGTCAAGAGTCTTGAAACTCTTATATAAAAACTTGATATTAATACCCCCTGCATTTTATGGGTATCACCAAAATTTGTTCAAGTTAAGAATTTTGCAAGTCTTATATGAAATTTTGGCAATACTCCCCCCTGCATTTTATTGAAGTAAGGGTTGGGAATCACCAAAATTTAATATAATTACATAAATCAATACATAAAAAACTATTATATATCAATTTCCCTAGTTTTAAAGTAATTACGATTCCTCAAGCCAAAATGCAGATAAATCTAGAAAAAAATATTTGGGACTTTCCACAAGTGTAGGCTGAGGAAACTCATGAAACAAATAAATTTTGTCATGATTCCCATTTATACAACACAAGGTTGTTTATCAATTACTTTATTTTAGGAATTTGAAATATAAGAGTTATTTATAGAAAATTTATGAAAAAATAAAAAATATTTGATGACTCTACTCATCCCCATACTTTTTTAATCTACTTAAAGTTTTTTTATATTTTTTAAAATTACCTTCTTTTTTTTATCTTGTTTATTCAGTGGATTAATTTTTGACAGATTTGAAATGAATGTTCAAAATGTGTGAAGTCTTGACAAGATTCAAAGCCAGGTGGAGCTTTGGTTGTTTGGTGATGATCATGAGAAGATTTTTAAGTTGTTTGGATCATGCCATTTCCCAAACCAAAATCAATCATGCACTGATGGTCTGGAAAATATAAGCCATGTCCTTTGACTTTAGCTGAAGATGGTATTGGTTGGCCAGTTATTGGATTGATATAGGAGAAAATTCCAAAAGTAAGATAATTGGTGTCATTCCTATCAATATGCATCATATTGTGGAATCCTGAATGAGTAATAATAACATTTGAAAATAAAAGATATTGGTTGCTAATTTCTTCCCATATTAGGCCACACAAATTTGGTATTCTAAATTTGCTAGCAAGTTGATGATTCTTTTCAAAAGCTTTAGTGCAAAGTTTTTTGAGGCAAAGAGCAAGAAAAGTATTAAAAGAAGGTAAGGTGTCCCATAAGCAAAAATCAACTTTTTTCTCAGCTTTAGATAATTTTTGAAGTAAAGAATAGATGCCTATGGAATTAAAATGAGTGAAATTTTTTTAAGAATGAAAAATATATTATCAGACATACCAAGAGAAAATAGCCTTTAAAAAATCCTGGTCTAAACATGAAATAAATTAAGTGAAATTTAGAAAAGAGGCTAAAATTTAAAGATCAATATTTCAGCAACAAATGAACAAAATTCAAATCCATTTATGGGAAATGAAAGATAGGCTTTAGAAGAATCTTCTGCTAAAAGAAGATAAGATTCAAATAAACCTAACCCTAATTTTGACTCAGATTTTCAAAATTGCACAAAGATTTGAAAATTGATGATGAAAATTCCAATGGAGGTATAAGCCTAGATAATAATTTGATAAGAGTTTCAGAAGCCTTATTCTCTAATTATGCAATATAAAAACATAAAATAAATTAAGTAACATTTGGAAAAAAAGGCTCAACTTTTAAGGTCAAAACCTCATCAACCACAGAACCAAATTCAAACCTGTTTGTGGGAAATGAAAGATAGGCTTCAGGAGAATCTTAATTAAAAGTACTTGTGATTTAATTAAACCTAGCCCTGATTTCTTACATAAAAATGTAAAATTAAAAAAATTAAATTAGGAAAAAGAGGCTCAAATTTAAAAGTCAATATCTTAGCATTCACTGAACCAAATAAAAATCATTTTGTGGGAAATAAAAGGTAGTCTTCTGGCAAATCTTCAGTTAAAAGGAAATCAGTTTTGAATAAACTTAACACTATTTCGGAGTCTGATTTTCAAAATTTTACAAAAACTTGAAAAGTGGTAATGGAGATGAGAACAAGAAGAGTTTAATTAGTCCACTGTTATCCAGATAATATTCATGAAAATATTTAAGTATGAAAATTTTATAGAAGGAAAGAGATATCATTTATGCATAAGAAAAAGGAGATGAAACTTATCTTGATTGAAAAGTAGGAAAAATAGAGTGAGAAAGAATGATGTTGGAATTTGGGAAAAATTGAATATGAAGTAATTGAAATTCATAAAGAATGTGCAATGTATGTGTTTTAATGACATGAAACAAAAAAAAGTGAAATAGGGGAAAGGGGCAATAAAGATCATGCCAAGGAGGAATGATGAGTAGGATGATGGAGCTATAGAAGAAAGAAAAGAGGGAGAGAAAAAAAAAGTTAATTTTACCATAAAAATTAAAAATAACCACTTTCAAAAAAAATTTAGATACAAAAAAAAAACAGAATAAAAAATTAGCAATCAAAAAATTAAAAAAAATGACTTACCTGGAGAGATGAGATGAGAAAATAAATAAATCCAAATTGTTTGAGGGATGTTTGAGGAGAGGAGGAAAGGATATGAGGGATGAATAAAAAAAGAAACAGTGAAAAATTATGCAATTGCAGAAAATATGTGATCTCAGGTTGAGCTGGTGAATGAAAACAAATGAGAAATCCAAAAAAGAGACATTCAGCATAAGTTCAAAAAAAATGAATATGCAAAAAAAAAAAAAACACAAAAAAAAGTGAATAAAGCACACAAGCTGAAAATCTGAAGATTAT
Source organism: Hemileia vastatrix (assembly GCA_030280995.1). NCBI lineage: Eukaryota > Fungi > Basidiomycota > Pucciniomycetes > Pucciniales > Zaghouaniaceae > Hemileia > Hemileia vastatrix. The sequence continues at coordinate 23,589,442 of JASXTE010000001.1, read as the reverse complement.
TACTACACAATATAGGGGGTGTACTTGCTAGCAAGTCCTCAACTTGAACTGAGATGGAACTCAGACTGAACTCATACAGAACCCATACTGAACTCTACTTGAACACCCACCTAAAACTGTTGTGCTGAGTGGTGTTCATCCCTGATTTTATGGCACCTTTATCAATAGCTCAGTGTGTTTTCAATCTGTGGTGAGTTTGGGTCTAAGGTTGTGGACTTGCTAGCAAGTCTGCCCCCCATATTGTGTGGTGTATGAAAAAAAATTAATAGGGTTGTTTTTCAAAATGTTGGAGGGTGATTGGCATTATGACAGAGCATATGCTGGTGGAAAGAATTTTTTGTGATTCAAGGGAGGGGAGAGCTGGTGCAGTTTTGGGATCCTCTTCTTCATAAAGATCATTGAAAAGACATATAAGCTAAAGTGTCTTACAAACCTGAGTCAGAATCAGAGTTAACAGCTAAAGTTAAAGTGATAGCATTCATTTCTGAGTGAAGTTGCTTCCTAGTAGAGAGATGCTTTATTATTGTTGGTAGAAGGTTTAGATGATAAATGGGAAGTGGGAATTTGCCACAAATGAGCAGGTGGGGTGTGTAAAAAGAAGAAACTTTTATGTGTTTTCCACCAAAATTAAGTAGCATAGAGTGAAGAGACACATAAGGATGAGAAAAAATGTTATGTGTTTTCCAACAAAATTAAGTAGCATAGAGTGAGGAAAGACTTAAGAGTGGAAACATCAATTATTAGTCATGTGACTTTCTTTAATATACATCATGGATGTGATGAGTTTGGGATTAGGAATTAGGAATGGAAATCGGGGTATAAGAAGTGTGATAATGCATTATCAGGGATTCCTTATACACTAGCCCTGGGGCTAGTGGATAAGAATCTTCTTCATTTAATAATTTCTGATCCTGGGAAAAAAATTTCTGATACCTAATTGCAGATCCCTCAACTTTGATACACCCTAATATTTATACCTGCTAATAAATAAATCCAAAAACTCACCACACAATATTTGGGGGGACTTTCTAGAAAGTCCTCAAATTGAACTTAGATGGAACTCAGATTGAACTTATAATGAACTGATGCTGAAATTTACTTTGAACTCATATTGAGCTCTTAACCAAGGATGAATGATACTGTGCTGAAATAATATTGAGATTTTAATGAAAATTTAATAGAAAAACAAAGTTGGGGAGCTTAAGAATCTGATAAATCCACAGTATTTTTAAATAAAACACAGTTTAATGCTAATTTTGAATATCACTTTATCAGTAATAAGGCTGAAAATCATAGTACTTATTTCAAAATTATTACTTCTAAGCTTTCTAATGAGTAAATTAACTTTTTGATAAAATAATATAAAACTATATATGTGGCTCTTTTTGTTGAAAACTCCTTTTAACCCAGAATTTGAAGCTTTGATTTTTAATTTTAACCCATATGACCCAATTCTTTATTTCATGTATTTTTATATTTTTTGTTCATTCAATATAATTATTTTTGATTCAGTTGAGTTATCCAATAAAGAAATTGAACCATCAAATATCTTATATTTTTACTTCTAGAATACAGTTAAACCACATATAACTAAAAAAAATTATCAATGCGTTTTCTCAATCTCTCATTAAATGAAGTAATCTAATATATTCCTTATACTCAACACTAATATTTAAGAAATTATTTGATTATATGTGTGTAAAAAAGTATATCTCTTATAATATTATATTTAATCCAGCTTTTGAAATTTTTAAATGCAATTCAATGACTAAAATCAAAAGGAAATTCATTTTTGAACTTTTATTTGTTCTGTTTATTACTCAAATACTAAGTAGTTTAGTAGTCAGGATTTGGTTAACATAATAAATATATGAGATTCCAGAACTTTTCATCATTTAGTCAATTAAAATTCTATGAAAATATTGTCAGTTGGTGAGTAATCTCATGAGTTAAAATAATTAATCACTACTCAATGAATTTTCCATATGAAAAACTGAAATTCAAACTAGAAGTAAAATTTTAAAGATAAAACACAACAAAAAAGCATAAAATTCTTTAAATCTTATATTAATTCTTAAGTGTGCTTCTATCAGCCTGGATATCCCCAGGACTGAGTAAAAATTACTTATAAGTTATGTTAAACACATGGACTATACATGGGAACAATTAATGAAAGTACGCAAGTTGTATACATAAATAAAAATTATGATAAAATACAATATATGCCATTAAAACACCTTATATACATGCATAAATCAACCTTTTATAAGTCTTATGTACTTAATATAAAGCTGGAATATGTTAGGTTAATATTAAGAACCTAAAATATAAGGCTACATAATTTTTAAGTAGACTTAAAGTTGTTGTTTTCATTGTTTCATGTAAAAATCAATAAATGCAATTTAAATCACTTAAAAATTGAGTATATGCACTATAAATATAATAATATTAAGAATTTGCTTTAACATATCTATTTGTCTTAATAAGAACTATTGATTTGGCTACTCAAATGCATAAAAATAAAACTTTTCAATTTTGGTGTTTTTTATGCCAGAAATGACTTTTGTGTACTGGCCACATACTGCCTACAATTTTCCTGTGTGAATAGCTTCATTTTTCGTAAATTTAGCTTTTTCAAACTATAATTAACCCACATTCTATGCCCACTGTGGGGAAACATGCTACAATAGGTGACAGGCGCTTATTTAGTGTCCTACTTTAATTATAAATGCATTGACCCTTATTATATGCACTAATTTCATTAATAACCTCAAGCTTGGCACTTCAATTCACTACCAAACTTAAATTTGCCTAAATTAGTCATGGATTCACCCATGAAAGCGCCTTCCAAGGACTGCATGTAGTTACCCCACATCTCCCACCCTTTTTTGAGTTTTTAATTGCTTTCTCAGTCAATTTTGGTTATTTTTGAATCGGGATTTCACGTAGTATAATGTCATTATTAGCCCCATCATTTCTACTGTTTATCCACCTTAATATTGAGTAATAACTAGTCTTAATTCTCCCTTTTTAGTCTTTTATTTGAATGTATTACAAGCATATACTATCTTTTTTGCTTATTCATTATTTTTGATGGATTATCCCTATTATTACAGGATTTTGGCAGGTGATATCATTCTAATTATATTACTGGTCACTCTTTATGTTTTTGGACATATTTATTAGTTGGAATGAGGCTTCATTAACTGTGTATAGAGCTGGTAAATCAAGGGGTCATTGGGGAGGTTATTATGTATAAAAGGAGAGGGTTTTTGTCTTGTTTTCTACATTCTTTATCATTACAATCAAATAAATAACCAATACTATTACAATAAATATCAATAGCACTTATAAAGTATTTTAACAGTATCTGAATTATTACATCTATTTTTTCTACCAACTATAAGATTGTAACCCATTTATAATTAGTGAGATTAAAATTACTGAGACCCTTATATTGAGTTATATTTTAATACTTATTGGTTTTTGCTACAGTATTCATATAGGACCTTTAAAATCTTCTAGAAAACTGACAATTCAAGCTATTTCACGTGTCTGTACTTGATATCAGCCTGACAATTGGGGACCTTTCCTCAAGAATTCTGTTGGTTATCTTCCAGTAAGTAATAATTCAAAAAGAAGCTACAAGTAAATAAAATCCCTATAGAAATACTTGGATAATTACAACAGGTTGGGGTCACTTTTATAGTGATTTCAGAAAAAGAAGCCCTTTTATATAATAAAATTGTGATATTTAATCAACAATTTTATCACTAATTTAAAAGAGAAATTTTCATTAGTGGGAGTCTGTCAATAGACCAATTAACTTTGTGATCTTTGCAGATAATAAACCAGATAATAAAAACTGATTAATTTTTTTCTTTTAGCAGGACTCTTAATCCCTTTTCATTGGTTTGTAAAACTCATTTAATATTTAGAAAGAATATTACTGACAAATTTTCTTTTTTAAATACAAAAACACGGCTACATATTGTAGACCAGTTAAATCAAGTGACCACATAAAATCATATTTGACTTTTGGCACTTATATTTTCACTTAATACCTACAAGTAAGCAATAAAATTGTCTTAAGTAGTATTAATTAATACTGATAAAACTCCTTTTGAAGTTTTAATATCTCAAATTTCAATTCTTGATTTAAATTCTACATAAAAATGTTTGACAACAACAATGATATTGTGAGTAATCAGGCAAAACCTTATAACTTAATTCCTAGAGCTGAAAAACCTGTTACAGGACATTTAAATGGAGGTCCAAGATTCTCCCACCAACAGCAAAACTCCACAGATGTCTCTGGAGGAAAGGGAAAGAGTTTTAAAACAAGTATCAATAAAGAAAAAAAAATAATTTACAAGAACAAATTTACTCCCTATCAACTCTGCTAAACACTCTAAAAATAAGTGTCAACAACATAGTAGACCACATGAACAATCTGGAGAAAAGAGCTGCACAGGGTTTCATAGAAGTCAACCAAGCTCTAGTTGAAATAAAAGCTCAACCAACAACAGTTGCACACAAAAATTCCACAGTGGTACCAGCCACACCTCCAGCCCAAGAGGAGGACCAAAAGATTACAGTAAGAAAATTGAAATGGGACTGGTATGCCCAAAACTACAAAAACCCTGTTTAGCAGGGCTCCAGCAGTCACCCTTACAGGGGAAAGGCAAGGAGAGGCAGGGAAAATGGAATAAGACCTTGGTAAGTCATCCATCTTCTCAGGATCAATTATATAATACTATCAATGAATTACTTATAGGTAATGAGATTGATAGAGAGTTACTTGATATAATTGATAAATATTTAAAAAATTATTCATTTGAAAATAACATGTTAAACTTGTCTTTAAATGATAACAATGTACATAATTTTATTGATCATCTGGATAATACTAGTCACATTAAAATGGAACCAAATGAAGTAAATCTTGAATCTGATGATGAGTCTTCTGAATTGGACATAGAAAAAGTTGAATATTTTTTAAAGAAAATCCAATGGAATCAAAAATCATTAGCGAATTGTTATTAAGAATTGAAAAATTGGAAGAATTCTCTAGAGAGTCAAAAAATAATACAGAAAGTGTATTATTAAACCTCACACAATCATTGAGTACCACAGGCAATAAATTAAAGATCATTGATAATTTAAATAATGAATTGATCAATGAAAATAAAAGATTAAACTCTGAGATTAAGAATTTACAAAATAAATTAGAACATTCTCAGAATATTATGGCTACCTTTGAGGGATGTGTAAAATTGTCTTTTTCAAATGTGAATGATACCATAACTCATTTACCTGTAATAAAGGATAGGTTACAAAAAGTAGAAATTGAAATAACTAACATTTTGAAAAATACTGATAAATTAAAGGACAATTCCTCCTATGTTGAAAGAGTACCAGTTTTATGAAACACTCAGATGATAAACCAATGATTGAACATGAAAATAGTGTCATGGGCTCTGAGATTATAAAATCAGAAAAAGATGAAATAAATGATCATCTTCCTAAAGTAAGTGAATTACTTAATATTCCTCAGGTTAGGGAAGCAAAAACTAACCAAAAGAGCTGGCCTAAGTTAAATCAGTACACTTCTTTTGACAGGGATTCAAAGTCTGATTGGCAACAGTTCATTCAGAGAATTGATAGCTTAATATATTCATACAAATTACCTGATGAAGAAATTACATCAAAATTGATATCTTTATTTACAGATGCTGCCTTATTATGGCTTGAATCTGTATTGTGGGAAGGAATTAACTACTCCTGGAATGAGTGGAAGGTACTAATTGAAAGGCAATTTGGTAGCCCAAAATTTAGAATCACTCAACAAAGATTGTATGAGAAAGCCAGATATAATCCAAATGCTGGAGATAGACCCATGGTATTTTTAATGAATTTAATCAAAATCGTGAAATCCATGCATCCAAAAATGGATTATAATGAGTGAAAAAAAATAATATATAAATTGCCTATATCAGTCAGAGAAATTATTGTAGCTAGAACTGAAATCATCAGAGATACTTCTGGGTTTATTAATATATGCAATGAAATAGTATTGAACCATAAATATGAAACCAGGTATAATAATTACAAGCAAAGGTTTGAGGTAGTAAAACCTACTACAAATAAGTTACCAGTGGAGAAGAGAAAACCTTCAGCTCCCCTTGTCCCTAAAAGACAAGAAAATTACATGTGCTAAAAATTTAATGAAACTTGTGCTAAAGGTCATACTTGTAAGAAAAGAATAAATGTTATTGAAAACTCACAAGATTCTGAACAAAGTTATCATGAAGATGAAAAGGAAGAATATAGTGCAGATTGTAAAAGTAACATTTATTACAGTGATGATGAAAATGAGATATATGTGTTAGAACAGGATATTATGTTCCTGAATTATGCAATAACTCTTACAGATACATCTTTAACTTCCATTGAAAAGCTGAAATTATTAAAGATGTATCTCATGATACTTAAAAAATAACACCTATTAGAGCGCCTGTTATTAAATGCGGAAAAGAAATGAATGCCATTCTTGACCCTGTGACTGCAGGTAGTGTAGTTTCTTTTAACACATTAATGAAACTTGGTAGTAAGTATAAATAAAAACTAGAAACTGTACAGGCAAAGAACTGGAGGGTTTTTGGTTCAGTATTAAATCCAATTGGCAAATACAAAACTTCTGTATTCTTTAAATATAATAATGGATATGTAAGAACAGTGTGTGAATTTTTAGTAATGGATAATAATAATTATAGTGATTGGTTTATTATTGGCAATGAATTATTGACCAAATTTTGCATTAAACTAGATCCTGCAAATAGTTGCTTCACTATAGGCGTAAATGGGAAAAGAAAATTCAAGATTTACTCTGAAAATTCAGTTTATTCCATTTCTCCTAAAGAAGAACAACTGCAAGGTGGAAGAACCACCTCTGAAGTGGGAGAATTGGAAAATGAAATCCACAAAGCCTCTTTGAGTATTCAACTCTCAAAAATTGAAGAAAACAATATTTTGAGATTGATAAAATCATACCCTATAGCATTTGCTCATGGTTCAAATGAACTAGGATTGGTCAAAGACTATGGGATGAAAATTTCTTTAAGCTGTGATTTGGATAATATTCCTGGCAGCTTGAAAAAGAAACCTTACTCAGAATCTCCTGCAAAAAGGAAAGATATTGAAGACAATATAAAAATGTTGTTGGAAATGGGTATTGTTGAAAAAGTAGACACAACACCTAAGTATTGTGTCATTTCACCAGTATTGATCTCTTATGAAAAAGATAAGGCAAGATTATGCGGTGATTATAGAGCTCTGAATACATACACTGTAGATGATATTTACCCTCTACCAAGGATAGCTTCTATCCATGCTACCTTAAAAGGTGAAAAATAAATTTCCTATCTGGATGGAAACAAAGGTTACAACCAGATCCCTGTGGAAAATAATTCTTAGAATTTCTTACTCATAACCACACACATGGGGATATATAAATATGTGAGAATACCTTTTAGCCCAAAGAATGCAACTTTAGTCTTCCAGAAATTGATGGATAGTGTTTTTCATCAGGAAATTGTTGAAGGATGGCTTTTAGTTTATATTTATGGCATCACAGTGTTTTCAAAAACATATGATGAACATTTAAATCACCTGAAAAGAGTAGTTCAAAAAATGGATAAAATTAATATGAAGATTGCATTAAAGAAATGTAAGCTTGGGTTCCAATCCTTGAAAGTACTTGGACATGTTGTATCTGGATTGAAAATTTGTGTTGACCAGAATAAAGTGGAAGCAATAAAAACATTAGTATACCTAAGAATGTTAAAGATGTTCAAAGTTTTTTAGGTATGTGTGGATATTATAGGAAGTATATAGAAAACTACCAATCCATTGCAGCTCCTTTAACAAAATTAATCAGGAAAAATGAGGCTTTAATTTGGAATAATGAAAGACAACATGCCTTTGATAAATTGAAGGAATGTTTAATGTCAGCTCCATAATTGGGACTGCCAGCGTTTAACCTCCCTTTTATCATGTATACTGATTCAAGCTTCACAGGGTTAGGTGCTTCTTTACAGCAAAAACTGATAATAAATGGCAAATTATCTGAAGTAGATATCTGTTATATAACCAGAATCTTAAGAAAGACAGAATTAAGTTGTGGTGCCACCCAACTGGAATGTTTAGCCATTGTGTGGGCCCTGGAGAAACTTCATTACTATCTGGAAGACCAGAAGTTTGAATTAATAACAGATTGCAGTGCAGTGAAATCATTACTAAACATGAAAACACCTAATAGGCATATGTTTAGATGGAAAATAGCTGTACAAGAGTTCAGATGAAGAACAAAAATCATGCATAGAGGAGGAACACTGCATTCTTATGTGGATTCCAGAAGCCCTTTGCTAAATGATACTGAAAACCCAGCTTATTTACCTGAAAATGAGGTATTACATATATTTGGGTTTTATATAATGTATTTAAAGAAAGAATATATGCAAACTATATTGGAAAATTATTCATCTGATAAAGATTTGTCTAAATTATCTACCATTTTGAATGATCCAACTAATGCCTCTATGAGTGCATTAATTAAAACTTTACCTTGAAAGTATAAAACTGCATTGGAAAAATGTAAATTGTCAATTGAAATTGGATACATATAATACAGGAAAAAGCTAAGTAATGTAACAGCTATACCACCTTCTATGAAAGAGTCAATGTTAAGTACTTGTCATGATGAAATCGAAGCTGGTCATTTTGCTTTCAACAAAACATTAAATTGCATTAAAAATACAGACTAGTGGATAAAAATGAAAGAAGATTTACAAAAATAAATTGAAACATGTGACTCTTGTCATAAATTAAAATGATTGACTGGGAAGAGAGCTGTTTTGTTACAACAAATAGAGCAGACAAAAGCTCCATGGGAAATTATAAACTTGGATTTTTTCACTGGCTTGCCATTGGCAGGAAAATAAAGTTTCAATTATTTCTGGGTAATTGTAGATAGATTAACAAAAATGTGTAAATTTTATCCTACCCATAAAGAGGTATCTGCAAAGTACTTGGTATTACTATGGTGTACTCAAATGATGAATACTGCTGGGTTCCCCAAAGCCATAATCTCTGACATAGACCCTAAATTTACTTCAGAGTTCTGGAAATCTTTGATGGAAGTATCAGGTTGTCAATTGAAATTGTTTACAGCACACCATCCACAAACTGTTGAGCTGGCTGAGAGAATGATACAGACTCTGGAAGATATGATCAGAAGATATTGTGCCTTTGGATTAGAATACAAAGACAATGAGAAATACACACACGACTGGGTAACATTAATTCCTGGCCTTGAATTTACTTATAATAGCACAACTCATTCTGTAACAGAGAAAAAACCATTTGAACTCTGGCTGGGATATTTACCAAATACCCCAGTAAGTCATTTAAATAAATTACCAAGGTTAGATATACACCCTGGTACTAAATCCTTTATTCATATGCAACAAATGTGTAGAAAGCATGCAGAGTAATGCATCCAAAGAGCATTTGAATATGAAAAGAAAAGGTGGGATAAATCTCATAAAGAATTTGAATTCAAAAAGGGAGATGAAGTCAATATTTCAACACTACATTTTAACTTACAAGGTAATATAAAATTGAAGGATCCCTTTTTAGGACCTTTTGTATTCATCAAAATGGTTGGTAAAAATGCTGTGTAAGTCATATTATATTCCCCTTATGATAGGAAATATCCTGTTTTCCCTATCTCATTATTAAAACCTTACCATGCAAATGATCCTGACTTTTTTCCAAAAAGAAGAGGAAGGCCTAAAAACCAACCTGAAGAAATCGTGGAAAAAGTAGAGATTAAAAGAATACTTAAGAAAAAAAATCCTTACTAAAGAGAAAGGAACTGAGTATTTATTAAGATTTAAGGGGAAATCAAATGAATTTGATAAATGGACACCTGAAAAAGAAATTTCAAATCTATCCTCCCTTCTTAAAAAAATTTTAACAGAAATAAGTATCTTTTCAACCAGCTGAGGGAGTAAAAGCCAGTACTCATAATATTTTATTATGTTTTATTTCTTTAAATAATTAATCTTTAATGCTACAGATTTTTCTGAATACCTGAAAAAATAAAGATAAAATAAAAAAAAGTGTATGACTTATCATTTTTTTATTTTTTTTTGGTGGGTGATTGTCAGCCTGGATATCCACAGGACTGAGTAAAAATTACTTATAAGCTCTGTTAAACACATTTAATATACATGGGAACAATAAATTAAAGTACACAAGTTGTATACATAAGTAAAAATTATGATAAAATACAATATATGCCATTAAAACACCTTATATACATGCATATATCCACCTTTTTTAAGTCTTATGTACTTAATATTAAGATAAAATATGCTAGGGTAATCTTAAGAACCTAAAATATAAGGCTACATAATTTTTAAGTAGACTTAAAGCTGTTGTTTTCATTGTTTTATGTAAAAATCAATAAATGTGCTTTAAATCACTTAAAAATTGAGTATATGTGCTATAAAAACAATAATATTAAAAATTTGCTTAAACAGATCAATTTTTCTTAATAAGAACTATTGATTTGGCTACTCAAATGCATAAAAATAACACTTTTCAATTTTGGTGTTTTTATGCCAGAAATGGCTTTTGTGTGCTGGCCACATACTGCCTGCATTTTTCCTGTGTGAATAGCTTCATTTTTAGCAAATTTAGCTTTTTCAAAATATAATTACCCCACATTCTATGCCCACTGTGGGGAAACATGCTACAATAGGTGACAGGCGCTTATTTAGTGTCCTACTTTAATTATAAATGCATTGACCCTTATTATATGCACTAATTTCATTAATAAGCTCAAGCTTGGCACTTTAATTCACTACCATACTTAAATTTGCCTAAATTAGTCATGGATTCACCCATGCAAGTGCCTTCCAAGGACTGCATGTAGTTACCCCACATCTCACACCCTTTTTTGAGTTTTTAATTGGTTTCTCAGTCAATTTGTCAGCCAGGCTGTCCCAGGAGCCAAGTAATAAACATACAATTCTATTGGAGTTAATAAATGACATAATAATTGCAGCTTATGTATATACATTAAATTTATATTACATAATAAATTGTATTAAAATATTTTTTTATAATTGAAATAAATTTTATACTAATTTTATTATCATATGAATTAAGTATACATTAAAATAATTATTATTTTCCATATAAAGAGGTTATGTGTATTTAATGAATAATTAATTAATTACATGTTGATGATATAATTATATCTTATTAAATTATCTTATATTGTAATTACATTAATTTTTAAATTTAAATATATAATTGAACCCTTTTCATAATCAAAATTATCCATAATTATTGCCGCTGTTTTTTGGACCCTTAATTGTGTCAATAAAAAATTAAATAAATTATAATACTTATTTTATAAAATAGTATTAGAATTCTAAACTTAATTTAGTAATAAATTAATTACTTGTTTCATTTAATTTAATTATTTAATTACATAGTTGGAACAATTAATTAATTTCTTTATACTAAATAAAAATTTATTACATATTTTATTGCGTCAAAATATTTTTGCTGGTTTCACTTAAAAACCCTTAAAGCAGACTGTACCATTTGTTTTGAATTATTTTTCTCATAGTTCTTATTTCTCAGGCTTGTTTAGTTACTCACTATTTTCACTTACTGATTTGGGAATTAGTTGTGGGAAAATCGGGATCTTATTTGGGGTTTTAATGATTTGTTTCATATTTTTCTCTACATTTTTATATTTCACTTATTCTTTTATATTCTTGTTTCATATTATTATGACTCTTGTATTTACAAATATAGTGGCGCTTCAGATGACACATTGCCTATAAAAAGGCCTTGGATAATCCCCTGTAGCCTCATCACTTACTATACAAACCAAATCTGAACAAACTGTCAATATAATATGTTTTATTATTATTTTTATAAGCATTAAAATTCTAATTTAAATTCTATATAACTATTTACAGGTTGCTTTAAGTCTGATAGTAATTATAGTGTTTGCTGCGCAGAAACCTTACTTTAAATAATATTGTTATTAAATAAAACCTCATTTTGTGTCATCCCTCAAGTAATTCATCGTTTCCTCTCTTTAAATAAAATATTACATTATTTCTATTATTTTCAATAGAACTTTATTGCCGATTTCCCTTTCCTCCTCTTTTCCTTCTCTCTTTCTTACCTTCTTCTAGACAACTGGCCAACAAGTATGAGCCTTTCCAAAGGACGACGACAATCGATACTTGCAACGAACGACATAGCGCACGGACCACCCAGCAAAAAAGAAACTTTTGCCGTGACCGTGTTTCAAACTTGGGTTTGATCTATTAGGTTTATATTAAATTAATTCATCTATTATTTTGAAGTGATTTTCTGATCACTATAGTAAGTTAACCTTTGCACCTCTCACTCATATTACTATATTTTTACTGCAATAACAGTGATTGTGGCTTAATTGCTGATTCACTGAGTGTAAGTGTTCATTTATTATATATATTTTTTTTCCTAGTTGACCATTATAGAGTGTTAAATTCCTCTTAATCCTAGAAGAAATCAACATTATTATTAATAAAAATTGAATTATTAAATTAATTTTTTATTATTATTAATTTTTGTTTAATTTTGGTTGACTTAAATAGTACTTTGTACTTAGTCCCATATATTGCCATATTTAATTTTAAGAATTTAATTTATTGGTTGAAAATAACTTAATTGTTTATTACCAATTTTCCTTTGCAGTCAAAATTATTAATTATTTTTTATAAATATTACTTTATATTAAAAAAATTTTTTTTTATAATTTAATTAATAAAAAAATTTTTTTTAATATTTGGAGCAAATTATTAACTGAATTTTATTAATTTTTTTTTAGAAATTAATTAATCTTCCCACTATTATGTCCAACAATTTGGCTGAGAAAATGGATAACATGCAAGTGGATGAAATTGAAATTGATTATGATTCTGATACTGTGAGTTCTTCTAAAGTTGAACATAAAAAATCTTATGCTAACAAGAAAAATTCACATAATATAGGATGTGGAAATGACAGGAGAAGTAAACAAATCAAACCCCCATCCCCCAGCACAACAGAAGGAAGTAAAACCTCCAGTACCTCAAGAAGGTCTTCCAAAAGGATTCAAAATAAAAAAGCTTCCTCTTCCCAAGCAAATCAGCAATCTTTCCAGTCACATAAAAGAACTGAAGACAGAAAACATGAAATACAAGGCAAAAGTAGACACCTTGTGGGATCAAGTTCAGGAACTCAGGAACCAAAATCAGGCCCAGGCCCCTCCTCAGTTGCCTCCCAATCAGCCTCAGTTTCAGGCTCAACCTTCACAGCCCCCCAGCTCCCCCATCCAAAATCAAAATACTATGGAAGTAGGGCAATGGAAATGGGATTATCTAATGAGTCACTACCAGAAGAATGTGCAACATCCTCCTCAAAATCAGCCTGGCCCATCCAGAACACCCAATTTCCATCCTCCTCCTCATCCTTACCAACCAGGCAGGAGAAAGAAGGCCCAAGCACAATCCCAATCTCAGTCTCAGGGGAAGTTTCCTCCTCTGCCATGGTAAGTTATTTGGTTGATAGTCACTTGGGAATGTTTTCTAATAAGACTTCTTCTGCAGGTAATATTATTGAAAATGGTGAAAGAACAGTTAAACCTGTTAAAAGACAGCTTCCTGTAACTAGTTTCCCTATTGATGTAATTAGCAAATTGTCATTTGATGAACCTATACATTTGACTTCTACTTCTTTAATTAATCCTTCTCTTGCAATTAAGAATGATTCTGTTTCCCCTGAAGTCTATGACTTAATTGAGAAAACTTCGGAAGAAATATTGAAAGATACCCTTGATTTTAATGTTGTGAAAGACAAACATTTGAGAGATGTGTTAATCCATGAGAATGATAGATTAAATAATTTGCACTTGCAATGTAAAGTAAGTTCTTCTGAACAGGATGCAGCTTATTTTAAAATCAAAGAAACCTTGAATATTGTTCTTAGCCAACAAAAACAAATAAGGAGTGACCATAGAGCTATCTCAGATAAAAATATCAATCTACATAAGACCTTGAGTGAATTGAAACCCCTTCTTGAGGAAAATTATTCATTAAAAAGTGAAATAAAATTTCTACAAAATGAGTTTAAAAAGCTAAAGAATGATTTCCATGCACTAAGTGCCAAACACACAGTTTCTGAGGAAAGAAATGTTTTATCTCTTGCAAAGGTAAATGACCAGATGTCTGAAATTCCAAGGATAAGAAACTATGTGTCTGACCTGCAGGAAAAATTCTTAACCTTAACCATCAATAATGGTATGAATGATAATGCTGTCCATAAGCTGCATAAAAATAAAGAAAAAGAACCTGAGCAGAGTTCCTCCTTTCCTCCTCATATTTCAGCCATTGAACAAACTGACAATGAGTCTGTAAAATCTTTTGCTACTAGCAAGAAATCTTGTGATGGTCATGCACCAGCTGTTTCTGTAAATAATAAAATTTCTGAACACCTGGCTAAACTTCAGGAATTATTAATGATGAATAATTCAAACCAAAAAATGGACCATCCCAGTAGTCAGAAAATTTGGCCTAAGTTGGACCAATATCATACCTTTGATGGTGATTCTTCCTCTGATTGGCAACACTTTATCCAAAGAGTTGATAATTTAAAGAGGTCTTATAAATTACCTGATGAGGAAATTGTTTCTAAGCTAATTTCTTTATTTTCCAATGTAGCCTTGATGTGTTATGAATCTGTCCTTTTGGATAATAATCATTATACATGGAATGATTGGAAATCCTTGATTGAGAATCAGTTTGGTGGTTCAAAATTCAGGTTAGCTCAGCAAAGATGGTATGAGAGTACTAGATATGTATCCTCCTCTGTTGAAAAGTCCATTTTTTTTCTTATGAAAGTAACAAAAATTCTAAGAGCAATTGATCCAAAGATGGATTATGATATTTGGAGAGATAAAATCTTGTATAAATTACCAAATTCTCTTAGAGATTTGATTGTGGCTAGAACTGAGCATGTAAGGGAAAATTCTTCTTTCATTAATATCTGTAATGAGGTACTACTCAACCATAGATATGAACCAAAGAATTACCTTGATAAATCTTATAATGATCAGAATAAACCTTCTACAAAGCTCCCAGAAAAATCTGGTAAACCCTCTGCCCCAGTTGCACCTAAAAAATATGCAACAAATACTTGTTATAAATGTAACAAACCATGGCAAAAGGGTCATGTTTGTGACAAGAAAATTCATCTTGTTGAACAAAATGAAGACACTGATGAAGCTGAAATTGATGTCAATAATTCTTCTAGTGATTGTGAAAGTAATATCTCCTATGGCAATGACTCTGTTAAAGATGTTTTAATGTTAGAAAAGGATGTCCATTATTTAGATAATATATCTGAAGAATGTGTATTGGATTTATCTTCAGTGGAAAATACTGAAATAATTAAAGATATTACTAAAAATTCTATAGCCATATCCCCCTTGAAAGCGCCTTTTATCATTAATGGTAAAAATGTTGATGTAGTTCTTGACTCTGGTGCTGGAGGAAGTGTAGTCTCTGAAAAGGCTTTAGCTTCAGTAGATAAGGATTATTTGAGTAAATTATTACCTAAAACTTCTGAAAAATGGAGAGGGTATGGTTCTACCTTAATTCCTATTGGCAAATACAAAACCTCTGTATTCTTCAAATATAATGGTGGTTTTGTCAGAGCTATTTGTGAATTTTTTGTCATGCAAAATGATAATTTAAGCAATTGGTTTATTATGGGTAATAATATTTTAACCATGTTTGGTGTGAAATTGGACCCAGAAAGTAATTGCTTCACCTTAAGATTGAATGGCAAAAGGAAATTCAAAATTTCCTCCTCTAGAAAACCTTCTGGGCATCTTTTAAAGTCTTGTAGCTCACTAATCCAGTGTAAAGGCAGAACAACAATTGAAATGGATGATTTATTAAATGAAATAAATACTGCTTCTTTTAGTGATCAGTTAACTAGTGAACAAAAGGATTCTGTTATTGCCTCTATTACCTCTTTCCCTATGGCTTTTGCTCATGGTTCTCATGTCTTGGGAATTGTTCAGGAAGAGATGAAAATTACCTTATCCTGTAACTTGAGTGATATTCCTCCTAGTCTTAAGAAAAAACCATATCCTGCTTCTCCAACAAAAATAAAGGATATTGAATATAATATTTCAACATTATTAAAAATGAATATCATTGAGAAAGTGGATGTCACCCCCAAATATTGTGTCATCTCCCCAGTCTTAATTTCTTATGAAAAAGATAAGGCTAGATTATGTGGAGATTACAGAGCTTTAAACACTTATACTGTTGAAGATATTTATCCTTTACCCAGAATTAATTCAATACATGCTACCTTCCAAGGTGCTAAATTTATTAGTTGTCTGGATGGTAATAAAGGATATCATCAAGTTCCAGTGGAGAAAAATTCTCAAAACTTTTTGCTTATTGCTACTCATATAGGAATATATAAGTATTTTAGTGTGCCATTTGGCCCTAAAAATGCTCCTTCAGTTTTTCAAAAGGTCATGGATAACACTTTCCATCAGGAAATAATTGAAGGATGGCTCATGTTTTATATTGATGACATCATTGTTTTTTCTAAATCTTTTGATGAACATATGATTCAATTGAATAGAGTTTTCCAAAAAATGGATGAAATCAATATGACCTTGTCCTTAAAAAAGTGTAAATTTGGTTTTCAATCCTTGTAAGTCCTTGGCCATGTTGTGTCAGGCTTACAAATTTGTGTGGACCAAAACAAAGTTGCTGCCATTCAAAATGTGAAAGCACCAACTTCTGTAAGAGAAGTCCAAAGTTTTTTGGGGATGTGTGGCTATTATAGACAATATATTAAAAATTATCAGGTCATAGCCTTGCCTCTTACAAAACTGACCAGAAATGATGTTGCCTTTCTCTGGAATAATGACTGTCAAAAAGATTTTGATACATTAAAAAGTTGCTTGATGACAGCCCCTATATTGGCTCTTCCAGATTTCAACAAACCTTTTGTCCTATACACAGATGCTAGCTTTGTTGGTCTGGGTGCTGTCCTTCACCAGAAACAAATTATAAATGATAAATCCTCAGAGGTTTTAATTTGTTATATTTCAAGAACCTTTAGAAATAGTGAATTGAAATATGGTGCCACTCAATTAGAGTGCTTAGAAGTTGTTTGGGCTCTTGAGAAGCTTCATTACTATCCAGATGACCAAAAATTTGAATTGGTAACTGAATGTAGTGCTGTGAAGTCCCTCTTAAACATGAAAACACCTAATAGACATATGTTCAGGTGGCAACTTGCTGTTTAAGAATACAGAGGATGGATGACAATTATCCATAGGGCTAGAAATTTTCACTCCAATTTTGATATGATGTCTAGATTGCCTCTGCCAAATAATGACTCAAATCCTGCTTATGTACCTGAAGATGATACTGTTCATATCCATGGTATATTTATAGTTGATATGGAAGAGGAGTTATTACAATTAATACTGGATTCATATGATAAAGATTCTGATTTAAATAAATTGGTTACTATCTTAAATGATCCTAAGAATGCTTCAATTCAAGCATTGATTAAAACTCTTCCTGCAAAGTATCATAATGCTTTGAGTAAAGGAAAGTTTTCTATTGAAGATGGATATATTTATTATTGAAGAAAGCTTACTAATGTAATTGTAATTTCTCCTTCTATGAAAGAATTTATGCTCAAACTTTGTCATGATGACATATTAGCTTGTCATTTTGATCTTAAGAAGACACTGATTAGACTCAAAAACACTGCTTGGTGGGCTAATATGTCTGAAGATGCAAAATTATATGTTTAATCTTGTGATTCATGCCAGAAATCCAAAAGAATAACTGGTAAGAGAGCAGGGTTATTACAGCAAATTGAAGCACCTGATGCTCCCTGGAAAATCATTAATATGGATTTTGTCACTGGTCTTCCTATTTCAGGTAAAGAAAATTATAATTCTAGTTTGGTAATAGTGGATAGATTTACTAAAATGTGAAAATTTGTTCCCACCCATAAAGATGTCTCCACTAAAGACTTGGCTTTCTTATGGTGGTGTAATATGTTCAATATAGTTGGATTCCCTAGAGCCATTATATCTGACAGAGATCCAAAATTTACATCTGAATTCTGGATGTCTCTAATGGATATATGTGGTTGTGAATTAAAATTATCTACTGCTCACCATCCCCAAACTGATGGTCTAGCTGAAAGAATGATTCAAACTCTAGAGGATATGATTAGAAGGTATTGTGCCTTTGGATTGGAATATAAAGACAATGACAGATTTACTCATGACTGGGTCACCTTATTGCCTGGTCTTGAATTTGCTTATAATAGCACTGTTCACTCTGTTACTCAAAAGAAACCTTTTGAGCTTTGGCTAGGTTATGTCCCTCATACTC
This sequence comes from Hemileia vastatrix, assembly GCA_030280995.1. Taxonomy (NCBI): domain Eukaryota; kingdom Fungi; phylum Basidiomycota; class Pucciniomycetes; order Pucciniales; family Zaghouaniaceae; genus Hemileia; species Hemileia vastatrix. The sequence goes on along the minus strand of JASXTE010000001.1, from coordinate 23,570,876 downwards.
CTGCTCAAATACTCAATAGTAAATTGCTTAAATTGGAATTACACCCTGGTGTCAAATCTTTTGTTCAAATGCAACAACTGTGCAGAAAACATGCTCAATCTTGTATTGATAAAGCATTTGAATATGAGAAGAAGAGATGGGATAAATCCCATAAAGAACACACATTTAAAGAGGGGGATGAAGTGTTGATATCTACTGTCCACTTCAGTTTACAGGGTAACAAAAAATTAAAAGATCCTTTTGTGGGTCCTTTTGTTGTGGAAAAAATGATTGGAGATAATGCAGTTGAAGTTGTGTTATACTCTCCATATGATAGAAAACATCCTGTTTTCCCCATTTCCCTGTTAAAACCTTATACTTCCAACAGTGAATTATTTCCAAAAAGAAGAGGTAGACCTAAGAAAAACCCTCAGGAAGCCACAGAAACTGCAGAAATTGATTAAATTCTCAATGATAGAATTATCACTTCTGAAAGAGGTACTGAGTATTTATTGAGATTTAAAAATAAGTCATCTGAAAATGATGCATGGATACCTGGTAAAGAAATTTCAAACCTTCCTACTCTATTAAAAAAGTATAAAAAGAAATAATCATAGCATTTTTTATTTATTTATTGTTTTTTTTGGAGTGAGGGAGTGTCAGCCAGGCTGTCCCAGGAGCCAAGTAATAAACATACAATTTTATTGGAGTGAATAAATAACATAATAATTGCAGCTTATGTATATACATTAAGTTTATATTACATAATAAATTATATTAAAATATTATTTTATAATTGAAATGAATTTTATACTAATATTATTATCATATGAATTAAGTATACATTAAAATAATTCTTATATTCCATATAAAGAGGTTATGTGTATTTAATGAATAATTAATTAATTACATGTTGATAATATAATTATATCTTATTAAATTATCTTATATTGTAATTACATTAATTTTTAAATTTAAATATATAATTGAACCCTTTTCATAATCAAAATTATCCATAATTATTGCCGCTGATTTTTGGTCCCTTAATTGTGTCAATAAAAATTAAATAAATTATAATACTTATTTTTATAAAATAGTTTTAGAATTCTAAACTTAATTTAGTAATAAATTAATTACTTGTTTCATTTAATTTAATTATTTAATTACATAGTTGGAACAATTAATTAATTTCTTTATACTAAATAAAAATTTATTACATATTTTGTTGCGTCAAAATATTTTTACTGGTTTCACTTAAAAACCCTTAAAGCAGACTGTACCATCTGTTTTGAATTATTTTTCTCATAGTTCCCATGTCTCAGGCTTGTTTAGTTACTCACTATTTTCACTTACTGATTTGGAAATTAGTTGTGGGAAAATTGGGTTCTTATTTGGGGTTTTAATGATTTGTTTCATATTTTTCTCTACATTGTTATGTTTCACTTATTCTTTTATATTCTTGTTTCATCTTATTATGACTCTTGTATTTACAAATATAGTGGCGCTTCAGAGGACCCATTGCCTATAAAAAGGCCTTCGATAATCCCCTGTAGCATCATCACTTACTATACAAACCAAATCTGAACAAACTGTCAATATAATACGTTTTATTATTATTTTTATTAGCATTAAAATTCTAATTTAAATTCTATATAGCTATTTACAGGTTGCTTTAAGTCTGATAGTAATTATAGTGTTTTCCGCGCAGAAACCTTACTTTAAATAATATTGTTATTGAATAAAACCTCATTTTGTGTCATCCCTCAAGTAATTCGTCGTTGCCTCTCTTTAAATAAAATATTACTTTATTTCTTTTATTTTCTATAAACCTTTATTTCCAATTTCCCTTTCCTCCTCTTTTCCTTCTCACTTTCTTACCTTCTTCTAGACAACTGGCCGACACAATTTTGGTTATTTTTGAATGGGGATTTCATATAGTATAATGTCATTATTAGCCCCATCATTTCTACTGTTCATCCAACTTAATATTGAGTAATAACTAGTCTTAATTCTACCTTTTTAGTCTTTTATTTGAATGTATTACATGCATATACTCTATTTTTTTCCTATTCTTTATTTTTGATGGATTATCCCTATTAATATGGGATTTTGGCAGGTGATATCATTCTAATTATGTTACTGGTCACTCTTTATGTTTTTGAATATGTTTATTAGATGGAATGAGGCTTCATTAACTGTTTATAGAGCTGGTAAATTAAGGGGTCATTGGGGAAGTTATTATGTATAAAAGGAGAGGGTTTTTGGTGTTGTTTTCTACATTCTTTATCATTACAATCAAATATATAACCAATACTATTACAATAAATATCAATAGCACTTATAAAGTCTTTTAATAGTATCTGAATTATTACATCTATTTTTCTACCAACTATAAGATTGTAACCCATTTATAATTAGTGAGATAAAAATTACTGAGACCCTTATATTGAGTTATATTTTAATACTTATTGGATTTGTACTATAGTATTCATATTGGACCATTAAAATCTTCTAGTCAACTGACCATTAAAGCTAGTTCACATCTATTTACTTGATCTCAGCCTGACACATATATTCTATATGGTGGGATAATTGCTATGTCCACCTGGTAATAAGCAACATAGATTTTCAAAAGTGTTCTTATGTCAAAAAATTTGGTTCAGGTCAAATTTCACAGTAAAATATTGTGCAAAAACTGAAATTAATAGGTAGAAGTGGTAATTTTTCATAATTATATTAGTTGCTCATTGAATAACTACCATATGATAATTATTTTTTAAAAAGACACAATAGGTATTTTGAGTTATACTCATATAAAAAAGCTAGTTTTAAAAGGATTATACTTTAATTAATAGACAGAATATTTCAATTCTATGTTGTTGATGAAAAAATTAAGTAAAAAGTTTCAGGTTTACTTTTGTAGTCTTTGGAAAAAAGTTTTTGACAGGATTAATTGACAACTGAGCATTTACACATACTTCTTAAATAAAATATATGAGTTAACAATTTATCAATCATTTATTAGAAAAATGATATTCATACTGTCAGCCTAGATATCCCTAGGACTGAGTATCTCTGATGCTTAAAATAAGATAACCTTAAGTAAATTAAGCTTATATCTTAAAAATAAGGTTAAAACAATTATATATATGATTATTATACATATATATATATTTATTACACTATTATATAACTTATAGTAGTTTAAATAGCTTATCCATAGCCTAATAATACTTATTAAGGTGTTAATGGAGTCATAATATACTTATCTTAAGTGATATGAAGTAATTATTGACATACATAAGCTTATATGTATACATAAATCTCATATTCAGTAAAATATGTAGTATATTATGTATATTTAAGTCTATAAGTGGGTTTTAGCCTCTTAATAGCCTATAACCTTTATTTTTCTGCTTATTTTAGGTCATATGGACGAAATCAGTGGATTCACAGCGCCTAAAGAAGCATAAACATCTATATCAGGCGCATACACTCAGTTTGGACAACTTAATCTGCTTCCTTGGATGGATATTCACGGATTTATGGGTTGGGAGGTCATTGCTGGGTTAATGTGGATGCTTGGGGATGTTATTGGGGCTTGGAAACTTCATTTGTTTCCTTTATATGCTTTGGTTTTCATTAAATCTCTTTTGGATTGCTTATTTTTACCTGTTTCTTTATGGTATTCGCTTTCATCTGGATTTTCTATATATGGTATAGGTCTGTGTTATTATTAATTGTGATGGAGGGTCCTTACTGGAGGTCTGGGTGTTGAATCTGCTTGAAGTGGACGCCATGGGGAGGTGATGGGCCCTCACAGTGCTGTAATTTCCGGGGATAGCAGTGACATCATCTGGATTGAACGTCTGTGCACTCCAGTGGATTTGGGTATAAGTAAGAAGAGATTTTGACGGTTATTTATCATCATTCACTTACTAAAATTCAAACAAACATTATAAACAATTATTATTATTCAAAGATATATTATAAAGCCATTATAAATTGATATTATCTTTATATAAGCTATAACTATATTTTATTCATCTATTTTCCACCACTAGCACGCATTTAAATCCAAGTATTGTGAGTTTTATTTGAGTATAACTATTTTATTAGTCTTCCCCTGAGGTTTAATCACTAAATCATTTATGAATAAGTAGTAGGACCATAAATGAATACTTTTATATCATACTTAAACACTAGATACACTGACACATACTGATAAGTAAAAATTATATTATTTTGCTTTTAAACTTCTAATTATTTAAAGTAAAATCCCTTTGATATTATATGTAAACAGAAGATTTTATAAATCTTCTTGTAATTGGCCTTATAAATAAGAAATAATAGAAGGAATATATCACTACACAATATAGGGGGTGGGCTTGCTAGCAAGTCCTCAACCTGAACTCAGATGGAACTCAGACTGAACCCATACTGAACCCATACTGAACTCTACTTGAACACCCACCTAAAACTGTTCTGCTGAGTGGTGTTCATCCCTGGTTTTATGGTTCCTTTATCTATAGCTCAATGTGTGTTCAATCTGTGGTGAGTTTGGGTCCAAGGTTGCGGACTCGCTAGCAAGATGCCCCCCATATTGCGTAGTGTATTAAAAAAATGAATTTGGATAGGGAATATTTCAGCTCATAAGTACACATTTAAAACAGAAACTTAAGGTTAAGCTGTGAGTTTTTACAACAATATATATTTATTTAATTTCTTAAAAAGATAAAATTTTTATCCTATGAGATTTCCCTTTAAATTACACATGAAAATCAAGAAAAAAAAATGTTAGGCTTTGAAGGATCTATATAATTTGTACTTAAAATGAACAAATTGTTTTTTTGAGTTAGTATGAATCTAACAAGAAGATCTGATACCTTTTTTATATGCTATAGTTGTGTTAAAATAGATTTTAATTATCCTCTTAATCTTAAATGGAGAAAAAAGAATAATTTCATAATATTAGAAAATCAACATCTAAATATTTTTAATAAAAAATTTCTCCAAAATGATTCATTATTTGTATTTGTTTCCAGAAATTTAGAGTATTTAATATAAATCATTTTGATATAAGAATATACTTATGTTTACATTTAAAAATATTTGATAAAAAATTTTAAAAATTATAAATTTTCTCACAGTTTAACTTAGCTTGAACCACAGTTCAAAACAGGATCTCATTGTGAGTTCAATCTAAGTTCCACCAAGATTAAGATATATTTTTTTGGTAAATTTATATAGTCATTAAAATGAAAAAACTTTAGTAAAAAAATGACTCAAAAAGTTTTTTCTTTTTTTAATAGATTATAGAAAAGATATTGATGAAGCTAACATACTCATTTTATTAAATTTTTGGTTATTATGACTAATCATTATTTCATGTACAGTAATCATAGAACTTAAAATAAAGCAAAAGGTTTACTGTATATATCAATATGTTTCATTTTAAATATTTATTTAAATTTTATTTTTGAATTTAAAAATATTATACATCTCACTAAAATTGTTCTGAACAAACTTGAAAGCTCTATACATTCATTTAATAGAAGAAAAAAATTGCATTAGCTCAAAATTTTAATATAGGCTTTATTACTTTTCCCAACTCGTTTCAAAACTTTACCCATGTTATTGGTTTTTTATCTTATGTATATTCTTAATAAAGATTCTGTAAAAGACTTTTTAAAGAATTTAAAGAGTATTTAATGGCTAGTTTTTACACTCCTGTAGATCTTCAGTCTCAATGTTCAGTACTTATTACAAACATTGAACAAACCAACAGCCTGTATGTATTGAGTGGCACAAATAGAAATAAATCACTTTTACATGTTGTTTTTAATTGTGGAAAATGAGTTCTGAAATCAGAGACGTTGAACTCTGTTCTTTGGCCAGAAGATATAGTCCATCTTCAGTTTTTTACAACCTCATTTAACATCCTTTTGAGCTCTATACATGACTTTCTCTGCCTTTGTATCCCTTCTGACTTCATTCCCATATCTCTTCTTTTAATAAACATCCCAAGGTAGTTTCTGTAGTATCAAAAATTCATGAGTAAGTTTCCATACTTCTCAACCCACCCCTCCCCTCCCCTTTTACTTTTCACCTCACCCCACTACTCTTGCTATCCTCCTCATCTATACTCACCTCTTTCTCACTCCTCCCTACCCTACTTTACCTCTTTCAACTCCCACCTCAACCTTTCCTTTCTACCCTTTCACCCACCAAGCCCTTTTTAAGATATCCTAAATCTCTTGCTTCCAAATCTAACCTTCTTTTTTTCCATCCCAACAATTTAACCTGAAAATTATCTTTATCCTTTTGCTGCTCACCCCATCTCTTTGGCTTGTAAATTCACCTCTTTTTTCCATATTGAGTAAGTGGGGTGAGAAGGAGATCAGTTAAATTTATTCATAGTGATATGAGATATATAAAGATGGATAGGGGATCAAAAGGGGTGATTTGTGTAACAAATTAATTTAGGTGAGGTGAGATGGGAGGGAGAAGGGTGGAGAAGGGGGATACAAGGGGTGGTAAGGGGAGAGGACTGGGGAGAGTAGCACTAATTTTAAGAGAGTGAGAGATTGTGAGAGGGGAGGGAAGTATTAGGAAGGATAATTTTTAAAGAGAATAAATAATAAACATACATAATAAATTATAGAGAATTGAAAATGAAATGGAAGGAAAAAAAAAATTATAACTATTGTGTAAAATTTTTTAGCCAAATATTTCATTCTTGTTGAAATTTTACACTTATTTTTTTTTTATAATGAAAGTAATGGTAAATTATTTTTTTGAAAAATAGTGACAGTAATATATTTTTAAATCTAAAATTATGGTATAAATATTAATTTTTTGGATTTTACAATTAACTAAATTATTTTAACCATTAATTTTGAGCTTTATGTAGCTTCCAGTCTACTTTAAAGCTTAAGAAATACTTAAGAATATATAATCATACAATGAGAGCAAATATATACTTCAGGAAATTTTTACTAATAAAATTTTGATGAAAAGTATAATTCACCACCCAATATGGGGGACAGACTTGTTAGCAAGTCTGCAACCTTGGACTCAAATTCACCACTGATTGAACACACATTGAGCTATTGATAAAGGAACCATACAATCAGGGATGAACACCACTCAGCAGAGCAGTTTTAGGTGAGTCTTCAAGTAGAGTTCAGTATGAGTTCAGTCTGAGTTCCATCTGAGTTCTGTCTGAGTTCAGGTTGGGGACTTGCTAGCAAGTCCACCACCTTTATTGCATAGTGATTTTAATAATTTTTATCTTAAATAAATTTTTATAGTATTTGGATATTCTTTTATAAATTGATTAGTGAAATATACTGTAGCATGCAAAAGGGGTTTTAGTTCAATTTATACAATAATTTTTATATTTTCAAAGAAAGAACAAAAAACATGATTTTTCACAATCTTATGAATGTGCTCACTTTTTTTGGTAATGTGGTTCACTTACTTCAATATTCCTACAAAATTTATAGTAAGTCAAGCATCAAGATTTGTTTTTCTAATGATCAACTGTTCTTCAATAAATTTTTGAATTAATTTCAAGTTGTGTTCAAATTTAAATCAATATTTCCACATGATTGTTTCAACACCACCTCAATGTGTGTTCAATTAGATATAAATTTGGGTTCAAGGTTGCAGACTTGCCAGCAAGTCCACCTCCCATATTGTGTGGTGACTGATTGGGATTAAATTACTTCCTTTCACTTCTGGGGATACACCCTTATTCTTTCCCAGCTCTGAAATTTTTAGTGGAAGAAGCTTCATATCTAATAGCTCTTGGGCTAGTGGATAACAAAATAAAAATAAATCATTTATAACATTTCAATACCGTAGTTTTCAGTAATAATGGCAGATCCCAAAAAAAAAAAAAGTCTGATTAAACTCAAACTATATAATTTCCAAACCCAAAGAACCCATTTATTGTAAAACAAATGATGGAAATGATATGGTTATTTTTCCTTTTATCTTCCATTAACTAAATGGTGGATTTAAGTAATTTGATAACCCCTTTTAACTCTTTTTGAAAAAATGGAAAAATTTGAATTTTAAAAAAAAAATTAATAAGCCATAAAGAAACTAGCTTTAAAAAGTAATTGAAGTTAGAGCTAAAACCATCACAAAAAAATAAATAAATATATACAATCAAAATTTATAAAAAAATTAAAAACATATATTACGTATACTAAGAAAACTTAATTTAAAACATATGACAGTCCTCAAGGGTAAAGAATTGCTTTGATGAAAAAATATTTTCACCAAGTAAACATCATTAAATTTTTAATTTTACACAAGATTATCTAGGCTTAATGAGCTAAAACTACTTAAAATGTCTTAAAACAAATATTTTTGCATGAGTTATCATAATTTCAGTTTTGATATTTAAAAAATTTAAGTCACTTGATATTCCCACTATGATTTCATTAAAAATTAAGTGAAATCCACAACCAAATCTTCTTTGATAGTTATAGACACAGAGGAATGAGTTTCATAATAAGAAAAATGGTATTAAAAATAATTAAGAACATCCAATAAATAGGATTTCACTTGTCCATGAAACAATATTAAACACCAAAACTGACTCTTGAAAATTGTTGGGCATCATACTTACACATAAAACTAAAATTAAATGTGTAATATATTCTGAGTAAATCTAGATAAAGACCTTTAGTAACAATGAAAGCTCCTCAAAAAAACAATCACGTAGACTGCCTATATAATGGAATATATAAAGATAAGAAAATGTAAATAATCTTCAAAGATAAACTAGAAATCTCTTCTTTTGTATAAATGCCAATTGACATATTTTCAGACAACACAAAAGATGAAGGTTAAAGTTTCTGAAACTTCTACCACCTTATAATTTGCTTCAACACAAAACAATATATATTGAGGTAGCTATAAATAAGTTAAAAAACAATGGTCCAAATAATATCAAAGAAAATTTAACATAAGAGGATTCAAATTGAACCTCATTTAGTTTTAACATACAATCTGTGATCAATCAGAAGAATTTATTTTTATTCAGTAAAAATGAAATGCTCCATCTTTTCAGATCTAGCATTTTTTCAATTCTCAGCTAACACATCTTCATGACTTGGTGACTCATTATTCAATACTAAATTACCACTCATTCTTTGCTATGATACTACAAAGTACACCCTTACTCACAACAATGGAATTGCTTAGTCAATAAACAGTTATTCCTAACAACAAAGGGTTGAATTCTTAACAATAAGCTCCTATTTCTTAGTATTTTAGTTTGTATTTTTCCTTTTATTAATTTTTCAAGATTCTAATCATTTGTAAAATTTTAATAATTTTAATAATGTTTCACAAGGGGAAAAAAATATTAACTAGACATTGGGTTTATTTTAAATACTGAATTGAATCAATTCAGAATGTGAAATGAACCCAATTTCTTATTGCCATTTTTTCCCTATGTTTAATGATTTGGGTATTTTTATAACTTCCAAGATTTATAAAATTTTTACAATTTCCATGATTTTTAATAGATGTATGATTCATATATTTTTTTACTTTTTTTATTTCAATATATTTATAATTTTTTTTAAATCTATAATATTTGAATTTTTTTTAATTTTTTATTTATATGGCTTTTTTGAGATTTTTAATTGTATGATTTGTTTGATTTTTGGTTATTATCATTTTTTGATTTTTTTGATTTTTTTTGAAATTTTTTGTTTTTTTTATTTTATGATTCTTTAAATTTTAATAATCTTTATGATTTTTTAATATTGGTTTGATTTTTATTATATTTTTAATTTTCATGATTTTTTTAATTTTTTAATTTTTTTTTTATAATAATGTTTTACATTTTTTTTATAAAATTTTAGAATTTAAATTTTTAGAATTTTAGAATTTTTTTGATTTTTTTAATTTTTTCAATTTATATGATTTTCATAATTTTTTTTAAATTTTTTTGAATTCTTTGATTTTCATTAATTTTAATTTTTTTTTTGAATTTTATAAATTTTTTTTGAGTTTTATGAATTGCAGGATTTTTTTGACTTTGATGAAGATAATGTTTTCATGAATTTTATGATTTTTTATTCAATTTTCTTTATACTTTTTTAATTATTTTTTTATATTAATTTGTTTTCTTTTAGACAATACATTTTTTTGAATACACTTAGAGGGGTACAGCTGGATATTCAATATCATGTTGCATATTACATAGGTATGTTAGGCAAGAGAAAGGTACAGTAGCCCTCATAAATTTTTACTTTTGACAATTACATGGGGGACAAAAATTATGTAATATTTAATCATTGATGATTTTTCAGTGAGAAGCTTGGTTGATGTGAGTTTCCCCTCTTTGTTGTTGAACATGTGAGTTATAAATGCAGTAAATTATTGGATTTTTAACACACATTGATCATCTCATGTTTTGTTATAGAAAACAGCCTTTATTTGCCAAACACCTAAGGGAATAGTGTTTTTGTGTTGAATGATTTTTCACTGAGTATGATTTAGTTCAGTTTTTGCCACACTCCATTTTTTTAATAAATTATACTGGGGATTCTTCAAATCTGATGAACCAGAAATATTAGTACAAGCTTACATGTCCAATAATCATATAGCTTATGGTTTGTTTGTCTATCATTTTTAGGTATATGTCTTTCTATTAACCTTTGATGTAAATTATTTTTGTTTTTTTTTACCAAAGGTGGATTTACAAATTTAAAGAGGAAGATGAGAGTCATTCATGAGAAGGAGAAGAAAGGTGTTAAGAAAAAAAAGTAGTAACAGAAAGAGGTGAGATGGATGAAGAGTGGTGAAGCAACAGGGAGAAATAAAGAGGCAGTGTGAGAGGAGAGAGAAAGTGGTAGCCAGGCTGTACCAGGAGTACAGTAAATATTATGTTAATTTATTAGACTTAAAAGAGGGCATAAAATTATAAATATTTTTTATATAAATTAATATTTTATTGAATAATAAAACTATATTACTAACTTATTAAAACATAATTAAAACAAGGGTTACATTAATTGTTTTACTATATAAATTGTATATGTAGTTAAATATACATATAATACATTCTATTCTATAGAATATAGATCCTTTTTTATGTATTTAATAATTATAAAATAATAATTCATTAATTTTAAATTTATATTATAATTATAGGTAATAAATTTAACTTATAATGAAATTAATTAGTGAATTAATTATATATATATAATAGGGGGTATCAAAGTTAGAAATCTTCCATTTCAAAATACCTCTTTTTTCCACCAAATAAACCATGACTATTTTTTAAAATATGACATATTGTGCCCCCAAAACACCTTTTTATTAAGAGTTAATGTTAAGTTTGTGGCTTTCTTATTGTGTTGTGAAATACCTTTTAAATAATTAGAAATTTCTAACTTTGATACCCCCTAATAATATAATTCATATCATATAATAAAGAAATATTGGGCACTTATTTGACTCTTAATTGTTTCCTAAAACTATTAAATAAGTTAAAAAACAATATTTAATTAATTAGGGGTTATCAAAGCCAGAAATCGTTTATTTCAAAACACATTTTTTTTGACAAAATACACCATGATTATTTTTTGAAATATGCCATATTGTGCTCCAAAAACACCTTTTTACTGAGAATCAATGTCAATTCTGTGGATTTCTTTGTGTGTTGTGAAGTTCCTTATAAATAGTTACAATGTTCTAACTTTGATATTCCCTATTAGGGAGTCTCAAGCATCACCAAACATGCCTAGCATTTTTCATTTAAAAAATGCCACAAAAACATGCCATGAAACATGGTTGATTTGGTACTTGTGGTCTCAAAAATGGGGTCAAATACATCCTAATTTTGTAAAATTTTCTTAACCACAACTCAGCCCACAAGTACCCACATTCTCCAAATCAGCTGCGCATCACCTTCCTTCTATTCTCATCCATATACTCTACATCACAATTCTTTTCCCCCAGTTCATTTCCAAATCAAATTTTTCTCTTTCACACCACAGTAAGTCTATTAAATTTTATTCTGTTCTTTAGAAAATTTTCCTTCTCAAATTTATATACTCACAACTTCTTATTTTTATACAAGGCATCATAAATATCTAAAATCTTTGTTAGTTTCTCCTTTTCTTCAAGAAAATTTTCTTTTTTCACTAATTTCTTCGTTTAGTGCTAATTTATCATTCCTCACCCAAAATCTACTTCTCAAAAGTTTACTCAATCAAAACTGTCTGACCTACAGATTGCAATTAGCTGGCTGAAAATTAAATCTAATCTTGACACCTGTTTTAGCTGTGCAAAGTACAATCAATTTGGTTGTCCACCCACATCAAAATTGAGTGGCGATAATCAAATGGCGGTGGAGTTGGAATCAAAAACTAAAGGTAAGATGAATTTGACAACAAAGCAAATAAGGGAAAGATTCAAAAACTATCAAAAAAAATACAAGACAGCAAAGATGGATTCTTCTTCAACTGTGTTTGGAGTTAACAAGCATGATGAAAATCATGGAATCACATCTTTTTCTGAAAAAATCAACTCTATGTGTCCTCTTTATAATCAAATGTACAAACTCTTTGGACAAAGACCCAATGTCAACTCCTTCCACATGAATCAAGGCCCATAAATTTCTGAATATCATTCAAATATTCAAGATTTTCCTTTAAATCCTTCACTTGACTCTCCAGAATTTGGAGAACCATCTGTATATTCTGACATTGAGCTTGATGAGCCCATGGTAGTAAGACTAAACTACTTTTGCTATTATTTTTCTTTTGTAGTGCTGATTTAATCCCCATGTATAAACCAGACCAAATAATCATCAAATCTAGAAATTTTTAAGGGTGTATCTGAAAATTAGAGATTAGATGATAAAGAAAAAACCCCTCCTAGCAACAGACTCAAGCAAAGAGATTCTGCTAGTTTTGAGACAACTCAATCAATGTCAAAGGCTATTTTTTCAGCTTATGGGGAGATTGTTAATAAATGTGAACAATGTTATATTTTTTACTTTTGTTTTGATTTAAGAATTTTTCATAATTTATTTCTCTTACTCTTAAAAGTTAAACTTGTTTCAGAAAAAGAACAAGCACAAATGAAATCATGAAGTTGGAGTCTCATAAAAAAACTGCAGAACATCAACTACTTTTTGAGGAAAAGAAGTGGTTTCTTTCACAATCAAAGGAAGAAAATTTTTTAGAAATTGTGAAAGATTTTTTAGATTTGGAGAGGGAGAAGGTTAGGATTCAAAGAGAGGATGGTGAAAAATTCCAAAATAATCAATTTCAATTGGAAAATATCAAAATTCAGTTACAGGCTGATGAGCTAAAAATGAAGCAACTCAATGCTTAAAAATCAAGAAATCAAGATTTTTTTTTCTTGCCTGTGTTAATGCAAATAAGTCAAATGCTGATATTAAAGAGTTTAATTCTATATTTAGTTAATATTAGGTATATATTAATACATTTCTTTCTTAATTTCTTCTTTAATATCAACATGAAATTCTTCAAAGAATTCACATATCTCCTTCCTTAGATTTAAAAACTCTTCAACATTTTTTAGTCTAACTAAACTACTTATATCCAATTATCTAGATCCTTCAATCATACTTTCTTTTTTTTCATCAATTACATTTAATTAACCTGCAATTTACTATACTATGGGTTCCAGACCACCAAATTATTTCTAATTCAAAATAATTTTTTTGGAAATACCCTCCCATGCTATTTACCATAACAGGGGGTGTGGATCACCATTTTTTTTCTTTGTCAGAAAAAAATATATGACAAAAAAAAGGCAATACCCTCCCCTGTGTTTTATTGAAGTAGGGGCATAGATTGCCAAAATTTATCTTCATTGCATAAATTAATGTGTAAAAAAGTCTTATAAGATAATTAACAAACCTAAATTAATGAGAATTTAAGTAAAAATGTGAGTGGAAATTTTCTGTGACTGAAGTCAATGAAATCAAACACAAATGTATACATGAAACTCATAAGAAAAACAAATTTCCTCATGATTACAGTTATTTGACACATGGCCTGATGGCTCATTAATTTAGGTAAGTAGAGTATCATATATGACTTTTAAAATGTTATTTTGTGAAATAAAAATAAAATTTGACAACCTATATTACACCCTATACTTAATAAAATTGGATTAAACTTACCTAAAAAGCTCTCCTCAAACTACTTGAAATATATAGTCCCAAAAATTACCAAAAAAGAGTCCCAAAAGCTCAACAAAAGATCTCCAAAAGTTACCAAAAAGAGTCTCAAAAGTACCCAAACACTTTTCCAAAAGTTTCCAAAAAAAGTTTCCCAAAATCCTCTTAAATTTTTTTCAAAATTTTCCAAAAAAGTTTCCTGAAAGTCTCCTAGAAACCTTCCAAAAAATTTCCAGAAAAGTACCAAAAGGTTTCCAGAAAAGTGGCAAAAAGTGCCAGACAAATATTCCAAAAATTGTCCAAAAAAGCACCAAAATAAATTAAAAACACTTCAAAATGCTTTTTAAAATGTTTCCAAATAGTTTCAGAAGGTTTTTGAACATTTTCAAGTTAATTTAGTGAAAAAAAGACCTAAAATAGCCCAAAACCATCTAAAATTCACCTAGAAGTTCTTTGAAGATGTTTCTGGAAGGATTTAACAAAAAAATAACAAAAACAGGCCAAAAACACCTAAAATTCACCAAGAAATCCTCTGAAGATGTCTCTGGAAAGTTTTAACAAAAGAAATACCAGAAAAAGGCCAAAAACACCTCAAAGTAAGTGGAAATTTCTTGGAAAACATTTCTGAATTGTTTCCAAATGATTCTGAAGCAATTTAGCAAAGAAAAAGGCCAAAAAAGTGAAAATGCCTAAAAATGACTAAAAAACACCAAAAATCCAATAAATCAAGAATAAAATTGTTAGAGAACAAAAAAAATGAAAAAAGGGGGAAAGGAAATAAGAAAAGATAATCCAGCAGTCAAAACAAAAATGATGACAAAAAATAAACAAAAAAAGAGACAAGAAAAAACACATTCCAATTAGTAATTAAATTTAAAAAAAATGAGAAATTGACTTACTTTGAGTGCTGTGAAGTGAGAAGCATCAAAACCAACAATGAATGATGGAATTTAGAGATGAAAAGAGGATGAAATATCTTAGTAAGACAGAATCTCTGAAATTTTACGCATTTGAAAATTGTATGTGATTAAAACTCTGGAAGCTGAACCAAAATGAATGAAACTGAGTAACAGGGAGTTTCATTGGAAAAAATTATTACACAATAAATAAAATTGTAAATCTGTTAAGCTAGGCTCTCAAAATGAGTGACTCTCTTTGTATAAATGTGAATTTTTCACTGTTGACAGACTGAAAGTGGCATGTTATGTTAGTGAAAAGTGGTAAATATTAAGGTTAAGTGTATGATTATGGGATTGGTAATGCTCTGGTAAGTCATATACCTTACACATATGAATAAATCTTTAAGTATTAGGTGAAAAAAAATCTAGGTGTTGGCACTTTTGTACCTAGTGTTGGCATCTTTAACCTAGTGATGAATAATCATGATAATGAATGGTAGTTTTTTGATGGCTTTTTTTACCAAAATGAAGATTATTTTGGGAACAAATATTCTGTTGAAATACAGATATCCAGGGCAGGCCTATTTAAATTTTTTATGGCAGTTTTGGTAACTTTTTTGTGGTGTGTTTTTGTGGTGTATTTTGTAATGTTTGAGAGCCCCTATTATAAATATTTTACTCCAAAAAAATAGTAATTTTATTAAAAAAATTATCATACTAATCATACTGCTCTTGTCAGCCAGGCTATTCCAGGAGTCCATTAAATTATATGTTAACTTATAAGACCTGAAAGAGGGCGTAAGAATTGTATTTAATGTATATAAATTAATATTTTATTGCATAATAAAATTATATAAGTATCTTATTACATATAAGTGTTATATTAATTTTATTGTTTATATAAATTTTTATACATTTAAATTAAACATAATATATTTTATATTCTACAAATAATGGCGCATTTTTATGTATTTAATAATTATAAATTTATATTTAATTAATTAAAAACATATATTATAATTATAAGTGTAAAATTGACTTATAATATAATTAAATTAATTATTTAAATTTATATATTAAATAAAACCTTTCATATAATATTAAACAAGAATTAATGACGCTTCTTTTGACCCTTAATTGTGTCAGGAAAAACAATTAATTAATTTATACTAAATTGAGATTAATTACATATTTTGTTGCGTCAAAATATTCTTTGTTTCACTTAAAAATCCTTAAATCAGACTGTACAATCTGTTTTGAATTATTTTTCTCATAGTCCCTATGTCCCAGGCTTGTTTAGTTATTCACTATTCTTACTTACTGATTTGGGAATTAATGGTGGGAAAATTGGATTCTTAATTGGGGTTTTTAATTATTTGTTTCATATTTTTCTCTACATTGTTATGTTTCACTTATTCTTTTATATTCTTGTTTCATCCTATTATAATTCTTGTATTTACAAATATGGTGGCGCTTCAGAGGACCTATTGCCTATAAAAGGGCCTTGGATAATCCCCTGTAGCATCATCACTTATTACACACTCAACAATTTAAATATATTATTATATCACGTTTATACTATTTTTTATTAGTAATAAAATTCTAATTAAAATTCTATATAACAAACAAAAGGTTGCTTTAAGTCTGATAGTGATCTCAGTGTCTGCCGCGCATAGTTCTTACAGTAAAATAATATTATTATTTAATAAAACCCTCATTGTTGTCACCTCTCAAGAAAACGTCATTGATTCTCTCAAATAAATTAAATAATTTTTAAAATTTTTATTTCTTTTATTTCCCATAATCCCTTCCTTCTTCTCCTCTACTACTTCTTCCCTTTTTCCTTCTCTCTTCTAGACGACTGACCGACAACTGGAGGCCTTTCCAAACGACGACAACGATACCAATTCTTGCGACAAACGACAAACGCACGGACCACCTAGCAAAAAAGAAACTTTTGTCGCGACCGTGTTTCAAACTTGGGTTTGATATATTAGGTTTATATTATATTAATTCATATATTATTTTGAAGTGATTTTTCGATCACTATAGTAAGTTCACCTTTGCACCTCTCACTCATATTACTATATTTTTACTGCAATAACAGTGATTGTGGCTTTATTGCTGACTCACTGAGTGTAAGTGTTCATTTATTAAAATTTTTTTTCCTAGTTGACCATTATAGAGTGTTAAATCCTCTTAGTCCTAGAAGAATTAACATTATTATTAATATAAAGAATTATTAAATTAATTTTTTTATTAATTATTGTTAATTTTGGTTGACTTAAATAGTACTTTGTGATTAGTCCCAAATATATTGCCATATTTAATATTGGTAATTTAATTAATTGGTTGAATTAACTTGATTGTTTATTCCCAATTTAACCTTGCAATCCATTTTATTAATTAAATTCTTATAGTTATTACTTTATATTAAAAAAATTTTTTTATATATAATTTAATTAATTAAAAAAAAAATTTTTATTTGGAGCAATTGTTAACTAACTTTTATTAATTTTTTTTAAGAAGTTAATTAATCTTCCCACTATTATGTCCAACAATTTGGCTGAAAAAATGGATAACATGCAAGTGGATGAAATTGAAATTGACTATGATGCTGATACTGTGAGTTCTTCTAAAGTTGAACATAAAAAATCTTATGCTAACACAAAAAATTCACATACTTCAGGATGTGGAAATGACAGGAGAAGTAAACAAACCAAACCCCCTTCCCCCAGCACCACAGAAGGAAGTAAAGCCTCTAGTACCTCAAGAAGGTCTTCCAAAAGGATTCAAAATAAAAAAGCTTCCTCTACCACAACAAATCAGCAACCTGTCCAGTCATATAAAAGAGCTGAAGACATAAAACATGAGGTACAAAGCAAAAGTAGACACCTTGTGGGATCAGGTTCAGGAACTCAGGAACCAAAATCAGGCCCAGGCCCCTCCTCAGTTGCCTCCCAATCAGCCTCAGTTTCAGGCTCAACCTTCACAGCCACCCAGCTCCTCCAACCAAAATCCAAAGACTATGGAAGTAGAGCAATGGAAATGGGATTATCTCATGAGTCACTACCAACAGAATGTGCAACATCCTCCTCATCATCAGCCTGGCCCATCCAGAACACCCAATTTCCATCCACCTCCTCATCCCTAGCAACAAGGCAGGAGAAAGAAGGCCCAAGCACAATCCAAAACCCAGTCTCAGGGGAAGTTTCCTCCTCTGCCATGGTAAGTAATTTGGTTGATAGTCACTTGGGTATGTTTTCTAATAAGACTTCTTCTACAGGTAATATTATTGAACATGGTGAAAGAACAGTTAAACCTGTTAAAAGACAGCTTCCTGTAACTAGTAGCCCTATTGATGTAATTACAAATTGTCATTTGATGAACCTTTACATTTAACTTCTAATTCTTTAATTAATCCTTTGCTTGCAATTAAAAATGATTCTGTTTCCCCTGAAGTCTATACCTTAATTGAGAAAACTTCTGAAGAAATATTGAGAGATACCCTTGATTTTAATGTTGTGAAAGACTAACATTTAAGAGATGTGTTAATACATGAGAGTGATAGATTAAATAATCTGCACTTGCATTGTAAGGTAAGTTCTTCTGTACAAGATACAGCTTATTATAAAATCAAAGACACTTTTAATATTGTTCTTAGCCAACAAAAACAAATAAGGAGTGACAATAGAGCTATCTCAGATAAGAATATCAATCTGCATAAGACCTTGAGTGAATTGAAACCCCTTATTGAGGAAAATTATTCATTAAAAAGTGAAATTAAGTCTCTACAAAATGATTTTAAAAAGCTAAAGAATGATTTCCATGCACTGAGTACCAAACACACAGTTTCTGAGGACAGAAATGTTTTATCTCTTGCAAAAATAAATGACAAGATGTCTGAAATTCCAAGGATAAGAAACTATGTGTCTGACCTGCAGGAAAAATTTTCAACCTTGACCATCAATAGTCATGGTATAAGTGAGAATGCTGCCTATAAGCTGCATAGAAATAAAGAAAAAGAACCTGAACAGATTTCCTCTTTTCTTCCTCATATTTCAGCCATTAAAAAAGCTGACAATGAGTCTGCCAAATCTTTTGCTACTAGCAAAAAATCTTGTGATGGTCATGTACCTGCTGGTTCTGTAAATAATGAAATTTCTGAACACCTGGCTAAACTTCAGGAATTATTAATAATAAATAATTCAAACCAGAAAATGGACCATCCCAGTAGTCAGAAAAGTTGGCCTAAATTGGACCAATATCCTACCTTTGATGGTGATTCTTCTTCTGATTGGCAACACTTTATCCAAAGGATTGATAATTTAAAGTGATCTTATAAACTACCTGATGAGGAAATTGTTTCTAAGCTAATTTCTTTTTTTTCCAATGTAGCCTTGATGTGGTATGAATCTGTTCTTTTAGATAACAATCATTATACATGGAATGATTGGAAATCCTTGATTGAGAATCAGTTTGGTGGTTCAAAATTCAGGTTAGCTCAGCAAAGACTGTATGAGAATACTAGATATGTATCCTCCTCTGTTGAAAAACCCATTGTTTTTCTTATGAAAACAACAAAAATCCTAAAAGCAATTGATCCAAAGATGGATTATGATATTTGGAGAGATAAAATCTTGTATAAATTACCAAATTCTCTTAGAGATTTGATTGTGGCTAGAACTGTGCATGTAAGGGAAAATTCTTCTTTCATTAATATCTGTAATGAAGTACTACTCAACCATAGATATGAACCAAAGAATTACCTTGGTAAATCTTATAATGATCAGAATAAACCTTCTACAAAGCTCCCAGAAAAATCTGGTAAACCCTCTGCCCCAGTTGCACCTAAAAAATATGCAACAAATACTTGTAATAAATATAGCAAACCGTGGCAGAAGAGTCATGTTTGTGACAAGAAAATTCATCTTGTTGAACAAAATGAAGACACTGATGAAGTTGAAATTGATGTCAATAATTCTTCTAGTGACTGTGAAAGTAATATCTCCTATGACAATGAATCTGTTAAAAATGTTTTAATATTGGAACAGGATGTCCATTATTTAGATAATATTTCTGAAGAATGTGTATTGGATTTATCTTCAGTAGAAAACGCTGAGATAATTAAAGATATTACTAACAATTCTATACCTATATCCCCTTTGAAGGCACCTTTTATCATTAATGGAAAAAATGTTGATGTAGTTCTTGATTCTGGTGCTGGAGGAAGTGTAGTGTCTGAAAAAGCTTTAGCTTCAGTAGATAGGGATTATTTGAGTAAATTATTACCTATGACTTCTGAAAAATGGAGAGGGTATGGTTCTACCTTAATTCCTATTGGCAAATACAAAACCTCTGTATTCTTCAAATATAATGGTGGTTTTGTCAGAGCTATTTGTGAATTTGTTGTCATGAAAAATGATAATTTAAGTAATTGGTTTATTATGGGAAATGATATTTTAACCATTTTTGGTGTGAAATTGGACCCAGAAAATAATTGCTTTACCTTAGGAATAAATGGCAAAAGAAAATTCAAAATTTACTCTTCTAGAAAACCTTCTGGGCATCTGTTAAAGTCTTGTAACTCACTAATCTAGTGTAAAGGCAGAACAACAAATGAAATGGATGATTTACTAAATGAAATAAATACTGCTTCTTTTGGTGATCAGTTAACTAGTGAACAAAAGGATTCTGTTATTGCCTCTATTACCTCTTTCCCTATGGCTTTTGCTCATGGTTCTCATGTCTTGGGAATTTTTCAGGAAGAGATGAAAATTACCTTATCCTGTAACTTGAGTGATATTCCTCCTAGTCTTAAGAAAAAAACATAACCTGCTTCTCCAACAAAAAGAAAGGATATTGAAGATAATATTGCAACTTTATTAAAAATGAATATCATTGAGAAAGTGGATGTCACCCCCAAATATTGTGTCATCTCCCCAGTCTTAATTTCTTATGAAAAAGATAAGGCTAGATTATGTGGAGATTACAGAGCTTTAAACACTTATACTGTTGATGATATTTATCCTTTACCCAGAATTAATTCAATACATGCTACCTTGCAAGGTGCTAAATTTATTAGTTGTCTGGATGGTAATAAAGGATATCATCAAGTTCCAGTGGAGAAAAATTCTCAAAACTTTTTGCTTATTGCTACTCATATAGGAATATATAAGTATGTTAGGGTGCCATTTGGCCCTAAAAATGCTCCTTCAGTTTTTCAAAAGGTCATGGATAACACTTTCCATCAGGAAATAATTGAAGGATGGCTCATGGTTTATATTGATGACATCATTGTTTTTTCTAAATCTTTTGATGAACATATGATTCACTTGAATAGAGTTTTCCAAAAAATGGATGAAATCAATATGACCTTATCCTTAAAAAAGTGTAAATTTGGTTTTCAATCTTTGAAAGTCTTTGGCCATGTTGTGTCAGGCTTACAAATTTGTGTAGACCAAAACAAAGTTGCTTCCATTCAAAATGTGAAAGCACCAACTTCTGTATAAGAAATGCAAAGTTTTTTGGGTATGTGTGGCTATTATAGACAATATATTAAAAATTATCAGGTCATAGCCTTGCCTCTTACAAAACTGACCAGAAAAGATGTTGCCTTTCTCTGGAATAATGACTGTCAAAAAGCTTTTGATACATTAAAAAATTGCTTAATGACAGCCCCTATACTGGCTCTTCCAGATTTTAACAAGCCATTTGTTCTGTATACAGATGCTAGCTTAATTGGTCTGGGTGCTGCCCTTCACCAGAAACAAATTATTAATGATAAATCCTCAGAGGTTGTAATTTGTTATATTTCAAGAACCTTAAGAAATAGTGAATTGAAATATGGTTCCACTCAATTAGAGTGCTTAGCAGTTGTTTGGGCTCTTGAGAAGCTTCATTACTATCTAGATGACCAAAAATTTGAATTGGTAACTGACTGTAGTGCTGTGAAGTCCCTCTTAAACCTGAAGACACCTAATAGACATATGTTCAGGTGGCAACTTGCTGTTCAAGAATACAGAGGACGGATGACAATTATACATAGGGCTGGAAATGTTCACTCCAATTTTGATATGCTCTCCAGAGTGCTTCTGCCAAATAATGACTCAAATCCTGCTTATGTACCTAAAGATGATACTGTTCATATCCATGGTATATTTGTAGTGGATATGGAAGAAGAGTTATTGCAATTAATACTGGATTCATATGAGAAGGATTCTGATTTAAATAAATTGGTTACTATCTTAAATGATCCTAAGAATGCTTTAATTCAAGCATTAATAAAAACTCTTCCTGAAAAGTATCATAATGCTTTGAGTAAAGGAAAGTTTTCTATTGAAGATGGTTATATATATTATAGAAGAAAGCTTACTAATTTTATTGTAATTCCTCCTTCTATGAAAGAAACTATCCTCAAACTTTGTCATGATGACATATTAACTGGTCATTTTGATCTTGAAAAAACATTGATTAGAATCAAAAACACTGCATGGTGGGCTAATATGTCTGAAGACACAAAATTATATGTTGAATCTTGTGATTCCTGCCAAAAATCTAAAAGGTTAACAGGTAAGAGAGCAGGGTTATTACAACATATTGAAGCACCTAATGCTCCCTGGCAAATCATTAATATGGATTTTGTCACTGGTCTTCCTGTTGCAGGTAAAGACAGCTTTAACTCTTGTTGGGTAATAGTAGATAGATTCACAAAAATGTGCAAATTTATTCCAACCCACAAGGATGTATCCACCAAAGAATTAGCTTTCTCATGGTGGTCTTACTTTTTTAATATTATTGGGTTTCCAAAAGCCATTATCTCTGATAGGGATCCTAAATTTACTTCTGAGTTTTGGACCTCTTTCATGGATATTTGTGGCTGTGAGTTAAAATTGTCTACAGCTCACCATCCTCAGACTGATGGTCTAGCTGAGAGAATGATTCAAACTCTGGAAGATATGATTAGAAGGTACTGTGCCTTTGGTTTAGAATATAAGGACAATGACAGATTTACTCATTATTGGGTCACTCTATTGCCTGGTCTTGAATTTGCATATAATATCACTGTTCATTCTGTCACTGAGAAAAAGCCTTTTGAGCTTTGGTTAGGTTATGTCCCACATACTCCTGCTCAGATTCTCAATAATAAATTACCTAAGTTGGAACTACACCCTGGTGTAAAATCTTTCATGCAAATGCAAGAGCTATGCAGAAAACATGCTCAGAGCTGTATTGATAAAGCATTTGAATATGAAAAGAAAAGATGGGATAAATTCCATAAAGAATACACATTTAACAAGGGTGATGAAGTGTTGATCTCTACTGTCCATTTCAATTTACAAGGTAACCAAAAATTAAAAGATCCTTTTGTAGGACCATTTGTTGTTAAAAGAATGGTTGGTGATAATGCAGTAGAAGTTGTATTGTATTCTCCATATGATAGGAAACATCCTGTTTTCCCCATTTCTTTGCTTAAGCCTTATACTTCCAACAGTGACTTATTTCCCAAAAGAAGGGGAAGACCTAAGAAAAACCCTTGGGAAGTCACAGAAACAGCACAAATTGATAAAATTCTCAATGATAGAATTATCACTTCTGAAAGAGGTACTGAATATTTATTGAGATATAAGAACAAATCATCTGAACATGATGCATGGATACCTGGAAAGGAGATTTCAAATCTGCCTACTCTGTTGAAAAAGTACAAAAAGAAAAAATCTTAGCATTTTTTTTATTGTTTTTTTAGAGAGAGGGAGTGTCAGCCAGGCTATTCCAGGAGTCCAGTAAATGATATGTTAACTTATAAGACCTGAAAGAGGGCGTAATAATTGTATTTAATGTATATAAATTAATATTTTATTGCATAATAAAATTATATAAGTATCTTATTACATATAAGTGTTATATTAATTTTATTGTTTATATAAATTTTTATACATTTAAATTAAACATAATATATTTTATATTCTACAAATAATGACACATTTTTATGTATTTAATAATTATAAATTTATATTTAATTAATTAAAAACATATATTATAATTATAAGTGTAAAATTGACTTATAATATAATTAAATTAATTATTTAAATTTATATATTAAATAAAACCTTTCATATAATATTAAACAAGAATTAATGACGCTTCTTTTGACCCGTAATTGTGTCAGGAAAAACAATTAATTAATTTATACTAAATTGAGATTAATTACATATTTTGTTGCGTCAAAATATTCTTTGTTTCACTTAAAAATCCTTAAATCAGACTGTACAATCTGTTTTGAATTATTTTTCTCATAGTCCCTATGTCCCAGGCTTGTTTAGTTATTCACTATTCTTACTTACTGATTTGGGAATTAATGGTGGGAAAATTGGATTCTTAATTGGGGTTTTTAATTATTTGTTTCATATTTTTCTCTACATTGTTATGTTTCACTTATTCTTTTATATTCTTGTTTCATCCTATTATAATTCTTGTATTTACAAATATGGTGGCGCTTCAGAGGACCTATTGCCTATAAAAGGGCCTTGGATAATATCCTGTAGCATCATCACTTATTACACACTCAACAATTTAAATATATTATTATATCACGTTTATACTATTTTTTATTAGTAATAAAATTCTAATTAAAATTCTATATAACAAACAAAAGGTTGCTTTAAGTCTGATAGTGATCTCAGTGTCTGCCGCGCATAGTTCTTACAGTAAAATAATATTATTATTTAATAAAACCCTCATTGTTGTCACCTCTCAAGAAAACGTCATTGATTCTCTCAAATAAATTAAATAATTTTTAAAATTTTTATTTCTTTTATTTCCCATAATCCCTTCCTTCTTCTCCTCTACTACTTCTTCCCTTTTTCCTTCTCTCTTCTAGACAACTGACCAACAGCTCTAAAGTACTTATTTACTCATTTTTTATACTAAACTTATCAATTATATATTTTTTTATGGTTCAAAGTAGTATAATTCAATATGTTTCACTTTCAATTGGTTATTAATTAAAATTTATTAAACATGTTTTTAATTATAATAATTAATTTTTGCATGTTTTGAACTTATTTTACAATTCACTAATCGAAATGTTATGTTTTATTATGATAATGGTGGAATTTTGGGCTATTACTTATAAATTTTAGCTAAACCTCTTTCATCTCTCTCAGGTTTTGTTTAAAGTTATTACTTTTTTGTTTTACTTTGTATATAAATTTTTGTGGTGCTGTAAAGGGCTTTTTGACTAAATAAATGCTTTGTGATACCCCCTTTAGCCTCATCACTTACATTACTTTTATTATCTATACACAAATCAATTTGTTTATACTTTTTTTTATATTGAAGAAAATTTTTCTCTTTAAAAAATTAAATAATAATATATTTATAAGTTTGAATTAAGATTATTTAATATTAGCTGTTGTTAATTAAGCAGAGAAAATAAATCACTAAATTAATTTAATCCTGAAGAAATCCTTCATCAAATATTTTGTTATTGGTTCTAAATCAACAATTTTTGTTGATTTTTCTTTCCTTACTCTTATTTGTATTTCATTTCATACTCTTATTTCTTCATTTTCTTCTTTTTCTTCTTCCCCTTCTTCCCTTTTTATTCCTTCTTCTAGATGGCTGGCCAATAGAAAGAGTAAGAATAAAATGTTAGGGAGGTCAGGAGGAGAATGGAGTATAGCAAGACTTAAGCAGAGCTTCATGATGAAGAAATAATAAAAAATAGACATAATTTCACATTTGAAATGGGGGAGTATATAAGTTCACAGAGAGGAGAACAGAAGGTTTAGGAAATTTGAAAGGCAGAAAAAGGGTTAAACCGATCTCAATTAGGGTCACTCCCTAGGATCAAACAGGTTTACTCATAAAATCATAACCTGGGCTTGTTCAGGGTTCCAAAAATTTTACTAGACATCTAGTTCATAGTTCTTTCCCCTTGTGCATCATTAAGTCACACCTCTTCTGTCACTTTTTTCATTTTGAATCTCACTTGCGATACTTGCTTGCTTCCTTTATTCTGCAACCATTTCTCAAATCAAAATTACAAGGCACTATAATCACTACTCATCTCACCAAATTTTATCTATTTTCACTATTTTACACTACTAGATACATATTCTAACCCTCAATTAGTAAATTATGCCAAGAAACCACAAGAAATAGTGCTCTCTAAACATACATAAGATGTCAGGCTGAGTTCAAGTACAGAGACATAGATAGCTTTATTAGTCAGTTGTGTAGAAGATTTTAAATGCTCCTATTTGAATGCTGTAGTACAAATCTAATAATTATTAAAATTTAACTCAATATAAGGGTCTGAGTAATTTTATCTCACTAATTATAAATAGGTTACAATCTTATAGTTGGTAGAAAATAGATTTAATAATTCAAAAACTATTAAAAGAATTTAAAAGTGCTATTGATATTTATTGTGATTGTATTGGTTATATACTTTAATTGCAATGATAAAGAATGTGGAATATAAGATTGAAAACCCCCTTCTTTTTTACACAATAATTCTCCAATTTATCCCCCTGATTTACCAATCATATACATGGATAATGACGCCTCATTCTAGCTAATACAACTGTCCATAAACATAAGGAATGACCAATAACACAATTAGAATTATATCACCCTCCAAAATCCTGGAGTAATAAGGATGATCCAGCAAAATAAAATAATAAGAAAAAAAAAGATTATATGCATGTAATACCTTAAAAAAAAGGCTAAAAAAATAAAGAATAACACTAAATATTACACATTATTAATGGTGATTAGAAGCAGAAATGAAGGGGCTAATTGTTCCAAATTACTGTGTGAAATCGCCATCTAAAAATAACCAAAATTGAATGAGAAACCACTGAGAAACCCAAAAAAGGATGTGAGATGTGGGTTAACTGAATGCAGTCCTTGGAAGGCACCTGAATAGGTAAATCCTTGACTAATTTAGGCAAATCTTAGCGTGGTAGTGTATTTTTAAAACCAACCTTGAAATTATAAATGAAATTAGTGCATATAATGAGTTCAATGCACTTATAATTAAATTAGGACACTAAATAAGCTCCTGTCATCTATTTTAGCCTGTTTCCATATATTGGGCATACAATGTGGGGTAAATATAGTGTAAAAAAGCTATCTTTGCTAAAAATGAAGCTATTCACATGGGGAAAATGCAGTCAGTATGTGACCAGTACACAGAAGCCATTTCTGGCATAAAAAATACCAAATTTGAAAAGTTTTATTTTTATGCATTTGAGTAGCCAAATCAATAGTCCTAATTAAGAAAAATTGATGTTTCATGGCAAATTTTTAATATTATTAAATATATAGCGTATATATTCAGCTTTTAAGTGATTTAAAGCACATTTCTTGTTTTTTCCATAAAACAATGAAAACAACAGCTATAAGTCTACTTAAAAATTATGTAGCCTTATGTTTTAGGTTCTTAATATTTCTCTGGAATATTCCAACTTAATGTTAAGTACATAAGACTTATAAAAGGTGGATATATGTGTGTATATAAGATGTTATAATGGCATATATTGTATTTTATCATAAATTTCACTTATGTATACAATAGGGGGTATCAGTATCAATTTTTATCTATACACAATTAAATTAATTGCAGATAAAAATCATCATACCCCAATTATCTTCCACAATTATTTTTTGCTAATAATTGGGTTATTAGAACTTTTATGTGTCAATGTTTGCCTCTATCTGACATTTTTATCCTCAATTTTTCATAACCACATCTTGAACAGCTTTCTGGATGTGCCAGCCTCCCTACCTTGCTGCACACTCCCATCCTGTATATTCATTCTATCTGTTCAAAACCCCTCCTCATGTCATCTGTTTATTTCTTCTCCTTTTCATCTTTAAATATCTCAACATGCCTTGTCATAATAGATCTTCTCAAAGACAGCCTTCCCCCAGTTGTTCTTCAAATCCCATTACTCACTCTTTCCCTGCTCAGCTGAGAAATAAAAGACTTTTCAATTAAAAAAAGATGATCATCTCATACTTATCAGCTGGCTGATAATAAAATCTAATTATGATTCTTGTTTTGGTACTGAGAATGAAACTAAAGTAGGATGGCCCCCTGCATAAAAAGTCAATGGCTATCTTCGAATGGCTAATGAATTACAAAATAAGACAAAGGGAAGGATTGATATTTTTCCTAAACAGATGTCTAAACACTTCAAGAACTATTGGGATAAATACAAGAAGGCTAAGACTCTTTCTTCTTCCACTGGTCTTGGTATCACTGACCTTGATGTCAGTAAGGGCATCAATTGGATAAACAATAAACTTGATTCTTTATGTCCTTAATTTAAAGATATTGATTCCATATTTTGAGAGTGGGCCAATGTTAATCCTGCAAACATGTTGGATGGTGAAGATGCTATCTTGGAACATGATGTTGAAACAAATCTTTTCCCATCCTCTTCCTCAACTCAAGCCTCCCTTGTTCTAAATTCTATGAATATAGATAGCTTTCCAATAGATCCTTATGGTGATATAACCCAATGTGATCCCACTTCAGTAAGATTTTTATTTCTGTCTAGTTGTTTTATTTTTTATTTCTAAAAAGGCTAATGAACAAACCCAGGATCCTCAAGCAAGTGATTCTGAAGATAGAATCAATGATGAAGAGGAAAATTTTACCTCCACAAAAGATCAAAGAAAATCAACTACTTTGAATTTCAACAGTCAAAGAAAGCAAAACAGAGACAGTTTTTCCCAAACCCCTTTTTCTTCCATTGATGATTTTCTGGAGAAACGTGAATCTGGTAAGTGATAGGATAACGCTTAGTAATTAAGTAAGCTTTTCTTTTTTTTTGTTTATATTAATTTTCACTCTATGTAAAGTTGAAGTTTCAAGAGATACTCTCAACTTTCAAAAGAAACAATATGAGCCCTCTTTACAAAAGGATGATAGGGAACAAGACTTGGAGGAGAAGAAATTTGAGCTTTCTTTACAGAGGGATGGGAGGGTACAACACTTGGAGGAGAAGAAATTCAAGCTTTCTTTAGAGAGGGATAAGAGGGAACATGAATTGGAGGAGAAGAAATTCTAGATAAAGAAAGAGTAGAAGGCTCTTGAGTACACTTTCCTATTGGATCAAATAAAACTCAAGTATCAACTTGAATATGGTTCAAAAAAGAAAGATTTTATAAGAGAATGTGTTAAAGCTATTAAATCTATTGAGGAAATTGAATGATTAATAAAAAAATTTGATAACTAGTTTTTTTTTATTCTGTTTACAAGGTTTCTTGATAGAATGCATTAAAGCTAATAATAAATCCTTGGCACACACTCCTCACTGAGATTTGAAACATTTTATTGCAACATTTTATATTATTTGTATGTTTGGTTAAATAAATTTTGATTTATTTCTTTTTGGTGATAATTTCATATGTGCTGACTTTTTAAAGGTCTTGATTATAGATGATTTTTTTTTGCAAAAATTTGAAAAACTCATACATTTTCTCTTCTTTACATTCAAATCATTAATTTTACTTTTCTAAATACAGCTAAGTCAAAAAAAATCAATATCTGTTTTAAAAATTTGGCAATACCCTCCCCTGCATTTTATTGAAGCAAGGCGTGGGTATCACCAAAATTTTTACAAGTCATCAGTTTCACATGTCAGATTTTAAAATTTGGCAATACCCTCCACTACATTTTATTGAAGTAAGGGGTGAAAATCACCAAAATTTAATATAGTTCCATAAATTAATAAATAATTAAATAAAATATATCAAATTTACTAGTTTTAAAGTAATGAAAATTCCTCAAGCCAAAATGCAGACCAAGTCTAGAAACTAAGTTTGGGACTTTCCACAAGTATAGGCAAGATGAACCCCATGAAACAAATTAATGTTATCATGATTAGCTTTTGTACAACACAAGGTTGTTGTCCCATTACTTTAATTTATTAAATTGAAATATCAGATTTAATTATTAAAAACTTATTAAAGAATAAAAAATATTTGATGATTTTAATAATCCCCATACTTTTTAGATCTACTTAAAGTTTTTTTAAATTTATAAAATTTAGCTTCTTTTTTTACCTTGTTGATTTGTTGAATCAGTTTTTGACTAATTAAGAAGGAGCAGCCAAAGTGAGTAAAGTTGTGACAAGATTCTAAACCAGGGGGAGCTTTTGTTGTTTGGTTATTATCCTTAGAATAGTTCCAAATTGTTTTGATCACGCCATTTCCCAAAACAAAATCAATCATGTACTGATGGTCTGGAAAATATAAGCCATGTCCTTTGATTTTAGCTGGAGATGATATTGGTTGTCCAGTTATTGGATTAAGATAAGAGAAAATCCCAAAAGTAAGATAATTGGTGTCATTCTTATCAGTATGAATCTTGTTATGAAAACCAGAATGCATAATTATAACATTAGAGAATAATATATAATCACTGCTAATCTCTTCCCACTTGTTGTCACACCAATTTGTAATCCCAACTCTGGTTGCAAATTCATGATTGGATTCAAAGGCTTTTTTACAGAGTTTTTTGAGTCAAAGAGCCAGAAATAAATTAAAGGAAGGTAAAGAGTCCCATAATCAAAAATTATTATTTTTTTCCACTTTAGATAAATTATTAGTAAAAAATAGATGCCTATAGAATTAAATTGAGCAGAAAATATTAAGAATGAAACCAGAAAAATTATTTGACTAACCAAGAGAATAACTTTTAATAAGTCCCAGTCTCCATACAAAACCAATCATGATACCACCCAAAAAATTCTTATTTTTTAACTGGTAATTAAACCAAAGCCATTTGATATAGTATAGAGATGAGATCAGATAGTTGATTAAAGGCTTCATCTTTTACTCCATCAAATGAATGATTTTCATAAATAATTTGAGGTTTAAATGTATTACTGATTACTGCATTAACTTCATCACCTCCTAATTTGGTTAGATATTTGATATCTTCTGGTAACTTCCTGGAATATTTATCTGTTTTATTGACTTTAGTTTTGAAATACTTGATGTTTTATATATGGGAAATAGAAGATCCAAGTGAATTTTCTTTTTAAAATATCTTTTACATTGATAAGATTGATCATCATTTTTTATTGTTTAAGGTTTTGAAGAAAATTGAAAGAAGTTGAAATCAAAGAAGATGATAAAGAAGATAAAGATGAAGATAGATGTATAAGGCTGGAACCAGAAGAAATAGATATTTTTTTCTGGGATTTTTTTCAACAAATTTTCCTTTTTTGACAATTTTTCTGAATTTTTTTTGATGATTGAAATGAAGTTGAAATTGAAGAAGAAGATAAAGAATATAAAGATGAAGAAAGATGTATAATGCTTGAATCAGAAGAAATAGACATTTTTTTTCTGAAATTTTTTTCAACAAATTTTCCTTTTTTGACAATTTTTCTGAATTTTTTTTTATGATTGAAATGAAGTTGAAATCAAAGAAGATGATAAAAAAGATAATGATGAAGATAGAGGTGCAAGGCTTGAATCAGAAGAAATAGATTTTTTTTTCTGAAAAAAATTTTACTGGTCAAAAAAACATCAAAATTTTTATTAAAAAATAGTTAAAAACTCACACAATTTAAATTAAATAACCATAAATATTTTCATCAAATAATAAATAATAATTATTATTACTTTAATTCAAGTTGACAAGTTTTTTTGGTCAATTCTGGACAAAAAAAATAAAAAATAAAAAAATAGATAAATATTAATAAAACTTTTATTTCAATTTTTTAATTAAACCCTCATTGGTCCCTGTAAAGATTCTCTATTATTTTTTCATTACTACCTCTTAAGTCCCCTTTCTTCCCTTGAAAAAATTCTCCAAAACTCATTCCAAACACCCCCAAAATACCCCCCAAACCC
Source organism: Hemileia vastatrix (assembly GCA_030280995.1). NCBI lineage: Eukaryota > Fungi > Basidiomycota > Pucciniomycetes > Pucciniales > Zaghouaniaceae > Hemileia > Hemileia vastatrix. The sequence continues at coordinate 23,538,923 of JASXTE010000001.1, read as the reverse complement.
TCTCCAAAACCCCACAAAATCCTCATTAAACACCCCCAAAATACCCCCCAAACCCTTTCCAAAATACTCCAAAACACCACCCCAAACCCTCTCCAAAACCCCATTGATCTCCCCCTATAACCCCCTTGAGTCCCCTCTCTAAATCCCTACCTACACAAGCTTCAACCCCCCCAACCCCAACCCTCTTCAAAAAACCTCCTGAAACCCCCCTTACCCCCTCATTCCTATTCATTTATTAACAAACAATTGTTATAAATTCTTTGTTAATAATTAAATAGGCAGGAGCAGGTAAGGGGGGATTTGGAGGAGGGTAAGAGGGGGCAATAGGGGGGGTTGAGGGGGTTATAGGAGAGGTTTGAAGCGGGTGTAGGGGGGTTTTGAGGGAGTATTAGGAGGAAGAAAAGGGGGGTTTGAGGTATTTATAGGGGGGAGGAAAGGGGGGTGAGAGGCATCCAAAGAAAAGGGAAAGGTGGGAATGAGGACACCAAGGAGGGGGGAAAGGTGGGATAATGACCAGACCAAGGAGGGATAAAGAGGGGATGATGGAGAGTAAAAAAAGAGAAAAAAGGGAGAGAAAGAACAAAAAAAAAGATAATTTAAACTTGAAAGCTTCAAAAAGAACCACTTACAAAAAAAAGAAAACTGAAAAAAAAATTATAATTAGCAAAAAAAAAATCAAAAGAAATGAATAAAATGACTTACCTGGAGAGATGAGATGAAAAAATATGTGAAACCAAATTGTTTGAGAGATGTTTGTGGAGAGGAGGAAATGGATATGAGGGATGAATGAAAAAAAGAAACAGTGAAAAATTATGTGATTGCAGAAAATATGCACTTTCATGTTGAGCTGGTGAAGGAAAACAAATCAGACATCCAAAAAAGAGATATTCACTGTAAATTCAAAAAAAAATGAATATACAAAAAAAAACCAACCCAAGTGATTTAAGCAGACAAGTTGAACATTTGAAGAGTATTAAAAAAAATTAAAAGTGTTGTGTTTCAAAATGTTGGAGGGTGATTGGCATAATGACAGAGAATATGCCAGTGGAAAGAATATTTTGTGATTAAAGGGAGGGGAGATCTGGAACAGGTTCAGGATCCTAGTCTTCATAAAGATCATTCCACTCATCCTTTAAATAAGCTAGGATTTTGTGGAGTGTAATGCAAGTCATTATCCAATGATTTGAAGTTTTGATTTCCATTTTTTTTGAAATTGGATTCTGAGTTCCCAGAGACTAGAAAATCTTCCCTTTAAAATCCAAATAGCATGTTCAATCTTTACTCTTGACTGGGAAATGTTATAATTAAAGGTGGTTTTGGGGTCATTTTCTAAATTTGCACCATGGAAAGCAGGTTTAATGTACTTTCCACTTGCATATGCTGAGTCTGCAAGGAGGTACTGAGATTTGTCAAAGTATGAGTCAGGACTTTGAGAAATCCTCACTCTTTGGAAGACAGAAGAGTCATGACATGAGCCGGGGCAGCCACTATGAAAAGCAATACACTTTTTGTTGACGTCACAGACAAGTTGAACAGCAATAGAGTATGTACAAAGAAGATAAAAAGTTATTTTATGAAAGATGTGAAATTAGAGAACATTTTGAAGAAACCTTTTTTTTCAATCAAAATAATGGTTTCCATCATGAGCAGGCTTTTGGATCAAAGGTATAGTTTTACCATCAACAAAACCTACACATCCAGGGAAACATTTGGCTTGCATTACTTGAGAGGATTCAAGTTGCTGTTGTGGAGTTGGCCAAGCAAGTGTTTGAGACTTGAAAGAAAGGATAGGAATCATGCAGCGCTTGGTGTATAATATGACAGTACCATATGCTATGGTAAAGAGATTATCTAAATGTCTTACAGCAGCACCATTTCCATTTGAGCTAAAGCAACATATTGCAATAGCAAGTTGAAAGGCAGGACTTCACTGTTTGTTATGGGAATTATTATGGAAGATAGGATGATTGGAGATGAGTTGAGAAAGTTTGAAAAAAGAATCCAGAGAAGTTCAAAAAAGTTGTGTGAAGTTAAAATGAGCAATGTTGAGAATGGAGTGGAGATCATATCTGGAATCATGATAAAGATTTGGCCCCCTTGGGATGATGTAATGCTTTTTGGAAAGAAAAGACATATAAGCTAAAGTGTCTTCCAAACCAGAGTCAGAATCAGAGTCAGTGGCTAAAACTAAAGTGATAGAATTCATAGCTGAATGAAGTTGATTCCTAGTAGAGAGGTGCTTCATTATTGTTGGTAGAGGGTTTAGGTGATGAGTTGGAAGTGGGAAGTGGGAATTTGCCACCAAATGAGCAGGTGGGATGTGTAGATAGAAAAAAATTTTATGTGTTTGCCACCAAAATTAAGTATCATAGAGTGAGGAGACACATAAGGATGAGAAAAAAAATTATGTGTTCACCACCAAAATTAAGTAGCATAGAGTGAAGAGACACATAGGAATGGCATCTGCAATTATATGTCATGTGACTTTCTTACAAATCAATCATGTATGTGATGAGTTTGGGATGAGGAATTAGGAATGGAAATTGGGGTATAAGAGATGAGATAATGCATTATTGTGGAATACTTATCCACTAGCCCTGGGGCGCTATATAAGACTTTCAAGATTCTTGAATTGAAAGAATTTTGGTGATACCCACCCATTACTTCAAGAAAATTTAGAGGGGGATTGGCAAATTTTCAAATGAGACTTGAAAAATTTATTTAAAAATGATTCTTTAACATTTAAATCTAAACTTCAACTAATGATGGATAGAGTAATGAAATACAGGAAATTATTGTAAAATTTTATGTACAAATAATTATGAATAGTTAAAGTATGAGAGAGATGAAACACACTAGTCATTAAAAAATTTTATTAGACATTCAATTTCCTCATAATATTTATTGGCTTTAACACAATCCATTAAAAAAAATTTCTTCTTTTAACTCTCTTTGAGATCATGCTTAAATTTCATCTGTTCCATTAAGTTTTGATGCATGAGTGTTTTATCCTCTTTCTTTGATTTTTAAATACTAAGAGTTAGCTTGTATTTCTTCTCCTCCAAGTCTTGTACCTTATCATCCTTCCGTAAAGAGAGCTCATACTTCCTCTCCTCCAAGTCTTGTGCCCTATAATCCTTCCATGAAGAGAGCTTGTACTTCCTCTTCTCCAAGTCATGTGCCCTATCATCCCACCTTAACGAGAGCTTGTATTTTTGCTTTTCAAACTTCAGATTATCTTTAGAAACTTCCACTTGTTCTACAGTGATAAGAAATATTAACAAAAAGTAGAAGAAAATCAGAGTTAATTATAAAGAGGTTAGGTATCACTTACCAACATCACATTTCTCCAAAAAATTTTCAATAGAAGAAAAAGGGGTTTGAGATGAAGTATCACTTTTTCTTCTTCTTTTAGAGTGGAAATTTAGACTACTTGAAACCCTTTGCTTTTTTTTCAAGGTCACATTTTCCTCCTCATCATTGTCGTTGGCTTCAGACTCAGTTGATTGTGGCTACTGCATTTGTTCTTCAGCATTTTTATAAATAAAAAAATGTAAATAAAAAAAAGAATTGGTAAGATAAAATAAAAAAACATACATGAGTTAGATTGGGTTGGTTTAAATCACCCTGAGGATCTATAGAAAAGCTATCTAGATTTTTTGAATTTAGAACAGGGGAGGCTTGAGTGGAGGAAGAGGATGGGAAAAGATTTGTTTTGACATCATCTTTGGAGATAGAATCTTCACCATCCAACATGTTTGCAAGATTAACATCAGCTTGCTCTCCAAAAATAGCATCCATCTCTTTAAAGTAAGGAGATAAATATTCAAGTTTATCATCTATGGATTTTATGCCCTTACTGATATCAATGTTGGTAATACCAAAACCAGTGGAAGATGAAAGAGTCTTTGCCTTCTTGTATTTGGCTCAGTAATGCTTGAAATGTTCAGACATCTGTGTAGGTAAAAGATCTATCCTTCCCTTGGTCTTATTCCATAATTTATTGGCCATTAGTAGATAACCATGAACTTTTGATGTGGGGGGCTGTCTTACTTTAGGTTCATTTTCAGTACCAAAACAAAAATCATAGTTAGATTTAGTTTTCTGGCAGTTGATAAGAATGAGATGATCATCTTTTTTTAATTTAAAGATCTTTAATTTCTTGGCTGAGGGGGAATGAGGGAGTAGTGTGATTTGAAGAACAAATGGGGGTAGGCTGCCTTTGAGAACATCTATTATGACAGGGCATGTTAAGATAATTGAAGATGAAAAAGAGAAAAAACAAGCAGATGAGATAGCGAGTTGCTCTGAATGGAGAGAATAGACAGGATGAGATGAGAATGGGAGTGTGCAGAAAGTAGAAGGTATATCCAGAGAGTAGTCAAAGATGGGGTTATGAATGAAAGTAGGCCAAGATGTGGTTATGACAGAAAGTTGTTCAATCTGTGTTTATGAAAAATTGAGTAGAAATATGTTTGATAAGAGGTCAACTTTGACATGTAAAATGTCTAATAACCCAATTATTAGAAAAAATAATTGCAGAAGATAATTGGGGTATAAGGATTTTTATCTGCAATTAATTTAATTGGGGATTGGTCAACTTTGATACCCTCTAATTTGTGTTCCTTTATTTATTTTTCCCATTTATACTACAAGTTTTTAACAAGATTTATAAGTACCTTTCACTCAGTCCTGGGAATATCCATGCTGAAAAATTTTATATGGTGAAGTTTTTTTTTCTCAGAATTAAATCTGATTCTACTTTAGCTTTTGTTTCCTTCTATAAAAAGCTTGAGAATGTCACTAGAAGAAAATATAAGCTCTGAGGACTGATGGAGGTGAAATGCATAGTAAGAAGATGACACAAATATTAGCTGACATTAGAGCAACTCACAAATTCACATTTCCTTACTGTCATGAGCTAAATGGCACCCCTGAAAATTTTAACTGCACTTTTGGATATATTGCTAATACTAGCCTTCTAGCTAGTGAAATTCATGAATTTTTCTTGGGTTTTTCTTACAAATGGGAAGCTCATGTTCATAACCACCTTCCCAATGTCAAAAATGGTGACCAGACTTCCTTATACCTTATTCACAATTGCAACCCTAACTATTACAACTTTTGAATCTTTGGTAAAACTTCTTATTTCAATTTTCACAAGGAAACTTTACAAAAACTTGATCAAATCGCTCTAATTTGTAAGTGTCTGGGTTACTTCTTGGACAATGCTGGTTGGATTTTTTAGCATAAAGAGAAAACTGCCTATTTTGAATTTTCAAAGGCCAATTTTCCTGATAAAAATCTCCCTTCTAATAATATTTGTCTTCAGGCTCCAGAACCTGATCCACCATCAAAAGGCTCTCTTAATCATATAGTGAACAATTCTAAGCTTAGGAATCACAAGGATGAAGAAACTCTTCTTTCTCAGGAAAAATTAGTTTCTGGTGTTTTCAAAAAGGGTATGTCAAATGCTTCTATTATTCCAAGAACACACTTGAAATCTATGATTTCATCTGATCACCAAAAATTGGAACAAGATAGCAAAAGAGAATTGAACAACATGTAAGGCATGGATGTGTGGTGTGAAAAGAAAGCTCCTCAATGTGCAAAGATAAAAAATTTCAAATGGGCCTTCACTATCAAAATTTCTTCTTCACCATATCTAACTTACAAGGCTTGTTATGTGGCAAAAGTTTTTCTTCATCAGTATGGGATTTACTTCACTGAAACTTTTTCCCCCACTTCTATTTTTGCATCCCATCATGTTCTTCTGACTCTTTTAGCTTATCACCAGTGGAAACTTAAATTTTTTGATTCTATGGAAGCCTATCTTCACAGTCCAATTGATGAAGCTATATGGGTGTATCCTCATGAAGGCTATTAACTAATGGATAAAGATAATGCTCTTCATCTTAAGAAAGCTCTCTATAATACTAAGAAAGCAGCAAGATTTTGATGGCTTCACATTACCAGAAAACTGGATGATCTTGGTTATAAAGCAAGTTACACTACGCAATATAGGGGGTGGACTTGCTAGCAAGTCCTCAACCTGAACTGAGATGGAACTCAGATGGAACTCAGACTGAACTCATACTGAACCCAAACTGAACTCTACTTGAACACCCACCTAAAACTGTTCTGCTGAGTGGTGTTCATTCCTGATTGTATGGTTCCTTTATCAATAGCTCAATGTGTGTTCAATCTGTTGTGAGTTTGGGTCCAAGGTTGCGGACTCACTAGCAAGTCCACCCCCCATATTGTGTGGTGTTAGTATTATAAAAGTATTTATGATTTCAAGAATAAAATATCTTTGGGTGTTGTGTGGATTCATGTGGATGATTTAAATGTAACTGGAAGTAGTGATGAGGTCCTTAAAGAGTAGGAGTATAGTTTGGGTGGTTCTCTGGAGCTAAAGTGGAATGAGAAGGTGGATGGTATAGTTGGTGTTGGAATCAAAGAAGTTAAAGAAGGCTTAAATTTCAACCATTTTCAGCTCATTAAGAGGATTCTTAGGACCCACAACCCATCCTGTCTGACAACTTGGTCATCTCTTCCTCAAAATCTAACTATTGAAACAACAAAAGATGAAGAAGAGGAGGTGGATACTACTAGATATCTCTCAATTCATGGTGCTCTCAGTTATGTGGCAGTTGCAACCAGGCCAGTTCTTTCTTTTCCAGTAAACTTCCTGGAAAGATTCTCCCCTAAACTAACCTCAATAAATAGGACTGCTCTCAACCATCCTATGCACTATGTTCAACATACTGCCAAACTTTCTCTTCACTTGCACCCTGACTGTAATAGCCCTCTTGAATTAATTTCTTTTACTTATTCAACATGCAACACCAAAGAATTCTCAAGAGTACAATCTGGTAATTGCCTACTTCTCAAATGTTTCCCAGTAGTATGGACATCAAGGTGTCAACTTACTGTTAGTTATTCCTTTATGTCTGCTGAATATTTTTCTCTCAGTGGTGGTATGAAAGATGCTATTTGGTTCTCAAATCTTGCTCAAGGATCTCTTTCCTGAGTTCCCACTGGTCAAGCTTCAATGTGACAACAAAGGGACATTTTATAATGCAAAGGATAACCTTAGTAAAAAGAATACTAGGCATCTTGATAGATTTCATAACTTGGTGAATGAGCAACTTTGGAGTGCGTCCCTACTTCTCAAATATGTACTTATATTCTCACTAAATCACTGGACCCAACTCTCACTTTTCATATTAGGAAGGATGTGTGTGTATGGTAAATAGATAAATGAATAAAAAATCTACCACTAGTAAATATTTATTTACCCTTTTCAGTTTTTTTTCTTTCTTTCACAGTGGTATCCAGGTTCTCTGGTTCTTTCCAGAGCCCTGAGTGCTGATACTGTGCAACACAAACAAGGCCAGTGCTCAAATTAATCCAGACTGCTAGTAAAATAAATGCAGCAGAAAATCCAGTAGAAAAAGGCTTCTCCTGCAGTGGCTTGACCAATCCCACTTTTTACTTTTCTTACTGTGAACAAAACATTTTTTTCTGTTGTTTTTTCATATGTTAACTTGTATGCCAAATACTGTAAGACAAGTAAAAACAAAAATATAACAACTAATAATGCAGCTCACCTACAAACTCAAATAATAGTAGCTTTGACTATACAATAAATCATGTTAATTTGACTTCACTTTCAATACTATTAGATTCTTGAGTAATTTGTTGGATAGCTTGAGAAGCAGCACCACAATAACTTAATGAGTCTTCCTTAATAGCTTAAGCAAATATTAGGGGTATCAAAGTTAGAAATCTTCCATTTCAAAATACCTCTTTTCTCCACCAAATCAACCATTATTATTTTTTAAAATATGCCATATTGTGCCCCAAAAATATCTTTTTACAGAGAATTAATTTTGAATTTGTGGCTTTCTTTTTGTGTTGTGAAATACCTTTTAAATAATTACAAATTTCTAACTTTGATACCCCCTATTAAGGATGAGGAGTAATCTACTTTCTAGGAGATGTAAAAGTAATAAAAATATGCAATGACCACTTCTCTTGATGTCCAGCCTGAAAATGCTTGATGAGATGACAGATTCAATTAATCAACAAGTGAGAGACCAGGCATTAATTTAACAAGGCCGCGGGTCCCAATTCAATTTACACCAGTCTTGTTTACTGTGGCATGTAATGTTATAGATTCTCTTTACTCTAAAATCCTTGCAAATCCAATATTAGTAATCTGAGTTGCTATACTGTGAACACAGCGTCTCTTGGTCTCTTGTTCTGCGCAAAGTTCAGTTGGCTGGTTTCTTGTGCTATGGACTTGACCTTGACACCCCCAAGTCTGATCTCAAATGACTATTACGATTTCCAAATTTGTTTATTTATAGAAAGAGATTTGTCTATTAGTGAAGCCCTGCGCTGTCAGTCAATAATTAACAATCACCTATAGTATACTACAGTTAGCATTAATACAAATAAAAACAGTATAACCCATAATACCTGTTCCCAGTGATAGATGGTTAGGCAGCAAAAAGGTTCAAGACAAATATCAAGATATAAGTTAAGGTATTTAAAAAACAAATCATGCAATCATCCAGTTTTCAAGGAAAAGATAATTAGAGATGGAATAAAGAAAATAGAGAAACAATATCTGCTATATAAAGTCTCAAATTATCATCATTCACCCTTATTAACTTATCACATTCTAAACTGATACTCAGTATAAATTAATCATTGTGTTAAGCACACATAGAATACTCCAGAACCTAGCAACCTAGCCATCCACGTCCTTCTGTTATGGATAGTATAACTTATGCTTAGTGATTATGCAATATGTACATAGAATTTAGTATATAACCTATGGTGCAGCCGACGCGTCTAACTCCGGTTCACTCCGGAAGAAGCGCTGACACTGCTACCATAGGTAAGTAATCTAATCATAATGGTTCACTCCGGAAGAAGCGCTGACACTGCTACCATAGGTTATGGGCTGTCCCTGATTTGATACTAGCCGTGTTATAATCTTGTATATTCCCGGAACTGTTTTGTGTGCCCCGAGTTAGTCCCTCGTTAAAAATGCCTCCCGAACCGGCGATCAATTAATTCTTGACGCAAATCTTCTTGCCGGCATCTAATTCATGCCGACTGACTCTACTTCCTCTGACCCTTTTAAACCCAGACCTAAATTACAACGCGATCGACCCACTCTCACTAGGGAACTTAAGAACCTAGACCTTCCACCTCACCTCAACTCAAACATCTCTACACGTGATCGTCGGAGGTCACGTTCCTTTTCGAGTACCCTTACGACATCTATTCCTTCTCCCTCTTCTTCACCTTCGAGTAGCGGTACCGTTCGACCGTTTTTTGATATCTCGGATTCCAACCCCTCCGATCTTCATCTCTCACCACCCTCAATCCCAGTCGTACATTCTCAACCCTCTTGCGAACCTATTCTCCTGGCTCATCCTCCGAACATGCCGAAGATACGCCCGGAAGCGGCAAACCCCCTTACCGAATACAAAGGAAAGGATTGCGGGGCCGTTATAGATGATATCCTTGCTCAGGTTAAACATACGCCTAAATTAAAGGTGGACGGATCGAACTGGCAAACATGGTACAAGAACATATCCTTGTTCATGCAACGGAAGGTACGATCCACTAAATATGCCACGAATCCTGACGCTATATCCAACCCAACGTCCATTTTTGAAGATGAGCTTTGCTGGCATATTATTTACTTCACCATTGAAGAAAAATTGAAAGCATTCATTGACATTGGCACGACATGCTATCACGCATACCAACTTTTATCGTCAAAGTTTGAGACATCTACGCATACTGCCCGCATCTCCTTGTTTAACGAGTTATTTAACATTCGGAGCTCACCATTCGTGGACGCCTTATTGCATGCTGATTCCATCAAAAACATTCTTGATGCGTTACAGCGTTCAGGTTTTGTCCTAGGTTACGATGAACTTGGTGCGATGCTTTTGCAGCTCCTCTTGCCGCCATCCTCCTCCAGTATATCCGCAGAACTTAATAGGAATTTTGAATTACGAAAGGATATAAAACAACTGTCGTTTGACGACATGATCACCGCACTTCAAAATACTGTTAAGAATTCCTCGCTTCCATCGAAACTAGTATCCACTGCAATGGAAAGCACGATAGACGATGATGATGTCTCTGCGCTGGCTTTCAAGAAAGGAAAGATGGACAGTTATAGGCCTGGCAACAAACCCCCCAACTATTCCTGTAGGCTGTGCAAATCTACAGAGCATTTTTGGAAAGCGTGTCCTTATAATGGTGACGGTTCAGGCTTCAATTGTGAAGTATGGTCAAGGAGAGAAGCCCGACTCCAGCAGGCAAAAAATGTTTTGAGCAACATTCGCAAAGCTATTCCAAACCATAAGGGGAAACAGTCTTCATCCAAAGTTCGGTTGAATGAAATCGACTCATCTGCGCTTGATGTTTTGACAACTTCCCTGAACGAACTTGACCTCGGTAGCAACGAGTGGTTACAAATTTTGGATGCGGAAGGGGAGAAAGGGATTTTTGATACTGGAGCAACCCATCATGTTACAGGAGACGTACGTCTACTCTCTAACTTTCAAAAGTTACAGACGCCAATATCAGTAAAGACAGCCACTGACCTCACTGCTGCTTTTATCACTGGATATGGCGATATTCTAATCAAAGGGTACCAAGAAGAACTAATAACGATTAAACACGTTTTCTTTTGTGATAAAGCGAAGTCCACGCTTATATCCCCTTTTGATCTTCTCCAACATGATGTTACTCTGACTTTAAATGACAGTCATGATTTTGTAATTAAACATAATTCAAAAATTTTATTCATAGCTCTGTTATCTGTTTCTGACCGCAAATGGACTATAGATCTAGTATATCCATGTACACTAGACGTTAACTCATTTGCAATGGATTATTTTAATTCTTTATCATCTGCTTCCCTTCCCGCCCCATTTGTTCCTATACCTCACTCACCAATTCCTTATCCCACAGCATTACCGGACTCGGTTATGGATTGGCATAGGCGTTTGGGTCATACAAGCACAAGGGTTTTGAACAGGATTGTAAGGCTTGGCCTTTGTCATGGCGCACCCTCCTACGTCCCGTCTGTTAGGCTTCATTGCGACATTTGTGCAGCTTCTAAAAGTAAGAGACGTAACACATGTTTCGCTGAAAAACGGAACCATGGTAAGATGGATCTCATCGTGTTGGATTTAGTAGGGCCCATGGTAGATGTAACAGCCAATGGCGAGATATATATTGCTACTTTTAGGGAAGCTTTTTCGACCTATGGCGAAGTATTTGTCTTGAAAAAGAAGTCGGATGCCCTTGATGCATTCATTATTTTCAAAAACCGTATGGAAAATATCACAAATTGCCGTTTGAAAATACTGCGAACGGACAACGGGAAAGAATATATGAACAAACGTTTTTCTGAATTCTTATCAGCCAATGGCATCTTACATGAACATTCGATGCCTTACCATCATGAACAAAATGGTATGGCAGAAAGATTTAATGAAACCATTGGAAAGCTGATTTGTTGCTGATCAGGATTTTTGGTCAATGGGCATACGTTCACATCCCAACTGAAAAGAGGACAAGAATGGAGCCACGGGCTATGCGTTGCAGGGTTATTGGTTTTCTTGATGGAGGTAAGGGGTGGATATTCTGGCATCCAGAGACAAATTCTTTTGTCCAGTCAGCTATGGCAAAATTCATTCCTGAAAATGACGATATCGAAGACAAATCCCTCACTAAACCTTGTGACACTCAAACTGCCTCCAAGGGAGATTTATCTTTCATCATGAATACACTTCGATTTGGCGATTTTTCAGCTGAGGAAACCGTAGCAGCTCAAGATCATTTGGTTGAGTATATTGCCAATAACGCTTTGGATCTCTCTGATAGATTGCCACGAACATACAAGCAAGCAATGAAAAGCCCTGATGCTCTTATGTGGAAAAAGGCTTGTAACGAGGAACTCACCAACATGTCATCCATGAAGGTATGGGACCTTGTTCCACTGCCACCGAATAAATAACTCACAGGAGCCAGATGGGTTTTTAGTTTAAAGAGGGATAAATTTGGTGAGATTGTAAAGCACAAAGCAAGATACGTTGCCCAAGGTTTTAAACAAATCGAGGGAGTTGATTTCAACGCAACTTTTGCGTCATTGCGCCTCATTCTCACATTGGCCGCAACATACAACTGGCCTGTTCATACCTTCGATGTCACCGCCACATATCTACACAGCGATATTGACGAAGAGATTTATGTCAGACCACCTGAGGGTTTAATTCTTGGGAATGATAACTATGTATGTAAACTCAATAAAGCCCTTTATGGCACTAAGCAAGCAGCGAGGTGCTGGTGGAAACACCTGAGCAGTTTTCTCTCTTCTTTGGGTTACAAGTCGAGTAATCAAGATGCTAGTGTCTATGTCATGGCAAAACAAGGAATGACCGGTTTATTGTGGATTCATGTTGACAATGGGGTTGTGGTAGGTAGCAATCATGAGGTTCTGAAAACTCTTCAAAAAGACATGGACGACAAATTGAAGGTTAAATGGTCTGATGACATATCTTCAATTGTTGGCCTTGCTATTTCGCGTTGTAGCCAAGGTTTTACTATTCATCAACCTGCCCTGATATCTAAGATTCTTAGGGAGCACAATCCTACTGGTCTTATGTCACATTCACCCCTGCCGTCAAATTTATCTCTGGATTCACTTGATCAAAAAACCAACACAACCTCCGAACCGATTAAGTTCCTTTCTATCATAGGTTCTCTATTGTATCTTGTAGCAGGATCTAGGCCTGATTTAGCGTACCCTGTCAACTTCCTGGCACGTCATGCATCAAGACCAGGTAAAGCTGAATGGGATGCGCTTCATCACCTCCTACGATACCTGCAATTTACAAAGGATATGAAGTTTCACCTTTTTCCAACCTGCAGTGAAATGCCAACAACTGATGTATACTGTGATGCAACATGGGGCGGTGAGTTTGCGAGAGCCACGGGTGGCCACATTCTCATGGTGAATGGTTGTCTTATCTTATGGCAATCTAAGAGGCAGTCTAGGGTGGCAACGGCATCACTACATTCGGAACTCATGGCCATGTCTAACGCAACCAGACAGGCGTTGTGGATGCGTAATCTATTACGAGAGATCGATATGTGCCACGGCCCAACGAGATTGCTATGCGATAACAAGGGAGCAATTGTTGCGGCGACAGACAATCCATCAGATAAACGATGTCGCCATGTAGATAGAGATTTTTATTTCGTCAATGAGCAAGTTCACCGCAAAGAAATTTTGATTGAATGGGTATCCTCTCAAGATCAAATAGCTGATTTACTAACAAAAAATTTGGGTCCTAATGTGTGGAAAGAAAAACGTTCTCTACTGGGTGTATATTAAAAAAAAAAAAAAAAAAAAAAAAAAAAAAAAAAACGAATTTCCAATCCTTTATTCCGATTTATTTTTCTGTTATTTTTCTTTTTCTTTTACATGGCAATTATTTCTACGGTAGTGGGGAAATCACTAAGAGGGGGGGTGTTATGGATAGTATAACTTATGCTTAGTGATTATGCAATATGTACATAGAATTTAGTATATAACCTATGGTGCAGCCGACGCATCTAACTCCGGTTCACTCCGGAAGAAGCGCTGACACTGCTACCATAGGTAAGTAATCTAATCATAATGGTTCACTCCGGAAGAAGCGCTGACACTGCTACCATACCTTCAATAATGGCACCAATTAATAAAGTTTGTAATATTTAATAAATGGCTAGATCTTGCAGGTTAGAGGAATTAAAATAATAAAAAATATTTGAAAGTGGGAAAGCTTGGACGTGAGCGAGAAGAGTAAGAAAACTTGTATTAATTAAATGCAGAGAAAAAAAAAGTAGAATAAGCCATGATCCTGTGATTTTTCACACGCTTAGGCGCGCTTCTCCTGCAAGATAAGCAGCCAATAAGGGCGGATGTTACTTTTGCGCCACTTTTAACTTTTATGCGTTTTCCAAACAAGTTTTAAGTAATATAAAATACAAGAAGTGTTCAACCTTGAGTTGGGTGTAACGAAGTTCACAGCAACAAAAGTGTACGGTTATTGTTTTGAATTAACGAGAATATCTAACATGAGCGGGCAGTGGATGGAACTAGTGCAAGGTTTAACCTGGATTTAATCTTACCCAACTTTTGATGAGCATGCTCTGTTCTTCAAATGCGAGTGCGTGAATCGAGCGAAAGGGATGTTTAATGTTCTTTCGGGCGAAGGCTCAATCAGGCAATTATTTCTGGCCTGAGAGGCTGGCAATTAATTCTACAGTTACATGCTGGGACAGTTTAATATAAATAAACAAGGACATGTGTATATTTATATCGTGATTTCATAGTACAGCACTTATCTTGCTCTTTTTTATTAGTACTGGTATCCAAGGTAGACCCATCTGGTTTGACTGGCACATTGCTTCCTGTGTACACCCTCTCTTCGTCCTCACGTTCCTTTGCTGCCCAACCTATATTTGTCTTCCGTTTCATTCGTGCTTAATTCTGCTTCTCGATTAACTTGGTGTGGTTATAAAACACCTCTTTTGTTCCCTACCCAACTATCACTCATTTTTCTCAAGCATAACTATATCTTGCTATACTCCATCTCCTTGTTACCTCATTCATTACTTCTATTTGTTTCCTAGTTTTGCTTATCAACCCTTTAGTTCAGTTCTAGTTACCCTTTATTAAGTAACCGTGTTATCTTGGACTATTGTCATTGTAAGCGACTCTGTTCCTCTCCCCTCTACATTTGGTTTATGCCATACTCTCGACATTTTTAGTCTTTAGATTGCTGAGCACTGTTGTTCTTTTAGAATATATAACACATCTATTTTTATTGTTTTTTTGACAAAATGATTTTCTCGGCATTACTCTTACTTACTGCTTCCATTGGACGTGTCCGAGCAGGTAAGAAATTTGTTTTACAATGTGGACACGTTCTGACTTTTGCTGATTTCAATGGCGATGATGGTCAAAAGGCGCTGTCCCCACTGGTCCTAGCCCTGGACAATCATACAATGCTGACTCCGACTGTCTTGTGACTTGGAACCCCGATACCACTGGCACTTGGAAAAATATGAAGATTGAACTTATGACTGGTTCTAACACTGCCATGGAACACCTTGCAACAGTCGCCGACAACATGGATGGCACAGGAAGTACCAATAATCTTACATGGAAATGTCCACGAGTTGATCCATATTCGGCAGTGAGTTTTTTTGCAAAGATTTAAGCTCTATTTATGTTGAAACCTGAGGGGCAACGTTTAGCTCATGGGACTTTTGTGATTGATTGCCTTTTTTCTGAGCAATAGATTTACTTTTACCAATTTTCCAACAATAACGCGCTGCAAACGTGGACCACTCGCTTTACTATTGCTTCACCAACAGGTGAAACTGTTCCTCCACCCAAATCTACGTTAGTTTCTTTACGTTTTCATTATTATAAAATACTTAAGTCCAAAGTATGTACAATTAAATCATTATACTTCGGTGGTCTTCTATCTACTACAGACAACCTGACGGTAAGGCCATACCTTGGGGAACCGGTAAATTGCTAGGGGGTAGTGGCAATTCGTCTTTAAGCTCATCAAACACAACGGCTACTACTACATCTCAGCCTTTAACTAACTCAACTGTTGCCACTGACTCAAAAGGTAATGGTACTACCACCAGTGTTGGAGCTACCACTCAAGCCACAAATAAATCAGCTACTGCACCTGACTCCACATCTTCATTAGACACTCCTGGTATGACTTTTTGATATTTTTCTGGTTTTATTTAAATCAAATATTAAATGCTAACAGTCATTTTTACTAGTTACGGCCAAGAATACCTCGTTTGGCAAAGGAAATGGCCCAATCGCTACAGGTGCCAGTACTGCTAACACTACTTCTACATCTAACACAACCAATACTGGAGATTCATCATCTATGAGCTCTCTGCTCACTCAGCGCTCAACTGCGGCTTTCATCACACTTATCTCGATTTTATTCTTTTTATTGTGAAGAGGAAAGACCTTATTTTCTATAGTTTAATATTCGTAGATATATATTTCTTGAGAATGCTTTGAAACCTATTCGCGATTAAGTAATGAATCGATTGCTAAGATAAATATTTTGCAAACATCTGGTGTGATTTTTGAGTAAATTGCCTGTCTAATAACTATTCCCACAGGTATTCCCATGGATTGGTTTATGTTAGGGAAGAGCTTGTCAAAGTCATTAGCCACTAATGCTTGTTAGAGAATGTGCAGCTGTTCAATTAAATGGGTATAATGCTGAATTTTTAGATAGAACAATGACTGGGTTGAAATTTCACTTAAATCATCATGAAAGCTCACTAATACTGATAGAGAAAAGCTGGTTGGACATATCATACACATCAGCCATATACTATTTTTGGTAAAGATGAACCCTATTTATTTTTTTCAGTCAAACTATGCATTTATCTTGTTATTTCCGCCTTAAAGCCTCACCTGCATATTAGGGGGGTATTAATGTTAAGGGATCCACAATTAAATTAGTTGCAGATAAAAATCATTATACCCCAATTATCTTCTGCAATTATTTTTGACAATAATAGGGGGTATCAATGTTCAGGGATCCGCAATTAGGGATCAGGAATTTTTTTTCCCAGGATCAGACATTATTAATTGCAGAAGATCCTTATCCACTAGCCCCGGGGCTAGTGGATAAGGAATCCATAATAGGGGGTATCAATGTTCAGGGATCCGCAATTAGGGATCAGGAATTTTTTTTTCCGCGATCAGACATTATTAATTGCGGAAGATTCTTATCCACTAGCCCCAGGGCTAGTGGATAAGAAATCCACAATAATGCATTATCCCGCCTCTTATACCCCAATTTCCATTCCTAATTCCTGATCCCAAACTCATCTCATCCATGATGGATTTGCAAGAAAGTCACATGACTCATAATTGCTGATGCCATCCTTAAGTCTTTCCTCACTCTATGCTACTTAATTTTGGTGGCGAACATTTAAGTTTTTTTTCTATCTACACACCCCAACTGCACATTTGGCGGTGAATTCCCACTTCCCTCATCACTTAACCCTTCCACCGGCAACAATGAAACACCTCTCTACTAGGAAGCTACTTCACTCAACAATGAATGCTATTACTTTTCTTTTAGTTCTTTACTATAAATCTGACTCTGATTTGGAAGATGCTTTAGCTTATATGTGTTTTCTTTCCAAAAAGCGTTACATCATCACCAGGGGGCCAAATCTTTATCATGATCCCCGATATGATCTGGCCTCCATTCTCAACATTCCTCATTTAAACTTCACACAACTTTTTAGAACTTCTCCCGATTCTTTCTTCAAACTTTATCAACTCATCTCCAATCATCCTATCTTCCATAACAATTCTCATAACAAACAGCGTAATCCTGCCATCCAACTTGCTGTTGCTCTATGTCACTTTGGCTCAAATGGAAATGGTGCTGCCGCAAGACGTTTGGATAATCTCTTTAGCATAGGATATGGTACCATGATGTTATACACCAAGCGCTGTATGATTGCTATCCTTTCCCTCAAGTCTCAAACTCTTGCTTGGCCAACTCCAGAACAGCAACTTGAATCCTCTCAAGTAATGCAAGCTGAAGGTTTCACTGGCTGTATAGGTTTTGTTGATGGCACAACCATCCCTTTGAGTCAAAAGCCTGCTCATGATGGCAACCATTATTTTGATCGCAAAAAAGGTTTCTTCAAAATCTTCTCCAAGTTCTCATCTTTCACAATCTAACTTTTTATCTTCTTTCTAGATACTCTATTGCCATTCAACTTGTATGCGATGTCAATAAAAAATTTATTGCTTTTTACAGTGGCTGCCCTGGATCATGTCATGACTCTTCCATCTTCCAAAGAATGAGGATTTCTCAATCCCCTGAATCATACTTTGACGAATCTCAGTACCTCCTTGCAGACTCAGCATATGCAAGTGGAAAGTACATTATACCTGCTTTCCGTGGTGCAACTTCAGAAAATGACCCCAAAACTGCCTTTAATTATCACCTTGCACAATCAAGAGTACGAATTGAACATGCTATAGGTATTATAAAGGGACGATTTTCTAGTCTTCGGGAGCTCAGAATCCAATTTCAAAAAAAATTGGAGATCAAAACTGCAAATCATTGGATCTTGACTTGCGTAATACTCCACAATATTCTAGCTGATTTAAAGGATGAGTGGAATGATCTTTATGAAGAAGAGGATCCTGAACCACCACTGGTACTCCCCTCCCTTGATTCACAAATCATTCAATCAACCGGCATACGCCCCATTATAATGCCAATTACTCTCCAACATTTCTCTTCACCCTTTTAATTTTTAATTTTTATGTTTTCATACTTTCCAAATGTCCTCTTTGTGTACTTTATTCACTTGGTTTTGTATTTTGGTTTGTTGCATATTCATTTTTTTTTTTGAATTTATGGTGAATATCTTTTTTTTGGATGGCTAATTGGTTTTCTTTCACCAGCTCAACATGAAATCGCATATTTTCTGAAATTGCATATTTTGTCAGTGATTTTTTTTTTTCATTCATTCCTCATATCCTTTTCCTATTCTCCTCCAACATCCCTTAAACAATTTGGTTTCATTCATTTTGTCATCTCATCTCTCCAGGTAAGTCATTTTATTCATTTTTTTTGATTTTTTGATTACTAATTATATTTTTTTTTGTTCTTTTCTGTTTATTTTATTTTTTTTATCAAATTTTTTTTTGTAAGTGGTTATTTTGAATTTCAATGGTATAATTAACCTTTTTTTTCTCTCCCTCTTTACTTTCTTTTTTAGCTCCATCACCCTACTCTTCATCCCTCCTTGGCATGGTCATTATCCCCCCTTTCCCTTATTTCACTTTTTTTTGGCTCCATTTCATTGAAATACATACATTGCACATTCTTTATGCATTTCACTTACTCCATATTCAATTTCCCCACAATTCCAACATCAATCTTTCTCACTCTATTTTTCCTACTTTTCAATCAAGGTAAGTTTCATCTCCTTTTTTTCATGCCTATATGATATCTCATTCCTTTTATGAAAACTTCATTCTTAAATATATGTATGACTCTTATCTGGATAACAGTGAACTTATAAAACTCCTTTTGATCTCATCTTCATTACCACTTTTCAAGTTTTTGTAAAATTTTGAAAATCAGACTCGGAATTAGGGTTAGGTTTATTCAAATCTAATGTTCCTTTTACTGAAGATTCTCCTGAAGGCTACATTTCATTTCCTGCAAACAGATTTGAATTTGATTCAGTGGTTGCTGAGATATTGACCGTTAAAGTTGAGCCTTTTTTTTCCCAATTTAAATTTTTATTTCATTTTTTTATGTAACAAATTAGGGTTAGGTTTATTTAAATCACATGTCATTTAACTGAAGATTCTACTAAAGCATATCTTTCATTTTTCACAAACAGGTTTGAATTAGGTTCAATGGTTGCTGAGATTTTGACCTTTGAAGTTGAGCCTTTTTTCCAAATTTCACTTGTCTTATTTCACATTTTTATATTGCATATTTAGAGGATAAGGATTCTGAAACTCTTATATGATTATTATCTAGGCATTTCAATTATATAGGCATATATTCGTTGGTCAAGAATATCTCTAAAGCTCAAAAATATGAAGATTTTCGCTTATGGGACACTCTACCTTCCTTTGACTCTTTTCTTGCTTTTCGACTCAAAAAGCTCTGTAATAAAGCATTTGAAGAAAATCATGAACTTGCAACCAAAGTTGGAATACCGAATTGGTGTGACTCCAAATGGGAAGATATCAGCCACGAATATCTTTTATTTTCTAATGTTATTATCACTCATTCTGGATTTCACAATAGGATTCATATCGATAGGAATGATGCCAATTTTCTTATTTTTGGAATATTCTCATATATCAATCCGATAACAGGCCACCCAATACCATCTCCAGCTAAAATCAAAGGACATGGTTTATATTTTCCAGACCACCGGTGCATCATTGATTTTGGTTTGGGAAATGGTATCATCAAAACTATTTGGAATTCTTCTAAGGATAATCATCAAAAGACCAAAGCTCCTCCTGGTTTGGAATCCTGTCAAGATTTCACTCATTTCAGTTGTTCTTTTCAAATAAGTCAAAAGTTGATTCAAAGAATCAACAAAATAAAGAAAGAAGGTAGAGTTAATCAATTTAAAAAAACTTTATCTAGATCAAAAAAGTATGGGGATTAGAGTTGTCATCAAAAATTATATATTTTTTCATAACTTTTTAATAAATATTTTTTATATATCAATTTCCTCAACTAAAGTAATGGGCCAATGACCTTGTGTTGTATAACAGGTAATCATGATAACATTTATTTGTTTCATGGGGTTCCTCTTGCCTATACCTGTGGAAAGTCCCAAACTTTTGTTTCTAGACTTGGTCTGCATTTTGGCTTGAGGAATTGTCATTACTTTAAACTAGGGAAATTGATATATATTAGATATTTATTTAATAATTTATGTAATTATATTAAATTTAGATGACTTCCACCCCTTACTTCAATAAAATGCAGGGGGGGGGGTATTGCCAAATTTTCAAATCTGACATGTGAAATTGATGACTTAGAAAAATTTTGGTGATACCCACCCCTTGCTTCAATAAAATTCAGGGGAGAGTATTGCCAATTTTTTTAAACAGATATAGAATTTTTTTGACTTGTAAATATTTTTGTGATACCCGTCCCTTACTTCAATAAAATTCATGGGGGGTTTTGCCAAAATTTCTTATAAGACTTGTGAAATTCTTGACATGTAAGAATTTTTGGGATACCGGTAAATTGCAGGGGGTAGTAAAGCCAAATTTTCATATAAAACTTTCAAGATTCATGACATGAAAGAATTTTTGTGATACCCACCCCTTACTTCAAAAAAATCCAGGGGTGGGGGATTGTCAAATTCTCAAAGGAGACTTGAAAATTTTATTTAAAAAAAGAACATTTAACATTAAAATACAATATTTCAAGAAATACAGAAAATAATTGTAAAATTTATGTACAAATAAATATGAGCACATGAAGTGTGAAAGAAATAAAAGAAACTAGTCAACAAAAAATTTCATTAATTGTTCTATTTCTTCAACAGATTTTTTTGCTTTAATGCATTCGATCAAGAAGTCTTTATTTTTAGAACTTTCTTGAAGATCATGCTTATACTTCATCTGTTCCATTAAGTTTTGATGCTCGAGTGTTTTTTCCTCTTTTTTGGATTTTTCAATACTAAGAGTTAACTCGAACTTCTTCTCCTCCAAATCTTGGACCCGATCATCCTTTTGTAAGGAGAGCTCGTACTTCCTCTCTTCCAAATCTTGTACTCTGTCATCCCTCCTTAAAGAGAGCTCGTATTTCTTCTTTTCAAAGCTTAGAGTCTCTTTAGCAATTTCCACTTGTTCTAGAGTGAGAATAAAAATTAACATAAAGTAGAAGAAAAGCAGAGTAAAGTAATAAGAGGTATGATATCACTTACCAGATTCACATTTCTCTAAAAACTGTTCCATCGAAGAAAAAGGTGTTTGTGATGAAGTATCACTTTTTCTTCTTCTTTGGGAGAGGAAATTTAGACTACTTGAAGCCCTTCTCTTTTTGTTCAACATAGCATTTTCCTCCTCATCATTGTCACTAGCTTCAGACTCAGTTGATTGAGGATCCTGGGTTTGTTCATCAGCCTATTAAGAAATAAGAAAAAGATAAGTAAATAAAAAATAGAAAAGATAAGATAAAAGAAAAAAAACAGACCTGAGTTAGATTTGGTTGGGTTAAATCACCTATAGGATCTACAGAAACGCTATCTAGATATGTCTCATTCAAATGAGGGGAGGCTTGAGTGGAGGAAGAGGATGGGAAAAGATTTGCTTTGACATCATGTTTGGAGATAGGATCTTCTCCATCCAACATTTTTACAGAATTAACATCAGCTCGCTCTCCAAAAATTGCATCCATCTCTTTAAAGTAAGGACATAAAGAATCAAGCTTATTGTCTATGAATTTTATGCCCTTAGTTATATCATTGTTGGTAATCCCAAAACCAGTGGAAGATGAAAGAGTCTTTGCCTTCTTGTATTTTACTCGGTAATGCTTGAAGCGTTCAGACATCTGTTTAGGCAAAAGATCAATCCTTCCCTTGGTCTTATTGCGTAATTCATTTGCCATTAGAAGATAGCCATTAACCTTTGATGCGGGGGGCCGTCCTACTTTAGTGGCATACTCAGTACCAAAACAAGAATCATAGTTAGATTTGGTTTTCAGCCAGTTGATAAGAATGAGATGTTCATCTTTTTTTAATTGAACGGTCTTTGATTTCTCAGCTGAGCGGGGGAAAGAGGAAGTAGTGGGAATTGAAGAAAAACTGGGTGATGGCTGCCTTTGAGAAGATCTAGGATGACGAGGCATGTTATTATAAATGAAGATGAAAAGGAGCAGAAACAAGCAGATGAGATAGCGAGATGAAAAGGAGAAGAATCAAATAGATGAAATGGGGAGAAATTCTGAGCGGATAGAATGAACAGGATGGGATGAGAATGGAAGTGCGCAGCAAGGTAGAAGGCTGAGATATCCAGAAAGTTGTCCAAGATGTGGTTATCAAATATTGAGGATAAAAATGTCAGATAAGAGGTGAACATTGACACGTAAAGTGTCTAATAACCCAATTATTAGCAAAAATAATTGCGGAAGATAATTGGGGTATGCAGATTATTTTCCGCAATTAATTTAATTGCGGATCGGTCAACATTGATACCCCCTAATAATGCATTATTCTGCCTCTTATACCCCAATTTTCTTTTACTAATTCCTGATCCCAAACTCATCACATCCATGAGGCATATCCAGAGAGTAGTCCAAGATGTGGTTATGGCAGAAAGTTGTGCAACATGTGGTTATGACAGAAAGTTGTCTAAGATGTGGTTATAAAAAATTGAGTAGAAAAATGTCGGATAAGAGGTGAACATTGACACGTAAAGTGTCTAATAACCCAACTATTAGTAAAAATAATTGCAGAAGATCATTGGGGTATAAGGATTTTAATCCACAATTAATTTAATTGTGGATCCCTGAACATTGATACCCCCTAATTGGGTTATTAGACCTTTTATATGTCAATGTTCACCTATTATCTGACATTTATATCATCAATTTTTCATAACCATATCTTGGACAGCTTTATGGATATGCCAGCCTCCCTACCTTGCTGCCCACTCCAATCCTGTCTATTCCACCCATCCATTTAGATTCCTCCCCATCTCATCAGCTCAGTTCTGCTCCTTTTCAACATTTTCATCAAATATTTTAACATGCCTTGTCATCACATATCTTCTTAAAGGCAGCCTTCCCCCATTTGTTCTTCAAATTCAACTAATGCCTCTTTCCCCCGCTCAGCTAAAAAATCAAAGACCATTCAACTAAAAAAAAATGATCACCTCATACTTATCAACTGGCTAAAAACCAAAACTAATTATAGTTCCTGTTTTTGTACTGAGAATGCAACTAAAGTAGGATGTCCTCCTGAATCAAAAGTCAATTGATATGTTCTAATAGCCAGTGAATTAAAAAATAAGACAAAGGGAGGGATTTATCTTTTGCCTAAACAGTTGTCTGAATGCTTCAAGAACTATCAAGCCAAATGCAAGAAGGCTATGACTCTTTCATCTTCCACTGGTTTTGATATTACTGATGTTGATATCAGCAATGGAATTATATCTATAGATGATAAACTTAATGATTTATGTCCTTACTATAAAGAGATGGATTCTATATTTGGGGAGTGAGCTGATTTTAATCCCACAAACATGTTGGATGGAGAAGATGCTATCACCAAACATGATAATAAGAGAAATATTTTTGAATACTCTTCCTCAACTCAAGCCTCCCCTCTTTTTATTTCAACCAATGATATCTTTTCTATGCATCCTTTTGGTGATATAAACTATCAGCAAGTATCTCAAGAAGAAAAGTAATTAAAAAGGAGAAGAGGAAGAGGAAGGTGAATATGGAGAATATGGAGACAAAAGAAGAGAAAATAGGAAAAATTTAAAAGGTTGGAGTGACAAAAATATAAAGGAATTTATAGGACTAATGACAGTGTGTAAGGGTATTATAATAGTAAGTCTTTTTTTTATCTCTGTGTAAATATCAATTACTAATAATTAAAATTCTCTTAATGCAACCTTTAGATATTTATTTAACAGTTAA
The DNA here is from genome assembly GCA_030280995.1 of Hemileia vastatrix. NCBI lineage: Eukaryota > Fungi > Basidiomycota > Pucciniomycetes > Pucciniales > Zaghouaniaceae > Hemileia > Hemileia vastatrix. Next base: position 23,514,603 of record JASXTE010000001.1, on the reverse strand, counting down.
GGGGACAGAAAAGCTTAAACAGTAAAATAGATAAGAAAATTTAAAGTATGATAGAGTAAAGTAAGTGATGGAGCTGAAGGGGATTACCCAAGAACTTTTTATAGGCAAGGGGTTCTCTGAAGCACCACAAAGTTGTATATACAAAATGATAACACAATGAAACAAGATAATAAAAGAAAAAATTGAAACCTGGTAAATGAGAGAAAAATATGAAAAAAATAATTAAATTCTCAAATAAGAAATATTTTTCCCATTCTAAACTCCCAACCCAGTTAATTAAAATAGTGAGTAACTACATAAATTTGCAACATGGGAAACTCTGAGTAATTTGTCAAAAACAGCCATTATAATGCGTCTTAAAATGGTTTTAATTGAACCAATACAATCATATCATTTTTACACAAACATTTATGTAATCAATTAAATTCCAAAAAAGAAATTAGTAATTTGTTTTAACTATTTCATCTGAGTAATAACTAATTTAAGTGGAAACAATTAATTAATTTAATGAATTACTAATTCAAAATAAGTATTTTAAAATATTTTATTAAGTAAGTGTTTTAACTTATTAAATAACTTTTCTTAAACAATTAAGGGTAAAAAAGCTTCCAATATTTATGGATTATAACATATGAGAAGGTTTACTTAATATATAAATTTAATTAATTAAATTTTAATTACATTATAATTCAATTTTCCAATTGTAACTATAATATATATTTATAATTAATTAATCATTAATTTGTTAGTATTAGGGGGTATCAAAGTTAAAAATTTGTAATTATTTATAAGGTATTTAACAACACAAAAATAAAGTTAAAGAGTTTTCATTATTTCTCAGTAAAAAGGTGTTTTTGGAGCACAATATGCCATATATGAAACACTAATCATGGTTGATTTGGTGGAAAAAAGAGGTATTTCAAAATGGAAGATTTCTAACTTTGATACCCCCTATTAAATACATAAAAATGCGCCATGATTTATAGAATATAAATATATATTATGATTGTTGTAAGTGTATAAATAATTTATTTAATAATAAAATTAATATAATAATTATTTTACTTATTTTTAATAAAATGTTTATATAATCTTATTATGTGATAAAATATTATTTTAAATACATAAAACACATGAATTTATTTCCTCCAAAATGAAGTATTTTACCTTTTACTGGGCTCCTGAGACAGCCTGGCTGAAATAAACCAACCCAATCTAGCTCCAGTAAGTCTATTTCTTGTATCTAGTTGATATATTTTTATTTACTTCTCTTTTTCTTATTTCTAAAAAGGCCAATGAAAATATGTAGGCACCACAATAAAGTGACTCTGAAGCTAGATAAAAATGATGATGATGACCACAATATACCAAACTACTGCAAAAAAAAAGCAAAGACCTTCAACTAACCTAAATTTCAGCAGTCAAGGAAAAAAATAATAAGATAGTACTTTTCAAATCCCTATTTCTTCTATCCATAATTTAGAAAAATGTGATGGTAGTTAGTGATAGGATACCTGTCAATATTTTAGTGTACTTTTTTTAATATTTTTGTTTATATTTCTTAACATCCTAGGTAAATTAAAAGTTGCACAAGTGACTCGTAAATTTCAGAATAAACAATATTACCTCCCTTTAAAGAGGGATGACAGGGCACAAGACTTGGAGGAGAGGAAGTATGAGCTATCTTCACAGAGAGATGATAGGGAACAAGACTTTCAGGAGATGAAATTTGAGCTTACTCTAAGTATTGAAAAATCAAAGAAAGAGGAGATAGCTCTCAAGTAAAATTTTTCTATTAGATCTGATGAAACTCAAGAAAAAACTTGAATATGATTCTAAAAAGAAATTTTTCATGATAGAATTTTTTAAAGCTAATAAATCAATTGAAAAAATTGAATGTTTAATGAAAATGTATGATTAATTACTAGTTTTTTTGTTTTCTTTCCCATTTATTTTGTTTATAATTTTTTAGACATAAAAGTATTACATAACTTCTGGTATTTTTTTACTCTATCCATCATCAGTTGAATAACATATCAATAAATGTAACAAATTCATTTTTAAATGGTCCCAATGGAAAAATTTGATGCACTATTTTTTTACTTCTTTGTGTTTAGTTAATTTTTTTTTCAAATTTACAACTCAAGTCAATAAATTAACATTTCTAAATAGAGCTAAGTCAACAAAATTCTATATCTGTTTTAGAAATTTGGCAATACCCTCCACTGAATTTTATTTAAAGAAGGGGTGAAAGTCACCAAATTTTATTATAATAACATAAATAAATAAATAAATACTTAATACATGTCAATATTACTAGTTTTAAAATAATGAAAATTTCTCATGCTAAAATGAAGATCAAGTCTAGAAAGAGTAGTTAGGGACTTTCCACAAGTTTAGTATTGAGGAACCCCATGAAAAAAATTAATGTTGCCATTATTACCTGTTATACAACACAAGGTCATTGGCCCATTACTTTATTTTAGTAAATTGAAATATCAGAATTTATTGAACATTAATGAAGGAATAATAAATATTTGGTGATTCCACTAATTCACATATATTTTTGATCTACTTAAATTTTTATTAAATTTATAAAACTTTCCTTCTTTTTTTACCTTGTTTATTTGTTGGATTAAATTTTGACTTTTTGAAACAACCAGATAAAATGTGTGAATTATTGACAAGATTTCAAGCCTGGAGGTGCTTCACCACACAATATCTGGGGGCAACTTGCTAGCAAGTCCTCAAATTGAAGTCAGATGGAAATCAGATGGAACTCAGACTGAAGTAATACTGAACTTTCACTTGAAGTAAGTTTGAGCCCTCACACAAACAATGATGGATCTATAGTGAAAACATAGTGAAAGTGTGAGAATGACTGTCAGCCAGGCTACTAGACTTACCCAGTATATAATGAATTATTTATTAGGATGGAGCCATGCCTTTATTCTTATTTTATTTATTTTATTTACTTTATAACTTACTTACAATAATTTAACTAATAGGAATAAGTAAATTAAGTTAATATTTAAATTTGATGTCTCTCATATTTTTATTCCCTAACAATGTCCTCATGACAGGTGAGAGGTGAAATAAAAAATTAATACCAAAATAAATAAATAAAATTTTTTTATTTCAAAATGAAATTTACAGAAAATTTGAAATAAATCAAATGATTTGAAATATAAATTAAATACATTATATTAATACACTCTTTATAGAACAACCTTAATATTTGCAATATTTTATTCTGGAATTTTCTATTTCTCTCATACTCCTGTATATAGGATTTTTAGCTCGGTGGTTTCTCTCCCTTTTGCTTATATAAGGCCTCCCATTTTGGTTGTTTTAAATTATCTTTTACTTACACACACTTTCATTAATTACCAATAATATCACTTTTATTGCTACTACTTTTTGCTTTAGTATTTACATATGCATAATTCTAACCCATATAAGTAATAATAATAATATAATTCTACCTTTTAATTGAGTAATAAATCATAAAGATAATCTTCTATGTACCTTTACTTTGAAATCCTTGATTATTCACCTATTCCTACTGTTGGACCTCCATTAAAATCATCTAGACCATTGGGACCCATTGAAAATAACTGAATGGAAGCCAGATAAAATCATTCCATGAATATACTCAATGCGCAGTATTTTTTGATGAAACTTATTTAAATAATACTTTATTAATTTGAGTAGATAAATGAAAATATATCAATAGTATCACCATTATCAAATAAAACAATTTTATTAAAACTCTCAGATGACATATAGAAACAATCAGTGACTTTTTGTATTACCTACAACTGTCTTTCTAGAATTGAAAAACTGTAATTTTATTACTAACACAATGCAAACTGAATTTCTCCTTGACATATTTTTAATTTCAATATTTAGCAATGGTATATTTCAATCTATTAAATTTTCTATAACATAACATAGAATCAACAAAAAACCTAAATTATTTATTATAGATTACAGTTAAAAACATGGAAAACAAAAATATAAAGTATGGTAATTATTTATGAAGATTTTTGACTAAATGAAGCACTTTCACAACTTTTTTACACTAATTACTTTTAAATTAAAAATAGTTGATTATGTATCTTAGAATTGGAGTATACGTTTAGGCTTTAGACTTCAATGCATTTTGGGGGCATAGAAAATGCAAGAAAAGGAAAAAAAAATCAAATAAATATTTTGCTCTTTTTAAAATTCTAAAAATTCCTCAGTTACTTTAACAATATATATATTATATCATGAGTAAGTGAAATATATATCTAGATTTTAAAATATCTTTTTTATTGTTTTCATAAATATTTTTTGGCATATTTTCAGTTGGTGAAGTGATCTAGAGAACTCAAAAAAATACAACTCAGTGAATTCCTTTCATAAAAAATACAGATAAAATGTGCCTAAATTTATGAAAATAATTTTTAATCAAATAAAGGAATATTTCTTAAACATTTAAGCTGAATAGTATAGCGTACTTTAATTCTGATTTTTGAGATAAAAATACTGTTCATCTGGAGATTCACATCAAAAATTTTACAGTGTTTCCATGTAAGAAGAGGTGCACAAGATCAAATTAAAGGCTTTTTAAAAATTAAAATACTCAACCAAAGAGGTAGAACTGATATTATTCATCATTCTATCATCTTATTTGTAGAAAAACTTCTATATAACATTTTTTTTGTGAGAAAGATACAATAGATAATTTGAACAATGAAAATATGAATTTCTACCATTATAATAATTAAGGTCTTATTGGTATAAATTAATTAAAATACTTTAAAATACATGTAAAAATAAAACAGCTTTTTTATTCAAATTATATTAATTAAAATTTTTGAGGATCATACTCTTGGTTTGTGAGATAAAAAAATTTACAAGATAATTTTACAGCTCTAAAATTGCACATTCTCCTCATGTTAGAAATATAGGTTAATTGTTTTTCAATTCTTTATTTGGAATAAGATAATAAAACCTGTGGCTAAAAATAAATTATCTTAGACATTAAATGAGTCAACATATTTGATACTTTCTAGAAAAAAATACTATATAAATTCTCTTAAATATTCTAATTATCAAAATTCAATACATAAAAAATTAATTTTTTACTTAAATTAATTTCAACTGAGAGTATCATGAATTTTCAGTGAAGATTAAAGCAGAAAAACAAGTTCATAAGTTAACTTTGATTTAAATTTAAATTTTTGAAAAAAAATTTATGTTTATATTTTAAAAACCTCTATTTTTATAGCATTGGAATTTATTTAAACTTAAACATTATCTATATAAAAGAATGTGTTACTAAGAAGGACCAGCAATATTTTTATTTAAGAGAGATTTTTTCTTTCATTAAAGTATATTGAGTATCAATAGGAGCTCTGGAAACTATATATAGATATTATATGAACATAAACATAGCTGTAGAATTTTTTTTCAGTCTATCATTTGAAAGCAAAATCATTCTATAACAATTGAAGATAAAATGACAGCTATTTGAAACAACGTTTTTTAAAAAAATAATTTTTATTTTATTTATTCCCATAAACCCATATCATGTAGAAAAAATATTTTTGATAAAAACTTATACTTAAACTTACATTATAATAACTTTGTTTTAAATTTTAAGAAATTAAAAGAAATTCTCACAGTTTAACTAAGGTTGAACCACAGTCATACATAGGCTGTCATTGGGAGTTCAATCTAAGTTCTATAAAAGCTAAGAAAATTAATTTTTAAAAATTGTATGTATTTATTGCAATTAAAGATTTTTAGAAATTAAGAGATCTCAGAGAGTTGCTTCTTTTACTAATCAAATAATAATACATATATTAAAAATATTTATACTTTTTCTTTCCCTGAGTGTTTAGTAATTACATTTATTTATTAAGGTACATATAGTAATCATAAATTAATAAATTAAGAAAAAAAATAATAATTTTATCAATATATCTTGTGGTAAATTTTCATTTGAAGCCCATTATTAATGTAGAAGATTTTTTCACCTCACCAGAATCAATCACATGTACATTCTAAGCTATGTAAGCTCACTTGATGAGGCCTATGAGAATGTTTTAACATTTAATCAATTTTTTTTGGTTAAAAGTTTTTTCTAAAATACATATTAGGTAGTCTCAAACATTAGCAAACATGCCTAGTGTGTTTCATTTAAAAAATGCCACACAAATGCCCCATGAAGCATGGCTGATTTGGTACTTGGGGTATCAAACATGGGGTCAAATATGTCCTACTTTTGTACAATTTTCTTAACCACAAATCAGCCCACAAGTATTCACATCCTCCAATCATCTCACTATGCAATATAGGGGGTGGAATTGCTAGCAAGTACTAAACCTGAACTCAGATGGAACTCAGATAGAACTCAGACTGAACTCATACTGAACCCATACTGAACTCTACTTTAACACCCACCTAAAACTGCTCTGCTGAGTGGTGTTCATCCCTGATTGTATGGCTCTTTTATAAATAGCTCAATGTGTGTCCAATCTGTGGTGAGTTTGAGTCCAAGGTTGTGGACTCCCTAGCAAGTCTGCCCCCCATGTTGTGTGGTTTCTGTGAATCAACTTCCTTTCATCCTCACCCATTTGCTCCATGTCACAACTCTTCTCCCCCAGTTCATTTCCAAATCAATTTTTTGTCTTTCACACCACAGTAAGTATATTACATTTAATTATGTTTTTTTTAAATGTTCCTGCTCAAATTTCTATACTCACAACTTCTTATTTTTATAAAATGCATCATAAATATTTAAAATCTTTTTTAGTTTTTCCTTTTCTTCAACAAAATTTTATTTTTTCACTAATTTCTTCATTTAAAGTTAATTTATTGTGCCTTGCCCAAAATCTACTTCTCAAAAATTTACTCAATTGAAACTGTCTGACCTTCATATTGTAATTAACTGGCTGAAAATTAGATCTAATTTTGATGCTTGTTTTGGCTGTTAAATGACCACTCAAGTTGGTTGTCCACCTGCATCAAAATTGAGTGGCTTTAATCAAATTGCAGTGGAGTTGAAGTCAAAAACTAAAGGTAAGATCTATTTGATAACAAGGCAAATGAAGAAAAGATTCAAAAAATGTCAAACAAAATACAAGAAAGAAAAGATGGCTTCTTCAACTCGGTTTGGAGTTACCAAAGATAATGAAAAGCATGGAATCACATCTGTTTCTGAAAAACTCAACTCTATGTGTCACTTTATGATCAAATGGACAAACACTTTGAACAAAGGACCAATGTCAACCCCTTGCACATGAATCAAGGCCCAAGAATCTCTGAGTCTCATATGAATAGTTAATATTTTCTTTTATATCCTTCACTTGACTCTCCAGAATTTGGAGAACCATCTGTGTATTCTGAAATTGAGCTCAATGATCCCATGGTAGTAAGACTAAACCACTTTTGCTATTATTTTTTCTTTTGTATTTCTGATTTACTTTACATGTTTAAAACAGACCCAAGCCTCATCAAATCTAGAAATTTTTAAGGAAGTAGCTGAAAATGAAAGCTTAGAAGATAAAGAATCAACCCCTCCTAGCAACAGACTTGAGAAAAGCGCTTCTACTAGTTTTGGTACAACTCAATCAACATCAAAGGCTGTTTTTTTTGCTTATCAGGAGATTGTTAATAAATGCAAACAAGGTTATATTTTTTACTTTTGTTTTCATTAAATAATTTTTCATAGTTTATCTCTCTTACTCTTAAAAGTTAAACTTGTTTCAGAAAAAGAACATGCAAAATTTGAAATCATGAAGTTGGAGTCTCATGAAAAAACTGCAGAACGTCAACTATATTTTGAGGAAAAGAAGTGGTTTCATTCACAATAAAAGGAAGAAAATTTTTTAGAAATTGAGAAAGATCTTTTAGATTTGGAGAGGGAGAAAGTAAAGATTCAAAGAGAAGATTATGAAAAATTCAAAAATAATCAATTTCAATTGGAAAACACCAAAATTCAGTTACAGGCTTATGCATTAAAAATGAAGCAACTTGATGCTAAAATATCAATAAATCAAGATTTTTTACTTGCCTGTGTTAATGCAAATATATCAAATGCTTATATCAAAGAGTTTATTTCTTTACTTAGTTAAAATCAAGTTAATATTAATACATTTCTTTCTGAATTTCTTCTTTAATATCAACATGAAACTTTTCCAAAAATTCACGTATCTATTTCCTTAGATTTTAAACTCTTCAAAATTTTTTGTCTAACTAAAATACTTATATCTAATAATCTGGATCCTACTCTGTCAATCATACTTTCTATTTTTTAATCAATTATGTTTAAGCATTTTTCTTTTGTCTTGTATTTATCCTTTTCTTTAATTTTTTTTCAAATAATATAATTATTCACAGATTATTTTCTTTTGCTTTTTTCACCACCAAATTATTTCTAAGTAAAAAAAATTTATGTCAAAAATTGTTTTTGGAAATACCCTCCACTGTATTTTATTGAAGTAGGGGCATAGATTGCCAAAATTTATGTTCATTGCATAAATTAACATTTAAACAAATTTTATATGATAATTAACAAACCTAAATTAATGATAATTCAAGTTGAAATGTGAGTGGAAATTATCTGTGACCAAAGTCAATGATATAAAACACAAATGTATACATGGACCTCATGAGAAAAACAAATTTCCTCATGATTACCATTATACAAGACACAGTCTGATGGCTCATTCATTTAGGTAAGTAGATTATCATATATGACTTGATAAATGTTAATTTGTGAAATAAAAATAAAAGTTGACAAACTGTATTACACCCCATACTTAATAAAAGTTGGATAAAACTTACCTAAAAATCTCTCCTCAAACTACCTGAATAAAAAAGTCCTAAAAAATGTCAAATAAGAGTCCCAAATGTTCAAAAAAAGAGTCCCAAAATTTTACAAAAAAGAGTCCCAAAAGTTGTTCCAAAAGTTTCCAAAAAAATTTCCCTTAAATCTGCTAAAAGTGTCCCAAAGGATTCCAAAAAAGTTTCCTGAAAGTACCCTAAAACTCCCCAAAAATTGCCAGAAAAGTGAAAAAAGTGAAAAAAAAAGTTCTGAAAAAGTGCCAAAACAACTTCAAAACACTTTTAAATACTTTTAAAATGTTTCTAAATAGTTTCTGAGAATTTCCCGATTGATTTAGTGAAAGAATAGACCCTAAATAGCTCAAAAACACCAAAAATTCACTGAGATATGCTTTGAAAATGTTTCTGCAAGGTTTTAACAAAATAAAGTACCAAAAAAGGTCAAAATCACCTCAAAGTAAGTGTAAATTTCTTGGAAAACATTTCTGAATTGTTTCTGAATGATTCTAAAGCAATTTAGCAAAGAAAAAGGCCAAAAAAGTCAAAATGCCTAAAAATGACCAAAAAACACCAAAAAGTCAATAAATTAAGAATAAAAATGATAGAGAACAAGCCAAAAAGGAAAAAAAATGTGGGGAAAATGAAATAAGAACAGAAAAATCAGCAATAAAAATAAAAAAGATGATAAAGAAAGAAATAAAAAAAGAGACATGAAAAAAGACATTTCAATTAGCAATTAAATTTAAAAGAATGAGAAAGTGACTTACTTTGAGTGCTGTGAAGTGAGAAGTATCAGAGACAACAATTAATGATGGAAGTTAGAGATGAAGAGAAGATGAAATATCTTAGTGAGACAGAATCTTAGAAATTGTATGCATTTTCAAATTTTATGTGATTTCAAGTCTGGGAGCTGAACCAAAACAAATGAAATTGAGAAACTCAGGAATTTCATTTGCCAAAATTATTACACAAAAAAAATTGTAAATCAGTTAATCTAGGCCCTCAAAATGAGAAAGGGTGATTGGTAGTATTTTAGCATGCATAGAACTGGGTTGAGATGATGAAGTACTGTTAGATTCTATTGGTGGAGGTGGATCAGGAATCTCATCTTCATAAATCTCATTACATCAATCTTTTAAGTTAGAAAGAAGATTGTGGAATATAAGACAAGCATTAATCCAGTCTACAGCAACCTGAACTTTAATTATTCAAGTAAACTAAGAAAGCCAAGAAAAGCTGTACAAAAAATCTGTTGAAAGCTAGCTTCAGGAATGTTGGAAAAAAATCAAGGTGATATCAAGGTTGGTTTTGTATAGAAGGTGTTCTTGAAAATAAGTAGTGGTTCTCCAACATGTTGCACATGAAAGACAAGTTAAGTTCCGCATCAGAATTGGTATCAGATTTAACCATTAAATCAAGAGCTACAGCTGCAGAAGTGATCTCAAGTTGATGGAAGACTGAAAGTGGCATGTTATGTTAGTGAAAAGTGGTAAAGATTAAGGGTAAGTTTATGATTACAGAATTGATTAATTTATGATAAGTCATATACCTCACTCATATGTGTTAAACCTTAAGGATTAGTTGAAAAAAATCTAGGTGTTTGTGCTTTTGTACCTAGTTCTGACTAATCATGATTATTAAGGGAAGTGTTTTGATGAATTGTTTGACCCAAAAGAAGACATATTTGGGGACAAATACTCTGTTGAAATACACCTTTCAAGGGCAGGTGTATTTCATTTTTAGATGGCAGGTTCGGTACCTTTTTTGTGGCATGTTTATGTGGCATATTTGCAAATGTTTGAGAACCCCTACAATTTTTTCATCATATATATAATTATCAACCACATTACATAAAAAATTTTGAAAGAAAAATTATACTAATATTATATGGATATTTTTTATATCATATTACTTCTCATTATTTAGATTTCAATGTATATAAATAATGATCAATACATCTGTATGTTGATTTAGTGAGCAATTATACAATTCCATACACCATAATTCAAAAATAATTTACATGATAAAGTATCTTCACAGCTTTAGTATCCTATTTAAAATGCTGATGTATATCTAAAACTACCTTGAGTTTAATTGTTTCACCTTATATATTTCATGTTTCAGCTAATATTTTATGGAAGTAGACTGTGTTTTTTTCCCAAAGAACAGAGTCCATCCTCCTATTTTAACACTCAGCTTGCACCAATTCCCATTCCTTTAAATTCTATCAACACATTCTTGTCTTCCCTCCCCAACCCTTTTTGCTACCCTCCCAAATCTATTATATTCTGTCCTCTTTTGATCCCCATTTCATCTCTCCCAACCCCTCCCCAACCCTTTTCTTCATTAAAAATGCCTTATAACCTTTAATCTTCCCTTCAAACTCTTTCTCAACCTTTTTTCTACCCCTTATACCCTTTTTCACCCCTCTCTCTAGCCTTCCCAACCCTTGTAACCCCATTCCTCCCCTTTACCTCACCTCCACAATCCTTGAAACCTATTTTCCTCCCTTTCAACTCAGTCCATATTTCTGTATATAAAGATAGATTGTAAGGGAGGAATGGGGAGGTAAGAAAACTGGAAGGAGAGGAGTAGAGAGGGGTAAAGAGGGGTGGAGAGGGAGAGGCAAATGTGTATAGGGGTTAAAAAGGATGAAGAATGGATTGCAAATGGTAGGGAGAAAGATGAGAGGTAAGGTAAATGAATATTTCAAAGGAAAAAGAGTGGAGTATTTCTGAGAGGGAGTAAAAAAATATGATGAAAGAAGATAGGAATACAAAATAAATATACAAAAAATATAAAATATTTAAAATATGTTACAAAGAGTGGGAATAGAAATTCCTTGAATCCTAAAAATCCACAAGTCATATACTGTTATATTCTTCCTTTACTTAAATCAAATAGAAATCTACATTTTAATATTTTGAAAATTTTGAACATGAAGTGAAATAAATTTTAATAAATATTAGTATGAAAATATTTTTTTATTTATTAGTAAAATATAGTATTTAAAATAAATTTGAAAATTATATGTCTAATTAAAGTCTTTGTAAAATTATTTTTAAGATTTTTGTGTCTTCCTTAGCTATTTTAATGATTTATAATATTCAATACTATCTAGTCATAAAATAAGTATATAGTTTTTTCAATTCTTGAAAATAATACAATAAATAATATTAATGCACAAAATAATCATTTATGAAAAAATTGACATATTTTAAATTTTAGTTTCTCTATGTATCCCTGGCCAAAAAAACTTATATAATTATGTCAGATGGTATCTTTCCAAATCTATACTTTGGCTTTTTTTTGAAAAATTGCAAAGAAACTGCTTAAGTAGTTTAAAAAACATGCATTTTTCAGAATAATTTGGGTGTGGTCTGTGCTATATTGAAATTTAAATAAAAAAAATCTCATTCTTCATATCTCATGATTTTTTCAAATTATTATTACCTATGCTTCATTAAATGCTCAAGTATTATTCATGTTTAGTTCACCAGAATCTCAATATTTTTTCTCAGTGGTTTTATCACTACCTTAATGTGGGATCAAAAAGATATGAATTAGGGTTCAAGGTTGCAAACTTGCTAGTAAGTCCACCCCCCATATTGTGTAGTGTTTTTTGTTTGGTGATTATCATGAGAGGAGTTCCAAACTAATTCAGTGATTTGCTTAATTTCCCAAACCAAAATATATTATACACTTATGATCCAGAAAATATAAACCATATCCTTTGATTTTGTAAAGTGAGGAAATAGGTTGTCCAGGAATAGGATTGATATATGAGAATATTCCCAAAGTAAGATATTCTGAATCATTTAAATCTGTATGATTCTTGTTATGAAAACCAGAATGAGTAATTATAAAATTTGAAAATAATAGATGTTTGCTGCTGATATCTTCCCATTTTGAGCTGCACTAAGTTGGTACTCCAACTCTAGTCACAAGTTCATAATTTTTTTCAGAGGCTTTATTGCAGAGTTTTCTAGCCAAAGAGAAAGGAAAGAAGTAAAGGATTTAATTATTTTCATCTTCAAAAATATATATTTTTTTCTGCTTTTGATAGATTTCTGAGAAAAGAATAGATGTCTATAGAATTAAAATGAGCAAAGCATTTTAAGCATGAATAAAAATTAATACACTTACCAAGAGAATATCCTTTAATAAAATCAGGCCTCCATCCAAAACCAACTATAATATCACCCAAAATATTCTTATTTTGAATTGGTAAGCAAACCAAAGCCATTTAATATAGTTTTGTGATGATATCATATACTTGATTCAAAGATTCAGCTTTTAAACCATCAAAAGAAGGATTTTTATAAATAAATTGAGGATTAAAAGAATTACTAATAAATTTTTTAACTTCATTGCTTCCTAATTCAGTTAGATATTTTATATCCTCTGGTGATTTCTTTAAATAATTATTTATTCTGTACACTCTATTTTTATAGTACTCAATGTTTGATATATGGCCAAATAAACTATCCAAGTGAAATTTCTTTTTTAAAAATCTTCTTTTATTTCAATTATCATTATTTTTTATTGTTGATTTATATGAAGATTGTTTTGGTATAGATATTGAAGATGAAGATGGAGGAGTAAGACTTGAATCAGAAGAAACAGACTTTTTTTAAAAAAATTTTTTCCATGTGAAAAGAGAAAATCTGGAAGAAAAAATGCATGAGGAAAGTGTTATGATATACATTATGAAATGAATAAAAGTGAAATTGGAATAAAAGTCTCAACTTTAAAGTTGAATATCTCAGAAATAACTGAATCAAGTTCAAACCTGTTTGCGGAAAATGAAAGATAGGTTTCAGGAGAATCTTCAGTTAAATGGACATTAGATTCAAATGAACCTTAACCTAGTTCCAGCTCTTATTCTCAAAATTTCACAAAAACTTGAAAAGTTATCACAAAATAACAAGAAGATAGATCTAAAAGACATGATAATCATCAGCTATGAATTTTAGAGGCCTTATTCTCTGTTTATTTAATATCAAAACATGAAATAAATAAAAGTGAAATTGGGGGAAAAAGGGTCAAATTTAAAGGTTGATATCTTAGAAACCACTGAACCAAATTTAAAACCATTTGTAATATATGAAGTATAGGTATCAGGAGAATCTTCAGCTAAAAGGAAACAAGATTAAAATAAAAATAACTCCTATGCTGACTCTGGTTCTCAAGACTTTACAAAAACTTGAAAAGTGATAATGAAAATGACAACATGAGGAGTTGAATAATTCCACTTTTATCCAGATAAAAGTCCTACATATATTCAAGTTTAAGATTTTTATAGAAAGAAAGAGATATCATATAGGTATGAAAAAGGGAGATGAAACTTACCCTGATGGAAAGATAGTAAAAAATAGAGTGAGAAAGGGTGAAGTTAGAATTTGTGGGAAATTGAATATGGAGCAAGTAAAATTCATAAAGAATGTGAAGTGTATGTGTTTCAATGATATCAAACCAAAAAAAATTGAAATAGGAGAAAGGTAGAATAATGACCATGCCAAGGAGGGATGAAGAGTAGGATGTTGGAAAAAAAAAGAAAGAAAAGAGGGAGAGAAAAAAAATTAATTTTACCTTGAAAATATAAAAAACCCACTCAAAAAAAGAATTTGGATACAAAAAAGAAAATAAAACAGAAATATATCTATATAATTAGCAAAAATAAAAGTAAAAATGAGAAAAAAAACTTACCTGGAGAGATGAGTTGAGAAAACAATTGACTTCAAATTATTTGAGGGATGCAAGAGAAGAGGAGAAAAAAGATATCAGTGATGAAAAAAAAAGAATGACTGAAAAATTATGTGATTGCAGAAAATATGTTATTTCATGTTAAGTTGATGAAGGGAAAAAAAGAGACTTTAACAACAAATTCAACATCAAAGTTAATAGGCAAAAAAACATTTCAAGTGAATAAAACATGCAAGTTGATAATTTGAAGAGTATTAAAAAAATTAAAAGGGTTGTATTTAGAAATTTTGGAGTGTTATTGGAATAATGATGGATTGTATCCCAGTGGAAAGTAAGTTTTGTGAATCAAGGGGGGGAGAGCAGGTTACGGTTCAGGATTTTCTTTTTCATAAAGATCATGCCACTTATCCTTTAAATCATCCAGGACATTATGTAGTATAAAACAAGTCATTATTTAATGATTTTCAGTTTTTATGTCCAATTTTTTTCTTGAAATTGGATTCTAGGCTCCTGAAGACTAGAAACTCTTCCCTTTAAAATCCCAATAGCATGTTCAATTTTTACTCTTCATTGTGCAAGATGATAATTAAAGGTGGTTTTTGGGTCATTTTCTAAAGTTGCACTTCAGAAAGAATGTATAATGTACTTTCCGCTTGCATATGCTGAGCCTTCAAGGAGGTACTGGAATTTTTCAAAGTATGAGGCAGGATTTTGAGAAATCCTCATTCATTGGAGCAGGTAAGAGTCATGAAATGAGCCATGGAAGCTACTATGAAAACCAATAAAAATTTTATTGAAATCACACATAATTTGAATGGATATAGAGTATCTAGAAAAAAGATAAAAATTTAGTTTATGACACTTGAGAAATTGGAGGACATATTGATAAAACCTTTTTTTACAATCAAAAAAATGGTTTCCATCATGAGCTGGCTTTTGAATTAATGGTATAGTTTTGCCATCAACAAAACCAACACATCCAGGAAAACATTTATCTTGCATTACTTGAGATGAATCAAGTTTCTGTTGTGGAGTTGGACAGGAAATTGTTTGAGACTTTAGGGAAGGGATGGAAATAATACAGCACTTTTTGTATAATACCTCAGTAAAATATCATATTTTAAAGATTTTCTCCAAATATCTTATAGCAGCTACTTTCCATTTAATCCAAAGCCACATAGTGCAACAGAAATTTGAATGAAAGAATCATGCTTTTTATTAAAAGAATTGTTATGAAAGATATCATGCTCAGAGATGAGTTGATAAATTTTGATGAAAGAACTGGTAAAAGTTTGAAATAATAGTGTGAAGGTTAAAGAAGGAATTGTGAGAGTTGAGTGGAGACTGTATCTGGAATCAAGAACAAAATTTGGACCCCTTTGGTTAATGTAACACTTTTTGGAAAGAATATACATATAAGCTAAAGTTTTTTCAAAATCAGAGTCAAAAATTAAAGATAAAGTGATAACATTCATAGTTGAAAAAAGTCTTTGCCTAGTAGAGAGGTGCTTCAATGTTGTTGGTAGAAGGTTAATGAGATAAAGGAAGCAGAAATTCACCACCAAATGAGCAGGGGGGTGTGTAGATAGAAAAAAATCTTAAGTTTTTTCCACCAAAATTAAGTAGCCTAGAGTGAAGAAAGACATAAGGATGGCATCTGAAATTATGTGTCATGTGACTTGCTTACAAATAAATTATGAATTTGATGAGTTGGGGATCAGGAATTAGGAATGGAAATTGTAGTGTAAGAGTCAAGGTAATGCATTATCATGCATTGCTTATACACTAGCCCAAAGGCTAGTGGATAAGAATCTTCTGAAATTAATAATTTCTGATCTTGGAAAACAATTCCTGATCCCTAATTTCAGATACCTTAGCATTGATACCCCCTATTATATTACCACACAATATGGGGGGCGGACTTTCTAGCAAGTCCACAAACTTGGACCCAAACTCACCACAGATTGAACACACATTGAGCTATTGATAAAGGAACCATATAATCAGGGATGAACACCACTCAGAAGATAAGTTTTAGGTGGGTGTTCAAGCAGAGTTCAGTATGGGTTCAGTATGAGTTCAGTCTTAGTTCCATCTGTGTTCAGGTTGAGGACTTGCTAGCAAGTCCACCCCCTATATTGTGTAGTGTATATTTCTTTAGTAGTAGAATTTTTTTTTTACATTACTGGAATATACATATATATATAATTTAACTTTTTATGAAAGTAAAAAGATTATTTTTTAAATATTTCTAGCTCAGCTTAGTTTATCTGTGCTCATGCCCTCACATTTCAAACCTTCATTGGTTGTAATTTGAGGAGGGCCAGCTTTAGCCACTTTTTTCTGGGTTGACACATGTATTTTAAGCTACAAACATGAATTTAATAATGTAAAATTATTTTATGGTGCTTAATCAGATTTTTTTAACAAAAAATATGACAAAGTACATTTCTAAAGATTAAGTTCAAACTAATTGGGAAAATTTGCTAGTGTGATTTGAATAATTTTTCCCTTATGCTTTCCATTTGCAAAATTGAAGTGTTTGATATAGTTGGAGGTTGGTCAACTTTCTAATTTTCATACAACTCTTACCATTGATCTTTGAGATTGGCTAGGAAGTTATGATGTATAGAAAAACACAAAATCCAGTGGATCACTGCTTTGAATTCATCCTTATTTCTGTGAAAGCTTTTTATTTCCCATAGACTAGAAAAATATCCTTTTGTGATCCCAATAGAATTTTCAATATAGACTCGTGACTTTTCAAAACAATTTTTGAACTTGGAATTTTGGCTGTCTTCTGAAGGTGGTCCCTGGGGAGCTGTAAATACAATTAGAACTAAAATAAAAATAAAAATGAGAAAAAGAGCTACAAAGTTAATTACTTGACATATTTATCACAATTTGAGAGTGGGTAAGGCATAACTCTTATATGATATAAAAATGTAAATTATGTACAGTTTTTTCTGTTATAAAGTTTTATAATGTGAAGTAGTGAACATAAATGGGATAGTGCTAGCATACCAATCAATTAGGCCTTTATTTTGAGACCAGAAAATTTGGTTGAGAAAATGTAAATTTGAGTGAAATAAGTAACTCACTTCAGTTTTCAGGTACACCAGTGTTAAGGCTGCTATGTTTTAGAAACCGATAATTTTATAAGTGTGAATTACTCCTTTGAAAATCTGAAAATTTGACTAGGATATTTCAAATTTCCATGCTAGATATTGGGGTAAGATACTACTCAAAAATCACACTCCATGTAGGATTTTTGGACTTCAGGAGAATTTATACCCTAACACAATACTACATTTTCATCATTCTCCTTTAATTCATTGATTCATTAATATTGCTATATGAATAGCCTATTTTTAGAATTTTTCTTGCTACTTGAGGATGTATATGAAAAATTCTGTCGTATCACTTATACATCACTTCAATTTCACTTAGAAAATTATAATTTCCTTTATATCTTGAATTTATGAAATTGATATAAAACATTGCATGTTTTTTAATTAGTTTTAGATCTTATAACTGATTTTTTTTATCCTGAAATCATAAATATAGTAAGGAATGATAGTTTTTATTTGAGTTATGAAAGCAAGAAGCTGATTGAAAATTATTGAGAGATTGGAGAAAAGATCTTTCTTGGTATGATTAAAAGGGAATCACAATGTGATGTGGTGATGTTAAATACCACAATTGAAACTTTATGAGCTTCAGGTAAGCTTTGATACAGGTTTCAAAACATATTATAGTTTTTATTAATTCAATTTAAAGTTTCTGGTCAAAAATTACCTGAAATTTTGATGTGGGATGTTAAAAAAACTCCTAAATTTGATACTCACTATTAGGGATATCTTACTTGGTGCATATTGAAAACTTACCTTTTCATTCTACTCTTTATTTATCATAACTGAGCTGCATACCTTTCCCACTTCTTATAACTCACCTCCTCAATCCACTATTCTGATTTCCATAAGCTTGGCTTGTGTTTTCTTCACTGCTGCATCATTTGTGATGATACTAGTATATGTAGATGTTAGATACCTGTCCATAGAAAAAAAATTCAACAAAAGCAGAAACAGTTAATTTTTTACATGTATTGTGTGCAACAAAAAACAACTGGGACCTTCTAGTAGTTGAAAATCCCTCAATCCATTTGTGACTCAAGAATAACTCAGATTTGATGATATGCAAGCTATTACTCTCAGTGCCCAGTGTGTGGTTTTCCCATAAGATTTGCAGCTGAGATAAAACTAAATCAAGTAAATAATAGGGATTGGAGACTGCTAATTAGTGCCCCAATTTATTTTCTGGAGGTTTCTTCAAAAAAAGTAAACTCCCCTCTTTCTAAAAACTTAAGCTAGGGCAGTAAATTTATTTTTTGGAATAAATAGATTTAATAAAGGGTATCAAAGATTAATATATTCCTTTAAAAAATATCTCTTTTTTCCCCATCTCACCACATGTAGAATATATTTTACCCAAAACACCTTTTTTTTAACCTTG
Organism: Hemileia vastatrix; assembly: GCA_030280995.1. Lineage (NCBI taxonomy): Eukaryota > Fungi > Basidiomycota > Pucciniomycetes > Pucciniales > Zaghouaniaceae > Hemileia > Hemileia vastatrix. Next base: position 23,495,544 of record JASXTE010000001.1, on the reverse strand, counting down.
AAAAAAAAATTTTTGTGATAGCTAGTTTTTGAGACAAAAAATGCCTTGTTATGAATGTCAGATTTTAAACTTCAAAACACCTCATTTTGAATTTAGATTTTTACCCTTGACACTCTTAATTCTCTCCAGTTTAATGATGAAGACTTAAAATATATTAAGGGGTCCTAAATATGAAAAATGAACCATTAGAAATTCAAATTTTTTAAATAAAACAAATTCTAATAAAATTCCAATTATGATTTTTTTTTACTCCTAAGAATCTTTCTTTTGATATCTTGACATGGAGGAAATTCCTATTTTTTATTACCAGAAATTAATTTAATAGGAGTTTTCAGCTCTGGGGAGTCTGTATTTAACTTAAGTGTGTATTTCAAACCAAATAATCACTTAAATTTTGAATAGAAGTCTCTTATTTCAAAACTGGGTATTAGTTCTTACCTCGAAGCAGCACTTTTTCACTTTTTTTTTGCAGCCACATGTTGGAAACAAAATGCCTTCTTCTCTCACCTTATCCGTTTGATGTGTGAAAAACAGACCTTGCCTTTTTACATGTTCTCACAATTTTTTAATTCTTTTTAGTCATATATTTCAACTCTAATTTTAATCCTTCTGTTCACAGTAATTTCATCCCTTTTAATTTCTTGATGCATCCAATTTTATAGCTGAAGTTTCCATCCTTCCCTGAATTTTGTAGTTGCTGAGATATTGACTTTTAGAATTCAGCCTTCTATTTTGAAATACTTCAATTTTCTTTGTTTCAATCTCCTTGATAGGCATCCATAGATAATTCTTTATTTATTTAAATTTCTCCATAATCAATTTCCCAAAATTTCAAACTTTCCTCTTGCTCAATTTATGTTTCATACCCTTCCATAATGGTAAGTGTCATCTCCTTTTTCTTTTTTATGCCTATCTGATATCTTTTTTTTTCTATGAAAAATTTACACTTAATTATATGTAGGACTCTTTGTGTTTTTCTGTCATCATTTTGTAGATTTTTATTAACTTGGAAGAAAAATAGAATTAGGGTTAGGTTTCTTCAAATATCATGTCCTTTTATCTGAATATTCTCTAGAAGGATTTCTTTCATTTCTATCTAAAAGTTTTGAATTTGGTTAGGTGGTTTCTGAGATACTGAACTTTAAAGTTGAGCCTTTTTTTCCCAATTTCAATATTATCTGTTTTTTTATCTATATAATAATACTTTGAAGTTTTTGACCTATCCCTATTTATTGGAATTTTCACCAGTACCCTAGCTGACCTTGACTGAAAAAATTTTCTTCTCCACACCTATCACCACTCATCCAACCCTTTGTTGACCTTGGCTTTTCTTTTTCTTGCTCCCTCTCATCTTCAAAGAAATCTCACCCATCCATAAGTACCTTCTTTTTTTCTCCTTTCTTAACTCTTTCCTGCTGATTTTTCTCCATGCTCTTTTTTTTACTCTTCTTTTTTTCCTTCATCCCAAATTTGTCAGGAAATCAAACTGATCAACCCACACCATCTGGTAATTTTTCTTTTATTTTTTGTTTTATTTTTATCTTTACACTATCCCCCCCCACCCTGGAATCATCAGTCAATCAACCTCAATCAACCCACACCCTTCAGTAAGTTTTCTTATAATTTCTTTTTTCTAAAATTTTCTTTTACTCTTTTTTTCCACCCCCCTACCCTGGACTCATCAGCTTATTAACCCTGATCAACTCACACACTTTGGTAAGTTTTATTTCCTCTTTTCTTTTATTTTCTTTTACTCTTTTTTTCCACCCCCCTACCCTGGACTCATCAGCTTATTAACCCTCATTAACTCACACACTTTGGTAATATTTTTTTTCTTTTTTCTTTTATTTTATTTTACTATTTTTTTTCTCTCACCCTAGAATCATTAGGCAATCACCCCAATCATCCCACACCCTTTAGCAACTTTTTAAGTCTTTTTTTCTTTTTTCCTATTGCTGTATGCTCTTCTCCTAATATTTCCTTTCTATAACAATGTATATATAATTTATTAGTTAAAAAACCATAAAAAATTGATAAAATTAACATAAATCAGTATATAAAATTTCCTCACATTATAATTATCATGTAACTATCTATCAATATAATAATATTTTGTGCTTTTTGAAATATCCCTATTTTCTGGAATTTATTCCAAGGAACTGCATGACCCCAATCAAAATGTGTCCATGCTTCAGCTGGGAAAATCCCAGCTGAATGCAAAAGCCCCCCATATTTTTTCATTCCACACTGAATCCCATTCAGAGAATGGCTCAAATATTCTGATTCCACATATAACCCCATGAAGAGCATGGGTAACTGTATGATTGTTACATAATTACAAAATAGGACTTCTGAAATAATTATCTCATGATATTCTAGGCTTTTAGCTTTTGTTCATGTACCTGAAAATTATTTTTGAATTATTATTTGATGCTTCCTCACTGATTTTCTCTACAAAACTTGAATCAATATTTTGTAAAATTTTTCTACTAGAACAGGGGGAAAAAGTGGAAACTAGATGCTGGGTTCAGTTTTATGAAGTACTTGGGGCTTTCTGGGAAGAATTTAATGTTTCCTGGCCATTTTTGATAAAATAAAAAAGTCTTCCTCAAGATGAGAATTCAAAATAAAGAAGAAATCAAGAGCTATGAAATTCATTTCTTGATGTAATTTATCTTAATTTGAGAGAAAGGAAGGTATGAATCTTATATGATATGATATGAAAATGAAAAATATTAAAAATATTATGAGTTATAATGTTTTATGCTGTGGAGTACTACATACAAAGGGATGATCCTGAAAAAAAGTGGAATGGGCTTTTATGGTGAAACCAGCACTTTTGGTTGAGAAAGTATGAATTTAAGTGGAATAATTGACTTATTTCACTTTTGAAATACACCAGTGTTGGGATGGTGTCTTTTGGAAATCTACACTTATCTAAGTGCAGATTTGGTCAAAGTTAAGCATGCATTTGTAAGTGCAGTTTTTCCAGAACTGACACCCCCTACTAGTGAATGTCAGACATTACCATATACACCATTTAAGCACATCCCAAAAATGTAATAAGCAATTCATTATAATTTGAAGTACAGCAGTGAATAAGGGGTATAATTCAACAGTGTTTTTTTCACTTAACATTCCATCTGTTAGGTTGATGCAAGCCTCTCAAGCACTTTTTCCCCTTAGCTAGATTATTCAGCATTAGGTAGACACATGCTCATACCTTAAAATTATACTTCACCTCATCCTTAAGGGTTTATTTATACACACACAGTACACTGTGAAATTAGTCTTAAGCCCCCCCTAACATCATACTCCAACCCTTAATTCCTCCCATCCTTTATAACTTCCACCCTTATTTTTTTCACCCAAACACTAACATGATTCCTTCACTTTGTCAAAAGCTTCAAAAAACCTCTAACTCTATGGCCCTTAATCTCATGGATATCTTACATGCTTTCAAATCTATAAAAATCCTCTCTTTCTTTGTCTTTCCTCAGGTATTATATTGCACTCCAATTTGTTTGTGATATATATATGAAGTTTATTGCATTTCATGCTGTATTTCCTGTTGCTTGCCATGACTTTTCATTTTTTCAACAAATTTTTATTTCTCAACAAAAAGAGAATTACTTTGATGAAAATAAATATTGTCTTGCCAACTCTGCTTAAACTGGTGGTACATATGTGGCCCCAGAAGTTTTTGAGACTGGTGATGAAATCATGAAAAATACTGATCCGAAACTCATCTTGCCAAGTCTCAAGTAAGGATTGAGCATGTGATTAGAATTTTGAAAGGTCAATTTGACTCACTAAGAGAAAGGAAGGGTCCTTTACATAACAAGAAATAAATGAAATTTACCATTGATTGGATCATTTCATGCTTGATTGAGACCTCTTTATTTGGTTGTCTTTTTTATTTTAACCTTATAGTGATAAGAGGTGTTTATTTCTTAGTACAATCTTTTTTGAATAAGTTAAATTTCAAAATGGAAGTCTTCTTAACATGCAAGTAAATAAAGTTGATGATTATATTTAGTGACTGATAAATTATAAATTTTAGAAATAAAAATGAATCTTTTGAAATCCTTAATTTACCATACTTAGCCTCCCTCCCTAATAATTTACTTTTCATTGAACCTTTTGTAAAAAAAAGAAATTTTAATTTTTTTATAAAGCAAAAAAAGTTAGTAAATGCCTCAGAAATGTTTCCAAAGCATTGCAAAGGCCAAAAAAATTATGAAAAACACTCAAAAACAGGCAGAAAAAATCATGGAACTGTTTCAAAAGTGATTTGTAAAAAAAAGATATTAAATACCTCAGAAACATCTTGAAAACATTTCCAATGCATTTCCAAGGCCAAAAATAAAATTAAAAAAATACCAAAAATGCTTGGAAGCAGGCAGGAAACATCCTGACACTGTTTCCAAATTTATTTGTAAAATGAAATTTTAAAAAATCAAAAGATAGAAAAAAAGTTATTAAAGACCTTGAAAATAATTCTGAAGCATTTCTGAGGCAAAAAATACAAAAAGAAAAAGAAAACATACCAAAAATTCTTGGAAATGGGTAGGAAATGTCTTGGAACCTTTTCCAGAGCAATTCATAAAGAAAATTAAAATCAAAGTTAAAAAAGCTACTAAATGCCTCAGAAATGTCTTTGAAACATTTCTGATGCCAAAAAAACATACAAAAAATGCTCCAAAACAGGCAGGAAATGTCCTGGTACTGTTTTCAAAGCAATTTTTTAAAAATAAGAAAAGAAAAGAAATAAAAAGCAAAAAAATTAAAGTAAAAGTGAGTAAAATAAAAAGAAAGATTAGTAAGTAATTACCTAGGATAAGGTTAGAGGGACCTAAAGTCAAAGAAGAGGGAAAAAAAGTAAGAAAAAAAAGAAAAAAGTTAGTGAGGGTGGACAAACCAAAGATAGAAAAGATTAAAAAATGTACATATGATAATATAAAATATGAGGGTCAAAGAAAGAAAAGATTATAAGAATGAGAAAATTATAAAAATGGTAAGAAACAAAAAAACACATCTTGATGAAAGGGCAGAAAAATAAGTAACAACAAGGATAGTTGGGGGAATTTGAAAGGAGAATTGTATGATGAAAGTGTTATGATATGCATTATGAACTAAATAAAAGTGAAATTGGGAAAAAAGGCTCAACTTTAAAGTTAAATATCTCAGAAACTGCTGAACCGAATGAAAAACTGTTTTTCGGAAAAGAAAGGTAGGTTTCTGGGGAATCTTCAGTTAAAAGGACATGAGAATTTGAATAAAATTTACCCTAATTTCAACTTTTTTTTCAAAATTGCACAAAAAAATGAGAAATGATAGTGAAATGAATAAAATGAGGGGTCAAAAAAATCCACCATTATCCAGATACGAATCCTATATAGATTGGAGTGTGAATTCATGATAGAAAGTGATACCTGTTTGACAAAAGTTGACAAAAGATTGATTCAAGTGTTGTAGAGAAAACCAGTGAATAAGTCTCAAAAACTTATCAAAATGTAATTCTCTGGTACTTGAATGAAAGCTAAAAGACTAGATAGTCATCATTAAAAAACTTCCCTAGCCCTATTCTCTAATTTTGTGTCATCAAAATAAACAATAGTGAAATTGGGTAAAAAAATCCTCAACTTCAAATGATAATATCTCTGCAACCACTGAACCAAATTCAAAACTTTTTGTGGGAAATGAAAGGTAAGCTTCTGAGAAAGCTTTAAATAATAAAATATGAGATTTAATTAAACCTATCCTTAATTCCAACTTTTTTTTCAAACTTGTACAAAAATTTGAAAAATGATAGTCAAAATGTCAACAAGAGAAGTTAAATATGTCCACCATTGTCCAGATATGAGTTCTACCCATATTTGAAAGTTCTTTATTTATAGAAAGACAGATTAATCAGACAGGCATGAAAAATAAAGAGGACTTGATACTTACCTTGATTGAATGGTAGGAAAAAATAGATTGAGAAAGAGAAAAATTGAAATTCGGAGGAACTTGAATAAAGAGCAAGGTGAAATGCATAAAGAATGCACTGTGAATTTGTGTCAATGAAATGGAAAAAAAGATTGCTCAAAGTTTAAGGTCATTATCTCAGCAATCACAGGGTGCAGAGAAGAATGGAAGATTCAGCTGGAAAAAGGTGATGATTCAAAAAATGAAAAGGAATGAACTTACTGTGAGGAGAAGATAAAAACTAGAGTCAGAAATGTTGATTTAAAAAAAATTCATAAATTTTGAGCACATGTAAAAAGTGGGGCTAGGGAAGAAGGAATCTGATTTTTAGAGGATTGGGGTGATGTGTGTATTGGTGGGCTGAATTGTGGTTGGGGAGATGGCACAAGGATACACTACAATAAATGTTTGTTTTCCCCAAACATGTCCTTCTCTTTTTCCTGTCCCACTTCAAAGAATGTGCAGCTCTTATTGTAGGGGCTAAAAAACACAAGATTAAATTTGATTCCTCTTCTATTTTGTCTCCTTCTCGGATTACCTTTCAAATTTCTTCTTTTCTCATTAACTCAAACAGATTCCTTAACAACATCCCACTATCTCAGTAGTCCCTACATTGTTTTAGCTCTGACTTGCCCTAATTACCCTCCCATTTGTCTCATTCTCTTTTGTACCTAGTCATTATTGTCCCTGTCCTTCATGCCCCTAGTTGGGTTATATTGTAGGATATAAAAAAATAAAATAAAATTTTGTTTTGTCTTGGAGTGCAACAGTTAATCAACAATTATTTTTGGAACTTAAAGGCCTTAGGTGGGTCTTAAGTGCAAAAAACAATTTTTTTGTAACTGTTGTACAACTGTTGCATAATTTTTGTGTCCCATGGCAAAACAAACATGTGCTGTAGTGGTAGAAAATATTTGACCTCACGCCACAAGAGAGTCAATGATGTTTTTTCCTTTTCACCACCTGATTGTTTGACCTGTCAGTCAAAAATCTATCATTTATTGGCTTGAGACATTTCAAACAACTTTTATCTTGCCTCCAACAGGTCAGCCATCTTTTCCATCTTGGTTTTTTTAATTTTTTTTAATTTATACTGTTTTTTACCATAATGTAACCTCCTTGGGCATAATAAAACACCAACCAACCATTTGTTTTTAGTTTTAGTTTTTTCTCCCTATTATATACTATTCAACTTGTTTTTTTTCTCCAACCAACCACAGCCATATTAGAAATGGTTGGTGCAGTTTTTCAAAAAATTACAAAACATTTGGACAGATCAATTGACATTTGACAGGAAAGTTAGCTTAAATTCACCAAAAATTTAATACTTTCACTGTCAAATGTCAATCATTCTGTATAAATTATTTGCTTGTTTTTGCATAAGTGCACCAAATGTTATCAATATGGCTGTAAATTTGGAAGTTCTTTTCTGAGTGCACAACACAAAAGCTCTCCTGCTTCTAACAAAAATCATTTAAGATTTTTTTTCTTGGAAAACCAATTACTGCAATGTTTCTCTTTCATTGAACATGCCAGTTTTTTTAGTTTTATCAGGCTGAACTTCAAGTAAAAATAAAATATCCAGGCTGCACTTGTGTCAGGCAGTATTTTGAAATAATGGATATGTGATACTGTTTGTAGAAGAACAAAAAAAAAGAATGAAGAAAACAACTTTTAAAAACAAATGTGATTTTAGATTGTGGTAAAAAGTAATTTTTCACTTGATAAACCAATTTTTTTTTGTTTAGGATAGGTGGTTATGTTATGGTAAAAACAGAATAAATTGAAAGAAAGCAAACCCCCGATATGGAAAAGACTGTTTTCTGGTTGGAGGCAAAATAAAAGTCGTTTTAAATTTCTCAAGCCAATAAATTATAGATTTCTTGACTGACAGTTCAAAAGATTGGGTGGTGAAAAGCACAAAACATCATCGATTCTCTTGTGGTGTCATGTTTGATATGTCTAACCCCAAGTAAGCCATTCATGATGGCATCTTGGAATGGTGTTTTGAGAATGAAGTCTGCCAGGCACATAAGGTAATTTTTGACACCCCCTATTTTATGACTGATTTTTACATATTTTCACAGGGTAAAATTTTGTGTAGCATGGTGTCAGCCTGTAGAGCTCCAGAAAGAGCCGGAGAAAAGGGGATGCCGCAGCTACAGACTATATACATTCACACACATAACTAAGTACATAGTCCTAGTGACTTAACATTCCTCCCACTTAGTTATGAAACATATTACTGATATCCCCCCCATGCAAACATAACCAACTCCAATATTAAACAAGAAATAAAATGGAATGAGAAAGAAAAATAAAAAATAAGAGAGATAAAAGAAAAGAAAAAATAAGAAAAGAAATATAACCTTATCACCACACACATACATCCTTTCTTCTAAGCATTGTTAGAGATGGGCCCAGAAATTTTGTGAGTATATCTGCCCACATTTGAGCAGTGGGAACCCATTCCAACATTACTTTTTCAGAAAGATTTTTTCATTCACAATATAGAAACACCTATCCACATGCTGTTTCCTCTTGTTGCCAGGGTTATCTTTTGCATTTGCTATTGCTCCTTTGTTGTCACAGAAGATCTTGATTGGGGGAATATCAGGAAATATATCTTTCAGTGGGTTTGAGATCCAAATTGCATCTTTCATACCACTACCAAGTGCCACATATTCAGAAGTGCACAATGAATCACTTTCTGTCAACTGATGCCTTGATGTCCAGACAATTGGACAAAAGTTAAGGAGTAGCAGGTGTCCACTTTGAGCTCTTGAGAATTCTTTGTTATTCCAAGTGGAGTCAGAAAAAGATAGGAGTTCAAGTGGTGAGTTTTGGTCAGGATGAATGTGGAGACAGAGTATGGTGGTGTGTTGAAAATATCTGAGAAGGTGGTTGAGAGCAATCCAGTGAGTGGCAGTAGGTTTGGAAGAGAAGTGTGCTAAAACGTTGACAGCAAAAGACAGATCTGGCCTAGTTGCTAATGCCACATAACTGAGAGCACCTAGAATAGAGAAATATTTAGTTGTATCTATAGCTACCTCTTCATCCTTGGCTGTGTTAATTTCCAGATTATTTGGAAGGGGTGATCTTGTGGTCAATACAGAGGGGTTATGAGTCTTCAGAATCCTGTCAATGAGCTTAAAATAGTGCAGATCAAAACATTCTGGAACTTCTTTGATAGCAACACCTACAATACCATCAACACTATCATTTCACTTTAACTTCAAACTACCATCCAAACCATTCTCAAACTCCTTCAACAACTCTTTACTACTCCCAGTAACTATACCATCATCAACATCTATCCAAATCACACCAACACACGCCTTTTTTCTGAGAACATAGAAACTTTTATCATATTGATTTGCCTTATACCCTAGAGAATCCAATTTGCTGGAAATATGAAGGCACCAACATCTTGCTGCTTTTTTAGTGCCATATAGGGCCTTTTTCAACCGTAGAGCATTGCCAATGTCATGTAGCTGGTAGCCTTCAGAAGGAAGGACCCAAATTGCTTCATTAATTGAACTGTGAAAGTAAGCAGAAGTGACATCAAAAGATGTGTCAGGCCATTTTTGATAAGCCGCAAGGGTAAGAAGAATACATTCAGAAGAAAAGGTAGCAGTGGGAGCAAAGGTGTCAGTGAAATCAATATCATACTGTTTTAAAAAACCTTTGGCCACATATCTTGCTTTGTAGGTTGGTGATTTGGATGAAGGGTTCTTGATAGTGAAGACCCATTTTGAGTTGGTAAGTTTGGAACCAGGAGGAAGTTTTTTTTCATACCACACATCCATATCTTTCATATTCAACAGTTTCCTCTTGCATTCTTGGTCCCACTTATGGCTGTCAGGTGAGAGCATAGCTTGAAAATGGGTTCTGGGAGTAACAGATGATTGGGACAGACATTTATTCACTGTCTCATGTACAGAATTCTCCTGGGACAGAAGTGTTTCTTCATCCTTTGAATCCCCTGGTTTCATATTGTTGAGGATATGATTAAGAGAAAACTTGGAAGGTGGAGGTTGAAAAGCAGCTTTATGAGTAGGAAGTTAGTCACCAGGGAAAATAGCCATGGCGGACTCAAAAAAGGTGTTTGATTCTTCATTCCAAAAAAGCCAACCAGCATTGTTTAAGGAATACCCTACACACTTAAAAATCAAGGCACGTTGATCTAGTTTTTGGCGTGTTTCCTTGTGGATGTGAACAAATGCTGTTTCCCCAAAAATTTGAAAATTAGAATAGTTTGGAGTTGCATTGTGCATCAGTTGAATAGGGGTTTTGTCACCCATCTTAACATTGGGAATCTGGTTGTGAACATGAGCCGCCCATTTGTATGCTAAACCCCAGAATGATTCAGGTAGTTCACTTGCAAGGAGTATGGTTCTTGCAATTTCACCAACTGTTCTGTTGAACCTTTCAGCTGTTTCATTTTGCTTGTGATTTTGGGGGCATGTGACTTCATGAGTAGCCCCAATATTGGCCAAGATCTGAGCCATTTTATTGCTGTGCATCTCACCTCCATCAGTGCATAAAACTTGAAGCTTCCTTCCAGTTACATTTTCTAATTTTTTAAAGAAAGAAACAAAAAAAGAAGTTGCCTCAGATTTGGCATTGAGTAAAAACACCTCACAATAGGAAGTTGAGCTTTCCCTGAACATTGCTTCCCACCTAGCACCATGAATAGTGGGGTCCATGGGGCCAACAATATCTCCAACAATTAAGCTCATTAAAGATTCTGGCTTTGATTCACAGGTTGCTAATTTTTTCCTAGTGCTCTTCGCAATTAAAAAATCTTCACAATCAATCTTACCTGCAGGAATAGATAACGGTAAACCAGTACCCATACCAGTACTGATGATTTTTCTGATGGTGTTGATGCTGGTATTTCCTAGTCTTCTATTCCAGTCCATTAGGGAACCCTTGGCTGCAGGCGGACAGTTGATATGATTATTCTTCTTAACAGTGAAAAGCAAAGAAGGGTGCAAGGAGTAGCAATAAGAGGTAAAATCATTTGGATTGCAAGTACTAACACTAATTACATCCAAGTCCCATCTTCTTCTGTTATTCTCTACCCGGACAGTCATAATCAAATCCTCTATCAAATAAATCTCCAAATTTTTATCTTCAGAACACAAACCAAAACAAAAACTACAGTTCACTAAATCAAATAAAGAAATTAGAGTAGTCCTAACATCTGGAGAATAGAAGACATTGGTAATAGTGACTATTTTACCATCCCCTTTAATTTTTAAATCTCCCATGCCAGTGATGAAGGAAGAAGGACAGTTAGTGGCCACTTTGACTGGAATTTGTTGTTTAAGAAGTCTGAAGTTATTGAGAAGGCTCACATTGCCAGTGACATGATGAGTTTCTCCACTTTCCAAGATAGCATAGTCATCAGCAATTGCCTCAGGAGACCATTCAGTACTATTCAGATCAATTTGCTCAACCATTTCATATAGGGCCTCAACGTTTTGTTCAAAGATAGTGATTTCATTAGCTTCAATTTGAGCATCTCTAGCATGAATGGGGCCACATTGTGGGCTTTTTAAGGGAATATAGACCATTTTGTTTCTGGAATTAGGGTTAGAAGCATAAGCATTTTCATGTTCATGCATAATGTATAACTTGGGTGAGAAATTTGCAGAATGAGGATTCTAAGGACAATCAGCCACAACATGAGAAGTGGAATGGAATTTATGACAATTTTGATGTGCACCAGGGGGCCTGTAAGAATCTGTTTGTCTCTGAGGTTGAGTTGTGTCATGAAGAGAAGGTTCAACAGATAAAGACGTAGTAGGTGCCAATGGGATGCCCTCTCAATCAATCCTATTTTGGACAAGACTTGGCATGAGTTGACAGAAATCTTCAAAAGTCACAGACTTTGAATTGGGGCAGTTGTCCAGGGCTACACATAGATCCACATAAAGGTCTTTCAAAGAGGCTGGAAGAAAAGCATGTACCATTAGTGCTTTGAAAACCTTGGGGTCAAAAAAAATTCCCTTTCTCTATATTTTGTCAAACAATTTGTTGAATGTTTCCAGATATTTGCTATGTGATGTGATGTGCGACTGTTTCAAATTGATGAAGTTGCAAATAGCAGTCATTGTGGAAGTATGATTTTTCCTGGTGAATTTGTTAATTATGTGGAGATAAGTCTGGTGTGCTTTCCACTCAGTGGAGATCTCATGGCGCAAGTTAGGTGAGATGGAGTGCAGAAGTAGTAGGTGAGTGACTCTGTCTTCAAATTCATCAGGGCCAGTACTTTCATTCAATGCATATTCTTGTGTGCCAACAAAATCTTTGATCAGTGCCAAGATGTTGCTGTGCCAGTCAGAGAAGTTGGCACCAGACGTCTCAAGGGTACGGATGGATTTGGTGAACTCAATAATGTTTCTCAGAGTTTTTTGTCTCTCTATCATGCCAATGGATGGAGCAAGGTGGGGTGGTACACTCCTTCAGAAAAGAGAAGCCAAGCATAGAGGCTATGTTGTAGGTGGGGTGCATTTTGGTTTTCAATTGCTCTAGCTGCTAACAATAACTCCCCGATTGCACAAGTGATATTTTCAATTGGGGTAGTATCAGGGGGGTAATGAATAGGGGGAGCAGGGGTGGTAGCAGCATTAATTGGAAGGGGAGCAGGGGTGGTAGCAGTAGTAATTGGGTGGGGGTTAGGGAGGGTAGGTGGGAGGATAGGGGGAGAGGGGTAGGGGGTATAGAGGTGAGAGGCGGCTTCTTAGGAGGGGATAGAAATGGAAGAGGCACCTTGATAGTTGTGGCTAGGCTAGCAAGAGACAAGGGAGGTGAAGAAAGCGACTTTGTTTGCTCAAAGGGTGGAGTGCCATGAATGGGGGTGAGCGTAGGGGCAGGTGAGGGCATTTGGCGTGTGAGGTGGGGTTGAGGTCAGTTTCTATGCTGAGGCTCTGTATCTCTCAGTTGGAGATTGATCAAGTGAGTTTTTTACCAGCGCAAGATGAGAGTGAGTTGTCAGACATGTGATGGGGGTTTTTTCGGCTACTAGCGCTCCTAGTGTCGCTAACGCTAGTGGAGTTTTTTATTAGCTAACGTTTCTGTTATATGTAGTATGATAGCTTAGTGATTATTAAGCACATAATGTGTATATAGTCTATGGTGCAGCTGACGCGTCTAACTCTGGTTCACTCCAGACATAGCACTGACACTGCTACCGTAGGTGAGTTATGAAATATTAGTGGCTCACTCTGGACAAAGTGCTGACACTGCTACCATAGTTTCAATGCCCACGGGTACATCCCATAACCTGTAGCATGGTTTCAGCCTGTAGAACTCTGGAAAGAACTGGAGAACAGGGGACGCTGTGACTACAGACTATATACATTCACACACATAACTAAGTACATAGTCCTAGTGACTTAACACTTTGTTCCACTGTTCAAAACTCACACTTTTACTTGTCACCTTTGCAGTGCTAAATTGACCATAATACTTGGTATGAACCTACTAGCAGTTTGTATCAATGGTAGCAAAAAGAATCATGAAAGAAGGAGAAAGAGGGTGAACATAAAGTGTCAAGGGGTCTTTCAAGTCTAGAAGGTTTTTCACGGTAGTCCAATGGCGGTAACAACAGGATACATGGATTTCAAACTTGGAGTACGTATTTCCTTATCTTATAGAATATTTACTCAATAGAAGAGGTAAAATTTTTAAATTATTATTATTATTAATGGATTAGAATTACGTTAATGTAAGTACTAAAAGCAATAATAGGTAGTAATAAATATTTTAAGTAGTTTTAATAAATAAGTTAGTCAAAAAATGGAATGAATAAAAACAACCAAAAGAGAGGCCTTATATAGGCAAAGGAGAGACAAAACACGGCAATAAAATTCTAAAAACAGTAGTATGAGAGAGAGAGAAAAAAAAATATTCCAGAAGGAGTATTTTCAAATAATAAAGTTGTTCTGAAAAGAAGGTGTCAGAAAGGTGTATTTACTATATATGACAGAAATAAATTAATGTATTTAAAATTTACTGTAAATGTCAATTTTAAATAAGTAATTTGAATTTTTTGTAGGTAGTTAATTTTATCTAAATTTTTATTGTAATTTATTTTAATATTAATTTCTATTTCTTTTAACCTGTCATTGAGCACGGTGTTAGAAAATAGAAATATAAGGGACATTTTAATATTAATTTTAATTATTCACTAATTTTACCATTTTGTAATTAGTTAATTTGTTATAGGTAAATTTAATGTAAATTATTAATAAAATTAAAATAATAAGGCGTGGCTTCATCCAGTAAATAATTAATTATTTTACTGGGTAAGTCTAGCAGCCTGGCTGACATAAAGTTTGCTATTAGTCTCTCTGTTGTAGCATTGAGAACCCGTTTGTTGCCTAGGAGGCTATTGGAGTCCAGGTCCTCTAAGCTTATTCCTCCACCAAAACTCAGCGAAATTTACCATTTAATCTACCAGGTACAAGTGGTTTTCTGGAATGGAAATTCTTATAATTATATATATCCGGCCCCAACATAATACTTTTGCAACATGGAGTGACTGTCAATTTCAAACTAGACTTTCATATGATGGTTTTTTGTTTTTTGTTTTTCTCAATTCGTGCTGACTTGCCGTTGAGCTTGTGATAAACATAGCAAAATTATTTTGTCACCAGCAACATAATCCTGGTTTAAAATGCCATCGTTTTTATAAAACGGATGCTTTAGTGTAACGAGGATATCAATCAGGCTGCAATAGCCCTAACCAGACAAGCCACCACTAAACTAAACTCTGTCAACAAACTCAAACAATCGTCACCCCATGCGTGGGCCGTGCGCTAGGGTTTAGGGGGATGATGTCATTGATCGATCGCTCCGCTTGTGTGGACCGCCAGAAATTGTTCGTTTTCTCTCCATCATGACGACCAGTGAGCCTTTGAAGCCAAAATTGGTTGAGGATGACCCATGGTAAGCAATTATTTCTTTTTCCCTTCATTCAAAGTTCTTGACCAATATTGTTCGTTTAATAGGCTGGAACCCTTCTCAGCTGCGATAACCAAACGGTAAGTGGGGCATCCTAAACTCAAACCGATAGGTTTATCCATTGCTCATGTCAAATATTGAATTCATACTGCAGTTTACAAAATTATCATGGTTGGATCAAAAAGCTTGATGACACAGAAGGTGGATTACAAAACTTTTCTTTAGGATATACTAAATTTGGTCTGGTCCCTCAGAAGAATGGCTCTATCCTCTACCGTGAATGGGCACCTGGAGCGCAATCCGCAAATTTGATTGGAGATTTTAACAATTGGAATCGGGAGACGAATCCGATGAAAAAAAATGAATTCGGAGTATGGGAATGTGTCATTCCTCCTTTGACTAGTGGCCTACCTGGTATTCCTCATGGGAGTAGGGTTAAGGTACGAAGTACACTTATGCACTCATTCATTTGTTTTGCGCACTCAATTCTTTTCATCTGGCAATTAAATGATTTTGATGTTTGGGCTTTTCTAATTGAATAGATTTCGATGACAACTCCAAGCGGAGAACGAATCGAAAGATTGCCAGCTTGGATCAAGTAGGTGTTAATTCTCATGTCAGCTACGTTCTTAAATCCTTTATCAATCGCTTATCAACTCCTTTTTTTGATATCTCTCTATCTAGACGAGTGACTCAAGATCTCTCAGTTTCTCCCGTTTATGACGCCATCTATTGGAACCCTCCTAAAAAATATCAATGGAAACATCCTAGACCGAAACCATTAGCCTCCGTCAAAGTATACGAAGCCCATGGTTTGTCGTTTTGCCAAATTTTTATGAAATGGAGAACTCAATGACTTGGATTTGTTCGAATACTCATCTTTATTTAGTGGGAATTTCTAGTCCTGAAGGGCGAGTTGCAACATATAAAGAATTTACTTCTAACGTTCTTCCTAGAATCAAGGCACTGGGTTACAATGTAGTCCAAATGAGTCAGTTTTACCCTTGATTTCTAGCTTCACTCAATTATAAATATGAAGCTGATCAATTGTGAAAAATTCTCTCTTGGGTAGTGGCTGTAATGGAACATGCTTACTATGCCAGTTTCGGTTATCAAATAACCAACTTCTTTTGCGTTAGTAGTCGCTATGGTAAGTTTTCGATTGCTTTATTTAAGGAGCAATTTCGTTTAACTTTATCATAAGTAAAAGTAGGAAGAGTTTAACAGTTTTGAGAGTCTCTTGTCAAACGGCAGGCACACCAGAGGATCTCATGGAACTAGTCGATACCGCACATTCGATGGGTCTGACCGTACTCCTTGACGTGGTTCACTCCCATGCATGCAAAAACGTATTAGATGGTATCAACATGTTTGATGGCACTGATCACTGTTATTTTCATGAGGGTAGCAAAGGTAGACATGATCTTTGGGATAGGTAAGATTTTTCTACGGGGAAGTCCCAAGGGATTTACACTAATAATTAACGTGGCGCAATGTGTGGATGGTTATTTTATAATATATAACGATCCATAGCCGTCTTTTCAATTATGGAAATCACGAGGTTATGCGATTTTTACTGTCTAATTTAAGATTCTTTATGGAAGAGTATCACTTCGACGGTTTCCGATTCGATGGAGTAACAAGCATGCTGTATCATCATCATGGTATTGGCACAGGTTTTAGTGGTGGTTATCATGAGTATTTTGGTCCCAGTGTAGATGAAGAAGGGGTTGCTTATCTTATGGTTGTGAGTTTGTCATCTAAGCTGCATTTCGATCGCCCAGTTTGACAGTCTATCTCTAGGCCAATAAGCTTGTGCACGATCTGTTTCCTCATGCAATCACCATTGCAGAAGATGTATCAGGGATGCCAGGTTTATGTCGCCCAACAATTGAAGGGGGGGTTGGATTTGATTATCGATTATCGATGGCTGTACCTGATATGTGGATTAAGCTCTTGAAAGAGAAACGTGACGAAGAATGGGATTTGGCTAACATTTGTCACACATTAACAAATCGACGCTATAGAGAAAAAAGCATCTGCTATTGTGAAAGTCATGATCAAGCCCTTGTGGGAGACAAAACCATTGCATTTTGGTTGATGGACAAGGAAATGTATACTAACATGAGTGATTTGACCGAGCTCACACCACTTATTGATCGAGGTATTTCACTGCACAAAATGATCAGGTAAGTATACGCTTGACTCTATTCTGTTAAGTTGGCTTAATGATTGAATATTCTTTTTTATAGACTCTTGACTCATGCATTAGGTGGTGAAGGCTATTTAAATTTTGAAGGCAATGAATTCGGCCAGTGAGTAAAATTCTTGGGTAGTTAAACTTGGCTTTTAGTATACTCACTCGAATATATCTTTACGGTAAACTGCAGTCCTGAATGGCTTGACTTCCCAAGGGAAGGGAATGGAAACTCTTTCCATTATGCTAGACGCCAATGGAATGTTGTGGACGATCCATTATTGCGCTACAAATACCTGAATAACTTCGATGCTGCAATGAACAATCTTGAAGATGAATATAAATGGCTAGCTCATCCGCACACTTATATATCTTTGAAGCACGAAGTGAGTAGGCAACATAACTAATTGAATTGAATTAGTTTGGACATTTAAAGAGACATGTACTTGACAATGACGTATTTACTTCAGAGCGATCGAATCATAGCCTTTGAAAGAGGCAATCTTCTCTTTGTTTTCAATTTTCATGTTTCTAAGTCGTACACGGACTACAGAATAGGCATCGAATGGGCTGGAAAATATCGAACGGTACTATGTAGTGATGAACCGCGCTTTGGTGGGCATAATCGTATTGATATGACCTTTGAATATTCAACTACTCCACTCGAGTGGAATGGAAGAAAAAACTTCCTTCAACTGTATCTTCCCACCCGAACAGCTTTAGCTTTAACTCGTTGAACTAAAATATAAATGTAAAACTATTAAATACATTGTTGGAGCTATTTCTTGCTGTCATTGGCTGTAAGAATGTACATTTGTCTCAGTTCATAAAATACTCGTTTGTAGGAGTATTCAACGGGTGATTCTGGAATTCCAAACTTAAGTCCTCAGACTCTTGCAAAAGATGAGTACAATCTTGTAAATTGAGTTAAATGAAATAAAGAGGTATCTTATTATGGTTACTCGCCAAACGCAATAAAAAAAAGTTTTTTTTCTTTTTCCTTCCTTTGATTCTTATTTTGTAAAATGCTGAGTAAAATATTGGGAGCCTTGAGAATTATTCCGTTTAAACGTGTGTACGATATATTTCAGTTAACAGGCTAGATAAAAAGATTGAGCTGTCTTGATAATTTTGACTGACTCCTCAAACAGTACTTATTGTAGACATTGATCTGCTGTGCTTAAAAAGTAAAGAATTTTATTTAGGCTACGGGCTGATAAGAATCTGCTTCAAGCGAAGGTCTTGTAAAGAATAATTAACATGTTTTTTATAATTTAGTGCTCGAGTAAAAAATAATAAGTCTGCCAAATGAATTGATGAGATGACTTAGTGTGAGTTATATTGTCGAATGAAAAGAAACAGTAAGACAATACAAATCTTGTAAATCAAATAAGTCAATAATAGATAAAATATACGATAATGGGGCTACAATGGATGAATTATAGGACGACAAGTACTGTAAAGTAATAAGATAGATCAGCTCATATACGTTGTAAATAGTATCCTTGTCTCTGAACTTCTAACTTTATTAATAATAAGAAAAAGTATCATGGTGTTCGTTCTTTCCGGCTCAGCATTAAATATTCATTCAATTTAAATTTTTTCGTGCCCCAAAGTTTAGAATGACGCTTTTTCGGACGATGAATAAATTTCCATATTTCTGGAAGGTAAGATTCATTGGGTATGTGTTGTTGATTATTTCTAAACTTTTGCCACCCATCCATATTATCTAGCCTCTCCAATCGGTCTATTTCTGTAGTTAGCGGTGCAGTAGGGGGACGGGGTGGAAGTGGAAATTCGGAGCCTATTAAATACAAAATTGTTAAATTTTGCATTGGGTAAGATAAAAAAAAACTCCTTTCCTTGGTTCACAGTATTCCGGCGTTTGTTACTTTCACTGTGCAGCGCTTCAATATTTGCATTTTTGTTTGTTACTAGAATCACTGCCTTTTTAAAGTCTTTTTCTTTCACAGAGAGTGCATATGTTGCTGGACGCGTTCCTTTCTGAAGCTCACAATAATTTCTTAGAGATGATAAATTATCAGGGGGATTTACATTCGCGCTTTCCCTAGCAGTTTGAAATAAATCTGTTTGCCTCATTCCACTTACTTCACCTTCTTTAGAAAAATTTTCAACGGGAAACTGACCATGTGAAAGGCGGTGGGCGTTAATAAAAGCGGTGGGCGTTAATAAAGCCTCTTTACCAGATGAGGAGGAGACTGAGTTATGATAAGGATTTGCACCAGGACGCAGCTGAGCTTTAGGCTGTATTTCTTGCCAGGTTGAGATGGAGTAAATTGACCAACGAAGAGTCGGATAAATGAAATAGAGAAACAAGAAAAGAACGCGCATGATTTTTATTATTAAAAACATAACTGTGAATGAAGCGTATAAATTCTGTTTTTTTTTTTTTTTTCTTTCTTTATCTTTTTGTGAATTTTATTTTATGGACAGAGGTAGGTGAACCGATTTTCTTTGAATGAGCTCGCGGGGAAATTTAACATTTCATATTTATATTTGATTCAGAAATATGAGTATCTTCATCTGACTCTATCATGTTATCCTTTCCATGTAATGTTTCATTCTTTAAGAGTATTAAAAAAACTGAAATTTTCGATCGATGCGGTTTGAATTGCTGTCAAATCCTTGAAAAAGCCACTTGATCAATCTGTAACGCCCTCCCTCTTGTAATGGGGTAACTCATGAAGCTTCGAAACGGCAGAGTTTTACAGATCCTCTGCCCGAGTAATTTAAAAAAGGATTACCGATTTTTACGACTCACAGCTATTCAATTGAGATACCACACGTTTTAAGGACTTACTTTGTTCTTTATACTGCATGGAGGAGAACATGGACACCAGGGATACTGTAAGCCCAGGGGCCCTCTGAATTGAGCAAATGTGGCTATATCTGTCACAGAATAGTATTGTTACTGCGATAATTTGGCCAATGCCAGCGCTTGCACTAAATCTAAGTGGACTACTTCTAAATGTTCAATAAAACCGTTTGATAGAGGTGATTGCGAATGTCCATCCATGACTTAAAAACGCGAGTGATGGCCATAAAGTGCGAAGAAAGGTGAAATTTTCGTTGAAGACATGGCGTTATTAAATGAAAATTCTGCCATTGGTAAGCATTCCGACCAATCATCCTGTCTAGAAGAGACAAAATTCCGTAAACAAATTTCTAACGTTTGGTTAGTTCTTTCAGTTTGACCATCAGTTTGAGGGTGATATGCGGTAGAAGGAGCGGTCTTTATTCTCAACCGCTCAAATAGTACTCTCTTTTTTTATTTTATTTTTTTAACTTCATACAATCTCACCCTACAAGGGGCATGGAGAAGCAAGTTACTAAAAGTTAACTACATTGAGAGGTGAGATAAGAGGGGTAACTAGGGCAATAGAGAGGAGACAACTGAATAACTACTGTGAGAGGGGGAGATCATTTGGGAACCTATTAGTTTTAATAAGAAATTGCGCAACATGTTTGGTAATGGGAGCGGAAGAGAGAAGGGAGGAGGTGGACAAAGAAAGTTTATGTTTTTTGGCTACGGCAAAAAGGGATTTGCGAGCCTCCAGGTGGAAGGGGCAAAATGTAGCACGGTTTCAGCCTGTAGAACTCCATAAAGAACCGGAGAACAGGGGACGCCGCGACTACAGACTATATACATTCACACACATAACTAAGTACATAGTCCTAGTGACTTAACATCCCCCCCACTTAGTTATGAAACATATTACTGATAACTCCCCCATGCAAATATAACCAACTCCAATATGAAACAAGAAATAAAATGAAATGAGAAAAATAAGAGAGATAAAAGAAAAGAAATATAAGAAAAGAAATATAACCTTATCACCACACACACACATCCTTCCTTCAAAGCATTGTTAGAAATGGGCCCAGTGATTTTGTGAGTATATCTGCCCACATTTGAGCAGTGGGAACCCATTCCAACATTGCTTTTTTCAGAAAGAGTTGTTCATTCACAATATAGAAGCACCTATCCACATGCCGTGTCCCTTTGTTGCCAGGGTTATCTTTTGCATTTGCTATTGCTCCTTTGTTGTCACAGAAGATCTTGATTGGGGGAATATCAGGAAAGATATCTTTGAGCAGGTTTGAGATCCAAATTGCATCTTTCATACCACCACCAAGTGCCACATATTCAGCAGTGCATGATGAATCACTTACTGTCAACTGGCACCTCAACATCCAGACAATTGGACAAGAGTTAAGGAGTAGCAGGTGTCCACTTTGAGCTCTTGAGAATTCTTTGTTATTCCAAGTGAAATCAGAAAAAGATAGAAGTTCAAGTGGTGAGTTTTGGTCAGGATGAATGTGAAGACAAAGGGTGGTGGTGTGTTGGACATATCTGAGAAGATGATTGAGAGCAATCCAGTGTGTGGCAGTAGGTTTGGAGGAGAAGTGGGCTAAAAAGTTGACAGGGAAAGACAGATCTGGCCTAGTTGCTACTGCAACATAACTGAGAGCACCTAGAATAGAGAGATATTTAGTTGCATCAATAGCTACCTCTTCATCCTTGGCTGCGGTGATTTCCAGATTATTTGGAAGGGGTGATCTTGTGGTCAATCCAGAGGGGTTATGAGTCCACAGAATCTTGTCAATGAGCTGAAAATTGTGCAGATCAAAACCTTCTGGAACTTCTTTAATAGCAACACCTACAATACCATCAACAATATCATTCCACTTTACCTTCAAACTACCATCCAAACCATTCTCCAACTCCTTCAACAACTCTTCACTGCTCCCAGTAACTATACCATCATCAACATGTATCCAAATCACACCAACACATGCCTTTTTTCTGAGAACATAGAAACTCTTATCATGTTGACTAGCCTTATACCCTAGAGCATCCAATTTGCTGGCAATATGAAGCCACCAACATCTTGCTGCTTGTTTAGTGCCATAGAGGGCCTTTTTCAAACGTAGAGCATTGCCAATGTCATGTAGCTGGTAACATTCAGGAGGACAGACCCAAATTGCTTCATCAATTGGACTGTGAATATAAGCAGCAGTGACATCAAAAGATTTGACAGGACATTTGTGATAAGCCGCAAGGGTAAGAAGAAGACATTGAGAAGCAAAGGTAGCAGTGGGAGCAAAAGTGTCAGTGAAATCAATACCATAATGCTGTAAAAAACCTTTGGCCACATATCTTGCTTTGTAGGTTAGTGATTTGGATGAAGGGTTCTTGATAGTGAAGACCCATTTTACATTGGTAAGTTTGGCACCAGGAGGAAGTTTTTCTTCATACCACACATCCATGTCTTTCATATTCAACAGTTCCCTCTTGCATGCTTGGTCCCACTTATGGCTTTCAGGTGAGAGCATAGCTTGAAAATGGGTTCTGGGAGTAACAGATGATTGGGACAGACCTTTATTCACCGTCTCATGTACAGTGTTCTCCTGGGACAGAAGTGTTTCTTCATCCTTGAAGTCACCTAGTTTCATATTGTTGAGGATATGATCAAGAGAACCCTTGGAATGTGGAGGTTGACACCACACAATATTTGGGGGGGACTTTCTAGCAAGTCCTCAACTTGAAGTCAGATGGAAATTAGATGGAACTCAGACTGAAGTAATACTGAACTTTCACTTGAAGCATCACACAAATAATAATGGATCTATATTGAAAACATAGTGAAAGTGTGAGGATAACTGAATGGAAGCCAGAAAAAATCATTCCATGAGTCTACTCAATGCACAGTATTTTTTGAAGCAACTTACTTAAATAATACTTTATTAAATTAAGTTGATCAATAAAAATCAATTGACAATATTACAATTCTTAAATACAATAGTTTTATTAAAAACTTTCAGATTACATATAAAAAAAATCAGTGACTTTTTATATTATCTACAACTGTTTTTACAGAATTGAAAACTATGTTTCAGCTAATATTTTATGGAAGTGAACTCTGTTCTTCGTCCGAAGAACAGAGTTCATCCTCCTATTTTCACACTCTGTTTGCACTGATCCCCATCCCTTTCAATTCTATCAACACATGCTTGTCTTCCCTCCCCACCCCTTTTGCTATCCTCCCAGCCCCATTGTATGCCATCCTCTTTTGATCCCCATTTCACCCCTCTCAACCTCTCCCTGACCCTTTTCTTCTTTCAAAATGCCTCAGAAACCTTAATCTTCCGTTCGAACTCTTTCCCAACCTTTTTGCTACCCCATATACCCTTCCTCGCCCCTCTCTCCAGCCTCCCCAACCCTTGTAGCCCCATTCCTCCCCATTACCTCGCCTCCACAATCCTTGAACTTTAATTTCCTCCCTTTCAACTCAGTCCCTATTTCTGTATATAAAAAAAAAGTGTTAGGGAGAAATGGGGAGGTAAGAGAACTGGAAGGAGAGGAGTGGAAAGGGGTAGAGAGGTGCGGAGAGGGAGAGGCAAATGTGGATAGGGGTTGAAAATGATGACTAAGGGAGTGAAAAGGTTGGGGAGAAAGATGAGGTGAGGATAAAGAAATATTTCAAAGGGGAAAGAGTGGGGTATTCTTGAGAGGGAGTAAAAAAAGACAATAAAAGAAGATAGTAATACAAAATAAATATACAAAAAATATAAAATATATAAAATATGTTACAAATAGTGGGCACATAAATTCCTTGAATCCTAAAAATTCACAACTCCTATACTGTTATTCTCTTCATTTACTTAAATCAAATAAAAAATTACATTTTAATTTTTTAAAAATTTTGAAGAAGAGGGGAAATAAATTTTAATAAATATTAGTATGAAATGTTTTTTATTTAATAGTGAAATATTGTATGTGAATTGAATTTGAAATCTATGTGTCTAAGTAAAGTCTTTGTAAAATCATTTTTAAGATTTTTGCACCTTCTTTAGATATTTTAATGATTTATAATATTCAATATTATCTAGTCATAAAATAAGTATATAATTTTTTCAATTATTGAAAATAATAAAATAAATAATTTAAATGCACAAAATAACCTTTCATGAAAAAATAAACATATTTCAAATTGTAGTTTTTCCATGTATTACTGGCCAAAGAAACTTATATAATAATGTCAGATTGTATCTTGCCGGATCTATACATAGATGTTCTTTTTTTTAAAAATTGCAAAGAAGCTGCTTAAAGAGCTCAAAAAATGTATTTTTCTGATTAATATGAGTGTGGTCTGCACTGTATTAAAATTTCTATAAAATAATCTCATTCTTCATATCTCAATATTTGTTCAAAGTATTATTACCTATGCTTCATTAAATGTTCAAGTTGTATTCATATTGAGTTCAACAGAATGTAAATATTTTTTCTTGGTGGTTTCATCACTAATTCAACGTGGGCTCAAAAAGATATGAATTAGGGTTCAAGGTTGTGGACTTGCTGGAAAGTCTGCCCCCCATATTGTGTGGTGTATATTACAGGGTGTTAGTTCTGGAAAATCTGCACTTAACTTAAGTGAAAATTTCAAAACAAATCAGCACTTAATTCAAATGTGGATGTTAAAGCAAATCACTACTTAACTTAAGTGCATATTTCAAACCAAATCATTATTTAAATTTTGCAAGAAAGTCACTTATTTCAAAAATGGGATCCAGTTATGACTTCAAATCAGCACCTTTTTCCAAATTTTTTCCACACAACAACATTTTAGCCACATCATCTCTTCCTTGCCCAACTCATCCCTGTCACATGTGACACCCTGACCTCCATTCTCTCATCAATCATTGGTGAACATCCCTCACTTAGACTTGAAAAAATTTATTGCTAAATTTTAACCAGTCATGTTTTTTTCCTTGTTTTCTTTATGTTTTCAACCTCTTGATCTCTTTTCTTGTGACATAAAAGAATCATAATACTTCCCAGAAATTCTAAAACTCAAAATCTAACTCAAAAAAATGCTTCATCACAAAATTCTCCTCATAAAGCAAGCCCCTCACCTGAAAAATCAAAGTCAGGACAGCTTAAAAAGGAATACTGTCTCATCATCATCAACTTTCTCAAAATTAAATAAAATTATTGTTCTTATTTTTAATGTTAAAAGTCCACTTGTATTGGACATCCACCTTCAACAAAGGTCAATGGATACTTATTGATGGAAAATGAAGTAAAGAAGAAAACAAGAGGGATAATAGACATCAATCCTAATAAAATGAAGGAGAGATTCAAAATTTATCAATAAAAATATAAAAAGGCTCATCATGCTTCCAATATCACTGGCTTTGGTATTGATGATGATGATTTGGAGATTGGAATTACTACTGTTTCCAAAAAGCTGAATGTCATTTGTCATTTCTATGAGTATATGGATAATCTTTTTTGTTCCAGAGTTGATGTCAACACTTGTTTTATACATGATACTTTTAAGGATATACCCTCTGGATCTCAACCATCTAATAATCCTTCAGATAAACCTGTAATTCAACAACATCAATCCCCTTGGGCTTCTAACGATAGGTCAGCTGAAGATTCCAACTATCTAGCAGAACAATAATTTTTAAGTAGACTGTGCCCTCAGAGCTCCAAAATTTTAATATATGTTTAATTTCTCTTTTTTCTTAAGTTCTTCTGTAAGTTTCTCATTCTTTGTTTTCTAGTCTCCTCCTAATCAAACACAAATTTTGAA
The DNA here is from genome assembly GCA_030280995.1 of Hemileia vastatrix. NCBI lineage: Eukaryota > Fungi > Basidiomycota > Pucciniomycetes > Pucciniales > Zaghouaniaceae > Hemileia > Hemileia vastatrix. The sequence goes on along the minus strand of JASXTE010000001.1, from coordinate 23,469,777 downwards.
AAATATTAAAAATTCTGGAAATGTGAATCCCACTTTGCAAGCTACTTTAAATGAACTTCCTGAAGCCTCTAGCTCATAATCCAAACTATAGCATTGAGCCTCAACTTCAATAAACTTAAAACATCTTTTAAAACATGGTGAAATTTTTGCCAGCTCTTTTTCTTCCCTTTATGATTATTTTTAGAAAAAAATAAGTAACATTTGGTCACTTTATATCTTCTTCAATAACATATTTTTTTTCTATTCAATTTTCTTAGAAAAGCCCTCTATTTCAAAAAATTACCTCAACTTTTAGAATTAAAGTTTGATCATATGCTAATTAAAGTTCATAAGGCATAAGATTTTGTGGAAATTTTTTTTTGCTTCAATCAAACTTTGAAAAGGCTAAATTTTATGTGGAGGAAATGGAAAGAGCTCACTTTTTCTTGGAGAAAAAAAAGACTGTGAATTTCAAAAAGAAATGGCATGCTGTGAATTGGAAAAATAAGAAATTTAAAAAAAAGAATTCATTATAGTATGTATGAAAATGGCCAATCTTATAAGGACATTACAAATAGCTTGAATTTTATAATTTTATAATTGTTTATTTGGTTAAATTAATTTTTATTTATTTATTTTTGGTGATAATTTCTTATATGCTAACTTTTCAAAAGGTCTTGAATATAGATGATTTACTTTTGGCAAAAATTTGAAAAAGTCATGCAATATTTCCTCTTTACCTTCAATTAAATAAATTTGCTTTTCTAAATTCAGACAAGTCTTCAAAATTCTATACCTATTTTGAAAAATTTGGCAATTACCCCTTGCATTTTATTGAAGCAAGGAAAGGGTATTGCTAAATTTTCCTAAGTTGTCGATTTCACATGTCAGATTTGAAAATTTGGAAATACCCTTCCCTGAATTTTATTGAAGGAAGGGGTTAAAATTACCAAAATTTAATATAACTAAATAAATTGATAAATAAATAAATAAGATAAGTCAAATTTACTAGTTTTAAAGTAATGAAAATTCCTCAAGCCAAAACTCAGATCAAGCCTAGAGACTAAGTTTGGGCCTTTCCACAGGTATAGGCTAGAGGAACCCCATGAAAAAAAATTAATGTAGCCATTATTACCTGTTATACAACACAAGGTTATTAACCCATTGATTCAGTTTAGTAAATTGAAATATCAGATTTATTTCTTAAAAATTTATTAAAGAATAAAAAAATATTTGGTGACTCTACAAATATGCATACTTTTTTGATCAACCTAATTTTTTATTAAATTTCTACCTTTACCTTTTTTTTACCTTGTTTATCCTTTGGATTAGCTTTTGATTTATTTGGAAGGAGAAGCCAAAATGAGTAAAGTCATGACAAGATTCCAAACATGGAGGAGCATTTGTTGTTTGATGATTATTTTGAAGAGAGTTCCAAACTGATTCAATTATTCCATTTACTAATCCAAAATCAATGATACACCTATGATCCAGGAAGTATAAATCATGTCCTTTGAAATTATCAGGTGAAAAAATAGGTTTTCTAGTAATAGGACAAATATATGAGAATATCACAAAAGTAAGATAATTGGCATCATTTGAATTGGTATGAATCTTGTTATGAAATCCTGAATGAGTGATTATAAAATTTGAAAATAGTAGATATTCATTGCTAATATCTTCCCATTTCAAGTCACACCAATTTGGTATTCCAATTCTTGTAGCAAGTTCATGATTTTCTTCAAAATCTTTATTGTAGATTTTTTAAATTCAAAGTGCAATAAAAGAACTAAATGAAGGTAAGAAGTCCCATTTTTGAAAATAATAATCTTTTTTGGATTTAAGTAAATTTTTGAGCAAAGAATAGATGCCTATATATTTAAAATCAGTGAAATGATATTAAGAATTAAACCAAAATTATTAAACTTACCAAGAGAATAACTTTTAACAAATCCTGGCCTCTATTCAAAACCAATCATGATACCACCCATCAAATTCTTATTCCTTATTGGTAAGCAAAACAAAGCCATTTTATATAGTTTTGTGATTAGATTGGATATTTTATTAAAAGATTCATCTTTTAAGCCATAAAAAGAATGATTTTTGTAAATAAATTGAGGTTTAAAAGTATTACTGATTACTGGCTTAACTTCATGGCTTCCTAATTTGGTTAGATAATTTATATCTTCTGGTAACATCTTTGGATAATCATTTTTTTAATCCACTCTATTTTTATAGTCGTTGATGTTTGATATATGGCCAAATTTACTATCCAAATCAATTTTCTTTTTTAAATATCTATTTCATTTTTATTATAATTATTTTTGATGATGTTTTAAATGATTATTGAAAAGAACTTGAAATTTAAGAAGATGATAATGAATTTAAATAAGATGAGACAGAATTAAGTGGTGAATCTGAAGAGACAGACATCTACTTTTCTACAAAAAAACTGGTTATTTTTCAAAAACCAAAAAAATTAAAAGTAAAAAAGAACTCACATGATTAAAAATAAATCAACTTAAAGATTTTCACAAAAAACTAATTAGAATAATTATTACTTCAAATGAATGTGAGAAATTTTTTTTTAAAATTCTGCAAAAAAAAAAAAAAAAAAAATTCTAATACATATCTGTAAAGTTTACCTTAGGCAACTGGAAGTGGGTGTGACAGGGTAGATAATAAAAAAGTTGGGGTGGCTGCATAGTTCTGGTCATTTCAATTCTGTTTAAATTTTAGAAAGGAGGGTGAGGGTTGTAGGTTTTTAAATAGCCATGCAGCCATTGAACCTGGGTGGCTGTTGTTTATATGTTAAGGGGATTGGCTGGTGGTGTGTGTTGTTATGTGTTTAGCCAGGAAGCCATGAAACAGGCTGGAACATTGTTTATATTTTTGCCTGGTTGGTATTATAGGTAGGTAGACTAGAGAGAGAGGGGGGGAGGTTAAGGTACCCCAACCAGGAAGCTTCTCTACCTGGCAAGGGCTCCCAAGACCAGGGAGGTAGGGGAGAGGTAGGGGGAGATTTAGTTACCCAAAATAGCTAGCTTCACTGTCTGGCTGGGGTTTCTGAGGCCAGGGAGGTGGAAAACAAACGGGGGAGTACTAAATACCCCAGCCAGGTAGGGGGAATGGTTGGAGGGGTAAAAAATCATTTGATGACAGAAAGAAGGGGGGTAAGGGGGTTTTGAGGAGACCAGGAAGGGGGGAAAGAGGGATTTTATGACACCAAGAAAGAGGGAAAAGTTGGGATTTGAGGACACCAAAAAGGGGGTAAGGTTTGATGAGGCAGCCAAGGAGAGGGGGAATGGTGAATGATAAAGGGAAAAAAAGAAAGAAAAAAATTAGTCTAACCTTGAAAACCAAAAAAAAGCACTTAAAGGAAAAAAAAGAAAAAAATATAACAATTAGCAAATATAAAAATAAAAATGAAAAAATGCCTGGCATGGAGAGATGAGTTGAGCAAAAAAATAAATTTCAAATTCTGTGAGAGATGTTTGAGGAGAGGAGGAAGAGGATATGAGGGATGAAAGAAAAAAAGAATGAATTAAAAATTATGGGCTAGCTGAAAATATACAATTTCATTTTGATGAGGGTAACAAAAAGGAATGAGACAGGGAAAAAGAGACTTTCACAGAAAATTCAAAATAAAATTAAAAAAGCAAGAGAGAAATAAATGCAACTTGATCATTTGAATAGTAAAAAATAAAAATTAAAAGGGTTGCTTTGGGAAATTTTGGAGTGTTATTAAAAATATTATTGCCCTTATGCTAGTTGATTGAGAAATAGAAGTGTTGAATATAGTGGGAGGTGTTTCAACATGTTCATCTTCATACAAACTCTAACCATTGATCTTTGGGGTCAGTGAGTAGGTTATGAAATATAGTGCAACACAGAATACAGTAGATTACTGCCTCCATTTTGGATCTATTTCTAAGGTGAATTCTTAATTCCCTTAAACTAGAAAAAGAACCTTTCAAGATTCCAATAGAATGTCTAATATGGATTCTTGAATTTTCCAAATGATTTTTAAACTTGTCATTTTGACTGTCTTCCAAAGCTGCTCCCCAAAAATCAGGAAGTACATACTTTCCATTCACATAAACACAAACTTCCAGAAGATATTGATCTTCATCAAAGATTTTTGAGGTTCTTTTAAAATTTTAATTCTTTGGAATATGTAGGAGTCATGAAGTTGTAGAAATACTCTTACAGTTGCCTTGCTGTAAGCAGAATCCAAGGGAGTTGGATAAACCTAAGAAAACCCTGTCCCTTTAAGTAAATATGGGTTCACAATTAACTAAGCTAAAATATCTACTTGATACAAATGGCCTGTTAACTATTTAATATTAACACTCAAGAGATGCTAAGTAATATTTATCATGTTTTATGTAAAAGTGTTTTAATTATAAGGGTATTACAATTTATAATATGTTATGTAAATATTTGTTGATGATGGATAATACTACATGATTGTTAATGATTAAGATTCTGTATTGTGCAATAATGTTATCTAATTTCAAGTATGCAGACTTTATATGCATAGTATGTCACATTTCATACTTTCCCAACTGTAGAATTCTGAAGCCTATCTGGAGTTGCCGGAGCTCATATGGAGATTTATGGAGGTTGTAAAGAACTTGTATGGAGAGTTCCAGAGCTTGTACAGACTTCTGTGCTCAATTAGAACCTTAAAACTATAATATAAAATCTAGAAAAATTACAGTTGATAGAGCTACTTCCTCTATTTAATCTAATCTAATTTTTGTATTCTGTGCAGCCCTATTCATCTAATAAAAATCATCAAAGTTATATAAATTATGAAAATAAAAAATATTGAAAAATACTTATAAAAATATTAAAAATAGTAGGAAAATAGTAAAAATTCTCCAAAAATTTTCAAAGGTTTTTGAGATTCCTTACTTTAATTTCTTTACCCTTTTTGGCCATTACTTACAAAATTTTCCTGTAAGATAATTGTTTAATCTTGACTCATATATTTAACCCTTTTTAAACCACTTTAATACTCATTCTTTCTTAAATAAAATCTAATAAAAATATTTCCCCTTTTCCTAAGCTCAATATCATCCCCAAAAATCCTCTAAAAATAGTTTTAAGTGCTGTACTAAACTTAAATTTACCACATACTCCCTCAAATGAAGAATGTCCTCATTCTTTTGAATTTGCATATCTCACCATACAATATGGGGGGCGGACTTGCTAGCAAGTCTGCAACCTTGAACCCAAATTCATATTTATCTGAGCACACAGTGAGGAAGTGGTGAAACAATTATGAAAAGATAATAGATTCTACTTGGACACACATTGAGGAAAATCTGAACATTTATTGAAGTATAGGTGATAATAAGTGCAAAAAATATTGAGACTTGACTTACCGGAATTTTTAAAGGAATATTACTATAAGTGAATCCCAATACCAAACCAGGATCTCAGATGCCTACAATTTTGAAACATTATGATATTTTTTCATCCTTTAAAAGTATTTAACATCTCATTTAATTATAATTTTAATATTTTCTTCAAGTTTGATAAGATTTTTTACTTATGAATATGTATAGTAATAATCCAATATTATAAGTAATTATTAATGAAAATAAAATTATTAAATTTATATTTTTCATAAAATTTTTATTCTCAAAATTTCCATAAATAACTTTATTTTCACATTTTATCAATTTTAATTATAAAATATTATCATGATTTGAAATATTTGAAAATCTACACAGCTCTCTTAAAACTGACTCCAGAATAAATTGAGTTGATGTTATAGTTTACAATATATATATATATACTATATTATTAAAATTAATAACAATATATGTGTAAAATTTTACTTAAATATAGCTTAACATTATGTGCATTATATATAAAAAAAGTTTAATTCTCATTAGAATAAACCATATGGCTAACAAAAGTTGCGCAAAATTTATATTGTTTTTTGGGTGGTTTTTTGCTATTACATTTTTCAAGAGTTATATTATATTATATATATACATATTTTGTTTATGTATATTTTTTTCAAAAGTCTGTCTCCCACTTCTTCCCAATTTTCAAATGTGTATCATATTCATCCCCCCTCAGACATTTTTTCTGTCTCTTAAATCTTACTTTACTATCCATAGTCCTCTCCTCTTCTAATCACTTCATCCCCCTTTTTATACCCCCTCTTTATCCCACTTCACACAACTTCACTAATTTTTCCCACCTTCCAATCACTTTTAATCCTCTCTTTTCCTCTCTCTTCACCAACTCACCCTATCTCAATCATTTCTCTCTCCTTCCCATCACTTTTACTCCATGTGAAGTATAAGGGGTGATATGGAAAGCAAAAGGGGTGGGGAAAAATTGAAAGGGTAAGTTTGGATGGGCAGCAGAAATTTACAGGGTAGGAAGTATATATAGTTTGTTTGAAGCTAAAGAGCTATGATTTTCTGAAAGAAAAAGAGGTTGGGGGGGAAGGAAAATTAAAAGGGTAGCTTGTGCGTTTGAAGGGGTGGGATGGGGTAGGGATGGGATGGGAAAGAAAGGTGTGAGAAGGGATGAATAAGGAAGAAAAAGAAGTAGCTTAGAGTACAAAATGACATGCAACAATAGGGGAGGAGTGAGGAGGGCTGCAAACTGGTGTGGAAGGTTGCTGAGTTCAGTGAATATGTCACAATGGAAAACAAAATGTGAGGGGTAAGAAAATAACTTAAAGGGATGAAGTGGAAGATAAAATAACGTAGCAAGGTGGATAGTGTCAAAGGAAGTAGTAAAAATTTCATAGTTAACTCTATCTTTCGGCCAAAAAATAGAATGCACTCTGTCAATTTAGATGCATACTATTCTAATATACAAAATGAGCAATAATTATAGTGTATGGATATGTGTGCACCCAAATACATAAAATATATTTATTTCTTGGCTAGTTTCAATAAATACTGCACTTATAAAGTTAAAGAAGTATTAAAATATATGAACTATACATGTGATACTATTTCTATTCTTTACTAGTTACTTCACAGAAATCCTCTTGAAACTATGCAAATGTTTAATAAAACTGAAATTAAAAACTTTGGAAAAATATTAAAAAAAATGAATTTTCCTGCAATAATATTTCAAATAAATGTTCTTATATATTCTATGATTAAAATGCATGAAGCTTTAGGTTTAAAAGTAAATTATTTTGGTGAGATGAAAAGTAGATTTGAATTGTATTAAATGATTCAGATAAAGGCTTTACACAAAATTATTTGATATATTTAATATATAGCTTTATTCCCTGTTTTTAATCAGTATAAATACCTGGAAACATACTAGTAAAAATAAAAATTTAAGAAAATTGACTAAATTAAGCTGTCTAAAGATCTGCACTAAAATCTATGCAGTAAAATAGTAAACTGCTTGAGTCATTTTAATTTCTAGATTTTTTTCATTAAAGTAACTTTATAAATTCTTAAAAAGGTTTCTTTATTAGTCTTGATGGAACTTAGATTGAACTGCCAATGACATCCTGCTTCCAACTGTGATTCAGGCTAAGTTAAACTGTGAGAAATTTTTGAACTTTTTAAAATTTTTATAGAAGAATCTTTAATATAAGAATAATAATATTTTTATATCAGTAAATTTTATATTAAATTCTTTAAGTTTATGGAGATATATAGAAATGATAATTCATTTTGATAAAATATTTTATTAAAAGTGGTTGTAAGTTGATTTTCTAATATTATTATACTATTTTTTTATATGACAGATTAATAAACTAAATAAAAAGTAATTCTATACAAGTAAAATATATAAAAAAAGTATCAGATCTTCTGTTTAAATTCCAAAAATTTCAAAAAAAAACAATCTTTTGATTTTAAGTAAACATTATATAGATCCTCCAGAGAAGCACATCATTTTTTTGTATTAATAAGTGTAAGTTAAAAGGAAGCCACACAGGTTAAAATTGTTATTTTCTTTAAAAAAAGTAAATAAATATCATTTAAATCAATAAATATATTTATGAAAAGACAGATTTTATAGTTAAATTTATGTTTTATATCTTTTATGAAGAATTGAAATATTCTCTTTTTAAATCAATTTTTATAAAAATATTGTCAGTGTATCTAGTATATAAGTATGATTTAATAGTATTTATTAATAGTCCTACTACTTATTGATAAATTATTTAGTGATTAAACCTCAGGGGAAGACTAATAAAATAGTTATACTCAAATAAAACTCACAATACTTGGATTTAAATGCATGCTAGTGGTGGAAAATAGATAAAAAGAGTATAGTTATAGCTTATATAATGATAATATCAATTTATAAAGGCTTTATAATATATTTCCAAATGATAATAATTGTGTTTAAATGTTTAATAGAATTGTAGTAAGTAAGTGATGTCAAATAACTGTCAAAATCCTCTCTTACTTATACCAAAATCCACTGGAGTGCACAGACCTTCAATACAGATGATGTCACTGCTATCCCCAGAAATTAAAGCACTGTGAGGGCCCATCACCTCCCCATGGTTTCCACTTCAAGCAGATTCAACACCCAGACCTCCATTAAGGACCCTCCATCACAATTAATGACAACACAGACCCATATCATAACTAGAAAATCCAGATAAAAGCGGATACCATAAAGAAACAGGTAAAATAACTAATCCAAAAGGAATAAAATGAAACCCAAAGCACATAAAGGGAAAAAATTAAATTTCCAAGCCCCCAATAACATCCCCAAGCATCCATATTTACCCAGAAATGACCTCCCAACCCATAAATCTGTGAATATCCATCCAATGAAACAGATTAAGTTGTCCAAACTGAGTACATACGCCTGAAATAGATGTATATGCTTCTGTAGGCGTTGTGAATCCACTGAAAATTTCCATATGACCTAAAATAAGCAGAAAAACAAATGTTATAGGCTATTAAGAGGCTAAAACCCACTTATAGACCTAAATATACATAATATACTGCATATTTCACTGAATATGAGATATACGTATACATATAAGCTTTTGTATATCAATAATTACTTAATATCACTTAAGATAAATATATTATGGCTTCATTAACATCTTAATAAGTATTATTAGGCTATGGATAAGCTATTTAAACTACTATAAGTTATATAATAGAGTAATAATTATATATATATGTATTATACACATATATATAAGTGCTTTAACCTTATTTTTTAAGATATAAGCTTAATGTATTTAAGAATATCTTATTTTAAACATTAGAATTACTCAGTCCTGGAGATACCTAGACTGAAAACTATAATAATTATAGTATTTCTTTATGATAGGAGAATTTAGAGAAGATTCATAAACTCTTCTGTTTCATTAAAATATCCAAGGGATTGTATGTTATAGAATAAGAAATTGAATAAAAAAATCATATAATTTCGACCTATCAGCTTGAGTATCTTATTTCTAATAAATAATTGATAAACCCTTAACCCATATATTTTGTTTATGGTTGAGATGTAAATTTTCAGTTGTGAATTACCCCTGTCAAAAACATCATTTTAATTACTAAAAATTGAACCTCCATCATCTTTCTAAATTTTTTTCACAACAACATAGAGTTGGAATATTTGGTCTACAAGTTTGAAATATGAATCAATATAGCTTTAAATTAAAGTATGATCCCTTAAGGACAAAATTTTTCTGTATGGGTATGACTAAAAATACATATTGTGTCTTATTTATAAAATAAATTTCATAAAGTTTTTTAAATGAGAAACTGATAGAATGATGAAACTAACAAATTTAAAATATTCAATTCAGTTCTTTAACAATAATACAGTGTAAAACTCAACATGAATTATATTTTTTCATAAGAGATAATGTTTCAAAATCTATGGTTCTGAGTCCCAGGTGGACACAGAAAGTATTTCAAAATATAGCATTGAAGCACACTTAAGTATTAAAATTACTTCTTAAAGACTTTAATATTGTTTTTTATTTTATCTTTAAAATTTTGCATCTAGTTTGAATTTTAGTTTTTCATATGGACAATTCACTGAGTAGTGATTAATTATTTCAACTCATGAGATCACTCACTGTCAGCCTAGATATCCCTAGGACAGAGTATTTCTTATACTTAAAGTTAGATAACCTTAAGTACATTAAGCTTATATCTTAAAAATAAGGTTAAAATAATAATATATATGATTATATTACATATATATATTATTATTACTCTATTATATAAATTATAGTAGTTTAAATAGCTTATCCATAGCCTAATAGTAATTATTAAGGTGTTAATGGAGTCATAATATACTTATCTTAAGTGATACTAAGTAATTATTGACATACATAAGCTTATATGTATACATAAATTTCATATTCAGTGAAATATGCAGTATATTATGTATATTTAGGTATATAAGTGGGTTTTAGCCCCTTAATAGCTTATAACCTTTGTTTTTCTGCTTATTTTAGGTCATACAGACGTATCCAGTGGACTCACAATGCCTACAGAAGCATAAACATCTATTTCAGGCGCACACACTCAGTCTGGACAACTTAATCTGCTTCCTTGGATGGATATTCACGGATTTATGGGTTGGGAGGTCATTTATGGGTTAATATGGATGCTTGAGGATGTTATTGGGGGCTTGAACATTTCATTTGTTTCCTTTATATGCTTTGGTTCTCATTATATCTTCTTTGGATGAGTTATTTTACCTGTTTCTTTATGGTATCTGCTTTTATCTGGATTTTCTATTTATGGTATAGGTCTGTGTTATCATTAATTGTGCTGGAGGGTCCTTACTGGAGGTCTGGGTGTTGAATCTGCTTGAAGTGGACGTCATGGGGAGGTGATGGGCCCTCACAGTGCTGTAATTCCAGGGATTGCAGTGACATCATCTGGATTGAAGGTCTGTGCACTCAAGTGGATTTTGGTATAAGTAAGGGAGGATTTTGACGGTTCTTAGACATCATTCACTTACTAAATTTCAAAAAAACACTAAAATACAATTATTAGCATTTAGAAATATATTATAAAGCCATTATAAATTGATATTATCTTTATATAAGCTATAACTATATTATATTCATCTATTTTCCACCACTAGCACACATTTAAAGCCAAGTATTGTCAGTTTTATTTCAGTATAACTATTTTATTAGTCTTCCCCAGAGGTTTAATCACCAAATCATTTATCAATAAGTAGTAGGACCATAAATAAATACTATTATATCATACTTAAATACTAGATACACTGACACTCACTCTATCAACTGAAAATATTCTCATGAAATGTTGATGAACCATGTCATGAAGAGTTTCAAAATATCATATATTTATTAAATTTACAAAATATATCTTACAAAAAATCCTAGAAGTGGAGGAATAATTAGAAGAGATAAAAGGGCAAAAATTAATTTTTTTTAATTGTAATTATCTTCCTACCTTTAAAAAGTAAAAAAAACTGGATTAAAATCTACTATAATTAGAATTATACTTCTTTTCAGACATATTATCAAATAATTTGTCAATTATTAGTGCTTAGTATAAAATATCTGTGAGAGTACTTCATTGAGTAATAACTTAGGAAAACACATGTCTAACTTTTATTTGTTTTTTCATGTGTTTTTGACTGTATTTTAGGATATAAAAACTAATATTGAAAGTCCAATATCTTTTTTAGATAAATCAGCTCAATTGAAACTAATTATCTTGCATAATCAAAAATTAGAAAAACACATCAAAAAAGTTATGTGATATGGTTTGAATCTAAAAAGTAAAGCTTCAAATTCTGGGTTAAAAGGAATATTAAATAGAAAGAGCCAATGATTTTCTTTTATATTATTTCCAAAAAAAATTATTCAAATGATTAGACAGGTTTAAAGTGATACTTTTAGAAAAAAATATAATTTTCAGCCTTTTTACTGATCAATTGAAATTCAAAATGAACTTTAAATTGTGTTTTTAAAAAAATACAGTGAATCAATTAGATTATTAAGCTCCCTTTTTTTACCTTTCTATTAATTTTTCATTAAATTATTGCTATTATTTCAGCACATTACCATTCATCCTTGGTTAAGAGCTCAAGATGAGCTCAAAGTAGAGTTCAGTATCAGATCATTATAATTTCCATCTGAGTTAAGTCTGAGTTCAATCTGAGCTCAATCTGACTTCAAGTTGAGGACTTTCTAGGAAGTCCCCCCCCAAATATTGTGTGGTATCTGTTCAATCAATTATTCATCTTTTTTTCTACCTCTTCAACAATCTGATATTCCAAACACTCTTGAAAAATTTTCACTTTATCTTCATTCTTGATTATCTTCAAAATTTCATCATAGGATCTTGCCATCCCTTGTGAAATTTGTTCTAAATACCAGGTACCCTGTCTGATTTTAAGCCCTGGTCTCCCTGGAAGGACCGCTTGTGACCTCTTCTGGCTTAAAAAAGTTAAATGTAACCATCCAATTATCCCTTCCAGAACTAATTTCTATACTGGACCAGCATCACTCCCTGATCCTACCGTTCCTAAGAAGAGATTTTATAAAATTCCCAACTTTTTTCAAAATATAAGGGCATAAACGGCAAAAAAAAATCAAATCCTGAGCTACCTCCTCCATCTCAGGACCCTTACCCCATTATGCCAGTTCCACCATTTAGTTTGGCAGAAATTCTGTTACCTTGCTCTAAAATTTAGTTCTTCTTAGACATTAATAATTCTCTTACTAATCCCCATCCATCTACTACTCTTTTCCTCCTCCTAAACTCTTCCCTAAGCTATTAAAATTACCAACACAGATGATGTTGGTCAGGTTCAGAACATATATATAAATCATTATCCCTAATTTTACATATATCACTTCTTGGACTTCTGAGATGATATGAAAAGAAGATTTTCTGACATATTTTCAAGAGACTCCTGCCAATAATACTGAATATCTAATAAAAGAATAATCCTTATGCAAGGATTTGATACTGATTTAGAGATATTCCAAAGAGATTTTTGTTTTAACTATTTTTTTTCTTTATAATTTTATATTTTACTGCTGGATATGATGTTGTGGTCTGGAAAAAAAACTTTCTGATTGACTTTAATAGAATAACTTTGATTTTTCTATAATTTCCTGGTGATGCTTCCACTTCTGAGAGAAAGGTTTGAATCCCTTCATACTCTCCTCTACCAGTCTCTAATTTTTCACAGCATGAGAGAGAATGCCTCCCAAATGAGCAGAATACTTGATTCCATTCCCATTGAGCTGAATACTTTGATTCCATTCTTACTGAGCCAAATACTTTTGATTAAATTCTCAAGAGTCAAATACTTTAATTCCATTCCTTTTAAGCTGGATACTATGACTCCATTCTCACTGGGCTTCCCCCTAAGCCAAATCTAATAATTCCATTCTCACCATAAGGTCCTCCAAGCTTCCACCTAAATAGTCTACCACTGAGATCCAGTAATAATAAAACTCCTATACATATTCTATGATTCAGAATCACAAAATTTATATAAGTTTCCATTCTTTTAAAATCTTTCATAATGTAACATAATTTTCATACTTTTTCAGACTCATAGAACTTTTAATTTTAGAACATTTAAAATCTCCATCTCAAATATCTTTTACCATCTCCACCTTTCTTTTAATCATAAAGTTAGTTAAACCCTTTTGACTTCTTCATTCCCTAAAGATAGTAACATCATTTCCATCAATGATTGAGTTGGCAAATGAATGAATATCAGTATGAGTACTGATGAACCAGTGATAAACTAAAAATGAATGAATTGAATATCCCCCAGATTAAAATTTCCCCCTAAAATTCTTGAGGTGCCAAACTTTTGATCAATTTCCAAGTTATAGTATTGGTGAACCTTCCACATAAATTGTCCTTTTAAAGAATGATATTTCAGTTTAAAGTCTTGGTAGACCAAAGAGAAAGTAATTTGCCAGTTTAGGGTCATGGTGGACCCATCTTATAGTTAATTTTCAGTTTAAGGTCATAGTGAGCCAAAGATTGATGACTTGCCATTTTAAGATCAAGGAAGACCAAAGATAGTTAATTATTTTTTGTTTCTAATTTATGATCATAGAGGACCAAAGATTCAATCAATTCTAACTCCTTACTACGGTTCAGAGTCCAATTTTCCACCGTCCATTCTCTATTCCCTATTTTCCATCCATGTTGCCCTTTTCAGCCTAAATTTCAACTTTTAAAGATGACTCCTTCCAACTTCACTTCAGCTAAGGACTAATCTTGTGACTATTGTTCTTTCATTCACCAGGAGTGAATTTACACCTATAAACTGACAAGGCATACGTATAACAGAGCTATCTCCAACTGTTATGAGAAAAAGAAATAATTTCTGGCCTAAAATATAGATCTCTACCTCTTCCTGCCACCAGTTTTTCTGCTGACTGCAGACCATCTACTCCTTCTCCTAAAGCTTCTCCCTCTGAAATTCCTACTCCTTTCACACCTTCAGCCTTTCTGAATGTTCCTTCTGACTCTCAATCTCCAGGTCTTACTCCATCTTCTTCTTCACTTGCTTCTCCCTCTCTTCTGTCATCCCTAGAACTCCAACTTCTCCTAAAGCTATGCTTTTTCCTCCCCCTCCTAACCTATTTCTGGATATATCTCCGTCTCCTACAACTATTTCTCCTCCTCCAGTTACAAAGCCTATTCCTCCTCATCCTGAATTTAGCTACCCCCATTTAACTTCTTCTATTTCATCATCAAAAAGACCCATATCTCCCAGTCCTCCTACCATAAGCCATAAGAAAAGGAATATCTCTTCAGTTAAAAGATCTCCTATACCAAATCGTTCAATAGACATCCAAACATTCCTAAAACCTCCTTCTTATCAAAAAATCATAAATCCCTAATCTTCTCTTCTTATAGAAAGATTTCTTCCCAGCTTACCTTTGAATCTTTATATTGACACAATTGACTCTAGTAAGTAAATATTATTTTTATCTTTTCTTCTAATTTCATCCTTAAATTTTTGTTGATGACATGATCTAGATTCTTCTGGATCCCAATATTTGCCGTCTGCCTATTTTATCCCTGATCCAGAACCCACTTCTACCATAGTAAAGTGTAACAAAGTTTCTCAACAGTTATATTCTATCTTCAACATCAACTTGACATATATTAAAGATTATCCATTAGTGGATTGTACCAAAGTTTTTATTAGAGAACAAGTTTTGAAATACCACTTTAAGATGGCCACCTGGATGGACCATAAACAACATCAAAGATTCAAAGAAATTGAAAGATTTACTAGATTTTCTCCTGTAACTTTTACTGTGGGATCTTCTTCTAAAGAAAAACTTCCTTAATTTATCAGCTTCTGTTTAAAAAAATCTATATATAAAATATCCTAAAAAATTACTAATACTACTTTTTTTTAAAATTTATTATTATTATATTTTTATTATTAGGGGGTATCAATGTTCGGGGATCCGCAATTAGGGATCAGGAATTTTTTTTCCGGGATCAGACATTATTAATTGCGGAAGATTCTTATCCACTGGCCCCGGGGCTAGTGGATAAGGAATCCACAATATTGCATTATCCCGCCTCTTATACCCCAATTACCATTCCTGATTCCTGATCCCAAACTCATCTCATCCATGATGAATTTTCAAGAAAGTCACATGACTCATAATTGCTGATGCCATCCTTAAGTCTTTTGTCACTCTATGCTACTTAATTTTGGTGGTAAACACTTTAGTTTTTTTTTTATCTACACACCCCAACTGCACATTTGGCGGTGAATTCCCACTTCCCTCATCACATAACCCTTCCACCGGCAACAATGAAACACCTCTCTACTAGGAAGCTACTTCACTCAACAATAAATGATATTACTTTTCTTTTAGTTCTTTACTATAAATCTGATTCTGATTTGGAAGATTCTTTAGCTTATATGTGTTTTCTTTCCAAAAAGCGTTACATCATCACCAGGGGGCCAAATCTTTATCATGATCCCCAATATGATCTGGCCTCCATTCTCAACATTCCTCATTTAAACTTCACCCAACTTTTTAGAACTTCTCCCGATTTTTTCTTCAAACTGTATCAACTCATCTCCGATCATCCTATCTTTCATAACAATTCCCATAACAAACAGCGTAATACTGCCTTCCAACTTACTGTTGCACTATGTCGCTTTGGCTCAAATGGAAACGGTGCTGCTGTAAGACATCTGAATAATCAATTTAACATAGGATATGGTACGGTGATATTATACACCAAGCGCTGTATGATTGCTATCCTTTCCCTCAAGTCTCAAACACTTGCTTGGCCAACTCCAGAACAACAACTTGAATCCTCTCAAGTAATGCAAGCTGAAGGTTTCCCTGGCTGTGTAGGATTTGTTGATGGCACAACTATACCTTTGAGTCAGAAGCCTGCTCATGATGGCAGCCATTATTTTGATTGCAAAAAAAGGTTTCTTCAAAATCTTCTCCAATTTCTCATCCTTCATAAATTAACTTTTTATCTTCTTTCTAGATACTCTATTGCCGTACAACTTGTATGCAATTTCAATAAAAAATTTATTGCTTTTCATAGTGGCTGCCCTGGCTCATGTCATGACTCTTCCATCTTCCAAAGAATGAGGATTTCTCAAACCCCTGACTCATACTTTGACGAATCTCAGTACCTCCTTGCAGACTCAGCATGTGCAAGTGGAAAGTACATTATACCTGCTTTCCATGGTGCAACCTTATAAAATGACCCCAAAACTAAATTTAATTATCACCTTGCCCAATCAAGAGTACAAATTGAACATGCTATAGGTATTTTAAATGGATGATTTTCTAGTCTTCGGGAGCTCAGAATCCAATTTCAAAAAAAATTGGAGATCAAAACTGCAAATCATTGAATCATGACTTGCATTATACTCCACAATATCCTAGCTGATTTAAAGGATGAGTGGAATGATCTTTATGAAGAAGAGGATCCTGAACCAGCACGGGCTCTCCCCTCCCTTGAATCACAAAACATTCATTCAACTGGCATACGCTCTGTCATTATGCCTATTACTCTCCAACATTTCTCTTCACAACCCTTTTAAATTATTTTTTTGTACTCTCCAAATGTCCTCTTTGTGTACTTCATTCACTTGGGTTGGTATTTTGGTTTGTTGCATATTCATTTTTTTTTTGTAATTTACAGTGAAAATCTTTTTTTTGGATGGCTCATTGGTTTTCTTTCACCAGCTCAACATGAAATTGAATATTTTCTGAAATCGCATATTTTGTCAGTGATTTTTTTTTCTTTCATCACTCATATCCTTTTCATCCTCTCCTCAAACATCACTCAAATATTTTCATTACTTTTTTTTTCTCAACTCATCTCACCAGGTAAGTCTTTTTTTTTCTTTTTTCTTGTTTTTTATTTGCTAATCATGAATTTTTTTATTTTTATTTTTTTTGTTTTTTATTTTTTGTTTTTTGGTTTGTTTTTTGGTTTTTTTTGGTTTTTTTTTTTTTTTTTTTTTTTTTTTTGTTTTTTTTTTGGTTTTGTTTTTTTTGTTTTTTTTTGTTTTTTTTTTGTAAATCCTTTTTTTTTAATTTCAAGGTTAGACTAACTTTTTTTTTTCTCTTTTTTCTCTTTTTTTTTCTTTTTTTTTTCTCTCCTTCACCCTCTTTAGCTGCCTCATTTCACCCCTTTTCCTCTCTCTTTACCTGCCTTTCACCCTCCTTGCCTGTCCCAAATCCTCCCTTTCCCCCCTTCTTTAGGTGCCTCAAGACCCCCCCTTCCCCTCTCTTTAGGTGCCTCAACACTCCCCCCTTCTCCTCTCTTTAACCGCCTCAAATCCCCCCTTCCCCCCTTCCACTTCCCTTTAGCCACCTCTACCCCCCCTCCTTCTTAGCGAACAATCACTAATGATTGTTTGTTAAGGAGGAGGAGGCGCTAGAGATGGTTTAAGGGGAGTTTAAGGGGGGGATGGGAACTTATTTGGGGGGGGGGTTGAAGCAGCTAAAGAGGGGGGGGGAAGGAGGGGGTTTTTGGACATGTAAAGAGGGGTAAAAGGGGGGGGGGTTTTAAGGTAACTAAGGGGGGGAGTATGGGGGGGGGGGTTTCAGGGGGATTTTCAGACAGGCAAGGAGGGGATTTGAGAATGGTTTTGAGGCAAGGAGGGAGGGAGTTTAGAGGTGATTTCAGAGAAAGAAAGGGGGGGAAAGGGTACTGTAATGGGAGTTAAAGAGGGGTTACCTATTTTTCAAAAAACATACTAAAATGTAACTTTTTTTTTTGAAGATTTTTAGAAAAAAAAACTTTAACATTCTGTTAAGGTCTTTCCCTGTAAATTACAAAACAAAAAAGGTCTAGATATTAATTTTTAATTTTTCTTACAAATAATTTTACATTTTACTGAATTAATTTTTTTTAAATTTTATTTGTTCTGATTTTTCTTTTACAGAATATTTTTTTTTATTTTTTATTTTTATTTTTTTATTATTTTGACAGGATTTTCTGTGAAGGTTTTTATAACCAAACTTCAGGTTTTCTTTTGTAATTTATTTTTAAAATAATTTTTGCTGAAAATTTTTGAATTTTTTTTTATTTTTTTAAAAGGATATTGCTTTAAATTTTATTTTAAAAGATATTATTATGTGAGTTTTTTTTTAAATATGTGTTGAATTTTTTTTTGACATTTAAATTTTTTTCAGATCAAATTAATGTCTTCTTCTTCAGATTCACCCCTTACTTCCCTATCATCTTCATCTTTATCCTCTTTATCATCTTCATCTTTATCATCTCTATCATCTTCTTCAAAATCAACTTCAATACAATCATCTTCTAAATCATCAAAATAATTTAATGATAATCAGTCTCATCAGAATAAAAGATATCTGAAAAAAAATTACTCTTATAAATCATCCAAAAAATTTAAAGATAATCAGTCTCATCAGAAGAAAAGACATCTGAAAAAAAAAATTCATCATCTAAATAATCAAAAAAATAAAGATAATCAGTCTCATCAGAAGAAAAGATATCTGAAAAAAAAATTCTCTGTGAAAGTTATTTTTGTCATATCCCAAACATTTTTTTCATAAAACTAAAGTAGATAAAAAGAATCAATATCGGAAAAATTTACCAGAAGATATCAAATATCTAACCGATTTTGGTGATGATCGAGTTGTTGCAGTTATTAGTAATACTTATAAGGCTCAATTCATTTTGGAAGTTCATTCATTTGATGGTGTAAAAGATGAAACTTTTAATCAACAATCAGATCTTATCATAACTCTTTATCAAATGGCTTTGGTTTGATTACCTATAAGGAATACGAATTCGTTGGGTGGTATCATGATTGAATTTGGTTGGAGACCAGGTTTTGTTAAAGGATATTCTCTTGGTATGTCTAATAATTTTTTTTCCATTCTTAATATCATTTCACTTATTTCATTTATATAGGCATATATTCATTGGTCAAGAATATCACTAAAGCTCAAAAAGATGAAGATTTTCACTTATGAGACACTCTACCTTCCTTTAACTCTTTTCTTGCTCTTTGACTCAAAAAGCTCTATAATAAAGCATTTGAAAAAAATCATGAACTTGCAACCAAAGTTGGAATACCAAATTGGTGTGAGTCCAAATGGGAAGATATCAGCCAAGAATATCTTTTATTTTCTAATATTATTATCACTCATTCTGGATTCCACAATAGGATTCATATAGATAGGAATGATGCCAATTTTCTTACTTTTGGTATATTCTCATATATCAATCTGATAAAAGGCCAACAAATACCATCTCCAGCTAAAATCAAACGACATGGTTTATATGTTCCAGACCACCGGTGCATCATTGATTTTGGTTTGGGAAATGGTATCATCAAAACTATTTGGAATTCATCTAAGGATAATCATCAAACAACAAAAGCTCCTCCTGGTTTGGAATCCTGTCAACATTTATCACATTTTGGTTGCTCATTTCAAATCAGTCATAAGTTGATTCAATGAATCAACAAGGTAAAGAAAGAAGGTAAAGTTAATCGATTTAAAAAAACTTTATCTATATCCAAAAAGTATGGGGATTAGAGTTGTCGTCGAAAATTATATATTTTTTCATAAATTTTTAATAAATAATTTTTATATATTAATTTGCTCAAGTAATGTGATGAGCCAACAACCTTTGGTTGTATAACAGGTAATCATGATAACATTTATTTGTTTCATGAGGTTCCTCTAGCCTATACCTGTGGAAAGTCCCAAACTTTTATTTCTAGATTTGATCTGCATTTTGGCTTGAGGAATTGTCATTACTTTAAACTAGGGAAATTGATATATATTAGATATTTATTTAATAATTTATGTAATTATATTAAATTTAGATGACTTCCACCCCTTACTTCAATAAAATGCAGGGGGGGAGGTATTGCCAAATTTTCAAATCTGACATGTGAAATTGATGACTTAGAAAATTTTTGGTGATACCCACCCCTTGCTTCAATAAAATGCTGGGGAGAGTATTGCCAATTTTTTAAAACAGATATAGAATTTTTTTGACTTGTAAATATTTTGCTGAAAATTTTTTGGTGATACACATCCCTTACTTCAATAAAATTCATGGGGGGTTTTGCCAAAATTTCTTATAAGACTTGTGAAATTCTTGACATGTAAGAATTTTGGGGATACCAGTAAAATGCAGAGGGTAGTAAACCAAAGTTTCATATAAGACTTTCAAGATTCATGACATGAAAGAATTTCGGTGATACCCACCCCTTACTTCAAAAAAATCCAGGGGTGGGGGATTGTCAAATTTTCAAAGGAGACATGAAAAATTTATTTAAAAAAAGAATATTTAACATTAAAATATGAAAATTCAAGTAATGATTGATAGAGTAATGAAATGCAGGAAAATATTGTAAATTTTATGTACAAATAGATATGAACAGTTGAAGTGTGAGAGAAATAAAACAAACTAGTCATCCAACAATTTCTTTAAATGTTCAATTTCCTCAACAGATTTATTAGCTTTAACACATTCTATCAATAAATCCTTCTTTTTGGAATTTTCTTCATGATCAAACTTATATTTCATTTGCTCTAATAGGTTTTGATGTTCGAGTGTTTTCTCCTCTTTTTTTAATTTTTCAATACTTAGAGTTAACTCAAACTTCTTCTCCTCCAAATATTGGGCCTGACCATCCTTCTGTAAAGAGAGCTCCTACTTCCTCTCCTCCAAATCTTGGGCTTGATAATCCTTCCGTAAAGAGAGCTTGTACTTCCTCTCCTCCAAATCTTGGGCCTGATCATTCTTCTGTAAAGAGAGCTTGTACTTCCTCTCTTCCAAATCTTGTAGCCTATCATCCCTCCTTAAAGAGAGCTCATATTTCTTCTTTTCAAAGCTTAGAGTCTCTTTAGCAATTTCTATTTTTTCTAGAGTGATAATATAAATTAATATAAAGTGGAAGAAAAGTAGAGTAAAGTAATAAGAGGTATGGTATCACTTACCAGCATCACGTTTCTCTAAAAATTGTTCCATAGATGAAAAAGGGGTTTGTGATGAAGTATCACTTTTTCGTCTTCTTTGTGAGTGGAAATTTAGACTACATGAAGCCCTACGCTTTTTGTTCAAGGTCATATTTTCCTCCTCATCATTGTCACTACCTTCAGACTTAGTTGATTGAGGATCCTGGGTTTGTTCATCAGCCTTTTAAGAAATAAGAAAAAGATAAGTAAATAAAAAATAGAAATGATAAGATAAAAAAAACAGACCTGAGTTAGATTTGGTTGGGTTAAATCACCTATAGGATCTACAGAGAAGCTATCTAGATATGTCTCACTCAAATGAGGGGAGGCTTTAGTGGAGGAAGAGGATGGGAAAAGATTTGCTTCAGCATCATGTTCGGAGATAGGATCTTCTCCATCCAACATGTTTACAGGATTAAAATTGGCTCACTCTCCGAAATTGCATCCATCTCTTTAAAGTAAGGACATAAAGATTCAAGTTTATTGTCTATGGATTCAATACACTTAGTTATATCAATTTTGGTAACCCCAAAACCAGTGTAAGATGAAAGAGCCTTTGCCTTCTTGTATTTGACTTGGTAATGCTTGAAGCGTTCAGACATCTGTTTAGGCAAAAGATCAATCCTTCCCTTGGTCTTATTCTGTAATTCATTTGCCATTAAAAGATAGCCATTAACTTTTGATGCTGGGGGCCATCCTACTTTAGTTGAATACTCAGTACCAAAACAAGAATCATAGTTAGATTTGATTTTCATCCAGTTGATAAGAATGAGATGATCATCTTTTTTTAATTGAACAGTCTTAGATCTCTTGGCTGAGTGGGGGAAAGAGGGAGTAGTGGGATTTGAAGAACAACTGGGTGATGGTTGCCTTTGAGAGGATCTAGGACAAGGAGGCATGTTAAAATTTAAATGAAGATGAAAAGGAGCAGAAACAAGCAGATGAGATAGCAAGATGAAAAGGAGCAGAGACAAGCAGATGAGATGGTGAGGGGTTCTGAGCGGATAGAATGGACAGGATGCAATGAGAATGTGAGTGTGCAGAAAGGTAGAAGCCATATCCAGAGAGTAGTCCAAGATGTGGTTATGGCAGAAAGTAGGTCAAGATGTGGTTATGACAGAAAGTTGTCCAAGATGTGGTTATTAAAAATTGAGTAAAGAAATGTCGGATAAGAGGTGAACATTGACACGTAAAGTGTCTAATAACCCAATTATTAGCAAAAATAATTGCAGAAGATAATTGGGGTATGCAGATTATTTTCCGCAATTAATTTAATTGCGGGTCGGTAAACAGTGATACCCCCTATTATAAGTATTTTTTATCTTATTTTTTTTTCTAAGCTTTTTTATTATTATAGTTATTATTATAATTTTTTTATCAGAAAAAATGAAAAATGAAAAATTTGTAATAAATGTATTCTAAAAATTTGAAATTAAATATATATAAAATTTTAAAAGGTGTAATAAATTTGAAAATTAAAAATTTATAAAGATGTTCTGAAACTTAAAAATTTTAAGAAATATAAAATATAAAAGATGTCACCCAGTTATTTGATGAGCCATTCCCCTGATATCATACCCACATCAAAGTGCACCTTGATTGTGGGTTACACTTTTAAAATAAATTGAAAATAATTTTAAATAATTTTGAAAAATTTGAAACACTTAATAACAAAAAATTGAGAAATGATCACTGGGTGAACTTTCTCTAATTTGTAAAAATGATTGGAGACCACCAGTGAGCATTGTCCCTAAAAAAATTAAGTTTTAGAAATTAAAAAATGAAATATTAAAATAAAATTCAAATATAAAGAAAAATCAGACATAAGAAAATTCAAAATGAAAATAAAAATAAAAGATAAAGAAAATCTTGAATCTGGAATTGAACATATGTATTTGCATCTGTATCATGGTTATCCAGTTTATAGTCTTAGAGGACTTCCTCTATAACAAAAACAAAGCCAGGATTCAACTAGAAACAAGAAAACTATGGTAACAAACATTGTAGGGTAATTGTGTAAAGAGAAGCCAGCCCATCAATTAACCCCAAACTTTCCAATATTTAATTTAGAAGGTTCCCCTGTTAAAATTTTTACCAAAAAAAATAATTACATTCCAAAATAATTCTTCACCATAAAATTTTGACATTTGAAGTTAATGATTGTAATTTTAAATGATTGTCGTTAGTTTATACTCTTTGCGGAGTATAGTTTGAAAAAAAATTCACCACACAATATGGGGGGCAGAATTGCTAGCGAATCCGCTACCTTGGACCCAAACTCACCACAGATTGAACACACATTGAGCTATTGATAAAGAAAACATACAATCAGGGATGAACACCACTCAGCAGAACAGTTTTAGGTGGGTTTTTAAGTAGATTTCAGTATATGTTTAGTATGAGTTCAGTCTGAGTTCTATCTGAGTTCCATCTAAGTTCAGGTTGAGGAATTACTAGCAAGTCCACCACCTATATTGTGTAGTGATTGTGAGTAGTAAATCCTCATTTTGGATGTAAACTTTAGCACTTCAAGTCCCCCTAGGATAAAAATTCTTTACTTGATCAGCAGCTACACTATTCTTTAATTCAACTCCATCCAACTCCATTAAAACATGTAAACCACCAGAAACTTGTTCCTTCACTATGTATGGTACCTTACACCTGTCAGAAAACATTTTCCCCCACTAACTTTCCAAACTTCTATTATACAACAAAACCATATCTCCAGTCTTCAAAGGTCTTCTTAATCGATGAGCCAACCAATTATCCCAATATCTTACCAACTCATTTAAAATTTTCATCATTTTTGAATATTACTTTTCTAAAGTTTCTTTTTCTTTTCTAGCTTAAGCATTCTTGAAACTATTAATTTTTCAGTAGTTTTGATTTTATCTCAATCTACTCCAAGATATGATTCAGCCTCTAGATCAACTTTTAAAACTTCTTTCTGTCCAAAAACTTGTTTTTAATGTGAATACCCAGTTGTCCTTTTGGAAGTTATTCTGTCAGAAAATAAAGCCAAAGGTAAATAGTGCCTCCACTTTTCAGCACTTGTCCCACACATTTTGGCCAATGCATCCTCAATGACTTGATGCGCTCTTTCTACCATTACTTCAGCTTCCAGATAATATGAGGTTGCTACCCTGACCTTTGATACAAACTTTAATAAAGCCTCCCTAAACTCTGTCCCAAATTCAGGACCTCCATCAACTGTTACCAACTTCATAACTGCATACCTATATACCCTATTTTTCATCAAAAAATCCGCCACTCTTTTGGAATTAAGATTAATAAGAGGGGCTGCCTCCACCCAAGCAGATAAATCATCTCTTGCTACAATAAAATATTTAAATTTACACTCTTTAATATGAACAGCATACAAACTAACCCTACCAAAAAGAGTGCTTTCACTTATTGCATGTCCAGGTTCCTTTGGCCTTAAATAACCTCTTCTTTGACATTCTTTGAATGATTGAACCCATTTCTTAACATTCAATTTCATGAGAGACCACGAAAATCTATCAAAAATTTTTCTATAAGTTTCACCAAATTTTCTATGCCCAAGATTATCATACAGTAATTTCATAACCAACTCTTCCCCCTTTTTCTGAGTAATTACTACTTGAGTATTTGAATACCTCCTCCACATCAATCTTCTACCAGATAGATAAAATGCTGGTGACTTCTTCTTATAGCCACCCATTCATCATTATCACAATTATCTGGCCTTTCTAAAGTTAATAAATACTTAACCGTTTTATAATAAAATCCTCCCTTTCCCCAGACTTCCTCTTGAAATTCCATTTATATAACATCTATGGGAACTTTCCTATCACAAAAATCACCTGCATATGAATGAGCCAACAAATTTAAACCTTGAATTTTCCTTTTATTATAAGAGATTTTAAAATTTTCCACTATTGAACCTTCCAACCTTTTAATAACTGAATTTTCTTCTTTCACTTTTTCACCCTTTTTAGCTTCACCAACTTTGTCTTCATCCAACCTCCTTTTAACCAAATTTTCTAAAATTCCAACGTATGCACTATTCACCAACTTTCTACTATCCCACACAATTTCACCATTGTCATCATAATACACCAAAAAATCTCCATCCTCATTTTTACTGAATTTATCTACACCAACTTCAAACTCCCAAAGCACATAATTTACTAAATTTTTACATTTTTACAGTTTATCCTCATGGTGAAGGTTATAATTATCTCTTTTTACACTTATTAAACCAGCCAGTTTAACCTCATGAGGGAGGTAAGGAAAGTCTTCAGAAACCTTTTTTCTTGCCTTAATAACAGGTATATCTTTGTAGAATTCTTCTGAGTCAGAATCCTCTTCAGTAGGTGGTCTTCTTGACAATCCATCAGGAATAGTGAATGTCTTTCCAGGCCTGTGAACTAAATCAAAAGAAAAATGTTGAATAAAAGCTAACCATCTGGTCATAAGTGCATTTGGTAGAATCAGGGAGTTGATCATTTGAATTAAAGATTTTGCATCCATTTTAATTCAAAGTGTTGTCCCCATAAAACATTTTGAAGTTTCATTAAAATTTTTGCCACACCACAAGGTTCCAATTTTGGCTGTAAATATCTTGATTCCATCTCATCAAAAACCACAGACTCATACCTGACTGGTCTTATATAACCAGCTTTATCCATATAGGACAGAACCCCCCCAGCAGCTACCTGACTAGAGTCAACTGCTAAATAAATCCTACCTGCATCTTTTTCATAGTTTAACTTATGCAGGACAATATCCTCCCCAAAAATCTTCTTTAAATTCTCAAATTCTGCTTCACACTCCTCATCCCACTCCCAATCAGCATCCTTCCTAGTCAAATTTCCCAACAGAGCAGCCAATAAAGAAAATTCATTGATAAAAATTCTAAGATAAACACATACACCTAGAAACCCTCTGAATTTGTTTGTATTCTTGGGTCTTGGCCAGGATTGAATTATTTTTACTTTCTTCTTTGAAATAATCCTACCTTCTCTACATACCACATTACCTAGAATTTCCAAAGTTGGCACACAACAAGAAAACATTTAACCAGAAATATTTAAACCAGATTCTTCAATCCTAAACAAAATTCTCTCTGAAAATAGCTTATTCCCAGATAAATCTTCATATCCCTGAATTCTCCTTCAAAACCTCATTATCATAATCTGTTGAAGGACCTTTAATTCCACCATCATCAATAAATATACCAGAATATTGTGGAATTTCTTCATGATGAGTCCAAGCCATCTGAGCTTGATAAAAAGTAAGAAAATTTGTTGCACCTTGAAGTAATCTTGTCAAATTTAATTGACCAAGCAGTGTATCAAAAGTAGTGAAAGGCCTAGAATCAGGATGTGATTCTCTCTCATCATATCCCACCATTATATCTCCCAAACCATAACACACTCTTCCATAAAATTCCTCCACTAACTCTTCTGCACTAGGTGGTATTCCTGAATCTTTTATTGTAACCATATTCAATTCCTTAAGATCATTCACTACCCTGAGCTTTCCAATAGGTTTCTTGATACAAAAAACTGTACTTGAATAGACTGATGAAGACTGTTCATATAATCCAGTTCAAATTTGTTCTCTAATGACCTCTATATAATTGTCATTTAAAGCTTCAGAAATAGGAATCAGTTTTTGTTACCATGGTTTGTGACAAACTACTGGAATCTTGTAAGGCTCCCCATAAAAATTCTTTAAAACACCTCTCTCCTCTTCAATAAAATCAATGGCCTTCTCCCTCTTGACTATTACATCAAACAACAACTTCTTCTCTTCCCCTGACAATCAATCTTCAGGTCCAAAGTTTAAAACACCAAATCTCTCCAAAGTGATTCTAGAAGTTTCAGAAAATTCAGGCGGATTCTTGACTAAAGGAAAGTCATAAGGATCTCTTGATAACTTTGTCCTCTTCAAAGGTGGATTCAATTCTGCAGGTAGTGGTTCATTAATTGGTCTGACCTTATTTGCTACCTTATTACATTTTGCTGCATCTTTGTTCACTTTGACTTGAGGAATTTGATCTCTCCTTGATCCACCATAAAATATGTAGTCAACAGAATTTTCATCATCATCATCATCAGAATCAAAATAAGATGAAACATAATTTTTATCATTAATTAAATTTTTACCCCTATTCCTTTTTCCAATTTATTTTAAAATTTATATCACCTTTTTATCATTTTCCATGATGAATAACCCAGTAAATAAAGTCGGAAGCTTAACCTCTTTCTGGAGGACCAAAATAGTATCATCACAAATATTATTTTTTTGTGAATTGTTATACTAAGATTTTTAAATTTATTTTTATGAGTTAATTGCAGTTTATCCTCTTTATGGAGACCATAAAACAATCAACCACTACTATCCCTACTGTTAGGAAAATTCCCTTTCCAACTTTTATCCAAAACAATATATCCCATATTCCTTTTTATGCCCCTTTTAATACTAATAGAAAAATTTGACAATGATTACAAAAATAATGAAATTCAAGGGAAATATAAACAGAAAAAAATTGAGAACTCACTTGAATTATCTCCAAGTGAGATGACCTATTGCAATCCAGGATCTCTCACCATGCAATATGGGGGGCAGACTTGCTAGCAAGTTGGCAACCCTGAGCTCAAATTATTACCCAATTAAGCACACATTGAGGTAGTGATGAAGCAATCATGAAGAATTAGTAAGTTTACTTTGAAAACAACTTGAAATAAATTCAAACACTTATTTAAGCACAGTTAATCATTAGTAAAAAAAATCTTGTGGCTTTAATTACAGGAATTTTTTTAGGAATATTGAAATAAGTGAGCCCCCTAAAAAAAAAAGTGGGCACATTATTAAGATTGTAGAAAAAAAAAATTTTTCTTTTTAATTTCAGAATTATAAAGTTCTCATATAAATTAAAATAAAAACCCTTTTGCATGATTTTACAGCATTTTTTAACAATCAATATATATAGTAATCATCCAATACTATAGAAAGTTATTCAAGTAAAAAAGATTAATTAAATTTAAATTTTCATCAAAAACGTATCAGTAAAAACTTACAGAAGTATATATTTCTTCTCACTATATAAATATATATTCTTAAAAATTTTTCAAGCTTTTAAATATTTGTGGAAGATATGTTAATCTCAAAATTGAAGTTATAAATAATTTAAATAATTTTACAATTAAAAAAATTAATTTTTATACCATACTTTTATAGGTGAATTATTTTAGTGTCACTAAGATTTCAAAAAAAAACTACCATTATCTTAATTATAGCAAAAAAAAGTGTACAATTTTGACAAGAATAAAACATATGGATAAAAAATGTAGCACAATATTTATAACTTTTATTTCAGTTTCATGTCATTTCATTTTCAATTCCTTATAGTTTATTTATGTATCTATTAGGGGGTATCAATGCTAGAAATATCCCATTTCAAAATACATCTTTTTTCTACAAAATCAGTAATTACTATTTCCTCACATATGTCATATCTATCCACCAAAACACCTATATATGTATTATTAAACTCAAGTTTGTTAATTTATTTTTGTGCTTCAAAATAAATTTTAAATATTTTCAGTTTTTTAACACTGATACCCCTTATTATTTATTCTATTTTAAAATTAACCTTTTGAATACTTTTCTCCACTCCCTTGTGCCTTTCATACCATTTCCTGCACACATTTTCTCACTCTCTTCAATGTAGTGCTACTCTCCCCTGTCTTCTCCCTTCACCACCCCTTGTATCTCCCTTCTCTACCCCTCTCACTCACACCACACCTCACTTAACTCCTTTTTCTCCACATATTTTCCTTTTTATCCCCTCTCCACCCCTCTCTACCTAATATCACTCTCAATAACTTTAATTGCTCTCCTTCTCACCCCTTTTCCTAAATAGGGACAAAAAGGGGTATATTTTTAAGCAAGAGAGGTGGGGTTAATAGAAAAAGGATTGAGATAATTTTTAAGGTAAATGGTTGGGATGGGGAGCAACAATGGTGGTTTTGGAAGTGAGAGTGTTGGGATAAGCTCAAATAGTTGTGGTGGGTTGAAGGGGGAAATGAAAGGTTGAGGTGGGAGAAAAATGAGTTGGGGAGGGGTAGGGAGGAGTTAGAAAGAGGTGAGTATAGATGAGAAGGGAAGTAAAGTAGTGGGGTGGGGTGAAAAGTGAAAGGGGAGCAGAGGGGAGGGGTAAGGATTATGGAAACTTACTCTGGAATGTTTGATACACCAGTAACTTCCTTGGAATGGTTCTCAAAAGGAGAGATGTGATAATGAATTTAGAAGGGACTCAAAGGAAGACAAAAGAATCTAAAGAGCTGAAAGGGATGCAAAATGAGGTAGAAAAAACTGAAGGTGAACTCTATCTTTTGGAAGAACAACATATTTCACCCTGTCTGTATTCACTCCTCATTTTCCACTATCAAACAAAAAATATAAAAGTGGTTTACCTATATTTGTGCCACTAAATCCATACAAGATAATGAATTATTTGATTTTTGTAATAGATACTGAATGTTAAGACTGAATATTTACAGCAATGTAAAGATTAGAAATTGAATACTATTTGGATTTTTAACAAATTCTTTTACAAAATGCTTCTTAAAAATATACATCTTATAGAAAAAAAAAGTAGGTAAGCTTTTGAAACAAGTAGGGAAAAGTAAAAAACCCTAAATTTAAATTTTGAACTGAAACTCTTTTTTTCTTTTATTAAATGAATGTATTTAGCTTTTACATTAGCTCTGAATGTGTTTAATGAGATGCATAATAGCTTTAGATTAGATTATATAATTTAAATAAATTTTTAACATGAACTAAATTGATGTATTTAAAATTTCTGTTTGATTTCAAGTTCTATGATTGCTATACATACCAGACTAATTACCTGTAATAACTAAAAATTTAATAAAAAGAAATATTTTAGCATACCTATTATCTTTACTGTAATCTATTAAGTAACAGAAAAAACTTGTTGAGTACTTTCATTTACTAAAATTTTTTCATTGCCATGAATATATGCATTTTTAAGAGATTATATATCTTAATTTTGGTGGAACTTAGATTGACCTCACAATGAGATACTTTTTCCAACTGTTTTTCAAGATAATTTAAAGCATGAAAGAATTTAATATTTTTTAAAAGTTTTATTAAATATTTTTAAATTTGAACATGAGTATATTCTTATATAAAAAATACTTATATTAAATACTTTGAGTTTCTGTAGATATATATTAAGGATGATTCATTTTGAGAGAATACTATATTTAAAATATTTGTATGTTGTTTTTATAATATTATGATACGGTTATTTTCTCTATATCACTGATTAAGAAAGCAACTGAAAATAAATTTAATTCAACTCTACTATATAAAAAATTTATCAGATCTTCTGTTTAAATTCAAAAAACTTCAAAAAAATACTTTATTTGTTTTAAGTGCAAATTATATTTATCCTTCAGAGCCTCACATTATTTTCTCTGATTTATATGTGTAATTTAAAATGAATTCTAATATGATAAAAATGGTAGTTTTTTTTTAAAAAAATAAATATGTTTTATTCAAATCAATATATATTTTCATAAAAACTCACTTTTTAACATTATTTTTAAGTTTTACATATGTAATAAAGAGTTAAAATATCCTTTGAGATAAATTTTTATACCAATATACTCATTCTAGTGTGATTTTTTGATAATGCCAATCAAAATAATATTTATAAATTCTTCTTTTTGAATGAAATTTCAATGGGATTTTATTTCATAGGCTTTGAAATTTAATAGCAGAATAATAAATTTTTACCTATCAATGTGAATATCATATTTCTAGAAAATCATTGATAAGTACTTAACACATATATTTTATTCAAGAGCTATGTGTAAATGTTCAGTTTTGAATTACTTTTGTGAATTTTTTTTCTAAAGACTAAAAAAGTGAACCTACACCTTTTCACTTAAATTATTTCTCAACACACTAGAATTTAAATATTTTTTCTATTCATTTAAATTATATATTAATATTTATTTAAATAAAAATAAGAACCCTTTAATACTAGCTTTTTTATATGAGTATGACTAAAAATAAATATTGTTTGTTATTTACAAAATAATTATCATATAGTAGTTTTGCAATGAGAGAATAAGGGAATGATTAAAAAATATCACACCTACCTATTGAATTCAGTTCTTAAGCTATATAATATTCTAAAATTCAACCTGAAGCACATTTTTTCACATGAGAACACTTTTGAAAATCAATGGCTGTTATTTCCAGATGAACACAGCAATTATCCCACCACATAGCGTGGAAGAATACTTAGCATTGAATTTAAAGTTTAAAGAAATTCATACTGTTTTGCAATTTTTTATGTTTAAAATCTTACATCTGGTTTGAATTTTGGATTTTCATATAAAAAATCCACTGAGTAGTGATTAATTCTGTCATCTCATGAGATAACTCTAGCAACTTACAATATTTTTAAAGGTTATTCATGAAATTCATCTTGAAATCTTCCAGAATCTCATATATGTATTAATTTTACCAAATGCTTATTAAAAAATTGCTTAGTAGCTGAGGAATATCTAGAAAAAAAAGAGAAAAAATTAAATTCATTTTAATTTTAATCATCTTCTTGAATTTTTAAATTTTAAAAAGCTGGGTTAAAATTTACTATTATAAGAATTATACTTCTTTCCAGACGTATAATCAAAAAAAATTTCAAGTATTGGTAGTTAGTATAAAAAAGCTGTGAGATTAAAGTGTTGAGTTAGAGATTAGGAAAACACATTTATATCTTTTATTTGTTTATTTCTGTGTGTTTTTACTGTATTCTAGAAGAATTTTTTCTTAGAATTTTGATGGCTCAACATGTTTTCTAGATAAATTAATTGAATTTAAAATAATTATAATGCATAATCAGAAAATAGAAAAATAAATCAAAGAAAGATTCAGGCCACATGGTTTAAACAAAAAATTAAAGCTCCAAATTTTCCATTAAATGTGTTTTTCAAAAAAAAAAGTCACTGATTTTATTATATATTTTTTTTGAAAAAAATAATTAAAATCATCAGACAGGTTAAAAGTAATATTTTAGTAATAGATTATATCATTTTCAGTCTTTCTACTGATCAATTGCTACCAAAAACTATAATTAAACTGTGTTTTATAGAAAAAATACTATGAATTGGTAAGATTCTTAAACTCCCTTTGTTTGAGTTTCTATTAAATTTTCATTGAGCTCTCAATATTATTTCAGTTCCAAATAATTCCTCCTTGGTTAAGAACTTAAGAGTATCTCGATGTGAAGTTCATTTCCAGATCATTATAATTTTAGTCTGAGTTCCATCTGACTTCATGTTGAGGACTTGTTAGCAAGTCCCCCCAAATATTGTGTGGTGTCTTTATTGGGAGAGATGGAAACATTATAGAGATAAGCCCAAACTACCCCAAAAAATGAGGGTTTTTATACTTATCTTTTTTTATAAATTCACCAGAAGATGAATTTTTAATTTGCTCTCTTTTGTGCATAAACAACACTGGAACATGATGGTAATTCCAGGCCTAGTCTCCCAGCCATCATCTCCTGGAGGTGCCAACCATAAATGAGGCCGTCTCATATTGTCACCTGTTATCTCTAAAATAATCCCCATTTCACTCTGATATCCTATACTAGCTTCAAAGTCCATCAAAAATGGCCCACTATGAAATATTTTCATAGATCCCCTAGCCACATAAAAGTGCACTCTACCAAAAGATCCACCAATACATAGCTTGACATTCTCTGCTGTACCAATCAGTTCAGTAGAATTCCCATCTATACCTCTTAAATTTCCACCTGTACCAGTTTAAATTGGCAAGCCTACTAATTTTTATTGTTCCAAAGAAATAAATTAATTTGAGACCCAGAATCTACTAAAGCCTTTACTTATTTACCATTTAAAATCACCACTAAATACCCTAAAGGAGCAGAAAAATGAGTTTCCACTCCTTCTCCAAATTTCTCCAAATTTTCACATATAAATTCAACCTCTCCAACAGAAAACCTTATCCTTGTCAGATGCTTCTCCTGCTTTTCTGCAAGGGCCAGAATAAATGTAAAAAATTTTACTAATGATAGAAGAATATGAAGTTGATTCACCCTACCTTAAACCACTTCCATAGAATATTCTTGACTAGAAACTACTGGCCTTTCATATTGAACTTTAATTTTGACGGCCTTGTCCCTGAGAACCTCTTGAGGACCCACTTTTCCATCTTTTCCCCCCATTATAACATCTTCATCTACAATACCCCTAACTCTGTCACCAGCTTCTTTCACTAATTCAGATCCATCACTGATCTTCCTTACCCCTTCCATTAGAGTAGGACCACTAAAACTTGGTCTGGGAAGAGATGCTAATGGTAAATCTTCCTCAGAGTCTGATTCATTTTCTTCAGGCATTGGATCACCATTTAAATCATATTTTCCAAAACTGGGAGGCCCCATATCCGCCATCCCCTTCTGTATCCAATAAATTTTGTCCTTAGTGTAAGGTTTCTTTTCAATCTTTTTAATTTTAGCCTTTCCTGGTTTTGCTTTAAGTTGATTTTGTATGCTACTCCTAGCCTTAGTAGAAGCTGCTCTCTTGGCAGCATCCACATCATATTTCCCAATCATACAACTAAAATCTACCCTTGAAACTGATTCCAACTCTAATCCACCAAATAAAGTTGTAAAAGTGGCCTTACTGACCTCCTTTTATTATCCTTTATCTACCTTTCCAGCATCATTTCCACAATTCTTTTGCCCACCTTTACCATCATCATTTTTATCACCAGTTAATTCTTCAAATCTGGCTCTTCTTTCAGCCCTCTGTTTCCTTCTAACCAAATCCAATGGAGTTTCATCAACACTAGGTTTAATAAAAGACCCATCTTGAAATTTATAAACCTTTCCATCAAACTTTACCCTACCAGCCTACAAATACTTATCAAAATAAAAACAATCTGCAGCCCTGTTCCCACTCCTATTACAATAGGAGCACACTCTTGGCTCTCCATAGCCACCTCTAAACCCATTTCCACCATTCCCATTTCCATCTCTACCATCATTACCATTACCATTAAACTGGTTTCCATTGCCATTAAAACCATAGTTCCTCCTCTCATAACCCCTATATTGATAAGAAGAAGTAGATGCTGAGGCCACAGGCATTTTATTGGCTTTCTGGATTTCTTGAACAAAATATTTTAGTTGCTTTTTTAAGTCAGCCAACTGATCCACCATTTGATTATCCACATTACCCTCAACCTTAGCAACAGGCTCTCCCAACTGAGCCTTTACCATAATATCATTATTTTCAGCAAAACCTTCACTAATCTTGCTAACATAATGAGTGAAGAATTCTTGATATTTTCCTGAGCCATGAGTTTTAGATATGCCTGGATATGTTCCTTGATGAACTCTAGAGCTGGCAGTTTCTGTTCCTTATTTGTAATGTCCTTCATCTTGCTCTTCCTAGACAGTTACTTTAAAACATCCATCCTTATTTCTATACTGAAAGCCAACCAAAACAAATCCTTTTCCTGATTTTCATGGCCAATTTGCTCCATCCAAATAATATAATCCACCACCTCAGTAAACTGCCTACATACACTACGCAATATAGGGGGTGGACTTGCTAGCAAGTCCTCAACCTGAACTCAGATGGAACTCAGATGGAACTCAGACTGAACTCATACTGAACCCATACTGAACTCTACTTGAACACCCACCTAAAACTGTTCTGCTGAGTGGTGTTCATCCCTGATTGTATGGTTCCTTTATCAATAGCTCAATGTGTGTTCAACCTGTGGTGAGTTTGGGTCCAAGGTTGCGGACTCGCTAGCAAGTCTGCCCCCCATATTGTGTGGTGATAACTTTTTGAAATCCACAATATTAGAAACAATGCCTTTAGATGTCCAATAACTGACAATCTTGTTGAGGTCCACCATAGTATACCTAACACACCATCTATCAACCATCTTCTTTGACAATTTAAACCAATCCCACTTCTTATAACCCTCCATTTCAATAACCTCCAATTCCAACTCTCTTTCCAAAATAAAAAATCTTACTTGCTTCACCATATCCAAATGAGAAGCCCCATCAAGACCAGAAGCAGCTTCATACCTATGTAAAAGCCATTTAACTTCTTCTGCATTAAACTTGGACCCATCCAAAGATACAATTCTGAAAAAAGAATTTACAAGAAGAGAAAAACCAGATCCACCAGCAGAAGACATCCCAAAGATATAAGATTAAACTGTTAAAAAGAATATAAGCATTTTTTAAATAAGTCTCTTGCAGGC
The DNA here is from genome assembly GCA_030280995.1 of Hemileia vastatrix. Classification (NCBI taxonomy): domain Eukaryota; kingdom Fungi; phylum Basidiomycota; class Pucciniomycetes; order Pucciniales; family Zaghouaniaceae; genus Hemileia; species Hemileia vastatrix. The sequence continues at coordinate 23,433,980 of JASXTE010000001.1, read as the reverse complement.
TAAGTGCATCCAGATACCAAGTAAGATCAATTAAAAGCCAGAAAATTTAAAACCCCATCTTGTGCCCCACCAATGTAGAAAGAATCTTACAGTTTAATTGCTGTAAGAAGAATCCAAGGGAGTTGGATAAAACAAAGAAAAACCTGTCCCTTTAAGTAAAATATGGGTTCACAATTAAATAAGCTAAAACCTCTACTTGATATAAAAAAGCCAATTAAATTTTTGTTACTAATGGTTTTGAGATGTAGAATCTGTTCTCTTATAGTGTGAGAAAGAAAAACAACAGTGAAGCTGTACTAAGAAAAGTTATTTAAATGATTGAATATTTAAATTTTTACAAAGCTTTTATTAGGGGGTATCAATGTTGACCGATCTTCAATTAAATTAATTGTGGAAAATAATCTTCATACCCCAATTATCTTCCGCAATTATTTTTGCTAATAATTGGCTTATTAGACACTTTAAGTGTCAATGTTCACCTCTTATCTGACATTTTTATCATCAATATTTGATAACCACATCTTGAACAACTTTCTGGATATCCCAGCCTTCTACCTTGCTGCGCACTTCCATTCTCATCCCATCCTGTTCATTCTATCCGCTCAAAATTTCTCCCCATTTCATCTATTTGATTCTGCTCCTTTTCATCTTGCTATCTCATCTGCTTGTTTCTGCTCCTTTTCATCTTCATTTATAATAACATGCCTTGTCATCCTAGATCTTCTCAAAGGCAGCCATCACCCAGTTGTTCTTCAATTCCCACTACTTCCTCTTTCCCCCACTCAGCTGAGAAATCAAAGACCGTTCAATTAAAAAAAGATGAACATCTCATTCTTATCAACTGGCTGAAAACCAAATCTAACTATGATTCTTGTTTTGGTACTGAGTATGCCACTAAAGTAGGACGGCCCCCCGCATCAAAAGTTAATGGCTATCTTCTAATGGAAAATGAATTACAGAATAAGACCAAGGGAAGAGTTGATCTTTTGCCTAAACAGATGTCTGAACGATTCAAGCATTACCGAGAAAAATACAAGAAGGCAAAGGCTCTTTCATCTTCCACTGGTTTTGGGGTTACCGACAACAAAATAACTAAGGGCATAAAATCCATAGACAATAAACTTGAAAATTTATGTCCTTACTTTAAAGAGATGGATGAAATTTTGGAGAGCAAGCCGATGTTAATCCTGTAAACATGTTGAATGGTGAAGATCCTATCTCCAAACATGATGTTGAAGCAAATCTTTTACCATCCTCTTCCTCCACTCAAGCCTCCCCTCTTCTAAATTCTACAAATCTAGATAGCTTTGCTATTGATCCTATTGGTGATGTAACCCAACCCAATCTAACTCAGGTCTGTTTTTTTTCTTTTATCTTATCAATACTTTTTTTTATTTACTTAGATTTTCTTATATCTTAAAAGGCTAATTAACAAGCCAAGAACCCACAATAAACTGAGTCTGAAACTAGTGACAATGATGAGGAGGAAAATATGACCTTGAACAAGAAGAGTAGGGCTTCAAGTAGTCTAAATTTCCACTCACAAAGAAAACAAAAAAGTGATACTTCATCACAAACCCCTTTTTCTTCGATGGAAAAGTTTTTAGAGAAACGTGATGCTGGTAAGTGATATCATATCTATTAATACTTTACTCTGTTTTCTTCTACTTATTGTTAACATTGCTTATAACTCTAGAACAAGTGGAAGCTGCTAAAGAGAGTCTAAAGTTTGAAAAGCAAAAATATGAGTTCTCTTTAAGGAGGGATGATAGGCTACAAGATTTGGAAGAGAGGAAGTACGAGCTCTCTTTATGGAAGGATGATTGGGCCTAAGATCTGGAGGAGAGGAAGTATGAGCTCTCTTTACGGAAGGATGATCAGGTCCAAGATTTGGAGGAGAAGAAGTTTGAGTTAACTCTAAGTATTGAAAAATCAAAAAAAGAGGAGAAAACTTTTGAACATCAAAACCTATTAGAGCAGATGAAATATAATTTTGATCATGAAGAAAATTCCAAAAAGAAAGATTTCTTGATAGAATGTGTTAAAGCTAATAAATATGTTGAGGAAATTGAACGTTTAAAGAAATTGTTGGATGAATAGTTTGTTTTATTTCTCTCACACTTCAACTGTTCATATTTATTTTAACATCAAATTTCCAATAATTTCCTTTATTTCATTACTCTCCCACTTTTTTTAAATAAAATTTTCATGTCTCCTTTGAAAATTTTACGATCCCCCACCCCTGGATTTTTTTGAAGTAAGGGGTGGGTATCACAAAAATTCTTTCATATCATGAATCTTGAAAGTCTTATATGAAAATTTGGCTTTACTACCTCCTGCATTTTACTGGTATCCCAAAAATTCTTACATGTCAAGAATTTCACAAGTCTTGTAAGAAATTTTGGCAAAACCCCCCATGAATTTTATTGAAGTAAGGGATGTGTATCACCAAAAAATTTTCAGCAAAATATTTACAAGTCAAAAAAATTCTATATCTGTTTTAAAAAATTGGCAATACTCTCCCCAGCATTTTATTGAAGCAAGGGGTGGGTATCACCAAAAATTTTCTAAGTCATCAATTTCACATGTCAGATTTGAAAATTTGGCAATACCCCCCCCTGCATTTTATTGAAGTAAGTGATGGAAGTCATCTAAATTTAATATGATTACATAAATTATTAAATAAATATCTAATATATATCAATTTCCCTAGTTTATAGTGATGACAATTCCTCAAGGCAAAATGCAGACCAAGTCTAGAAACAAAAGTTTGGGACTTTCTACAGGTATAGGCAAGAGGAACCTCACAAATCAAACAAATAAATTTTATCATGATTACCTGTTATACAACCAAAGGTCAATGGCTCATCACATTACTTGAGAAAATTGATATATAAAAAATATTTATTAAAAATTTATGAAAAAATATAAAATTTTCGATGACAACTCTAATCCCCATACTTTTTGGATCTAGATAAAGTTTTTTTAAATTGAATAAATTTACCTTCTTTCTTTACCTTATTGATTCTTTGTATCAACTTATTACTGATTTGAAATAAGCAACCAAAATGTGTTAAATCTTGACAGGATTCCAAACCAGGAGGAGCTTTGGTCATTTGATGATTATCCTGAGAAGAATTCCAAATAGTTTTGATGATACCATTTCCCAAACCAAAATCAATGATAGAGCGGTGGTCTGGAAAATATAAACCATGTCCTTTGATTTTAGCTGGAGATGGTATTGGGTGGCCAGTTATCGGATTGATATATGAGAATATTCCAAAAGTAAGAAAATTGGCATCATTCCTATCAATATGAATCCTATTGTGAAATCCATAATGAGTGATAATAACATTAGAAAATATAAGATATTTGTGGCTGATATCTTCCCATTTGTAGTCACACCAATTCGGTATTCCAACTTTGGTTGCAAGTTCATGATTTTCTTCAAATGCTTTATTACAGAGCTTTTTGAGTCGAAAAGCAAGAAAAGAGTCAAAGGAAGGTAGAGTGTCCCATAAGCGAAAATCTTCATCTTTTTGAGCTTTAGTGATATTCTTGACCAACGAATATATGCCTAGATAATAATCATGTAAGAGTTTCAGAATCCTTATCCTCTAAATATGCAATATAAAAATGTGAAATAAGACAAGTGAAATTTGGAAAAAAGGCTCAACTTCAAAGGTCATAATCTCAGCAACCACTGAACCTAATTCAAACCTATTTGTGGGAAATGAAAGATATGCATTAGTAGAAATTTAAGTTAAAGGACATGTGATTTAAATAAACCTAACCCTAATTTGTTACATAAAAAAATGAAATAAAAATTTAAATTGGGAAGAAAAAGGCTCAACTTTTACGGTCAATATCTCAGCAACCACTGAATCAAATTCAAATCTGTTTGCAGGAAATGAAAGGTAGCTTTCAGGAGAATCTTCAGTAAAAAGAACATTAGATTTGAATAAACCTAACCCTAATTCCGAGTCTGATTTTCAAAATTTTACAAAAACTTGAAAAGTGGTAATGAAGATGAGATCAAAAGGAGTTTTATAAGTTCACTGTTATCCAGATAAGAGTCATACATATATTTAAGTATGAAGTTTTCATAAAAGGAATGAGATATCATGTAGGCATGAAAAAAAGGAGATGAAACTTACCTTGATTGAAAAGTAGGAAAAATAGAGAGAGAAAGATTGATGTTGGAATTGTGGGGAAATTGAATATGGAGTAAGTGAAATGCATAAAGAATGTGCAATGTATGTGTTTCAATGAAATGGAGCCAAAAAAAAGTGAAATAAGGGAAAGGGGGGATAATGACAATGCCAAGGAGGGATGAAGAATAGGGTGATGGAGCTAAAAAGTAAAGTAAAGAGGGAGAGAAAAAATAGGTTAATTATACCATTGAAATCCAAAATAACCACTTACAAAAAGAATTTAGATAAATAAAATAAAATAAACAGAAAAAAACAAAAAAAATTATAATAGTAATCAAAAAATCAAAAAAAAAGAATAAAGTGACTTACCTGGAGAGATTAGATGACAAAATGAATGAAACCAAATTGTTTGAGGGATGTTGGAGGAGAATAGGAAAAGGATATGAGGGATGAATGAAAAAAAAAAATCACTGACAAAATATGCGATTTCATGTTGAGCTGGTGAAAGAAAACCAATGAGCCATCCAAAAAAAAGATTTTCACTGTAAATTCCAAAAAAAAAATGAATATGCAACAAACCAAAATACCAACCCGAGTGAATGAAGTACACAAAGAGGACATTTGGAGAGTACAAAATGGTATGGGAAAGAAAGGGATGATGTGGCCAACATGTGATTTTTAAAAAAAATCATGAAAAAAGTGCTTATATGTATGACTCTTATCTGGATAACAGTGAACTTATAAAACTCCTTTTGATCTCATCTACATTACCACTTTTCAAGTTTTTGTAAAATTTTGAAAATAAGACTTGGAATTAGGGTTAGGTTTATTCAAATCTAATGTTCTTTTTACTGAAGATTCTCCTGAAGGCTACCTTTCATTTCCTGCAAACAGATTTGAATTTGATTCAGTGGTTGCTGAGATATTGACCGTTAAAGTTGAGCCTTTTTTTCCCAATTTAAATTTTTATTTCATTTTTTTATGTAACAAATTAGGGTTAGGTTTATTTAAATAACATGTCCTTTAACTGAAGATTCTACTAAAGCATATCTTTCATTTCCCTCAAACAGGTTTGAATTAGGTTCAGTGGTTGCTGAGATTTTGACCTTTGAAGTTGAGCCTTTTTTCCAAATTTCACTTGTCTTATTTCACATTTTTATATTGCATATTTAGAGGATAAGGATTCTAAAATTCTTATATGATTATTATCTAGGCATTTCAATTATATAGGCATATATTCGTTGCTCAAGAATATCACTAAAGCTCAAAAAGATGAAGATTTTTTCTTACGGGACACTCTACCTTCCTTTAACTCTTTTCTTGCTCTTCCACTCAAAAAGCACTGTAATAAAGCATTTGAAAAAAATCATGAACTTGTAACCAAAGTTGGAAAACCGAATTGGTGTGACTCCAAATGGGAAGATATCAGCCACAAATATCTTTTATTTTCTAATGTTATTATCACTCATTCTGGATTCCACAATAGGATTCATATCAATAGGAATGATGCCAATTTTCTTACTTTTGGTATATTCTCATATATCAATCCGATAACTGGCCACCCAATACCATCTCCAGCTAAAATCAAAGGACATGGTTTATATTTTCCAGACCACCGGTGCATCATTGATTTTGGTTTGAGAAATGGTATCATCAAAACTATTTGGAATTCTTCTAAGGATAATCATCAAACAACCAAAGCTCCTCCTGGTTTGGAATCCTGTCAAGATTTAACACATTTTGGTTGCTCATTTCAAATCAGTCATAAGTTGATTCAAAGAATCAATAAGGTAATGAAAGAAGGTAAAGTTAATTGATTTAAAAAAACTTTTTTTATATCCAAAAAGTATGGGGATTAGAGTTGTCACCAAAATTTTTATATTTTTTCATAAATTTTTAATAAATATTTTTAATGTATCAATTTCCTCAACTAAAGTAATGAGCCCACCACCTTGTGTTGTATAAATGGTAATCATGATAACATTTATTTGTTTCATGGGGTTCTTCTAGCCTATACCTGTGGAAAGTCCCAAACTTTTGTTTCTAGACTTGGTCTGTATTTTGGCTTGAGGGATTGTCATTACTTTAAACTAGGGAAAGTGATATATATTAGATATTTATTTAATATTTTACGTAATTATATTAAATTTAGATGACTTCCACCACTTACTTCAATAAAATGCAGGGGGGGGGGGTATTGCCAAATTTTCAAATCTGACATGTGAAATTGATGACTTAGAAAAATTTTGGTGATATCCACCCCTTGCTTCAATAAAATGCAGGGGAGAGTATTGCCAACTTTTTAAAACAGATTTAGAATTTTTTTGACTTTAAAATATTTTGGTGAAAATTTTTGATGAGAATGTGAAAGTAATTTTTTCCATCTTGAGCAGGTTTCTGGCTCAAAGGAATAGCAGTACCATCAACAAAACCAATACATCCTGGGAAGCCCTCTGCTTGTATAACCTGAGATGATTCAAGTCGCTCTTCTTTTGTTGGCCAGGTGAGAAGTTGAGATTACAAGGAATTGATGGCAGTGATACATTTTTTGGTATAAGTGTTAACTGAACCATACCCTAAATCAAAGACATTTTCTAAACGTTTCAAAGCAGCTCATTACCATTTGAGCGCAAATGACATAGTGTGATGGCCAATTGAATTGAAGGATGTTGTTGTTCTTTTTGAGAATTATTGTGAAATATGGGATGATCCTGAATAAGCTCAAGCAATTTAAGGAAACATTCCTGAGAAGTCCTGAAAAGCTGTCTAAAACTGGGTTTAGATAGGTTAAGAAGTGTTTGGATGGTGTACTTGGGGGTATGAAGTACTTGAGGCTTTCTGGGAAGAAGGTAACATTTTGTGGCCATTTTTGATAAAAAGACAAAATCTTCTTCTAGATCAGAATCAGAATTGGAATCAGAGACCAAGAGCAGTTCAAGAGCCATGAAAGTCATTGATTTATGTAATTTATCACGATTTGAAAGTGAGGAAGGCCTAAATCTTATATGATATGATATGAGGATGTAAGTGATGTACGATGTTTTGAGTTATGAAGTGTTATGCTGCGGAGTGCTGCGTATGAATGGGATGATGCTGACAAATCAGTGAAATGGGACTTGATGGTGAAATCAGCACTTTTGGTTGAGAAAGTGCGGATTTGAGTGAAATAAGTGACTTATTTCATTTTGAAATCCACCAGTATTGGGGCTAGTGTGTTTTGGAAATCCGCACTTATTTAAGTGCGGATTTGCCAGAACTGACACCCCCTATTTTGTTGGCCAGGTGAGAAATTGAGATTCCAAGGAGTTGATCACAGTGATGCATCATTTGGTATAAGTATTAACAGAACCTTACCCCAAATCAAAAACATTTTACAAATGTTTTAAGGCAGCTCCATTACCATTGGAACCTATATGAAATAGTGTGATGGCCAATTAAGTTTAAAGATCACATTGTTCTTTTTGAGAATTATTGTGAAAAATGGGGTGATCCTGAATAAGCCCAAGCAATTTAAGGAAAATATTTTGAGAAGTCCTGAAAAACTGCCTAAAACTGAGTGCAGATAGGTTAAGAAGTTTTTTGATGGTGTACTTGGACCTATGAAGTACTTGAGGCTTTCCAGGAAGAAGTTAAAATTTCCTGGCCATTTTCAATAAAAATACAAAATCATCTTCTAGGTCAGGGTCCAAGAGCAGATCAAGAGCTACAAAAGTCATTTCTTGATGTAACTTATCACAATTTTAGAGTGAGGAAGGCATGACTCTTATATGATATGATATAAAAATTTAAATTATTTACAATTTTGATGTATGATGTTTTCAGTTATGAATTTTTATGCTGTTTAGTGCTTTGGTAGAGCTCTGGTCATGAATAGGATGATACTGACAAATCAGTGAAATGGGACTTGATGGTGAAATTAGCACTTTTGGTTGAGGAAGTGCCAATTTGAAAGAAATATGTGACTTAATTCATTTTGAAATCCACCAGTGTTTGGGCTATTGTGTTTTTGAAATACACACTAAAATAAGTGTGAATTTGGTAAAATTTAAGTGGGGATTTGAAGTGCAGATTTGCCAGAACTGACACCCCCTATTATTTTATTTTTTATGGTGGCACTTTCCTCCCTTTGAATTTAAATGTAAATATAAATATTAAAATAAGTTTGTTTTGAGAGTACATAATATTATTAGTTGAAATATTAGCAAAGAGAAAATAATATTACTTACAAAATCTAAAATCCCTGTCCATAAAGTCATTACTCAAGCCATATTTCTTTCCTATTTGTAATTTTATACACTTTATCTTATTAATTTCTTAATATTTTATATTACCTTTGTTCAAATTTTATTTATCCACTTCTTTTCCTCTTCTCTTTGTTCTTTCTCTTCTTCTTCTTCTTCTTCTTCTTCATCATCATCATCATCATCATATATTTACTTACCTTCTAGACAACTCAATAAACAATTTTCATGCTACTTAATTAAATTTTGTTAAAAAAAACATGAAGGTTTCTGAATTAAAGGAATAGTAGTACAATCCAAAAAACCAATAAGTCCTGGGAAGCCCCCTGCTTGAATAACCTGAGATTATTCAACTCACCATTCATTTTTTAGCTAGGTGAGAAGTTGAGATTCATAGGAATTTATAGCAGTGATACATTTTTTTAAAAAGTGTTAACAGAATCATACACTAAATCAAATAAATTTTTTAAACATTTCAAGGAAGCTCCATTAAAATTGGAGAAAAAATGTCATAGTGTGATGGCCAACTGAATTGAAGGATCACATTCACTATGCAATATACGGGGTGGACTTTCTAGCAAGTCCCCAGCCTGAACTTAGATGGAGCCCAGACTGAACTCATACTGAACTCTACTTGAACACCCACCCAAAACTGTTCTGCTGAGTGGTTTTCATTCCTTATTTTATGGCTCATTTTTAATAGCTCAATGTGTGTTCAATTTGTCGTGAGTTTGGGTCCAAGGTTTCAGACTTGCTAGAAAGTCTTCCCCCATATTGTGTGGTGATTTTTGTTTTTGATAATTATAGTGAAACATGGGTTGATCGTGAATAAGTTCAAGAGATTTAAGGAAATGTTTCTGAGAAGTATTAAAAAACTGTCAAAAACTTGGCACAGTTAGTTAAAGAAGTTTTTGGATGGTGTAATTTGGGGCATGAAGTGCTTGAGGTTTTCTTGGAAGAAGGTAATGTTTTCTTGCAATTTTTGATATAAAAAAATCTTCTTTAAGATAAGAATCAGAATCACAATCAGAGTCTAAAAGCAAATCAAGGGCTATGAAAGTCATTGCATGATATAATTTATCACAATTTGAGAGCAAGGAAGGCATGCCTCTTATATGGTAAAAAATGTAAATGATCAACAATGTTTTAAGCTATTATGTTTTTTGCTGAAAAGTGCTTCATATGAATGGGATGATGTCAAAAAATTAGTGAAATATGACATTATGATAAAATCAGCTTTTTTGATTGAGAAAGTGCAGATTTGAGTGAAATAAGTGATTTATTTCACTCATGAAATACATCAGTGATGTGGCTAGTGTGTTTCAGAAATCCACACCTAGATAAGTGCAGATTTCATTAAATTTAAGTTAAGATTTTCCAGAACTGACACCCACTAATAAAGTTGATAGTACAGAATATGAGTGGTATGAAAAATCTTGATAAATGATTAATATATAATTTAGTAACACAATTTGAATTTGAAATGAATGAGGGGAAAAATTCTTATGCAAGAAATAAATCATGGCAATAATATTTCATGAGTAATATGTAGCACAGGAGGAAAAATGTGTGAACTAGATGTCAAGTTCAGTTTTTGGTCACAGGGCACACTTCTGGGTCTTTTATATGAAGTAAAACTGGTTTTGCTCACATTTTTTTTTGTTTTTCTGACATTGGCCACCTTCCTTCTGGTGCCTTCCCCCCTCTTCTCTCATCCATGGAAGGTTTTTTCTACTATAGTTTTTTATACTCCCTTCTCCTCTTCCTGAATTCCCTATTATTCTAGTCTCACTCCTTCTCTCTCCCCTTACACTGCCTGTATTCATCCCTCTTGCTTCACTACCCTTCATACATATTACCTCTTTCTGTAACTGAATTTTCGGCTCTAAAACATCCTTCTCTTTATCTTGAATGATTCTCATCTCTCCTCTGAAAATTCCTAAACTGACCTTTGTTAAGAAAAAAAATCAAAAAACATTTACATCAAAAATAATAGCAAGGCATATGCCTATTAAACAATAGACTAACACATCATAAGCTGCAGGATTATTGGACATCTTTAATTGCAAAAATAGCTCTGGTTCATGAGATTTGAGCATTCCCCAGTATACCTTGTTAAAAAAATGAAGTGCAGAAAAAACTGAAATATGTTATGCTAACTTCAAAATTGTTAAAAAAAACTCTATTCCCTTAGGTTTTTGGAAAAAGAATGGCTGTTTTCTATAACAAAACATGAGATAATAAATGTATGTTAAGAAACCAATCATTTGCTGCATTTATGATTTAAATGTTCAATGAAAGATAGGAGAAACTTGCATCAACCAAGCAGCTTACTGAAAAATCATTAACAATTAAATGTTACATCATTTTTTTCACCCCACATAATAGTCAAAAGTCAAAATTTATGAGGGAAAATCTACATTTCTCTTGCCCAACATATCTATGCAATATTCAACATGATATTGAGTATCCAACTGTAGCCCTCTATGTGTATTCAAAAAAATGTATCAACTCAAAGAAAACCAATCAATATCAAAAAACAATTATTAAATAAGTATAAAGATAGTTGAATACAAAAATTATAAAATTGTGACAAATAATTATATTTATCAAATACAAAAAAAATCACAACATTTAAAAAAATCAAAAAAAACATCAAAAACATAAAAAATACAGCAAAAAAATCAAATGAAATCAAAGAAATCAAACAAATATTATTAAAAAAAAGTATCATAAAGATTATCAAAATTTAAAAAATCATAAAAATAAAATTTTTTCAAAAAAATCAAAAAGATAATAATCTAAACTTTAAAAAAAAATTTCAAAAAATTCATAAAAATAAAAAACTTCAAAAGATTATATAAGTATAATAAATAGATAATTTCTAAAAAATTTAAAAAATCATAAATTTCCAAAAAAATTATAAAAATACTGAAATAAAAAAATAAAATACTATATAAATCTTACACTTCTTAAAATTCATGAAAATCATATAAATTACAAAAATCTTGAAAGCTATATGTCTACCTGAATTTATTTTGTTTTGTGTTGAAGCAAAATATAAGGTGGTAAAAATTTCAGAATCTTTGACCTTGATTTTTGTGTTGTCTGAAATTATATCAGTTGGTATTCACATAAAAGAAGAGTTTAAAAATTTATCTTTGAATATTCTGTATATTTCCTTATTTTTCTATAATCCATTATAAAGACTGTTTACATGCTCATTTGTTTTGAGGAACCTGTATTATTACTAAAGGTCATTAAATGGCTTTACTCAGAGTATATCACAAGTTCTTTCTAGTTTCATGTGTAAGTATGATGCCCAATGATTCTTACAAGTCTTATTTTGTATTTATTAAGGTCTCATGAATTAGTGCATTCCTATTTACTAGATTTTCAAAAGAATTTTTTACATGCCATTTTCGGTAATATGAAACTCATTAATTTATTTCTATAACTATCATATAAGATTTGGATGTGGACTTCACTTAATTTTTAATAAAATCATATTTGGAATATCAAGTGACTAAAAGTTTTTAAATATAAAAAACTGAAATTATTATAACATCATGAAAATAAAATTCTTTTTAAAAGTTTCTAAGTAGTTCTAGTTCATGCCCCTATGATAATGCTGTGTAAAATAGACAATTTGATGATTTTTACTTGGTAAAAAATATATTTATAATAGAATTGCTTTAACCTTGAGAGCTGTCATATGTTTTAGATTTAGCTTTCTTAGTATACTTAGTGTATTTTTTTTAATTATTATTGCTTTTAAATGTATCTTTTTAAATTTAAATTTATTTATTTGGGGGTTTTAAATTATTTTTCATTTCATTAACTTTGTAAAATTATTTTATTTATGGCTTATTTGATTTTTTTTCTTCAATCCAAAATTTTTCAACTTTCCGATTTTTGAAATACATTTAATAGGGGTTTTAAAATTAATTCAATACACCCATTCATTACTAGAAGATAAAAGTAAAAATAACACTATTTTATTCCATCATTTTTCTACAATAAATTGGTTCTTTGGTTAAGGACATTTTTTAGTTTGAGTTTAATCTGAATTTTTTTTTTGGGGGGGATCCTCCATTATTACTGAAAATTAGGTTATTAGAATAAAATAAATGATTTTTTATTTTTATCCACTAGCCCAGGATATAGTAGATATGAAGCTTCTGCCACTAATAATATCAGATCTGGGCAAGAATAAGGGTGTATCCCCAGTTCTAAAAGGAAGTTTTTTTAAATCCCTTTAAGTTTATGAATTTATATATTATTTTTATTCAATGAGTTATTTTCATGTTTATTTTTAGTTTTTCAGCTTTGTTTTTGGGTTCTTTTTGTGATTCACATTCTTTTCTGGGGTTTTTGATTAAATTTTATTACCAGCTTTGGGTTTACCAGAACTTAGTGAATATGCACCATGATTACATCAATAATATGCATATGACATAAATTTTAAAAAACATCTGGAGCCGTTTAGCAGATAAAATTGCTTGAATTCATTTTTTATTCAAGAATAACTCATATTTGATGCCTTGTGAGCTGGAATTGTCAGTGTTTAGTGTGCAGTCCTCTAAGAAGACTTACAGCTGATCCAAAACTAAATTAAAATAAAGATAGGTATTTTAACCTGCTATCAGTTTCTCACATTTTTTTCTGCTGATATAACAATAGTTAAAAGCATAAAATGAGTGTATCAAAGTAATACTAGTATATGTGCATTTTATAGATTTTGTAATGCATAAAGTGGGTAGAAAATAGTGCTGGAAATTTTATTTCTCAATATAACAGACACATAACTAGATATTTTACAATGATTTTTTCACAATCTGAATCCAAAGCCTTTAGATTAGTTTTATTATGGCAAAAATCGCATTCACCACAAAATATGCAAGGTGGGATTGTTAGAAATTAAGTAACCTAGAACTCTAAGTAACCCAAAATTGAAGCACAAGTTGAGGTATTATTGAAAAAATTGATAGTAAGGGTCAAAACCTATGGAAAATACTTTAAGTTGAAGCAAAACTCAATTGAAGTTACATATGTTTCAAGTTTAACTCTTTCCTTAGTAATCTCTGAGACAATGCCCAGTCAATTCTAAGTCATTTCTCAGTCATTTCTGAGCTAATTTTAAGTTATTTCTGAGATAATTCTCAGTCATTTCTGAGCCAATTTTCAGAAATTTTTGAGACAATTCTCAGTAATATCTAAGAAAATTCCCAGTAGTCACTGAGACAAATCTCACTTATTGAAAAGAAAATTCTAATTAATTGATAGGAGATCTCTCAGTGACTTCTTGTCACCAGAAAACCTTCAAACAAGGTAAAGGATCATCTTAAAGTAAGTGTGATAAAAGAATGAGGGAATTTACAACTTCTAAGTGCATAGGATTACTTTGAGGAAGTTATTCAAAGATAGAACTGAGTTACTAAGAATGGTTCCTAATATTCTTTGAGAAATAATTAATGTATAATGTAGGGACACTGACTATTATGGTGAATGTCAAAAAGGGTTGCAACTTAATAATCAAAGGGATGATTTAAGTATTTAGGATTTTAATAAAATTGATTATTAAGGGAGAGAAGGAAAAATATAATAATAGCCTAATAAGAATTTAACTACTATCACAAATATATTTTTATAATTTAATTCTAAATAATCTTTGAAGGAAGTAACACCCTTTAAATATCCTATTCCTCCTCACACTGACCCATTAAACAACCACCCATCATATTACTCACAGAACCATTTTATCCACAAGAGCTCCCCATTACTAATTAATCTAACCTCATAATCCTTCTTTCCTGTTCCTACTTCCCAGACCTCCTAATTACCCTCAGACCCACAATTATCCCTTTTAAATATTGCCTTGACTTTAGTGCTATAGCACACGTAGATCGCTTATTTTTGAAAAGAATAAGTGTATTTAAATTTAGGATACTTTATAGTTTGAGTAGAGCAGCTAATTCGAGAACACAATAGAATGTAATCTCCCCACGGTTGCTTTTTGTGCATTGCTAGTGGAGTTAGAGTTTGAATAGTGGGGTAATTGAGGTACTTTTTCTTTGAGTGTCACATAGAACATGAAATATGCCGGGTATAAAACGTGAAATCTTTTGAGCATGAGAACACTTCATTACTCACCTTTTACTATCATCTCCATCTTGTATATTTTTAAATTTTTTATTTATTTGTTTTAATTTTAATGCCTTAACCTACCAACCCAACTCCTACACCTCCTCACCCTTAAGCTGATGGGGGGCTCCCCACTAGGAAATTCAAGACTCCTTGCACAGCCTGTGTAGAAAGTAGGGCATCTTGAGGACCTTGCAAGAAGTGTGAGTTTTGTCGATGGTGTTGAGTGACTTGTAACACATTGGCCCTCAATGATAACACCAAGCCATTTACCTTCACCAAATTTTGGTTGATTGCCAGCTCAAAGCCCATTGTCAAAGACATATGAAATGTGCCTATGACTAGGGACTCAGTGGTGGATGAGTTGGAGGGCTTAGTCACGGGGAGAGGTTGGAGATAGCTGACTGAGCTACGGATGTAGCCTTGGGGAAGCAAAAGATAATAGAGGACAAATTGGACAAGGGTATTGCAGGTGCTGCAGAGTAAGAAAAGAAGGAGGCTTCCACATCAAAGAGAAATCTAATAATCATCAAGGATGATTATGAAGAAGAGGTAGAGGTGGTGGAGAAGAAGCCCTTGTTCCTCAAAGTTGCTCCGGAATTTGGGGTAAGTGTATTTTAATTTTATTCTTATCACTTTGATGGTAACTGATTATCTCTTTTTTTTGTTGTTTAGGGACTGGAGACCACAGAGGAGATTCCTGTAGCATCAAACAGCGGGCCAGTCCCTAAAACTTTTGATGAGGTCAAATGGCCAGTTGAAAATGATCCATTGAGTGCTGAGGACGCCGGCTTGACAGGCGGAGCCTTGTATCAACTATGGTCCAAGCAGCTATTCCACACTTGTAGAATGTCATTTGTCAAGGGTTTATGCAACAAGGTCAGAAATATTGTAGAGTTGGAATTGTATGATATATCCAAAGAGTTGTTGGACATAGGGGAAGTGGTGTTTGCAGAAGGTGATGAAGCTTTTGAGAAGAGTTGAAAGTGAATTTGAAAAGTCATGGAGAAAATGAAGGAACTGATTTGAAGAAAGTTGAAAGAAAAGTTAATTTAAAAAAAGAAGAAATTAAAAAAGAAAACGAAAAAAATATTATTTTTTATTTTTTATTTTTTTTTTGTATATAGTTTTTTATTCTTGAATATTGTTTGATTTTGTTGTTTTTTTAACTTTTTGATTTATTATGTAAAGAAAAGAAAAAGTAAAGTTTGTGTTTTTAAAAGATAAAATTTTGAGAGAAAAAAATGAAAAATTTTAAGGAAGAAAATTTAGAGAGAAGAACATAAAGGAAATTTAGATTTATATATATATATATTTTTAAAAAGAAGTTTGATTTGAGGTTGATGGTTTGATTTTGAGGAAAACAGAAAAGAAATGAAAACAGAAAAGAATTTAAATGTTGAAAGAAAAGGAAAACTAAAGACTTTTTTTAGAAAAGAATATGATAAAATAATATGAAATTAAAGTTTAATAAAGAAGAAAATGATTTTATTTCAATATATGTTTTAATTAGATTGTCATTTTATTTTATTTTATTTTTATTTTTAATTTATTTTTATTTTTATTTTTATTTTTATTTTTATTTTTATTTTTATTTTTATTTTTATTTTTATTTTTATTTTTATTTTTATTTTTATTTTTATTTTTATTTTTATTTTTATTTTTATTTTTATTTTTATTTTTATTTTTATTTTTATTTTTATTTTTATTTTTATTTTTATTTTTATTTTTATTTTTATTTTTATTTTTATTTTTATTTTTATTTTTATTTTTATTTTTATTTTTATTTTTATTTTTATTTTTATTTTTATTTTTATTTTTATTTTTATTTTTATTTTTATTTTTATTTTTATTTTTATTTTTATTTTTATTTTTATTTTTATTTTTATTTTTATTTTTATTTTTATTTTTATTTTTATTTTTATTTTTATTTTTATTTTTATTTTTATTTTTATTTTTATTTTTATTTTTATTTTTATTTTTATTTTTATTTTTATTTTTATTTTTATTTTTATTTTTATTTTTATTTTTATTTTTATTTTTATTTTTATTTTTATTTTTATTTTTATTTTTATTTTTATTTTTATTTTTATTTTTATTTTTATTTTTATTTTTATTTTTATTTTTATTTTTATTTTTATTTTTATTTTTATTTTTATTTTTATTTTTATTTTTATTTTTATTTTTATTTTTATTTTTATTTTTATTTTTATTTTTATTTTTATTTTTATTTTTATTTTTATTTTTATTTTTATTTTTATTTTTATTTTTATTTTTATTTTTATTTTTATTTTTATTTTTATTTTATTTTATTTTATTTTATTTTATTTTATTTAAAGTTTTCTTTAAAATAAGTTTGAAGAAATACACAGAAGTTAGAAATTGAAAAAGCATAGATAAAAGAATTTATGATTTAAATGATTATGAAGTTTAAGTTCTAAAATTGAAAGATATGTTGAGGATGATAAGATTTAAGTTTTTTTTTGTAGAAAAGGAAAGAAAAGAGAGAATAAAAAAATAAAAGAAACATAAAAGAGAAAAAAAGAACAAAAGATTTTAAGGTTTAGGTTTTGAAGAATATTTTAAGTGAAAATATTTGATAAGTTAAGGAGCATTAGAAACATTAATGGCTGGTTCCCAGGATGATTTATTAGTATCATTGAGGTAGCTTTCCCATTCCATGAGGTATTGAAGCTTTGCTTTGCGCCTTCTTGAATTAAAAATCTGGCTTACTTCCCACTCTAGATAATCTTCTACTTTGACCAGTTCCAGAGGATGGTTCTTGCCCTGGTATATTTTTCGGGCCAGTTCCAAGAGAGATACATGATAACAGGATGAATTGATTTCCACTTTTGAGGTAGCTTGAGTCCAAATGCATTTTTTGAGATTTCAGCATCAATTTCAAATGGACCCAGGAGATTCTCAGATATTTTCGTAAATGGTTGATCTGTTAAAATTTTTTTTGCATTGAGACATACTTTTTTGCCTGGTTTAAAGAGTGGAGAAGATTGTTGATGTTTGTTGGCCTGTTCCTTATACCTTCGATTCTCTGCTTCCAAGTTAGATTGAAATTTGCCTTGAAATCTTGAAATTGTTTGAAGATAATGTTCATCAGGATTATTTATTCCTACATGAATAATATTGAATCAAGGATGTTGTCCATAGATAGTTTCAAAGGGAGATTTTTTTGTCAAAGAATGTGTCAAGTTATTATAAGCAAATTTGGTTAATGGTAACCATGTGGTCCAATAGTCTTGCTGATAATTAACATACATTTGAAGATATTGTTTGAGGATTTGATTGAATTTTTCCTTTTGTCCATAAGTTTCAGGGTGATAAGTAGTAGAATGATTCCTTGTAATATTAAATTGTCAAAATAATTGAGTCCAGAAAGTAGAAACAAACAAAGAGCCCCTATCTTAAGTAATATCATTAAGTAATCCATGTTTAGAAAATATGTGTTATAAAAATAATTTTGCTAAATACTCTGCTGTTGCATTAGTAAAAGTTTTAATAAAAAAATACATTTTAGAAAATCTATCAACTATAACTAGTATAATATCAAAATTATATGATGGAGGTAGTTGAAAAATGAAATCCATCAAAATTGTAACCCAATTTTTAGAGGAAATTGGAAGTGGTTGAAGCAACCCATAATTCCTATGTCAAGGTACCTTGTTCCTGTTACATTCATAACAGGCTTCAATATAGGCCTTAATTTCTTTAGTCATTACCGGCCAGAAGAAATCCCTTACTATTAACTGCTAGGTTTTGTCAACCCCAAAATAACCAGCTAACAGAGAATCATGCCTAGTACTGAAAATCCATAATTTTATATTCTTATCATCGTGGATGACTACTCTACCTTCAAAGACTAATAGACCTGATTTGATACTGAATATTTGGGCCCCTTGCCTTGAGAGTATTTTTTCTTTAATCCCCACATAATAATATTCTTTTTCTTCAGCTTCTTGAATGTTGGATAGTGGATTTTAAATTGTTTGAGTTGTCATTGTATTGAGTCAATGAGTTGTTAACATTTAATTGTTGAAAATAGATTTGACATTTTCTGGGTTCTTGTTTGCAAATGCCTCCCCCCGCTCTAGGTAAATGTTGTCCCAAGGGGAAAATATGTCTGGAGCTATGCAACTTTTCCCAGGATAATAGGAAACAGTAAAAGAAAATTTAGATAAGAACTCAGAACATCTGGCTTGACCTCACATCAAGACTTTGTAAGACATAAAGTATTTTAAAGCATTATGATATGTTGAAATTTGAAAGGGACTATTAAGACTGAGAAGAAAAGAACACCATTTTTTAAGACAATGTAAAATAGCATATAACTCTTTATCATGAATTTTTTAATTTAACTCTGCTGCAAGAAATTTTCATGATTTGAATGCAACAAAATGAAAAAAAATTTTAGGATTTAATTGGGATATAACCCCTGCATTAGTAAAATCACTAGCATCTGTCTTGAAGATTTTCAAAGAAGAAGGATCAAAATGTCAAACAGTTGAAGCTGTTGCGAACACAGATTTCAATGCTTCAAATTCCTTTTGCTCTGTATCAGTGAAAACAAAGGGAATATCTTTCATAAGAATAGAAGTGAGATTTGTAATAGCTTTACAGTAATCTTTAATAAATCTTCTATAGAAATTAGCAAAACCTAAAAATCCTTGTAAGTATTTTACAGATTTTTGCTCCGGCCATTCCAATATTTTAATAACTTTTCTATCATCCATTACAAGGCTGTAAGTGAATAAAGTAAAACCTAAAAGTCAAAAGACTTTAGGTGGAATTCGCACTTAGTGTGCTTGGTGTAGAGACAATGCTCTCAAAGATGATTGAGAACCTGTTGAACATGTAAAATATGTTCCTTGAGGGTCTTTGAGAGAATTAAAATATCATTTAAATAGAGGAAAACAAACTATTTGACAAAATCATGAAAGATATCATTGACAAAAGTTTGAAAATTTGAGGGTGCATTATATAACCCTTTCACACGCCACATGACACTCGAGGCAAAAGCAGCTCATTAAATCAATAATAAAGATGTCTAAATCTATATTACAAGCACAGAAGTGATTCTACATAGCAACTTCAATTTTCCTTTGTGTACTCAATATTCAACCGCGCTATGGTAAGGTAAACTCTTACAGTCGCCTTGCTGTAAGCAGAATCCGGAGGAGATATGTGGATTTAGCCGAAAACCCCGTCCTTCCAATAAAAATAACAAAATGGGAATTCTAAATCACTAAGCTAACCAATCTACTTGGATCTGATCGATGAAAATAATGAAACTCTAAAATATTTAACGCTTATTGAGATTAAAAGAAAGTGGCTGTTGAGAAAGAAATACTGATAACAACAATTAAGGTGTACCAGTGAAAGATCTGTAAAGATTGACTTTTATGTTTTTATAATAATTTGAATTTTTATGAGACAGCAATAATCAAGTCCCAGCGATGAAGACCTTTCTAAAGATACCCTATATGAAGTGTGATTTAAATTGTTGAATTGTATTTCTAAAATGTTATGTAAAAATAATAAATGTTATAAGGGTATTATAATTTATTTAATTTGTTGAGTAATAAAAAATGAGACCGTGGTGGTTAAAGATTAAGCTGTATGATGTGTCCCCCCTTCTCAATTTCGAGTTTGAGAAGCGCTTAAGTATTCCTAGTCACGTGCCTAAGTTTTCCCCTCCAGAGATCTTCCAGAGTCAATCCGGAGCCCGTACGGAGCCCGTACGGAGTCCGTACGGAGTCGAAACGGAGTCCGTCCGGACTTCCGGACTCAATTTAGAACCTTAAAAATATAATAAAAAATCTAGAAAAATTACACATAATAGAGCTACTTCCCCTTTACATACCAAACTAATTTTCGTAGTCTGCGCAGGTCTAATTACCCCGTGAAAATTCATCAAAGTTAAGTAATTTTTGAAAACGTAAATATTTCTATAAAACTTTAAAATTCATTTAACAATATAAGAAAAATAGTAAAAATTCTGGGAAAATTTCCCAAGGTTCTTGAGTGACTTGACTTGATACTTATAAATTTTTCAGACCGTAAAAATAAGTTTTCTCCGTAAAATAAATTGTTTTTGTGTAGGCATTCGCTCGTGACCAATTTCTTCATATTTTAAACTCCAATAAATTAAATAAAACCCTTTTATAAAAAAAAATAACGCCAATCTTGCACACCGTAAAAACTCCATTTACATATATAGGTGCCGTACTAAACTTTAGGCTACCACATCCTCCCTCCAATCGAGAATGTCCCCATTCTTATAACTTTTCATAAGTGGTTGAGCAATTCCAAAAGAATTATCTTTTCTAATAAAATAATTTGATAAATTTTTTTTAGCTGGTCTTCTTTTAAATCTTTATAATAAAAAATGTTCTTTCTTCTTCTCTGGCTTGATATAACATAAAATAATATAAATCTTGTGATGATTCCACTACTGAGAGCAAGGTTTGAATCCCTTCAGACTCCCATATACCAGTCTTCCTTCTTGTCACAGCATTGAGAGAGTGGATCTTCCTATGAGCCGAATACTCCTGATTCCAACCTCATAGGGCCCCCCACTGAGCCAAATTCTATGATTCCAATCTCGCCATAAGGTCCTCCAAGCTTCACACCGAAAAAAAATTGCCTAACTATGAGGCACTAAAAAAAATCATTCCCTAAAATCCAACTACCATCCTAACTTCTGATTCCTTCATCACAATTATCAAACTTTGCTATACAGCAAACCCATAAAATACTTTTTCCAGGCTCCCAATAATAATATTAACTTTAGACCATGTTAAAGCGCCACAAATTTCACCTAATTAACCATTATGCTTTCTTTAGTATCATCACCACCTAAAATTTTAACCTCCTAAAGCTATCAGCACCCAATTCCAGAAATAATTGAATAACCAGTTTAGAGTCTTAGTGGACAGTGATAAATTAAAAGATTGAATTGAGTTATCCAAACAAGATTGACATTCCAGTTTATAGTCTTGGTGGACCAAACATATAATTGATTGCCAGTTTATGGTCTTGGTGGACCAAAGATCGTTTAGGTGCATAAATAACTTGATAAATTCCTAAGTAAGGCCTAGGCTTGACCAAAGATTGAATAAATTTGATAATCCAGTTTAATGTAATAGTGGACCAAACATTTGATTGACAAGTAATCCAGTATAAGGCCATAGTGGTCCAATGAATGTTGAATTATCCTGCAGATATAAATTTTCCAGTTTAAAGTCATAGTGGACTAAAACAATGAATGAACTGCCAGTTTAAAGTCATGGTGGACCAAACATTTGATCGATAAGAAATCCAGTTTAAGGTCATGGTGGACCCAACAGCTTGATAACAGTCCAGTTTAAGGTCTTGGTGGACCTAAAATTTGATAACACTCCAGTTTAAGGTCTTGGTGGACCTAACAAATCCAATAAAAAAAATTTTAACGATAGTCTTGAAAATTAGCCAGTTTAAAGTCTTGGAGGACTAACAGCTCCAAAATTTGTATAAAACCTTAAGGAAAGTCTTGAACAGTAGCCAGTTTAAAGTCTTGGAGGACTAACAGATCCAAAATACGTATAAAAAACCTTAAAGAACGTCTTGAACAGTAGCCAGTTTAAAGTCTTGGAGGACTAACAGATATCTTGAAGTAAAATCCCATAGGTTTTGAGCTCCCCTAGACCCTGTTTCCTGTCTAAACTAAATGAATAAACTAAAAAGAATGAAGACTGAAAAATAAAACTAAGAAATATAATAATATTTTTGATTTAATTAATTAATTAATTTTAATTTTAATTTTAATTTTTTTTTTATTATTATTATTATTTTTTTTTATTTATTTAGTTTATTTTTATTTTATTTTTATTTTTATTTTTATTTTTATTTTTTTTTTAATTTTAATTTTTTTTTTTTTTTAAATTTAAAATAAAAGATTTTAGAAAAGATAGTTTTGAAATAAAAGTTAAAATTTAATTTTAAAGAAAGATAAAAAAGTACTAAAAAAAAAAAAAAAAATTTAAAATAAAATTTTAAAAGATGCCCCCCGGCCATTTGATGAGCCGTACCCTCGACATCATACCCACATCCAAGTGCAACTTGATGTGGTTACACAATTTTGAGAAATTGAAAAGAAAAGAAAATAAATGAAAGTTTTTAGAAGATAATTTTTATAATGATGATCACTGGGTGGGCTCCCTCCAATTTATAAAAATGATTAGAGACCACCAGTGAGCATCACATTTACAATAATTCATAATATATATTAAAGAAAAGAAATCACAATCTAACATAAAAAAATCAAAAACAAAATAAAATAAAAAGAATCTTGAATCCGGCGTTGAGAGCGGTGTCTCTTGATTCGTTCCAGTTTATAGTCTTAGTGGACTTCCTAAAATTAAAAGACAAAGCCAGGATTCAACTAGAAACAGGGAAAATTTTGGAAACGAACATTATGGGGTAATTGTGTATAGAGCAGCCAGCCCATCAATTACCCCCACACTTGCCAATATTAAATTAAGAAGGTTCCCCTGTAAATAAATTTTTAAAAATTTCCCAACACTATCTTCACCCATATTTTAAGAATTTTAAGTTTTTGAAAATTTTCAATAAAGGTTTTCTCGCATTTCGTTATGTTTCATCACAGTTTCGTCGTCCATATGCAGTGTAATGATAGTAAAGTATTTTTTGATAAAAATAAGAAGATAGTTTATACTCGTTGCGGAGGAATCCATAAAATTTCGTAGATATCATAGTTTATCCTCATTTCGGAGGTATAAATTTAATAAAAGTCATTAAAATTGTAGTTTATCCTCATTTCGGAGTTATCCGTAAAATTTCATCAATATCATAGTTTATCCTCATTGCGGAGGAATCCATAAAGTTTCATTGATATCATAGTTTATCCTCATTGCGGAGGAAGACTTCGGCACTCCTGGTGCCTCTAGGATAGAACCGTTTCACTTGATCGGCTGCTACCCTCTTCTTTAATACTACTCCATCCAACTCTTCTAGCACATATGAACCGCCGGAAACTTGCTCCTTGATTTTATACGGTCCATTCCACCTATCTGCAAACATCTTTCCCCACTGACTTTCCAAACTCCTATTATACACCAGGACCATATCTCCTGGGTTCAAAGGTTTCCTTAATCGATGTGCCAACCGCTCATCCCAATATCTGACTGATTGATTTCGGATCTTCATCATCCACGAATATGCCTTTTCTAAATATTCTTCTTTCTTTTCTAGCTGCATCATTCTTGCACACAATAATTCTTCAGTAGTTTTGACCGTGTCCCAGTCAACTCCAAGATATGATTCAGCTTCTAAATCAACCGGTAAAACTGCTTTCTGTCCAAAAACAAGTTCATATGGTGAAAATCCGGTCGTCCTTTTGGCAGTGATTCGATCAGCAAATAAAACTAAAGGTAAATAGTGCCTCCACTTTTCAGCACTTGTCCCACACATTTTAACTAAAGCATCCTTAATAACTTGATGCCCTCATTCAACCATGCCTTCAGCTTCAGGATAATATGGGGTTGCTACCCTAACCTTTGATCCAACTTTCAATACGGCCTCTTTAAACTCTGTCCCAAATTCAGGACCTCCATCTATCGTTACCAACTTCATCACCCCATACCTATATACCCAATTATTCAAAAAAAATTCTGCCACATTTTTGGCAGTTAAATTAATAAGAGGCGCTGCCTCTACCCAACCAGATAAATCATCTCTGGCCACAATTAAATATTTATACCGTCCCTCTTTTATATGAACGGCATCTAAACTAACTGTTCCAAAGAGCGTATATTCACCGGTCGCGCGTCCAGGTTCTTTTGGCCTTAAATAACTTCGTCTTTGACATTCTTCGCATGACTGAACCCACTTTTTAACAGCCATCTTCATGCCAGGCCACCAAAATCGATCAGAAATTCTTCTAAACGTTTCTCCAACGCCTCTATGCCCGAGATCTTCATGCAGTGATTTCAAAACTAATTCTTGCCCCTTCTGTTGAGTTATAACTACTTGAGGATTTGGATACTTTCTCCTCATTAAATGTCGACCAGATAGGTAAAACGTAGATGACTTCCTCTTGATAGCCACCCATTCATCGTCTTCACAATCTTCTGGCCTCTCTAAAGTCAACAAATATTTGACTAACAAAAAATAAAAACCAGTCTGACCCCAGACTTCATCTTGAAAATCGATTAATATAACATCAATAGGGACTTCACTATCACCAATATCACCTGCACATGAATGAGCCAATAATCGTTGACCCCTAAATAAATCTTTAATCAAGCTATGTCGACGTTTTTCTTCTGAACCTTTGGATCCTTCGAAAACCGAATTTGAAAATACCTCTTTCTCTTTATCCACCTTTTTATTTAAATTCTCTAATTCTCCAACATATACACCATTCCTTAATTTACTACTATCCCACACTACTAATCCATCTTCCTCTACATACACCACATCTTCTTCTACCTCCTCTCTGCCGAATTTATCTACACCTTTTCCAACACCTTTATTAACATAAAAACTATTTTCCAGTTTATCCTCTTGGTGGAGGTCATCATCACCATAATCTAAACACAATAGTCCTGCCAGTTTAACCTCATGGGGGAGGTATGGAAAGTCTTCAGCTCCTTTAGTGCTGGCTTTGATAATAGGTATATCTTCATCGAACTCTTCTGAGTCTGAATCTTCTTCAGTGGGTGGTCTCCTTGATAAACCATCTGGCATAGTAAAAGTTTTGCCAGGCTTATGAACTAAATCGAACGAAAAATGTTGAATAAAAGCTACCCATCTCGTCATGGGTGCGTTCGGTAAACTTGGGGAATTAATCATCTGGATTAACGATTTTGCATCCACTTGCAACTCAAAATGTTGCCCCCACAAAATATGCTGAAGTTTCTTCAGTATTTTCGCCACACCACATAATTCCAATTTTGGTTGAGAATATCTTGATTAGACCTCAGTAAACATTACAGATTCATACCTAACTGGCCTGATGCAACCAGCTTTATCCATCTGAGACAAAACCGCCCCAGATGCAACCTGACTTAAATCGACTGCTAATTAAATTCTGCCAGCTTCTTTTCCATAATCCAACTTGTGCAGGACTAAATCCTTCCCTACAACCTCCTTCAACTTCACAAACGCCTTCTCACACTCTTCATCCCACTCCCAGTCTGCATCCTTTCTCGTTAACCGTCTCAATGGAGCTGCCAATGAAGAAAAGTCCTTGATAAACATTCTAACATATACGCAAATGCCTAAAAACCTTTTGACTTCTGTCGTATTCTTGGGCCTTGGCCAGGACTGAATTTTGTTAACTTTCTTCTTGGACATAATCCTACCCTCTCTACATACCACATGGCCTAATATTTCTAAGGCTGGCACACAACATGAAAATTTTGAACCTGAAATAGTTAAACCAGCCTCTTCAATTCGAAACAAGATTCTTTCTAAAGTAATTGCAAACTCCCAAATGAATTTGCGTATCCTGGGATTCTCTTCCAACACCTGGTTATCATAGTCGGTTGTTGGTCCCTTAATTCCTCCATCATCTATAAAGATTCCAGCATATTGTGGAATTTTATCTTGAAGGATCCAAGCCATCTGAGCTTGATAAACTGCAACCGAATTTTTTGCTCCTTGAGGTAATCTTGTTAACTGTAAATGTCCAAGTGGCGTATCGAATGTAGTGAGAGGCCTTGAGTCCGGATGTAACTCTCTCTCATCATATCCACCCATAATATCTCCCAAACCATAACACACTCTCCCTGCAAACGCTTCAACAAACTCCTCAGCACTAGGTGGTATCCCAGCATCCTTTATTGTAACCCTATTTAATTCCCTAAGATCATGAACAACTCTAAGCTTGCCATTCAGTTTCTTGATACAAAATACAGGACTAGAATAACTTGACGTTGATTGCTCATACAGTCCAGTGCGTATCCGTTCTCTGACAACTTCAATATAGGCTTCTTTTAATGCAGCCGGAATAGGAATCGGTTTCTGCTGCCACGGTTCATGACATACCACAGGAATCTTGTAAGGCTCCCCATAGGAATGCTTCAACACACCCCTCTCCTCTTCTACAAAAGCAATGGCCTTCTCTCGCTTGACCATCACATCCAACAACAACTTCTTCTCTTCTCCAGACAACCAACCATCAGGTCCAAAATTAACAACACCCAGTCTCTCAAAAGTGATTCTTGATGTCTCAGAAAATTCAGGCAGATTCTTTACCAAGGGACTTTCATAAGGATCTCTTGATAACCTTGGTCTTCTCAAAGGTGGATTTAATTCAGCAGGTAGCGGTTCATTAATAGGTCGAACTTTATTTGCTACCTTCTTATATTTGGCTGCGTCCACATCTAAATTAACTTGAGGTAAAACATTTACTTTTGTATCGCCATTAAAACTTTCATCAAATGAATCTTCTTCATCGCCAGAATCAGAATAAGAAAAATTAGAAAAATATTTTATTTCATTTTTAAATTTTACCCTTTTCTCCTTTCCCTCGTCTAATTTATAAACAGATTTTCCAACACCTTTGCTTCCCTTATCCAACAGTAAATCACCCGTAAAGAAAGTTGGCAGTTTAACCTCTTGCTGGAGAACCGGAAATGAATTTTCACAAAAATTATTTTTTTGAGTTTTAATTATACTGAGATTTTTAATCGGATTTAGATAAGATTTTCGCAGTTTACCCTCTTGCTGGAGGTCCAAAATAGAAGGAGATAATTGCAGTTTAACCTCTTGCTGGAGGCCCGAAAACATACCCTTCCAATTTTTATCCAACCTAATTTGGCCCATTTTGCCTTTTTCACCGTTTTTAAATTTAATAGAAAAACCGGGTAAATCCAATAAACATATAGAAAAGTCCATAACATATTTGCACTCCAAAGTAATATTAACAGAAAATAATTGAGAATCCACTTGAATTATCTCCAAGTGAGCTGACCTATTGCAATCCGGGATCTCATCCTGAGGAGAGATTACAACATTAGAGTGATCAGCCCCTGCTACCCCAAAAAATGAGGGCATCCATCCCTTTCCAACAAACATAATTCACCAGAAGCCGTCCATTTAATATGCCGCTTCTTGGTGCAAACACAACACTGGCACAGAGTAGTAATCCCTGGCCATGTTTCCCAACCTTCATCTCCAGGAGGCGCTAACCGCATATGTAACCTCCGCATATCTTCACCAGTGATCTCCAAACTAATCCCCATGCCAGCTTGATACCCTATCCTGGGCTCAAAATCCATCAAAAAAGGACCACCAAGAACAGTTTTGACTGCTCCTCTGGCCACATAAAAGTGAACCTTACCAACAGATCCACCAATGCCTAACCTGACATGCTCAGCTGTACCCATCAGCTCTGTTGCATGCCCTCCAATACCTCTGAGGTTTCCCCCAGTCCCACTTTTAATTGGCAAGCCTATACTCGTCGCTTGCTCCAATGAAATTAAATTAATTTGAGACCCTGAATCGACCAAGGCCTTAACTTCTTTACCATTAAGAGTTACCACCAGGTAACCCAGGGGAGCGGAAAAATGCGTATCTACATCTTCCCCAAACTTTTCAGCATTTTCACAAATATATTCCACCTCTCCAGTGGAAACCCGACGCCTCGTCAAATGCTTCTTTTGCTTTTCAGCAAGCGCCGGACTAATTGTAAATAACTCCCCCAAAGATAAGGCAATCTGAAGTTGATTCACCCTATTCAAAACTGTGTCCATTGCATTAGCTTGACCAGAAACTACTGGCCGCTCATACTGGACCTTTGATTTAACAACCTTGGCCCTGGGTACCTCTTGAGGTCCAACCAAGCCATCTTCACCTCCCATAATAACATCTTCACTTTCTATAACCCTAACTCCGTCACCAGCTTCTTGCACTAATCCTGATCCATCGCTAGTCCTTCTTACTCCCTCCATTGGGATGGGACCGCTAAAACTTGGTCTGGGTAGAGAGGCCAACGGTACGTCCTCCTCAGAATCTGAATCATCCTCTGGCATAGGCTCACCATTTAAATCAAACTTGCCATAACTAGGGGGCCCCATATCAGCAATCCCCTTCTGCATTTTATATAATTCGTCCTTAGAGTAAGGGTTCAATTTGTTGGCGGCAGTTTGAGCACTAGAATTCTTGTCCTTAGAGTAAGGGTTCACTTTGTTATTGGCCTTGCCAGGATTAGCCCTCAATTGGCTTTGAATGCTACTTTTTGCCTTAGTAGCAGCTGCTCTTCTAGCAGCATTAACATTGTATTCGCCAGCCATACAGCTACCCTCCACCTGGGCAACCGTCGCCAGCTCTAAACCACCAAAAGAAGTAGAAAATGTGGCTTTACTGACCTCTTTCTCCTTGCCCTTGTCAGCTTTTCCACCATTACCATTACCATTTTTGCCACCCTTGGCATTAACATCTTCATCCGTCACCTCTTCAAATCTGGCTCTCCTTTCAGCCGTTAAACTTCTTCTGACCAAATCAGAAGGAGACTGTCCATCACTGGGCTTGATGAACGAACCATCAGGAAATTTATAAACTTTACCATCAAATAAAACTCGCCCAGCATCCATATCCTTATCTAGAGCAAAACAAACTGTTGCTCTGTGCCCCTCCTATTACAATAGGAGCACACCTTTGGCTCATCATAGCCACCTCTATATCCATTACCACCATTACCACCATTTCTCCCATTGCCTGGGAAGCGGTTACCGTTGTTATTGCCATTATAATTTCGACGTTCATAACCTCTGGACTGATAAGAAGTCGACGTCGACGAAGAAGCGATTGGGGCCTTGTTGGCCTTCTGAGTCTCTTGAACAAATATTTTTAATTGTTTTGTTAAATCGGCCAAGTGATCGACCATCTTATTATCTACATTGCCCTCCACTTTAGCAGCAGGTAATCCCATTTGTGCCTTCTTGGCCTCCTGGGCTTTGACCATAATATCGTTGTTTTCGGCCAAAACCTCGCTAACCTTGCTAACATATTGAGTGCAAGACTCTTGATATTTGTCCAACGCTAATAACTTTAGATGGGCCTGAATGTTCTCTTTGATAACCTCCAGAGCCGGCAGTTTCTGCTCACCATTAGGCAGTTCCTTCATCAAATCTTTTCTTGAAAGATCCTTCAAGACGTCCATACGAATATCCCTGCTGCATGCTGTCCAAAACAAATCTTTTGCTTGGTTCTCATGCACTAACTCGTCCACCAGTACGAGATATTCCACCACTTCATCAAACTGAACACAGAGCTTTTTGAAGTCAGCCATAGAAGAAACTCCACCTTTTCCTTGCCAGTCTCCAACAATTTTATTGAGGTCCATCATAGTAAACCTAACACCCCATCTATCAACCATAGCTTTAGAAAGCTTAACCCAATCCTTGTCCTTGAATGCCTGCATAGCAATAACCTCTTTTTCCACCTCCCTATCAGCAATAAAAAACCTAACTTGCTTCACCATATCCACATGGGAAGCACCATCAACAGCAGCAGCAGCTTCATACCTGCTAATGAACCATTTAACCTCCTCCCCATCAAACTTTGGGCCATCCCAAGAAACAATTCTAACTGAGGGAGTAAGAGGGTTAGAAGATCCAGAAGCAACAGCAGAAGAAGACATCCCAATAAGTAATGAAAAGCGTTAACAATTGATAAAATAACAAGCCTCTTGCAGGCCAATAACAAAAATCCAATTAGAGTTCCAGAAAATATGCCTCTTGCAGGCTAATAACGTTCTTGATCCAAGTAAGTCTTTAAAGAAAGCTAGAGAAATCGGAACCCCACGTTGGGCGCCAACTATGGTAAGGTAAACTCTTACAGTTGCCTTGCTGTAAGCAGAATCCGGAGGAGATATGTGGATTTAGCCGAAAACCCCGTCCTTCCAATAAAAATAACAAAATGGGAATTCTAAATCACTAAGCTAACCAATCTACTTGGATCTGATCGATGAAAATAATGAAACTCTAAAATATTTAACGCTTATTGAGATTAAAAGAAAGTGGCTGTTGAGAAAGAAATACTGATAACAACAATTAAGGTGTACCAGTGAAAGATCTGTAAAGATTGACTTTTATGTTTTTATAATAATTTGAATTTTTATGAGACAGCAATAATCAAGTCCCAGCGATGAAGACCTTTCTAAAGATACCCTATATGAAGTGTGATTTAAATTGTTGAATTGTATTTCTAAAATGTTATGTAAAAATAATAAATGTTATAAGGGTATTATAATTTATTTAATTTGTTGAGTAATAAAAAATGAGACCGTGGTGGTTAAAGATTAAGCTGTATGATGTGTCCCCCCTTCTCAATTTTGAGTTTGAGAAGCGCTTAAGTATTCCTAGTCACGTGCCTAAGTTTTCCCCTCCAGAGCTCTTCCAGAGTCAATCCGGAGCCCGTACGGAGTCGAAACGGAGTCCGTCCGGACTTCCGGACTCAATTTAGAACCTTAAAAATATAATAAAAAATCTAGAAAAATTACACATAATAGAGATACTTCCCCTTTACATACCAAACTAATTTTCGTAGTCTGCGCAGCTCTAATTACCCCGTGAAAATTCATCAAAGTTAAGTAATTTTTGAAAACGTAAATATTTCTATAAAACTTTAAAATTCATTTAAAAATATAAGAAAAATAGTAAAAATTCTGGGAAAATTTCCCAAGGTTCTTGAGTGACTTGACTTGATACTTATAAATTTTTCAGACCGTAAAAATAAGTTTTCTCCGTAAAATAAATTGTTTTTGTGTAGGCATTCGCTCGTGACCAATTTCTTCATATTTTAAACTCCAATAAATTAAATAAAACCCTTTTATAAAAAATAATAATGCCAATCTTGCATGCCGTAATAACTCCATTTACATATATAGGTGCCGTACTAAACTTTAGGCTACCACAGCGCTAATATAAAACTTTAAATCTAAATTAGTTTATCTCTCAATAGTGTGTTTAGTCTTTTCTTCAATAGACAACGCACAGTGCAATGGCCAATGCAATATTCCGCTAAAGGTTTATTGTGTGTCTGTGGGTTATTAACAGGGGTAGTGAGCATGGACGGGATGGTTAGTGGAGGGTCAAAGGGTTAACGGATGTTAGTGAGGAGGGTCCAGGTGTAACAGGTGTTTTTTAGAGGTCTGTGGTGTGCCAAATGATGGATGGGCATGAGGTCAATGCAAGGAGGAGTAGTGGATATAAAAGGGATGGGATTTTGGTTTGACATTCTTTAGAATTAAATCATAAAATGTATATATAGTTAATAGTGGTAAAGCTTCAGGTTAAATCATTATTATTGTACATTTCCTTATTTTCTCAGTAATCATTTCTAAAAACTTAAATCTTTGGTTATTGAGTTTCCAAACCTTTTTGAGATCCTAAGAATATTAATATTAGCTTTAAAGCTATATTGAGATTCTTATTGAACATATCTCAAAGAAGCAGCTCTTCCTTCGACTCATCTTTGAATCACTTCCTCAAATATTTCCTCTGTACTTTGAAGAAGTATCTAAACTCCTTCCTCCATCTCACTTTCCAGGAACACCCTCGACCTTGTGTGTAGGTCAGCTGGTGACAAACCCAAAAGGCATAACTAAATATTCAAAACTACCAAACCTAGTGCCCATTGCTGTTAAAGATTCATGGCTTCAGCAATAGGTATAAGGTTGTAAGTGCCTCTTAAATCAATTTTTGAAAAGAAATTAGCGCCACTAAACAAAGTAAGGAGTAAAGACATTTGAGGAACTGGATATGCGTTATATTTAGTGACTGCATTGAGTTTTCTATAATCAATGCACAACCTAAGACTTCCATCCTTTTTCTTAAAAAAAAGAGCTGGAGAGCCAGTTGGGGATTTACTGGCTCAAATGAAACCTTTTTCCACATTCTCTACAATTCAGTCTCAAAGAACTTAAGATTCATCCTTCAATAGGGAGTAGACAGGACCTGCCAAGGGTGCTACCCCTACTAACTCTATTTAATGATAGTAAGGTCAATGAGGCAGTAGCTTTTTGGCCTTACATATTGAAAATACATTGAGGAAGTCATGATATACTTCCGGTAGATTTGATTTAATGGATTAAATATTGATTTGGTCATCCTCTTCATTGTCAAAGGAGTCTGTCAAGAGTAGACCTGAATTTAGAGAGCAAGAATGGTTTACCTAGAGTCTGTTAAAAATCTCTTCAAGTGAGGTAACTGAGCTAGAAATTTTATCCAAATGCTCATTTAGAGAAAAATAAGATGGTTGCAAATCATCTGGCAGAGATATGTCCTTTAGAAGGACAGAGTCAGACGGGTTTTTTAACTCCCTGTTGACCTGCATTGAAGAATCAGAAATATACTTAGAACAAATGGTGATAAATCCCTCTGATTAATTAATGTCAGGATTTAAATGCATTAAAAATTCATGGCCAAGAATGGTATTTTCCATCCTTGGGGAATCCAAGACTTTTAATTCTCACTTGAAGGACAGAAAATTTGGAAAGTTGGAAACCCATAAAACTTTCTTACTAACCCAATACTTGGGCTCCTCTGATTCAACCAAATAAATTAGAATTTGATTGGTATCTACAAGTTTCAGCTTAATTTTTTTGGAAAAAGATAAACTGATAAATGAATTGGAGGTCCAGAGTCAATAAGGAAACTGAAGGGTATATCCTCCCTAAAAAGAATAAATCTAAAACGGTTAATGAAAACTCCAGTCCTTAAGACATAGTGGTTCTGTGCACTGGGAGAAGTAAAATAGTGTGCTTTGCACACAAGTAAACTATTCTCTAGTTTTCTGACTTCTAATTTTTACCTTTCCTTTCCTTCAATTTTGCACAATCTTCCAACTTTTGTTTACCCCAACAATACATACATAACCCATTATCTGCCCATCTTTTCCTTTCAGCTTCCTTTAGTTCCAATTTTGGATTCAATACCTTACTGATATTTCCAGGAGTCAAGCTTTGAGGTTTAAACTTTTCCTTTCCCTTGTGACTGGGTTTGGATTGGGTCAATTGGGTTAGTTGGGAATGGTTATTTGGAGGCCCAGATTTGAAATTTGAACCATGAGATTTTTGAGTGAGAAGCCTTTGTTGAAGTTGTCCTTGATGCATGCCATTGAGTTTGAGAGTCCTATCCATCAAGTCTGTCAAACTTTCCATTTTATGTCCGTGAAGATTTAATTGGTCTAGAATCCTTGAAGGAAGTCCCTTTTTGAAATGATGTTTGAGGGCAGTATCATTCCGACTTACTCAATTTTGTAAAGCCCTGAAATTTGAGATATACTCAGAATCCTTACCATTATTTCTCATGCAAAGGAAATCAAGTTTGATCTTGGCATTGTCAGTTTCATTGGGGTTGTTAAACAACATAAAAAGTTGATCCTTAAACTTTTCCCAATTATTAATGAGTAAGTGAGGTTATATAAAAGAAAGCATGAGTAGAGAAGGCTCACACCACCATAATTTCTTTCCTGATAAGTAAGAAGAGGCATAAATGACCTTGGAGCAATCCATACTAAAGGTTCAAGGGTCATTGTGGAATAGTAGCTTGCATGTCTGCTAGAATGGACGCAATCTGTCAGGATGCTCTCCATAAAACTTTTATGGAGATCTCATTGAAGTATTTTTGAATTGAGATCCTTCAGATGAGGCAGGATTAGTGAGGGATTTAACCAGAAGTTTCATGAAGTCCTCCAATGAAGTATTTAGCCCAGGGATTAATGATTGGCCTGAAGGTCCAGCAGGCAGGGCTGATGGTGCCTTGTGCATAGTATCCTCACCTTTGTCTTCTTTACTGGAATCCTCAAAATAATGAGGAATGTCTTCTACAGATTGAATTGAATGTTTGTGCTCCCTTACATCAAGTGGTTTGAGGGAGTGAGTGCAAGAAACAGGACCTGATGAGGTTGGCCAATCTCTAGTGCAAGCTTTAGTAGTAGTGCCAATAGAAGGAGGAGTGCCTTGAACAGGTTCCATTTAGATTTAGCACCTGGAAATTATAGTAGCACAAATAATGAGAACTACAGAGAATTAAATTATACTGTCACCGGACAACCTATGCACAAGGTCAAGGACGATCCCAAAGTAAGTGAGATAAAAGGATGAGGGAAATTACAACTTTGAAGCACAGATGATTACTTTGAGGAAGTGATTTGAAGATAGGGCTGAGTTACTAAGAGTGGTTCAATAATTAATGTATAATGTAGGGACACTAACTATTATTGTGAATCTCACAAAGGGTTGCAACTTAATAATCAAAGGGATGATTTAAGTATTTAGGATTTTAATAAAATTGATTATTAAGAGAGAGAAGGACAAATATAATAATAGCCTAATAAGAATTTAACTACTATCACAAATATATTTTTATAATTTATTTCCAAGGAATCATCAAAGGAAGTAATACCCTTTAAATATCCTATTCCTCCTCTCACTGAGCCATTAACCAGCCAGCCACCATATTACTCACAGACCAATTTAATCAACCAGAGTTCCAAATTACTAATTAATCTAAGCTTATAATCCTTCTTTCCTTTTCCTACTTCCCAAACCTCCTTATTACCCTCAGACCCACAATTACCCCTTTTAAATATTGCCTTGACTTTAGCGCTATAGTGCGCATAGATTTCTTATGTTTGAAAAGTATAAGTGTATTTAAATTTAGGATACTTTATAGTTTGAATAGTGCAGCTAATTCAAGAACAAAATAGAATGTAATCTCCCCACGGTTGCTTTTGGAGCATTGCTAGTGGAGTTAGAGTTTGAATAGTGGGGTAATTGAGTTAGTTTTGCTTCAAGTGTCACATAATATGTGACACTTCTAAGAAAATTCTCAGTGATTTCTGACACAATGCTCATTAATTTTTGAGACAGTTCTCAGTAATTTATGAACCAATATTAAGTCATTACATAGCAAATTTTCAGTCATAGCTTAGCCTACCCTCTCTCATAGCTGAGAAAATTCTCATTAATTTCTAAAAAAATTTGCAGTCATTTCTAAACCAATACTAACTCATTTATTAGCCAATTATCAGTCATAGCTGATCCAATTCTTAATCATAGCTGAGCCAATTCTCATTCATATCTGAGACAAAGCTAAGTCATTTCTTAGCTAATTACCAGTAAATTCAGAGCCAACACTTAGTTATTATAAATACAGTTCTCAGTCATAGCTGATCCAATTCTCAGTAAGTGCTGCTCTGATGCTCTTTCAGTGTTTATCTAACTCTCAGTCATAGCTGATCCATTTCTGAGTGAGTGATAATCCCACCCTCAGTAATTTCTGATAAATTTCACAGTAAATGATCTTTAATATCTCATAAAATCTTTAGGCTCAATTCAGTAAAATTTAAACAGGGAATTACTCAAAGATATTGCAAGATTTCAGTCTGATTTCTATTTTAGTTAAAATATCAGACTTCCTATAAAATAATCCCCTAATATTTTGTGGGGATTACTTCAATGTTCTTGTTTGCAATTTTCAGTTTTGAAAAATCACATGAAAATTTTTTTAAAGCAAGATGTATCTTATGCATGAGAGTTAGAAAGTGAGAAAAGTAAACTAAAATAATGATTACAAGAAGACATAAAATTTCAAAAGTAAAAAATAATTTTTTTTGAAGGCCACAGTCAGGAAATGGAGATCATTGGGGGCTAGAATACTAATAACAAGCTTCAGATGGTATCATTAATTCCATAGATAATATTTCTTCTGAAATAAATCACAATTTTTTGGTTTTGTAATTTTAATCCAGTTATTAGGGGGTATCAAGGTTATTAATTTGTAATTATTTAAAAGGCATTTCACAAAACCAAAAGAAAGCCACAAACTTGACATAAACTCTCAATAAAAAGGTGTTTTGGGGGCACAATATGTCATATTTTAAAAAATAGTCATGGTTGATTTAGTGGAAAAAAGAGGTATTTTGAAATGGAAGATTTCTAACTTTGATACCCCCTATTGTGAAAATTGAGGTATTATTTTGCAAAGAAGAAGTTCAACTTGGTACAGCAATCAACTATTTGCAAATGGGAAAAATTATCAATTTAATATACTTGTTTATTCATTATGAGGAGAAAGAGAACTTCAACAATGATATTTTCATTGATCTTGAAGACAAGTGGGCTTGCACTACCTATTAAAATACACACCATAATGTGAAAAAATAAGCCAAAACTTTTTCAGTGCTAGATCAAAAAAATTTCATACAAGAAAAGATAAAAATTTACCAAATAATTAATGAAGTAAGAAAAAAAATCATAATCCAAGATTTTGTGTTGTTTAAAATTTTGATGGATGTTTGAGATAAAGAAAAGTTGTTGATTTGAGGAGGGCTTAAGAATAATAATCTGCAAGGACGTGCTTCAACCACTTGTATAACTACCTTTTTCAATGTTTTATACATTCATTCACTTTAATTCTAGATCATTAGCCATCTAAAGTAGTAATTATAATGTACTATATACTGCAAAAGCTCTAGATTATTCTTAAAGTCGTAATACATATGTTTGCACATAATATCACTTTCATTATTGAGATTTATCATGTTAAAAATTTTCAAATTTTGTGATGTGCTGTGAAAGTAAGTAATGGTGATACTTACTTAAACTTCCAGGCATAATCTTAAGTCTTTAACTTAATTTTTGTGAATTAAATAAAGGTTCTAACTAGTTGCACACTGTATATGTACTTCAGGACACAAATTCTGTTTGCCAACTAACATGAGACACTGTGGATCACAGCATAGATTTTTACCAACTTATGTAATACTAAATACTATTCTGTAAATTTGGAGGAAATTTATAGCAAGTCTTTCCCTAACGCCTTAATTTATCAGATGACTTGATAACTTTCCCCCTTTTATTGCATAAATTCTATGATAATCCCCTTACTGCAATTTTTACTTTTGTCGGCCAGTTGTCTAGAAGTAATAGAAAATAAAGGAAGAAGGAGAAGTGGAAGAAAAAGTGGAAGATGAAGGGAATAAAACTAATGGCAACTATAGGACTTTGTAGAGGACTTGTAACAGATTGGAAGTATATATGAGTTTTGTAAGTACTTTCTCTCTCTCCTTAAACAATGCAATTAGATAATATTAAATATAACCTCTTAATGCAACCTTTTAACCATATTTTACTTATAATCCTTAAAGAGGTACTCACTGCAAAGAAGTTATTACCTGTAAAATTAGTTATATTTATTTATTAATAAAAATAAATTATGGTGTAATAGCTTTGATAAAGTAAGTGATGGAGCTACAGGGGGTTTCCCAAGGCCCTTATATAAGCAAGGGGCCCTATGGAGCGCTAAAAAAATTATATAAGGTAAAAATAAAGGTGAAAAATTAATGACATAAGTGTAATAAAAATGTAAGAGAAAAAAAATAAAACAAGTAACTAAAAACCATGGGCAAGAGCCTATTTATCCACCAATTTAAACCCAAACATTGTATTAAACCTATGTGGAATATTAAGGAAGTCTGAAACACAGAATTAAACAATTAAAGACAAACATGTTTTATAATATATTTAAAATAGTAAATAATTTATGTGAAACCTCAAATATTATACTATTTTAGAAGTATGATTAATTTTGTTAGTATAAAAAATGAATAAATGATTTTTTTAAACTATTTCAGTATTGTAATAACTATCTTGAGTCAAAAAATGATTAATTTAATGAAATTACTAAATTAAAGTAAAACTTTTAATATTTTTTATTAAGTAAGTGGTTTAACTTAATTAATAATTTTCCTGACACAATTAAGGGTCAAAAAAGTGCCCAATATATATGGATTATAAGATATGTAAAAAATTATTTAATAATTATATATAATTAATTAATTATTAAATTTATAATTTAAATTTATAACTTATAATTTTAATATAGTATTATATTAATTAATAAATAATTTATAATTATTAAATACATTAAAAAAGCGCTCATATTTTATAGAATATAATGTATTATTTATTTAATTAATTGTATATATAATCTATATAGTGATAGAATTAATATAGCTCTTACTTTAAGAGCTATTTATGTAATTTTTATGTTAAATATTATCTTAATTTACATACATAATATGAATAAACATTTGCATATTTTGAAGTCCAATAACATGCTATAGCATTTACTGGACTCCTGGTACAGCCTGGCTGACACCTTGCCTATATCTTATTCCTTGATTAATTATTTTATTCCATTATTGAGCCATTTTATTTGGTTGCTTTTCATTTTAATTTTTTAGATAATTATATCTTTTAATTCAAATTTTATCTATTTTTTGGTTGGTGAGGACACTTTTCTGACTCTTTGATTATTTTTTGATTATTTTAGTATTTTATCACTACGCAATATAGGGGGTGGACTTGCTAGCAAGTCCTCAACCTGAACTCAGATGGAACTCAGATGGAACTCAGACTGAACTCATACTGAACCCATACTGAACTCTACTTGAACACCCACCTAAAACTGTTCTGCTGAGTGGTGTTCATCCCTGATTGTATGGTTCCTTTATCAATAGCTCAATGTGTGTTCAATCTATGGTGAGTTTGGGTCCAAGGTTGCGGACTTGCTAGCAAGTCCGCCCCCCATATTGTGTGGTGTATCTTGCTAGTTATTTGAGCTATTTAGCACTGTGTTTTAATGTATATAATGAGAAGATTTGTTGCACTTTGATCTAGCCTCTTAAAAAGTATAAAATCATTCAAAGAATTTTATGTAATTATTTGATTTATTTGAGTGTTTATTAAAAATAATTAGATAAAATTATTACTTTTAAATTTAAAAATTACCATTTCTCTATCACCTGCAACTTGGGCTATTATAATAAAATAAAAAACTGAATATATTGATAATTTATTTAAACTTATAAATATAATTTTATCACTGATCTACAGAAAAACTTTAATTCATTAAGGACTATTTATTATTTGACTTAAAAAAATTTAAACCTCCATTTGACCTTATCCTTCTGGAATTTATAATTTTATTTTCAACCTCTCTATGTTTTAATTTTAAATTTTTTTTGTTTTTCTAATATTTATATCTTTTTCTTAAATAATTCTGATAATGAGAATGTTATGGTTTTTTTGATCCTAGAATTTTAATAATATACTTTGAAGAAGTTATTGATTTTTTAGACAATTTTTTGAAAAACATATAATACTTTTCATTATAAATTTAAATTGATGTCTATCATTCTATAATTCTTTTTAACTGTGATTTTTCTATTTTTTCTTTGAGGATGTTGTTGTTTTTTGTTATTTTTGTAAAATTTATGATTTTGATGAGTGAAATAAGTATTATATTTTCATTCAATCAGGTGAATTTTATGGTTTAATGATTTTGATAATTTATTCTTATTTTTAAAAAAATTCATTTAATAATTTTAATGAGTTTTTTAATTATTTTTTAGATTTTAATTATTTAACTTTATTTATTTTTTATTTTTAGGATTTTTTGGTTATTTTTTTCAAAAATATTTATTATAAGATTTTTGGGGTTTTTATGATCATTTTAAAAATTTTATGATTATAATGAATATTTTAATTATTTAGATCTATTTAGTTTTTCAATATTTATTTTATTTTTTTTATTTTATCTAAATTTTATAATAATAATAATTATTTTTATTTCATTTCATTATTTTTTAAATTTATATAAATTTTTAATTTTCTTAATTTTTTTAATTATAATGAAATTTTTGAAATTTTTTATTTTTTATTTTTATATTTTAATTCTTTGAAATTTTTGAAATTTTTTATTTGTTTTTATTTTTTTTATACTTAATTTCTTTATTTTTTTATTTTTATATTTTTTTATATTTTTATATTTTATATTTTATATTTTATATTTTATATTTTATATTTTATATTTTATATTTTATATTTTTTATTTTTTATTTTTTATTTTTTATTTTTTATTTTTTATTTTTTATTTTTTATTTTTTATTTTTTATTTTTTATTTTTTATTTTTTATTTTTTATTTTTTATTTTTTATTTTTTATTTTTTATTTTTTATTTTTTATTTTTTATTTTTTATTTTTTATTTTTTATTTTTTATTTTTTATTTTTTATTTTTTATTTTTTATTTTTTATTTTTTATTTTTTATTTTTTATTTTTTATTTTTTATTTTTTATTTTTTATTTTTTATTTTTTATTTTTTATTTTTTATTTTTTATTTTTTATTTTTTATTTTTTATTTTTTATTTTTTATTTTTTATTTTTTATTTTTTATTTTTTATTTTTTATTTTTTATTTTTTATTTTTTATTTTTTATTTTTTATTTTTTATTTTTTATTTTTTATTTTTTATTTTTTATTTTTTATTTTTTATTTTTTATTTTTTATTTTTTATTTTTTATTTTTTATTTTTTATTTTTTATTTTTTATTTTTTATTTTTTATTTTTTATTTTTTATTTTTTATTTTTTATTTTTTATTTTTTATTTTTTATTTTTTATTTTTTATTTTTTATTTTTTATTTTTTATTTTTTATTTTTTATTTTTTATTTTTTATTTTTTATTTTTTATTTTTTATTTTTTATTTTTTATTTTTTATTTTTTATTTTTTATTTTTTATTTTTTATTTTTTATTTTTTATTTTTTATTTTTTATTTTTTATTTTTTATTTTTTATTTTTTATTTTTTATTTTTTATTTTTTATTTTTTATTTTTTATTTTTTATTTTTTATTTTTTATTTTTTATTTTTTATTTTTTATTTTTTATTTTTTATTTTTTATTTTTTATTTTTTATTTTTTATTTTTTATTTTTTATTTTTTATTTTTTATTTTTTATTTTTTATTTTTTATTTTATATTTTTTATTTTTTATTTTTTATTTTTTATTTTTTATTTTTTATTTTTTATTTTTTATTTTTTATTTTTTATTTTTTATTTTTTATTTTTTATTTTTTATTTTTTATTTTTTATTTTTTATTTTTTATTTTTTATTTTTTATTTTTTATTTTTTATTTTTTATTTTTTATTTTTTATTTTTTATTTTTTATTTTTTATTTTTTATTTTTTATTTTTTATTTTTTATTTTTTATTTTTTATTTTTTATTTTTTATTTTTTATTTTTTATTTATTATATATTATTTATTATTTATTATTTTTATTTTTTATTTTTTATTTTTTATTTTTTTTATTTTTTTATTTTTTTATTTTTTTATTTTTTATTTTTTTTTAGTTTTTTATTTTTTTATTATTTGTTTTTTTTTATTTTTTTATTTTTTTATTTTTTTATTTTTTGATTATTTCATTTTTTGATTTTTTGATTTTTTGATTTTTTAATTTTTAATTTTTTGATTTTTATGATTTTTATAATTTTTTATAATTTTTAATTTTTAATTTTTTTAGATTTTTTTAATTTTTTTTTTGTTTTTATGATTTTTATGATTTTTTTTTTTGAATTTCATGATTTATTTTATGATTTTTTATGGTTTTTTTTATTTATTTGACCTTTATGATTTTTTTGACTTTTTTGATTTTTTTTTGAATCTGATGTATTTAATGAAGATAATGATTTTCAAAATTTTGTAATTTTTTATTCAATTTTCTTTATACTTATTTATTGATTGTTTTTTGATATTGATTGGTTTTCTTTGAGTAGATATATTTTTTTGAATACACTTAGAGCGCTACAGTTGAATATTCAATAAAATGTTGCATATTGCATTCATATGTTTGGCAAGAGAAATTGTAGATTTGCCCTCATAAATCTTCACTTTTGACTATAACATGGGGTGACCAAAATTGTCAGCCAGGCTACTAGACTTACCCGGTAAAATAATTAATTATTTTACTGAGTTGAAGCCACGCCTTTCTTCTTAATAATATTTATTTATTTATTTACTTAAGTCACCACACAATATGGGGGGCGGACTTGCTAGCGAGTCCGCAACCTTGGACCCAAACTCACCACAGATTGAACACACATTGAGCTATTGATAAAGGAACCATACAATCAGGGATGAACACCACTCAGCAGAACAGTTTTAGGTGGGTGTTCAAGTAGAGTTCAGTATGGATTCAGTCTGAGTTCAGTCTGAGTTCCATCTGAGTTCCATCTGAGTTCAGGTTGAGGACTTGCTAGCAAGTCCACCCCCTATATTGTGTAGTGAGTAGTACTTACAATTAACTAAGTTAAGTACATTAAGTAGTATAAATAAATAATATAAATAAAATGTCCCTTACAATTTTTACTCCCTAACACCGTGCTCAAAAGTATATGTCAAATGGAATAAAATTAATAATAAATTTATAATATATAAACTTTAAAACAATTATATTACCTCAGTGAGAGATCTGTAATCCTGTGAAAGTAATATAATTGATTATTTATTGTGTAATAATTGTGACAGTCCAAGGAATTCTAACTTTGTTGCTAATAAATTTGATGCCCTTGTTGATGTACTAATTTATTATTTTCTTATGTCATTTATTTACTCCTTTTTCTTGTCATTATTTTCTCTCACACTCACAGTAGACGGTGTAAATTCCTTATATTTTATTCACTCATATTTTGCCTATAAAAGGCCTCTGATTTTGTGCCTTTCAATCCATTCTTTATCACTTACTTTTATTACTACGTATTACAAAACAAACTTATATTTTATACTTTATCACATTAATATTTACAATAGCATAATTCTTATCAATAGACTATAACAATATTAAAATTATACCTCTTTTATTTGAGTAAAAAAATCACTTAGATTAAGAAATACGTACCAGTCTTTGAGAGTCCATTTAAAACCTTTAAAATCCTTGAAAAACTCTGTACCAAATCTTCTAGACCAAAAGCGTACCATGACAATTGAGGGCTTTCCAAATTATCGACGGTGCAACAATATTTGAGGCGTAATTGAGGGGACCATTGGTGTGCGAGTACCTGTAAATGACGAGAGAGCAAGAAAACGACGAACATCATACGTCACGTGACAAAACTTTTTGCTGCGAATGGGAATCAAACCGCGCTACAAAAATTAAGTTCATATACTGACTAAACGTTGTATATATTGTGGTAATTATTGATATTACTATCTTTGGGTTACTCTTCACTCTTCATTTGCTACGTATTTCCTTTTACTCAGCACTCTGTAAGTGGCATTAATTTGCTCATTTTACAGGGGGAGGACTCTGTAAGTGGCATTAATTTGCTCATTTTACAGGGGGAGGTGTCTGGTAATTGGATTTTATTTTTATTATTATATTTTATTTTTATTTTTCCTGGTTGACCATAATAGAGCAATAAGTGTTCTTAGTCCCAGAGGTAATAAAATAATTATATTTTTATATTAATTATTATAATCTTTTCAGTTGGCATTTGTCCTGATTAATTTAATTGTTCCAGTTGACAAATCGTCCTGACAATAATATTTTTAATTAATATATAATTAATATTTAATTACTTCAGTTGACTTAGAGTCCTGGTAGTTCAATAAATATTTTAATTAATAAAACTCATATTTAATTATTTCAGTTGACATTAAGTCCTGGTAATTAAGTGATCAAGCTTAATTAAATTTTAAAATAAAAATTTATATTTAATTACTTCAGTTGACATTAAGTCCTGGTAGTTAAGTTATCAGTTAAATAAAATTTTGTTAAATTAATAAAGTTTCATATTTGATTACTTCAGTTGACAATAAGTCCTGGTAATAAATTAGTTGATTTAAATACTGAAAATAATTAATTAAAAATTATTAATAAAAATTATAATTTATTTCTACAGTTGATTATATTATAATCCTGGTTTTAAATTTTTTTATTAATAAATTAATTTTATTTAAGTTGATTTTTATCTTGAAAAAAGATTTTTTTTATTATTCATTTTATTTTTTTTAATAAAAAATCAAAAATAAAGACTAATTACTCTTATTGTCTCTTTTCTTCATTTCAGTAAAATCTTAAAATGACTGACTAAAGCGGTTCTGCTGCACGTGAAGAAGAACTAGACTTAATTGATTATGATGAGCCTACTTCTGTAAGTTCTCCTTTAACAAGAAGAATTTCTCAAACTAATAAATCCTTGCCCCAAACAGGATGTAGAGATGGAAGAAGTAGAAATCCTAGTGGACACAACTCAGGATCAGAAGCCTATGATAAACCCACCAGAAGAGTTTCTAAAAGGATTCAGGATAAAAAAGATGCCATTGTCTCAGCAGGTAAAGAATCTGTCAACTCACATAAAGGAGTTAAGGACAGAAAGCTTGAGACTAAAGGTAAGGGTAGATGCTCTGGAAGAAAAGGTGAAAAGAACAGATACCTTTCTCCAAGAGAAGAAGAAACCTCTTCCTCCCAGGGATCAACAACAATTGGCTCCCCA
Organism: Hemileia vastatrix; assembly: GCA_030280995.1. Classification (NCBI taxonomy): domain Eukaryota; kingdom Fungi; phylum Basidiomycota; class Pucciniomycetes; order Pucciniales; family Zaghouaniaceae; genus Hemileia; species Hemileia vastatrix. Next base: position 23,389,082 of record JASXTE010000001.1, on the reverse strand, counting down.
GTCCCAAGAGAAGGTGGAAGTGTCCAAGTGGAAGTGGGACTGGTTAAACACTCAGTGGGACTACCTGTCTCAAAATCAGCATCAGTTACCTCAGGCAGGTCCATCAAGGCCCACCCAGGTCACCCCACTCCTCCCCACCCTTATCAAGGAGGCAAAAGAAGAAGAAAGCGAAATATGGTGATACCCAGCAAACCCTGGTACCTCCCTCTATTGATTCTCAAGTGCCTTTTCTTGTGGCTGATTCTGTTCTTTCAGGTAAATCTGAGAGGGAAGAAGACACCTTGAGACCAGTAGAGGCTGGGAGCAGTAGACAGATAACTCATGTATCTAATCCATTAATTTTAATTGCTACCTCAATGATTAACCCTGATATGGCTGTAATTGATGAAACTCTTGACCCTGGGTTCTATGAGAGTTTGGAAATTTACTCAGTTTCCTTATTGAGAAACACTCCAGATGTAGCAAGAATTAATGATGAGTACTTGAGAGATATTATTGCCAAGCAAAATCATATAATGAACAATATGCAATTGACTCAGAGATATAATAGTTTGTTAACTGATCAGGGTTATCAAGCATTAAGAAGTGAATCACAGAGAGTCTCTGATGAATTGTCTCATTACAAAGCAACCCATGAAAAGAAAGTTGCTTTATGGCAAAATATAAAAAATGATTTGTCTAAACTAAAAGATACTGTATCTGCCTGTTGCCAGGAGGTGGAGATAGATAAGATAAATCTGAAAAGATTGAATGACCATTTTTCATCTTTTCAAAATAAAAATCAGTTATCTTTTGCAACTATCAATGAGAGTTTATCTAGTCTTCCAAGAATGAAAACAAGACTAACAACCATTAAAGAAAAATTGAACTCATTGTTAAATGACCAGAAATATTCTGAAATTTCTTTGAAGGAACATATAGTGCAGGATGCTCAAATAGTACCTGTGGCTAGTTCATCTAAAGTAAAAATAACTCCAGAAATACCTGTTGATAACACTGAGTTTCCATCAAAGACTGATGATGCACCAGGATCTGCAACAGAAGGATTAAACAATGAGATTTCAGCCCAATTGGAGAAATTACAGCTGCTTCTTACTCAGAAACAAGCTAGTACTAAGGAGACTCCTTCAAATCAAAAGAATTGGCCAAAACTTGACCAATATCCTACATTTGATGGTGATTCCTCCTCTGATTGGCATCAATTTATTTGCAGAATTGATAACTTAAAAAATTCTTACAAACTCTCAGATGAGGATATTGTGTCCAAGTTAATTTCTTTGTTCACTAATGTTTCCCTGATGTGGTATGAATCTGTTCTCCTGGATGGGAATGACTACTCATGGGAGGATTGGAAGAAATTAATTAAAGCAAAATTTGGTGGCTCCAAGTTCAGAATGGCTCAACAAAGGCAGTATGAGGAAACTAGATATAGCTCTTCTACTGATAAACCTATGGAGTTTTTAATGAAACTTGTAAAAATCTTAAGGGCAATGGACCCAAATATGGAGTTTGATTTATGGAAGGACAGGATCCTTTATAAATTACCAATGTCTCTGAGAGACTTGATAGTGGCTAGGACTGAGTTCTCCAAAGAACCCTCTTCTTTCATTAATACTTGCAATGAGATACTTCTAAACAATAAGTATGATGCCAGAAGATTCATTCCTAGGACCCCTTTAGAGAAACCCTCCACTTACGAACAGAAACCTCTGGAAATGGTTGGTAAACCTTCTGCCCCTGTTGCACCAAAGAATTATGCAACAAACACTTGCTTCAAGTGCAACAAGCCTTGGCAGAAAGGCCATGTTTGTGACAAGAAGATAAATCTTGTAGAACAAACAGAGGAGCATGCTGATGACACAGTGGCACTGGATGATACTTCAAGTGATTGTGCCAGCAATATTTCATATGAATCTCAAAAAGAAATCTTGATGCTGGAAGAGGATATTCATTATTTAAATACTATTGATATTGATAATAATGCTTTGTCTACAGTTGAGGATGCTGAGATCATAAAGAACATTGAGGATAACTCAATTGTTATTGCCCCTCTCAAGGCACCAGTCTTGATTAATGGAACCAGCATTGAAGTTGTTCTGGATTCTGGAGCTGGAGGAAGTGTAGTTTCTGAAAGAGCACTTGCTTCAGTGGATCAAGACTAAAAATCAAAAATGATGCCTATCATTTCTGAAAATTGGAGAGGTTATGGCTCTGTTTTGTCCCCCATTGGTAAATACAAAGCCACAGTGTTTTTTAAATATAACCATGGTTTTGTAAGAGTTATTTGTGATTTTGTTGTCATGAAAAATGATAACTTGAGCAATTGGTTTATTGTAGGGAATGATATTTTAACCAAGTATGGCATAAAATTGGATCCTTCAAACCAATGTTTCACAATGGGGATGAATGGGAAGAGAAAATTTAAGATTTCCTCCCCTAAAAAAATATTTAAACCAAATTGAACACATGTAATTCTGTGGTTCAATATAAAGGAAGATTTACAAAAGGAATGCATGCCCTTATGTCTGAAATTGACAATGCTTCTTTTGGAGAACAACTTTCTGGTGAGGATAAAGATTCCATCATTAATTTGATAAAGTCTTTTTCTATGGCTTTTGCTCATGGATCACATGAACTGGGATTAGTTAAAGAGGAAATGAAACTTTCATTGTCTTGCCCATTAACTGATATACCACCTAGTTTAAAGAAGAAGCCTTATCCTGCTTCTCCCACAAAGAGAAAAGATATTGAAGACAATATCTCTACCCTTTTTAAAATGAATATTATTGAATAGGTAGTTGAAACACCTAAATATTGTGTTATCTCACCTGTCCTAATTTCTTATGAGAAAGATAAAGCCAGGTTATGTGGTGATTATAGAGCACTAAATACTTACACTGTTGATGATATCTACCCTTTACCTAGAATTAGCTCTATACATGCTACCTTACAGGGTGCTAAATATATCAGCTGTTTGGATGGTAACAATGGATATCACCAGGTACCTGTTGAGAAAAATTCTCAGAACTTTCTGATGATTACCACTCATATGGGTATTTATAAGTATATTAGGATGCCATTTGGCCCTAAAAATGCTCCTTCAGTTTTCCAAAAAGTCATGGATAACACATTCCATCAAGAGATAATTGAAGGATGGCTGATGGTTTATATTGATGATATCATTATATTCTCAAAAACATTTGAGGACCATCTTAACCACCTGTGTAAAGTATTCCAGAAAATGGATGAAATAAATATGACACTTTCTTTGAAGAAATGTAAATTTGGGTTTCATTCTTTAAAAATTCTTGGTCATGTTGTTTCAGGCTTACAGATATGTGTTGACCAGAACAAAGTGACGGCCATACAACAGGTGAAGGCTCCTACTACAGTGAGAGAGCTCCAAAGTTTTTTGGGAATGTGTGGATACTATAGACAGTATATTAAAAATTACCAAGTCATAGCTTTACCCCTTACCCAATTAACTAGAAACGATGTTGCTTTTGTCTGAAATAGTGAAAGAAAAAGAGCCTTTGACACTATGAAACACTGTTTGATGTCAGCACCAATTCTTGCTTTACCTGACTTTAATCAACCATTTGTTTTGTACACTGATGCCAGTTTCATTGGTCTTGGTGCTGCCCTCCATCAAAAACAAGTAATAAATGATAAAGTTTCAGAAGTAGTAATTTGTTATATTTCAAGAACCTTGAGAAATAGTGAATTGAAATATGGTGCTACTCAATTAGAATGTTTAGCTGTAGTGTGGGCTCTAGAAAAGCTTCATTATTACCTAGATGACCAGAAATTTGAACTTGTCACTGACTGCAGTGCAGTTAAATCCCTTTTAAACTTGAAAACACCCAACAGACATATGTTCAGATGGCAGTTGGCTGTTCAAGAATACAGAGGGAGAATGACAATTATTCATAGAGCTGGTATTGTTCACTCAAATGTGGATATGTTATCTAGGTTACCTTTACCAAATAATGACTCTAATCATGCGTATGATCCTGAGGATGAAATTATTCATATACATGGGATATATGTGGTTGATATGGAGGAAGAGCTATTACAGCTTATTCTGGATTCATATGATAAGGACACTGAATTGAAAAAGTTATGCACCATATTAAATGATCCAAAGAATGCTTCAATACAAGCATTAATTAAAACCCTTCCACCAAAGTACCAAAAAGCTTTGGAAAAAGGTAAATTTTCAATTGATGAAGGATATCTATACTATAGAAGAAAAATGAGTAATGTTATTGTTATTCCTCCTTCTATGAAAGAAATCATCTTGAAAATTTGTCATGATGACATTTTAGCTGGACATTTTGATCTTGAAAAAACAATGATCAGAATTAAAAACACTGCTTGGTGGGTTAATATGTTTGAAGACACAAAATTATATGTTGAGTCTTGTGACTCTTGCCAGAAATCAAAAAGATTAACTGGTAAAAGAGCAGGATTAATGCAACATATTGAACCTCCTGATGCACCATGGAAGATAATCAAAATGGATTTTGTAACAGGATTACCTATTGCTGGTAAAGACAGTTATAACTCTTGTTGGGTTATTGTGGACAGATTCACAAAAATGTGTAAATTTATCCCTACCCACAAGGATGTTTCCACTAAAGAATTAGCTTTCTTATGGTGGTCTCATATGTTTAATACTGCTGTTTTTCCTAAAGCCATAATCTCTGACAGAGACCCTAAATTAACTTCTGAATTTCAGATGTCTCTGATGGATGTTTGTGGTTGTGATCTGAAACTTTCTACTGCCCATCACCCTCAGACTGATGGCTTAGCTGAAAGAATGATTCAGACTTTAGAGGACATGATAAGAAGATATTGTGCCTTTGGCCTTGAGTATAAAGATAATTACAGATTCACTCATGATTGGGTTACCTTACTTCCTGGGTTAGAATTTTCTTATAATAGCACTGTTCATTCTGTTACTCAAAGAAAGCCTTTTAAGCTCTGGCTTGGATATGTTCCAAACACTCCTGCCCAAATTCTCAATAACAAAATACCTAAATTGGATATACATCCTGGTGTAAAGTCTTTTCTTCAAATGCAACAACTTTGCAGAAATAATGCTCAACAATGTATTGAAAAATCATTTGAATATGAGAAGAAGAGATGGGACAAATCCCATAAAGAATACACTTTTAAAAAGGGTGATGAAGTGTTGATTTCTACAGTCCACTTCAACTTACAAGGTAATAACAAATTGAAAGATCCATTTGTTGGTCCATTTGTTGTCAGAAGAATGATTGGAGATAATGAAGTTGAGGTTATTCTGTATTCTCCATATGACAGAAAACATCCTGTTTTTCCAATATCTCTTTTGAAAACTTACACATCCAATAGTGATTTATTTCCAAAAAGGAGGGGAAGACCAAAGAAAACCCCAAATGAAATCACTCAAACAGCAGAAATTGAAAAAATTCTAAATGACAGAATAGTCACTGCTGAAAAAGGTACAGAATACTTATTGAGATTCAAGAATAAATCATCTGAATATGATTCTTGGATACCTGGGAAGGAGATATCTAATCTTCCTACTCTACTAAAAAAGTATAAAAAGAAAAAATCATAGCATTTTTTTATTGTTTTTTTTAGAGTGAGGGAGTGTCAGCCAGGCTACTAGACTTACCCAGTAAAATAATAAATTGTTTTACTGAGTTGAAGCCACGCCTTTCTTCTTAATAATGTTTATTTATTTATTTACTTAAGTAGTACTTACAATTAACTAAGCTAAGTACATTAAGTAGTATAAATAAAAAATATAAATAAAATGTCCCTTACAATTTTTACTCCCTAACACCGTGCTCAAAAGTTTATGTCAAAGGGAATAAAATTAATAATAAATTTATAATATATAAACTTTAAAACAATTATATTACCTCAGTGAGAGATCTGTAATCCTGTGAAAGTAATATAATTGATTATTTATTGTGTAATAATTGTGACAGTCCAAGGAATTCAAAATTTGTTGCTAATAAATTTGATGCCCTTGTTGATGTACTAATTTATTATTTTCTTATGTCATTTATGTACTCCTTTTTCTTGTCATTATTTTCTCTCACACTCACAGTAGACGATGTAAATACCTTATATTTTATTCACTTATATTTTGCCTATAAAAGGCCTCTGATTTTGTGCCTTTCAATCCATTCTTTATCACTTACTTTTATTACTACGTATTACAAAACAAACTTATATTTTATACTTTATCACATTAATATTTACAATAGCATAATTCTAATCAATAGACTATAACAATATTAAAATTATACCTCTTTTATTTGAGTAAAAAAATCACTTAGATTAAGAAATACGTACCAGTCTTTGAGAGTCCATTTAAAACCTTTAAAATCCTTGAAAAACTCCATACCAAATCTTCTAGACCAAAAGCGTACCTTGACAAAAATGATGTAACACTTAATCATTGATGGTTTTTCAGTTAGTGGCTTGGTTGATGTGAGTTGCCCCTATCAGTCATTGGACATGTAAATCATAAATGCAGCAAATGATGTGGCTGTCTAAATATTAATATGGCACTCAAAATTTTTTTAGGTGGACTTAAGATGGTTATTTTATTAGGTGGACTTAGGATGGTTATTTTAGAGTTTGATTTAAAATATTTTTTTATAATTAAAAGAATGGATGGTTTAGTTTCAAAAATGGGTTAAATATACAAGTCAAGAAAGATAAATTATTTAATGGTCAAGGAGTACAATTATAAGTCTAAATGTGCATGGGAATGAAATCTAGGAGTCTCAAGAGCCTTTCAAAAAAAATTTAGGATTTTTACTATTTTTCTTATTTTTTTAAAATTTTTATAAAGTATTTTTGATAATTTTCTTAGATTTAAAATTTTTTAGTTCAGTGAATAGGGTTCCTGGGCTACCAAAATTAAAAGGGAGGCTTCTTAGAGGTAATCCTTACATTATTAATTTTTGTAGATATCTTACTAAGGGTTTTAGGTTCTAATTGAGTCCAGAAGTCCATAAAAGCTCCAGAATGCTACAGATGACCTCCAGACAAACTCTGGTATTCTCCAGTGGAAAAAGTAGGGCATGTGACTTACCTATGCATATATGGGCTGTAGACTCAAAACTACAGGTATCCATCTAACTAATAATAATTCATAATCAAAGATTACTGTCTTTATTTTACATAAAATTTTATATATTCGTAATACCCATATAAAAATAACACTTTTACATAAAATTTCATAAATTTTATATAACAGCTCATAAATATATATATATAGGGTATCATTTTAAAGATCTCATCTTCTGGAAATTTATTTTAAAATCTGTTCATTAAAATAAAAAACTTTATAAAACCATATAAGTCACTCCTTTTATATAACTTTTCTAAGTACCACTTCACTGTTGTATTTCTTTTCCTCAACTTAAAGAACACCAATTCCACATCTATGAACTTTCTAAAACAGATAGTCAACTGGTTTTTCTTTATCAAGTAGAAAATTTAGCTTAAATAATTGTGAACTCCTTATTTATTTAAAGGGACAGGGTTTTCTTCTTTTTATCCAACTCCCTTGGATTCTGCTTACAGAAAGGTAACTGTAAGAGTCTTTCTAAATTATTGTTGCCTAATGTGGGGGATTGTATTTTCTGGCTTTTAATCAATTTAGCTTGATACTTGGAAGCCCTTATCCAGCAAGCAGCTTACTTATACAAACACTTATTTTATTTAAAAAATTTAAATCTATACTTTTGGGATGTCTTCTGTTACTGGATCTGGTGTTGCAAGTACTGCTGCTCTTGTTTTGGAATAAGTTAGGATTGTATCTTTGGATGGTTTCAAAGTTTAATGGGGAAGAAGTTAAATGGTTTTTAAGGAAGTATGAAGCTGCTTCTGCTGTGTATGGTGCTTCTCATTTGTATATGGTGAAGCTAATCATGTTTTTATTGTGGACAGAGAGATGGAAATAGAGGTCATTGCTATGGATGGTTATAAAAAGTGGGATTGGTTAAAGTTGTCAAAAGAGATGGTTGATAGATGGGGTGTCAGGTATACTATGGTTGAACTAAACAATATTTTCAGTGATTGGAAGGCTAAAGGTGGTTTTTCTAATATGGTCAACTTTAAAAAATTAGTTGGACAGTTTGATGAACTTGTGGAATATATGATTTTGATGGAGGAGTTAGGCCATGAAAATCAGGCCAAGAATTTATTTTGGTCATCTTTTAGTAGTGATATTAGGATCTATGATTTGAAGGAAATTTCCAGAAAAAACCTAATGAATGATCTACCAAATGGGGAACAGAACCTTCCGGCTTTAGAGGTTATCAAAGAAAATATCCAGGCATATCTAAAACTCATGGCTCTGGAAAAATATCAAGAATAATGTACTCAGTATGTCAGGAAGGTTAGTGAAATTTTGGCTGAAAGCAACAATATTATGGTCAAAGATCAGGAGGCTAAGAAGGCTTAGATGGGTCAGCATTTTGCTAAGGTTGAGGGAAATTCAGACAAAAAGATGGTGGATCATTTGGATGATTTAACTAAGCAGCTCAAAATATTTGTTCAATAAACTCTGAAAGCCAATATGACACCTGTGGATTTATCTTCTTCTTCTTCTTCTTATCAGTCTAGGGGTTGTGAGAGGAGGAACTATGGTTTAATGGCAACGGTAACAAATTTTCTGGAAATGGAAACGGAAACGGTGTAAATGGGTTAAAAGTATGTTATGGAAAACCAAGGGTGTGCTCCTATTGTAATAGGGAAATTTACATTAATTTTGTGTCTCTCAGTTGAAAATGAATAAAAGGTTCATATCAATCTGAACAAAACTCTGCTTTTAATATTTTACTCACAAACCCATATTTGTTGTCTAAACCATTGTTAAATAACACACAGTTTTTTGGAAAAGCAACTAAAAACAAAATCCTTGATTTTCATTCCATACCTGATGTCTTAAATCCTAAACACTCACAGATTTTCCTGTGTGGGTCAGGAGGTACTCTTGATAACTGAAACACAATGGATCTCTATTCTTGTCTAATATGCATCAAACAAGCTATTCTTCATCTTCAAGAGTGAAATCATTTACTACATTTTTTTATTGTCACCTTCACCATTTGAAAAAAATTTCCAGAGTTGGTTACCTTTGAATTTTCAAAGGATTATAAATTCTCTTAGAAGTGTAGGCTAAATATCACCTGGAAACAAAATAAAAACATAAAAAAATTTATGAAAGCAGGAGTAAAGATAATAAAACTATTCAATGTTCCCATTAGTACGATATTTTTGTGGAAGGCCAAGAAATATTTCCCCAGTGAATTCAGAAACTCCTAAGAGAGGACTCAATTGGTGCATTTGATGAGGTATATTAGAGGGTATAAAAGTTAGAAATTTTTGATTTCAAAATACCTTTTTTTCCACCAAATCAACCATGATGATTATTTAAAATATGCCATATTGTGCCCCAAAAACACTTTTTTACAGAGAAATAGTGTCAACTCTGTAGCTTTATTCTTGTGTTGTGAAATAACTTTTAAATAATTTAAAATTTCTAACTTTGATACCCCCTATTTATTGCATAGTAATGATTAGGTTGAACACTGATATTATGAAATATTTTATGGGAAATTTCCATATATTTGAGATATATTTCAAAAGAAATCTAACCTGAAGAAGGATAAAGTATCTTGGCAGTTGAAATATGTGTACAGCAAATTAGGTGAGGAAAAGCTAATACCTGCCTGCCTTTCCTGGTGTTTTCCTGCACTCAATATATATCATCCACTAGTTATTCAGGAAAAATTAGAGGTATAAAATATACAAAAAAAAATTTCCATTTGGAAGCTTTAAGCTTCCCAATTTTTGCTTTGACCAGTTGGCTTTGTATGCAGCTTAGACCACTAGATAAAACCACACATGACAGGTATTATATAAATTTTTCTAACTCTGCCTCAGTGAAAATATCTCCACTTTATATGCCTTAACTCAAGAAACCAGAATTGTTTTCATAGGAATTTTCTTCAAGAGTCTCCTAGGATGGAGGCTCCCCACCATCCACTTCTTCCAAAAAAGGCAACCCCTTGCTTTTTGAAAAATTCAATGCTTTTTTATCTCAGTGTTTTTTCTCTTTATAATACAAATATGAAAATCTGTCCATTCAAAAAATGTACTTTTAAAAACTACTTATAAAAAGTTGTGAATTACTCCTAAATCAACATCTTTAATATGATCATGATAAAATATAATATTGAGGGGTGACAACAAAAATCCATGCTCCTGGAAAATCTAATTTATTTATGTAAAAGTATTAGAGTATTTCCTTTTTTTGAAATCAAAATCACATTTTCCTTTAGAAAGGGGGTATTATATTTCGTTGAAGATTTAAATTCTTGAGTAATATTGCACCAAGATCAGAAGAATTTGGATGAATGAGAAGCAAAGCCAGAGACTTTGTGTGTCACATGCCATGTGACACTCGAGGCAAAAGCAGCACATTAAATCAATAATAATGAGGTCTAAATCCATGTTTGAGCGCAGAATAAATTCTACATAGCAACTGCAACTTTCCTTTGTGTACTCACTATTCAACCGCGCTAATATAAAACTTTAAATCTAAATTAGTTAATCTCTCAATAGTGTGTTCAGTATTTTTCTTTGATAGGCAACGCACAGCAAAAGGCCAATGCAATATTCCGTTAAATGTTTATTGTGTGTCTGTTGGTTATTAACAGGGGTAGTGAGCATGGACAGGATGGTTAGTGGAGGGTCAAGGTGTTAACAGATGTTATTGAGGAGGGTCCAGGTGTAACGGGTGTTTTTTGGAGGTCTGTGGTGTGCGGAACAATGGATGGGAATGAGGTCAATGCAAGGAGAAGTAGTGGATATAAAAGGGATGGGATTTTTGTTTGAAATTCTTTATAATTAAATTATAAAATGTATGTATAGTTAATAGTGGTATAGTTTTAGGTTAAATCATTATTATTGTACATTTCCTTATTTTCTCAGTAATCATATCTAAAAACTTAAATCTTTGATTATTGAGTTTCAAACCCTTTGTGAGATCCTAAGAATATTAATGTTACCTTTAAATTATATTAAGATTCTTATCAAACATATCTTGAAGCAGTAGTTCTTCCTTCGAGCCATCTTTGAATCACTTCCTTCAGTATTTCCTCTGTACTTCAAAGAAGTCTCTAAACTCCTTCCTCCATCTCACTTTCCAGGAACCCCGTGACCTTGTGCATAGGTTCTCCTGTGACAGTATAATTTAATTCTTTGTAGTTCTCATTCTTTTGCACTACTATGTCCTTTTTCAGGTGTTTTTTAATTCTTTAAAAATAGGACCTGTTAAATGCACTCCTCCTATGGGTGCTACTACTAGGGCTTGCGCCAGAAGCAGGCCAACAGCCACACGGCCAGTTTCTTGCACTCACTCTCTGGAAACTCTCAACATTAGGGAACGGGAACACTCAGTCAAATCTTTGGAAGAAATCCCTCACACTACGCAATATAGGGGGTGGACTTGCTAGCAAGTCCTCAACCTGAACTCAGATGGAGCTCAGATGGAACTCAGACTGAACTCATACTGAACCCATACTGAACTCTACTTGAACACCCACCTAAAACTGTTCTGCTGAGTGGTGTTCATCCCTGATTGTATGGTTCCTTTATCAATAGCTCAATGTGTGTTCAATCTATGGTGAGTTTGGGTCCAAGGTTGCGGACTTGCTAGCAAGTCCGCCCCCCATATTGTGTGGTGTCAGGATTTTGATGATTCTAGCGATGAAGCAGAAGGAGAGGATATGATGCATGAGGCACTGTCTGCCCCTGCTAATCACCCTTCTGGTCAGCCTTCTGAACCTTGACCATCTAATTCCTTAGAAGACTTCATGAGACTTTTCATGAAAACACTTTCAAATCCAACGTCTTCAAAGGGATCAAAATTTAAAACTCCTTCCATTAAATCTCCTGACAAATTTGATGGAGAATACCAAGACAGATTGTGCCCCTTCTTGCAAACATGCAAACTCCTGTTCCATAACGACCCTCAAACCTTCAATAATGACCAATATCAGGTTGTTTATGCTTCTTCATTCTTAGCTGGAAAAGCAGTCAGATGGTTCAAACCTTATCTTCTCATGCTCTCTTTGACAGAAACCGACTTACTTATCAATAACTGGGAAAAGTTTTAAGACCAACTCTTTATGATGTTCGGTGACCCTAATGAAACTGACAACGCAGAAATTGAACTTGATTTCCTCCGCATGAGTGATAATGGTAAAGCCTCTGAATATATCTCAAACTTCAGAGCGCTTCAAAATTGAGTAGGTTGGAATGATGCTGCCCTCAAGTATCATTTCAAAAAGGAACATCCTTTGAGTATTCTGGATCAATTAAATCTTCATGGTCAGAAGATGACTACTTTAACGGATTTAATGGATCAAACCCTCAAAATTGATGGCATTTACCAAGGACAACTACAACATCATCAATAGGCCAACAAATCTCAAGGCATAAATCTTAAATTAGGACCTTCTTCACACCCACGAACAACTCAATACTCCTTGACTCAATCCAAAACTAATAAGGGAAAGGATAAACCTAGACCAAAAGGCTCAACCCCAGGCAACATCAGTAAGGTACTGGATCCAAAAGGGGAACTTAAAGAAGCTAAGAGGAAGAGACGAGCAGATAATGGGCTATGTATGTATTGTGGAGGTAAGCACAAGCTAGAAAATTGTGTGAAGTTGAAGGAAAGAGAAGGTACTAGTTCAAGGTCAAAAAACTAGTAGATAGTTTACTTGTGTGCAAAGCAAACTATCTTATCTCTCCCAGTGCACAGAACCTCTATGTCTTAAGGACTGGAGTTGCCTTAAACCGCTTAAGATTCATTCTTTTTAAGGAGGATACTCCCTTCAGTTGTCTTATAGACTCTGGAGCTTTGATTACTTTTGTCAGTTTATCTTTTGCCAAGAAGTTAAAGTTGAAATTTTCAAGTATTTACTGAACTCCAATTTATTTGGTCAAATCAGAGGAACCCAAATATTGGGTAAGTAAGAAAGTTTTATGGGTTTTAAACTTTCCAAATTTTCCCCCCTTTGAGTGGGAATTATCAGTCTTGGATGCACCAAGAATGGATGATACCATCCTTGGCCATGACTTTTTAACGCAATGGAATACTGAAATTGATTGGTCACGGGGATTGATCACCCCATGCCCTAAGTATATTTCTGATTCTTCAATGCAGGTCAAAAGGGACTTAAACAAACTGACTGACAATGTCCTACTAGAGGACAAATATCTGCCAGATGACTTTCAAGCATCTGATCTTTCTCTAAATGAGCAATTGGCTAACCCTTCTAGATTGATCACTTCACTCGAAGAGGATTTAAATTGCCTCGAGGTAGTCAAATTATGCTCTCTCAATTCTGGTCTTCCCTCAACAGATTCTCTCAAAGAAGATGAGGACGACCAAATCAAAGTTGAAGCCATTCAATTAACTCTACCGGAAATCTATCATTATTTCCTTGATGTTTTCTCAATTCACAAGTGTCACCGGACGACCTATGCACAAGGTCACGGGTGTTCCTGGAAAGTGAGATGGAGGAAGTAGTTTAGAGACTTCTTTGAAGTACAGAAGAAATACTCAAGGAAGTGATTCAAAGATGGCTCAAAGGAAGAACTACTGCTTCGAGATATGTTTGATAATAATTCTAATATTATTTAAAGGTAATATTAATATTTTTAAGATCTCACAAAGGGTTGAAACACAATAATCAAATATTTAGGAATTAGAAATGATTACTGAGAAAAATAAGGAAAGATACAATAATAATGATTTAACCTGAAGCTTTACCACTATTAACTAGATATACGTTTTATAATTTAATTCTAAAGAATATCGAACTAGAATCCAACACCTTTTATATCCATTACTCTTCCTTGCATTGACCTCATACCCATCCATCATTCCGCACAACACAGACCACCAAACTTACACCTGTTAAACTTGCATCCTCCTCACTAACATCCGTTAACCATTTAATACTCCACTAACCATCCCATCCATGCTCACTACCCCTTTTAATAACCCACAGATACTTAATAAACCTTTTAGCGGACTATTGCATTAACTATTGCGCTGTGTGTCGCTTATTGAGGAAAAGACTAAAACACACTATTGAGAGATTGACTAATTTAGATTTAAAGTTTAGACTAGCGCGGTTGAATAGTGAGTACACAAAGGAAGGTTGCAGTTGCTATGTATAATTTATTTCTGCGCTTTGAGTATGGATTTAGACCTCTGTATTATTGATTTGATGAGCTGCTTTTGCTTCGAGTGTAACGTGGCACGTGACAGATGCCCGGGTATAAAATGCGAGCTCCGTTGAGCGTGAGACAAATTTTTCTCACGCTGCTTTCTCTCATCTCTTCTTTTAATTATTTTTATATTTATTTATGTCGACTTGTCCTACCCTAACTTTCACGCCTTCACACCCCAAAGGGGATGGTGGAATCATTACCTGGAAATATTCTCAAGCCTGAATAGCCTGCGAATCAATGGAATATTTCTGCGTTGAAAGCACGGCTACACAAGGTCCTTTCCAGAAATATGAGTTTTGCCGCTGGAGACGGGTGGCATGTGATGCCTTGTCAAAAAATGCAGACATTGAGCGTCAATTTACAAAAACCAAATATTGGGTAATACCGAAGACCAAAGAGGTGGTCGAAGATATCTGCGACGTGTCGGTCGGGGACAATCAGTTGGTGGAAGATATCGAGGAGGAGGTCAAAGATACCATGGCAGCCTGTGTAGCCCAGGCCACAGGTAAAAAACAAGGGGTAAAAGAGGAGGTATATGAGTTGGTTGAAGAGGATGAGGATGAAGTCCCCATCTTGAGGAGGACGCTGAAGAAGCGTCAGATAGTCATCAAAGATGACAAAGAGGAGAAGGAAGTGATGGTGGAAGTCACCCCGGAGTTATTTTTAGAAGCTGACCCATTGTTCAAAGTAAGTCTGCTTTTCTTTTATTTTTAAAAAATTTTGTTACTGATGACCATATGTTTTTAGAATTCAGATGTCATCGCGGAAGCTCCAATTGTGGAAGCTGCTCCATTGCTGCCAGTTGATGAAGATCAACCAGTGATTTATTTGAGGTAGGACAACAAGGAAACTCTTGACCAGGTATGGTCAAAGAAACCTCGGCAGGGTTGACGATCTTGATTCATTGAAGATTTAAGTGGGGAGTTAGACAAGATTGTCGATGCCGCCTCCTTCAATGTGGCAGAAGAATTGCTGGAGATTGGAGAAGTGGTACAGGTAGGAGAGGAGGAGGTATTTGAGAAAAGCAGGAAGGAAATAAGGGTGGTTTTGGAAAAAATGAAGAAATTGGTTCAGAAGAAAATAAAGGAGAAAATTTGAAATGGAAAGAGAAAAAAGAAATAAAGAGGGAATGAGAAAAGTAGAAAGCAATTTGTGTATTTATATATTTATTTTATTTTGTTGTTTAATCAAAATTTTGATATATATTTTATAAGATTTTGAGAAAGAAAAAGAAAAAAGGAAAAAAAGAAAAGATTTGAATAAAATTTTGTTTTAAATTTTGAAAGAAGGAAAGAAAGAATGTTTAACTGAGTAAATTTTAGTTTAAGTTTTGAAAAGAAAAATTTAAGTAAAAAGAAAAAAATAGTTGATTGAAAAAATTTTGTTTGAAATGAAAATTTAATGAGAGAAAAAATTTTTATTGGTGAAAGTTTATTTATTGAAGTTTTTGAGGAATTTTGGTTATTTGAAAAAGAAAGAAGAAAAATAGTTTTGAAAAAAAGAATTTGAAAGAAAGAAGTAATTTGTTCGAAGAATTTTAAAAGAGAGATTTAAAGGCTGAAGTGAAGTTTGAGAAAGGTTGTTGTATTGAGTTTGTGAAAATTTTTGATAATTTCAAAGAAAAAGAAATAAGGAAATACAAATTGCATTTTGAAAAAGAAAGAAAAGTTTGAAAGTAGAAAAGAAAGAAAATTAAAGGAATCGTATTGAGTTTGTGAGAAATTTTGATAGTTCAAAGAAAAAGAAATAAGGGAAATAAAGAAAAGTTTGAAAGGAGAAAAGAAAGAAAATTAAAAGAATTATTTATTTTTTAAGATTTTATTTTAATGAATTTTAAGACTTTATTTTTTATTATTATTATTTTTTATTTTACTTTTTAATTTTAACTTTTTAAATTAATTTCTTTTTATTTTAGTTTATTTTATTTTTTTATTTATTTTTAAAGAAGGTTGAAAAAAGCTTTTGAAAAGAAAAAAGAAGAAAAGAGAAAACAGAGTAAGGATTTTTTAGAAGAGAAGAAGTTTTAGAGTTTTAAGAAAAGAAAAGAAATGGGAAAAAAGAGAAAAGAGAAGAGAAGAGAAAAAAAAAGAGAGCTCTAAGGTTTTGGTTTTAAAGGATATTTAAGATGAAAAGATTTTAGGAAGTCAGGGGCATTAGAAACATTGATGGCTGGTTCCCAGGATGTTTTGTCTGAGTCATCAAGGAAGCCTTCCGATTCCACGAGGTATTAAAGTTTCCCCTTGCGCATTCTTGAATCAAGAATACGACTTACTGCTACTCTAGATGGTCTTCTACTTTGACCGGTTCCGGAGAGGGTTGGTTCCTGCCTGGGTATGTTTCTCAAGCCAGTTCCAGGAGAGATACGTGGAAAAAAGGGTGAATAGCCTGCCATTTAGGAGGTAGCTTGAGTCGAAATGCAGGTTTAGAGACTTTGGAGTTGATTTTGAATGGTCCCAAGCGCCTTTCAGCCAGTTTCATTGATGGTTGAATTGTTTGAATGTTTCATGCATCGAGCCATACTTTGTTGCCTAGTTTAAAGGAAGGAGCAGATTGTCGATGTTTGTCGGCCTGTTCCTTGTACCTTTGAATCACTAATTCCAAGTTTGATTTAAGCTCTTCTTGGAGTCGTGATATGGATCAAAGATAATGTTCCAAAGGATGACTAGTTCCTACATGGATTGAGTTGAATCGAGGATTTCTTCCATAAACAGTTTCAAAAGGAGATTGATGTGTCGAAGAATGAGTCAAGTTGTTATAAGAAAATTTGGCCAATGGTAACCATGTGGTCCAATCATCTTGTTAGTAAGTGACATACATTAAAAGGTATTGTTTGAGGATTTGGTTGACCCTTTCCGTTTTCCCATCGGTTTCAGGATGATAGGCTGTGAAGAGATTCCTCATGATATTGAGTTTTCGACACAATTAAGTCCAGAATGTGGATACAAACAATGAGCCTCTATCTGAAATAATATCATTAGGTAAGCCATGTTTGGAAAATACATATTCTAGAAACAATTTTGACAAATCTTCTGCTGTAGCAGTAGTAGTGGCTTTAAAGAAAATAGACATCTTTGAAAATCTATCTACTATTACTAATATAGCATCAAAATTATTAGAAAGAGGAAGTTGAGAAATAAAATCCATTGATAAAGATTCCCAAGGTTTAGAGGGAATAGGAAGTGGTTGAAGCAACCCATGCTTCTGGTGACGGGGAGCCTTATTCCTATTACATTTGTAACAAGATCTTATATAGGCCTTGATCTCTCTGGTCATTCCTGGCCAGAAGATATCCCTTGATATTAACTGGTAGGATTTATCAACCCAAAAATGACCAGCTAATGGAGAATCATTTCGACTATTAAAAATCCATTATTTTATCTCCTTATTGTTGGGTATGACTACTCTACCTTCAAAAACTAATAGACCTGATTCAATACTAAATTTCTTGGCCCCTTGCTTTGAGAGTATTTTGTCTTTTATCCCTAAACAATAATTGTCCTTCAACTGAGCTTCGAGGATGTTGGATAGTGGATTTTGAAAAGAATGAATTGTCATCAAATTAAGTTGATGAGTCGTTAACATTGATTCATTTAAAATTGATTTCACATTTGCTGGGTTCTTGTCAGAAAATGCGTCCCCCCGCTGTGGGTAAATGTTGTCCCAACCAGACAGGATATCTGGGACAATGCAGTTCTTACCTGGGCAATAGGAAATTGAAAAAGGAAATTCAGACAAAAATTCAGCCCACTTGGCTTGACGCCTGGTTAACACTTTGGAAGACATAAAGTATTTCAAAGCATTATGGTCAATTAGGATTTGAAAAGGACTATCTAGGCTGAGAAGAAAAGAGCGCCATTTTTTATGACAATGAATAATAGCTTAAAGCTCCTTGTCATGAATTTAATAATTTAATTCTGCCACAATTAGTTTGCGTGACTCAAAAGAAACAGGATGAAACATTTTTGTTTCAGGATTGATTTGAGAAATGATTCCTGAAATAGCATAATTGCTAGCTTCTGTCTCGACTATTGTTGAAACAGAAGGATCAAAGTGTTGAAGAATTAGAGCTGTGGTAAACGCAGTCTTCAATGATTTGAATTACTTTTGTGCCGTAGAAGTAAAAACAAAAGGAATATCTTTTCTAAGAAGAGAGGTAAGATTAGAAATATTTTTAGAGTAATCTTTAATAAATCTCTATAGAAATTGGCAAAACCCAAAACTCCTTGGAGGGATTTAACGGTTTTTGGCTCAGGCCATTCCAGGATTTTTTGGACCTTTTTGTCATCCATGACTAAACCATCAGTAGACAATGTAAAACCCAAAAAATCAATAGATTTAAGATGGAATTCGCATTTATTGTGCTTGGCGTAGAGACTGTGATCTCAAAGGCGATTTAGAACCTGTCGAAAATGATGAATATGTTCATCTAGTGTCTTGAAAAAATTAAAATATTGTCTAAGTAGACGACAACATCTTGAAAGATGTCATTAACACAAGTTTGAAAAGTAGATGGTGCATTACATAATCCAAAAGGCATTACTAAATATTCAAAACTACCAAAACTAGTGCACATTGCAGTTAGTTGTTCATGACCTTCAGCAATGCGAAGAAGATTTTAAGCACCTCTAAGGTAAATTTGAGAAAAGAAATTAGCACCATTAAAAAGTGTAAGAAGCAATGAGATAGGAGGAACTGGATATGCATTTTTCTTAGTGACTGTGTTGAGCTTTCTATATTCAACACACAACCTAAGGCTACCGTCTTTATTCTTTACAAAAAGAACAGGGGAGCTGGTTGGGGATTTACTGGCTCTGATGAAACCTTTGGCTACATTCTCTGCAATTTAGTCTCAAAGAACTTGATATTCGTCCTTCAATAAAGAATAGAAAGGACCTGCCAGAGGTACTGGACCAATTAACTCTATTTGATGAGGTGGTAATTTATCGGCCTTGCGGATTGAGAAAAAATCGAGGAAATAATGATAGATTTCCGGTAGAGTTGATTTAATGGCTTCAATGTTGATTTGGGCGTCCTCATCATCTTCGAGCGAATCTGTCAAGGGAAGACCAGAATTAAGAGAGCATAATTTGACTACTTCGAGGCAATTTAAATCCTCTTCAAGTGAAGTGATCAAGCTAGAAGGGTTAGCCAATTGCTCATTTAGAGAAAGATCAGTTGCTTGCAAGTCATCTGGCAGAGATTTGTCCTCTAGCAGGACATTGTAAGGCAGGTTGTTCAACTCCCTATTGACCTGAATTGAAGAATCAGAAATATACTTAGTGCATGGGGTGATCAATCCCTGTGACCAATCAATTTCAGGATTCCAATGCGTTAAAAATTCATGCCCAAGGATGGTATCGTCCATTCTTGGGGCGTCCAAGACTGATAATTCCCACTTGAAGGGGGGAAAATTTTGAAAGTTGAAAACCCATAAAAACTTCTTACTTACCCAATATTTGGGTTCCTCTGATTCAACCAAATAAAGTGGAGTTTGATCAATATCTGTGAATGTCAGCTTTAACTTCTCGGCAAAAGATAAACTGACAAAAGAAATTGAAGCTCCAGAGTCTATAAGACAACTGAAGGGGGTATGCTCCTTAAAAAGAATGAATCTCATGCAGTTTAAAGAAACTCCAGTCCTTATAAAATAAAGGTTCTGTGCACTGGGAGAGATAAGATAGTTTGCTTTGCACACAAGTAAACTATCTACTAGTTTTTTGACCTTGAACTAGTACCTTCTCTTTCCTTCAACTTCACACAATTTTCTAGCTTGTGTTTACCTCCACAATACATACATAGCCCATTATCTGCTTTTCTCTTCCTCTTAGCTTCTTTAAGTTCCCCTTTTGGATCCAGTACCTTACTGATGTTGCCTGGGGTCAAGCCTTTTGGTCCAGGTTTATCCTTTCCCTTATTGGTTTTGGATTGAGTCAAGGAGGATTGAGTTGTCCGTGGGTGTGAAGAAGGTCCCAATTTAAAATTTAGGCCTTGAGATTTGTTGGCCTATTGATGATGTTGTAGTCGTCCTTGGTAAATGCCATCGAGTTCGAGGGTTTGATCCATTAAATCCATTAAAGAAGTCATCTTCTGACCATGAAGATTTAATTGATCCAGAATCCTCAAAGGAATTCCCTTTTTGAAATGATACTTGAGGGCAGCATCATTCCAACCTACTCAGGTTTGGAGTGCTCTGAAGTTTGAGATATATTCAGAGGCTTTACCATTATCACTCATGCGGAGAAAATCAAGTTCAATTTCCGCGTTGTCAGTTTCATTAGGGTCACCAAACAACGTAAAAAGTTGGTCCTTGAAATTTTCTTAGTTTTTAATGAGTAAGTGGGTTTCTGTCTAAGAGAGCATGATAAGATAAGGTTCAAACCACCTTGCTGCTTTTCCAGCTAGAAATGAAGAAGCGTAAAAAACCTTCAATTGGTAATTATGAAACAGGAGCATGCAGGTTTGCAAGTAGGGGCGCAATCTGTCTGGGTGTTCTCCATCAAATTTATCAGGGGATTTCATGGAAGGAGTTTTGAATTTAGATCCCTCCAAAGATGCAGGATTGGAAAGGGTTTTCATGAAGAGTCTCATGAAGTCTTCCAGAGAATTAGATAATCCTGGTTCCAAAGGTTGACCAGAAGGGTGAGTAGCAGGGGCAGATGGTCCTTCATGCATTGTACCCTCTACTTCTTCTTCCTCGCTAGACTCATAAAAATCCTGGGGGATGTCTTCTACAGATTGGACTGAGTGTCCCCGTTCCCTAAGGTTAAGAGGTTCCAGGGAGTGAGTGCAGGAAACAGACCGTGTCGCTGTTGGCCTGCCTTTGGCATGAGCCCTAGTAGTAGCGCCCGTAGGAGGAGTGCATTGAACAGGTGCAATTTTAAAAAATTTTAGAGACACTTTGAAAAAAGGAAAAAGACGTAGTAGTGCAAAGAATGAGAACTACGGAGAATTAAATTATACTGTCACCGGACGACCTATGCACAAGGTCGAGGGTGTTCCTGGGAAAGTGAGATGGAGGAAGGAGCTTAGAGATTTCTTCAAAGCACAGAGGAAATACTCGAGGAAGTGATTTGAAGATTGCTCAAAGGAAGAACTATTGCTTCAAGATATGTTTGATAAGAATTTTAATATAATTTAAAGTTAATATTAATATTCTTAAGATCTCACAAAGGGTTGAAACTCAATAATCATAGATTTAGAATTTAGAAATGATTACTGAGAAAAATAATGAAAGATACAATAATAATGATTTAACCTGAAGCTTTACCACTATTAAATATATATACTTTTTATAATTTAATTCTAAAGGAATATCGAACCAGAATACAACACTTTTTATATCCATTACTCTTCCTCGCATTGACCTCATACCCATTTATCATTCCGCACACCACAGACCACCAAAATTACACCCGTTACACTTGGACGCTCCTCACTAACATCCGTTAACCCTTTATCCTCCACTAACTATCAAATCTATGCTCACTACCCCTTTTAATAACCCACAAATACTTAATAAACCTTTTAGCGGACTATTACATTAACTTTTGCGCTGTGTGTCGCTTATTGAGGAAAAGACTAAAACACACTATTGAGAGATTGACTAATTTAGATTTAAAGTTTAGACTAGCGTGGCTGAATAGTGAGTACACAAAGGAAAGTTGCAGTTGCTATGTAGAATTTCTTTCTGCGCTTTGAGTATGGATTTAGACCTCTGTATTATTGATTTGATGAACAGCTTTTGCCTTGAGTGTCATGTGGTGCGTGAAAGGGAGGCCAATTAGTTACCACCTCATCAACCCTACGACTATCAAATAGAGTTAATAGGTCTAGTACCTCCGGCAGGTCCTGTCTATTCTTTGTTGAAGGATGAATCTCAAGTTCTTTGAGACTACATTTCGGAGAATGTAGCCAAAGGTTTTATCAGAGCCAGTAAATCTCCAACCAGCTCCCCTGTTCTTTTTGTAAAGAATAAAGACGGTAGCCTTAGGTTGTGTGTTGACTATAGAAAGCTCAACACAGTCACTAAGAAAAATGCATATCCAGTTCCTCCTATGTCATTGCTTCTTACACTTTTTAATGGTGCTAATTTCTTTTCTAAAATTGATCTTAGAGGCGCTTATAATCTTATTCGCATTGCTGAAGGTCATGAACAACTGACTGCAATGCGCACTAGATTTGGCAGTTTTGAATATTTAGTAATGCCTTTTGGATTATGGAACGCACCATCTACTTTTCAAACTTTTGTTAATGACATCTTTCAAGATGTTGTCAAACAATTTTTTGTCGTCTACTTAGACAATATTTTAATTTTCTCAAAGACACTAGATGAACATATTCATCATTTGGACAGGTTCTAAATTGCCTTTGAGATCACGGTCTCTACGCCAAGCACAATAAATGTGAATTCCATCTTAAATCTATTTATTTTTTGGGTTTTACGTTGTCTACTGATGGTTTAGTCATGAAAGATAAAAAAGTTTAAAAAGTCATGGAATGGCCTGAGCCAAAACCGTTAAATCCCTCCAAGGATTTTTGGGTTTTGCCAATTTCTATAGAAGATTTATTAAAGATTACTCTAAAAACTATTTCCAATTTTACTCCTCTTCTTAGAAAAGATACTCCTTTTGTTTTTACTTCTACAGCACAAAAGGAATTTGAAGCATTGAAGACTGTGTTCACCACAGCTCCAATTCTTTGTCATTTTGATCCTTCTACTTTGATAATAGTCAAGACAGACGTTAGTAATTTTGCTATTGCAGGGGTCATCTCTCAACTCAATCCTGAATCAAAATTGTTTCATCCTGTTTCTTTTGAGTCCTGCAAACTCATTGCGGCAGAATTAAATTATGAAATTCATGACAAGGAGCTTTTAGCTATTAATCATTGTCTTAAAAAGTTGCACTCTTTTCTTCTCAGCCTAGATAGTCCTTTTCAAATCCTAACTGACCATAATGCTTTGAAATACTTTATGTCTTCCAAAGTGTTTACCAGGCATCAAGCCAGGTGGGCTGAATTTTTGTCAGAATTTCCTATTTCTATTTCCTATCACCCAGGTAAGAACTGCATTGTCCCAGATATCCTGTCAGGTTGGGACAACGTTTACCCACAGCAGGAGGATGCATTTGCAGAAAAGAACCCATCAAATGTGAAATCAGTCTTCTATGATTCAATGTTAACAAATTCATCAACTCAATTCAATGAAAATTCAATCTTTTCCAAATCCACTATCCAACATCCTTGAAGCTTAGTCAAAGGACAATTATTGTTTAGGGATAAAGGACAAAAAACTCTAGAAGCATGGGGCCAAAAGATTTAGTATTGAATCAGGTCTATTAGTTTTCAAAGGAAGAGTAGTCATACCCAACAATAATGAAATAAAATTATGGATTTTTAATAGTTGACATGATTCTCCATCAGCTGGTCATTTTTGGGTTGATAAAAACTACCAGTTAATAGCAAGAGATTTCTTCTGGCCAGGAATGACCAGAGAGATCAAGGCCTATATAAGATCTTGTTATAAATGTAATAGGAATAAGGCTCCCCTTCACCGGAAGCATGGGTTGCTTCAATCACTTCCTATTCCCTCTAAACCTTGGGAATCTTTATCAATGGATTTTATTTCTCAACTTCCTCTTTCTAATAATTCTGATGCTTTATTCGTAATAGTAGATAGATTTTCAAAAATTTCTATTTTCATAAAAACCACTACTACTTCTACAGCAGAAGATTTGTCAAAATTGTTTCTAGAACATGTATTTTCCAAACATGGCTTACCTAATGATATTACTTCAGATAGAGGCTGATTGTTTGTTTCCACATTCTGGAATCAATTGTGTTGACAACTCAATATCACAAGGAATCTTTCCAGGGCCTATAATCATGAAACCAATGGGCAAACGGAAAGGGTTAATCAAATCCTCGAGCAATACCTCCAAATGTATCTCAGTTATCAACAAGATTATTGGACCACATGGCTACCATTGGCTGAATTTGCTTATAATAACTCAACTCATTCTTGGACATGACCATCTCATTTTGAAACTTTTTATGAAAGACATCCTTAATTCAACTTAATCCATGTAGGAACTAGTCATCCTGCGGAACATTATCTTCAAACCATATCACGACTCCAAGAAGAACTTAAATCAAACTTGAAATTAGCAATTCGAAGGTACAAGGAACAGGCCAAAAAACATCAACAATCTTCTCCTTCCTTTAACCAAGGCGACAAAGTATTGCTCGATGCACAAAACATTCAAACAACTTGTCCATCTAAGAAACTTTCTGAAAAGCGCTTGGGACCATTCTACATCAGCTCTGAAGTCTCTAAAACTGAATCTTGACTCAAGCTACCTCCTAAATGGCAGGCTATTCACCCTGTTTTCCACGTATCTCTCCTGGAACTGGCTTGAGAAACATACCCAGGCAGGAACCAACCTCCTCCAGAACCGGTTGAAGTAGAAGTCCATCTAGAGTGGGAAGTAAGCCATATACTTGATTCAAGAATGTGCAAGTGGAAACTTCAATACCTTGTGGAATGGGAAGGCTTCCTTGAAGACTCAGACAAAACATCCTGGGAACCAGCCATCAATGTTTCTAATGCCCCTGAACTCCTAAAATCTTTTCATCTTAAATATCCTTTAAAACCAAAACCTTAAAAATCTCTTTTATTTTTATTTTTCTTCTCTTTTCTTTTCTTAAAATTCTAAAAAATTCTTCTCTTCTAAATATCCTTACTCTGTTTTCTTTTTTCTTCTTCACTTTCAAAAAGTTTTTTCAACCTTCTTTAAAAATAAATAAAATAAAATAAAATTAAAAAATAAATTAAAATTAAAAAATTAAAATAAAAAAACAAAGTCTTAAAAAATTCATTAAAATAAAATCTTAAAAATAAATAATTCCTTTAATTTTCTTTCTTTTCTACTTTCAAACTTTTCTTTCTTTTTCAAAATGCAATTTGTATTTCCTTATTTCTTTTTCTTTGAAATTATCAAAAATTTTCACAAACTCAATACAACAACCTTTCTCAAACTTCACTTCAACCTTTAAATCTTCCTTTTAAAATTCTTTGAACAAATTACTCTTTTCTTTCAAATTCTTTTCTTCAAAACTATTTTTTCCTTTCTCTTCAAATAACCTAAATTCCACAAATATAACCTCAAATAAATTTTTAAGAATAACATTTTTCTGTTTCTTTTTTCTTATTAAATTTTCATTTAAAAACATAAAACCAAAATTTTCAAACAACTATTGTTTTTTTTACTTGAAAATTTTTTTTTCTTTTCAAAACTTAAACTAAATTTTCCTCAGTTAAATATTCTTTATTTTATTCTTTCAAAATTTAAAACAAAATTTTTATTCAAATATTTTTTTTCTTTCCTTTTTTTCTCTTTCAAAATCTTATAAAACATATAATAACATTTAAATTAAAACAACAAAACCAATAGAATAAATAAATACACAATTTACATTTGCTTTCTACTTTTTTTTCCCCTCTTTTCTTTTTTCTCTGCCCATTTCAAATCTTCTCCAGCATTTTCTCCCAAACCAACTTCTTTATTTTCTCCAACACCACCCTTATTTCCTTTCTGCATTTTTCAAATACCTCCTCCTCTCCTATTGGTACCACCTCTCCAATTTCAAGTAACTCTTCTGCCACATCAAAGGAGGCAGCATTGACCATCTTGTTGATCTTGTCACTTACGTTTTCGACAAATCAAACTTGTCGACCCTTCCAAGGCTTCTTTGACCACACCTGGTCAAGGGTTTCCTCATCCTCCTCCTTCAAATCAACTGTTGGTTGACTGGCCTCAACTGGAAGCAACGGAATATCTTCCACAATTGGAGCTTC
This sequence comes from Hemileia vastatrix, assembly GCA_030280995.1. Lineage (NCBI taxonomy): Eukaryota > Fungi > Basidiomycota > Pucciniomycetes > Pucciniales > Zaghouaniaceae > Hemileia > Hemileia vastatrix. The sequence goes on along the minus strand of JASXTE010000001.1, from coordinate 23,362,897 downwards.
TTTGATGAAATCTGAATTATAAAATTATAACATATAGTCATCAGTGTAAATTAAAAAACTTGAAACAAGAAAAAGGTAAAACTCACCTAAAAAACAGTATCAGGTTCTAAAAACAGCTTCAGAGTGACCTCTATTGTCACTCCCTTCTCCTCCTCATCATCATCCTTGATGATCATCCATCTTTTTTCAGAGGATGGTTTGAGATGTTAACCTCATCCTCATCCTCTCCAACTAATTCATCCACCTCTTCTTCCACCCCTTGTTTTTGACCTGTGGCCTGGGCTACCCAAGTCACCACAATATCTTTGACCTTGTTTTCCTCTTCTTCCACCGATCAATCATGCCCAACCAATACATCCCAAATATATTTTACCACCTCTTTGGTCTTAGGGATCACCCAGTACTTACTCCCCGTAAACCTCCTCTCAATATCCCCATTTTTTGTGAGGGCATCACAGGTCACCCGTCTCCAGAGACAAAATTTGCATCTCCGGAAAAGTCCTTGTGTGGCCGTGCTTTCAACGCAGAAATACTCCATGAATGCACAAGCCGTGCAAGTGTGGGTATATTGGCAAGTAACAATACCACCATCAGCTTTGGGGTGTGGAGGCGTGGGAATGGGAGTGGGGCAGTTAGAAATAATAAAAAAATTTAAAAAAGAAGTAAAGGAAAATTGTAGTGTGGGAAGAATGTGTTCTCACGCTCAATGGAGCTTGCCTCTTATACCCGGGCATCTGCCACGCGCCACGTGACACTCGAGGCAAAGCAGCTCATTAAATCAATAATAATGAGGTCTAAATCCATGTTCCAAGCGCAGAAGCGATTCTACATAGCAACTGAAACTTTCCATTGTGTACTCACTATTCAACCGCGCTAATATAAAACTTTAAATCTAAATTAGTTAATCTCTCAATATTGTGTTCAGTCTTTTTCTTCAATAGGCAACGCACAGCGCAACGGCCAATGAAATATTCTGTTAAATGTTTATTGTGTGTCTGTTGGTTATTAACAGGGGTAGTGAGCATGGACGGGATGTTTAGTGGAGGGTCAAGGGGTTAACAGATGTTATTGAGGAGGGTCTAGGTGTAATGGGTGTTTTTTATAGATCTGTGGGGTGTGCAATGATGGATGGGCATGAGGTCAATGCAAGGAGGAGTATTGGATATAAAAGGGATGGGATTTTGGTTTGACCTTCTTTATAATTAAATTATAAAATGTATATATAGTTAATAGTGGTAAAGCTTCAGGTTAAATAATTATTATTGTAAATTTCCTTATTTTCTCAGTAATCATTTCTAAAAACTTGAATCTTTGATTTTTGAGTTTCCAACCCTTTGTGAGATCCTAAGAATATTAATATTACCTTTAAATTATATTAAGATTCTTATTGAAAATATCTCGAAGAGGTAGCTTTTCTTTTGACTCATCTTAGAATCACTTCCTCAAATATTTCCTCTGTACTTTGAAGAAGTCTCTAAACTCCTTCCTCCATCTCACTTTCCAGGAACACCATCAACCTTGTGCATAGGTTGTCCAGTGACATTGTGTGTGGCTTGGGTGTTCCCAATCAAAGGAAGAAGTGTCACTATAATTTTGTGATCATTTGGATAACTTTGGGTTTGATAAGAGGTTTGAGAAATAGATCATTCAAGCTCATTTAAAATTTGTCAAATCAAATGGAATATTTCATTCATGCTTTGAAGGGAGGGCCCAGGAGTGATATCAAGAATGAAAAAATGCAGTAATTTATTTCATAGATCAAGAGGAAGATTGAGGAAATTTATTTCCATTAAAACAATAGATTGTTCCTTTTCTGATAGTATATTGACCAAGTGTTTTAACCAGTCAACAAAGAGGGGAGAAACATGATTTAGGGCTTCAGGTTCAAAATGAATGTCATTATTTAAGCCTTTACAAGATGAGCCCTGTTGAATATCTATCCAAGCTGAGGGATCCAGGGTAGATACAGTGTTCCTCCATTTATCCATGGTGTTTTTTGATATTTGGGATTTTTAAAAACTACTGCAACCAGACCTTTAATTTTTGAATGGGAAAGACATATATAGGGATGGGAGATAACTCTTGGATGGTTAAATGATCATGATTGGACAGAATTCTATGGACTTCTACATCAACATCTGCAACTTAGGGATTGTCTGATGGTAAATTTTTGCTCCACATTCTTTTTCTCTCTGGGATATCTTTCTTGATAATGTTAGTGGAGCTTCTTGGGAGTTATAGAGATGGAAGCCAGCTGGACAGCACATAATTGTAACAACTGCTAAAGAAAAATGATGTTTTAGAGTGGTTGACATGTCATAAGGGATGAGAGAACTGGGGGGTTTGGAGGGTGAAGTAGGCTGAAAATATTTCAAGATATTTAAAAGAATGTGTCTTGCCTGCTGGAAATTAATCAGTCTAAGATTGCCATAATGATGGAGCCAACTTAAAAACATAGAAAAAATTTCTGATTAAAATATAATTGTATATGTCAGAAATGGTGGTAGATACGTATGATGAATTATGATTCTTACTGTCTATATTTTTATTGAAATTGATAACCTGTTCAAAAACAGAGGGATAATGGGGCTCAGTGATTAGAAAGAAAATACTATCACTGGTTCTGAGAGGAGTAGTTTTGGTTATGGTTGTGAGAGTCTAAGGCAATTGTATTACTGAATCAAAGTATTTGTGTTTATGTATGTTTTGCAATGAGAGAAGCCATCAAAGTTGATGGTGTCCTTGGTCATTAATGTGAACTTGTTTTGAAAATTTACTAAATAGACACACATCCATAGTTAAAGACAGTAATTGGTGAATATAAACTTAAAATTGAATATATATTGTGTAGGCATATGTTGTTACTCACAATCAATTGGTGTAGCAACAGAAAAAATGGGTATATGGGTATATATGGTGGAGGGAAAGATTGTGATTGAAGGAGTTGAATGTTGAAGAGATGGTTTCTGATTAATTTTAGAACCTTTAAAATCAAAATTTTTCCAGCCTACTATTCTACAACAAGGCCTGTGGAATAATTTTACTCAATAATTGAATATACTGGATGGTTTCAGGTGCCTAATGACATATTTTTATATAAATAGTAATTAAAATAGTGGCAGTGCAGGAGTGAGTTGTGTGTGAAACTTACATAGATATTTTTAAGTGATTTATTTTTAATTATAAGATTTTTATTATCAAATTCTATTATATAAATTTAATGGGAACAAATATATATATAAATATATTTTTAAGGATGTAGCTTTATTATTAATTAATAATACTTTAAAGAAAGGGACTTTTTCTTTGGAAATCAATCTATAGTTGGATATTAAATATATTTAACAGTTATTAAAAAATATGTGCCAAATTTAATGATGAGTTTTGGATCTTGTTTGAGGTGTGAAAATGGTCCTATTATAATCATTGCAGATGAGATTTCAATGGGCTGCTGGTCAAGTTTTTATTTAGCACTTGAAAAACCCCAGTAAGGATATTGCATCAACAAATTGAGACAGAATGGATCATTTTGTTTGAAAAATTGGTAGGGAAAAAGAGCTAAATAAGGGAAGGATGATATCACAATCAACTTATGGTGGTTTTAGGCAGTGATGAGATATTGTAGGAATAAGAAGCTGGTAAATACTAAATAAGAGGAGCAAAGCCAAGGAAGTGTTACACTTTTGGTTTTTAAGGAATAAGGTGGATTTTAATTTCTGTTTGGTAAATTTCAAAAAGAAAAAAGATGACAATGGTAGTGCAGGTGTTGCGTGTGCAGGTGGGAATTTAAAAAGTGAAGGATGACAAAAAAACCTCAGTGAGGATCCCCTAAGTGCCTAGTTTTCATCTTGAATTCTATTCTAATACTCTGGTTGATGAGTTCACATTTTGCTCCACATTTTTCAGATGTTTTTGGGAACAGCTGGTTATGTAAATTCAAATCAGATATCATCATCTATATACAATATCTACACTTTTTTTAAGGAAATTTTAAATGTGTATTGTGAAAAATATTTTTTGTTTTGTAATGATTTAAGACTAGCTTGATGTAGACTTTGGAGGGCTTCGTTTCCAAAATTACTTGAACCAATCAGGGATTTAGTATTGTTTCTCACACTGATGATGAATAAAGTGAATTTACTTTAGGAGTTTTAATCCCTACATGAAACTCTGGCTATCTTGAGGAAAAATCTTAGAATTAAAATAAATCTAGTCAGTGTAGTCAAAGATTTATTTTCCCTTTACTGGGTTTAATGCTTGATATGTAGAAAAGTAACTATATCTCAGTAGTTTTATGGAAAGATAAAACTTTAATTCATCATACTAGATTTTTCACAGAATATGGGACCTTTACATGCTGGGGTCATAAATTAAGTTCTTCAAAATTTTCTGCACATCACCCAAAAAACCTCAAATGAACTCTTTAAGATGTCCCAAGATTTGTTTGAAATTGACCACTTTTACAAATTTACCTGCCTAGTGAAGCATTTGAAGGAGCTGTTAGCTAAAGAACCTAATTCTCTGGATATAAAATATTAACATTAAAAAGCATGTACATTTAAATTAAATTATGAAAAGAATAATCAGGAGAAGGAGAAGCTAGAGGTGGAGGTGGTGAAACTGAAGTTCCTGGAATGATTTGAGAAGTGGAAGGAAGGAGTGGGTTAGGGGGATTTTGAGGAAGGAGAGCTGGAGGAGTGTGGGGAGGTAATTTAGTGGAGCCATGTATTTTAATGATATTTCTATAGGTTTCTGATTAAAAAATATATTCATGTGTGCAATTTTTATTATTCATTTTGGAAAGTTTTGAATAAGTGATTTATAATTATAATTTATAATTAATAACTATTTATAAGGTGGGTAAAGGCAGAAGCACCAAGTAATTTAATAAAAGTTATATTTTATTTTGAACATAAAATAAATAAATATCATCAGGGATCATGTTGGAAATGAGAAAGTGCTCCAGGCCTTATTGAGGAATGCAATCCATTACTCTGAGATCCAGAAGGATCATTTGAAGGAATTTCTGGGAGTGGTTCAGAGTCCTCATCTTGATAAACCTCAAGCCCCCATCTTTTAAATCAGCCAGTAGATTGTGAAACACAAAAAAATTCATTATTCATTTTTTAGAAATTTTGATATCAGATTTGGTCTGAATCTGTTTTCTCAGCTCCCTTAGACTTGAAAATCTTTCCTTTAAAACTCAAATTGCATGCCTAATCTGTACTCTTTTTTGGGTTAAATGGTATTTAAATGTAGTTTTTGGATCATTTTCTCTCAAAAAACACCTTGAAAATATGGAATAAAATATTGACACTTGCATAAGCTGAATCAGCTAGAAGATACTGAGATTGATCAAAATTTAACTGAGGATTTTTTAATATCTCTATTTTCTAAAACACTAAGGAATAAAGACATGACCATGGACAACTACTATGAAGTTCAATGAATCTTTTTATGACATCGCAATAATTGAATATCTAACGAGTTTTTTGCGGTTATTTTAAAATTAATGAATTATATCGAATAATTGAAACACACCTTTTCTTGTGATCAAAGGAATGATTTCCATCTTGGGAAGGCTTTTGGCTCAAGGGAATAGTTGTCTCATCAATAAATTCTACATAACCAAGAAAGCCTTTAGCTTGAATTATCTGGGAGGACTCAAGCCTTTTGTGGGAAATAGATCAAGTATCTTGGATTTGAGTGACGGGATGGAAATTATTGATTGGTGTGTATATGTCACCAGACGACCTACGCACAAGGTCGAGGATGTTCCTGTAAGTGAGATGAGGGATTTTAGAAACTTCTTCGAAGCACAGAGGAATGATTCGAGGAAATGATTCGAAGGTCACTCAAAGTAATAGCTATAGGTTCGAGGTTCGATCGAGAAGAATTATAAACTAGTTCCAAGGTAATAATAATTCTTAAAATCTCACAAAGGGTTGGCAACTCAATAATCAAAGATTTAGGATTTAGAAATGAATATTGAGAAGGTAAAAGAAAGATACAATAACAATGATTTAACTTTTAAGGATTTACCACTATTAATGTAAATACGATATTATAATTTAATTCTAAGGAATATCGAACCAAATACCCAACTCCTTTTATATCCTTTGTTCCTCCTCGCATTGACCTCCCTTCCATTGCACCATTCCCATTCCATTGACCATTACTAACATACACTTAGACCCTCTCCACTAAATATCCGTCCATGCTCAATTTACCCCTTTTAATTAATTAACAAAACTTTAATGAAAAAAACTACTACTATACTATTTCGTTGATCCTAGCGCTGTGCGTCGCTTATTGAAAAGGACTAAGGTACCCTATTGGGAGATTGACTAATTTAGATTTAGAGTTTAGGCTAGCGCAGTTAAATAGTAAGTACACAAAGGAAAATCGCAGTTGCTATGGAGAATTGCTTTCTGCGCTTCGAGTATAGATTTAGGACTCGATATTATTGATTTATTGAGTTAATTTCGCTTCGAGTGTCACGTGGCACGTGACAGATGCCCGGGTATAAAAAACGCGAACTCCGTTGAGCTTGAACCATCTTCCCACACTAATTTCCCTTGCCTAATACTTTTTCCCTCATCTCTCAATTATTTATTTTATAATGAACTGCCCTACTCCCACACCCACGCCTCCACAGCCTAAAGCGGATGGGGGAATAATCACACGACAATTTTCACAGACTTGCACGGCTTGTGAAAGCATGGAATATTTCTGTGTCGAAAGTACGGCGACTCGAGGCCCTCACCAGAAATGCGAGTTTTGCCGTTGGCGGCGAGTGGCGTGCGATGCATTGACGAAGAACGCGGAAATCGAAAAACGATTTACAAAAACAAAATTTTGGGTAGTTCCGAAGACCAAAGAGGTGGTTGAAGACATTTGGGATGTCTCGATCGAAGATGAACAATCAGTGGGGGAAAATGATAAGGAGATGAACAACGAGATCTCAACCTGGGTAACCCAGGCCACGAGCTCGAAGCGAGGTGTCGAGGAAGAGGTCGATGAATTGGTGGAGGAGGATGAAGATGAAGTCCCTGTTCCAGGGCGGGCACCCAAGAAACGTCGGGTGGTCATCGAGGACGATGAGGAAGAGAGAGAGGTAGAAGTCGAAGTGGGGCCCAGGTTATTTCTGGAGCCTGATCCTATCTTCGAGGTAAGTTTTAATTGTTTTATTTAAAGGATGAAGTTACTGATGAGTCTTGTTTTAGACATCGAATAACCTGGAAGAGCCGATTGCGGAGCCTGTGCCGGTTATACCAACTGAGGCAAACCCTCCAGCCACGGAAGTAGTTGAAGAGCCCAAAGACACCCTGGACCAGGTGTGGTCGAAGAAACCTCGTCAAGGTCGACGAGTAAGGTTCACGGAAGAACTATGTGGGGAGGTTGACGCTATTATTGACGCTGCTTCCTTCGACGTGGCGGAGGAGCTCTTGGAGATTGGAGAGGTGGTTCCGGTAGGAGAGGAGGAGGTATTTGATAAATGCAGGAAGGAGATAAGGGTAGTTTTGGAGAAAATGAAAAGATTGGTTCGAGAAAAATTAAAAGAAAAAATTTGAAATGAAAAGGAGATGGAAAGAAGTAGAAAAAAAAATTGAATTTTAGTTTTATTTTATTTTTATTTTATTTTATTATTAGTATTATTTTTTTTTATTGTAGGTGAATGTTGTTAATTTTACAAGATTTGAGAGAGAGAAAAAAAAAGAGAAAAAAAAAAGAAAAAAGAAGTTTTAAATAAAAAATTTTAGAATTTGAAAGAAGAATTTTAAAGAAAGAAAAAAGGTTGTTTTAATTGAAGGAAGTTTTAGTGTTTTTTAAAAGGAAAATTTTTATGTAAGAAAAGAGAGAGAAAAAGAAACGGTTTTGTGATTGAGATGAGTTTGTTAAATTGAGGATTTAAAATTTTTTTTTTTTTTTTTTTTTTTTTTAAGAAATTTTAGTTTGAAAAGAGGAGAAAGAAAAGAAAAAATAAAACAAAGTGTAGAATTTATGAGAGTTTGAAAAGAAGATTTATTTGTTTCGAAGAATTATTATAGGGAGATTCAGGGGTTGAAGTTAAGTTCGAGGAAATGGTCGTGCCATACAGGATTTGATGATTCGAAGGAAAGAAAGTCTTTAAAAGAGAGAAAAAATTTTTTGAAAGAGAAATTTTTGAAGAGAATTTTAAATTTAAGAAAAGAATGTATTTAAAGAATTGAAAAAGAAAAGAAAGAAAATATTTAGAGAGATTTATGAGTTTTTTATTTTATTTAATTATTTATGTTTATTCTATTTTATTTTATTTTATTTTATTTTATTTTATTTTATTTTATTTAATTTAATTTAATTTAATTTTATTTAATTTTAATTTTGATTCTATTTTATTTTATTATATTGTATTTAATTTTAATTTTGATTTTATTTTTAGTTGGTTTTGGAGGAAATTTTATAGAAAGAGAAGAAAGAAAAAGAAGAGAGAAAAAAGAAAACAAGGCTAAGAAATTTAAGAGGTGTTTTAGATTTTAAAGAAAGAAAGAAAAGAAAAGAAAATTTTAAATAAAGAAATTTTAAGGTTTTGGTTTTAAAGGATATTTCGAATGAAAAGATTTTAGGAGTTCAGGAGCATTGGAAACATTGATGGCTGGTTCCCAGGATGTTTTGTCTGAGTCATTGAGGAAGCCTTCCCATTCCACGAGGTATTGAAGTTTCCCCTTGTGTATTCTTGAATCAAGGATACGACTTACTTCCCACTCTAGATGATCTTCTACTTCGACCGGTTCCGGAGGGGGTTGGTTCTTGCCCGGGTATATTTCTCGAGCCAGTTCCAGGAGAGATACATGGAAAACAGGGTGAATCGCCTGCCATTTAGGAGATAACTTGAGTCGAAATGCAGTTTTAGAGACTTCAGAGTCGATTTCGAATGGTCCCAAGCGCTTTTCAGCCAGTTTCTTTGATGGTCTTGTTGTTCGGATGTTTCGTGCATCGAGCCATACTTTGTCGCCTGGTTTAAAGGAAGGAGCAGATTGTCGATGTTTGTCGGCCTGTTCCTTGTATCTTCGAATCTCTGATTCCAAATTTGTTTTAAGTTCTTCTTGGAGTCGTGATATAGTTCGAAGATAATGTTCCGCAGGATGATTAGTTCCTACATGAATTGAGTTGAATCGAGGATGTCATCCATAAATGGTTTCGAAAGGAGATTGTCCTGTCGAAGAATGAGTCGAGTTATTATAAGCAAATTCGGCCAATGGTAGCCACGTGGTCCAATCGTCTTGTTGGTAACTAACATACATTCGAAGATATTGTTCGAGGATTTGGTTAACTCTTTCTGTTTGACCATCGGTTTCAGGGTGATAGGCTGTGGAGAGATTCCTCGTGATATTGAGTTGTCGACACAGTTGGGTCCAGAATGTGGATACAAACAATGAGCCTCTATCTGAAATTATATCATTTGGTAAGCCCTGTTTAGAAAATACATATTCTAAAAACAATTTTGACAAATCTTCTGCTGTAGCAGTAGTAGTGGTTTTAATAAAAATAGACATCTTTGAAAATCTATCTACTATTACTAATATAGCATCAAAATCATTAGAAATAGGAAGTTGAGAAATGAAATCCATCAATAAAGATTCCCAAGGTTTAGAGGGAATAGGAAGTGGTTGAAGCAACCCATGCTTCTGGTGACGGGGAGCCTTATTCCTATTACATTCGTAACAAGCTTTTATATAGGCCTTGATTTCCTTGGTCATACCTGGCCAGAAGAAATCCCTCGCTATTTACTGGTAGGTTTTATCAACCCCAAAATGACCAGCTAACGGAGAATCATGTCCACTATTGAAAACCCATAATTTTATCTCATTGTTGTCGGGTATGACTACTCTAACTTCGAAGACTAATAGACCTGATTCAATACTAAATCTTTTGGCCCCTTGCTTCGAGGGTATATTGTCTTTTAACCCTAAACAATAATCATCCTTCGACTGAGCTTCGAGGATGTTGGATAGTGGATTTCGAAAAGATTGAATTGTCATCGAATTAAGTTGATGAGTCGTTAACATTGATTCGTTGAAGATTGATTGCACATTTGCTGGGTTCTTGTCAGCAAATGCGTCCCCCCGCTGTGGGTAAACGTCGTCCCGACGTGACAAGATATCTGGGACAATGCAGTTTTTTCCTGGGCGATAGGAAATAGAGAAAAAAAATTCAGACAAAAATTCAGCCCACCTGGCTTGAGGCCTGGTTAACACTTTAGAAGACATGAAGTATTTCAAAGCATTGTGATCTGTTAAAATTTGAAAAGGACTATCTAGGCTGAGAAGAAAAGAACGCCATTTTTTAAGACAATGGATAATAGCTAAAAGCTCTTTGTCATGAATTTCATAATTTAATTCCGCGGCTATGAGTTTGCGTGACTCAAAAGCAACAGGATGAAACAAATTTGTTTCAGGATTTAATTGGGAGATGACCCGTGCAATAGCATAATCGCTCGCATCTGTCTCAACTATTGTCGAGGCCGAAGGATCAAAATGCCGAAGAATTGGGGCTGTGGTGAACGCCGTTTTTAGTGCTTCAAATTCCTTTTGTGCTGTAGAAGTAAAAACAAAAGGAATATCTTTTCTAAGAAGAGAAGTAAGATTGGAAATAGTTTTAGAGTAATCTTTAATAAATCTTCTATAGAAGTTTGCAAAACCCAAAAATCCTTGGAGTTATTTAATGTTTTTGGGCACAGGCCATTCCAGGATTTTCTGGACTTTTTTGTCATCCATGACTAAACCGTCAGTGGACAACGTAAAACCCAAAAAATCAATTGATTTGAGGTGGAATTCGCATTTATTATGCTTGGCGTAGAGACCATGATCTCGAAGACGATTTAGGACCTGTCGAACATGATGAATATGTTCATCCAGTGTTTTCGAGAATATTAAAATATCATCTAAATAGACGACTACAAATTGTTCAACAACATCTTGAAAGATATCATTAACAAAAGTTTGAAAAGTTGAAGGTGCGTTACATAATCCAAAAGGCATAACTAAATATTCAAAACTACCAAATCTAGTGCGCATTGCAGTCAGTGGTTCATGACCTTCTGCAATGCGAATAAGATTGTAAGCGCTTCTAAGATCAATTTTAGAAAAGAAATTAGCACCATTGAAAAGGGTAAGAAGTAATGACATAGGAGGAACAGGATATGCATTCTTCTTTGTGACTGTGTTGAGCTTTCTATAGTCAACACACAACCTAAGACTACCATCCTTCTTTTTTACAAAGAGGACTGGGAAGCCGGTTGGAGATTTACTGGCTCTGATGAAACCTTTGGCTACATTCTCTGCAATGTAGTCTCGAAGAACTTGAGATTCGTCCTTCGATAAAGAATAGACAGGACCTGCCGGAGGTAATAGGCCTATTAACTGTATTTGATGGTCGTAGGGTCGATGAGGTGGTAACTTATCGGCCTTGCGGATTGAGAAAACATCGAGGAAATCTTGGTAGATTTCCGGTAGAGTTGATTTGATGGCTTCAACGTTTATTTTGTTGTCCTCTTCATCTTCAAGAGAATCTGTCGAGGTGATACCTGTATTGAGAGAGCATAATTCGATTACTTCGAGGCAATTTAAATCTTCTTCGAGTGAAGTCATCGAGCTAGAAGGGTTAGCCAATTGCTCATTTAAAGAAGGTACAGATGCTTGCAAGTCATCTGGCAGAGATTTGTCCTCTAGCAGGACATTTTCAGGCGGGTTGTTTAACTCCCTATTGACCTGCATTAAAGAATCAGAAATATACTTAGAGCGTGGGGTGATCAATCCCCTAGTCCAATCAATTTCGGGATTCCAATGCGTTAAAAAGTCATGGCCAAGAATGGTATCGTCCATCCTTGGGGCGTCCAAGACTGATAATTCCCACTCGAAGGGGGGGAAATTCGGAAAGTTGAAAACCCATAAAAATTTCTTACTTACCCAATATTTGGGTTCCTCTGATTCAACCAAATAGATGGGAGTTCAATCGATATCTGTAAATGTTAGTTGAAGCTTCTCGGCAAAAGATAAACTAACAAAAGAAATCGAAGCTCCAGAGTCTATAAGACAACTGAAGGGGATATCCTCCTTAAAAAGAATGAATCTCAAGCGGTTTAAGGCAACTCCAGTCCTTAAGACATGGAGGTTCTGTGCACTGGGAGAGATAAGATAGTTTGCTTTGCACACAAGTAAACTATCTACTAGTTTTTTGACTTCGAACTAGTACCTTCTCTTTCCTTCAACTTTACACAGTCTTCCAACTTGTGCTTACCCCCACAATACATACATAACCCATTATCTGCTCTTCTCTTCCTCTCAGCTTCTTTAAGTTCCCCTTTAGGATCCAGTACTTTGCTGATATCGCCTGGGGTCGAGCCTTTTGGTCGAGGTTTATCCTTTCCCTTATTGGGTTTGGATTGAGTCGAGGAGGATTGATTTGGTCGTGGGTGTGAAGAAGGTCCCGATTTAAAATTTAGGCCTTGAGATTTGTTGGCATATCGACGATGTTGAAGTCGTCCTTGATAAACGCCGTCAAGTTCGAGGGTTCAATCCATTAAATCCGTTAAAGTAGTCATCTTCTGACCGTGAAGCTTTAATTGATCCAGAATCCTCGAAGGAAGTCCTTTCTTGAAATGATACTTAAGGGCAGCATCATTCCAACCTACTCGAGTTTGAAGTGCTCTGAAGTTCGAGATATATTCAGAGGCTTTACCATTATCACTCATGCGAAGAAAATCAAGTTCAATTTCTGCGTTGTCCGTTTCATTAGGGTCCCCAAACAACGTAAAAAGTTGGTCTTCGAACTTTTCCCAATTATTGATAAGTAAGTGGTTTCTTTCGAAGAAAGCATGAGTAGATAAGGTTCGAACCATCTTGCTGCTTTCCCGGCTAGGAATGAAGAACTGTAAACAACCTTTGATCGGTCGCTGTTAAAGGTTCGAGGGTCATTATGGAACAGTAGCTTGCAGGTTTGCAAGAAGTGTCGCAATCTGTCGGGGTGATCTCCGTCGAATTTGTCAGGAGATTTCATAGAAGGAGTTTTGAACTTAGATCCCTCTGAAGACGTTGGATTTGAAAGGGTTTTCATAAAAAGTCTTATGAAATCTTCCAGAGAGTTAGATGGTCCCGGTTCTGAGGATTGGCCAGAAGGGTGATTGGCAGGGGCGGATGGTGCCTCATGCATTGTATCCTCTCCTTCTTCTTCATCACTAGAATCCTCAAAATCTTGTGGAATGTCTTCTACAGATTGAACTGAATGTTGCCGTTCCCTAAGGTCAAGTGGTTCCAAAGAGTGAGTGCGAGAAACAGACCTTGTGGCTGTTGGCCTGCCTCTAGCGCGAGCTCTAGTAGTAGCGCCCGTAGGAGGAGTGCGTTGAACAGGTGCCATTTAAAATTTTAGAAGCACCTAAAAAGACGTAGTAGTGCAAAGAATGAGAACTACGGAGAATTAAATTATACTGTCACCGGACAACCTACGCACAAGGTCGAGGATGTTCCTGTAAGTGAGATGAGGGATTTTAGAAACTTCTTCGAAGCACAGAGGAATGATTCGAGGAAATGATTCGAAGGTCACTCAAAGTAATAGCTATAGGTTCGAGGTTCAATCGAGAAGAATTATAAACTAGTTCCAAGGTAATAATAATTCTTAAAATCTCACAAAGGGTTGGCAACTCAATAATCAAAGATTTAGGATTTAGAAATGAATATTGAGAAGGTAAAAGAAAGATACAATAACAATGATTTAACTTTTAAGGATTTACCACTATTAATGTAAATACGATATTATAATTTAATTCTAAGGAATATCGAACCAAATACCCAACTCCTTTTATATCCTTTGTTCCTCCTCGCATTGACCTCCCTTCCATTGCAGCATTCCCATTCCATTGACCATTACTAACATACACTTAGACCCTCTCCACTAAATATCCGTCCATGCTCAATTTACCCCTTTTAATTAATTAACAAAACTTTAATGAAAAAAAACTACTACTATACTATTTCGTTGATCCTAGCGCTGTGCGTCGCTTATTGAAAAGGACTAAGGTACCCTATTGGGAGATTGACTAATTTAGATTTAGAGTTTAGGCTAGCGCAGTTAAATAGTAAGTACACAAAGGAAAATCGCAGTTGCTATGGAGAATTGCTTTCTGCGCTTCAAGTATAGATTTAGGACTTGATATTATTGATTTATTGAGTTAATTTTGCTTCGAGTGTCACGTGGCGCGTGCAGACTGATTTTGCCTTACCCAATGGTGAAAATATTTTGTAGTTATCTTTGAGATGCTCCATTTTTATTTGAGCCAAAGCCACACCTGCCTATAGAAAGCTGCATAGCTGGTTCTCACTCTTTATTGTTAGAGTTGTTTTGGAAAATAGGATGTTTTTAAATGAGCTCATAAATTTTACAAAAAGATTGAGGGGAAGTGGAAAAAATCTGTTTGAAACTTGACAAAAGATTATTCAAGATAGTGTCAAGTTCATAGCAGGCGTTGTGGAAAAATCTTCGAACCCTTTGAAGCTATGTAGCACTTTTTTAGAAGATGATTTATACAAAGCAAACCGTTTTCCAGATCAGAGTAAGGTTCAGATGCTACCCATAAATGAAGGGCAGTAGCATCCTTAGCTGCCAAAAATTGTTAATAGATGGAGGGTTGTCTCATTGCTTTGTTTAGTAGAAGGAGAGGTTAAGGAATAATCAAGCTGGAGATTTGAATAATGGGGAAAGTAGGAATTGAGTAATATACATCCAGATTTGAGTGGGGAGGATGAGTGGTGTTTACAGATAGAATTTTTTTAAAGGTTTGAGGCAGATATTTAGGTATGATAAAGGCCAGAAAGGCTTAAGATTAGGATATGTTATTTTAAAACATGTGACCTGATGACAAATCAATCATGGATGTGCTGATGAGTCTGGGATCTGCCATTGCAACAGGAAATTGGAGCACTAGAGTTAGATAAATGGGTTGTTTCATGTTTCTTATCCACTAGCCTCAGGGGTAGTGGATAAGAATCTTCTGCCATTAATAATGTATGATCTGAGCAAAAAAAGAGTGGATCCCTAATGGCTGAAGCGAATACTTTGATACCTTCTATATTTTCGCGAGCTATTTTAGTTTTAGCATGATGTTTGGTGATGCTCTAACAATACTTAAACCACGCTTTGGGGGATGGTGAGGCGTTTAAAGAAACTACACAACACTAACTTCTTTTTGGCCTTCCACCCACCAAGCTATGGAATGAGGAAGCAAGCTGCTTGAAATCACATTTCCCTTACTTTCTTACTTCCCTTTCCTCCCCTAGATTGCATTTTCCCTTGCGTCCATTGATAAAAGTATCGGTGACCTTTTCATAAGTTTCTTTTAATACCTTCGATTATGTCAATATTCCAATTATTTTCTCTCTTTTACCTGCCATAGGATACACATCCTCCACTTTCTTTACGGATAGATTGATCGGCTTCTTTCCATTACTCTTTACTGGAGGAAGTATACTTATCTTCCATTGCACTACTACACTCAAGTTATCTTTCATGCTTCAGGCTCACGACGTTGACGATAAGTTCGCTAGAGGACCGAGATTTTCTCTGAAATAGAGAAAAAAAATTTATCTGAATTTTAAATTTTAGTGTAGGGAGATCTGAAACGGTTGAGACAAAATCAAAAAATTTCACAATTTTTGGACGGGACCAAAAATTGAGCTGCAGATTTTAGACAGCTCCAGTTCATGAGGTAGCCCTAGAAAGGATGCATTATTTATTTTATTTTATTTGTAGGATCTCTCGCCCTAAGGGCATGAAACTACTAACATGTGGTATAACACAATGATCTATTTACATGAGATGGGGAGACAAAGGCGCTAATAATAGAAAGGATGTAATAGAGCGAACTGACATGGAAAGTGGATCCAGTGCCAAAAAATGATTTGAAGCTCTCAAAAAAAAATCTTTCGCTTAGTTTTTTGTCCTGTCAAGAAGTTTCTGATTTTTTTTTATTTTGTTTCAATCATTTCATATTTCCCTGCATACGATGAAAAACAATAAAATACACCGTTACCCGATTAATTGTCTACTAATTACACGTAAAAGACTCTGACTAATGTTAAAATATTTTTAGATGAAACTTACTGTTTTAAGCAGCGACAAGATAAATGTTTCAAAAAGTAGCTGTGAGCAAATTATTTTTTTCGCAGAATCTACCAAACAAAATAATACAGGAAGCAAGGCAAAAGTGTTTTATCAAGTATGGATAATGACAATTTTATTTTGGATTTGTGATTGTAGGAGTTTTTTGCGTTTTGTTTGAATGAACATCTTTCCATTATTTTCTTTGAAAATTTAATTCATATAGCCGTCAAGTAATCCCTTTGTAAGTCTACACTAGCAAGACGACTAGCAGCAGCGCCAATGTCAAGACTTTTGCACTCGTACTTGTTTATTTGTCTCCTTCATTGGAATATCTCTCTAGGTATTTCCATACCAATCTTAGAGAGTTCTCAACGTGACGTTATATGGCGCGTGAATGAAGAGCCTGCTTCAAGTTTGGATTTTTCTCTTACTGATAAGAATATTCCAAGAACAGCAGACTCACAACTTCAGTACGACCAAAAATTTGATGGATATGCTCATAAAAAACAAAAACATGATAAAATGAAAGATCCTGATTGGCCAAACGTTTTTGACCATCAAAAAGAAAACCCTTTAAATAAATTGCGTAGTCCCGGGAAGCCTGCTTCAAGTTTTAAATCTCATGCTGGTAAAGATATTCCAGAAAATGGAGACCCACAATTCCAGGACGGTAAAAACTTTGTGCCGCTCGATCATCCAAAACAAAAACTTGAAAAAATAAAACAGAATTACCGATCGATTCTTGATGAGCCAAACCAAAACTTGATAAACAAGTTACGATCTCAATTTGCTTACCGGCAAAGAAATAAATCAGGGTCTTCAAGTTATACGTTTTATCTGGATAAGCATGATTTTAGAAATGCTATACCGCTACTAACAGGTGAAAACGCAAATGTTCCAAAAATTTTGAGACTAGAAACTCAGCCAGTATACAAAGACAACAAAAGAAAGTATAAAAATGTGGAGCAGCTATTGAATAGTAAGGACGCAAATGTTGGAAAGAAGTTTGATCCAAAGTCACAGCTCACAAATAAAGTCAACCAGGGAAAGCAATTTTATTTGTTAATTTCAGATCTAAATTTGATGTTTTTTATATTAAACAGGCTCCAAATTTTCTCCGCCAGCTAAGCTGGGTCTTTTATCCCCAACTTCATCCCTACCCCCTGGTCTGGACCTTACCTCCCCGAAGACATTTCCATCAGTTAGGATTGATCTTTCTCCCACTGTTGCATTATCACCAGCTACGAAAGATCTTTTTTCCTCAAGTGAAATAAGGGATGAGCTTGATTTACTGAACGATATGACTTGGGAACAAGTATCTCGATATATTGAAAACCCTACCTATTTTGGTACCTTCTTCCACCCAGAAACAAAATAATTATCAAGTATAGAGTGAAATCTGCAATTTAAAATTTTTCAGAAGCTTCCTATCAATTCGGATGAGGGCACAAAGTTTGTGTGAAGAAATTGAAAGCCGTAATTCAGTGTTTAAGCTACAGAAAAATTATGGATCACGCGATAAGAAAAAGAGACGCCATTATTCACCGTAGTTTTCTATAAAACTGATTTTATTTTTGTCAAAATAATTACTTGTTCCATGTAATGTGGCCTAACAAAAGTTTGTGAATGGTATTTTTTTTAATGTCACTTACTAAAACTACGCACCAAGTGAGATATCCCCGATGGGGATATCTATGCGCGAGTTGGGGATATTTTAGGGAGGGACATAAGGTGAGAAGAATAAATGTAAGAAAAGTAAGCGCGAGAAATATAAGTGCAGGAAACGTGAGTGTAAGAAACTTTATTTTCAACCATGGGAATTTTTTTTTTTAAAAAAAAAAATTGCAAAAAAATAGGAAAAAAAAAAAATTCTTTTGAGAAAAAAAAAGGTGAGAAATAAGGACACAGGGTAATTATTAGTATTTTAGTTTGGGCACAGACTTGAGCGCCACTATCAATTTTTTTTGAACTGCAACATCTGTCACTACGCACCAAGTAAGTTATCCCTGATGGGGATATCCAGCGCGAGTTGGAGATATTTTAGGGAGGGAAATATGGTTAGAAAAATAAATTTAAGAAAATTAAGTGCATGAAAAATAAGTGTGAGAAAAGTAAGTGTAAGAAAAATCATTTTCAACAATGAGTGTTTACTTTTACAAAATAAAATTGTAAAAAAATAGGAAAAAATAAAAAATGAAATAAAAAATATTTTTTTTGAGAGAAAAAAATTAAAAAACAAAATTTCCCATGGTTGCAAGATATTTTTCTGTCATTTGTTTTTCTCAAATTTTTTCAGACATATCACCATGCGAAATTTGGGGGTGAACTGCTAGCAGTTTTCCTCTTTGAACTCCATGGTGACCCTATTTTATGCCATATATTGAACCCACCATAAGTACCACATTGAGAAAAAATTATAATCACATTTAGTCTGAGATTTGCCCTTGATTGAAGCCCAGTGTGTCCTACATTGAGCACAAGTTGATCCAACAAAACCATAATTTGATCCCTCATTGAGCACACATTGACCACAGATTGTCTAACATAAGCATTAGGTATGTGTACTCAATGTGCATTATTCATGCATAGTAAATATTCAAAATTCATACATATTCAGTATTATTAATGCATTCATATTTTGTATACATTATTCATGCATTATGAATAAAGCATAAGCATGCATATTGAATATTTCATATTGCATATTACTTATTACATAGTACATAGTACATATTGCATATTCTATGTAGCATAATATATAATGAATAATGAATATTGCATAAAGCATATTTTATATTGCATATTACATGATGCATATTACTTTTTTCAAGATACATTAAAGATAATGAATAATACACAATGCATATTATATTTTCCAAGTTAAATATTGCATATTGCACAATCCATAACGAATAATGCATATTTTATAATGCATAGTGTATATCGCATATAGATGCATAATGCATATGCAAGATGAAATCTTCATCCATATGCAATCTAAAATTTAACCTAATATCAAAAAAAGTAAAAAATAAATCATGTGACCTTTAATTTTGAAAACAGATAAGAGAAATGATGATTTTCAGTTTTTATACAGTAGCTTTAGCTTTTGTCATATAATTAGAAAATATGACATGAAGAACTTTATTGAAAAAAACCATATCTTCAGTTAGAAATTCTTCATCATGTTGAAAAAAATAAATTTTAACTATAAGCATTCACCACAAAAAAACAGCCAGCACCTGCTAGCAGGTGCCAACCCCCCAATCCATTTGTGATTGAGGCATAACTCAGATTTGATACCGCATGAGCTGGCATTCTCAGTGTTCAGTGCACAGTCTTCTCAGAAGAATTACAGCTGAGTTAAAACTGAATCAAATCAAAGTTAGGGATTGGCACCTGCTATCAGGTGCCCACATTTTTTTTCTGGTGATTATCTATTTAAGTTGAAATATGGTTGACTTGATGTAAAATGTCAGCCAGGATATACCAGGAGCCCAGTAAATTGTATGTTAATCTATTGGAGCTTAATGAGGGCAAAAAATTATGCATTTTATGTATATAAATTAATATTATATTGCATAATAAAATTATATAACAATTGTATTATAATATAACTAAAATAAGGGTTATATTAAATTTATTATTAAATAAATTATAGATACAACTAAAACTCATTAAATACTTTATATTCTATAAAATGTTGGCCCATTTTTCATGTATTTAATACTTATAAATTATTAATTAATTTATTAAATATATTATAGTTAAAAAAATCAAAATATTAACTCATAATAAAATTAAATAAATAAATTAAATTAAGGTATTAAAAAAACTTTTATATCATATGAATTATGAATATTGAGAGCTTTTTTTGACTCATAATTATGTCATTAAGGTATTAAATTAGTCAAAACATTTTATTTAATTAATTACTAATGTTGTATTCTAAAATTTAGTAATAATATTAAATTAATAAATTGTTTTAACCTAATTTAATTCTTACACTAAGAAAATGGGTTATATTAATTAATATCTTATGTTCCAGACTTAATTAATACATTACACTAATTATTTTATTAAAATAGTTTAATTTTTATGTCTCACTTAAAATGGGCTATTATCAAACGTGTTATAAATTGAATTAGTTAATACTTCAAGTGTTTCAATCTTATTTAATTACTCACTTATTTTAAAGATTTGTTTGGGGTTATATTGGTGGATTTTTTGGGCTCTTACTTATTTTTTAATTAATTGTTTTATAATTTCCCCTTACAGATTTGGTACACTAAATTTTAACTATTAATTATTTCTTATCTTATTTTTTATAGGATATATTTTCTTGTGGCGCTTCAGAGGGCCCCTTGCCTATATAAGGGCCTTGGGAAACCCCCTGTAGCTCTATCTCTTATTATACACTCAAACTTGAATATATTTTTTAATATAAATATGTTTATTATTATTTTTATTAGCATTAAAATTCTAATTTAAATTTTATATAAATAACTACAGGTTGCAATAAGTCTAATAGTAATAATAGTGTTTTCTGCGCAAAAAAAAATAATCCTTATTTTAAATAAATATATTATAATTTAAAAAGCCTCACCATTGTATCAAAACCCAAGGAATCTCATCGCCTCTCTCTATCTCAGAATAATAATCTTTTTATTAGGGGGTATCAATGCTCAGGGATCCACAATTAAATTAATTGCGGATAAAAATCCTTATACCCCAATTATCTTCCGCAATTATTTTTGCTAATAATTGGGTTATTTGTCGGTCAGTCGTCTAGAAGAAGGTAAGGAAAAGAGGAGAAAAGGAGGAGGACAAGGAAAAAATAAAAGAAATAAACTGTGATAGGTTACTTAATTTATTTAAAAGAAAAACAACGGCAAGTAACTTGAGAGATGACAAAGATTTAGGCTTTATTAATAATAATATTATTTAAGGTAAGGGTTCTGCGCGGCAAACACTTTTAATTACTATCAGACTTAAAGCAACCTTTAAATTGTTATATAGAATTTTAATTAGAATTGTATTACTAATAAAAAGAATATAAACGTAATATAAAATTGTATTTAATTTGTTGAGTGTATAATAAGTGATGAGGCTACAGGGGATTATCCAAGGCCCTTTTATAGGCAATGGGTCCTCTGAAGCGCCACTATATTTGTAAATACAATAATTAGAATAAAATAAAACAAGTATATCAAAGAGTAAATGAAACATAACAATGTAGAGAAAAATATGAAACAAATAATTAAAACCCCAATTAAGAATCCAATTTTCCCGCCATTAATTCCCAAATCAGTAAGTAAAAATAGTGAAAAACTAAACAAGATTGGAACATAGGAACTATGAGAAAAATAATTCAAAACAGATGGTACAGTCTGATTTAAGGATATTTTAAGTGAAACAAAAAATACTTTGACACAACAAAACATGTAATTAATCTCAATTTAGTATAAATTAATTAATTGGGTTTTCCTGACACAATTAAGGGTCAAAAGAAGCGTCATTAATTATTGTTTAGTATTATATGAAAGGTGTTATTTAATATATAAATTTAAATAATTAATTTAAATATATTATAAGTCAATTTTACACTTATAATTATAATATATGTTTTTCAATTAATTAAATATAAATTTATAATTATTAAATACATAAAAATGCGCCATTATTTGTAGAATATATTATATTATGTTCAATTTAAATGTATATAAAAATTTATATAACCAATAAACTTAATATAACACTTGTATATAATAAAATACTTATATAATTTTATTATGCAATAAAATATTAATTTATATTCATTAAATACAATTCTTACACACTCTTTCAGGTTTTATGAGTTACATATCATTTACTGGACTCCTGGAATAGGCTGGCTGACACTCCCTCACTCTAAAAAAAACAATAAAAAAAATGCTAAGATTTTTTCTTTTTGTATTTTTTCAACAGAGTAGGCAGATTTGAAATTTCCTTGCCAGGTATCCATGCATCATGTTCAGATGATTTGTTCTTATATCTCAATAAATATTCAGTACCTCTTTCAGAAGTGATAATTCTATCATTGAGAATTTTATCAATTTCTTCTGTTTCTGTGAATTCCTGAGGGTTCTTCTTAGGTCTTCCTCTTCTTTTTGGAAATAAGTCACTGTTGGAAGTATAAGGCTTAAGCAAAGAAATGGGAAAGACAGGATGTTTCCTATCATATGGAGAATACAATACAACTTCTACTGCATTATCACCAACCATTCTTTTAACAACAAATGGTCCTACAAAAGGATCTTTTAATTTGTGGTTACCTTGTAAATTGAAATGGACAGTAGAGATCAACACTTCATCACCCTTGTTAAATGTGTATTCTTTATGGGATTTATCCCATCTTTTCTTTTCATATTCAAATGCTTTATCAATACAACTCTGAGCATGTTTTATGCATAGCTATTGCATTTGCATAAAAGATTTTACACCAGGGTGTAGTTCCAACTTAGGTAATTTATTATTGAGAATCTGAGCAGGAGTGTTTGGGACATAACCTAACCAAAGCTCAAAAGGCTTTTTCTCAGTGACAGAATGAACAGTGCTATTATATGAAAATTCAAGACCAGGCAAAAGAGTGACCCAATCATGAGTAAATCTGTCATTGTCTTTATATTCTAAACCAAAGGCACAATACCTTCTAATAATATCTTCCAGAGTTTGAATCATTCTTTCAGCTAGACCATCAGTTTGAGGATGGTGAGCTGTAGACAATTTTAACTCACAGCCACAAATATCCATCAAAGAGGTCCAAAACTCAGAAGTGAATTTTGGATCCCTATCAGAGATAATGGCTTTTGGAAAACCAATAATATTAAACATGTAAGACCACCATAAGAAAGCTAATTCTTTGGTGGATACATCTTTGTGGGTTGGAATAAATTTGCACATTTTTGTGAATCTATCTACTATTACCCAACAAGAGTTAAAGCTGTCTTTACCTGCAACAGGAAGACCAGTGACAAAATCCATATTAATGATTTGCCAGGGAGCATTAGGTGCTTCAATATGTTGTAATAACCCTGCTCTCTTACCTGTTAACCTTTTAGATTTTTGGCAGGAATCACAAGATTCAACATATAATTTTGTGTCTTCAGACATATTAGCCCACCATGCAGTGTTTTTGATTCTAATCAATGTTTTTTCAAGATCAAAATGACCAGCTAATATGTCATCATGACAAAGTTTGAGGATAGTTTCTTTCATTGAAGGAGGAATAACAATTACATTGGTAAGCTTCCTTCTATAATATATATAACCATCTTCAATAGAGAACTTTCCTTTATTTAAAGCATTTTGGTACTTTTCAGGAAGAGTTTTTATTAATGCTTGAATTGAAGCATTCTTAGGATAATTTAAGATAGTAACCAATTTATTTAAATCAGAATCTTTATCATTTAAATCCAGTATTAACTGTAATAACTCCTCTTCCATATCAACTATAAATATACCATGGATATGAACACTATCATATTCAGGCACATAAGCAGTATTTGAGTCATTATTTGGCAGAGGCAATCTGGAGAGCATATCAACATTAGAGTGAACATTTCCAGCTCTATGGATAATTGTCATCCTTCCTCTGTATTCTTGAACAGCAAGTTGCCACCTGAACATATGTCTGTTAGGTGTCTTTAGGTTTAAGAGAGATTTCACAGCACTACAGTCAGTTACCAACTCAAATTTTTGGTCATCCAAATAGTAATGAAGTTTCTCAAGAGCCCAAACAACTGCTAAGCACTCCAATTGAGTGGCACCATATTTCAATTCACTATTTCTTAAGGTTCTTGAAATATAAAAAATTACAACCTCTGAGGATTTATCATTAATAATTTGCTTTTGGTGAAGGGCAGCACCCAGACCAATAAAGCTAGCATCTGTATAAAGGACAAATGGCTTGTTAAAATCTGGAAGAGCCAATATAGGTGCTGTCATTAAGCAACTTTTTAATGTATCAAAAGCTTTTTGACAGTCATTATTCCAGAGAAAAGCAACATCTTTTCTGGTCAGTTTTGTAAGAGGCAAGGCTATGACCTGATAATTTTTAATATATTGTCTATAATAGCCACACATACCCAAAAAACTTTGGATTTCTCTTACAGAAGTTGGTGCTTTTACATTTTGAATGGCAGCAACTTTATTATGGTCTACACAAATTTGTAAGCCTGACACAACATGGCCAAGGACTTTTAAAGATTGAAAACCAAATTTACACTTTTTTAAAGATAAGGTCATATTGATTTCATCCATTTTTTGGAAAACTCTATTCAAGTGAATCATATGTTCATCAAAAGTTTTAGAAAAAACAATAATATTATCAATATAAACCATGAGCCAACCTTCAATAATTTCTTGATGGAAAGTGTTATCCATGACTTTCTGGAAAACTGAAGGACCATTTTTAGGGCCAAATGGCATCCTAACATACTTATATATTCCCATATGAGTAGCAATAAGCAAAAAATTTTGAGAATTTTTCTCAACTAGAACTTGATGATAACCTTTATTACCATCCAGACAACTAATAAATTTTGCACCTTGCAAGGTAGCATGTATTGAATTAATTCTGGGTAAAGGATAAATATCATCAACAGTATAAGTATTTAAAGCTCTGTAATCTCCACATAATCTAGCTTTATCTTTTTCATAAGAAATCAAGACTGGGGAGATGACACAATATTTGGGGGTGACATCCACTTTCTCAATGATATTCATTTTCAATAATGTTTCAATATTATCTTCAATATCTTTTCTTTTTGATGGAGAAGCAGGATATGGTTTTTTCTTAAGGGTAGGAGGAATATCACTCAAATTACAGGATAAGGTAATTTTCATCTCTTCCTGAACAATTCCCAAGACATGAGAACCATGAGCAAAAGCCATAGGGAAAGAGGTAATAGAGGCAACAATAGAATCCTTTTGTTCACTAGTCAACTGATCACCAAAAGAAGCGGTATTTATTTCATGTAATAAATCATCCATTTCAGTTGTTGTTCTACCTTTACACTGGATCAGTGAGTTACAAGATTTCAACAAATGCCCAGAAGTTCTAGGAGAGGAAATTTTGAATTTCCTTTTCCCATTCATTCCTAAGGTAAAGCAATTATTTTCTGGGTCCAGTTTCACACCAAAAATGGTTAAAATATCATTTCCCATAATAAACCAATTGCTTAAATTATCATTTTTCATGACAACAAACTCACAAACATCTCTGAAAAAACCACCATTATATTTGAAGAATACAGAGGTTTTGTATTTGCCAATAAGAAATAAGGTAGAACCATACCCTCTCCATTTTTCAGAAGTTATAGGTAATAATTTACTCGAATATTCCTTATCCACTGAAGCCAAAGCTTTTTCAGATACTACACTTCCTCCAGCACCAGAATCAAGAACTACATCAACATTTTTACCATTAATGATAACAGGTGCCTTTAAAGGGGATATAGGAATAGAATTGTTAGTAATATCTTTAATTATCTCAGCATTTTCTACTGAAGATAAATTCAATACACAATCTTCAGATATATTATTTAAATAATGGACATCATGCTCCAACATTAAAACATCTTTAACAGATTCATTGTCATAGGAGATATTACTTTCACAGTCACTGGAAGAATTATTGACATCAAGTTCAACTTCATCAGTGTCTTCATTTTGTTCAACAAGATGAATTTTCTTGCCACAAACATGACCCTTCTGCCAAGGTTTGTTACACTTATAACAAGTATTTGTTGCATATTTTTTAGGTGCAACTGGGGCAGAGGGTTTACCAGATTTTTCTGAGAGTTTTGTAGAAGGTTTATTCTGATCATTATAAGATTTACCAAGGTAATTCTTTGGCTCATATCTATGGTTGAGCAGTACCTCATTACAGATATTAATGAAAGAAGAATTTTCCCTTACATGTTCAGTTCTAGCCACAATCAAATCCCTAAGAGAATTTGGTAATTTATACAAGATTTTATCTCTCCAAATATCATAATCCATCTTTGGATCAATTGCTCTAAGGATTTTAGTTATTTTCATCAGAAAAACAATGGGCTTTTCAACAGAGGAGGATACATATCTAGTATTCTCATACAGTCTCTGCTGAGCTAACCTGAATTTTGAACCACCAAACTGATTCTCAATCAAGGATTTCCAATCATTCCATGTATAATGATTGTTGTCTAAAAGAAAAGATTCATACCACATCAAGGCTACATTGGAAAATAAAGAAATTAGCTTAGGAACAATTTCCTCATCAGGTAGTTTATAAGATCTCTTTAAATTATCAATTCTTTGGATAAAGTGTTGCCAATCAGGGGAAGAATCACCATCAAAGGTAGGATATTGGTCTAACTTAGGCCAATTTTTCTGACTACTGGGATGGTCCACTTTTTGGTTTGAATTATTCATTATTAATAATTCCTGAAGTTTAGCCAGGTGTTCAGAAATTTCATTATTTACAGAAACAGCTGGTGCATGACCATCACAAGATTTTTTGCTAGTAGCAAAAGATTTTACAGACTCATTGTCAGTTTGTTTAATGGTTGAAATATGAGGAAGAAAGGATGAACTTTGCTCAGGTTTTTTCCCTTTATTTTTATGCAGCTTATTGACAGAAATCTCATTGAATTCATTATTGATGGTAAAGGTTGAGAACTTTTCCTGCAGGTCAGACATATAGTTTCTTATTCTTGGAATTTCAGACATCTGGTCATTTACTTTTGCAAGAGATAGAACATTTCTGTCCTCAGAAACTGAGTGTTTGGTACTTAGTGCATGGAAATCATTTTTTAGCTTTTTAAACTCATTTTGCAGAGATTTTATTTCATTCTTGAATGAATAATTTTCCTCAATAAGGGGTTTCAATTCACTCAAGGTCTTATGTAGACTGATATTTCTATCTGAGATAGCTCTATGGTCACTTCTTATTTGTTTTTGTTGACTAAGAACAATATTCAATGCTTATTTGATTTTTAAATAAGCTTTATCTTGTACAGAAGAACTCACTTTACATTGCAAGTGTAAATTATTTAATCTATCATTTTCATGAATTAACACATCTCTCACATGTTTGTCTTTCACAATATTAAAATCAAGGGTATCTTTCAATATTTCTTCAGAAGTTTTTTCAATTAAGGTATAGATTTAAGGGGGAACAGAATCATTTTTAATTGCCAGAGAAGGATTAATTAAAGATGTAGAAGTTAAATGTAAAGGTTCATCATATGAAAATTTTCTAATTACATCAATAGGGCTACTAGTTACAGGAAGCTGTCTTTTAACATGTTTAACTGTTCTTTCACCATGTTCAATAATATTACCTGCAGAAGAAGATTTATTAGAAAACATACCCAAGTGACTATCAACCAAATTACTTACCATGGCAGAGGAGGAAACTCCCCCTGGGACTGGGTTTGGGATTGTGCTTGGGCCTTCTTTCTCCTGCCTTGTTGGTAGGGATGAGGAGGTTGATGGAAATTGGGTGTTCTGGATGGGCCAGGCTGATGATGAGGAAGGTGTTGCACATTCTGTTGGTAGTGACACATTAGATAATCCCATTTACATTGCTCTACTTCCATAGTATTTGGATTTTGGATGGTTGAGCTGGGTGGCTGTGAAGGTTGAGCCTGAAACTGAGGCTGATTGGGAGGCAACTGAGGAGGGGCCTGGGCCTGAATCTGGTTCCTGAGTTATTGAACCTGATCCCACAAGGTGTCTACTTTTGCTTTGTACGTCATATTTTCTGTCTTCAACTCTTTTATATGACTGGACAGCTTGCTGATTTGTTGTGGCAGAGGAAGCTTTTTTATTTTGAATCCTTTTGGAAGACCTTCTTGAGGTACTAGAGGCTTTACTTCCTTCTGTGGTACTGGGGGAAGGAAGTTTGGTTTGTTTACATTTCCTGTCATTTCCACATCCTGCAATATGTGAATTCTTTGTGTTAGCATAAGATTTTTTATGTCCAACTTTAGAAGAACTTACAGTGTCAGCATCATAGTGAATTTCAATTTCATCCACTTGCATGTTATCCATTTTGTCAGCCAAATTGTTGGACATACTAGTGGGAAGATTTTAATTTACTTCTTATTTTTTTAAAAAAAATAATAAAAGTTAGTTAATAATTGCTCCAAATAATAAAAAAAAAATTTATTAATTAAATTATAGAAAAAAAAATTTTCAATATAAAGTAATAATTATAAAAAATTAATTTTTTAAAAAATGGATTGCAAGGTTAAATTGGGAATAAACAATCAAGTTAATTCAACCAATTAATTACCAATATTAAATATGGCAATATATTTGGGACTAAGCACAAAGTACTTTTAAGTCAACCAAAATTAACAATAATTAATAATATAAAAAAAATTAAATTAATAATTCAATTTGTATTAATAAAAAATGTCAATTCTTCTAGGACTAAGAGGATTTAACACTCTATAATGGTCAACTAGGAAAAAAAAAATTTAATAATTGAACACTTACACTCAGTGAATCAGCAATTAAGCCACAATCACGGTTATTGCAGTAAAAATATAGTAATATGAGTGAGAGGTGCAAAGAGGAACTTACTATAGTGATCGAAAAATCACTTCAAAATAATATAAGAATTAATATAATATAAACTTAAGAAATTGAACCCAAGTTCGAAACACAGTCGCGGCAAAAGTTTTGTTTTTTGCTAGGTGGTCTGTGCGTTTGTCATTCGTCGCCAGGCTCGATCGTCGTCGTCGTTTGGAAAGGTCCCCAGTTGTTGGTCAGTCGTCTAGAAGAAGGTAAGGAAAAGAGGAGAAAAGGAGGAGGACAAGGAAAAAATAAAAGAAATAAACTGTGATAGATTACTTAATTTATTTAAAAGAAAAACAACAGCGAGTAACTTGAGAGATGGAAAAGATTTAGGCTTTATTAATAATAATATTATTTAAGGTAAGGGTTCTGCGCGGCAAACACTTTTAATTACTATCAGACTTAAAGCAACCTTTAAATTGTTATATAGAATTTTAATTAGAATTGTATTACTAATAAAAAGAATATAAACGTAATATAAAATTGTATTTAATTTGTTGAGTGTATAATAAGTGATGAGGCTACAGGGGATTATCCAAGGCCCCTTTATAGGCAATGGGTCCTCTGAAGCGCCACTATATTTGTAAATACAATAATTAGAATAAAATAAAACAAGTATATCAAAGAGTAAATGAAACATAACAATGTAGAGAAAAATATGAAACAAATAATTAAAACCCCAATTAAGAATCCAATTTTCCCGCCATTAATTCCCAAATCAGTAAGTAAAAATAGTGAAAAACTAAACAAGATTGGAACATAGGAACTATGAGAAAAATAATTCCAAACAGATGGTACAGTCTGATTTAAGGATATTTTAAGTGAAACAAAAAATACTTTGACACAACAAAACATGTAATTAATCTCAATTTAGTATAAATTAATTAATTGGGTTTTCCTGACACAATTAAGGGTCAAAAGAAGCGTCATTAATTATTGTTTAGTATTATATGAAAGGTGTTATTTAATATATAAATTTAAATAATTAATTTAAATATATTATAAGTCAATTTTACACTTATAATTATAATATATGTTTTTCAATTAATTAAATATAAATTTATAATTATTAAATACATAAAAATGCACCATTATTTGTAGAATATATTATATTATGTTCAATTTAAATGTATATAAAAATTTATATAACCAATAAAATTAATATAACACTTGTATATAATAAAATACTTATATAATTTTATTATGCAATAAAATATTAATTTATATTCATTAAATACAATTCTTACCCACTCTTTCAGGTTTTATAAGTTACATATCATTTACTGGACTCCTGGAGTAGCCTGGCTGACATTATTAGACACTTTACGTGTCAATGTTCACCTCTTATCTGACATTTTTTACTCAATTTTTCATAACCACATCTTGGACAACCTTCTGTCATAACCACATCTTGACCTACTTTCTGCCGTAACCACATCTTGGACTACTCTCTGGATATGCCTTCTACCTTTCTGCACACTCACATTCTCGTCCCATCCTGTCCATTCTATCTGCTCAGAACCCCTCACCATCTCATCTGCTTGTTTCTGCTTCTTTTCATCTTCATTTATATTTTAACATGCCTTGTCGTCCTAGATCTTCTCAAAGGTTGCCATCACCGAGTTGTTCTTCAAATCTCACTACTCCCTCATTCCCCCGCTCAGCCGAGAAACCTAAGGCTGTTCAATTAAAAAAAGATGACCATCTCATTCTTATCAACTGGCTGAAAACCAAATCTAACTATGATTCTTGTTTTGGTACTGAGTATGCCACTAATGTAGGACGGCCCCCCGCATCAAAAGTTAATGGCTATCTTCTAATGGCAAATGAATTACGCAATAAGACCAAGGGAAGGATTGATCTTTTGCCTAAACAGATGTCTGAACGATTCAAGAATTACCGAGCAAAATACAAGAAGGCAAAGGCTCTTTCATCTTCCACTGGTTTTGGGGTTACCAACAATGATATAACTAAGGGCATAAAATCCATAGACAATAAACTTGAAACTTTATGTCCTTACTTTAAAGAGATGGATGCAATTTTTGGAGAGCGAGCCAATGTTAATCCTGTAAGCATGCTGGATGGTGAAGATCCTATCTCCGAACATGATGTCAAAGCAAATCTTTTCCCATCCTCTTCCTCCACTCAAGCCTCCCCTCTTCTAAATTCTACAAATCTAGATAGCTTTGCTATTGATCCTATTGGAGATTTAACCCAACCCAATCTAACTCAGGTCTGTTTTTTTTCTTTTATCTTATCAATACTTTTTTTTATTTACTTAGATTTTCTTATTTCTTAAAAGGCTGATGAACAAGCCCAGGACCCACAATCAACTGAGTCTGAAGCTAGCGACAATGATGAGGAGGAAAATGCTACATTGAACAAAAAGTGAAAGGCTTCAAGTAGTCTAAATTTCCACTCCAAAAGAAGACGCAAAAGTGATACTTCATCACAAACCCCTTTTTTGTCTATGGAACAATTTTTAGAGAAACATGATGCTGGTAAGTGATACCATACCTATTAATACTTTACTCTGCTTTTCTTCTACTTATTGTTAACATTGCTTATCACTATAGAACAAGTGGAAGCTGCTAAAGAGACTCTAAAGTTTGAAAAGCAAAAATATGAGCTCTCTTTAAGGAGGGATGATAGGCTACAAGATTTGGAAGAGAGAAAGTACGAGCTCTCTTTACGGAAGGATTATCGGGCCCAAGATTTGGAGGAGAGGAAGTACCAGCTCTCTTTACGGAAGCATGATCAGGCCCAAGATTTGGAGGAGAAGAAGTTTGAGTTAACTCTAAGTATTGAAAAATCAAAAAAAGAGGAGAAAACACTCAAACATCAAAACCTATTAGAGCAGATGAAATATAAGTTTGATCATGAAGAAAATTCCAAAAGGAAAGATTTCTTGATAGAACGTGTTAAAGCTAATAAATCTGTTGAGGAAATTGAACGTTTAAAGAAATTGTTGGATGACTAGTTTGTTTTATTTCTCTCACACTTCAACTGTTCATATTTATTTGTACATAAATTTCAAGTCTCCTTTGAAAATTTGCCAAACCCCCACCCCTGCATTTTTTTGAAGTAAGGGGTGGGTATCACCAAAATTCTTTCACGTCAAGAATCTTGAAAGTCTTATATGAAACTTTAGCATTACTACCCCCTGCATTTTACTGGTATCCCCAAAATTCTTACAAGTCAAGAATTTCACAAGTTTTATAAGAAATTTTGGTAATACTCCCCCTGCATTTTATTGAAGTAAGGGACGGGTTTCACCAAAAAAATTTCACCAAAATATTTACAAGTCAAATATTTTACATGTTACATTTGAAAATTTGGCAATACCCCCCCCCTACATTTTATTGAAGCAAGGGTTGGGTATCACCAAAATTTTTACAAGTCATCAATTTTGAATGTCAGATTTGAAAATTTGGCAATACCCCCCCCCCCTGCATTTTATTGAAGTAAGGGGTGGAAGTCATCAAAATTTAATATAATTACATTTTAAAAAGTATATTAATGGAGAGCCAACCCAGTTGGAGTTATGTTCATCTATCACACTTTATAAATAATGGGGGGAAGTTAACTTTTTAAATCCAAAACAATTTATAATTTAATTACACAAAGCACACCCCTGTAAACTATAAGATTTTTTTTCCCATCCCCTTCACCTCAAACATCCTTTTCCTTTCCTCCTCTTTTTGATACTTTACCATGGAAGAAGATTCCTTATGATAATAATCCATAAAATCCAAATTTGTTGGATATTGAACTAAAAATCTACTTAAATGATTAATGAGACAGATATGCTTGGCCAATGGATCCATTTCTATAAATCCTGGAACATCTGGAACTATTAATTTAAGATTTTTAAGGCTAGAGCATAATCACCTGGAAACCTGAATAGAAGATCCCAACCTGATGAAAGTACCATACTCAGTACAGAAGCTGGTATAATTTTGCAGAGTAATTGCTGGCCATAATCCAACCCATACACCATTACATACATCCATATCCAGCATCCAACCAATTTCTTGCATCAAAAAGTGTCCACCCTCCTGTCTGGGGAAGCTTGAGTCTTCTGAGATGTGACCAGATTTGGTTGTGGGGATCCAGACCCCAAAGGCAAGGTCACTGGAATCCCTGTCTATATGAGCCTCATTACTGAAACCAGAATTGGTCCATGTTATATTGCCACCAAAAGCCTGCTGATCCCCATGATTTGGGAGCCCCAAATCACTGCAAAAGCTTAAAGCCCGCTGGTAAAATTTTGAGGAGAGTTTTTGAAAAAAGTAGCCATAGAGTTTGTAGATAAATAACAATGCTTCTTTCATTTGGGCAGGAGAGACATTTTTATTTTTATAAAAATCTGAATAATTGAGTTAGTAAATTGGTGAAGTAAAAGATGCTGTGACATACCGATATCAAAAATGAAATCAAAGGCAAACCGTTTATCAGCTGCAAAAATTTTTCCACAAATTCCACCATTTTTGTGTGATTTATTTATCGTGATTGGGTGTTCCAGCATCTTTAAATAATTACAACACTCTCTAATATCCTCTAATTTACCTATATCAGCAAGTTCCTCCAGAGAGTAGGATTGAAAAACAACAGGTAGTATAGGTTGGTCCTTTATTCTGATAAAAGTAGTACCAGGCCTGAAAACGTTGTAAACACCATTGCTGAGTTTTTTTCCATGGTAACAGTATTAATAATAGCTGGATCATTGAAGGGTCCGCTTCTAAAGGTAGCACCACCAATAAATTCCTCCTCATAATAAAATACTTTTTTTGAAGAGCAACCAATATCCACCCCTACCTCCCTGCCCATCTTTGCTTTTCTGGCATATCTATTGTTATTACCTCTATTTGTCTTTTTACGTGCCATCAAGGGAAATTATCTGGGAAAAAAGATAATAAATAGTCAGGAAAATATTATTAAAGAATTTGGTAGTGAAACAAATTAACTAGCACAGATGGCTTGTGCCCTCAAGCTGGGTTAATTTTTATAATTGTTAAATAAACCTACTGTGAAAATTGGAGCAGGCCTGGAGCCGTTAGCGTGTGGGTTGTGTAGGGTGTAATTGGGCGCAGGGGTGAGGACACGTTATTTTGAGTTGGGATATCAGAATGCAAAATTAATAAGGGTAATAAGTGAAATGGGGGTTAATAAATCAGGCAGGTAATTAATGAAATTTACTGAATCAATAGCCTGTAGAGGTAATAGAAGGGTTGCTTTATAGACAAATACTGCAAAGTAACTCACCAGGGAAAAATAATAACCTTAAAATTTGACATTCAGAGCACACCCGTCACTTGCTCCTCTCTCACTGATCAATCATGCACGGCCATCACATGCTCATTCCTCCTAAATTAACCATGACTCAATCCAATTTTGCTCCTGCCCCACCAACATCAGCCATTTTGTTTTAGCACTTTCCCATACCTGTTCAATGGTAAGTTTTTTTTAATCTTTTTAATATCATGTTTGTTTTTCTGATATTTTTTTTATTTTATCACTCTCCCTCACTCCATTTTTGGCCCTCCTCTTCTCATCTCTCACAGCCTATCACTAGTTTCCACAACAAATGACTGGACAATTGGATATCGAAACTGGCACAGGAAGAAAAATAGCAGATAATAGCATGGAAGGCGTGCGTCCAGAACCCAGTACTCTACAGGAAAGTCCCAATCACTTCACCAGTTCAATTCCTGCATCACACTCCTCGTCAACTCAATGATGGCCTAGATCATGGAATCAGTCATACAGCGCGTCTTTTCAAATACACCTAGTCAAGTTGAACCAGGAAATTCAGGGGACGTTCCATCATATTCCAAGACTTCAAGACAATTTTTGGGTCCCAATTTTGGAGTACGAGAGACCTTACAAGTGCCAACAATAATCATGAGTTTACAGAAGCATTGATCGGTTGCCATGAAGGAAGTGGAGTATTGCGCACAACAAACGTGAATCAACAAGCGATGAGAAGTGAATAGAAAGAAATGGATTATATTTGTCCTTTTTAATATTGTAGACAGTGGTCATAGAATCAAAGAAAAAAATTATACATACAAAAGTGACATGTTATAACCATTTACAGCTAATTCTGAAAAGCGTACAGCATTCAGAAAATGTTTTGCTCTCCTAGTTCCCCCAGAATATCAGTCTAGGTCAGCAGCTACCCTTGAGGGATGTAGGTTGGGATGATCCAAAAAGTGAACTCACCTAAACTCACATTCTAGGGTCGATAGGACTGGCAATAAACTTCCGAAAGCCGCAATCTGATCTGAATTAGCTGCACAATCTCTTGAAACCTTTTCAATAAAAAATGAAAAGACTTGTCAACTTGCTCTTTATCAATTTCAAGAATGATGTTTTTTCAAAAATGTAATCTTTCTACCAAATGGTGTCCGGCTGAATTTATTTTGTTACAGTCCTATTCTGCACGGTCTTATGAGTTAGAAATGTACAAGCTCATATCTGTAGAGTGAATATTAAGGGATTTACAGTTGAGAATACCTTTCCGCTGCGTCAGCAAGGGGTAGCGACTGATGATTCACCTGTTTGCACGAGGTGTTATTAATGTTTATTAGATTTATACTCAGCCAAGGCTATGTTTCATTACAAGAATTTAACTCTATTTGAAATATAACTTTTACGGTCACATTATCTGTAAACTCTTTATATAGCTTATTTGCTTCAAATATCAACTACAATGTGACAGTTGTGTAGAATATTGGATATTACAATCCTTGAGACTAGTGACAAAAATAAAATTTATGCTAAACCTTGTCCATTGAACATCTCCAGGCTATTTTGTATCCTTGACTATCAAATGAAAGACATACAGCTTTTCATGAAATAATTGTTGTCAAAACACAAATTTTTATAGAGAGGCGGTGTGTAACTTGTCTTACAAATAGCGTGTCGTGTAGATTTAAAGTTAAATATAAGTTTAATTGCTAGAGTGAACCGAATGACTTCGGTCAGTAAGTATGATACAGGTATTATTGTAATAAGAGAATAGATCATGTTCTCACCTAGAATGAACCAAATGACTTCGGTGAGGACATGATCAATTTGAAAAGTAGTTTATATAATGTAAACGACTATTTTCGACTTATTAAACGTCACAATACTAGCATAAGCTATGTTTGAAAAAGGTATAAAATAAAGATAGTATATCAAGCTCTAATAAAGCATATAACATGTTTATTTGATAGTAATTCAATAAGAAAAGGAAAGAGAATTTAGCTAGATGTTATAGCGAGTTATCTATAAGCCGTGCCGGGCTGGTCAGTCTCCCTCCCAACAGCCAGTGCAAATAATAGTGAAGCTACATCTTGGCGATGCTCTTTTTTGGTCAATTAAATAAAGCTCAGGATATATAGGGTTAGGAAAATGGCTGATTATAACCCACAAGGAGCTATTTGGGGAAAATGGGAACACAAAAGACATAAATGAAGTTAACTTTAAAGGCTTTTCTGAGTAACCAGGGGGGGCTGAGTGGGGCGCCCCTGGGGGCCAAAAAAGGGCTACAGAGGGGAAACAGAAAGAATTTTAACAGGTTTGCACATATAATCTCCTTTCCAATTTTTGAAGGGCTACATTACATGATTGAATTATTTAAAAATAAATCAACCCACATACTTTATTTTACTGAATTCACTTGTACTTTGGTAGCATATTTCAAGTTTTAAAATGTTTAGTCATTAGTCATGTAAACCAAATCAATTACAAAATCATCCCACTGTTTTTTAACTCTGGCTTCTGCATAGTGTCAAAAGTTCTGTGTCCTTTAAAAGTAATATCATCCTTAATGAGGGTTTGGCACTGTGGATTAGGAAGTTCTATGGAGGAAACAAAGATTGACCTATCTGCAGAGTTAACCAAGGCATTAGAACACAAAATTTCAAGATTGTTGTAAGTAAGATGGAGGACAAAAATTTATTACATGAAATACACCATATACTTGAGACACAGTGTTCAGAGCACTGTATATATAATAATCCCATTATTATCAAATATATGATGTTTTTAAAATGGAGACAGAACCCAACCAGCCAACAAGCCCTTGAAAATATGACCTAAAGCCTTTATCAAAATTTTGAAAGAGTACTAACAGGCATGGAGTGGAGCTTGATACACCTGTGCTAGTGGAAGAAGAGAGGGAGTGGGAATGCGTAGATAAAAACAGAGAAGGGGTGAACAAGTAAGCAGAAGAGCAAGGGAGGCAACAGATAAGTAAAAGAGAGATAGAGAAAGAAGGCAGAAAAAAAAAGGAAAGATCGAGCAAACAATTACAAGGGGAAGGGGGAAAGAAAAAAGGGAGTGAACAAGCAAGAAAGGGAGAATGAAAAGAAGTGAGTGTGTAAGTGAGTAAATGAGTGAATGTTGACAGAAAGTGAAAGGGGATGAGCTCAACCAAGGTCACTCTAAGGTATTGAGCAGAATCACAACCAGGGCTCGAACAAGGACCAAAAAAACAACTAGATGTCTAGTTCACTGTTTTTTTCTCCTGTGATAAATTCAAAAAAAAAATGAATATGCAACAAACCAAAATACAAAACCAAGCGAATAAAGTACACAAAGAGGACATTTGAAAAGTATGAAAACATAAAAATTAAAAATTGAAAGCGTTGCAAAGTGAAATGTTGGAGAGTAATTGGCATTATAATGGAGCGTATGCGGGTTGATTGAATAATTTGTGAATCAAGGGAGGGGAGTGCTGGTGGTGTTTCAGGATCCTCTTCTTCATAAAGATCATTCCATTCATCCTTTAAATCAGCTAGAATATTGTGGAGTATTACACAAGTCAAGATCCAATGATTTGCAGTTTTGATCTCTAATTTTTTTTGAAATTGGATTCTGAGCTCCCAAAGACTAGAAAATTGTCCCTTTAAAATACCTATAGCATGTTCAATTTGTACTCTTGATTGTTCAAGGTGATAATTAAAGGCAGTTTTGGGGTCATTTTCTGAAGTTGCACCATGGAAAGCAGGTATAATGTACTTTCCACTTGCATATGCTGAGTCTGCAAGGAGGTACTGAGATTCGTCAAAGTATGAGTCAGGGGATTGAGAAATCCTCATTCTTTGGAAGACGGAAGAGTCATGACATGATCCAGGGCAGCCACTATGAAAAGCAATAAATTTTTTATTGACATCACATACAAGTTTAACGGCGATAGAGTATCTAGAAAGAAAATAAAAAGTTAGATTGTAAAAGATGAGAACTGGAGAAGATTTGGAAGAAAACTTTTTTTGCAATCAAAATAATGGTTGCCATCATGAGCAGGCTTTTGACTCAAAGGTATAGTTGTGCCATCAACAAATCCTACACAGCCAGGGAAACCTTCAGCTTGCATTACTTGAGAGGATTCAAGTCGCTGTTCTGGAGTTGGCCAAGCAAGAGTTTGAGACTTGAGGGAAAAGATAGCAATCATACAGCGCTTGGTGTATAATATCACTGTACCATATCCAATGTTAAAGAGATTATCCAAGCGTCTTACAGCAGCACCGTTTCCATTTGAGCCAAAGCGACATAGTGCAACAGCAAGTTGGATGGCAGGATTAGGCTGTTTGTTATGGGAATTGTTATGAAAGATATGATGATCCGAGATGAGTTGATAAAGTTTGAAGAAAGAATCAGGAGAAGTTCTAAAAAGTTGGGTGAAGTTTAAATGAGGAATGTTGAGAATTGAGGCCAGATCATATTGGGGATCATGATAAAGATTTGGCCCCCTGGTGATGATGTAACACTTTTTGGAAAGAAAACACATATAAGCTAAAGCATCTTCAAAATCAGAGTCAGATTTATAGTAAAGAGCTAAAAGAAAAGTAATAGCATTCATTGTTGAGTGAAGTAGCTTCCTAGTAGAGAGGTGTTTCATTGTTGTCAATGGAAGTGTTATGTGATGAGGGAAGTGGGAATTCACTGCCAAATGTGCAGTTGGGGTGTGTAGATAGAAAAAAAACTTAAGTGTTTGCCACCAAAATTAAGTAGCATAGATTGAGGAAAGACTTAAGGATGGCATCAGCAATTATGAGTCATGTGACTTTCTTGCAAATCACTCATGGATGTGATGAGTTTGGGATCAGGAATTAGGAATGGAAATTGGGGTATAAGAGGCGGGATAATGCATTATTGTGGATTTCTTATCCACTAGCCCTGGGGCTAGTGGATAAGAATCTTCCGCAATTAATAATGTCTGATCCGGGGAAAAAAAATAACT
Source organism: Hemileia vastatrix (assembly GCA_030280995.1). Lineage (NCBI taxonomy): Eukaryota > Fungi > Basidiomycota > Pucciniomycetes > Pucciniales > Zaghouaniaceae > Hemileia > Hemileia vastatrix. Next base: position 23,323,920 of record JASXTE010000001.1, on the reverse strand, counting down.
GATCCCTAATTGCGGATCCCTGAACATTGATACCCCCTATTATTTTTTTATTACTTTATCCTTTATATTAGCTCTTTCCCTTCTCTCTGTTTTCTCCTTCTTTCTCCTTTTCTTCTAGAGGACCGGCCGATATAAAATATGAATATCCTTAGTATTTTACTTAATTATTCTCCATCTAATTTTTATTTTCATCTAAAAGCTTATGAGGAAAAAAATGAGTAAGAGATATCTATATTTTATCATGTCCAAGTGCCTCAAATTCAATGTGCAGAATTTTGTTAAATATTCATTTGTTACAAGCTTGCTACCCATCTGCTATGCAGATGAGCAGCAGGCTTTCTCACACATCTGGACCTATGGCCCAGATGTGTGTGCCTGTGTGCTATGCACCTTGCATGATACACCATGCAATATTTGGGGGGGGGGACTTGCTAGCAAGTCCTCAACTTGAAGTCAGATGGAACTCAGATGGAACTCAGAATGAACTCACACTGAAATCAGACTGAAATCTTCCTGAAATAAGCTTGAAATATTCACAAAACATGGGTGATTTTTTATTAAAAGCATTATTAAAAACTATTCAAATCTGAATGGAAATTAGAATATAAAAGCTTTTAAAATCTTCTCAATAAACAATACTTTTTGATAAAATGTAATCAGATGATCTTTTTAAATGAAAATTTAAGAATAAAAATACATGAAATTACATTCTTTTTTCTTAAGTATAAATTTTATTCATTCTAAGAAATATACTACATATTTTTTAAAAAATTTAAAAAATATTTCATGACTTCTTAATGTAGAAAACATCCATTTTTTAATAATACAAATCTTTCATTTTTTATAAAGACCATGTTAACTTAATTATTCTCATTTTTTCTAGAATTTTAAGCTTATGCAATAAATTTTTTTATGAAAATTAATTATACAAATAACAAATTAAGCCATAGTTCCTATCCCATATTATATTCTAAAGTTCTGTATAATAGACACAAAATTATTAAAATTAAATTCAGTAAGATTTTATTTTCAAAATATGGACATGATGAAGAATCCTCATTTCTCCTTTCTCCAAATAAATATAAATTGAAGAATGAGATTATATATGTTAAACAAAAAAAATTCTTCAAGTGGTAAAGTCTAATATTTTTGTATAAAATTCAAAAATTCAAGAAAATGATACAAACAGTAAGTAAAGTAATTTTGGTCTTTTTTAGGATAAAATGTGCTCAAATTCAAAATCATTTTATGCTTGATTTTTAGTAAATCCAATACTTTTCTTAATTATGAAGAAATTTTTATCAAATCCATAAATATTCTTTAGGTCAATTTTCTTTCTTTAAATTAATTTGATTATGTCACAAATATTAACTTCTACTCAGTGTAATTTTTCTCTTAAAATTATTTAATTAAAAGGAATACAAATTATCAATGGTAAAATTAATATAAATCACCAAATATTCTTTAGAAATGTAATCTGAATGCTTTATTTTTCTTAAATTCAATAATTGAAGATATCAATGTTTTCACCTGGGAATACACAGCACAAACTAAACTGATTTCTATCATGCACTATGAGAGTTTTTGAATTTAAATATCAAGTTCAACAATTTTTCACATATTCTATATTATGTATTAAAGTAAATTTTTATGTATCAATGCATGATTATCTTTATAGAAGAATCAATATATGAGAGTATAGTTTGAAATGAGAAAATTATATATTTATAGTGATACTCATAGAAAAGGCTAATATTAGAATAATTGAATTTTTATTAATTAAAAGTTAAGAAAATATTTTAAATAGAAGCATGAAATATTTCAATTTTTCTTTTTGTCTTTAAATTGAGTATAGTAGTGCAGAAATACCTTCTTTTTTTTAAGAACAAGAGTATTGACCATGTTAATTTACAATACAAAATGCAAACATTATATTCAAGTGAAAAAATACAGATTAATAATTTATTGATGCTTTGTTAGTAATATGATTTTAACAACAATATTCAAAAAAATAATTTGTTCTTTATTAGCAAATACAAAAAACAAAAATAATTTGAGATTTTATTGAACAGTAAAAATTCATGCATCTTCTAAGTTATCTTATTAAGAATATATACTTAAATAAATTCATTTTTATAAAAATGAATTTTAATGGAATAGGTTTTGAAATTTTCATTTAATTTCAAAAGAACAATTTAAGGCTGTAAGTTGAAATCATCTTCAAGCTCAAATTGATGAAAAGTATTTTTTCACATTTTTAAACTATCTGAATTCATAACTTGAGGTTTTCCATAAACTTTGAAGTAAAAATCTAAGAAAAATGATTTTGATAGTCAAAAGGAGCTAAATAATGTTTAATAAAAAGAAAAATGATATTCCTCAAATTTAGTTTAAATAAAAAAAGAAAAAGTTGTGTCTTTTCATGTGAATTGTAGATAAAAACAATGAAATTTAGAAGATTTTTTAATCTATCATATGAGAAAACTCAAATTATAATAATTAAGATGAAACTTAAAGTTTTTATTATTAAAACAAAAATTAGAATAATTTAAATTTTTTATTTATGTTCAGCATTTCCTAGTATTTGGTATAAATCTTTTCAATAAAAAGATAAGTCTGGGCATGAATTAAGGAATTTACAATCAAATTTTAAATAAAATAAATAAAATTCTCACAGATTAACTTATCTTGAACAGTGGTCAGGAACAGAATCTCATTTCGAGCTCAATCCAAGTCCCATCAAAAATAAGATTTTTATGTTAATAAAATTTTATATAATTCTTTGTGTGAAAAAATTTAAGCAATGAAAAGGGCTCAAGGGACTTATTATTTTACTAAATCTATATAATTAAATATATTGGAACATCTTTATTATTTAGTTTTCTTACATTTTCATAAATTAATTATAATTATTCAGACATCTATATTAATGATAGAACAAACAAAAAATATAAAAGTTAAATTATAACAATTAATTTTTTGTTCAAGTCTCATCTGCACTCTATAAGTAAAGCCATAGCTATTTTTCATCTCACCAACAGCATTTAATATTAAATTAAAGGATAAATAATTTCACCTCATAATATAGAAAAGAGATTCTTATTTTTAATATCATAGGCGCTTTTTTCCATTTTTCAATTTTTTTCTAAAATTTACCTGTAAAATTCATTTTTTCATCTTATGTATAACTATCACAATAATTCCATGAAATGATTTTTTATAAAAGATACTAGGGCTTTATGGCTAGTTTTTATACTTTTATAATTCTTCAACTTTTAATACAAGTATTTATTAAAAACCGCCAATATATGTGTATTTGGAATTGATTAAGGATGTAAAATATTCATACAACAGGTTTAAATATTGTTTTTATAAGTTGAAGAAAAACATCATATTATTGCAGGGTGGACTCTATTATTTTGCCAAAAGATAGAGTTCATCTTCTGTTTTTCACCACCTTTTTTGATACTCACTCAACCCCTTTGTACATAATTTTATAACTATTCACCTGTTTAATTTCGATTCCCTCCCCTTTCCTTTTGCTCATCATCCTTTTAACTTTGTTTTGCTTTTGATGCCTTCAAACCTGAACTTTTACTCTTCTAACCCTTCCTCACCTATTTTTCTCACACTTGATCCTCTTCCGTTCCACTTTTCAGCCCATTTCACCCCTTTATCTCCAATCATGACCCTTCTAAGACTTTCTTTTTCTTCTTTCTACCCCACCCCACCCCTTCCAATTGCCACATTACCCAACCACACCCTTTGGGCTCCCATTCCACACCACCATATCCCACTTACTACCACTTTCACCCCCTTGCTAACCTTTTTTATCTCCCACCACCTCTTTTTCTATCCTCCCCACCTCTTTTCTTCTCACCCTAACTCTATCTCTCTTCAATACAATCCAACACCCACACTTTCCAACTCCTCCATTTTACTTTCTACCTTACCTCTTTCACTCTAAAGCAAGTAAAAGGGGGTGGAGAAGGGAGTGAAAGGAGTGAGTTTAAGGGAGGCAGGATGGAGAGGCGTGGAGAGGCAACCAAAAAGTGTGAAAATGAAATATAAAAGTTAAGAGAGAATTAAAATAAGCATAAGGCGGAAGATTTAACAGGGGAAGAACATGATATGGTCCAGAAATTGAAGGAAAAAATATGGAGGGAGAATTTCAAAATAAAGTAAATATATATATATATATGTATTTAACATAACAAGGAACGGGAATGAACTATATCATGAAACCAAAAAAAATAAAACCCAAATTCTAGTGTTCTAATTATTGGACATATGGTTCATCATCATAAAATTCCACCCTTAATATTTTGATTTATTAAAGAAGAAGGAATTTTATTATTTAAAAATACTAGTGACCATATCATTTTTTTGCTTTATTAAAAAATGAAATGTACTAATAATATAAATGATACCTCTCAATTAATGTATTTAATTATATTTGAAAGAAATTTCTAACTTTCAAAAATATTTTAAAGCTTGAAAAAATTGATAATTCCTGATCATAATATTAGAATAAATATATATATTTACAAAATTTTTAATGATGAAATACAATGAAAAATATCAGTAAACTACATATTTTTTCTTCAAAAACCTCTTATGATATTGAGTAATTTCTCTATATATTGATAGCTCCACAAAATTCTGTGAAGATGTAAAAAAGCATTTGATTTGATTTACAAGAGAAATTTACTATTACATATGAGTTCATAAAGCAGAAGCACACTATTTTTAAAATCTTATGCATTTTTCAGTGTTTTAATGTTATGGACTTTACTTATTTCAATATTAATTTTATAATTAGAGTAAGTCAGATTAAAAGGCTTTTTACAATAATGATCAACTGTGCTTCAATAAGTATTCAACTTTTCTTTGAGTTTATTTCAGAGAAGTTCCAAGCTTTATTGTTGGTTGTTTCATCACGGCCTCATTATGTGCTCAATTAAATACAAATTTAGGTTCAAGGTTGTGGACCTTCTAGCAATTCTGCCCCCCATATTGCCTGGTGATAGTTATATTCACAGGTTTTTAGTGGAATGAGTGGTTGTGAAATGAGAATTGCTGGTGGGGCTTCTGCATATAGAAATACACAGCCCCAAGTATGCAATGTGGAATAAGTTGGGGTCAGTTAGGTTAGCAGCCAAATTTCTATTTTTCAGGAAGTCAGGGGGCCAGTTCTTATATATATATAGACAAGCCTGCTTACCAACTGCAATGAAGACAGTCAGCAGCCTCACACACACATTGAATGGTAAAAATCCTTAAACATCCGGACCTTTTCCCTGGGTTTTAGTCATAATAATATTGAGTAATCATAATTGACATGGTTATACATTCAGAGCTTTGGCCCAAATGCTTGTCATAACTGTGTTGAATATGCATGATTAGCATGATTACACATCCAGAACTTTGGCCTGAATTTTCATTATAACTGTGTTGAGTATGCACAATTGGAATGACTACACATCTGGGCCAAAGTTCAGGATTTTTTTATAACAATGTAGAATATGCACAATTGACATGATTATACATCCAGACCTTGGTCCCAGAAGTGAGTGATGTTTTTTTGGATGGCATCAAGGCTAAAAATCAATAAAAGTGTATTATTTCTATTAACCTCCCTCCCTTTCACAATAAGTATTAAATACAATTATTTAGGACTTCTTTGTATACAAAATTTACTGACCTTCCTTTAGCTTTCTCAGGTAATAGTACATGGACATTTACACTTTACTTTGCGCTTGAGAGTGCTACATATAACTGACCATGTGAAAAAACTGGTTATTCCAGGTTAAGACCTACAATGTCTAAAGATTGACCTTGGTCCTTGTTGATTGTCATGCTATAAGCTAATCTAATAGGTATCTGAAATATGCGCAGTTTGAAGGAAGACTGGAATTTGTTGAACTCTCCAATGTGATCCTTGGGATAATTAACCAATTTCCTTCATATGGTCCAGAGAGTATAAATGCTTCTATTTCATTTCTTTCAATATGTGTAACCACCATCCTGGTGCCATTACATAAAACTGCAGCTGGGTTAAGATTATGTAGTAACATGATGGGGCAGCCCTTCTTTAGTGACAAAGAGTGTAGAGAAAAGCATGATGAATTGAGGGTTTTTAAGTAATCTATCGGAAATAAGTTGTTTGGTGATCCATAATCAGCAATGGCTTGATCAGCACTATAAAAAGTTGAAATTATTCCTGGTAGAATATTCAGAACCAAATTGTTAACTTCATCTAGATCCACATTTTTTTGCAGCCAGAATGACCCTACTTTTTAAGTACCTGAGCAGGAAAACTTCATCACTGTTTTCCAAAAAATTAATTACAGGTTATACCACAGTTACTAATTACTTTAACTCATCAGGCCCACTGGAAACACAGTTTTTAGAAGGAATATCCACAAAATCTGGATTTGGTGTTCTTTCTTCCCCGATTTGAAGGATGCACTCAGAAAAACAGGCAGCATCTTGTACTTTCTCATCATTCATTCCTGTCTGAAAAAGCCTCATGTTGATGGTCAGATGGAGTTTCTTAAATTCTGGCCAGATAGTGCTGTGAGTTAGAGTTGAAGATAGTATCTGTCCTCTTGAGCCTATTGGTACAACTGGAATGCCTTTTCTAAAGTCCCCTGAAGAATGAAATAAAATTATAAGAAAGTAATATGTTTTAACATCAGTACAAATGTATGATAATGGAAAAGGAAATGTATATTTATCCATTTATTTAATGAAAAATAAATTTTGATAGTTAGATGTTATTTGAAAATGCATACCAGAAAAAATCATAACAATTCCCCCAAAAGCAAGATTGTATTTTAGGATATCCTGTAAACTTCTATCCACTGCCTCAGCACAATGGCAATGTTGTACTGGAGATTCATCCCATATGATTACCTTTTTCATCCTCAAAATCTTAGCTAGGTCACTCTGTGCTTTAATATGACAATATGAATCTTTATTTATATCAAGTGGAATTATAATCCTTGAAGGAGCTGTTCTTCCCCTTTCTAAAAGTATAGATGCTATCCCAGAAGAAGCAACCACAAGAGCATTGTGTTCTTGACTTCTGAACCATTCCAGGATCATGTTTTCAACAAATTTTTTACCTGTTCACCCAGGTCCATCCAAGAAAAATATACCCACCTCTCCAGATGTATGGGCATGTGTAACTGCGTCAGAAGAATTTTTACAGTCTACATTGGACAAATGATACTGATTTCTCCATTTTTCAGTAAGCTACTTCCTGTCATATAACTGTTCTTCCAAGATGAGTTGACCTGTAGATAGATGAAAGTGTTGTGTTGGCACAGGAAGTCCATATTCAAATAAAGAGTAACCTTGTTTATTAAGCAGGATACTAATAAGATTCAAAGTTTAATCTCTGATTTTTTGGTTGGAAGGCTGCAAAATGTGAAGCTTTTTTTGAAGGATATGTTGGCAGTCATTCCCAAGTTCCAAAATTTGTGATTCAAGAAAACCCAATGGATCAGCAGGATGGTTCCAGATTAGAATAAAAGTGAATAGTTGTCTGAGTTGATTCCAAGTCTTCAATGATGATTCTTCATCCAAGTATTTCTTTTATTTAGCATCATCTTTAAAAAGACCATACTTCAAGCAAGAAGACTTGAAGGTTTGGTGTTGGACACCATGCACATTTCTCATAGCTTCATAGATTATTGGTCCAGCCACATGGTAAAGCAGAAGGCACAAGTTAAAATGCTCTTGAGAATTTGGTCCACAAAAGGAAACACACCCAATGGCTGTCTCTCTTTGTCAAATTGACCACTTTTTTCTACTTTGGCACACCAAATTTTAATTAGGAAGGAGAAAAATTATAGAAGAACATCCCAATTATTCACACATTACAAACAAACTGGATTAGAGCATCAGGATAGCTGACTCTCTGGGCCACCTCAGCAGTTGGGGAGCTGGAGCATGCTGTAAACCACTCTGTTAGAGTGGTTTTCCAGTTTCCCAACACAGTACCTTCAGTTGAAATTTCCCCCCTAAGATTAAATATAACTGTCTCTTGGTCAGGAAAATGGAGCTGTAATCTTGCAAATTCTGGTTCATGACCATGAAGTGGAAAATCAAACAATTTCCATCATAATTTAACTTCTGAACCATACCTACCATTCAGATATTCCTTGGCCTCATCTATTATTCGTCAGTCTTCAGGACCATTGAGGAACAATCATGACCCTTGTACACATATTTATAAAGATACTTGACTGAAGATATTATAGTTTCCACTTCCACATTTTTATGACAATTAAATCTTCTATCGAGATGAGGATTATAAGGCACCACATTTGGATTTGTGTATTGAAAGCTTTCTTCGAATTTTTGAAATTTAGGGCCATCATTTCTCCTACAATATAAAGGATATCCATCTTCATCCATCTGTGTTGTGTCATTATATTTTCTAGGGTATCTTTTAGAACATTTCCCATCTTTCATACATGAAGCACATGGGTTGACAGGGTCACAGGGTCCATGGAGCATAAAGTTTATTATTGTTTAAAAAAGTACAGCATACTTCTCTGGGTCAGATAACTATGCTGAAACAATTGAGTCAATATTGTCCATTGTATCTGGAGTTTCCTCAGAATCTAAGAATAATAGTATTTGTGCATGTAGTAGGCCTCTATTCTGAAACTCAATGACATACACATGTACTAAAAAAAGTAACCAAAACCCCCCTTTTCCTTGTTTCCTGACTCCTATGCAGCTCCCCTTTTGGCAATTCTCTCATAATGGAATCAAGTTTCAGTCTGAACACCCTGGAGAGCAAGTCTAGCCTATCCTGAGTAGTTTGACATTCAAGAAACATATATTATATCTCCTTCCAGATTGGATTGCAAGTGATTGTGATAAAAATATCTGGCTTTCCAAATTTCTGTGCAATTGCCATAGCATCATAATATAGCTGATCAATTTTACATGGTCCCCCTACAAAAGACGAAGGAAGAATAATTCACTTTTTAAATTGATTGAGAATGGTCCCATTATTGATAGCATCTTCCATACCACAATAAAGCTCTGCACAGATTTTATCCTGATTTTTAGAGAGTTAGTGCAGTCTGTTTTGTTCCATTTGAGCATAACAATCAACCAAGTACCCCTGAAATAATGAGCCAGATAAGTGCAGCAGAGAAAAACTTTTTTACAGTAGTGTGCTCTATATGCAAAATATTGCATTTGAGTAATATTTTTTGATCCTCCTCTACCACGCACAACTTCATATAGAGGTACAAGCAAATTGAGAAGTACAAAGAAATATAAAATTTATAAAAAATGAACTGAAAAGGACTAAATTAAAAAAATATTTAAAAACACACCTAGTTTCTCACCATCATTCATATCACCATCCAACTGATGCCTTTCTGTGAAGGAAATTCCTAATTACCAGCCAAAATCACCATAAGGGAAAAGAAGTTGAAATTGCAATGGGGAATAGCTTGGATGTAATTCATATATCCTTTGAAGGGGGCCATCTCTTTGTGCCAGAATGATATCCCTAAATCCTTTAAATTCCTCACCACTTCAATGCATAATCAACCCTACTTCATTGCAAGTAGGTTTTTTATAGCGTTGTAGGTCAACATTTGGGGGGTTGAACTTTTGAGGCACTGTTTGATAGGGGAGTGGGACTGAGAAATTCTTTATTTAGCTGTTTTGAACAATGCAAAAACTGATAGCATCTGTCTAACATTTCTTAAAAAGAAATAACTACAAGGAGGAGAAAATTTCCATCCACATTTTCCACTTTTTGTAGGGCCTTCTGTAGTGGATCATTCTGAGTAACATAAATTTGTGCAAATTTTACAACACCATCTATTAGTGGTAGGAGAGAGACAATATAGTGAAGCAGTTCACCAGATATTCGGAATGTAAAGACACCCTTTGGTCCCAAGGTTGAATGATCAATTTTTGCAGCAAGAGAAGTCATTTCCAAGGCATTATTATAATTTTTAATGCTTTTCCTGAAGTGATTTGCATCTGCAGAAATTATTTACATATGAAAGTTAGAAAATATACAGGCAAAAGAGATAAAATTAGTTATTGGATACACATGTGGAAATGAAGTATTAGCCAACAATGGTTCAAATCTTTCAAATAGTTTTTTAACTCTGATGGTGGTTCAAGTTTGATGGGTATGAAACCTTTTCCTTCACTGCAGCAATTAGAAAACCTTGTCTGCCTTATGGGTGATGCTGCAAGTCTCTCCTCAAACCAATGAGCTTCTCCACAATAACCACAAATTACATAAAATTTTTGCAAAGAGTGAGACTGATGATAAGAGGGGGTAAGGGGCCTTCTTCCAAGTGGAAATGAAGAAATTTGTGAGGAAAAATCTGAGTTAATGGATGGCCTTTCTGGAAATGTGGCATTGGATGCAAAAGGAAGTCAACAATTGCTATTGTGTTGAATTATAGTTTGAAAACCTGATTGTCCACAGGGTCAACTAACCCTTGTAGTGCAAACTGGACACATGATTAAAACTACAAAGAAAGATACATGAATCAGAGAATTGTTCACATCATCATTTCCCATAAAGATAAATTTTGGTTTTCTCCAAAGACAATAAATGCAAGGTTATACAAAATGGTACAAGATTATATTATATCTAAAAATCTTATATCTAAAAATTGTACTATATAAATAAAAAAATATTATTATCATACATCTTACATCATCACATGAATTATCATCATATATATCTATACATAAAGAATTAATATTATCTATGAAATATAATATCTATACATAAAATACATAAAAAAATATTATAAACATATGAATTATCATATATTTATTATCATATATATTTTGATCATAAATATCAATTGTTTTTTGTATAAATATAAATTATAGCTTATATTTATATTATATATTATTTCTGCTTCAAATGATGAAAATGATACATTATTTTAATATCAAATGCATTTCATTATATTACTTCATATGATGAAGTACATGAAGCAATATATATCAATTGAATTTGATAAAAAATATGAATTATCCTTTTTTTTAGAAAGTTAGGGAAACATTTAGTATATATAAATAAATAGATAGATATAGATAGATAGATAGATAGATATATCATAGTTTGACTATAATCTAACTGCTGCATATGATGATGTTCATGAAGCCATATATATCAATTCAGTTATATTAGAAATATATATAAATATCATTTGAATATTATTAAAAATATATCAATATATACATATTTACTTATATTTATATATATATTAATATCTATATTTATTTATATTTATATATATATTAATATCTATATCTATTTATATATAGATAGTGGTTTGTTTGTATCTGTTCTTCTTCAAATGAAGAATTTGATGAAGCAAAAATTGATAGAAGGGGAAAAGAATAAAGGTATATAGTGAGAAAGATGATAAAATAGAATTAGAAGAGAAAGAAACCAATACCTTACTTAGTGGTAGAGATATGGGTGGCTTGTGTGTCAGGTGGGTGGTGCAGGAGGTGATTGATTGGGTGGAGGAAGAGGTGGGAATTACTTTAAGGGGGGAGGTAGTTTTAAAAATAAAAAATAATAAAAAATAATTACAAACTTTTAGTGAAGGTGGGGTGGTGTACAAGGTGGTGGAGGTGGAGGTGGGTGGCGCAGAAGGTGATAAATGGAGGTGGGAATCGCTGGAAGGGGGGAGGTTTTGTTAAAAAGAAAAAAATGAAAATACTTAAAAACATTTAGTGGAGGTGGGGTGGTGTGCAAGGTGGTAGAGGTGGATGTGGGTGGTGCAGGAGGTGATCAATGGGGGTGGGCATTTCTGGAAAGGGAGGAAGTGTTAAAATAAAAAAAAATTACCAATACCAAGGATGAGAATGGTGATCAGGGAAAAGGGTAAATAGGTGGGTGGAAGTGGAGGTGGATTAAACGAAAAAAGGAAAAAAAACAAAAAAAAAATGAAAACTTAACAGGGTGGACCAAGGAGGAGGAGCCCAGGTATGTGTGACATGGAGGGGTGGAGCTGGAGTTGGTACGAGGGCAGTGGGGGGGGAATTTAGGTTTGCAGCCAAAGGTAAATAAGTGGGGTGGAAGTGGAAATGGATTAAAAGAAAAAAAACAAATTAAAACCTACCAGGGTGGACCAAGGAAGAGGGGCCCGGATATGTGTGATGTGGAGGGGCGGAGCTAGAGTTAGTGCAAGGGCTGTGGGGGGTAAGTTAGGTTAGTGGCTGAGGGAAATAGGTGAGAAAAAAAAGAATGAAAACTTACCAGGGTGGACCAAGGAGGAGGGGCACGGGTATGTGTGACATGAAGGGGTGGAGCTGGAATTGGTGCAAGGGGGGTGGGTGGGAAGTTAGGTTAGTGGCTGAATATGCAAAATTTTACAAAGCTAGGGCACCAGTTCTTTTATATATATAAATATTCAATTCTATTTTTGGGGGTTGAATGCAAAATGGGATTGCCAACTGGGATGCAAAAAAGTTGGAATGAAATACAAAAATGAATATTGCATAATTAACATTGGCATTCTATATTTGCAATTTCACTGATAGATTTTTATACATGACTAGTGGTATGGGAAATGAAATCAGTGGCAAGGCAAGAGCAACAAAAAATTTTGCATTCATTTTTGAAAAGAGGATATTATAAGTGCAGAATTATGGAGGGTGCCCATAATTTATTATTTTTCCTTAATTTGATTAAATATTTCTCATTATTAAAAATAACTTTTGTTTGGAGAATATGTGATCTAGCCATGCCAGAGTCTATTCTCAATACTAATGTCACTCTTTAAAAATATTGAATATTTTTGTATATGAAGATTTGATTATGGTGCAAATTGATGTTGGCTCTACAGTATGACCATTGAGTTACTAAAATACCTGATTAAATTTAATTCTAGTCAGGAAAAAGTGTAATGATGGTAGTAAATTACTTTTATTATAGGAGAAGGCTGGATTAATTGTTGTATTTCCTTATGTCTCAAATTTTTCATTCACAAATTTTCAAGTCACTAATTCATTAAATAATATTGATGATAGATAATATTTATGAGTGGTACTCTAAAGTAAATTTTGGCTTGTGAAATTTATTGTCAATGCAAACACTTTACATATTTTTCAATCTTGTAATGATTGGTTAACCAACAGTCTGAACAATGGAAAAGGATATGTGTTGTGTTTGGACTTCATATTTACATTTTATGATGGGATATATTTTCAACTCAGTGCACCATGGGATAGAGTTAATTATGCCAAATATATATATATGGTGCTGATAATATTTCTTTCATGATTTGGTAGTGTGGAAAAAATTAACCAATTGTTGGTGATGAAAATTTTGGCATTATCAAGTCTTGTCAGTGACAGCAGATTTGTTGAGCAATCAAAAAAATAAATGATACTTACAAGATCTACACATTCACAATAATCCCTTATGATTGAGTTACTTATATGTGATTTAAAATCAAAAATTTTTAAGAATGCTGTTATCAAGTAAATTTTGACACCCATTTTTAAAGAAACCTAACCATGTATATAAAAAAGTCCTAGAAAAGTGGTGTAAAGTTTTCACCCTATGTTCTTATATTTATATAAATATTTATTGCTAGACACCCCACAATATGGGGGGTGGACTTGCTAGCAAGTATGCAACCTTGAACCCTAATTTATATCTAATTGAGCACACATTGAGGCAGTGATGAAATAATCATGAAGAAACAGTGAATTTACTTTGAAAACACCTTGAAAATAATTTGAACCTTTATTTAACCACATTTGATTAATATTTCAAAAAATATTTACACATGAATTAGAGGATTTGTTGAAAGAATAAAAAAATGAGCCCCACTATCAAGCTAGCCTTGCGGCTTCATAAGATTTTGAAAAATTAAACTGTTTTTTTATTTTTTGAATCTAATGAAACTCTCATATACTTTGAATTATAAGAGATTTCAAAAAAATTTATAAGATATTCACTGTATGAATATATAGATAAAACATCCAATATTCTAAGAAATTATTCAATAAGAAATATTTATTGAATTTCTATATTTCATCAAATTTTTATTAAGAAAAAATTGATAATTAAATGCATTTTCTCATTATATCAATCAATATTATTTGGTATTTACCCATTTCCAAAAAATTTGTGGAAGTTGAAACACTCTTTCAAATCATTTAACATTAAATCTAGTCAATAGAACGATTTGTAAGATTGATTTACGTCCCATATTTATATAAGTTAAAACAGGATATGGGCCCAATTCTATTAAAAATATAGCTAATCATGATCTCCATTATATCAAAAGAATAAAAAATCAAATTTTTATGAGAATAAAATCTATGGTTAATAAATATTGGAAAATATTTTTAAGTTTTTTTTGGGATGTTTCATTCCATTATCATTTCCAAGTCTCATAATATACTATATAATTTTTGTGCTTACATTGTTTCAAAATGTTCCTTACAAGTACTTTCCTCCCTTAAATTTCACATTTCATTCTTCTCCAATATTAAATTTTCTCCCTCTTACATCTTATTTAAGTCTACCAAGAGCTCTCCCATCCCAAACCCTTATTCCCCCTTTTCCACCCCTCCTCACTTATCTTGCTCCCCTTAACACCCTATTAAATCCCCTCTCCACCACTCTCCACTCCAACTTTCTTGATATAACTCCTTTTTCTCTCCTTCTCACACCTTTTATTCTATAGACAGAAAAGGGGGTGATTTGGAAAGCCATAGGGGTGGGATGAAAATGGAAAGGGTGGATTGGGGTGGGGTGGTTAATGTCTGGGGCAAAGAGTGAAAAAAGGGGATTGAAAGTGAAAGCATTGTAATTAGTTGTAAAAGGAGTGGGGTGGAGTTGAGGCAAAAATAGATAGGGCGAGGTTGAAAGGGGTGGTGTTGGGTATGGAGAGGCAAGAAAGGAGTGGTGAGTGATGATTATGTTAGCGAAAGGGGTGGAGTTGTGTTAAAAGTGAAAATAGAGTGGATGGGAGTAGTGAGTAGGGCTTAAACTTTGATTTTGAAGCTTAGAGGGTGTAGCAAATGTATCAGAAGGGAAATAAAAAGGTGGGGGTAATAATAGAATTAACAGAAATTAAAAGGAAGAAAAAGCTGTGTAGAGAGATTGAGAGGTTGTCCATTGAGGTAGCAAAAAATGGAGAGTGTACTCTATTCTTTGGGAAAAGATCAGAGTCCACCCCCTCCATCTAAAGATCTATTCTTCCAATATGAAAAATGATTGATAATTATTTTTTATTGATATTTTGGAACTTAAACCTATAGTTTATACATCTTTATTTTAATTTTTTGATTCACAATGCACTTTAAGACTAAGAAAGTAGTATAGTAAAATAATTTGTAATGAAATACTACTTCAATTTTTTACACAAGAATTCACACTATGCTTCTGATAACTATACATGATATAAATAAATAATATAATAATAAAATTGTAGCAAAAAGTTGAATACTAGAACAAAACATTTAAAAAAAATTTAAACTTTTGAAATTATGTGTTTTATGAGTTTATTGTATTTATTTTAAAATTTAATAGTAAAATATGTTTCTTAGATTAAAAACAGCTTTGAGTTAGATTAAATAATTCAAGTAAAGTTTGAAGAAAATATATTTATCTACATATATATTCATTTAGCTTGATTTCTTGTTTTGTGATTACTATATATTACTGGAAAATTGACTTTAGTAACTTCAAATTTAAGAAATTTTAATAATTTATCTGCCTCAATATATTTATGATAATATATTCAGAAACAGAAAAAAATTTCTGAGTCCTTTCTTTAACGAATTTTTTTCATTTCAATGACTATATAAATTTTCAAAAAAATTATTTATCATGTTTTTTATGGAACTTAGATTGTGCTATCAATACAATCTTGTTTCCAAGTGTGGTTCAAGCTTAGTTAAGCCATGAAAAGATTAATACTTTTTTAGAAGTTTTATTAAGTATTTTTAAATATAAAAATAATTATTTTTTATATCAATATATTTTTATTCAATACTTTGAATTTCTGAAAATAAGTACAAATTAATGAATCAGTTTGAGAAAATATTATATAAAAATAGTTTTAGTATGATTATACATTATAATGATATTAGTTCTTTCCATATGATAGATTAAGAAACTAACTGAAAATCAATTTTATACAACTATATTATATAAAAAGGGTATCAGCTCTTCTTCTTAGATTTAAAGTACTTTAAAAAATTATTATTTCTTTAGGTACACATTATATAGATTCTTGAGGGCATCATATTAATTTTTTAGACTTATACACTACGCAATATAGGGGGTGGACTTGCTAGCAAGTCATCAACCTGAACTCAGATGGAACTCAGATGGAACTCAGACTGAACTCATACTGAACCCATACTGAACTCTACTTGAACACCCACCTAAAACTGTTCTGCTGAGTGATGTTCATCCCTGATTGTATGGTTCCTTTATCAATAGCTCAATGTGTGTTCAACCTGTGGTGAGTTTGGGTCCAAGGTTGCGGACTCGCTAGCAAGTCCGCCCCCCATATTGTGTGGTGATATTTGTAAGTTGAAGGGAAGCCTCACAGGGTAAAAATGCTTGTTTTGTAAAAAGAAGAATATTTAAATATTTTTTAAATTAATATATATTTTTATAAAAAGTTAAATTATAATATTTATTTTCTGTTTTATTTCTGTAATGAAGATTTAAATTTTGTTATTTAAATTAATTTTTATAACAATATACTCATTCCAGTATTACTTTGTGATAAGGCCAATTTCAAGAAGATTTATAAATTCTTCTGTTTAAATAAAATATCAAAGGGATTTTTTTTTCATACACTTAGACATTGAATAGAAAAATCATATAAGATTTACCAATCAGCATGAATATCATAACTCCAATAAATTAATGATAGATCCTGAATCCATATATTTAATTTTAGAACTGTGTGTAAGTTTTCAGTTGTGAATTACTCCTATCAAAACTTTTATTCTTAGTACTAAAAAAGTTTTCCTGAAACATTTCACTTAATTAATTTTTCAACACCATAGATTTGAAATGTTTTTTCTATTCATTTAAAATATGGAATAATAATATCTTTAATCAAAATATGATTGCCTTTACAGCTGCTTTGCTACATGGGTATAATCTAAAGTATCTATTGGGCCTTTTTTACAAAGTGAATATCATATAATATTTTTTCAATTTGAAACTGATAGAATTATGAAAAAGTACAACTTCTACCTATTTATTTTAGTTCTTGAACAATAATACAATCAAAAATTTTACCTGAAGCACTTTTTTTAACATGAGAACACTTTGCAAAATATATGGTGCTTATTCCCAGGTTGACATTGAAAGTATCCCACAATACAGAATTGAAGCAAAACCAAGCACTAAAATTAAAGTTTAAATAAATTTATACTACTTTGTTTTTATTATTTTTAAAGCTTTACATATAGCTTGAATTTCAGTCTTTCATATGGAAAATTTACTGAGTACAGATTAATTATTTCAAATCATGAGATTAATCTACCAAATAACCATATTTACATGGAATTTTTATTAAACACATCATGAAGAGTTCCAGAATATCATATATGTATCACATTGAATAAATGTATATTGAAAAAATTTCTAGTAGTTGAATATTCAATAGAACAAGAAAAAGAGCAAAATTATATTTCCTTTTAACTTTAATCATCTTCTTTCATATAAAAATGTAAAAAACAGTATTAAAATCTACTGGTATAAGAATTATACTTCTTTCTAGAAATATAATTAAACAATTTATCAATTATTAGTGCTTACTGTAAAGAAGCTATGTGAGGACTTCATTGAAACAGAAATTAGGAAAAAATATTGCTATCTTTTTTTAAAAAAATTTAAGTCTTTTCAAAGTGTTCTAGAATAAAATCCTTAAGAATTTCGATGGTTCAAATGTTTTTTAAATAAATTCATTGAATTGAAAATAATTATATTGCATAATCAGAAATAATAGAAATACAAAAAAATATCAGGTAATATGGTTTGAATTAAAAAATAAAATCATCAAATTCTTGTTTAGAAGGAGTTATTAATAAAAAGAACCACTGATCTTATTTTATATTTTTTCAAAAAAAAAACTAACAAAATCATTAGAGTGGTTAAAATTAATTCTTTTAAAAGAAAAAGTATAATTATCAGTGCTCTTAATGATCAAGTGAAATGCAAAATGAAAATTAAGTTGTGTTTTATGGAAAAAATTCTGTGACTGGATCAGATTCTTAATTTGCCCTTGTTATTATTTCTATAAATTATTCATAAAACTTTCACTATTATTCAAGAACAGACTCATCCATTGTTGGTTAAGAGCTCAAGATGAGTTCAAAGTAATTTTCAGTATCAGTTCATAATAATTTCAGTCTGAGTTCCATATGAGTTGCATCTAAGTTCAAGTTGAGGACTTGCTACCAAGTCCCCCCCCCCAAATATTGCGTGGTGAGAAAAAGAATGAGTCAAATAATTTTTTGAAACATCAAATATGGTGTAGAATGGTTAAAAAGACATTTGATTAACCATGTTATTCTTGGTTATGTGTTTCCAGAAAGGACTTAAATGATGGCCAGAAACATTTTGTGCTAATGTGTCAAGTGGGGAATATTCAAAATTGTAATAGGTTTCATTTTCTATATCAGTAGGTCATGGAAATATAAAAAATAAGTATATTAGTTTTTATGTCCCAGAAATAATTAAGCTAGATTATGTTTTAAAAAATCAGTCCATTTGTTACTTGTGAAAAATTAAATAAATTATAAATGTGAAGAAATATTCAGCATTATTTCTCTACAATTGCTTGGATTTTTCTAAATCATATTCATATTAATGGGCTAAGTGAAGAAAATTCAGATATCATAGTTTCTAAATATGTAAAGGATTATATTTTTCTTTTCAAATAATAATTTAATTAAGTTGTTTTTACCATTGTTTTATAAATGACTGAGGTATTGTTGGATTTCATGTGTCGAATTCATCCAGAAGAATGCCATACTTTTTGATCATAATAATGAAAGGATACTTTACAGTTCATTATATCTATAATTTGCTCAAGTAATTTTATTCTTGTGGCTTAATTATATATTTTAAATATTTATTTTGTGTTGGGATATGCTTTCCATTATATTATTAATGTTTGAGGTAGTTATATTTTATTTTCCAAATGGATCAGGTAGATTTTTTACCTTAAATACTAATAATTAAATGAAATGCATTTTTAAAATACAGGATTAATATTTTAAGTCATGTGAAAAGAAACTATGGTATCCTGCTAGAAATGGTGCAAAATGTTCTTTTGAGAATTGGCAGATGCTGAGGAAGACAGTCTTACAAGGCATATAAGTGAGGGTAGAGTCTGTAAAATATAGGTAGTTAAAATAATAAAAGTGTCCTTCTCAGAAATGGATCATCGCTCAGATGGAAACTTTAGATACTTTGTAAGAAGATTACATAATATTTTTGAATTGCCAAGGGATTTTCTTTTTGGTTAATCATAAAATTGAAGGCCTCACAGACTTGGTCAATGGTGTCCTCATGAACAACAGTCCAATTTTGAGAAGGAAATTTTTATAATGCATTAAAGTTACACTGTTATATGTTTGGTAGCTAAATTATATGCATCATAAAAGTTTCCTTCCCAATGTTGGACCATCCTTCAAGTGGAAATTTTAAACTGTGTCTGAGAAACCATTAATTTTATGGTTACACCACACAATATGTGGGGCGGACTTGCTAGAGAGTCCGCAACCTTGGACCCAAACTCACCACAGATTGAACACACATTGATCTATTGATAAAGGAGCCATACAATCAGGGATGAACACCACTCAGAAGAACAGTTTTAGGTGGGTGTTCAAGTAGAGTTCAGTATGGGTTCAGTATGAGTTCAGTCTGAGTTCCATCTGAGTTCCATCTGAGTTCAGGTTGAGGACTTGCTAGCAAGTCCACCCCCTATATTGCGTAGTGTTAGCTATCTTCTAAGTACCAAGGCCATTTAAAGATCTCACTTCATACCTAGTGCCTAAAGTTTCCACCTGAAAGACAGTCTGTAACTGAGAGGGACATTTCAAAAATTTTTAAAAAATGCACTGATTACATATAATACCTAGATGATGTGCATTAGAAATGTGTTCTTCTCAATGATAGACCATCCTTCAAATAAACAATATTGACAAAGTCTGATGCACTTATATTTTATGGAAAAACAAAAAAAATAGTTTGGCCATTAGAGTAGTTCCTTCCATCTGGTTACACATTACACCAAGTTTCCATCTGAGAAATGGTCTGTTTCTGAGAAGGAAAATTTTATAATGCATATCTATTAAGTATCATATGTATATCTGTGTATTTTTTATGCATTGTTAAAGTGTCCTTCTCAGAAACAGACCATCCTTAAAGTGGACACATTATGTGCTGTGTAAGAGAATCATGAGATTTTCTAATTGCTATGATATTTGGTTCATGTTTAACCATAAAATTGAAGTAGCACCAGGAATTTTCTAAAGTGCTAACTTGAAGGTCAGTAAGATTCTGAGAAAGACACTTTTATAAGTTATTTCATCTAGATATTAATTTTAACCTGTGTATATTTTTTTAATTTTAATTTTTTTCTAGATTTCTGGATATCTCTCAGGTGGACAACTTTGAAACTGTATATGAAATGAGCCTTTTTACCAGCTTTTGTAAATGAGAATTGACTGGCCATAAAATTGAGGTTTTTTATAATTTTTGATATTTTTCCACTTGAAGTACTTTCTGCAACTGAGAAGGACATTTATATGATGTATATCATATACATATTACAAGTTTAACATTTCATCTTTTAAGCATTTTAAAGGTTTTGTTCTCAGAAACTGCCTTTCCTTCAAGTGAAAACTTTTGGCCAAGTCTTTGAAACCTACACTTTAATGGTAGTTAATATTCAAGTACCAATGCTATAAGAAGAGCATTTGTCAGAAAAGGTGCATAAGTGTCCACCTGAATAATTCTATACTACTGAGAAAGAATCTTTGTGTAATTGATTCAATTTATGCAACACACATTTTCAGCTTGACTTGTCTTCATTTTACAACTAATCCCCTTTCCAATTAGTATTTCTCTTCTGAAAAATTAGTGCCATTACTAGATACGCCACATGAGATCTTGATATGTGAATTCTTACTTAAATTGAGTTATCCTTATATTTGAGGCACCTATAAGTGACTCAATGTGTTATATTCAAAGTGGCTTTTATTATGGAGGTCACTTTTATAATGAATACTATCCATGTTTAAGTTAGATATGTACCTTAGAGTCTTAAATAATATGGTACATTAAATTCATTTCTTAACCTTTGCTCAAAAAGAGTCAAAATGATTATTAAAACAATATTAATACTCTTCTCAACCTGACTTTAAGTCAGGGTTAATTTGTGTTTAATCAATGACTAATTTTTATTCAATCTGTTTTCATATAATTCTTCAACAGTCTCCTAGCATAGAGGCCATGATTTCTCAACCATTTCCCAACCATTTCAAAGAGGGGGAACTTCTAGAAGTTCACCCCTTCATTTCCTGTGGTATATTTTACTTACACATATTTTTCTCACACATATTTTTCTATTTCTATGCTCCTACCTACAACTTCCCCAACTTGGGCTGGATATCCCTATCAAGGATATCTTACTTGGTGCGTAGTGTGTACTAACTCTCAAGTTCCAATCAAAATTGGGTAACCAAGTGGTAAATTTTGCAGTGGAGCTTCATTTAGTTTTAGATCTCTTTCACTATCTCATTCCTTAGAAGTTAGAGTTAGGCTACAATTACTATTCATTATCATTGAAGTTATCATTATCACTTGGGTAGCTGGCTAAGATTAAATGGTTGGATGAGACTATTAAAAATAAAGACAGTCTCTGAAACTAACAGGAAGATTGTCCCTTTAAGGCATTCCTAAATAATCATATTTGCTCATCAGCCTGTGTATGGACAGAAAATGGAATTGTTGTTTTAACTCAGAGCTTTGAAGCTCCGCTGAAAAGTTGATCACTTAGTTACCTGAACTTGTTGGAAATCTAGGAGGTAGTACAAAAATTGCAGTTCAAAAAAAATTGAATTGATAGTGTTGCAAAAGTCTGTTCCCAAACAAAAATACTAATAATTACCCTGTGTATTTACTGCTCACCAAAAATATATTAGAAAGTAAAATTCCCATAGTCACAATATATTTTTCTTACACTTTCTTTCTCACACATTTTTTTCACATTTTTTTCTTAGACTTATTTCTCTTGCACTTAAATTTTTCTTACACTTATTTTTCTGCCTTTTGACCATCTCCAGCTGTTCCAAAAAAAATTCTTTAGGAGGTATAAATATTAGAAGATCCACAATTTAATTGATTGTAGAAAAAAATGCTTATTCCCCAATTATTTTCCACAATTATTTTTGAAATCAATTGGGTTATTAGACATTTTACATGTCAATTTTCACCTCTTATCTGACATTTTTATCCTCAACTTTTTATAACCAGATCTTAGACAGCTTTCTAGATCTGCCAGCCTCCCTATATTACTGCACACTCCCATCCTGTCTATTCATTCTATCCATTCAGAACCCCTCCCTATATCACCTGTTTGTTTCTTCTCCTTTTCATCTTCAAATATCTAAACATGCCTTGTCATAATAGACCTTCTTAAAGGCAGCCTTCACCCAATTTTACTTCAAATCTCACTACTCCCTCTTTCCCTTGCTCAGCTGAGAGATCAAAGACTGTTAATCTAAAAAAAGATGATCACCTCATATCCTATATACTGGCTGAGAACAAAAACTAATTATGACTCTTGTTTTGGTACTGAGAATGCAACTAAAGTAGGACTGCCCCCTGAATCAAAAGTCAATGGATATCTTCTGATGGCCAACAAATTACAAAATAAGAAATTGGGAAGGATTTATCTTTTGTCTAAAAAGATGTCTGAAAGCTTCAAGCACTATCAAGACAAATACAAGAAGGCTAAGACTCTTTCATCTTCCACTAGTTTTTGTCAGGCTAAGATCAACTAAATGGATGTGAACTAGCTTGAAAAGTCTTTTTCTAGAATATTTAAATGGTCCTATATGAATACTGTAGTATAAATCCAACAAATAGTAAAATATAATTCAGAATAAAGGTTTCAGTAATATAGTTCTCACTATTCTTACATGTGGCTTACAATCTTTTTAGTTGGTAGAAAAATAGATTTAATAATTCAGATACTATTCAAAAGTCTTATAAAAGTACTAATTGATTTGTATTGTAATTTATTTGGTTATATTGGTTAAATTGAAGTGATAAAGAATGTAGAAACAAGACCCAAAAAAAACCTCCTCCTTTTATACACACTGAGTTTCCCAATAAATCCCTTGATGTACCATCCAATACACAGTTAATGACGCCTCAAAACAACTAATAGACCTGCTCATCAACATCCCTAGTGACCCATGACATAATTAGACAAGTAACAACCGCCAAAATCCTATTAATAATAAGGGAAATACATCAAAATTAAAGAAAAAGACAAAAAGAGAGTATATGCGTATAAAACAATAATATAAAAGACTAAAGGAGACTTTTTAAGGTTAATAATAGTTTAATAATAAGGGGAATCTACTGTAGAAATGGAGGGGCTAATCCTGACATTATACTACGTGAAATTCCCATCCAAAAATAACTAATATTGACTGAGAAACCACCCAAAAACTTAAAAAAGAACATGAGATGTGGGGTAACTACATGCAGTCCTTGGCAGGCGCTTAAACGGGTAAATCCTTGACTAAAATTAGGCCAATTTAAGCATGGTGATGAAATAAGATGCCAAGAGTGAGGTTATTAATGAAATTAGTGCATATAAACAAGGTCAATGCACTATTAATTAAGCTAGGACACTAAATAAGCGCCTGTCGCCTATTTTAGTGTGTTTCCCCACAGTGGGCGTAGAATCTGGGGTAATTATAGTGTGAAAAATCTAACTTTGCTAAAAATGAAGCTATTCACACGGGAAAAAAGCAGGCAGTATGTGGCCAGTACACAGAAGCCATTTCTGGCATAAAAAACACCAAATTTGAAAAGTGTTATTTTTATGCATTTAAATATCCAAATCAATAGTCCTAAATGAGCCCAATTGATCTGTCAAATCACAATTTTGATTTTCTCAATTTTATAGCGCATATAGTCAACTTTTAAGTGAAATAAAGCACATTTCTTGTTTTTGCGTAAAACAATGAATATAACAGCTTTAAGTGTACTTAAAAATTATGTAGCCTTATACTTAAGGTTCTTAAGATTACCCTAACATATTACAACATAATATTAAGTACATAAGACCTATAAAAGGTGGATATATGCGTGTATATAAGGTGTTATAATGGCATTTTTTGTGTATTATCATAATTTTACTTATGTATACTGTTTGTGTACTCTCATTTATTGTTCCCATGTATAGTTCATGTGTTTAACATTACTTATAAGCACTTTTTACTCAGTCCTGGGTATATACAGGCTGAAAGTTTCGGTATTACTGACCTTGATATCAGTAAGGGCATCAAATATATAGATGGTAAACTTGATTCTTAACTCCTTACTATAAATAGATGGATTCCATATTTGGATAAAAAGCCAATTTTAATCCTGAAAACCTTTAGGATTAAGAAGATGCTATCTCCAAACATTACTTCAAAAGTAATTTTTATCTTTACTCTTCCTCCACTCAAGCCTCCCCTCATTTGACTTCCACCAATCAAGATATCTTTTTAATAGATCCTTATGGCTATAAAACCAACCTAATATTACTCAAGTGAGATTTTATTTCTTGTCTAGTTGTTTTATTTTTTTCTTACATCTCGTTTTCTATTTCTAAAAAGGCTAATGAACAAACTTAGGATCCTCAAGCAAGCAAGTCTGAAGCTAGAATCAATGATGAAGAGGAAAATGTTACCTCCAAAAAAAGTAAAGACCATCAACTACTCTTAATCTTAACAGACAAAGAAAATGAAAAAGAGATAGTTGTTTCCAACTGCCTTTTTCTTCCATTGATAATTTTTTGGAGAAACATGATTCCAGTAAGTGATAGCATACCTCTTTAGAATTTAGTGAGCTTTTCTTTTGTTAATATTTTCTTTCCCTCTACGTAAAGTTGAAGTTGAAAGAGATACTCTTGAATTTCAAAAGAAACAATACAAGCTCTATTTACGCAGGGATGATAGGGAACATGAATTGGAGGAGAAGATATTCAAGCTCTCTAATCAGAGGGAAGAAAGGGCACATGACATGGAGGAGATAGAATTTGAGCTTTCTTTACAGAGGATGAGAGGGCACATGACTTTGAGGAGAAGAAATTTGAGATAAAGAAAGAGGAGAAGGCTCTTGAGTACAATTTCATATTGGATCAGATGAAACTCAAGTATCTAACTGAAGATGGTTTAAAAAAGAAAGTTTCTTTGATAGAATGGGTTAAAGCTAATAAATCTGTTAAGGAAATTGAACACTTAATGAATATGTTTGATGAATAGTTTTTTCTATTTTGTTCATAATTATTTTTACATGAAAGTTTTTATAATTTCATCCGTTTCATTACCCTATCCATCATTACTTGAATATTTGTATTTTAATCTATAAAATTCTTGACTTGAATGAATTTTTCAAATCTGATTTGAAAATTTTGAAATACCCCACCCCTGCATTTTATTGAAGTAAGGGGTGGGTATCACCGAATGCTTTTCAAGTCGAAAATTTTACACATCTTATTTGAAAATTTGGTTATACCCCCACCCCCCTGAAATTTACTCTGGGAGGGGGTGAGGATTATCAAATTTTCATTATAATTTCATAAATAATTAAGTAAATCAATCAATAATAATAATCATTAAAGTAAAATTAATGTAATCCTAAACACTACCTGAAAATGATTTCAGATATGACCGAAGTCAAAGAAAACATATGACAAGAATGATATTTTAAGCTTATACATACAATAGGGGGTATCAATGTTGACCGATCCGCAATTGAATTAATTGCGGATAAAAATCCTTATACCCCAATTATCTTCCGCAATTATTTTTGCTAATAATTGGGTTATTAGACACTTTACGTGTCAATGTTCACCTCTTATCCGACATTTTTCAACTCAATTTTTCATAACCACATCTTGGACAACTTTCTGTCATAACCACATGTTGCACAACTTTCTGCCATAACCAAATCTTGTACTACTCTCTGGATGTGCCTCATGGATGTGATGAGTTTGGGATCAAGAATTAGAAATGGAAATTGGGATATAAGAGGCAGGATAATGCATTATCATGGATCCCTTATCCACTCGCCCTCGGGCAAGTGGATAAGAATCTTCCGCAATTAATAATGTCTGATCCTGGAAAAAAAAATTCCTGATCCCTAATTGCAGATCCCTGAACATTTATACCCCCTAATAAAACTATATGTTTGAATGAACACCTTTATACAGCACAAAGGCCCAATGGTAAATTACTTAAAGTTGCTTGATTATCTTTAATAACTGAGAAATTAAAAATTTAAGAATAAAAATAAAAATTTGGAAAATCCTTTAGTTACCATATATAAAACCCCTCTCCAATGTTTTGGTAGCCATTAACTCTTCATCCCTTGCTTTATGTACCTATTTTATCAAACTTTGACTGATCTGAAAAGAAAAACTAAAATGAGGAATCTTTTTGCAAGATTCCAATCCAGGAGTTTCCCTGGTAGTTTGATGATTATCTCTTGAAGAATTTTAAATTGCATCAATAATCCCGTTTCCTAAACCAATGTCCATGATAAATTTATTATACTGAAAGTATAGTCCATTTCCTTTGATTTGAGCTGGTGAGGGGATTGGTCTTCCAGTAATAAGATTGATGTAACAGAAAAACCCAAAAGTAAGCATATTAGAATTGTATTTTTTCCACATGGCACTAGCTATGAAATATTCCATAGGTGATGATAATATTAGAAGAAAATACATAACTGTTACTGAGTTCAACCCATCCCATATCCCACTAATTGGGAAGTCCAGCTTTCTTTGCCAGTTTATGATTAGATTGAAATGCACAATTATATAATTTTTTCATGAAAATTTACAAAATATAATCAATTTATCATACGTTTGGGAGATAAAAGCCCAGATAATATTCATATAAGAGTTTCAGAAGCCTTATTCTCTAATTATGCAATAAAAAACATGAAATGAATAAAGTGGAATTCGAAAAAAAGGCTCCACTTTGAAGGTCAATATCTCAGCAACCACTGAACCAAATTCAAATCCATTTGTGGTAAATGAAAGATAAACTTAAGGAGAGTCTTTATTTAAAGGGACATTAGATAGGAATACACCTAACCCTAATGTCAACTCTGATTTTTAAAATTTTACAAAAACTTTATAAGTGATAGTGGAAATGACAACAAGAGGAGTTTAATAAGTCCACAGTTATCCAGATAAGAGTCCTAAATATAGTTAAGTATGAAATTTTTACAGAAAGAAAGAGATATCATATAGTCATGAAAAAAACAAGATGAAACTTACCTTTATTGAAAAGTAGGAAAAATAGAGTGTGAAAGATTTATGTTGGAATTTGGGTGAAATTGAATATGGAGTAAGTGAAATGTATAAAGAATTTTGAATTCATGTTATGGTAAGGTAAACTCTTACAGTCGCCTTGCTGTAAGCAGAATCCGGAGGAGATATGTGGATTTAGCTGAAAACCCCGTCCTTCCAATAAAAATAACAAAGTAGGTGTTCTAAATCACTAAGATAACCAATCTACTTAGATCTGATTGATAAAATAATGAAACTCTAAAATAATTAACGCTTATTGAGATTAAATGATCGTGGCTGTTGATAAAGAAATACTGATAACAACAATTAAGGTGTACCAGTGAAAGATCTGAAAAGATTGACTTTTATGTTTTTATAATATTTTTAATTTTTATGAGACAGCAATAATCAAGTCCCAGTGACGAAGACCTTTCTAAAGATACCCTATATGAAGTGTTATTTTAATTGTTGAGTAGTATTTCTAAAATGTTATATATAAAATATAAAGTTATAAGGGTATTACAATTTTATTTAATTTGTTGAGTAATAAAAAAATGAGACCGTGGTGGTTAAAGATTAAGCTGTATGATGTGTTTCCCCCTCTCAATTTCGAGTTTGAGAGGCGCTTAAGTATTCCTAGTCACGTGCCTAAGTTTTACCCTCCAGAGCTCTCCCAGAGTCAATCCGGAGCTCGTACGGAGTCCGTACAGAGTCCGTACGGAGTCGAAACGGAGTCCGTACGGAGTCGAAACGGAGTCCGTACGGAGTCCATCCGGACTTCCGGACTCAATTTAGAACCTTAAAACCATAATAAAAAATCTAGAAAAATTACACATAATAGAGCTACTTCCCCTTTACATACCAAACTAATTTTCGTAGTCTGCGCAGCTCTAATCACCCCGTGAAAATTCATCAAAGTTAAGTAATTTTTGAAAACATAAATATTTCTATAAAACTTTAAAATTCATTTAAAAATATAAAAAAAATAGTAAAAATTCTGGGAAAATTTCCCAAGGTTCTTGAGTGACTTGACTTGATACTTATAAATTTTTCAGACCGTAAAAATAAGTTTTCTCTGTAAAATAAATTGTATTTGTGTAGGCATTCGCTCGTGACCAATTTCTTCATATTTTAAACTCCAATAAATTAAATAAAACCCTTTTATATATAAAAAATAAAAAATAATAACGCCAATCTTGCATGCCGTAATAACTCCATTTACTTATTTAGGTGCCGTACTAAACTTTAGGCTACCACATCCTCCCTCCAATCGAGAATGTCCCCATTCTTAAAACTTTGCATAATTGGTTGAACACAATATTCATCTTTAACCTTCAACCACCATCTTCTTTAATCAACTATAAAATTCATCTTCATCAACATGTCTTCCAAAGAACTTGTCGCTCCATGTGAACTCTGCGCTCGATACCAGGTACCTTGTTTAATGTCCAATCCTAATCTTCCTGGCAGGACAGCTTGCGACTTATGCCATGTAAAAAAAGTCAAATGCAACCGGCCAATAGTTCCTTCTAAAACAAACGTATATTTAGGACCAGCTGCTCTCCCTGATCCCTCAACTTCTAAAAAGCGATCCAAAATTCCTGTCTTCTTAAAACGAATAAGATCAAAAACAGCTTCAAAAGTTCAATCTTCATCAACGGATCCCGGCCTAATTTTGCCTTCACAAGATCCTAATCCTATAACGCCAGTACCCCCAACTAACTTTGCTGAGACTATGTTTCCTGGCTCTAAATGTAAGACCCTATTTATCTTACTAAAAAAAACTTTTAATCAAAATTGACTAAACCTATAACTTAATAACATATTTGAACTTCTAGCTGTCGAAATAACCAACACTGATGATGTTGGTAGAGTGAAGACGGACTATATCAATCATTACCCAAATTTTCATCGCTATCTTTTTCTTGACTTTACTAATGAGTTGAAACGAAAAATGCTGGCCTATTTTCAAGAAACTCCAGCTAATAACCATGAAGACCTCATGAAAAGAAGGATTTTAATGCAAAGCTTTGATAATGATGTTGAACAATTTCAAAGAAATTATCTTTTCTAACAGTATAACTTGATAAAATTTTGTTTTTGCTTGGTCTTCTTAAACTTTCAACATAAATGATGTTTTCTTTCTTCTCTGGCTTGATATAACATAAAATAAAATAATATAAATCTTGTGATGATTCCACTACTGAGAGCAAGGTTTGAATCCCTTCAGACTCCCATATACCAGTCTTCCTTCTTGTCACAGCATTGAGAGAGTGGATCTTCCTATGAGCCGAATACTCCTGATTCCAACCTCATAGGGCCCCCCACTGAGCCGAATTCTATGATTCCAATCTCGCCATAAGGTCCTCCAAGCTTCACACCAAAAAAAATGGCCTAACTATGAGGCACTAAAAAAAATCATTCCCTAAAATCCAACTACCATCCTAACTTCTGATTCCTTCATCACAATTTTCAAACTTTGCTATACAGCAAACCCATAAAATACTTTTGCCAGGCTTCCAATAATAATATTAAATTTAGACCATGTTAAAGCGCCACAAATTTTACCTAATTAACCATTATGCTTTCTTTAGCATCATCACCACCTAAAATTTTAACCTCCTAAAGCTATCAGCACCCAATTCCAGAAATAATTGAATAACCAGTTTAGAGTCCTAGTGGACAGTGATAAATTAAAAGATTGAATTGAGTTATCCAAACAAGATTGACATTCCAGTTTAAAGTCTTGGCGGACCAAACATATAATCGATTGCCAGTTTATGGTCTTGGTGGACCAAACATATAATCGATTGCCAGTTTATGGTCTTGGTGGACCAAAGATCGTTTAAGTGCATAAATATCTTGATATATTCCCAAGTAAGGCCTAGGCTTAACCAAAGATTGAATAAATTTGATAATCCAGTTTAATGTCATAGTGGACCAAACATTTGATCTACAAGTAATCCAGTATGAGGCCATTGTGGTCCAATGAATTTTGAATTATCCTGCAGATATTAATTTTCCAGTTTAAAGTCATAGTGGACTAAAAAATGAATGAACTACCAGTTTAAAGTCATGGTGGACCAAACATTTAATCAATAAGAAATCCAGTTTAAGGTCATGGTGGACCCAACAGCTTGATAACAGTCCAGTTTAAGGTCTTGGTGGACCTAACAAATCCAATAAAAAATTTTAACGATAGTCTTGAAAATTAGCCAGTTTAAAGTCTTGGAGGACTAACAGCTCCACATAAAATCTTTAATGAAATTCTTGAAAATTAGCCAGTTTAAAGTCTTGGAGGACTAACAGCTCCAAAATATGTATAAAAAACCTTAAAGAACGTCTTGAACAGTAGCCAGTTTAAAGTCTTGGAGGACTAACAGCTCCAAAATATGTATAAAAAACCTTAAAGAACGTCTTGAACAGTAGCCAGTTTAAAGTCTTGGAGGACTAACAGCTCCAAAATATGTATAAAAAACCTTTAAGAACGTCTTGAACAGTAGCCAGTTTAAAGTCTTGGAGGACTAAAAGATCCAAAATATGTATAAAAAAACCTTAAAGAACGTCTTGAACAGTAGCCAGTTTAAAGTCTTGGAGGACTAAAAGATGTCTTGAAGTAAAATCCCATAGGTATTGAGTTCTCCTAGACCCTGTTTCCTGTCTAAACTATATGAATAAACTAAAAAGAATGATGACTGAAAAATAAAACTAAGAAATATAATAATAATTTTGATTTAATTAATTAATTTTTTAATTTTTTAATTTTTAATTTATTTTATTATTTTATTTTATTTATTTTTTTTTTTTTTAATTTAAATTTTATTTTTATTATTTTTTTTTTATTTTTATTTTTATTTTTTTTATTTTTATTTATTTTTTTTTTTAAATTTAAAATAAAAGATTTTAGAAAAGATAGTTTTGAAATAAAAGTTAAAATTTAATTTTTAAAGAAAGATAAAAAAAGTAAAAAGAAAGATAAAGAAAGTACTAAAAAAAATTTAAAATAAAATTTTAAAAGATGCCCCCCGGCCATTTGATGAGCCGTACCCTCAACATCATACCCACATCCAAGTGCAACTTGATGTGGTTACACAATTTTGAGAAATTGAAAAGAAAAGAAAATAAATGAAAGTTTTTAGAAGATAATTTTTATAATGATGATCACTGGGTGGGCTCCCTCCAATTTATAAAAATGATTAGAGACCACCAGTGAGCATCACCTTTACATTAATTCATAATATATATTAAAGAAAAGAAATCACAATCTAACATATAAAAATCAAAAACAAAATAAAAAAAATCTTGAATCCGGCGTTGAGAGCGGTGTCTCTTGATTCGTTCCAGTTTATAGTCTTAGTGGACTTCCTAAAATTAAAAGACAAAGCCAGGATTCAACTAGAAACAGGGAAAATTTTGGAAACGAACATTATGGGGTAATTGTGTATAGAGCAGCCAGCCCATCAATTACCCCCACACTTGCCAATATTTAATTAAGAAGGTTCCTCTGTGAACACTTCTTCCAATAAATTTTAAAATTTTTCCAACACTATCTTCACCCATATTTTAAGAATTTTAAATTTTGAAAATTTTCAATGAAGGTTTTCTTGCATTTCGTTATGTTTCATCACAGTTTCGTTGCCCATATGCAGTGTAACGATAGTAAATTATTTTTGATAAAAATAAGAAGATAGTTTATACTCGTTGCGGAGGAATCCATAAAATTTCGTAGATATCATAGTTTATCCTCATTGCGGAGGAATAAATTTAATAAAAGTCATTAAAATTGTAGTTTATCCTCATTTCGGAGTTGATAAAATTTAAGAAATTTCATAGTTTATCCTCATTGCGGAGGAATCCATAAAATTTGATAAATGTCATTAAAATTGTAGTTTATCCTCATTTCGGAGTACGTCCATATAATTTCATAAATGTCATAGTTTATCCTCATTGCGGAGGAATCCTTCGGCACTCCTGGTGCCTCTAGGATAGAACCGTTTCACTTGATCGGCCGCTACCCTCTTCTTTAATACTACTCCATCCAACTCTTCTAGCACATATGAACCGCCGGAAACTTGCTCCTTGATTTTATACGGTCCATTCCACCTATCTGCAAACATCTTTCCCCACTGACTTTCCAAACTCCTATTATACACCAGGACCATATCTCCTGGGTTCAAAGGTTTCCTTAATCGATGTGCCAACCGCTCATCCCAATATCTGACTGATTGATTTCGGATCTTCATCATCCGCGAATATGCCTTTTCTAAATATTCTTCTTTCTTTTCTAGCTGCATCATTCTTGCACACAATAATTCTTCAGTAGTTTTGACCGTGTCCCAGTCAACTCCAAGATATGATTCAGCTTCTAAATCAACCGGTAAAACTGCTTTCTGTCCAAAAACAAGTTCATAAGGTGAAAATCCGGTCGTCCTTTTGGCAGTGATTTGATCAGCAAATAAAACTAAAGGTAAATAGTGCCTCCACTTTTCGGCACTTGTCCCACACATTTTAACTAAAGCATCCTTAATAACTTGATGCCCTCTTTCAACCATGCCTTCAGCTTCAGGATAATATGGGGTTGCTACCCTAACCTTTGATCCAACTTTCAATACGGCCTCTTTAAACTCTGTCCCAAATTCAGGACCTCCATCTACCGTCACCAACTTCATCACCCCATACCTATATACCCAATTATTCAAAAAAAATTCTGCCACATTTTTGGCAGTTAAATTAATAAGAGGCGCTGCCTCTACCCAACCAGATAAATCATCTCTGGCCACAATTAAATATTTATACCGTCCCTCTTTTATATGAACGGCATCTAAACTAACTCTCCCAAAGAGCGTATATTCACCGGTCGCGCGTCCAGGTTATTTTGGCCTTAAATAACTTTGTCTTTGACATTATTCGCATGACTGAACCCACTGTTTAACAGCCATCTTCATGCCAGGCCACCAAAATCGATCAGAAATTCTTCTAAATGTTTCTCCAACGCCTCTATGCCCGAGATCTTCATGCAGTGATTTCAAAACTAATTCTTGCCCCTTCTGTTGAGTTATAACTACTTGAGGATTTGGATACCTCCTCCTCATTAAACGTCGACCAGATAGGTAAAACGTAGATGACTTCCTCTTGATAGCCACCCATTCATCGTCTTCACAATCTTCTGGCCTCTCTAAAGTCAACAAATATTTGACTAACAAAAAATAAAAACCAGTCTGACCCCAGACTTCATCTTGAAAATCGATTAATATAACATCAATAGGGACTTCTCTATCACCAATATCACCTGCACATGAATGAGCCAATAATCGTTGACCCCTAAATAAATTTTTAATCGAGCTATGTCGACGTTTTTCTTCTGAACCTTTGGATCCTTCGAAAACCATATTTGAAAATACCTCTTTCTCTTTATCCACCTTTTTATTTAAATTCTCTAATTCTCCAACATATACACCATTCCTTAATTTACTACTATCCCACACTACCAATCCATTTTCCTCTACATACACCACATCTTCTTCTACCTCCTCTCTGCCGAATTTATCTACACCTTTTCCAACACCTTTATTAACATAAAAACTATTTTCCAGTTTATCCTCTTGGTGGAGGTCATCAACACCATAATCTAAACACAATAGTCCTGCCAGTTTAACCTCATGGGGGAGGTATGGAAAGTCTTCAGCTCCTTTAGTGCTGGCTTTGATAATAGGTATATCTTCATCGAACTCTTCTGAGTCTGAATCTTCTTCAGTGGGTTGTCTCCTTGATAAACCATCTGGCATAGTAAAAGTTTTGCCAGGCTTATGAACTAAATCAAACAAAAAATGTTGAATAAAAGCTACCCATCTCGTCATGGGTGCGTTCGGTAAACTTGGGGAATTAATCATCTGGATTAACGATTTCGCATCCACTTGCAACTCAAAATGTTGCCCCCACAAAATATGCTGAAGTTTCTTCAGTATTTTCGCCACACCACATAATTCCAATTTTGGTTGAGAATATCTTGATTCGACCTCAGTAAATACTACAGATTCATACCTAACTGGCCTGATGTAACCAGCTTTATCCATCTGAGACAGAACCGCCCCAGCTGCAACCTGACTTGAATCAACTGCTAAATAAATTCTGCCAGCATCTTTTCCATAATCCAACTTGTGCAGGACTAAATCCTTCCCTACAACCTCCTTCAACTTCACAAACGCCTTCTCACACTCTTCATCCCACTCCCAGTCTGCATCCTTTCTTGTTAACCGTCTCAATGGAGCTGCCAATGAAGAAAAGTCCTTGATAAACATTCTAACATATACACAAACGCCTAAAAACCCTCTAACTTCGGTCGTATTCTTGGGTCTTGGCCAGGACTGAATTTTGTTAACTTTCTTCTTGGACATAATCCTACCCTCTCTACATACCACATGGCCTAATATTTCTAAGGCTGGCACACAACATGAAAATTTTGAACCTGAAATAGTTAAACCAGCCTCTTCAATTCGAAACAAGATTCTTTCTAAAGTAATTGCAAACTCCCAAATGAATTTGCGTATCCCGGGATTCTCTTCCAACACCTGGTTATCATAGTCGGTTGTTGGTCCCTTAATTCCTCCATCATCTATAAAGATTCCAGCATATTGTGGAATTTCATCTTGAAGGATCCAAGCCATCTGAGCTTGATAAACTGAAACCGAATTTGTTGCTCCTTGAGGTAATCTTGTTAACTGTAAGCGTCCAAGTGGCGTATCGAATGTAGTGAGAGGCCTTGAGTCCGGATGTAACTCTCTCTCATCATATCCACCCATAATATCTCCCAAACCATAGCACACTCTCCCTGCAAACGCTTCAACAAACTCCTCAGCACTAGGTGGTATCCCAGCATCCTTTATTGTAACCCTATTTAATTCCCTAAGATCATGAACAACTCTAAGCTTGCCATTCGGTTTCTTGATACAAAATACCGGACTAGAATAACTTGACGTTGATTGCTCATAAAGTCCAGTGCGTATCCGTTCTCTGACAACTTCGATATAAGCTTCTTTTAATGCAGCCGGAATAGGAATTGGTTTCTGCTGCCACGGTTCATGACATACCACAGGAATCTTGTAATGCTCCCCATAGGAATGCTTCAACACACCCCTCTCCTCTTCTACAAAAGCGATGGCCTTCTCTCGCTTGACCATCACATCCAACAACAACTTCTTCTCTTCTCCAGACAACCAACCATCAGGTCCAAAATTAACAACACCCAGTCTCTCAAAAGTGATTCTTGACGTCTCAGAAAATTCAGGCGGATTCTTTACCAAGGGACTTTCATAAGGATCTCTTGATAACCTTGGTCTTCTCAAGGGTGGATTTAATTCAGCAGGTAGCGGTTCATTAATAGGTCGAACTTTATTTGCTACTTTCTTATATTTGGCTGCATCCACATCTAAATAAACTTGAGGTAAAACATTGCCATTAAAACTTTCATCAAATGAATCTTCTTCATCGTCAGAATCGGAATAAGAAAAATTAGAAAAATATTTTATTTCATTTTTAAATTTTACCCTTTTCTCCTTTCCCTCGTCTAATTTATAAACAGATTTTCCAACACCTTTGCTTCCCTTATCCAACATTAAATCACCTGTAAAGAATGTTGGCAGTTTAACCTCTTGCTGGAGAACCGGAATTGAATTTTCACAAAAATTATTTTTTTGTGTTTTAATTATACCGAGATCTTTTATTTGATTTTGATGAGATAATTGCAGTTTACCCTCTTGCTGGAGGTCCGGAATAACATTTTCACATAAATTTTTTTTTTGTGTTTTAATTATACCAAGATTTTTAATCGGATTTTGATGTGATATTTGCAGTTTACCCTCTTGCTGGAGGTCCGGAATAACATTTTCACGTAAATTATTTTTTTGTGTTTTAATTATACTGAGATTTTTTATTGGATTTTGATAAGATTTTCGCAGTTTACCCTCTTGCTGGAGGTCCATAATAGAAGGAGATACTTGCAGTTTAACCTCTTGCTGGAGGTCCATAAACATACCCTTCCAATTTTTATCCAACCTAATTTGGCCCATTTTGCCTTTTTCACCGTTTTTAAATTTTATAGAAAAACAGGGTAAATCCAATAAACATATAAAAAAGTCCATAACGTATTTGCACTCCAAAGTAATATTAACAGAAAATAATTGAGAATCAACTTGAATTATCTCCAAGTGAGCTGACCTATTGCAATCCGGGATCTCATCCTGAGGAGAGATTACAACATTAGAGTGATCAGCCCCTGCTACCCCAAAAAATGAGGGCATCCATCCTTTTCCAACAAACATAATTCACCAGAAGCCGTCCGTTTAATATGCCGCTTCTTTGTGCAAACACAACACTGGCACAGAGTAGTAATCCCTGGCCGTGTTTCCCAACCTTCATCTCCAGGAGGCGCTAACCGCATATGTAACCTCCGCATATCTTCACCAGTGATCTCCAAACTAATCCCCATGCCAGCTTGATACCCTATCCTGGCCTCAAAATCCATCAAAAAAGGACCACCAAGAACAGTTTTGACTGCTCCTCTGGCCACATAAAAGTGAACCTTACCAACAGATCCACCAATGCCTAACCTGACATGCTCAGCTGTACCCATCAGCTCGGTTGCATGCCCTCCAATACCTCTGAGGTTTCCCCCAGTGCCACTTTTAATTGGCAAGCCTATACTCGTCGCTTGCTCCAATGAAATTAAATTAATTTGAGACCCTGAATCGACCAAGGCCTTTACTTCTTTACCGTTAAGAGTTACCACCAGGTAACCCAGGGGAGCGGAAAAATGCGTATCTACATCTTCCCCAAACTTTTCAGCATTTTCACAAATATATTCCACCTCTCCAGTGGAAACCCGACACCTCGTCAAATACTTCTTTTGCTTTTCAGCAAGCGCCGGACTAATCGTAAATAACTCCCCCAAAGATAAGGGAATCTGCAGTTGATTCACCCTATTCAAAACTGCGTCCATCGCATTAGCTTGACCAGAAACTACTGGCCGCTCATACTGGACCTTTGATTTAACAACCTTGGCCCTGGGTACCTCTTGAGGTCCAACCGAGCCATCTTCACCCCCCATTATAACATCTTCACTTTCTATAACCCTAACTCCGTCACCAGCTTCTTGCACTAATCCTGATCCATCGCTAGTCCTTCTTACTCCCTCCATTGGGATGGGACCGCTAAAACTTGGTCTGGGTAGAGACGCCAACGGTACGTCCTCCTCAGAATCCGAATCATCCTCTGGCATAGGCTCACCATTTAAATCAAACTTGCCATAACTAGGGGGCCCCATATCAGCAATCCCCTTCTGCATTTTATATAATTCGTCCTTAGAGTAAGGGTTCAATTTGTTGGCGGCAGTTTGAGCACTAGAATTCTTGTCCTTAGAGTAAGGGTTCACTTTGTTATTGGCCTTGCCAGGATTAGCCCTCAATTGGCTCTGAATGCTACTTTTCGCCTTAGTAGCAGCTGCTCTTCTAGCAGCATTAACATCGTATTCGCCAGCCATACAGCTACCCTCCACCTGGGCAACCGTCGCCAGCTCTAAACCACCAAAAGAAGTAGAAAATGTGGCTTTACTGACCTCTTTCTCCTTGCCCTTGTCAGCTTTACCACCATTACCATTACCATTTTTGCCACTCTTGGCATTAACATCTTCATCCGTCACCTCTTCAAATCTGGCTCTCCTTTCAGCCGTTAAACTTCTTCTGACCAAATCAGAAGGAGACTGTCCATCACTGGGCTTGATGAACGAACCATCAGGAAATTTATAAACTTTACCATCAAATAAAACTCGCCCAGCATCCATATCCTTATCAAGAGCAAAACAAACTGTTGCTCTGTGCCCTCTCCTATTACAATAAGAGCACACCTTTGGCTCATCATAGCCACCTCTATAATTACTACCACCATTCCCACCATTTCTCCCATTGCCTGGGAAGCGGTTACCATTATTATTGCCATTATAATTTCGACGTTCATAACCTCTGGACTGATAAGAAGTCGACGTCGACGAAGAAGCGATTGGGGCCTTGTTGGCCTTCTGGGTTTCTTGAACAAATATTTTTAATTGTTTAGTTAAATCGGCCAGGTGATCGACCATCTTATTATCTACATTACCCTCAACTTTAGCAGCAGGTAATCCCATTTGAGCCTTCTTGGCCTCCTGGGCTTTGACCATAATATCGTTGTTTTCGGCCAAAACCTCGCTAACCTTGCTAACATATTGAGTGCAAGACTCTTGATATTTGTCCAACGCCAATAACTTGAGATGGGCCTGAATGTTCTCTTTGATAACCTCCAGAGCCGGCAGTTTCTGCTCACCATTAGGCAGTTCCTTCATCAAATCTTTTCTTGAAAGATCCTTCAAGACGTCCATACGAATATCCCTGCTGCATGCTGTCCAAAACAAATCTTTTGCTTGGTTCTCATGCACTAACTCGTCCACCAGTATGAGATATTCCACCACTTCATCAAACTGAACACAGAGCTTTTTGAAGTCAGCCATAGAAGAAACACCACCTTTTGCTTGCCAGTCTCCAACAATTTTATTGAGGTCCATCATAGTAAACCTAACACCCCATCTATCAACCATAGCTTTAGAAAGCTTAACCCAATCCTTGTCCTTGAATGCCTGCATAGCAATAACCTCTTTTTCCACCTCCCTATCAGCAATAAAAAACCTAACTTGCTTCACCATATCCACATGGGAAGCACCATCAACAGCAGCAGCAGCTTCATACCTGCTAATGAACCATTTAACCTCCTCCCCATCAAACTTTGGGCCATCCCAAGAAACAATTCTAACTGAGGGAGTTAGAGGGTTAGAAGATCCAGAAGCAACAGCAGAAGAAGACATCCCAATAAGTAATGAGAAGCGTTAACAACCGTTAAAATAACAAGCCTCTTGCAGGCCAATAACAAAAATCCAATTAGAGTTCCAGAAAATAAGCCTCTTGCAGGCTAATAACGTTCTTGATCCAAGTAAGTCTTTTAAAGAAAGCTAGAGAAATCGAACCCCACGTTGGGCGCCAAC
This sequence comes from Hemileia vastatrix, assembly GCA_030280995.1. NCBI lineage: Eukaryota > Fungi > Basidiomycota > Pucciniomycetes > Pucciniales > Zaghouaniaceae > Hemileia > Hemileia vastatrix. The sequence goes on along the minus strand of JASXTE010000001.1, from coordinate 23,284,245 downwards.
TATGGTAAGGTAAACTCTTACAGTCGCCTTGCTGTAAGCAGAATCCGGAGGAGATATGTGGATTTAGCTGAAAACCCCGTCCTTCCAATAAAAATAACAAAGTAGGTGTTCTAAATCACTAAGCTAACCAATCTACTTAGATCTGATTGATAAAATAATGAAACTCTAAAATAATTAACGCTTATTGAGATTAAATGATCGTGGCTGTTGATAAAGAAATACTGATAACAACAATTAAAGTGTACCAGTGAAAGATCTGAAAAGATTGACTTTTATGTTTTTATAATATTTTTAATTTTTATGAGACAGCAATAATCAAGTCCCAGTGACGAAGACCTTTCTAAAGATACCCTATATGAAGTGTTATTTTAATTGTTGAGTAGTATTTCTAAAATGTTATATATAAAATATAAAGTTATAAGGGTATTACAATTTTATTTAATTTGTTGAGTAATAAAAAAATGAGACCGTGGTGGTTAAAGATTAAGCTGTATGATGTGTTTCCCCCTCTCAATTTCGAGTTTGAGAGGCGCTTAAGTATTCCTAGTCACGTGCCTAAGTTTTACCCTCCAGAGCTCTCCCAGAGTCAATCCGGAGCTCGTACGGAGTCCATCCGGACTTCCGGACTCAATTTAGAACCTTAAAACCATAATAAAAAATCTAGAAAAATTACACATAATAGAGCTACTTACCCTTTACATACCAAACTAATTTTCGTAGTCTGCGCAGCTCTAATTACCCCGTGAAAATTCATCAAAGTTAAGTAATTTTTGAAAACGTAAATATTTCTATAAAACTTTAAAATTCATTTAAAAATATAAAAAAAATAGTAAAAATTCTGGGAAAATTTCCCAAGGTTCTTGAGTGACTTGACTTGATACTTATAAATTTTTCAGACCGTAAAAATAAGTTTTCTCCATAAAATAAATTGTATTTGTGTAGGCATTCGCTCGTGACCAATTTCTTCATATTTTAAACTCCAATAAATTAAATAAAACCCTTTTATATATAAAAAATAAAAAATAATAACGCCAATCTTGCATGCCGTAATAACTCCATTTACTTATTTAGGTGCCGTACTAAACTTTAGGCTACCACAATGTGTTTTAATGACATGGAACCAAAAAAAAGTGGAATAGGGGAAAGGGGGGATAATGACCATTCCAAGGAGGGATGAAGAGTAGGATAATGGAGCTAAAAAAAAATAAAGAAAAGAGGGAGAGAAAAAAAGGTTGAATTTACCATTAAAATCAAAAATAACCACTTACAAAAAAATTTAGATACAAAAAAAGAAAAAAACAGAAAAAAAACAAAAAAAAATTATAATTAGCAAACAAAAAATCAAAAAAAATCAATAAAATGACTTATCTAGAGAGATGAGATGAGAAAATAAATGAAAACAAATTGTTTGAGGAATTTTTGAGGAGAGGATGAATGAAAAAAAGAAATAGTGAAAAATTATGCAATTGAAGAAAAAATGTGATTTCATGTTGAGCTGGTGAATAAAAACAAATGAGGCATCCAAAAAAGTGACATTCATCATAAATTCAAAATAAAAATGAATATTCAAAAAACAAAAACACCAAACCAAGTGAATAAAGCACACAAGTTGAACATTTGGAAAGTATGAAAAAAAAAATTAAAAGAGTTGTGTTTCAAAATTTTTGAGGGTTATTGGAATAATGGCAGAGTATTTATCATGGAAAGAGTTTTTGTGATTCAAGGGAGGGGAGAGCTGGTGCAGGTTTGGGGTCCTCTTCTTCATAAAGACCATTGAAAGACATATAAGCTAAAGTGTCTTCTAAACCCAATTCAGAATCAGAGTTAGCAGCTAAAGTTAAAGTGATAGCATTCATAGCTGAGTGAAGTTGCTTCCTAGTAGAGAGGTGCTTCATTATTTTCAGTAGAAAAGGTTGTTAGTAGAAGGTTTAGGTGATGAGTGGGAAGTTGTAATTATCCTCCAAATAAGTAGGTGGGGTGTGTAGATAGAAAAAAAATTTATGTGTTTTCCACCAAAATAAAGTAGCATAGAGTGAAGAGAGACATAAGGATGGCATCCACAATTATATTTCATGTGACTTTCTGACAAATAAATCATGGATGTTATGAGTTTGGGATAAGGAATCAGGAATGGAAATAGGAGTATAAGAGGCAGGAAAATGCATTATGATGCAATCCTTATCCACTAGCACTGGGGCTAGTGAATAATAATCTTCTGCATTTAAATATGTCTGATCCTGGAAAAAAATTTATGATCCCTAATTGCAGATCCCTTAACATTGATACCCCCTAATATCAATTTATATACATAATATGTATAATTTTACACCCTATTTCATGTCCAAAAAATTAATATAAAATTTACTGGACTCCTGGTACAGCCTGGATGACAATTTACAAGAAGGAGCTATGAATGAGAGTTGAAGCCAATATATCACCTCTTGAACCCTTTAGAATTACTTGAAGGCATTTTTAAAGTCATCTAAGAGAGAGCCAATTTAGTATAGTGAAGCAAATTTGAATCCCTATAATAATGATATGACAAATAAAACATAATCATACCTTCAAAAACTATAGCTATTTCACCAAAAGGATCCTCTTTCTTTTGGATATCCTTCAAAATTCTATCCACTGCCTCAGCACAATGACAATGTTGAGCAAGAGCCTCACCCCATATAATAAGACATTTGATTCTTAATATTTTTCCAGGTCACGTTAAGCTTTTATTTTAAAATAAGATATATGTTTAATATCAGTTTAAATCTTTGGCCTTGAATGAGCAGTTCTTCATCCTTGCAGAAGAATTGAGGCTATTACAAAAGATGCCACGGCAAAAATAAACATGACTCTGACTCCAACACTATTCAAGAAGCATTTTCTCTACAAATTTTTTTCCAGTATCACCTGGCCTCTTTTTGTGCCGCACCATAAGATGCTTCCTATTTTCAGAATTGGGCCATCGGAGTTTGAATGTTGCATTTCAGACTAAAAAATTAAAGTGATATTATGGTGACTAAAGATACCTACATGAAATTTATAAAGTTTCAATAATTGGTGAGAGGAATTAGGAAATAATATGTATGCTACAAAATAATAATGACTGTGGATACAAAATATCATGGAGTTAAAGCATGATATATATTGCACATAACTATTTATTACGCATAAGAGACATAAGACATATTATATTGTAATGAAGAATATGCATTTTAAAGAATTTTTTATATGAATTGGTGAAGGAAAGAAAGTGAATATTCATAATTCCAGACCAAAGTTCAAGCTTGAAAAACAACAAAACAACATGAACATAATAGGGGGTATTAAAGTTTGAAATATTTCATTTCTATATACCTCTTTTTTTACCAACTCAACCATAATTAATTTTAAAATATACCATATTGTGCCCCAAAAAAACCTTTTTTATAAGAATTAATGTCAAGTTTTTGGATTTCTTTTTGTGTTAGGAAATATCTTTTAAATAATTACAAACTCTTAAGTTTAATATCCCCTAAAATTATTTGAAGTTGAATACTGATAATTGATGTTTCTTTTTCAAATAAACTGCTAAATTTTTTAAATAAATGGACAAAATTAAGAAGAAAATGTTGAACAAAAACAAGAAGAAAAATAGAAAATTATGTAGGCAACAAATTTAAGGTGTCTAATATAGGTTTTCAAGTTTTATTTTTATTTCATGTATAAAAATTTAACAAGTCATATATGATACCATACTTACTTGAATTAATGAGCCGTTTGGCCATGTATTGTATAGTGGTAATCATAGGGACATTATCTTTTATCATGAGGTTCATTTATACATTTTTGTTTGATTTCATTGACTTTTGTCACAGAAGATTTCAATTCACATTTCACTTGAACTTTCATTATTATGAGTTTTTTAATTATCTTATATGACTTTTTTAGATACTAATTTATGGAATGAACTTAAAATTTGGTCATGATCCCCACCTCCTTCTATGGTAGATAGCCTGGGAGGTTTTTTTCAAAAATAAATTTTTATATAAACTTTTTGATTTAAAACAAAATTATTGATTTTTACCAAGAAAATAATCTGATGATGAAGTCATTGGTTGATAAGGAATGTAATAAACTGATAAATATCAGACAAAAGAAAAATTCATAAAAATAATTGATAGAAAGATTGAAAGAATTATGAAGGGAGTAGGTTCTAGATTATTAAATATCTGTAGTTTAGTCAGACAAAAAATTTTGAACAGTTAGGTTTTAAATTTTAAATTTTCTTTTATTTGAATTCTAACTCTATCCCTCTCTAAATCTAAAAAATCTATCTCAATTTTGAAAAAAAATTATTCTTTGATTTATAATGAAGCCAAAAGCTAGCATAAGCCCTTTTATTGAGTTTTTTTCTAGGAGGGGTTTATTCCCTATCTTCTAACCTTTTATGATCAATTACTTCCTTGAAAATTTCTTGATTTGATGAGCTTGGTTCTAATTAATACATGAAGAGTAAATAAGCAATACAAAAGAAAAAATAATAATAAAAGTAGTTTAAGCTTACTACCATGGGCTCATCAATCTCAATTTCAGAATATGCATTTGGTTTTTCAAATTCAAGAGAGTTAAGCAGAGGCTTCAAAGGAAATTCTTTATTATTTGTATGAGTTCAAAAAAGTTTTGAAACTTCTTTGTATTTACAATCCCTTAGATAAAAATAAGAAGTTTCAAGGATTGAAATTTTAGCAGGAGAATCAATAAAATAAGGAGTAAAATTAATAGACTTACTGTGGTGTGAAGTAAAAAAATTCAATTTAGAAAAAAACTGAAAGAGAAGAGATGTGAGGTGAAGTATTTGAGTTAGGATGGAAGTAAGGTGATGTTCCACTTATTGGAAGGATGTGGGTATTGGTAGGCTGAATTGTGGTTTAGAAAATATTACAAAAGTAGGATTTATTTGAACCCATGTTTGAGATCCCAAGTACTAAATAAGCCATGTATAATAGTGTGTTTGTGTGATATTTTTCAAATGAAAAAATAGGTGTTTTTGGAAAGGGTTGAGGCCCCTTAATGATATTTGATGATAGGTTTCTTATGAAATATGGTATTTGATAAAGATTATTTTTTTTCTAATGTGATTTGATGAAGAAAATGATAAAAATTTTTTTTGATTAAAATTAGTTTTAATTATTTAAATTATTATGATTATGTTGTTTTTTTTAATATGATTGTAAGATTTGTGATTAAATATATTTAAAATTATTATCATTATATAGTTTTCTTAGATAATTTGATTATAAATTGAAGATGATAATTATTATATTGTATTTATGATTATTGCAATTTATATTTATGGAGAATATTATTAAAATAAAATATAATATAATAAAGAAAAAAAAAGAAAATGGATAAAAACTTACAGTGACTTTTTCAGTTGCAAAATCAGGAAGTAGTGTGAAATGAGGAGTTGTAGGTGGGGCAAGTAGGTGATGAACAGGTGGGAGATGTGATGGGTGTTGGCGGCTGTTTACTGGGGTAAAAAACAATAGTAATTAATTAAAATATGAATGTTGGATGTGAAGAAATGAAGAGGAATTTGAAAGAGGTTAAGAGATGTGGAAGGTGATGAGGTTGGGACTGTGGTGTTGGTGGGAGGTGGGGGAAATTTTTGATGTTGGTGGTGGTCAGGGGTGGTGAAAAAAAAATAGAAAAATAAATTACATACCAATGTTTGATGAAAGGCAATGAAGAGGGGTAGGAAAGGTGGGTGAGGTGGTGGGTGAGGGATGTAATTCTAAAAATCAATATAAAAATAATTAAATTAAATTAAAGAATAAGAATAAGAAGGAGAAATAATGAAAAAAAATTAAAACATAACAAATGTGAGCAAAAGAGAGGTTTAGAGGGAGAGTAAGTGTTTGGGGCATGGGGAAAATAAGGCCATTTAGTGTATGAGCATGAATTCCATAAAATAGAAAATTTATTTTATAGTTGTTTAATCATTATATAGAGTAATTAATACAGAAATAAATTATCTAATAGAGTCTAATTAAGAAAAAAATGAGGAATAAGTTGGTAAAATATGCATACCAAAAAACTTTATAAACATGGCTGGAGATGCTCTAGCTTCACTCCTTAAAATATCTCCAACTCACCCATGAATATACAGATTGGGTATATCTTAATTGGTGAGTAATTTAAATATTGCTCAGATTAACATCTAAACTTTGGTTTTTTCAAAAAAGCATTTTTCTAATCAAGATAATCATTTATAAATTCAAAATAAGTAACATAAAAAAAAATGAAAAATGATTAAAGAAAAATGTTAAGCTACCAGATATAATTCTTTTAGCCAGATGAAACACATAAAATAGGGAGTCTCAAACATTAAAAGATACACCAAATAAACACACCACAAAAAAGGCACCAAACCCACCATCAAAAATATAATACACCTGCCCGGAAAAGGTGTATTTCAGAAGCATATTTTTCCACAAACATGTCTTCTTTTGGGTCAAACAAGTCATCAAAAGACTTTCCTTCATCATTATGATTAGTCAGAACTAGGTACAAAGATGCCAACACTAGGTACAAAAGTGTCAACACCTAGATTTTTTTCATCTAATCCTTAAGGGATTATTTATATGAGGAAGGTATATGACTTACCAGAACTTAATCAATCCCATGATCATACACTTGCTCTTAATCTTTACCACTTTTCACTAACATAATATGCCACTTTAAGTCCACCATCAACTTGATATCACTGATGCAGATTCTCATTTTGGGGGCCCAGCTTAACTGATTTAAAATTTTGTTTTTTGAGTAATTAATTTTTTGAATGAAATTCCCCAGTTTCTTGGTTTCATTAGTTTTGGTTCAGCCCCCAGACTTGAAATTGTATAAAATTTCTAAGATTCTGTCTCACCAAGATATTTCTTTTTTTCTTCATCTCTAACTTCCATCATTCATTGTTGGTTCTGATCCTTCTCACTTCAAAGCACTCAAAGTAAGTCACTGCCTCATTTTTTTAAATTTTATTGCTAATTGAATTACATTTTTTCTTGTCTCTTTTTCTTGTTTCTTTTTTTTATCATGTTTTTTGTTTGATTGCTGATTTATCTGCTCTTAATTACCTTCCACCCCCTTTTTTACATATTTTTCTTGTTCTCTATCATTTTTATTCTTAATTTATTGACTTTTAAGTTTTCTTTTGTCATTTTTAGGCATTTTCACTTTTTTGGCCTTTTTCTTTGCTAAATTTATTTGAAGGAATTTGGAAATGATTTGGAAAGGTTTTCAAGAAATTTCCACTTACTTTGAGATGTTTTTGGCCTGTCTTTGGTATTTTATTCTGTTAAAACCTTGAAGAAACATTTTCCAAGAATTTCTCAGTGAATTATAGGTGTTTTTGGGCTATTTCAGGTCTATTTTTTCATTAAATGAATTCAGTAAAGCTCAGAAACTGTCATGCGCCACATGACACTTGAGGCAAAAGTAGCTCATTAAATCAATACTAAAGGGCTCAAATCCATACTCGAAGCGCAGAGAGCAACTCTCCATAGCAACTGCAACTTTCCTTTGTGTACTCAATATTCAATCACGCTAGTCTAAACTCTAAATCTAAATTAGTCAATTTCTCAATAGTGTGTCTTAGTCTTTTTCTAAATAAGTGACGCACAGCGCAATAACCAATACAATAGTACATTAAAAGGTTTATGAAATGTCTGTGGGTTATTAAGGGGTTAACAGATGTTAGTGAGGAGGGTCCAGGTGTAACTGATATATTTTAAATGGTTTGTGGTGTGCAGAATAGTGAATGAGTATGAGGTCAATGCGAGGAGGAGTAAAGGATATAAAAAGGGTTGGGTTTTTTTGGTTCGAGATTCCTTAGAATCAAATTATAAAACATATTTATAGTTAATAGTGATAAAACTCTAAGTGAAAATCATTATTATTGTATCTTTCTTTATTTTCTCAATAATCATTTCTAAATCCTAAATCTTTGATTGTTGAGTTTCCAACCCTTCGTGAGATCTTAAGAACTTTAATATTACCTTTCAATTATATTAGAATCCTTCTTGAACATAACTCGAAGCAGTATTTCTTCCTTCGAGTCATCTTCAAATCACTTCCTTGAACCATCCCTCTGTGCTTCAAAGAAGTATCTGAACCTTTTATCTCACTTGCAGGAACATCCTCGACCTTGTGCGTAGGTCGTCCGTTGACAGTATAGTTTAATTCTCCGTAGTTCTCATTCTTTGCACTACTATGTCCCTTTTCAGGTGTTTTCTCTAAATTCTTAAAATGGCACCTGTTCAACGCACTCCTCCTACAGGCGCTACTACTAGAGCTTGTGCCAGAGGCAGGCCAACAGCCACTAGGCCTGTTTCCCACACTCACTCCTTGGAGCCACTCAACCTTAGGGAACGGCAACATTCAGTCCAATCGGTAGAAGACATCCCACAAGATTTCGATGATTCTAGTGATAATGAAGAAAAAGAGGATACAATGCATGAGGCACCATCCGCCCCTGCTAACCACCCTTCTGGTCAACCTTCAGAACCTGGACCATCAAATTCTCTGGAAGAATTCATGAGACTTTTCATGAAGACCCTTTCAAATTCAACGTCTTCAGAGGGATCTAAATTCAAAACTCCTTCTATGAAATCTCCTGATAAATTCGATGGAGAGCATCCAGACAGATTGCGACCCTTCTTGCAAACCTGCAAGCTCCTGTTCCATAATGACCCTCAAACCTTCAATAACAACCAATCGAAGGTTGTTTATGCTTCTTCATTCCTGGCCAGAAAAGCAGCAAGATGGCTCGAACCTTATCTTCTCATGCTCTCTTCAACCGAAACCCACTTACTTATTATTAACTGGGAAAAGTTCAAAGACCAACTCTTCACATTGTTTGGTGACCCTAATGAAACTGACAATGCAGAAATGGAACTTGATTTCCTTTGCATGAGTGATAATGGGAAAGCCTCTGAATATATCTCAAACTTCAGAGCGCTTCAAACTCGAGCAGGTTGGAATGATGCTGCCCTTAAGTATCATTTCAAAAAAGGACTTCCTTCGAGGATTCTGGATCAGTTAAATCTTCACAGTCACAAGATGATTACTTTAACAGATTTAATGGATTGAACCCTCGAACTTGAAGGCGTTTACCAAGGACGGCTTCAACATCGTCGATACGCCAACAAACCTCAAGGCTTATATTTCAAATCGGGACCTTCTTCACACCCACGAACAACTCAATCCAAACCTATTAAGGGAAAGGACAAACCTCGACTGAAAAGCTCGACCCCAGGAGATATCAGTAAAGTACTGGATCCTAAAGGGGTACTTAAAGAAGCTGAGAAGAAGAGGCAAACAGATAATGGGTTATGTATGTATTGTGGGGGTAAGCACAAGCTGGAAGATTGTGTAAAATTGAAGGAAAGAGAAGGTACTAGTTCAAAGTCAAAAAACTAGTAGATAGTTTACTTGTGTACAAAGCAAACTATCTTATCTCTCCCAGTGCACAGAACCTCCATGTCTTAAGGACTGGAGTTGCCTTAAACCGCTTGAGATTCATTCTTTTTAAGGAGGATATCCCCTTCAGTTGTCTTATAGACTCTGGAGCTTCAATTTCTTTTGTCAGTTTATCTTTTGCTGAGAAGTTACAGCTGACATTTACAGATATCGATCAAACTCCAATTTACTTGGTCGAATCAGAGGAACCCAAATATTGGGTCAGTAAGAAAGTTTTATGGGTTTTCAACTTTCTGAATTTTCCCCCCTTCAAGTGGGAACTATCAGTCTTGGACCCCCCAAGGATGGACGATATCATTCTTGGCCATGACCTTTTAAGGCATTGGAATCCTGAAATTGATTGGACACGGGGATTGATCACCCCACGGACTAAGTATATTTCTTATTCTTCAATGCATGTCAACAGGGAATTAAACAACCCGCCTGACAATGTCCTGCTAGAGGACAAATCTCTGCCATATGACTTGCAAGCATCTTATCTTTCTTTAAATGAGCAATTGGCTAACCCTTCTAGCTCGATGACTTCACTCGAAGAGGATTTAAATTGCCTCGAAGTAATCGAATTATGCTCTCTCAATTCTGGTCTTCCCTCAACAGATTCTCTCAAAGATGATGAGGACAACCAAATTGACGTTGAAGCCATTAAATTGACTCTACCAGAAATCTATCATGATTTCCTCGATGTTTTTTCAATCCGCAAGGCCGATAAGTTACCACCTCATCAACCCTACGACCATCAGATAGAGTTAATAGGTCCACTACCTCCGGCAGGTCCTGTCTATTCCTTGTCGAAGGACAAATCTCAAGTTCTTTGAGACTACATTGCAGAGAATGTAGCCAAAGGTTTCATCAAAGCCAGTAAATCTCCAACCGGCTCCCCTGTCCTCTTTGTAAAAAAGAAGGATGGTAGTCTTCGGTTGTGTGTTGACTATAGAAAGCTCAACACAGTCACTAAGAAGAATGTATATCCTGTTCCTCCTATGTCATTGCTTCTTACCTTTTTTAATGGTGCTAATTTCTTTTCTAAAATTGATCTTAGAGGTGCTTACAATCTTATTCGCATTGCTGAAGGTCATGAACCACTGACTGCAATGCGCACTAGATTTGGTAGTTTTGAATATTTAGTTATGCCTTTTGGATTGTGTAACGCACCATCTACTTTTCAAACTTTTGTCAATGACATATTTCAAGATGTTGTCGAACAATTTGTTGTCATCTATTTAGATGATATTTTAATTTTCTCGAAGACACTGGATGAACATATTCATCATGTTCGACAGGTTTTAAATCGACTTCGAGGTCATGGACTCTACGCCAAGCATAATAAATGCGAATTCCATCTTAAATCTATTGATTTTTTGGGTTTTACATTATCCACTGATGGTTTAGTCATGGATGACAAAAAAGTTCAAAAGGTCCTGGAACGGCCTGAGCCCAAATCCGTTAAATCCCTCCAAGGATTTTTGGGTTTTGCAAATTTCTATAGATGATTTATTAAAGATTACTCTAAAACTATTTCCAATCTTACTTCTCTTCTTAGAAAAAATATTCCTTTTGTTTTTACTGCTACAGCACAAAAGGAATTCAAAGCATTGAAGACGGCATTCACCACAGCTCCAATTCTTTGACACTTTGATCCTTCTGCTTCGACAATAGTCGAGACGGATGCGAGCAATTATGCTATTGCAGGGGTCATTTCTCAATTGAATCCGGAAACAAAACTGTTTCATCCTGTTGCTTTTGAGTCACGCAAACTCATTGCAGTAGAATTAAATTATGAAATTCATGACAAAGAGCTTTTAGCTATTATTCATTGTCTTAAAAAATGGCGCTCTTTTCTTCTCAACTTAGATAGTCATTTTCAAATTCTAAAAGACCATAATGCTTTGAAATACTTTATGTCTTCCAAAGTGTTAACCAGGCGTCAAGCCAGGTGGGCTGAATTTCCCTTTTCTATTTCCTATTGCTCAGGTAAGAACTGCATTGTCCCAGATATCTTTTCACGTCGGGACGACGTTTACCCACAGCGGGGGGACGCATTTGCTGAAAAAAATCCAGCAAATGTGAAATCAATCTTCAACCAATCAATGTTAACGACTCATCAACTTAATTCGATGACAATTCAATTGTTTCAAAATCCACTATCCAACATCCTCAAAGCTCAGTCGAAGGACGATTATTGTTTAGGGTTAAAAGACAAAATACTCTCGAAGCAAGGCGCCAAAAGATTTAGTATTGAATTAGGTCTATTAGTCTTCAAAGGTAGAGTAGTCATACCCAACAACAATGAGATAAAATTATGGGTTTTCAATAGTCGACATGATTCTCCATTAGCTGGTCATTTTGGGGTTGATAAAACCTACCAGTTAATAGTGAGGGATTTTTTCTCGCCAGGTATGACCAGGGAAATCAAGGCCTATAGAAAAGCTTTTTACAAATGTAATAGGAATAAGGCTCCCCGTCACCGGAAGTATGGGTTGCTTCAACCACTTCCTATTCCCTCTAAACCTTGGGAATCTTTATCGATGGATTTTATTTCTCAACTTCCTCTTTCTAATAATTTTGATACTATATTAGTAATAGTAGATAGATTTTCAAAAATGTCTATTTTCATTAAAACCAATACTACTGCTACTGCAGAAGATTTGTCAAAATTGTTTCTAGAATATGTATTTTCCAAACACGGCTTACCTAATGATATTATTTCAGATAGAGGCTCATTGTTTGTATCCACATTCTGGACTCAACTGTGTCGGCAACTCAATATCATGAAGAACCTCTCCCCAGCCTATCATCCCGAAACCAATAGGCAAACAGAAAGGGTCAACCAAATCCTCGAACAATACCTTCGAATGTATGTCAGTTACCAACAAGACGATTGGACCACATGGTTATCATTGGCTGAATTTGCTTATAATAACTCAACTCATTCTTCGACACAAAAATCTCCTTTTGAAACTGTTTATGGAAGACATCCTCGATTCAATTCAATCCATGTAGGAACTAATCATCTTGCGGAACATTACCTTCAAACCATATCATGACTCCAAGAGGAACTTAAATCAAATTTGGAATTAGCGGCTCGAAGGTACAAGGAACAGGCTGAAAAACATCGACAAACTGCTCCTTCTTTTAAACCAGGCGACAAAGTATGGCTCGATGCACAGAACATTCGAACGACTCGACCATCAAAGAAACTAGCTGAAAAACACTTAGGGCCATTTGAAATTGACTCTGAAGTCTCTAAAACTGCATTTCGACTCAAGCTACCTCCTAAATGGCAGGCTATTCACTCTGTTTTTCACGTATCTCTCCTGGAACTGGCTCAAGAAACATACCCGGGCAAGAACCAACCTCCTCTGGAACCGGTCAAAGTAGAAGACCATCTAGAGTGGGAAGTAAGCCGTATCCTTGATTCAAGAATGTACAAGGGGAAACTTCAATACCTTGTGGAATGGGAAGGCTTCCTTGATGACTCAGACAAATCATCCTGGGAACCAGCCATCAATGTTTCTAACTCCCCTGAACTCCTAAAATCTTTTCATCTTAAATACCCTTTAAAACCAAAACCTTAAAACTCTCTTTTTTCTTTTCTCTGTTTTTTTCTTTTAAAATCTAAAAAATTTTATTTCTAAAAAATTCTTTTGTTTTCTTCTTTATTCTTTCTCTTTTCAAAATGTTTCAACCTTCTTTAAAAAAAATAATAATAAATAAAATAAAAATAAATAAAAAATTAAAAATTAAAAAATTAAATTAAATTAAAATAAAATAACATAAAATAAAAGTAAAATAAAAATAAAAATAAAATAAAATAAAATGAAAACCAAATTAAAATAAAATAAAAATAAAACAAATAAAAATGAAAAAAAATTTCTCTTCTCAATTTTCTATATACATTCTTCTTTAAAATTTTATTTTCCTCGAACTATCAAAATTCTTCACGAACATTACACGACCATCTTTCTCAAACTTCACTTTAATTTCTAAATCACTTTTTTAAATTCTTCGAAAAAAATTACTTCTTTCTTCAAAATCCTTTTAAAATTTTTATTTTGTCTCTTCTTTTCTTTCTTTTCTTTTTTCAAATATCTAAAATCCCTCAAATCTTCAATTAACAAACTTAAATAACAATTTTTTTTCTTTTTATGAAATTTTTTTTACAACAATTTTTTTTCAATCAACTATATATTTTTTTTTCTCTTTGTCTTTCTTCTCTTGTTCAGACATCTTCTTTCAAAATTTAAAAAAATAATTTCTATTTAATTCTTTTTTGTTTTTCTCTGTCTTTTCTTTGTTCTTACTTCTCTCAAAATCTTATAAAAAATAAATATTAAAATTCTAAATAAAATAACAAAATAAAATAATTAAAACCAAATTGTTTTTACATTCTTTTTTCTTTTTATTTTAAATTTTCTTTTTTATCTTCTTCCAAACCAATCCCTTCATCCTCTCCAAAATTTCCCTTATCTCCTTTCTACATTTTTCAAAGTTCTCCCCCTCTCCTACTGGAATCAATTCCCCAAGTTCAAGTAACTCCTCGGCTACGTCAAAGGAAGCGGCATCAACAATTTTATCAATCTTGCCGCTCAAGTCTTCAATATATTTTGCTTGTCAAACCTGACAAGTTTTCTTCGACCATACTTGATCGAGGGTTTCTTCGGTTTCCTCCCTCGAGGTAACAGTCGGTAACCTATCCTCCACCAAAACTGCCACTTCCACAGCAGTGGGTCCCACAAGGGTCGCTTCCACATTTGAAGGTTCTGCCGTAGGGACTTCGATGATAATGTCTGAATTCTAAAACAGGATCATCAGTAATTAAATTTATGAATTATAAAAAAGTGAACTTACTTCGAAGATGGGGTCAGGCTCCAAAAATAATCTAGGAGTGACCTTCTCTGTCACCTCCCTTTCCTCTTCGTCATCTTTGATGACCACCCATCGCTTTTTTGGGGTTTGTCTCGAGATGGGAATTTCTTCTTCCTCCTCGACCAATTCGTCGACTTCCTCCTCAACGACCCCCCTCTTGTTCGCTGCCCTAGCCACCCAGATGTTCACATCATCCTCAACTTCTTCCTCATTTTCCCCCACCAATTGATCGTCCCCAATGGACACATCCCAAATGTCTTTGACTACTTCCTTTTTTTTGGGGATCACCCAATACTTTGTCTTAGTAAACCGACTCTCAATGTCGGCATTCTTCGCTAAGGCGTCACAGGCCACCCTTCTCCATTGGCAAAAATTGCACTTCTGGCGAGGCCCTTGTTTGGCCGTGCTCTCCACGCAAAAATACTCCATCGACTTGCAAGCCGTGCAAGTCTTCGAAAATTGCCGTGTAACAACACCCCCATCCTCTTTAGGGTGTAGAGGTGTGGGAGTCGGTGTAGGGAAATCTGTCATAGTGAGTTAAAGTAATAATAATAATAATTAAATAAAGAGGAAGGAAAATTAGTGTGGGAAATATGTCTTACGCTCAACCGAGCTCGCGTTCTTATACCCGGGCATCTGTCACGCTCCACGTGACACTTGAGGCAAAAGTAGCTCATTAAATCAATACTAAAGGGCTCAAATCCATACTCGAAGCGCAGAGAGCAACTCTCCATAGCAACTGTGACTTTCCTTTGTGTACTCAATATTCAATTGCGCTAGTCTAAACTCTAAATCTAAATTAGTCAATTTCTCAATAGTGTGTCTTAGTCTTTTTCTCAATAAGCGACACACAGCGCAATAACCAATATAATAGTACATTAAAAGGTTCATGAAATGTCTGTGGGTTATTAAGGGGTTAATGGATGTTAGTGAGGAGGGTCCAGGTGTAACGGATATATTTTAAATGGTTTGTGGTGTGCGGAATAGTGAATGAGTATGAGGTCAATGTGAGGAGGAGTAAAGGATATAAAAAGGGTTGGGTTTTTTTGGTTTGAGATTCCTTAGAATCAAATTATAAAACATATTTATAGTTGATAGTGATAAAACTCTCATTATTATTGTATCTTTCTTTATTTTCTCAATAATCATTTCTAAATCCTAAATCTTTGATTGTTGAGTTTCCAACCCTTCGTGAGATCTTAAGAATTTTAATATTACCTTTCAATTATATTAGAATCCTTCTCGAACATAACTCAAAGCAGTAGTTCTTCCTTCGAGTCATCTTTGAATCACTTCCTCGAACCATCCCTCTGTGCTTTGAAGAAGTTTCTGAACCTTTTATCTCACTTGCAGGAACATCCTTGACCTTGTGCGTAGGTTTTCCAGTGACAGAAACATTTCAGAAGCATTTAAAAGTGTTATTAGGTCATTTTGGCACTTTGTTGGACAATTTTCAAAAAAAAATTGTCGCTTTTTGGCACTTTTCTAGAATTTTTTGTGGAGGTTTTAGGGTACTTTGAAGACACCTTTTTGGAAACTTTTGGAAAAGTTTTGGGTACTTTTGGAACAATTTTTTTGGCAACTTTTGGGGCTCTTTTGTTGAACTTTTGGGACTCTTTTTTGGAAATTTGTGGGACTATTTCTTTCAGGTAGTTTGAGGAAAGCGTTTTAGGTAAGTTTCATCCTATTTTGAGACAACTAAAGCACCACCTGGTATAGAATACTGTGAAGAACTTAATCATTTCAGATGTTCATTTTAAATTAATAGGAAGCTGGTCAATAGCATCTATAAGGTAAGAGAAAAAGGTGAGGTAAAATAAAAAACATTAGGTAGAAAGAAAAAGTATGGGGTGTAATATAGGTTGTCAAATTTTATTTTTATTTCACAAATTAACATTTTACAAGTCATATATGATACTCTACTTATCTAAATTATTGATCCATCAGGCTGTGTGTCATATAATGTTAATCATGAGGAAATTTGTTTTTCTCATGAGGTTCATGTATACATTTGTGTTTGATTTAATTGACTTCAGTCACAGAAATATTCCACTCACATTTTTACTTGAATTGTAATTAATTTAGGTTTTTAATTATCTTATAAGACTTTTTTATATGCTAATTTATGAAATAAGTATAAATTTTAGCAATCTATGCCCCAAATTCAATAAAACACAGGGGAGGGTATTGCCATTTTTTTCATAAAATGTTTTTTGACTTGGAAAAAAAATGGTGATCCCCACCCCCAGTTATGGTAAATAGCAGGGACAGGTATTTCCAAAAAATATTTTTTGACATAAATCATTTTTAATTCATTGGCTTGTAACTTAATTTTGATGTTTTCCTATTGAAATCAATTATGTTTGAATTTTTCATCGTCCTCTCTTTGAATCCAAACCTTCTCACTTTCCAAATCTAAACAATCTTTCTCAATTTCCAAATATTTTTCTTCCTTTGATTGTGAATGAAACCACTTCTTTTCCTCAAAAAGTAGTTGAAGTTCTGCAGTTTTTTCATGAGACTTAAACTTTATGATTTCGAGTTCTGCTTGTTCTTTTTCTGAAACAAGTTTAACTTTTAAGAGTAAGAGAAATAAATTAATAAAAATTTTTTAGTCAAAACAAAAATAAAACATATAACCCTGTTTGTGTTTATTAACAATCTCCCCATAAGCAGAAAAAACATCCTTTCAGGGTTGACTTTTGGCCTTTTTCCAAAGAGTTTGTCCATTTGGTCATAAAGAGGACACATAGAGTTGAGTTTTTCTGAAACAGATGTGATTCCATGCTTTTCATCATCTTTGGTAACTCCAAACCCAGTTGAAGAAGAAGTTATCTTTTCTTTCTTGTATTTTGTATGACAATTTTTGAATCTTTGCCTCATTTTCTTTGTTGTCAAATCCATCTTACCTTTAGTATTTTGATTTCAACTCCACTGCCATTTGATTAAAGCCACTCAAATTTGATGTGGGTGGACAAACAACTTGAGTGGACTTTTCACAGCCAAAACAGAAATCAAGCTTAGATTTAATTTTCAGCCAGTTAATTACAATCTGAACGTCAGACAGATTAAATTGAGTAAATTTTTGAGAAGTATATTTTGGGTGAGTCAAGATGAATTAACACTAAACAAAGAAATTAGTGAAAAAAGAAAATTTCATTGAAAAAAAGGAGAAACTAACAAAGATTTTAGATATTTGTGATGCCTTTTATAAAAATAAGAAGTTTTGTGTATAGAAATTTGAGCAGGAAATTTTTTTAAAAAAGAGAATAAAATGTAATAGACTTATTGTGGTGTGAAAAAGAAAAATTTTGATTTGGAAATGAACTTGTGGAGAAGAGTTGTGATGTGGAGTATATAAGTGAGGATGGAAGGAAGTTGATGTGTAGCTGATTGGGAGGATGTGGTTATTTGTCAGAAGGTTCTTTTTGGTCTAGAAGATTTTATGGTGGTTCAATGGCAGTGAAAGGCAGGAAACTCAAGATTTCAAAAGGTACATATTTTTTATCTTTATAATTTTATTACTCAATGAAAAGGTAAAAGATAATTATTATTATTACTTTAAAAATTTAGAAGTATGTAGATGTAAATACTAAGTTAGTAATAGTAGTAATAGATGTGTGTTATATAAATATAATAAATTTGTAAAGTGAGAATGGAATGAAGAAAACCAGCCAGAATTAGGGGCCTCATATAGGCAAAAAGGAGAGAAACTACGGAGTCAAAAAATCTATATACATGAGTATGAGAGAAAGAGAAATTCCACAATTAGACATTTTAAATAATAAAGTTTTTCTATAAATAATGTCCCCATATACTGTATTTACTGTATATGTCCCTTTTATTTGATTTATTTTAACTTTTCTGTAAATATCAATTTTAAATAAAATAATTTGAATTTTAATATTAAGTATCAATATATTTTTCTTTCACCTCTCAACTTTCATGAGGAAGTTATCAGGTGATAAAAAGTGGGGAAAATTAAATTTAATTATTTACTTGTTTTACTTATTTAATTAGTTAAATTATTGTAAGTAAATTACAAATTAATTAAAATTAAATAGAATGAGGAATAAAGGTGTGGCTCTATCCAAGATAATAATTAATTATTTACTGGGTAAGTCTGGTAGCCTGGCTGACAGTACTTGTGGGCTGAATTGTGGTTAAGAAAATTGTACAAAAGTAGGATGTATTTGACCCCATGCTTGAGACCCCAAGTACCAAATCAGCCATGTTTCACAGTGTGTTTGTGTGGAGTTTTTTAAATGAAACACACTAGGTGTGTTTTGTAATGTTTGATACCCCCTAATTAGATAGCCCAAGCATTATAGAATTTCTCCCCAAAAGTAAATTGAAAAAAAACTAAAAAAATTTCCTACTCCTCCCCTCCTATAAGCTTCCAACAAGTTAATCCTCCTTGTTTATCAATAATAATTTGAATACTTGATGGGATTAAGTTAATTATATCTTCTAATTAAGTGATTTGGTGGTCATCCCAATTTTTTAATGCTTCTTGCATTTCACTAATATTTTTGGGTTGCTTTTTCTGTTTCACATCAAATTTGAGAACTTTCCACACATTCTCTATAGAATTGTGGTCTAGAGATTAAGTTGTACAAACTAACTTGTTGATTAGATGTTCATCTCAAAATGTTTGTGATTCAAGGGTTTTTTTCCCAGGCACATTGTTTTTCATTAAAGTTAGAGTATTTTAGGGTTCTTTTAAGTACCTAAGCTTATGCACTTTGCTATCAAGTATATAAACTTTTTTTCACAACACTAGATATTTTTTCTTTTTATTCCAGGAGTTAATTTAATTTGATTTCAACATGTTATGGGCTCCATTCTATAGACATTGAAATGCATTTCCTAATAATTTTGATATCCCACTGACTAAAAATATCATCTTATCAAGAGGTTCATCCCTAAAAAGCAAAGTTCATGTCTGAAAAACACATTAAAATACCATTACCACCATTTTTAAAATGTAATTTAAAGTAACTTGGCCTTCTTTCAAATATAAATAATAAAAATCAATGTAAAACTTCACCAAACCCCAAACTATTCCATTACTAACCTTTCAGAATTTATTACCAAGAATAAATCCATATTTGATTCCAAACCAAAACCCTCCCAAAAAACTGTATGAAAATAACAATAGTGATATATTTAAATTAGTTTATGGTGCAAATACACCTGCATGTATATAAACCTTAACCATACCCATTCAGTCTTCATCCCTTCCAGACCAAACACCAAAAATACTGACCTGGTCTTTATTGGGCTACAGCTATACAGCTTAGGAGCAACTAGTTGTGCTGCTTTACATTGTAGTAGTTTATTTGTAACCTCTGTTATTATTCTATTTCAAATTTTACTCTTGAATGGAAGTCACCAGTCTCTCTGCTGAAAAAGTAAATTCATCATCTATGCTTATACCACCTTAACATTCACACTCACCATTATAACCATTGTGGCACTCCAAAGTTAATTATGGCAATCAGAAATATTTTTAAAATGATTTTGGGATGATTATATTGGAGATTGAAAAGGCCAATCTAATTTTAAAAATTTTTATATAAAAGAAAGGATGGTTTATTATGAAAATGTTTATTTAAAATTTTAAAGAAGAAGAAATTATTTAACAGTCAAGAAATTCAATTCTAGGTCTAAAAATGCATGAAAATTAAATATTGAAGTTTCAAAAAACTCTAGGGATTTTCTTAGAATTCTTACTATTTTTCTTATTTTTTTAATAATTTTATAAAGTATTTCTGATTATTTTTGATTTTTAAAAATTTACATAACTTTTATGATTTTTAGCATAGTGAATAGGTTTTCATGGGCACTAAAACTTAATGGGAGGCTCCCCGGATGTAAAGCTATCATCTTTAGCTTTTTCAGATTATTTATTTTAATTTTAAGGCTCTAATTGGGTCTAGAGGTCTGTAAGAGCTATGTACAACCTCCAGTTATCTCTGGAGGGGCTCTGGATTGCTCTAGCTAGGAAAAATAGGACATGTGACATATTATTCATATAAAGCCTGTAGACTCAAAATCATATCATCATCTAAAATCTAGCTAACTTAATTACTAACAACAACAACACATAGAATAACAACTACCATCTATATTTTACATAACGTTTTATAAAATCTTAATACCCTTATAAAAATAACACTTTTACAAAATAATTAATAAATTTTATAAAACATCTCATAATTATATACTTGTAGGAAATCATTATAAAGTTCTCATCTTCAGGAACTCAAATATAACATCTTTTCACTAACAATAAAAGCTTTATGAAAACACATTATTCAATCATTTATATAACTTTTCTAAGTGCAACTTCACTGTTGTATTTCTTTTCCTCATTATAAAGATCATAGATTGTAAATCTCAAATCTGTTTAAGCCAAACTTTCAACAATTCAATTAATATCAAGTAGAAATTATAGCTTAGTTAATTGTGAACTCTTATTTAACTTAAAGGACAGGGTTTTCTTAGGTTTATCCAACTCCCTTGGATTCTGCTTACATAAAGGTGTCTGTAAGAGTATTTCTACACCATCACCATCTTCATCACCATCACCATCACCATCACCATCACCATCACCATCACCATCACCATCACCATCACCATCACCATCACCATCACCATCACCATCACCATCACCATCACCATAAGCATCATCACCACCACCAATACCACCACCAATTAAAATGGAAGGTTCTTCTTCTAAAACTTGTAAAAAACTTCAATCTGAACTCAAAAAATTAACTGTAATAACATGAAGAAAAAATCAAAATCCTAAAATTAATTTTTTTAGCTGCACCTAATAATTTTTCAAGACAGGCAAAAAACTAACCTGGAAATTTCCTATATATCACAGAATGACTTCTCACAAGAAAAAGCTTAAAAAAATAATAAAAGGGATAATCAATTTTTTTGTTTTAATTCCCATTAAGTGCCATGGTTCACAAATTTCCCAATCATACCAAGGGAAAGATCAAATTTCATTTAAATTTAATCTTGAAAAGGAAGGATGACCCAAAAATTGATTTGGAGTAGAAATATCAGTGAGTATAGGAAGATATGAGGTAGGATAAGGCTTGGAGGTGTGTGGGTAAGGTGAAAAAAGGTTTTTTGCATGCATTGAAGACTTTTGAAGTTCTCCCATGAAAGTGAAAGGTTTGGGTTTGATGTATGAAAGTGTGGTAAAGATAGGGAGTGGAAAAAATATTCTTGAAGAGGAAAAGGGATGAGGATAGGTGAATTTTTTCATGAGAAGTTGAACAGAATAGTGAAATGGAAGAAAATTTCAGTGTAAAATTTGCAAAATGCATAAAAATGCTGCTCACAGACTTTTGGTAGGCCACTGTACATACAGTACCTGGAAGAAAATGCTCACCACCCCTTTTTACTTATGTCCTGAACTCAATAATAACAGTTGTTCATTTTAAAAATCATCCAATGTTGAGCTAAATGTGATATTTAAAATTATTTAATATCAAGTTCCTGGACCACAATCTCTTTTTTTCAATTAAAATTTTCATAAAAACCTTAAAAATGAATTTTTTTAATAGTATCTTGTTAAAAATGAAAATAGAATCCCCTTAGAGCCTAGATGATATAAATTTAATCACAAAAAACAAAAATATGGGAAAAAAAGTTCAATTTCTTACCTGGTCACCAATGGGTAGGCCCGTCACCAGCATCAAAAATTATGTGCATTTGATAAGGCATTGATGCTACTATATTTTCTAATTAAGAAGAAGAAATGTTTTCCCATTCCTTGTGTAAGCTTCTATCATTTCTTGTTTTTTTTTTGGCTGATAAAACTTGTGAATGTTCATTTTCATTACTTTCTATACATTCTCAATCATGTTTAAGTCTGAATATTGAGCTGGAAAATCTTCTATTTTTTACAAATTTATAAGCTGTCTAAAGTTTTGGACCTTTTGGCTGTGTGTATTAGAGTATTATCCTCTTCAGGAATAAGATGGATTTTCTTGTCATGTTGTTCCAACAATGGTATTTTTAGCATTTGGGTTGAGAGGGGAGGAGGAGTGCTATGGGAATTATTCATTTTAAGAGGCAGAAGGGGAGGATATTTCATTAGGGGATCTTATGGTGCGATTTCCATGGGACAATCCTCATTGGACAACTTATATAGTAATCCAGTTACTTCTTAGCCTTCCTAAGTTTTAAACCTCAGTGTTGGTAGCCCCAAAATATTCAGTATCAGTAATTCTCACTTCTGTTCTTGGAAAATTAAGTCTCACCCTTGGTTAGAACTATTGTTAGTAGTAGTCTGCCCACCTAGGTCTTAAACTTTTCTCTGATCTATAGCTGGTGCACTATAGGAGAGTCATGAACCCCTCAAGGAAACATGATGCAGCAATCCTTATCATAGTGCAAGAGAAAATGACACACTTGCAGGAGTAGAATACCAGAATTATGAAGAATCTAGAAGTGGAAATGCCCCTATATTTCAGCCCCACAGAATTAAAGTTGGATGTTTCTGAAGCTGAAGCACAGGTTTTTCCTACCAAACCAGAACCACTCATAAAAGGCCCAAAGATTGTAGCCCCAGAAATATTCAATGGATAGTAAGACCCCCAGCAAGATAAGTATTTATCACAGGTAAGCCTCTATGTCCTTCTTAACATTCACCAATTCCCAGATGAGCAATCAAAAATTGTGTTTGGAATATTATACCTCACAGATGAAGCATCACACTGGGTAAAGCCATATACCAAGGAACTTCTTAAAAGTGCAGAATGAACAAAAACCTTTGGCCAATTCATGGTGATATTCCAGCTAAAAGTTAGATATCATGATTTTTCCACAACCTCAGAGCATGTGTTAAACCATTTATGCCAAAAAACCTCAGCTACCAAGTATGTGTCAGAATTCTGGGGCCACAACAGTTGTGTCATAACATGGGGAGAAGGAATGCTCATTTTTCACTTCAGGAATTAAATCTCACCCAAAATCAGGAGTGCTCTTATCAGCCACCAATTTCTAACCTCTCTCAAAGAGCTCACGGATTTGGACATTCAAGTTGATAAAAAGTTCACACATCAAAGCATGGATGGTGTGTGTAGTGCTTGTCACTAGTGCAACTACACCTCACAAAGTGGGTCCAGTACTCATGACCCAAATTCAATGGAATTAAATGCAGTGAATGCATGGGATTCTGGTGGTAGAAAAACCTTTCTGATGAATAATACCAAAGGCACATGGGAAAAGGTTTGTATCTACAGTGTGGGAGTAGTTTTCACTTAGAAATGGAGTGTAGAGGGAAAATAAGGGTTAGTGAATTGGAGAATAGCACAAGAGATGAGCAGGTAAAAGAAAGCATTTGGGAGTGAATTTTGTTTTGTACTTGAGTGGATAAGAGGGAAAATATAAGGTAGATTTAGTAGCAGAATTATCAGTGTCTAAGCCACTTGAAGTAAATGATAATCATATTAGACTGAACTTAACTTTAATAACCCTTGATTCCATAAAAAATATACAAAACTTGATGGACTGTGGGGCCACAGACTGTTTTATTTCCAACAATTTTTTACAGAGGAATAAAATGAAAAATGAAACATTGGACCAAACCTGGTGTCTAATCATGTTTGACAGATTGTCAAGTTGGGGAGGAGAAGTATGAGAAAAGATTTTTTTTAGATTCTGGTTCAATGGAAAGGAGTCTCAAAGCAAGGCATACACAACAAACCTAAATACCTGAGTAACATGGCTGCGCAGATACAACCAGAACATTGACTTGAGAGAAAAGAAGGTTCAAATGGGAGGGTAAGTAAACAATGGCACTAAAGTATTAACTTCCTGGCCCCTTCAGGGGTCAGGGGCCCATCCCAACAAGGCTTCTGATATTTTTTTATCTTCATTTTACCTTCAATCAGAACCAATTCCTTCTCTTAATTCTATAAAGCAGGCTGGGGATGAGACTGCAACAGGGAGTTACAAAGAGGACCAAAAAGTGGAGGAAGTGCACCAACAAGAGGACAAAGTGCAACAGAAAATAGAAAAAGGCAGTAGATGGAAGGGTGGATTGCAGACATAAAGTCTTGAGCCCCTAACCCCTTCAAGGGTCAGGGGACCCACCCAGATAGTCCCCTGGTGTTTTCTTATCATCATTAGACTTTCAGAAAGATCTGAAACTTTCTCTTGATGCTAAGTTTCAGGACTTGGAGTAGGAACTGGAGGGTGAGGAGAAACTGGAATGCAATGCAAAAGCATAGAATATATACACCTAGATCACAGCTAAGGTGCAGTCCTCAAAGCCAACTACAAGCCTCAAGGAAATTGTACCTGAGGCCTATTGGGATTTCCTACCACTGTTTGAAGATAGAGGAGTCAAGACCCTGCTACCCAATCAACCATATGACTTTGCCATTAATATGGTGCCAGGTGAAAGCCCTCAATTCAGTTGCATAATCTTATTTTAAATACTAGAGTCAAGTAAACTAAAATAGATGATTGATTGAAATTTAAAGAATGGTTTGATTAGAGAAATAAAATCTCCCTGGGTATCCCCTGTGATATTTTCAGATAAAAAAGACAGGTCATTGAGACCATGCATGGATTTCAGAAGTTTAAATTCACTGACAGTAAATAACATGTATCCTCTTCCACTGAATATTGAGCTGATTGACAGTATTCAGGGTGCAGATGTTTTCACATTCCTAGATCTTAGGTCAGTTTCCAAAAACATACATGTTAAAAAAGGAGATGAACAGAAACTGGAATTCTGCACTAAATTTGGTCATTTTCAATGTTTGGTAATGTGTTTTTGTCTATGAAATGCAGCTTCAACATTCCATAACCTCAGCAATAGTATCTTTACAGAAAGAATAGGGATAGATGTGGTAGTTCATCTAGATGGAATCTTGATTTACTACAGATAATTGGAGGAACACTAAATACAGTTGAAGGATTCTTTGAAGTACTTGAGAGAGGTGTAAGTATGGTTAAAAACCATAGATGTGTCTTTTCAGTAAAGTAAATCCCTTACCTGGGTATGATCACTTCAAAAGATATGGTGCAGATGAACCAGGAAGAAGTATCAGCATAAGTCATTTTTGGGCTTTTAAAACTTATACTTCCACTTCATTGAAAGTTATTTTCACATCTGCCAGCCACTGTACAGCTTCACAATGAAGGAAGCCAATTTGACTTGGAAAAGTAGCCAACAAGATGCTTTTGACTACCTGAAAAATCAATTTTTTATGTCCCTGATTCTCACTTTCCCAGATTTACTAAAACCATTTTTTCTGGAATGTGATTGCTCAGATTTTGCACTAGGTTCTTTATTATCCCAATATGATTCCAAATATGGCTTATGTTAGCCTGTAGATCCTGAGGACTGAGTAAAAAGTACTTATGAGTTATTTTAAACACATGGACTATACATTGGAACAATAAATGAGAGTACACAAACAGAATACATTAGTAAAATTATGATAATACACAAAAAATGCCATTATAACACCTTATATACATGCATATATCCACCTTTTATAGGTCTTATGTACTTAATATTAAGTTTGAATATGTTAGGTTAACCTTAAGAGCCTTAATTATAAGGCTACATAATTTTTAAGTATACTTAAAGCTGTTATTTTCATTGTTTTACGCAAAAAACAAGAAATGCGCTTTATTTCACTTAAAAGTTGATTATATGCACTATAAATTTAAGAATATTAAAGATGCGCTTTGACAGTTCAATTTGTCTCCTTTAGGAATATTTATTTGGCTACTTAATGCATAAAAATAACACTTTTCAAATTTGGTGTTTTTATGCCAGAAATGGCTTCTGTGTACTGGCCACATACTGCCTGCATTTTTCCAGTGTGAATAGCTTCATTTTTAGCAAAGTTAGCTTTTTCACACTATAATTACCCCACATTCTATGCCCACTGTGGGGAAACACACTAAAATAGGCGACAGGTGCTTATTTAGTGTCCTAGCTTAATTAATAATGCATTGACCCTCTTTATATGCACTAATTTCATTAATAACCTCAGTCTTGGTGCCTTATGTCACTACCACGCTTAAATTCGCCTAAAATTAGTCAAGTATTTACCTGTGCAAGCGCCTGCCAAGGACTGCATGTAGTTACCCCACATCTCACGCCCTTTTTTGGGTTTCTAGGTGGTTTCTCAGTCAATTTAGGTCATTTTTGAATGGGAATTTCACGTAGTATAATTTCAGGATTAGCCCCATCAGTTCTACAGTGAATCCCTCTTACTATTAAGCTCTTATTAACCTTAATTCTCCCTCTTTAGTCTTTTATATTGATGTATACTACTCATATATTCTCTTTTTTACTTATTCTTTAATTTTGATGGATTTTCCCTATTATTTCAGGATTTTGGTGGTAGTTACTCTTATAATTATGTTATGGGTCACTAGAGATGTTGATGGACATGTCTATTAGCTGGATGGAAGCGTCATTAACTGTGTATTGGACTGGTAAATCAAGGGATTCATTGGGGACTCAATGTGTATAAAAGGATGATGTTTTGGGTCTTGTTTTCTACATTCTTTATCATTACAATTTAAAACATATAACCAATACAATTACAATACATATCAATAGTACTTTTAAAGTCTTTGAATAGTATCTGAATTTATTAAATCTATTTTTCTACCAACTATAAAGATTGTAAGCCATATATAATTAGTGAGATTAGAATTACTGAGACCCTTATATTGAGTTATAGTTTTATTATTGGATTTGTACTAAAGTATTCATATAGAACCATTAAAATCTTCTAGACAACTGACCATTCAAACTAGTTCATGTCTTTGTACTTGACCTCATCCTGACAGCTTACATTAAGAACAGGGGGAAAAAATGGTGAACTAGATGTGCAGTTCAGTTTTGTGATTCTATTCCATTCCTAGGAGCATTTTTGTGAAAAACATTGAATGTCACTTTGTGAGCCCACACTATTTTTTTCCTTTGGAAGACGATTAAGGTGG